>OX336388.2:2006043583-2007313923 GCA_946902985.2 Meconema thalassinum
AATCGTGTCCCCTCGGCCATTAATCTTGTTCTTCGTGACCTGGGCGCTGCCACTCTATTGTCCTCACGAAGCTGAGTGCACTCCTTTTCAGCCCTCACGTCAATGTCTAAAATCTCTGACGGAGCCGGGAATCGAACTCAGGACCTCCGGGGCGGCAGCTAACCATGCTGACCGCTACACTATGGTGGCGAAAATATAAAATTATAATTATTATTATTAGTCGCCTCCTTAGCGTAGCGGTCAGCATGGTTAGCTGCTGGGTTCGATTCCCGGCTCTGCCACGAAATTTGAAAAGTGGTACGAAGACTGGAACGGGGTCTACTCAGCCTCGGGTTTTCCATATGAGTAGAGGGGGTTCGATTCCCATCTCAGCCGCCCTCGAAGTGGTTTTCCGTGGTTTCCCACTTCGTCTTCGGGCAAATGCCGGGATGGTACTGCCCCCGTAAATTGAATTATACTGAGACCACGGTGGCTGTATTGGCATATGTGAATAAAGTTATGGCCGTCATAGTTGTGACGTGTATATTCATGACGTAGGCACGGATGACGCAGACTTCATGCAAGTAGGCTGGATGAGCTGAGATTCTTGGTGACGTCATGATTTTGTTCGAGAAGGATCTGAGATTTACGACGCAGTCGCAGGGAAACAAGGAATTGTGCTGAGGAAGAAGTTACGCTATTGGAGGAGAGGCTCGAACCAATGAATGATAGCTTGGAGGGAGACGGAGATTACTGAAATTACCATATTTAATTACTTTTGGCATGCAGAATTGTGGAAATCTATTTTCAGTTATGGCATTGATTTGGAATTTTGAAGAAATTATTTATGAGTTTTTGAAATTTGAAAATCCGTCAAGTATAGCCAAAGTTAGAACTTCTAGCAATGACGGAGGAACAAGCTATGGTAGGGATGGATACGCCCCTTAAGAAGTTGATAAAAGGCCTTACACAGCAGAGAGAAAGTTCTCATGTCTCATGTCTCAGGCCTCATGGCTCATTTTCTCATTCTCATATTGTCAGACTTCGAGCTCTTAATTCCGATAGAACAAATATATATTATTCAGTGAAGCAAGTCGTCATTAGCAAGTGTGGTAGAGCCCACAGCATCGAACAAGCATTGAGCGTGCAGCAGTGCAATTTTACGGTTACTAAAACTAGGCGAAGTTGGAGCGCACACATAAACGAGTCTACAAGATTATCTATCAAGAGTTAGCTACTGCATTTATGCTAATTCAATTGTGCATTACAATATTGAGGCGTGTGCGAAAGTTGAACATTTTCACTATTATACTTTGGAAGATATTCGCATTTTAAGACTGCAGACAAAAGTGATTTTCTCGACACCCGAGAAGCACTTTTATAATACCACATTCTACGCTACGGCTGACACATGTATTGCAACCGTGATACTGAAGATTACATTTGGTGATACAACGCTACATTCTACAATGGAACTATATAATCTGGCAGTACATTCGACTATTATTATAACGGAAGTGGAGATGGAAGACAAAAACTTTAATGCAATTGGGACATATATCAATGGAGTGAAATAGCAACATGGAGCTTCGTTAATCGTCATTCTACGAAAGCGAGCATGTAGTGAACATCCAACTACACTCATGCATCGTAATCCATCGCTGAATTACATCAAATGGCAGTGGAAATATCTTCATACTCCACAATTATGAACATTTCTGCGGAAATAATTGCAATAAACTTCATGGCGAATTTCTACCAGAACTTCAGGGAACTTTCAAGAGAGGCCAGGGTGGACCCGGCTCACACAGAAGAGTTTTGCCAGAAGGATGTCTATCGTCTACACGGAGCAGTGCGATTTCCGGAGGAGGAAGCAGTTCTATTCTCCGAGGGCGAAGGTTCCAGGTTCGAGGTCGGAGCACATCTTTACGGTGGTGAAATGGAACCAACAGCAGTCTTCTTTGGAAATTTTCCTCTAGAACTTCAATCAACAGATAAGGTAGTCGTGAACGTTTCTTGATTTATTTGAGCCATTTAGCGATATCTGAGCAACTATTTTTCCCATATTTTCTGTCCCATATATTTTGCCCCATATTCTTGCTTGATATTTCTGTACTCTGTACACTTTGCTGATTTATGCCTTTTTCTACGATTTATTGTGACATTATAATGTCATTGGCATATTTAAATAATTTTGGATCAGTTGAGACTGATATTATATATATTCTTTCAGTAATTTGCATATTTTTGTAGTCACGATTTGACTGTAAAGTTAACGATTTTCTATGGCAAGTTTGAATTCAGACAGCGTGTCATTTTATTAAAGTAATTCTATTCAGTAAATTACTTTGACCAATTTTCTGTCATCCTCAAGAAAGAAGAATGATTAAAAGATTTTAGAGCGTTAAAATCTACTACTTTATCGACGATCTTGGAAATACTAGTCGTTTTATGAACATGATTGCAACATAGACATTTATCGTCAATTCTGAAATACCATTGCATTATAGACAATTTTATGAAATATGAACTTTGATTACGATTTATTGAGTACACTATAGTAATGAACATTTGATAGGAGTTTTTCTCAATTGTAGATTGGAACAATAATGTTTGCAGTCCACAGTCTAATTGTATTCTATTCGACTATTTATGCAGTTTAGATGAACTTTGATTGAAGATAGTATTTTTATACTGCGATACTTTGATGATATTAATCTCAATTTTGATAGACCAGGGAGGCGTGTCTAATCGTATTTGCTATTAAATTTATTTGTGACTGGCAAATTTTTACTTCATATCGCTTCATGAATGAAACCCACGAAGGTTAAATATAATAACAGTTTTCGATACAATTGATGAATATAAGAATTTTTAAAGAGGAATTATGGATGTATAATCGTTAGTTCAGTGGACGTGTAAAAGTCGCTGATGAATAATGCCCTTTAATAAGTGAAGGAGGTTCCCACAGTAATATTGATGATGATGATGAATTTATAAGTGGAGGATTTTGTGTGTATTGTGGAAGATTTTGATGCCATATATAATGAGATATATGATGAATTATGGGCCAATTTTGGTGCAATTTTGTGCGTTTTGAGCGAGGTATTTTTCCGCTGAGTGTATTGTTCAGGTCCATTGAAAATTATTCATGTGAAGTTACTGTTAAAATTAACAAGAGTGTTTAAATACTTTGAGATAACGATTTTGAATGGAGGTTACCGTCACAAATAATAATTATTAAATCTTATTAAACCTGAATCTAAAATTTAAATATAACTAACCTTCATTGGTCGATTATATCACCACGATTTAAGTAATTATCAACCGGATAAACGTGTGGTTTAATGTATTTCTAATATAAATAATATAAATAATGTAAATAACTATGTAAATATCTTTAATAATAATTTGAAACGAACGGGATTAATAGAGGCGTGTATATATTTTTCAATTGTCGTTTGACAATGTTATAAACAATTTAAAGTGTTATAAATAATTAATGAACATTTTGTTATAAACATCAAGCGTTTTCGTTATTATACTCTAAACAACGCTAGTTCAACAATTGGAATATACAATTAAACAAGTTTTGGGATTATTAGAGTAATCCATTGATATTTGAACGGAGCATTTAAAAGATTTGCGTGATAATATTTGAGTTGAGATGTGAACATTTAAAGTGTTTTGAAAAGGAGCTAGGCTCTGAGGTAACTAGCATATGCTAACATTGGGTGGACAGGTGCGTCCATTTGACGAAGCAAGCATGCGACACGGTGCAGGGTGTATTGCAGGTGGCCAGATAACTGAATGGTAGAGGCCAAGGTCATCTACATAGCAGCCTTGCGGTTAAAAATAAAATGTGAAGTTCATGAACAAGGAAACAAATGCTATATGTCTCGTCCCAGCTCCCTTATCCATTCCAATGTGTATTGTTGTTATTATTACGTTCTTTTGAGCTAGAGAAAGCTGAAATTTTGTATGTGAAGTCTACAAGTCCTACAGGAGGACATGGTTGCATTGACAATGGCTTCTGATTGCCACGTATATTTTGTTGTTAAATATTGTTAAATTTTTTTCTTTATGTGAAATAAATTATTGTGCAGTATAAATTTTCTTGTTTCCGAGTTGGTTCATTTTGAATATCGTGGTGGTGGTTATTGTGAGGGCATACTATTAAGTGATCCAGTTGAAAACCCAGACCCCAGATTAAATTGAATAGGTAAGTAAAAGGTAAGTATGAACCCCCGTATATTTTGGTGTGTTCCACAATAATTTCTTGTTAACTACTGTGCTCTAATCTCGATAGTATCTGTCAGTGGCATTTTCATTGATGTAGCTGTGCCGGTGCGATTGATTATTGGCAATCCGATTGAGGGGGCGGATATCTGACAGCCTACTATCCGGATTATCGGGGACAGTACCTTCTTCAAGGCCACGGCCGCCTCCTTCCCTCTTCCTTGCCTATCCATCCTAACCATCCATTTCTTTCCCTCATGAGGCCCCTGTTCGCTTTGCAGGTGAGGCCGCCTTGGCGAGGTGCCAATCCCACCTCACCAGTTGTATCCCTTCCGATTCAATGTTCCCCGCTCTAGGACACTGCCCGCAGAGGCGGTAGTGGTGAGTTCCTTCGCTGAGTCCGTGGGTTCCACCAACCTGGACGGTAAACGACTAATAAAACAACAACAACATATTATTATTTATTGCGAAGTCACCTCCATCGCGTATCGGTCAGCATGGTTAGCTGCCGCCCTGGAGGTCCTGGGGTCGATTCCCGTCTCTGCCACGAAAATTTAAAATGTGGTATGTGGACTGGAACGGGGTCCACTGAGCCTTGGGTGTTCCAAATGCGTAGAGGGGGTTCGATTCGCACCTCAGCCATCCTTGAAGTGGTTTTCCGTGGTTTTCCACATCGTCCTCGGTCAAATTCCGGGATGGTACCTTTTTCAAGGCCACGGCCGCCTCCTTCCCTCTTCCTTGCCTATCCATCCTGACCATCCCTTACCTTCCCTCATGAGGCCCCTGTTCGCTTTGCAGGTTCGGCCGTCTGGGCGAGGTGCCAATCACACCTCACCAGTTGTATTCACTCCGATTAGATGTTCCCAGCTCTAGGAAACTGCCCGTAGAGGCGGTAGTGGTGAGTTCCTTGGTGAGTCCGCTGGGTCCACCAACCTGGAGGGTAAACGACTAAGAAAAGATAAGAAGAAAAGAAGAATTACCGTATTTATTGTGGAGTGAAAATTTCATTGTGCTATCAGGTTGTATTATTTTACACGAATAGGATGAATATTAATGGTTTCCGACTCAGAGAATGGACAGCTCCAAGTCGGACGGATACAATAAAATTATTTAAAAAGAAATAAAATTGTGATTACTAGGGTGGCTTGAACCCACGACATATCTGTTACCGAGCTACAGCCTTACCCCTCCTACACTTTTCCAGTATATCGGCTAGGTCACAGGTAGCTTACGTAACTGAATCCGAATGCAATGGTTGAAGGTCGAATGATTTCAATTCAATCTTCAAGACCGGCAGGAATGCTTTCATCAGTGCCCGGCATGTTTTCAACTTACAGTTACGTATCTTAATGACTGATTTGCATTCTAATAATTCCCATCAACAGCAGATACCACCCTAAATTGACATCTGTCCACCATGTTTGATTCCTTGCACCTAGCCCTGCTGAGCCAATCGAAACAGCCGGTATACATGTCAGTAACGTTACACAAGCCTGTACCGAAACTGCGGTTACATCCCATCTTAACGTTACAGCCTGTACCGTTTCTTCTCTGAGGGTCAATGCTGGCGGTACAAAGTTACAAACTCTACCATATCTTGGTTGGAGTCGTTATCAATTCATCCACGGGTGTCAATTAGAAGAACTCTGCCTTCCAGAAGGCCACACGAAGTCTACTATGTCAATAAGCAGCAATGGGACACTGAACATAGAAATATTGATGGACAAATGGTATGGTGCTACATGATAGACATGTTTTTGTTGTTGTTTCATTGTAAAATATTGGGCGTTGTGGTCATTTACTTCAGTGCACTAGGGTGTGTGAATAAATAAACAATAATGAATATTTCTGTTAGCCTGTGTTATTGTGGTGCCTGTTATTAAAGTCAGGATTTGGAAGGAGGCGGCCGTGGCCTTAAGTTAATAGCGTATTAGTGGGGGACTGGACCTCAGGTGTACTGCGCCACTAGGTGGACTGCGTGGCAGACAGACAAACTTTAAGTGGAACTTACCGATTTAAATTGGAGACAAATCAATTGAAACTTTTCTGGTGGACTTAGGACGTTTCTGTTTGTTACAAATTTCATTCCCATGTTTTCTAAAGGTTATATCGATACGTTTATGATGAAATTTCTCTAGAAGCTATTGGGACTCCGTTGTTCATTTTTCTTCGCAACAAGGGTAATTTTGGTTCACAAAAATGTAATTAGTACCACATGGGGAAAGGCACCTCCTTTATTATTGCACGGTGCTAAAATATTTCATATAGGCCAAATCAATAACGTTATGGCCGTCTGTTCGAGCTGTTTCCTTAATAACGTTCTTGACGGAATATGTACAATTTATTTCCATAAAGGTTGGATTTGATTATTAATAAACAAGAAATGGGAATAACATAAATTTGTAGAACTCAATTTCAGCCGTCTTTTTAACAACGTTATCGTCGGTAGCTCTTACAATTTCGTTCCTTAAAGATTGGGTATGACAAAGAACGAAAATAGGCGTATAACGTTTTTATGAGGAAAGTCCATTACCTACCTTCCGATAACGTTATTGTCAGTAGTTTGTTAAAATTCGTTCTTCGACATCAGGTTGAACTAATAACGAAATGATGCCAATAACGTTATTCAGTTATTCACTATGTGAGCCACCCGTCAATTAACGTTATTGGTAAGGACCGGAATAATAGGGTTCTTTAATTCGGTTACTGAATTTAACGTTATTGTTATTTATTTATTTATCGTATGGCTTTTATTGCCGGGAGTGTCCGAGGACATGATCGGCTCACCTGAGTCTGTAGCTGCTTCCAGAGGACACCCCTAGGGTGAGCTACACGTTCCGTTCAATTTCCAGTAGTTCCAACTTTTGCTACCAAATATCAGTGATACCTAGTGGTGAACGTTGAAACTTTTGATAGAGCGTTCCGACGAAATCTAACCTAGCAATTTAGCTGCACACAAGTTTAGTCTATGGTAGGATCTTTTACATGCCATAAATCTATGACAGGGGACCACAGGCTTTACTTCCCCCAGGGGCTCACAACTAGTGGGACGTGGGTTGGCGACCACGGGACCCCAGCTGAGTCCGGCATTGCTTCCACTTACTTGTGCCGGGCTCCTCTCCGTCTTCTTTCCTGTCGACCTCCCTTGGTCAACTCTTGTTCTCTTCCGACCGCGACGGTATTAGGGTATCCGAAGCCTAGGGAGTCTTTCACTTCCCCGCCTTAATTGGCCCTTGTCTGATCTTTTCTGATTCCTCCTCCTTCGAGGGGTCAGACCTCTTGTTTTCTTTTCATTATATTTCCTTTGCTCTTTAAGATTCCCGCACTGTTTTTGTTAATTGGATCCACGTGTATCTAAATTCC
This sequence comes from Meconema thalassinum, assembly GCA_946902985.2. Lineage (NCBI taxonomy): Eukaryota > Metazoa > Arthropoda > Insecta > Orthoptera > Tettigoniidae > Meconema > Meconema thalassinum. Next base: position 2,006,051,165 of record OX336388.2, read on the forward strand.
ATTTAGCGATTTTTTTATCTACACTCCAATTTGTAGGTGTTTTCAATCTCCGTTGCATTTTGTAAGTCTTTTCGATCTAAATTGCATTTTGTGAGTGTTTTCAACCTCAATTGCATTTTGTACGGATTGACAATCTAAATTGCTTTTTAATAAGTCTTTCAATATAGGGGCTGGGACTTTTGTGAGTATTTTGAATTTCAATTGCATTTTGTATTTTCAATCTAAACCTCATTTTGCAAGTATTTTCAATCTAAATTGCATTTTGTAGGGTGTGCATTTTGCAAGAATTTTGACTCTCAATTGCATTGTGTGGGTATTTTGAATATAAATTACATTTTGTACGTATTTTCAATCTAAATTGCATTTTGTAAATATTGTCCATCCAATTAACTAGTTTGAATCTACCATACATTTTGTAAGCATTTTCAATTTCAATTGCATTTTGTTAGTATTTTGAATATCAATTGCACTTTGTGATTATTTGGATTAATATTTGCATTTTTCAATCCAAATTGCATTGTGTATTTTCAATTTCAATTACATTTTGTGAGTATTTTGAACTTCAATTGCATTTTGTACGTATTTTCAATCTCATTTGCATATTCTAAGTATTTTGAATTTCATTTGCATTTTGTAGGTATTTCGACTGTACATTGCATTTTGTACGTATTTTGAACTTAACCTGCATTTTGTGTTTTTTTTTCTATCTATTCCTTTTGTGAGTATTTTCGTTCTAAATTCCCTTTTGTAAGTATTATCGCTCTCCATTTTGTGACTGGTTTCAATCCGAGTTCCTTTTTGTAAGTCTTTTCCTTCTCTCTTAATTTTCGTTCTGGTTTCCACTTCATTGACATTTTCGCTATCACCCAGACCATTAGGGGCCGATAACCTAGATGTTAGGCCCCTTCAAACAACAATTATCATCATCATTTACTTCCCCTCCGAAGGAAGGCATACTGAAGGATTTTTAACGCTCTTAAAATTCCGACGACTTCGGCTGGGTTTGAACCCGCTATCTTGGGCACAGCAGTTCAGCTTGCTACCAAATACGCCACCGAAGCCGCTAACGTTATTGTGATAGTATATGATAAATACGGTATTTTTGTCGAAACGAAGAATTTCGTTCTGTAATGCATTTTCCTAAATGCAATCATGGATTTTTCCGGTACATTGCCTAATTACGTTACGGTTACGGTTAAGTTATCTAGCCCTGGTTGTAACGTTCCCATCAATTTGCCTACACAAGGCTTCCACCCAAACTTCAATAATATCTCGAAATAACAACAGCGTTCATGTACATACACTTGCTTGTAACAGAAAGGAGCGTTACTCCGGTACAAAACTAGAGTTCCATTCAGTAACGTATCGATGCAAGGCGGAGGTCGTAATGTTACAAGTGTACCGAATGGTGCGCGGAACGAAATGAGTAACGTTACTCCGCCGTATACCGCATGGCAGTAGGGTTCCAATCTGTACCGTGCCCATGTACCGAAGAGGCAATAACGTTATAACTGTACCGAAAGGTTCCTGGAACGAAATGGGTAACGTTACTCCACCGTGTACCGTATGGGAATAGAGTTCCAATTTGTACCGTGCTCATGTAACGAAGAGTCTATAACGTTACTACAGTACCGAACGAAATCATGTAACCGAATGATACTGTTACACCTCGAGTTTCGTTACGTTACCCGTTACGTTAAGTTACGGGTCCCTGCAATAGACTACGTCTCATACTGTTCCCAAGTACATTGTAGATCAATTCTCTATTATTGAATGGATTCATTTGATAGCAAAATTATGCCATTTACACTTCAGTTAGGCATACCCAAACACGATAAGTTATTAAAAAAGTCCTCTCGGCACGCCGGAAGGCGGAGGTATATTTCACCGGACAAACTTGGGGATAGGCAAAAATAGGCAGAATATGCAGGTTTTCGTAGATGGATCAGACCTCATTTATTGCGAGAAGGAATTTTATAATTGGAGCTTAATTAACTTTGTTTCTTCGTCATTTTATGCTTATTTTAAACATGTTATTGTCTTATGGGAACGGTAACCTTCTTGTCATTTGGGGTCCATTTTTATACTTGTGGTCACACTGTCCTTATGCAAGGTTTCGACACTGATGTGTAACTATGTAACGGTCTGTTACTTCTTCACGCAAAATTATATCTCCCACAAAGATTTTGGTTGGTTCCTCAGTTTAGGGGCTGCGACAACGCGGTCATGTAACCCCGTGTACTTAGGGATGGCTGTATTAGTCTGTAATTCAGGTAAGGACTGCAGAGGTCAATTTCAAGCAGTAGTTCCTAATTTTGCTACCAGGTACTACCGTCAACGACACCTAGCTGTGAACATGGCTACTAGATGCCACCGCAACCAGCAACTCGCAACGAACGTTGGAACTTCCCCTCCAAAGGAAAGCATACTGAGGGATTTTTAGCACTCTTAGAAAATCCGACGACTTCGGCCGGCTTTGAACTCGCGACCTTGGGCATAGACATTCAGCATGCTACCAGTTACGTCACCGAAGCCGCTTCACACTTAGTCAGATGGAAATCGGAATCTGATCTCGTGCAAGTGCGTTATCTTGGCAACGTCTGATGGCTCATCCCTCATCAATTTAGTAGTGTTGCCATGGCAACCACTGATAGCTCTTGGCATTTTCTTATAATTCCGAAATAATTTATCTCATCCCTTGGCATAATGGTGGGTCCTATCAAAAATTCTTTCAGACAAAGGTGTTAGGTAATTACTAGGGGAATATTGTCCATTTTGTACGGTTTTGATATTGTGCCTATTAAGAGAGATATGATTTATGTTTCCCGAAAAAAACACTTTTTCCCACCCCTTTGGTCAATGGTTGGTGCTATAAATAAACTCTTCAAACTTAAATTGCTGGGCTTTATCCGACACATAATATGAACGTTGAATGGATTCGATATTTCACATATTAAGAGAGTTATAGCAATATTTCACTTTTTCGAAAAAAGCCCCCCATTTTCACCCCCTTCGACCGATATAGCCCAGTAACGAACTCAACCGAGAATTTATAGTTATACATATTCGGTAAAAATTTCAAAGTAATTGGTGCAAAATTACGGCAGTTATCGTCTCCACAAGAAACTGATATACATATATATCTATATATATACATATACATACATAAATTATATATAAACTTTTGAACTGACGGTGGATTTGGGATGTGGGGGATGTGAAACGCGAAGATATGTCGAAATTTTCCGGAAGTCGAAACATGGTACCCATTGGAATAGTTAGCTTTCTAATGAAAACTACCTCTGGTTGGTTCCTCAGTTTAGGGGCTGCGACAACGCGGTCATCTAACCCCGTGTACTTTGGTTGAGTGTAGAATCTGTCTGATAAACGGTGTGAATTGTAATGGCTGTATTGGTCTTAATTCAGGTAAGGACTGCAGACGGTCAATTTCAAGCAGTAGTTCCTAATGTTGCTACCAGGTACTACCGTCAACGACACCTAGCTGTGAACATGGTTACTATTTGCCACCCCAACCAGCAACTCGCAACGAACGTTGGAACTTCCCCTCCAGAGGAAAGCATACTGAGGGATTTTAGCGCTCTTAGAAAATCCGACGACTTCGGCCGGCTTTGAAACCGCGACCTTGGGCATAGACATTCAGCATGCTACCAGTTACGTCACCGAAGCCGCTTCCCACTTAGTCAGATGGAAATACTGAATCTGATCTCGTGCAAGTGCGTTGTCATGGCAACGTCTGATGGTTCATCCCTCATCGATTTAGTAGTGTTGCCATGGCAACCTCTGATAGCTCTTGGCATTTTCTTATACTGTAATTCCGAAATCATTTTTCTCATCCCTTGGCGTAATGGTGGGTCATATCAAAAATTCTTTCAGACAAACGTTTTAGGTAATTATTAGGGGAATATTGTCCAATTTGTACGGTTCTGATATTGTGCCTATTAAGAGAGATATGATTAATGTTTCCCGAAAAACCCACTTTTTCCCACCCCTTTGGTCAATGGATGGTGCTATAAAAAAACTCTTCAAACATAAATTTTTGGGCTTTATCCGACACATAATATGAACGTTGAATGGATTCGATATTTCATATATTAAGAGAGTTATAGCAATATTTCACATTTTCGAAAAAAGACCCCCATTTTCACCCCTTCGACCGATTTAGCCCAGTAACGAACTCGACCGAGATTTTATAGTTATACTGTGCCCATTTAGCAAGAAATATGCCAATCACAGTATACCAGCGTATTTCAATTCGGGATTTCGGGGCAGTGGTAAGTTCCCCCACTCTGTGACTCACATATTTTGGATTAATTAGAGGATACACTTGCAAAAATAACAACAAAATCAACTCCTATTTAAACATATTTAATTAATAAAATTAATGGCGCTACAAATATTTAAACAAATTAATTACTGACCCAAATATCAACTGCTTGTTCCAAATGAACAAGGGATCACAAAATAAAATAAACAAATATTGTATTCAAAACCTGTGGTTTCCACATAAACCATCAATTCTTACTTAGTCTCACTTCCATAAAGCACTAACATTAAGTTTACATAATTCTGAGCTCTTTGGCTCCATGCATTTACATTATGACGGTGTCATTCTTGTACACCTCAAACACTAGCTTTTATATTTCTTATTTCTCAAGAACAAATATATAATTATATTTAAAAATCTAGGTTAATTATCTAACTCAATATTTTTGGGCATGTCCACACATTCAGTTGTTATCATCTCTCTTTATTTCACAAACATATTAAGGTAATCAGAAAATCAATTGTGTACTCCAGAGCGTGAAGGTACTTGACACAGTCAAAAAACTATAGTTACTCCCGAACTCAGTTGCCTTCAATCAACTCGTGGAATCCCACGTCCTTACATTATTACAATAGGGATTGTTATTTATCTCTTATGTCTCAATAGACCATTATCATGTAAGAAACTACGATCTGAACCGGCAAACGAAATATCCCTCTTTAAGGACCTCGGTTCAACGCCCGGGTCGTTTACAACTTTAAACACTCCTGGTGTATTCATTTCTCTTTTACAACAGCTTACGAGACGGTCTCTGTTCCCCTCGCTTTAAAAGAGCTAGTCTCTACTACAAGGGGTGCGATTTATGACATCTTAGGGTGGCGGAGCCATCCTGTCTGACCCAACATTAGTAGCTTATTTTCAAGGCTTTCAAAACAAACCTTTCCATTCTATCCAGTTCTGAGGAGACCGGGCTTTATTGTACCGTAACATTCAAACAACTATTCTTTGGTTCACAGACCATTTTCATATCCTTGGCATTTATTAATTATGAGAGGGTCCTCATTGATTGGGAAGATTAATACACATACGACGACGGAGAATTTCAGGGGCTTTTATCATAAGAAGATCCTGCATTCGAATCTCTTCAGGTGCCTCGGGAACTAATCCCGTACAGAGGACTTATCCAAAATGCGATTTAGAGTCGGCCGTGGCCCATATGACATACGCTCAATAATACCATATATTAGCTCCCTTTTTAAATACATACACAATGCCTCGTGATACTAATGTCACTAATAGAGGACTTACACAATTATCAATTCACTGCAATCAACTACCCTCCATAAGAAATGTACCAAGTATTTTAACCACTACGCGTTCCTAGCGTGACACTTTAATATTATATTTGCGCTCATTATGCGCTATGCATTATTTTAAGCCGAAAATGTCTTCCCAAGAACTGGTAAATCTCTTTAGTAACAATTCATATTATTTTAATCCACATATTAACCTTTCTGTGGTCGATAAATCGCTCCCTGTTTTAAAATATTCTATTGAACCTCATTTCTTACACATACGTTAAGGCTTAACGTTCTTATAATCATATCAATTTATTTGATTTTCATTTAACATTTCCATATTTAATTATTATTATTATTATCATTATTCTTTATACAAGCTCAAAAGCTATTTCTTTCATATCTCAACTTTACTTTATTTCAATGTCTTTTATGATAATTAAATGATATTTCGCTTGCTCTTATGACATTTGTTAAATACATTAACCCTTTATTCACATATTTCCTCTACGGGAATTATTCTTTACATAATTATTCATAATTTCTCTATTTATTTTATTATTATTGTTCAGACCGTGTTCTTGATTATTCAGCATTTATTTATTAAAACACATCCCTTTCACTCCAAACTCCGGTGGTTTTTGTACACAATCAATTTCTGACACCAAAATGAAAAGGAATTTTGTACTCACATATTTTCAGATCATCCCATGATCTTAAATCTGGTGTGGTGTTTCATTTTTGGGCCCACTTCGAACTTTTTACACCATATTGAAGGTATTCATCTTACGTAAAAACACTTTTTGACCTATATCTAGAACACTTAATATTGACGACATTTTTATATACTGGTGTGTCCCTTTTGAACACATAATAACACTAAAAATCTTATCTAACACACAATCTTGATTATTTTACACTTCACAATTACTCGATCACTAGGCCGTACTTCTGAGCCTATCACACGTGATCTTCTTGAATTCCCGTTTCCAAGGGTGAGATTTATCCGATGTCGGCTTCCTATTCTGAAGAATGCGAAAGTCCCGAAACATCTATTGTTCCCTGGAGTTCAATTCTGATATTCCTATCCTGGATAACCGGCTATTTATCTAGCTTGAACGGCTTCTCTGTAGATCTGTCTATCGATCCTAACGAAAGTCTATATGGATCGAGGTCTCCTCTAAGACCTATAGATTTAGTTTCTAGCAGCTAGCACTTCTTGATTCTAGTACTATTAGAATTGTTCGCCTGATATCTGGAGCTAATGTTTATAGTCTCCTATTCTATTTATTTGAACTGTTTTAACGCTCCTACGTTCGAACCTTATTCTGTTCTTCCTTTTTAGGTTGCTTCAATTTAAATAACAGTTTATCTGTCTGGTACGATACTTCCGTACGTTATGATCTGTTCGTTCGCACATTTAACGACCTATCGCCTTTAAGTCCGACGTTCGCAGCCTGCTCTGACTATATCTTGCGAATTTTCACTTTAACTTGTATACAGTCGGGCCTAAATCCTATAATTAGGATTTTCCTAATAATTTCACTACGGCGATACGTTAAAATTTCGTCTTGAATGTTCCTTATGGAGGCAAGCAAGTCGTTACTACTGTGACGCCTGTGGCTATTGGATCTTACTTCGGCGGTGTAAAACAGCGTTTCTCCCCTCAAGGAGTACTGGTAGCTGTTATCGATGTAACGCAGAGTTACGTCCCCTCACGGACTGTTGGAAATATTACTTCTACGTCGTGGAGCAGCACTTCCCCTCACGGAATGCTCGTAAGACCGCATGCGATGTGACACAGTCACGTGCCCTCTGGCTGTCTGAATACTGCATGATTGGCTTGGAAACGCCCGAAGCTTTATACTGTTTTACTACAAAAAAATAAGACTCAAGCCTTTCCTGTGGTCAACTTGTAAAATAATGATGCCACAAATATAAAAATTATACCTTCCGAAAGCTCGTCTTTTCAATGTCAAATGATCTTATTGCACCTAAGAATCGATCGTGCAATTCGGAGATATTAATTAATTTCTCGTCCTCAATTGTGTGGGTGTTGCATTCTTTTTGCTCTCTCCCCACCACAGAGGCTTAGGTACTTCCCAGATGACGTCGTCTTACGTCGGCAGTTTATTTCTGCACAATTATTACATGGTTTCTCTATACTGAAAAATCTCTCATTCCAAATGATTCACTGTACTGTGCTTGTTTACTCATTATTATGCTCGTAAACGTGTTAATTTTAATTATTCCTCTTCTGGCGCGTATGCGACGTTGTCAATTTCCAGCCACGTCAGCTTGAATTCCGATTCAGGCTTCTCTTTCTATCACGGTGGAAGATTCCACTCAGTTATTAATACTCGTGACCAGCCCTCTCTGGCATGTCGAGTGGGGTGATCTCATCTAAGGAGCATCTGTCCCTAGTCGCTTGCACAATGTTAAGCTATATTCCTGGCTTAAAATCTCTCTCCGTTCCTTTAAGAAACTGTACTTTTCTTTCATTTCTTCCTTAAGGACATTGGTTCGACCGTCATGGACCCTATGGCCCATGGGTTCATCTCTCCCCTCCTTAGGTAAATAAATTTTCGAAAATTTTGAGGAAATTTATTTCAATTTAATTTGTATTACTCTATTCGTCGAATCCATCATGACGTCATCCGTATTTACTGTTGTTTTTACTTCTTTTAAGTCGTATCCGGTAATTGTGTAGGTCGGGTATGCTCTGTCCCTACCCTTTCTTTCTTTCTTTTATTGTCTGGACTTTACGTTCCCGGAACCTCATTCTCCCTTACGGGTTTGGTCTACCCCTACCCGTTTCCTTATTTCATCATTTTCTTTTCTTAACTTGGAATTTTCTTCTTCAATAAATTCAATTATTTCTTTAATTTCCCAATATACTTTCTCCAATTCGCATTCGCACTCGAATGCTTGAGCTCTATTTTCTATTTCTTCCTTATTCTTGTCTATGTCAAAAGCGGATTCATCTCTAAATGTTTCCATGACCAGGGCTTGTTCATTTTCTTCATCAAAATCTTCGGGAGGGTAATATAATTTCAAATTTGCTGAATTCATGGTCACTTCGTGATCCGTTTCACAGTGCCGAATTCTATATGCGTTATTCCTCAAATCTCTGATTATCTGATATGGTCCGTGGTACATCTTCTGGAACTTCTTGTACACACGGTTCCCTGGGTCCGAAATGGCTGGTCTTTTCACTAACACCATTTCTCCTGCTAATAATGGTCGATGATACCTCTTATGCCTATTTCTTCTCTGCCTCCTGTCGGCTTGAGCTTTTAGATGCTCAAAGGCTCTCCTAATTCGTACATCTCTTCCCGGCTGAGCGTCTGCTGGTCTAGGAATTACCAGATTCCAAGGTCTTTCTGGTTGCTCATTCCGATGTAACGTTATGGGTATCTCTCCTGTGGATTCATGGATTGTATTATTTATACAAAATTCAATAATATCCAAAATATCTATCCACTTCCAATTTTCTTCGGCACAGTATATTCTACAATACTTGGCCGTTTCTCTCATAACTCTCTCTACAGGGTTTGCCTCAGGATGGCGAATACTTGACAAAATTTGACGTATTCCAAGTCTTTCTAATTCTCGTCTGAACTCTACACTAGTGAAACAACTGCCGTGATCCGACAACAAGTTCTCAGGTTTCCCCAGAATCGGTATCACTTTTTCTTTAAGTCGTTTTAACACCTGTTTGGTACTAGTCTTCTGTATGGGAGCAAGGACAACCATTTTAGTGAAGACATCCATAGCCACCATTATGTGTCGATTTCCTCTTCTTGCCTTTGGCAAAGGTCCAAAATTATCGATAGATATGATTTGGCCGGGCCTTTCGGGCAACAATGGTATAGGCTTCTGTCTCATCAGAAATGCATTAGGTTTGATCCTTCGACATAAATCACATGTCTTTAGTGTGTCCCTTACAGTTTCTCTCAGTCTCGGCCATATAAATGCTTCTTTCAGCATCGAGACTGTTTTGTCGACTCCCATATGTCCGAACGATCTATGGGCTAACCATACTATTTTCCTCTGCAAAATTGCAGGTACAACAATCCTTAATTTCGTATGGTCAGAGTCCACAAACTTATATAATAACCCATTATAAAACGTGTAGTCTTGTGCTATCTTCTCAGCTTCCGTGTACGCTGGTGTTCCTCTTATCAGGCTTCCCTCAAGGAATGATATGAGCATGTTCATCCATGGATCCTCCCGTTGCCTTTGACTAATGCTTCTTAACTCATTAAGAGTACGCTGATCCCTGTCTTCCAAATCTATAGCCATTACTTCCTCTTCTATGGACTCTGGCTTTCTACTTAAGTAGTCTGGAACTATGTTTTCCTTTCCTGGGCAGTACTCTATCTTGACATCAAATTGTTGAATATATAAAGCCCAACGCATCAACCTTTGACTGGATAAATCAGTCTTCATCAAAAAGGTTAAGGCTTTATGATCCGTCCTTAGAATGACCTGAAACCCATATACGATCTTCCGCCAATATTGCAACGCGTGCAATATCGCTAACAGCTCGATCTCGCTGATCGTATAATTTTTCTCGTGTGGTTTCAGTCTCCTACTTGTGAAAGCTAGATAATTCTTCTTATCAGGGTTTTCCGGGTTCTCCTGATATAGCATTGCCCCTATTCCAATCTGGGATGCATCTGTCTGAATGATAAATCTCTGATTAAAATCAGGATATCCTAGCTTCACGTAATTTAAGAGCATTTCCTTGGCCTCCACGAATGCTTTTTCTGCTTCCTCCGTCCATTTCCACTTGCCCCCCTTCTTCAGAAGGTCCTGTAGTGGTGCAACAGTTTTGGTGTATGATGGACAATGTCCTGAGAAGAACCCAATCAATCCCAAAAACTGGCGAACGTTCTTCACTTTCAAAGGCCTTGGAAAATCCCTTATCGATTCCAATTTGCATGGATTTGGTTTAACACCATCCTTGTCAATCACATGCCCTAAAAATGTCACTTGCCTTTGACAGAAGTTCGACTTCTTTAAATTTATCTTAAAATTTGCCCTTCTTAGGTCTTCTAATAATTTCTTCAAATTTTCTAAATGTTCCTCAATGTTCTCCGAGGTAAGCAAAATGTCATCTACGTATCGGATAGTGCACTCTTTCACTTCCTCTGACAGGTTTCGATCCAGCGCTCTTATTAATGCGGATCCTGCAGTCTTTAATCCAAACGGACATCTTCTAAAGCAGTATGTTTGTTGATCGAACTGAAATCCAGTCAACAAGCTGGTTTTCTCTTCCAGTTCGAGATGATGATACGAAGAAGTCATGTCAATATTTGTAAAAATCTTCTTGCCTTTAAATTTCCTCAGTATTTCTTTTATGGGTGGTGCCGAATCATTTTCTGGTATAATTTTTGCATTTAGATTTCTGGCATCTAAACACACCCTTACTGAGCCATCCGGTTTACTCACAATCACTAATGGACTAACATATGGTGTCGCCATCTTTTCTATAACACCTGCATTCATCATCTCCTGCAGTGTTTTCTTGGTTTGTGGGTAATGTTTTTCCGCAACCGGGTATGGTTTTTGTTTGAACGGTGCCCAATCGTTGACTTGGAACGCGTATTTAAAATTTTCGATCTTCCCTGGCTTGGAATCAAATACGTCCCTATAATCCAATAATAATTTCTTTAACTGTTCCTTAATTTCGAGGCTGACTTTAGCTTCCTCCACTTTTCCTGACAGGTTGGTCTCGAACTCATTTTCCACATTATCTTCGAGTTCTATGTTGAGGACTTCAAATATCTTTTCTATGTCCCTATAATCTTCCTCAATCACTTCTTCCATATGCCATACCTGTTCTGTTATTTTCGCCTCCTGATCCTGTAGGTTAATGTTTTGCTCATCCACATCCTCTCTTTGAATTCTAATGCAGTTTTGCGCTAGGTCTATAATGACCTTGTTCTCACGGATAAAATCAATACCTAATATGACATTATACGGTAATTGATTTACCAGCAAAAAGCACTGCGAAATTTCAGCGTTACCCATGATTAAATCAATGTACACCTGAAATTTACATGTCAAAGATTTTTCAGGGATAATTCCCTTAATCTTTACACTTGATGTGGGAATCTTTAGTACTCGGCCCCTTGTTTCCAATTCATTTAAAAGGGTTTGTGTAATTAAACTTATTGTGGATCCAGTATCAATCAATGCTCTGACCAGTAATCCTTCTATCCTAAGCATAATTATAGGTAGTTCTCTTTTAACAGGTGGGATTCCTTCCACATCCTCGTTAATTAGTTCATCTGGTCTGGCTATCCAATTTACAATTTCTACCTCCTCCCAGCTCCTGGTATGTTTCCACTTTTGACAATTTAAATTTGGAGTTTTTTTTTTATCCTGAGGGCTCCCTTTTCCCTCATTCTTTAGCTGAGCTTGTAGTTCCAAGCTTTGAGCTCCGTCTAGTCGGTCGGGTGATTTCCGGTTCTTGATTGCCTCACTCCAACGGACTTTTTGCCTATCAGGTTCATCTGGTCTTTCGTTCATATAACGAAGACTCTCCTGATATCTTTCTTCTATTTCGGCCCGATATTCATCATCCCTATCGTCTGGCCTTACATTCCTCCTGGGATAATTCTCCCATTTCTTTCTATTGTCCGGCCTTTGCTGGTTATTGTTATAGGGTCGGCTTTCCTGTTGCCTATAACCCGTCGTTCTAGGATTTCTTCCTCGATATCCTCCCCTGTAATATGGCTGTATCCTTCTAGGCTCCTGGTGCCCATACTCTCGATCTCGTCCTTGAGTATCCGTACTGGTGGACTGATTCCTGGTCGCTGGTTTTTCTCCAGTTTCCTGACTGCTGGCCATGTGTACTTGCTCAGTTTGTCTCTGATGCCGAGGTGTTACGTGCGAAGTCGTCATATCTAACTGACGTAATACGCTTTCCACTTCCACAGCACTTCTGGCTTTGGATGAGATTAACAGCCTCTGAATCTCATATGGAAGCTGTCTTGCAATGGCGGCACACAGGTCGTTTTCTGCCGGAGCAATATCCAGTTCGCGGAATTTACACAGCTGAGCGGTGAAAAATTCCGAGTATTTAGTGGGTGCATTGGTGCTGTACTTCCTAGAGTACAGATCTAGCCTTAAATTTTCTTGGACATCTGCTGCCCAATATCGCTTTAAAAATGCTTCCCTAAAGCCTTCCACCGTATCAAAAGTGTATCTGAAGCTTCTGAACCAGGTGAGATAATCACCTGCCAACAGCTTTTCAATAGCTCTCAGTCTCCGATCCTGAGGAACCTTCATTTCATTTAGATACTCTGCCACTTCTTTTAGCCAGTATTTTGGAGTAATAGACATGTTATTACCCGTAAACTTTACTGGTCTGTCCTCATTGGATTTTATAATGTTTATTATTTGGCCATTTGTCTGATTCGTGTACGGGGTTGACATCGCCATTGGATATCCTGGGATCTTATAAGGGCTCTCCCCTCCTAAGTCCCTCTCCGCATCTGTGCCTTGTTCACGAGAATCTGCCCATCCTGTTTTTGGAAACTCCTCCTGATTTTCGAATTCTAGCTTCCTTTCTCTTCGGGCACTTTCTTCATTTGCCATGAGTTGGATTTCCATTTGACTGTTCTTATGTTCCGTCCTCTCCAATCGGGATCTTAATTCATTCTGAATTCTTTCTTGATTCCTTTTAATCTCTTCCTCTTCCTTTTTGGATTGGAATTTCTCATCCCTGTAACTATCCCTGAATTCCTTTATTTGGTCTTCTACCTCTTTCTTAATGATCTTAGCCTGTTGGTCTATAATTTCTGGCTTAACGTCACCTATGGTCTCCAGGCCCTCTCGTATCTCCTTTATCTGCTTATCCACTTCTTTTTGTCCTTTGTAGACTTTATCCTGGATCTTGTTCATATCCTCTCGAGCCCTTCCTTGCTCCTCGAATATAATTGTTATGTCGGTCATAACCTTATCTATCTCTCCCTTTGTGTCTCCCATTTGTTTTGTTAATCCTACTACGGTTTCCGGAATTCCAGTAACCCCTTTATCTATCTTCTCTATTTTTATAAGTTGTTCATCACGATCCCTTTTTCGTTGCGTGCTTTCCTTCTTAAGATTCCCTTCGTATTCGCTTAACTTCGTAGTTATATCCCCCTCATGCTTTCTCAACCATTCGTCCACCTGTCCCGTGAATACGTTAAATTGCAATTCCCTTTTGTTGGCATCGGCCTCAGCTTGCTTCTTAACCTCAGTTATTTCTGTCTGTACTTTCTCGACTTTCCCCTCGAGTTTTTCTACTTTCTCTTCAACCCCTTCAAATCTATCTCCTAACTTATTCACGCTTTGTTTTATTTCATCCCGGGATGCCTTACAAATATCGCTGTTATATTTTATCTGAGCTTCTAACCTTTCCTGCACACCTTGGATCTGGGTTACAAGTTTATTTTCACACTCATCACCCTTTGTTTCTATGTTAATTAATTTAGTTTCTATAGAACCAAATTTATTTTCCATGGTATCAATTTTATTCCCTATACTTTTAAAATTATCTTGGCACTCCTTTTTGGATTCTATACTATTTTTGTTCATAGTCTCTATTTGGACTTGTATTCCTGAGTAAAATCCTTTACTTTCCTCTTTAATTTCACTTAGCTTAGTCTCCAACTTAGTGTCAAACCCTTCATCAAAAATTTTAAATTTTATCTCCATTGTCTCTACTATTTCAGCCTTCAGTACTCCATTGTTTTCTTTACTGTTGGCTTTCAGAGACTCTAACGTCTCCGTTTTCATCACTTCCCACTGTTGTTTAATGGTTTCCCCACTTTCTGTTTTCATCTTTTCTATCTCAGCCTTCAGTTCCTTATTCATGTTTATACCGTCGGCTTCGATAGCTTCTAATTTAGTGCCCATATTATCACTGTTAGTTTTTAGTGACTCTAAACTCTTATTTATGGATTCGAACACTTCGTTATTTTCATCCTTTTGGAGGCCCAATGTCTTGTTTATAGCCTCTAACTTCTCATTACTATCGGCTTTTATCGCCTCCAAAAGCCCCTGCAATTCCTCACTCAATACCATCTTATGAGAATACAGTGGGCCACAAATGCCACCACACTAGTACATGCTTGAGAGATGATACTCTGAATTTGTGTGTCCCAATTTCTTTAAAATATTACTTTAGTACGGGTATTCACTTACAACGTACCCTTTTGATACTTTTGTTCATTTTCATAAACCTTTATGGAAGTGTTTAAAATTCAAAATTTCGAAAAACCATTTTTTTTTCAAAAATGAAATTTTTGATTTTTCGAGAAAACTCGGGTTTTCCCTAGGAAAACTCAGCCCTGCGTACTGGGCGCCATGTTTAGTTTTGCTAGGGGGTTTGATAATATAATATATATTCAGGGCTGCTCGGTATGAGTTTCCAGGGACCCATGCGGTCAGTTAATATTTTACGTTGTAGCTTTTCCTATCATTACTTTAATTTTACATGATATGACCGACTTAAGTGTTCCTCTAGTTATTAATCCAGCACAGTATTTATATATCCCCCTGTGCCCATTTAGCAAGAAATATGCCAATCACAGTATACCAGCGTATTTCAATTCGGGATTTCGGGGCAGTGGTAAGTTCCCCCACTCTGTGACTCACATATTTTGGATTAATTAGAGGATACACTTGCAAAAATAACAACAAAATCAACTCCTATTTAAACATATTTAATTAATAAAATTAATGGCGCTACAAATATTTAAACAAATTAATTACTGACCCAAATATCAACTGCTTGTTCCAAATGAACAAGGGATCACAAAATAAAATAAACAAATATTGTATTCAAAACCTGTGGTTTCCACATAAACCATCAATTCTTACTTAGTCTCACTTCCATAAAGCACTAACATTAAGTTTACATAATTCTGAGCTCTTTGGCTCCATGCATTTACATTATGACGGTGTCATTCTTGTACACCTCAAACACTAGCTTTTATATTTCTTATTTCTCAAGAAGAAATATATAATTATATTTAAAAATCTAGGTTAATTATCTAACTCAATATTTTTGGGCATGTCCACACATTCAGTTGTTATCATCTCTCTTTATTTCACAAACATATTAAGGTAATCAGAAAATCAATTGTGTACTCCAGAGCGTGAAGGTACTTGACACAGTCAAAAAACTATAGTTACTCCCGAACTCAGTTGCCTTCAATCAACTCGTGGAATCCCACGTCCTTACATTATTACAATAGGGATTGTTATTTATCTCTTATGTCTCAATAGACCATTATCATGTAAGAAACTACGATCTGAACCGGCAAACGAAATATCCCTCTTTAAGGACCTCGGTTCAACGCCCGGGTCGTTTACAACTTTAAACACTCCTGGTGTATTCATTTCTCTTTTACAACAGCTTACGAGACGGTCTCTGTTCCCCTCGCTTTAAAAGAGCTAGTCTCTACTACAAGGGGTGCGATTTATGACATCTTAGGGTGGCGGAGCCATCCTGTCTGACCCAACATTAGTAGCTTATTTTCAAGGCTTTCAAAACAAACCTTTCCATTCTATCCAGTTCTGAGGAGACCGGGCTTTATTGTACCGTAACATTCAAACAACTATTCTTTGGTTCACAGACCATTTTCATATCCTTGGCATTTATTAATTATGAGAGGGTCCTCATTGATTGGGAAGATTAATACACATACGACGACGGAGAATTTCAGGGGCTTTTATCATAAGAAGATCCTGCATTCGAATCTCTTCAGGTGCCTCGGGAACTAATCCCGTACAGAGGACTTATCCAAAATGCGATTTAGAGTCGGCCGTGGCCCATATGACATACGCTCAATAATACCATATATTAGCTCCCTTTTTAAATACATACACAATGCCTCGTGATACTAATGTCACTAATAGAGGACTTACACAATTATCAATTCACTGCAATCAACTACCCTCCATAAGAAATGTACCAAGTATTTTAACCACTACGCGTTCCTAGCGTGACACTTTAATATTATATTTGCGCTCATTATGCGCTATGCATTATTTTAAGCCGAAAATGTCTTCCCAAGAACTGGTAAATCTCTTTAGTAACAATTCATATTATTTTAATCCACATATTAACCTTTCTGTGGTCGATAAATCGCTCCCTGTTTTAAAATATTCTATTGAACCTCATTTCTTACACATACGTTAAGGCTTAACGTTCTTATAATCATATCAATTTATTTGATTTTCATTTAACATTTCCATATTTAATTATTATTATTATTATCATTATTCTTTATACAAGCTCAAAAGCTATTTCTTTCATATCTCAACTTTACTTTATTTCAATGTCTTTTATGATAATTAAATGATATTTCGCTTGCTCTTATGACATTTGTTAAATACATTAACCCTTTATTCACATATTTCCTCTACGGGAATTATTCTTTACATAATTATTCATAATTTCTCTATTTATTTTATTATTATTGTTCAGACCGTGTTCTTGATTATTCAGCATTTATTTATTAAAACACATCCCTTTCACTCCAAACTCCGGTGGTTTTTGTACACAATCAATTTCTGACACCAAAATGAAAAGGAATTTTGTACTCACATATTTTCAGATCATCCCATGATCTTAAATCTGGTGTGGTGTTTCATTTTTGGGCCCACTTCGAACTTTTTACACCATATTGAAGGTATTCATCTTACGTAAAAACACTTTTTGACCTATATCTAGAACACTTAATATTGACGACATTTTTATATACTGGTGTGTCCCTTTTGAACACATAATAACACTAAAAATCTTATCTAACACACAATCTTGATTATTTTACACTTCACAATTACTCGATCACTAGGCCGTACTTCTGAGCCTATCACACGTGATCTTCTTGAATTTCCGTTTCCAAGGGTGAGATTTATCCGATGTCGGCTTCCTATTCTGAAGAATGCGAAAGTCCCGAAACATCTATTGTTCCCTGGAGTTCAATTCTGATATTCCTATCCTGGATAACCGGCTATTTATCTAGCTTGAACGGCTTCTCTGTAGATCTGTCTATCGATCCTAACGAAAGTCTATATGGATCGAGGTCTCCTCTAAGACCTATAGATTTAGTTTCTAGCAGCTAGCACTTCTTGATTCTAGTACTATTAGAATTGTTCGCCTGATATCTGGAGCTAATGTTTATAGTCTCCTATTCTATTTATTTGAACTGTTTTAACGCTCCTACGTTCGAACCTTATTCTGTTCTTCCTTTTTAGGTTGCTTCAATTTAAATAACAGTTTATCTGTCTGGTACGATACTTCCGTACGTTATGATCTGTTCGTTCGCACATTTAACGACCTATCGCCTTTAAGTCCGACGTTCGCAGCCTGCTCTGACTATATCTTGCGAATTTTCACTTTAACTTGTATACAGTCGGGCCTAAATCCTATAATTAGGATTTTCCTAATAATTTCACTACGGCGATACGTTAAAATTTCGTCTTGAATGTTCCTTATGGAGGCAAGCAAGTCGTTACTACTGTGACGCCTGTGGCTATTGGATCTTACTTCGGCGGTGTAAAACAGCGTTTCTCCCCTCAAGGAGTACTGGTAGCTGTTATCGATGTAACGCAGAGTTACGTCCCCTCACGGACTGTCGGAATGATTACTTCTACGTCGTGGAGCAGCACTTCCCCTCACGGAATGCTCGTAAGACCGCATGCGATGTGACACAGTCACGTGCCCTCTGGCTGTCTGAATACTGCATGATTGGCTTGGAAACGCCCGAAGCTTTATACTGTTTTACTACAAAAAAATAAGACTCAAGCCTTTCCTGTGGTCAACTTCTAAAATAATGATGCCACAAATATAAAAATTATACCTTCCGAAAGCTCGTCTTTTCAATGTCAAATGATCTTATTGCACCTAAGAATCGATCGTGCAATTCGGAGATATTAATTAATTTCTCGTCCTCAATTGTGTGGGTGTTGCATTCTTTTTGCTCTCTCCCCACCACAGAGGCTTAGGTACTTCCCAGATGACGTCGTCTTACGTCGGCAGTTTATTTCTGCACAATTATTACATGGTTTCTCTATACTGAAAAATCTCTCATTCCAAATGATTCACTGTACTGTGCTTGTTTACTCATTATTATGCTCGTAAACGTGTTAATTTTAATTATTCCTCTTCTGGCGCGTATGCGACGTTGTCAATTTCCAGCCACGTCAGCTTGAATTCCGATTCAGGCTTCTCTTTCTATCACGGTGGAAGATTCCACTCAGTTATTAATACTCGTGACCAGCCCTCTCTGGCATGTCGAGTGGGGTGATCTCATCTAAGGAGCATCTGTCCCTAGTCGCTTGCACAATGTTAAGCTATATTCCTGGCTTAAAATCTCTCTCCGTTCCTTTAAGAAACTATACTTTTCTTTCATTTCTTCCTTAAGGACATTGGTTCGACCGTCATGGACCCTATGGCCCATGGGTTCAATACATATTCGGTAAAAAATTCAAAGTAATTGGTGCAAAATTACGGCAGTTATCGTCTCCACAAGAAACTGATATACATATATATCTATATATACATATACATACATAAATTATACATAAACTTTTGAACTGACGGTGGTTTTGGGGCTGTGGGGGATGTGAAACGCGAAGATATGTCGAAATTTTCCGGAAGTCGAAACATGGTACCCAATGCAATAGTTAGCTTTCTAATGAAAACTACCTCTGGTTGGTTCCTCAGTTTAGGGGCTGCGGCAACGCGGTCATCTAACCCCGTGTACTTTGGTTGAGTGTAGAATCTGTCTGATGAACGGTGTGAATTGTAATGGCTGTATTTGTCTTAATTCAGGTAAGGACTGCAGACGGTCAATTTCAAGCAGTAGTTCCTAATGTTGCTACCAGGTACTACCGTCAACGACACCTAGCTGTGAACATGGTTACTATTTGCCACCCCAACCAGCAACTCGTAACGAACGTTGGAACTTCCCTTCCAGAGGAAAGCATACTGAGGGATTTTAGCGCTCTTAGAAAATCCGACGACTTCGGCCGGCTTTGAAACCGCGACCTTGGGCATAGACATTCAGCATGCTACCAGTTACGTCACCGAAGCCGCTTCCCACTTAGTCAGATGGAAATACTGAATCTGATCTCGTGCAAGTGCGTTGTCATGGCAACGTCTGATGGTTCATCCCTCATCAATTTAGTAGTGTTGCCATGGCAACCTCTGATAGCTCTTGGCATTTTCTTATAATTCCGAAATCATTTTTCTCATCCCTTGGCGTAATGGTGGGTCATATCAAAAATTCTTTCAGACAAAAGTTTTAGGTAATTATTAGGGGAATATTGTCCAATTTGTACGGTTTTGATATTGTGCCTATTAAGAGAGATATGATTAATGTTTCCCGAAAACCCCACTTTTTCCCACCCCTCTGGTCAATGGATGGTGCTATAAAAAAACTCTTCAAACATAAATTGTTGGGCTTTATCCGACACATAATACGAACGTTGAATGGATTCGATATTTCACATATTAAGAGAGTTATAGCAATATTTCACTTTTTCGAAAAAAAGCCCCCCATTTTCACCTCCTTCGACCGATTTAGTCCAGTAACGAACTCGACCGAGATTTTATAGGTATACATATTCGGTAAAAAATTCAAAGTAATTGTTGCAAAAGTACGGCAGTTATCGTGTCCACAAGAAACTGATATACATATATATATATATATATACATACATAAATTATATATAAACTTTTGAACTGACGGTGGTTTTGGGGTGTGGGGGATGTGAAACGCGAAGATATGTCGAAATTTTCCGGAAGTCGAAACATGGGACCCATTGAAATAATTAGCTTTCTAATGAAATCTACCTAAAAATGTTGATGTTGTTTCTTTCCATTATTCGAAACGTACCACAAGCTTTCAATTCTCTTTGAAGCCTATCGTTAGCTCTAAACGACCTGTCTTGTTATGCCGATGGTTACTTCACATCTGATGGTGGGGTCCAGCATAAATCATGTATCCTTCTTACGGCCAATAACAATTATTATTCTATTGTACTTTTGCTTCTAACACGAGGAAGTCACGAAAACATGGATCGCGTAACATTTCTGAAATGTTACAGATACATCTTAGATCTATGTAGGTGATTTCCTTCTTAATTTTGGTGTGTGAACGGAGCTAGGTTTTCAGACACTCCACAGTGGTTGCAGCATACAGTCTCACACAAGAGCAACCTTTGCCTCCACCTATTTGTGCTTGACTACTCCCATTCATGTATACTTCTGGATAAGTTGTTCTCCATAAAATATGGTGATTAGACACTTTCGCAATCAACCAGCAAGTTCATTTTGTTTTTTCCATACATCCGCTTCAGGCTTAATTCTCATGTATTCCTTTGGTTCCTAACTAGTAAATCACCGTCTTCATCGTTACCACCATCTTCATCATCATCACCGTAATGAAAACCTCATTCGTTGTACAAACACAAATTACGCACCATGTCACCGTGCCTTCAAGCAATTCCTGCACTCTCTGTATATATGTGGCACGGTGTCCCTACATGATGATTACTATACTTTGGATGATCATTCACTGAATATTGCGAAATTAGCTTCGAGGTTTTCCTATGCCCAGAACATAGAATGCTATGAAAATCAAATATTCTTAAATACGATGTGTGGATTACATATAAATATGTAATTGGATTAACTCACGACGGCTACTTGTAGCATTGGCCTTTGAGAAAATTTTACGGAAGCTATTCTAAATTCTAACAACTCTACGAGGTGAATTTCTCTCCGAGTTCCCATATGAATGTTCGAATTGCAGAATAAGAATGTAGAAAAAAAAGGAAAACTTGTGCTCACTGACCTGGTGCAAGTCCTCAAAGTGAACACCCCTTTGATGACTTAGGTATCATCGATACCATTTCAGTACCTCAAACCGAAATTAAATTTCTTGGCAGGCCAGGGAATCAAACCCGGACCACCGGGTAACAGGGGCCGGTAGGGAATCAGGAGTGCAAAAAGTGCAACATTGGGTCGTGAAGCTTACTTGTATGTTATGTAACATTACTAACCTGGCGGGATACAACATTTGTCCCTATTGGCATGTGTAACAAATGACAAAGTACATTGAGAAACAAAACAGTAATTACGACATAAACATAAAACATATCATATCATTATCAATTCAACTAAAGGGTTGCAGGAACACAACGAGAGGAAAAAACATCCTAGAGGTGGGGGGAGGTTATACAAGTAACGTACCTCCGTTGCGGATGAAAAACTGCCCTCGCGTGCCCTGCACGTGTGTAAAAGAGATAGGGTGGAGAGAAAGAATCAAAGAAATGTCGCTGGGTGTATTTTAAGGGAATATAGTTATAAGTGTTTTATTGTGGGGAAGAAATACGACATTTTTACAACGGGGATTTTACATGAATAGAAAGGAAAAACAATGTGTAAAATAAAAAACAATCATAATACCTCCATACAGTCGCAATCTTAACCTTTTCTGAACAATACCATCAACCATAATAATCTTAAATGCTTGCAACAAAAATCTCAACGCAACAATATCATATGTAATCATTTAAAACAAAACTCTATTAACTATACCAATATTCTACATTTAAAACAAAACTCTATTAACTATACCAATATTCTACATTTAAAACAAAACTCTATTAACGATACCAATATTATACCAATACCGAAGTTGCGCAACTATATTACTGTTATATTCTTTCATTTACAAAATACCGTACTCTATGAATGCTAACACTACTTCGAGTGCACTCTTACTTAAGACTTACGTGTAAACTAATATCTAAGACCTGCAGGCTATGTACTACATGTTTATAGTATGCCTATAGTATGACTCGCTCCCTGGGGGAAAGCGAAGTCATCTTGGCAGCACAACTCGTCCTTTACAGGAATAGGCGCGAGCTGTATGGCCGTAGTGCACCTCTCATTACAGGTGTCAAATTGTTTATTGTTGATCCGACCTCCAGTAGGGGGGTGTTTTTGTCTGATTGCGTTTGGGTACTGGAGTTTAAGCTCTATAACTACGTCCTCAAGTTCGGTAAGTAATTGGCCTGCGTTATGTTCTGTTATTAAGTCAGGGTTCTTAACCAGGATTTTAGGGCGTAGTGGTTTGGTGGTAACGGCGAGGGTGTGTGCTGTATCTGTAATCCACGCCTGACCTTACTAGGATGTTGGAATTTGAGGATGGATCTCTGCTGTACGTCCTTCTGTAAGGGCGTATCTATGGGGATATAAATTGTGTATGGCTAGGTAAGGGTGGCGTTTAAAAATGTATTATCTATCGGGGCGAGCTTGGGTTGGGTATAAAAATATTATCTGACCCTTATTTCAAAAAAAAAATCCCAATTTTGGGTGGCGTTTGCTTGGCTTAGAAAGAGGGTTTAGGTTCTGGGTCTCTTTTCCGCGGAATACGTTGTCTGTACTCCTGTAGGCGTTGTTTTAAGACAACGTCGCGGTACCTAGCGCTTCCACCATTTGTAAGGTACCTGTGAGGGTTGCCTGTACAAAGAATTAACCTAAGGGATGAAATTAGTGTGATTAGGGGGCGAGCTTGGCAATTGATATAAGAGGTATGGATTATTTAGTGATTTGCGATCGTCAGTACGATCTGCAAGGAGAACTCCCCAATGTACTGCTTGACGGGGTAGTTCCGGGTGAGGGGGTGTTTGGAAAGGTAATTTAATTACTACTCTGTGCGCGCTAGCGATACCCAGCGGTCTAAAGCAAGTCGTACGCAGGCGATCTGACTGGTAGCCTGCTTGTGTCAGCGCTGTACGGTAGCGCTCGGCTGACGTCACGAAACAATTAAACAGTAGACAGTAAAGCTAATTCTAGATCTTACCTAATGGGGAAGCTAAGAGGGTAGAATCTTATCAGCTGACTAAATAAAGGACAAGACCAGAGACATCTATTACTTTTAAATTTAATGTGTACCTCGATTTTGAGGTACGCTTGCAAATAGCAGTTCAAATAATACAAATAAAGAATTATTACAGTCCAAGCACAGGGGGATGTGAGTGTAGTGTGATTGTGCGTGTAGTGATCGCTTGAGTCACTTACCCTTCAGCTAACAGCAGCGGTTCGTCACGTCGGTAGCACTTAGACAGATCCCGGGTGCATGACCTCCCGGGGTTCTTATAGGCTTCTCGTGCTACGTCTGCGGAATCCGTACATTCCTCCTAAGTCAAAGTCCTTTCTAGGGTCGTTGCCTGGGACACGAGGCTACTTGAGTTCATATGGGTGCTAACTTATTAGTCTTATAATTTAGTAATTGTATTTGTAGGTTTCTAAAGTAATTGCTTGGAATTTGGGTTTGTCGGGGATTTTATTTAGGGGATGAGGGTGGCGTACCCTAGGGGTACAACAGTTAATTGCCTCTATCAACATACAAAAGTTCAGTTTGATTGCTGTAATAGATTCGCAGATATTGAGAACCGGCTAAATAATGCACATGGTCGCCATGTTGGATTTTTATATCTGTAGGTCTTAGAGTTATGTACTGTCACGTGAAGTGTATTGTGTACGTGTAGTATTTAAACTTCAATCGCATGATTAGGACACAAGAAGTCAAAACGAGATTTTAAAATTTCGCACAGAGCCATCTTGTGGTTATCGAAACAAATGAAAAAATTAGATGCCAGTGGATTAACATTTGTAGAAGGATTTACTGTATTAAGTGTCACTGCACTCGAATGGTTAAATTGCGAGAAACGACCATGTGAATATTTATAATTCGCGTCGCCACCATGTTGGATTTGTGATCTCCAGGTTATTGAAAGTCCTATAGGTGAACTTATGTTCATAGCCCCAATGAAGATTAAAAAATTAGTTTGATTGCTGTAATAGAATCGTAGATATTGAGATCCATCTAAATATTTCGGATGGTCGCCAGGTTGGATTGTTATATGTATAGGCCATAGAGTCACGTACCATTAAAGGAAAATTATTGCGTAGGTTCATTACTCAAACTCTCACTTCGATCGCATGATTACGACTCAAGAAATAAAACTTAATTTTAAAATTCGCACATTCGCCATCTTGAGGTTATGTAAACAATTGAACTAATATAGATACCAGTGCATTACAATGTGTATAAACATTGCCTGTACCAAGTTTCATTGCGTTTGGATCATTAAATCGCGAGGAAGGTCTATTTAAAATTTTCAAATTCACTTGGCTGCCATATTCGTTTTTTAGTTAACCGGTTTTTGAAAGTCTTATAGATGAAATTCCAGTAGTGCCCTTTGTCTCCGTACAAAATTTCAGGGTGATATCGCTAATAGTTTCAGAGATATAGAATGCCGATGAAATATTTCGCACAGCCGCCTTCTTGAGGTTATGTAAACAATTGAATGAAGTTAGATGTCGGTACATTACAATGTGTATGAACATATACTGTACCAAGTTGCATTGCGTTTGGTTGGTTAAATCGTGAGAAACGTCTATTTAAAAGACGCAAATTTGCTTGGCCGCCATGTTGGTTCTGTAGTTATCAGGTTTTCAAAAATCACATTGGTGAACTTCTAGTAGTTGCCATTATCAACGTGAAATATTCCAGGGTGATATCTGTAATAGTTTCGTAGATATCGAATGCTGGTGAAATATTTCGCACCGCCACCATGTTGGATTGGTGGGATGTAACAAAATTTGAAGGGCACGGTCGGGGTGGTGTGGAATAGTGCTATGAACTTACCGAGTTTCATTGAAATCGCTCCAGCTGTTTAGAAGATATTAGGGGGGTACACACCATATCACACACACGCGCACACAGAGACAGACACACTGACAAAAGGTGATCTCATAAGCTTATTTTTTCATAAATGAAAATAGGCTAAAAGGTATGCATCTTCTTGTATCCTTGTTGCAGATCTGGTTCATGTACGTCCAAATATCATGTTTTATACGTCTTCGGTGTGTTTCTTTAAGGTGTGACTTCCCCACTATGGTATGTTTGTGCTCCCCAGGCATAAAATACGTTATGAGCACGGCAGACCACAAGCATATGACAAAATGTTGGCTCCAGTGCCCCTAGTGTCCAGGCTCAGCGCTCAGTACTAAACGTACTGCAGCACCCCGTCAAATGGACAGTGCTTGTGCGACTAAGCGCTGCAGTGCTAGTGTGATGTCGTGCTGCACTGCTCAGAAATAGGCAGAATAGGGCTGCGCTTCACCTGCTAGCACTGCTTCACCTTGCCCATTGCATGGCCCTGGTGCACACACACGGAAAAAGGTGATCTCATAAGCCTATTTTTTCATAATTGGAAGTAGGCTAAATACGAGATTTTAAAATTTCGCACAGGCGCCATCTTGTGGTTATGAAAACAATTCAGTTTGATTGCTGTCATTGATTAGTTGACATTGAGAATCGTCTAAATATTTCTAAATATGTGTAGACCATTGAGCTATGTACTATTAGATGACGATTATTGCGTACGGTAGGTTCGTTGTTCAAACGTTGGCTACGATCGCATGATTAGGGCACAAGAAATTAAAACTTAATTTTTAAATTTCACACATGCACCATCTTGCGGTTATGTAAACAATTGAGCCGAATAAGATATCAGTGCATCACAAGGTGTATAACATTTGCTATACCATTTGACGGCACTCGAATGGTTTAATCGCGAAAAAAAAAAACTATTTTAATGTATCAACTTCGCTTGGCCCCCATGATCGTTTGTTACTTAACAGGAATTTTGAGAGTCCCATCTAGTAGTTCATTTTATCACCGTACAAAATGTCAGGGTAATATCTGTAATAGTTTCGGAGATATGGAATGCCGGTGAAATATTTCGCACAGTCGCCATGTTGGATTGGTGAGCTGTAATAAAATTTGAAGATCACGGTCGGGGTCGGACAAAATAGTACTATGACCTTACCGAGTTTCATTGAAATCGCTCCAGCAGTTTATATTTTATTAGGGGACACACACACATACGCACACACACGGACTAAATGTGATGTCATAAGCCTATTTTTTCATAAATGAAAATAATAAAGAAAGCTTGTTATTCGGTCTACGCGAATTTCGTGTTGACCGACTGAATAGCTTTCTTCATTAGAAATAACCATCACTGAAAAATGGCTTCTATCACTACTAAATGAAAATAGGATAGGCCCTACCAAGTAAACGAAAAGCAAGAACGGGAGGTTTCATTTAGGAAAGAAATACTCTTATTGGTCACAAAGGAGTGAAAGTTTGGTGTGTAGGTTACACTCTGCCTTAAATGGCAACACTGCGAGAAGGTGAGTTCGATTCCCATCTTAGCTATCTTAGAGTGTTTTTCTGGGGTTTCCCACTTCCACTCCAGGAAAATGCGTGGATAGTTCCTAAGTCAAGGCCATTGCCAACTCCAAAAATAACAAAGTTTATCAGATTTCAACTACATGGGACTGATGAACAATAGGTTATGTTCCAAACCCCTATATGAAGCAACAATAAATATTTCGAATCAATGGGATCCATCGTATTGATTTTAGGAAACATGTTTCTAACGTAGGCTACAATATGATCGCGATCGAAACGAGCAAGGTGCCTTGCCCTGTCTGATGGGGCACGCGCTCAGATTGAAATCATTATGTTGATTATTATTGATATTTCAAGAAGTAATTATCCTATGTTTGAATAAATAATTGGCCTGAAATTACATATGACCCAGCATCGTCAGTTCACGGTCACCTGCCATGCTTGTCCGGGAAGCGGGCAAATAGACACTTCCATAACGTTATTGACGAGATTCTTTTCTGAAATAACGGAATCAATTTCTCCGCTTAGAATAATGTTACTGATAGCGCATAGCTGGTAAAAATCGCATGTATACCGTTATTAGACTTATAACGTTGTTGGTGGGTTCGCATTTCAAAATAACTGAATTAATTTTTCTGCCCTGAATAACGTTATTGATAGCGTATGGCTGGTAAAATTTGCTCGTATACCGTTACTAGACTTATAACGTTATTGGTGGGTTCGCATTTCTAAATAACGGAATTATTTTTCTGCCATGAATAACGTTATTGACAGCGCAAAACTCGTAAATATCGCTCGAATACCGTTACAAAGCTTATAACGTTATTGGTGGGTTCACATTTCTAAATAACGGAATTAATTTTTCTGCCCTGAATAACGTTATTGATAGCGTATAACAGGTTAAAATCTCTCGTATACCGTTACTAGGCTTATAACGTTATTAGTAGGTTTGCATTTTGAAATAACCGAATCGATCACTCTGCCTGAATAACGTTATTGATGGCGCGCAGCGGGTCAAATTCGCTGTCATACCGTTACTAGATTTATAACGTTAATAACGGGAGCGCATTTTAAAATAACGGAATCTTTTCCTCTGCTGGTTATAACGTTAATAGCACAAACCAGGGAAAATAATAACCCCTTATTTCGTTGCCGCACTAAAAACGTTATTCATATACCATTTGTTTTGGGTACGGAAGCAGTAACGTAACAAAAATTAATTCGTTATTTCGGACAATTCTGTTACGTTATGAAGCCTTGCCTGGCAAGCGAGGTGGACAGTGTTTATCGAGCTAGTGCGAGCTTTTACCTGAGCGACAGTTGTTGGTGACGTGACTTGCGAAACCCTAGTGAAGCTGATTCTCTTGACAGCGAAGGAGTGTGAAGCCTACGGAGGAACTGTGTCTGGAGCGAGTGTGTTTTCCAGTGCAACAGAGGTTAATGTGGTGATTTGCGAAATCACCGGGGGCAGTTTCCCTAGCCAGCGGACAGCGAAGCAGAGTGTAGTGGTGAGTGACCAGCTATCGTAAATAACTGTAGCTTGGTATTCAAGGAAGTGTTGCAGGTAGTTCTATCGAGGCCACCGGTCCCATTAGGAGGGATTAACTTCTGTGGCTTATTGACAAGTGAAAGGCAAGTGTTCCCTACAAAAGGAAACTAGAGTGAGGTACTAATTGCTTGTATTTGCTATTTGTGTGGTGTATCTTTCTGGGCCGAAATAAAGCTAATACGTTTCTTTAAAGGAACAATTTGTGTTGTGCTTTCTACCCACCGTAATCCAGTTAACGGAAGTGCCACTAGGGGGTGGCACGTAACAATATGGTACTCACTACTATCAAACTGTGCTCCGTACAGTATCCTCGAGCATAGGAAACCCCTTTCACTAAAAACACCGTTATTCGGTAGTAACCATTCCCACTAGACTAATCTTACACAAGAACTTGGCGAAAAGACAACTTTCAGCTCCAACACTGCCACGCACAGACACTCACTGTCGGCAATAATGAAACAGTATTCAGTTGAAGGTCAACACGGAACATGTGCACGCTTATGCGAACCGCTGCGGTGTGACTTTGCGTATACAGCGACATGAATATACTGCCAATCTAACACGTCCCGCAAGGCGAGACCCACGTAGCCCGCCGCTGTGGAGAGACTTTGCAGACATACTATATATCCTATATTATTACGTCTATCTACCTGAAATTTTTCCTGTCGATAGAGGATACTAAGATAAGTTCATTTATATTACTTTCAGAAACCTTATAAGCTCAAAACCAACATAGCAGTGAAGCGACCTTCTAATATTCACATGGGCTTTTTTCGCGAATAAATCATTTAAGTTCAGAACAAGTTGGTACAGTAATTCTTCATACAAGGCTGATTTGATTCGATTGTTTTGATAAACTCAAGCGGTAGATGTGCGAAATATTAAAATTATGTTTTCATTTATCGTGCCCTAATCAAGCGATCAAAGTGAAAGTATAATAAACCAACCCAATAATCTTTGTCTACACGCACACAACTATATGGCCAACATAAAAATCCAACATGGCAGTCATGCGATTTATTCTATCGGTTCTCAATGTCTATGAATCTATTACAGCAATCAAACTGAAATTGTGCATGTTTATACTGGCCATTAAAATAAGTTCATCAATGTGATTTTCAATAACACGATGAACAAACAAGTAGTTCCGTGAAGAACTATACAGCCTATTTTCATATATCCTGCTCATGTTAATTGCCTCTATCAACTTACAAAATTTCAGTTTAATTGCTGTAACAGATTCGTAGATATTGAGGACCGTCTAAATATTTCAGATGGTCGCCAGGTTGGATTTTTATTTTTGTACTATTACATTAAGATTATTGTGTACGTGTGGTATTCAAACTTCAATCGCATGATTTGAACACAAGAAGTAAAAACGAGATTTTAAAATTACGCACAGCAGCCATCTTGTGATTATGCAAACAATTGAAATAAATTAGATGCCATTGGATCAACATTTTTATAAGCATTTAACGAGCAACGTTTCACGGTACTCGGATAGTTAATTCGCGAGAAACGTCCATTTAAATATTTACACTTCGCGTCGCCGCCATGTTGGATTTGTGCTCACCATGTTACTGAAAGTCCTATAGGTGAACATATGTTCATAGTCTCTATGAAGATAAAAAAATCAGTTTGGTTGCTGTAAAAGATTCATAGATAATGAGGACCGTTTAAATATTTCAGAAGCTCGCCATTTAGGATTGTTATATGTATAGGCTATAGAGTTATGTACCATTCAAGGACAATTATTGCCTAGGTTCATTATTCAAACTTTCACTTCGATCGCATGATTACGACACAAGAAATAAAAACTTAATTTTAAAATTTCGCACAGCCGCCATCTTGAGGTTATGTAAACAATTGAATTAAATTAGATGGCAGTGCATTACAATGTGCAAAATCATTTACTGTACCACATTTCACTGCGCTCAGAGAGTTAAATCACGAGAAAAGTCTATTAAAATATTTCAAATTCGCTTGGTCACCATGTTCGTTTTGTACTTTAGAGGTTTATGAAATAGACATAAGTAGACTTGTATCAGAACCCTTTATCACCCAACAAAATTTCAGGGTGATATCTGTAATAGTTTCGGAGATATAGAATGTCAGTTTAAATATTTCGCACAGCCGCCATTTTTAGGTTATGTAAACAATTGAACTAATTTAGACTCCAGTGCATTACAATGTGTATAAACACTTGCTGTACCAAGTTTCATTACGTTTGGATAGTTAAATCACGAGAAAAGTCTATTTAAAAGTCTCAACTTCGCTTGGCTGCCATGTTGGTTTTGTAGTCACCAAGTTTTTGAAAGTCTCATAGGTGAACTTCTAGTAGTACCCTTTATCACCGTACACAATTTCAGGGCGATATCGGTAATAGTTTCGGAGATATTGAATGCTAGTGAAATATTTCGCACAGCCACCATGTTGGATTGGTGAGACGTAACAAATTTTGAAGTGCACGATCAAGCTCGCCGGGAATAGTTCTATAAACTTACCGAGTTTCATTGAAATCGCTCCAGCCGTTTAGATTTTATTAGGGGGGACACACACACACCTCACATACACACACACACGGACAAAAGGTGATCTCATAAGCCTATTTTTTCAAAATTGAAAATAGCCTTAAAATTAACAAGGCGGCCAAGCAAAATTTAAATACGGTATATAAATGGGGTCGCCTCCATAGCGTAGCGGTCAGCATGGTTAGCTGCCGCCCCGGAGGTCCTGGGTTCGATTCCCGGCTCTGCCACGAAATTTGCAAAGTGGTATGAGGACTGGAACGGGGTCTACTCAGCCTCGGGTGGTCTAACTGAGTAGAGGGGGTTCGATTCCCACCTCCGCCATTCTCGAAGTGGTTTTCTGCGGTTTCCCACTTCGTCTTCGGGCATATGCCGTGATGGTACTGAGACCGTATTTTGTAATGAGTTGGGTCTATGTTGGACAGGTGTGTACTCAGGTGCATTCCTGCGGCGCTATTTGCACGGCACACAGCGCATGGATCCTCTGTGGCGAGGTTAGGAGCAACTAGGCAGCCCGCTCAACTTCCTTGAGCACGTGCTTTGTTTTAGTACAAGAGAGGTCTACAAAATGGGCACGGCAGTAACGTCAATCTAATGCAACATGATATACTTTGATATAGTAGCCATGAAACAGAATAGTAATTGACAAATGCATTATGTTTAGAGAAGAGGAAACTTGAGTGTATTTCACACATAAATAAATGCAGATAACAAAATATCAGAATATTATCGAACATGATCCAGTGTCTATATCGATAGTCAATATCGTTCCTCAACGAAGAGCACTATGGGTTTCGCAGAGCAGTAAGCAAAGATCTGTCCAGGCAGAGACACGAGATTGCTATATACTTCGCTGGAAGTACGACACTCATATCGTGCACAAGCAAAGCGGACGTGTATTTACTTAAAGTTAGACAGTTCGTACCGAAAATTTTTATGTCTCAGCTTATTATAGCTGAAGACTGGGTTCAACTACATCATCAGGAGCAGTGAACTTTGTATTCACCAGGACTTGTGTGATATTTTATATGCCAGTACAAGACTTTATTCTACAACAGTACAGTTTACAGTATACAAGCATATTATCATTATGACTTCAGAACAGAAGTTGATTGAACGCATACTTCACAAAGACATGACTATGTCATGTATGGGCTAAAATGGAAAGCAGGAATGCAATGTAATAGTGGAATTGACTACTTAGGATGATCACCAGCACCAAATATGGATTATTATAACAGCAGAAAACTCTTTAAGAAGAGGTGGAAGACGTCTTGGAGATGTTTATTGTACATTCATACTGTAACTGCATGAAATATGATGGCATACTACGAATAAGCTCCAGCTATATCTTGGGAACGTGTGAGAGCGATGAACTTGTTTCGCGAACAGCTGTTTTTCCTTTTCAAACGTTCGGACTCGGGTTCGGTTCTCTACAAGATACAGTCGTATCGAGGACTACGCGACCTGATGAACGAGGGTTCAGTTCCAGAACGAGGACAGTGTGTTTCTCGCATACTCCTATTTCAACCAGATGGCAACGTACAAGGTAGCTGACCACCCATTTTCATAGTAGACAGTATGAATTAGACATATTCTAGCTAGAGTGTTCCTTTTCACCAATTTTTCTTAGTTGTTAGAAAATGCATTCCAGGGCTAGACCCGATCCTCTATCGCTTCTGTCTTGTAGTGTATTTTATTTTTGTAGTTAACATTAATATTTTATCATGCTAATTTGTATGCATTAATTCACTTCTTTTTCTTTCTAAATTTGAGCATTTAATGGAATTATATAACTTGTTGAGAAGATTAATATGAAGAGTAGGGAGAAGACTACGATAACTTTATATAAGAATAGTAGTTAGCAAGCAAATGACCAATACGCTACGTATACTTGAAGATTATTTGAATAGACATTTCTATGAATTTCGAATTTTGAATTTGAACACTTATGCATTTCATGCAAGTTTCTTTAATAGACGTGCGGGTCTATTTTTCATCAAGTGCAGTATAAATATGGACACATAATGATTTATAGAGCAGATATTTGCGATTTATGGATTAATTTTGGCAATCTACAGCTTTTGAGATTTTTCTTTTTGGAGTTGTCATAGACACTATTAAATCGATCAGTTTCAATTTTGTTCATGATTCGTTTGTTGAACTCCATCCTGGTTAAGCGTTGGATTCTAATAGTTTTCGTGTACCTTCTTAAGACAGGCTCATTACTATGGTGTAGGATCTTCCGTGTTTCTTTGGGTAAGGATCTCCAGTCGAGTTTTTGTCTAGTAGAGCTGAATCGTTCTTTTTACAGTGATCTACCCACAATTTCTTGAAAGATATAGTTATGAACATGAGATTATAATGAGAAATAAATTAATATTGTAAAATGATTGTATAAAATATTTTCGTTACAAAGCGAAATGATAAGGTCGAAAATTCTCAAGCAATGTTATTTGAACAGCTGATTATATTATATTTGCCTTAGTTCTGATAAAAAATTGTCCATGATACTTTAACTTATGTTAATTTGATGCACGATATTTCATGACTTTTATGTAAAAGCTTATTTGAACTTAATGATGTTTGGAAAATTGTTTACAAGCTATGGATACCTTATATATGAATGAAGCAACGTGTGTTTGCGAATTTGATTGTTATAATGAGATATTAGACATCAATGGATGATCTATGTCATTTTTCTGTTCAGTAAAAATTAGCTATTGAGCTATGTCTGAATACAATTATGTGTATATTTTGAACGTGCAGTATAGTCACGAATATTAATACTAGAAGGCTATGTGTACACTCCAGGGGTGGCTTCGGGATTAGTAAATCCATTTTACAATAGGTAGCGCACGAGTAGATTCTACAAATGAGCGACGATGTGCGAACGTTTAAATTAAGTCCCGTATGCATTCATATACCATTCATCCGATTGCAATGAAACTTGGGTGAGATGTTGTGTACACTTACGTGAGGGTTTCTAACTTAGTAAATCCATTTCACAGGAGGTTGCGCACGAGTAGATTTAACAAATGAGCGACGACGCGCGAAGCGTTTCAATAAGGTCCCATATGCGTTCAAATAACATTCGTCCGATTACGATGAAACTTGGGTGAGACGTTGTGTACAACCTACGGAAGGTTTCTGGCTTAATAAATCCATTTTCCAATTGGTAGCGCACGAGTAGATTCAACAAATGAGTGACGGCACGCGAATCATTTCAACAAAGTACCATATGCGTCCATATACCATTTATCCGATTGCGATGAAATTTTGGTGAATTGTTGTGTACACTTCAGGAAAGGTTTCTGGCTCAGTAAATTCATTTTACAATTGGTATCGCACGAGTAGATTCAACAGATGTGCGATGGTGCGCGAATCGTTTCAACATAGTCCTGTATGCGTTCATATTCCATTTATCTGATTACGATGAAACTTAGGTGAATTGTTGTGCACACTCCAGGAAAGGTTTCTGGATTAGTAAATCCAGTTTTTAATAAGTAGCGCACGAGTAGATTCAACAAATGAGCGACGGCGCGTGAATCGTTTCCACAATGTCGCATATGCGGTCATATATCATTCATCCGATTGCGATGAAACGTTGGTGAATGATTGAGTACACTCCAGAGAAGGTTTCAGGCTTAGTAAATCTATTTTACAATATGTAGCGCATGAGTAGATTCAACAAATGAGTGACGGCAAGCGAATCGTTTAAAAAAAATCCCGTATACGTTCATATTAGCCTACTTTCGATTTTTGCAAAAAATGAAAGTAGACTTATGAGATCAACACAGGGCGAAAAAGTGTGTCTGTCTGTGTGTGTGTATGTGTGTGTGTGAGTCTGTGTGTGTGTGTGTGTCTGTGTGTCTGTGTGTGTGTGTGTGTGAGTGTGTGTACTCTGAATGTCTGTCTCCCCCTATCAATTCGAACACGGTGAATGCGAATTGAACGAAATTTGGTACAAAGGTAGCACTAGCAAAGGACACCTCAGTGTCATGTTTTATATCGCCGCCATCTTGACGGAAACGTAATGGCGGCCACACAAATGTTCAAAGCTTAAATCAAATTACGACTAACCTAATCATCCGATCTCTACCAAATTTTGCAACAACATACCTTTATAGGGGGAGCATCCTTTGACCAAACTAATAAGTCATCAGCGTAATAGTTTGCGGATGGCGGCCATCTTTGTGTGAAAATCGATTCCCCCTATTAATTCGAACACGGTGCAACCGAATGGAACGAAATTTGGTACAGAGGTAGTACTAACAAAAGGCACCTCAGTGTCATGTTTTATATCGCCGCCATCTTGACAGAAACGTAATGGCGGCCACACAAATGTTCAAAGCTTAAATCAAATTACGATTAACCTAATCATCCGATCTCTACCAAATTTTGCAACTACATACCTTTATGGAGGGAGCATCCTTTGACCAATCTAATAGGTTATTAGCCTAATAGTTTGCGGGTGGCGGCCATCTTTATGTCAAAATTGATTCCCCCTATTAATTCAAACACGGTGAAACCAAATGGAACGAAATTTGGTACAGATGTAGCACTAGCAAAGGGCACCTCAGTGTCATGTTTTATATCGCCGCCATCTTGACAGAAACGTAATGGCGGCCACACGAATGTTCAAAGCTTAAATAAAATTACGATTAACCTAATCATCCGATCTCTACCAAATTTTGCAACTACATACCTTTATGGAGGGAGCATCCTTTGACCAATCTAATAGGTTATTAGCCTAATAGTTTGCGGGTGGCGGCCATCTTTATGTCAAAATTGATTCCCCCTATTAATTCGAACACGATGGAACCGAATGGAACGAAATTTGGTACAGAGGTAGCACTAGCAAAGGGCACCTCAGTGTCATGTTTTATATCGCCACCAACTTGACTGAAACGTAATGGCGGCCACACGAATGTTCAAAGCTTAAATCAAATTACGATTAACCTAATCGTCCGATCTCTACCAAATTTTGCAACTACATACCTTTATGGAGGGAGCATCCTTTGACCAATCTAATAGGTCATTCGCCTAATAGTTTGCGGATGGCGGCCATCTTTGTGTCAAAATCGATTCTCCCTATTAATTCAAACACGGTGAAACAGAATGGAACGAAATTAGGTACAGAGATAGCACTAGCAAAGGGCATCTCAGTGCCATGATTTATATCGCCGCCATATTGACAGAAACGTAATGGCGGCCACACAAATGTTCAAAGCTTAAATCAAATTACGATTAGCCTAATCATCCGATCTCTAGCAAATTTAGCAACAACATACCTTTATGGAGGGAGCATCCTTTGACCAAACTAATAGGTCATCAGCCTAATATTTTGCGGATGGCGGCCATCTTTGTGTGAAAATCGATTCCCCTTATCAATTCGAACACGGTGAAACCGAATGGAACGAAATTTGGTACAGAGGTAGCACTAGCAAAGGGCACCTCAGTGTCATGTTTTATATCACCGCTATCTTGACGGAAACGTAATCGCGGCCACCCAAATGTTAAAAGCTAAAATGTACGACCAACCGAATAATCTAGTCTCTACCAAATTTTGCAACACCATATCTTTATGTGGGAAACATATTCAGACCAAACTGCAAGAACATCAGCCCAATAGTTTGCAGATGGTGGCCAAGTATGTGTGCAAACCGATTCCCCCTATCAATTCAAACACGGTGAAACCGAATTGAACGAAATTTGGTACAGAGGTAGCACTTGCAAAGGGCACCTCATATTCATGTTTAATATCCCTATAGCACGTTGTATTTCAACAAGCTACTACAACCAACATTCAATCATACTCCTTGAAAAGGACAAAGAGTTATAACAATACCCATGCATTTAGGAGAAAGTAGGCTATATGTTCTTTACTGAACATCTTGTTTCATTCATCCGATGCCGATGAAACTTTGATGAGTTGTTGTGTATACTTACGTGAAGCTTTCTAACTTAGTAAATCAATTTCACAGTTGGTGGAGCACGAGTAGATTCAACAAATGAGTGACAGCGCACGAATCATTTAAACAAAATCCCGTATGCGTTTTATGCCATTTATCCAATTGCGATGAAACGTTGGAGAGTTGTTGTGCACGCTCCCACGAATGTTTCTAGATTATTTAATTCATTTCACGATAGTTTAGAGGCAGTTAACAGAAATTGAAAAAAATATTGTGTATCCAAAAGCACTTCAAGAAACAAAGTTACAACACTTTCTTTGATTGGCAGGACATCGTCTGCCGGGTCAGCTAGTAATGTATAAATGTTAATAATATCATAAACTTTGAGGATCATTTAAATATGTAACGAGTGTATATAATAATGTTTAAATATTTTTGAAACTGTCTTTACATGCGAATAGGATGCTGTATTTTGATAGCATTTTTAGCCTATTTTCAATGTTGAAAAAATAGGCTTATGAGATCACCTTTTGTCCGTGTGTGTGTGCGTGTGTGTGTGTGTGTGTGTGTGAGGTGTGTGTGTGTGTCCCCTAATAAAATCTAAACGGCTGGAGAGATTTCAATGAAACTCGGTAAGTTCATAGCACTATTCTCGGCGACCTCGACCGTGCCCTTCAAATTTTGTTACGTCTCACCAATCCAACATGGCGGCTGTGCGAAATATTTCACTAGCATTCAATATCTCCGAAACTATTACCGATATCGCCCTGAAATTGTGCACGGTGATAAAGGGCACTACTAGAAGTTCACGTATGGGACTTTCAAAAACCTGGTGACTACAAAACCAACATGGCGGTCAAGCGAAATTGAGAATTTTAAATAGACATTTCTCGCGATTTAACTATCCAAACGTAATAAAACTTGGTACAGCAAATGTTTGTACACATTGTAATGCACTGAAGTCTAATTTAGTTCAATTGTTTACATAACCTCAAAATGGTGGCTGTGCGAAATATTTCACTGACATTCTATATCTCCGAAACTATTACAGATATCAACATGCAATTTTGTACGGTGATAAAGGGTACTGATACAAGTTTACCTATGTATATTTCATAAACCTGTAAAGTACAAAACGAACATGGCGACCAAGCGAATTTGAAATATTGTAATAGACTTTTCTCGTGATTTAACTCTCTGAGCGCAGTGAAATGTGGTACAGTAAATGATTTTGCAGATGGTAATGCGCTTCCATCTAATTTAATTCAATTGTTTGCATAACCTCAAGATGGCGGCTGTGCGAAATTTTAAAATTAAGTTTTTATTCTTGTGTCGTAATCATGCGATCGAAGTGAAAGTTTGAATAATGAAGCTATGCAATAATTGTCCTTGAATGGTACATAACTCTTTGGCCTATACATATAACAATCCTAAATGGCGAGCTTCCGAAATATTTAGACGGTTCTCAATATCTATGAATCTTTTACAGCAACCAAACTTTTTTTTATATTCATAGAGACTATGAACATATGTTCACCTATAGGACTTTCAGTAACCTGGTGAGCACAAATCCAACATGGCGGTGACGCGATGTATAAATATTTAAATGGACGTTTCTCGCGAATTAACTATCCGAGTGCCGTGAAACGTTGCACGTTAAATGCTTATACAAATGTTGATCCACTGGCATGTAATTTATTTCAATTGTTTGCATAATCACAAGATGGCTGGTGTGCGTACTTTTAAAATCTCGTTTTTACTTCTTGTGTTCTAATCATGCGATTGAAGTTTGAATACCACACGTACGCAATAATCTTAATGTAATAGTACAAAAATAAAAATTCATCCTGGCGACCATATGAAATATTTAGACGGTTCGTAATATCTACGAATCTGTTACATCAATTAAACTGAAATTTTGTATGTTGATAGAGACAATTAACATGAGCAGGATATATGAAAATAGGCTGTATAGTTCTTCAGGGAACTACTTGTTGATTATGTTTCGATGCTAATGTCATTATGAGATTTCTACGCTTCAGTAGAGGCGAATTATTTTGTTTAGTGGAGCGATAGTCCACCATGCAACAGTCCTTAGATTAATAAAATGTTGGTCAATTTTAAATACTTCGGATGTCTTGGTCATTTATACTAGGAATAGGATGCGCTACGAGGACCAGTGGGTCAGTTTTTAGGATGCCTAGCGCCACGCTCGAGATTAATTTAGTCATTTTTAGAGTTTCTTTAGCTCACTTTGAGTTATTTTTCGTTTTCATTTCATCGACCACTGGCATCTTCCTATCGCATTCTCTATAGGAGAGGTATCCTTATCCCTGGTTGATCCTAGTTGGTAGAATTTTAGGGGCATTTCAGCCGGGCGCTTCCAGATTCTACGATCCAGCAGTTCCATCGGATTTCAACAGGTAAGACCACGTGGATACGGGTGCAGTACTGTACCCTTTTATAACTTACCAAGAGCTGTTGAATCCCTCGAGGAACCCTGGATCGTAGGATCTGAAACTGCCCGGCTGAAAACACCCCCCAGATCCCACCAACAGGAGAAGGAAGTACAACGGAGCATATCAACAAACCTAAATTGTGCAAAGACAAACCAAAATGCAAACAAGGAAAACTAGCTCAGGTCAAAACGTGACACGAGACGCAAACGAGATACAACTAATCTCAGAGAGTAGTGAGAAAATTTAAGAAAAGGAAAGGAAACACATTGATCTTCCCGGCACAATTTAAGTAGTTATTATGAATTATGACTCTCGGATTGAACTGCTGTAAAATAAAATATTTATTCAGTAAAAATGTTACTGACAGAATCCCTCACCTGAATATAATACAATAATATACACGTATATACATATATAATGTTTCTAAATGAAACAAGGTCCAATGGCAACATTCACCATCACTACACCATCTTATTTGGTTAAATTGTACAAAAAGAAATCGCCACTGAGGACGCAGTTGATCTAGGAGAAGGAGCTCAGTTAAGTATAAATATGTCCGCACCGTGTCAAACGAAAATGCAAAATTTGAATAAGATTACCGAGAAATGGCTGTACGTAAAGAGATCTCTCGAAAATCATCACAGGTCTAATTAAATTTCATAGATATGAAATTTGATGTAGAGATAAAGTTAATTCACAGTAAATATCCTAGAGATACTATCTCCAACTGATTTGAAAACAAAATGTCACAGACGTCACTCGATGACGTATTCTAACAAGACGAAAATTAAGTACAACAAGAACCACCATTAAACTCCAACCAATCCATTTTAAAGGATAAACCAACATGACGAAACATTTCACAAACTTTAGTTACACATCAACCACCACTTGTCAGTCACACAGTATTTCTATCGACTTCAATTTATAAGTTTCACAATCATAATCCCTCACAGTAATCCAAGAAACCTTCTCCAACTTAACAATATATCACGTGGTTCCAATAGTCGACGAGCTCAATTTCACAATCAATTTTACTACACTAATAACATTAATATTACAGTTGATTAACGAGAGAAATCTTTTATATCAGTATTTTTCCAGGATCAAATTCCTTAATGGCTTAGCAAAAATACAATTTCGAAAAACACCAAGATTTAAACATACATCCTTGAATTCGGAATCAAATAATCGTTTAGAGTAAATGTCAATCAAAAACCCATCACGAAACCATGATGCTGAAGTATATTGTAACGTCAAACGATTTAAATGTGAAGGAAAAATTTACTTGCAGGGAATTACAGTAACACGACCATAACGGTGCAAAAATTTGATAAAATAATCATAATACTAAAACGCAAACCTTCTTCCTATATGGTGGTCTTCCCAACGATTGAAAATTTCAGAAAATTACGACGAACGGAAAAACTGACGCAGAAGCAAGAAAGAAATACTAAATCCCAACAAGACATGGATAAACTAGTTCGTCAAATGAACTCAAAAAGAAAAATCTGGGGTCAAGAAAGACAATGATTTATCCGACTTAAAACCCCGTCATCAAATAAACTAATTACACAAACTAATTGGCAACTGGATACAACAAATGAAAATGCTCGACTACTACCAAAGATTGTCAGATTTATACCTTAATTTCAGATGATGGAGGGGCGTCATTCGGAACAAAATATCCCGAGTCCGGCTTCCAGAAGAATCCTGGCCTTGAGTGTAGTGACTCAACATCCTGGCGTCGAACCCAGATTCACGTCTCCCTATGACCACACCCCGGGTGGAACTAAGCATCAGATCCGGTATATTCTAGAAGTTCCCACACGAATGTTGTAGACATCATTCCTCATTGACAATCTTGATATGATAGCATAGAAGTAACTTCAAATTGCTTCCGCGGTTTACGCTCGTCTCATCCATGACTCTGAGTGAGTTACAGTTCATGGCGAAGGTATTCATAAAATGCTCTAAAAACATATCAGGCTAGATGTACTCCACAATTACTTCACTATGTCAGAACTCCACTCGATTATACTGTGCTCCTGTATAACATTTTAAGCGTTCATTGTCGTGGAGCGCGAGCACCAAAGTCTTGTTCCTATCGTCGACAGCTTAGAATGCATGTTAGACTGTGGATAAAGATCAAGCAGCGTTTAATTTCCACAGTTCACTTCATTCCTGTTTTTCATGGCGAGATGCCTGAATAGGATATCAGTAGATCCAAATCGAAACAAGAATAAAGTTTAAACAAACTTAAAGAAGGTTTGAACCATACAGAAACCCACTCGAGTGCGTATAACGAACTTCACGTACTGTGCTATAATGTGGTCACGCCAATCCACGCGAAGCAAATTCCGCCTGCATCAACTTACGAATCCCACTCAGCGAGCATCGCACACACTGCGGTCCCGCTCTGGTAAGCAAGCCAGCAAGAACAAGAATGTCTCTCACAGACCTCGCCAGACAACTCACCCCTCCACCATCTACTGACGTCACTCGACCTCGAGTCTACCCACAGTCACATGGTCCGATCAAGACAAGAGAGGGCGATGGCCCCTGCGTTACGTCACATCAGATGTTGTAAACACAGCCCGCTCTGGTACACAAAATAACACCGCGCCATGTAGCGCTCTCTCAGACATCCATAATCGGAAATACAAAAACGGTCACAGTACCTACTGTCAGGCCACGGCCGCCTCCTTCCCTCTTCCTAGCCTATCCATCCCAATATTCCATCCCTTCCCACCCCTCATGAGGCCCCTGTTCACTTTGCAGGTGAGGCCGCCTGGGCGAAGTGCTGATCACACCTCCCCAGTTGTATCCAACCCTACCAGATGTTCCAAGCTCCAGGACACTGCCAATGGAGGCAGTAGTGGTGAGTTCCCTCGTTGAGTCCGTGGGAACCACCAACCTAGAGGGTAAATTGACTAAATAAATCAATAATATTTAAATGAGCATTTCTTGGGACGTAATCAACCAAGCTCATTAAAACTTGGGACAGAAATTCTTATGCAAGGCATAATACACTGGCGTCTAATCTAATTATTTTATGATAAATTCAAAATGCCGGCTGTGCGAAGTGTTAGAATGATGTTCTTTTATTTCTCATGTCCTTATTAAGCGATTGAATTGAAAATTAGTAGCCTTTAATGAACCACTACTATAACCTCCATCTGCTGGCATATTGGTATGGCCTATACATAAAACATTCCAATATGGCGGTCATGTGAAATATTTCTCCGTTTCTTAATATCTCCGAAATTATTACAGCAATCAAACTGTTGTTTAGTGTGATAATATAGACATTTATGATCTAAAATCCGCCTTGTCCATACTAAAATATGTAGTTTATTGTTACTAGCAGAAGTACCCGTTCTTCGAACGGTGTTCGGTGTTAACACCAGACATTATCAATTGAGCTACTGTTGCAATGGTTAGCGGTTTGTCATTCCTTCATAAGTTTATCAGAACGAAGTTAGTTTTATGGAAATATCACACACACTGTTAATTTAAGGGCCTTAAAATGTGGTTTTCGGAGACCCTTTATAGACTCCCGAATTGTGTGTCTCACATTGAGAAGCGCAATATATGTTTTGGTCGTCCTTCTAGGATATTTTTTATATATTTCGCCTATTTTAGCATGTATTTTGAGAAGGTTTTCCCTAGAACCACCTTTCTACTCTATGAAAAGTACGGTGAAGAGTTTTATAAATGATTGGCGTATTGACTCTCATAGTTACCATACCTAATTTTACGATTCAACAAGCATCCGAACACGAGTTATAGGCGTACATAAAGATACACAGAAAGACAGACAGACAATTCTATTGTCTACAACATATCATCCAGATATCCAAATATGGGTATATCTACCACACAGTATCAAACAAAATCATCTTTACGATGAACCCGTATGTCGAAAAAGAAAAAAAGATTAGTTAAAATGTGCTCACAAACTAAATTCACCTAACGTGTACTTCCTGACGTGAAATAGAATTGAAAGCCTTGTAGACGAAACGCAATACACGTCACATAAAAACTGACCCTCTACGTTGTGTTAGGTCCCCATACACAGGAAGACCCCTTTCATAAATTATTAAGGCTTGTGGTGCATGAAAATTTAGGTTCTTTAGCCTCAAATGGCCCTAATTCCTAAAAGCCGCAAAAATGCTGATTCAATTCAGGAATTTTTGAAAATAATGTTGCTGTATGGAGATATAGTAGACCTTCTGTACTATATGTCGCACGTGAAAATTGCATGAAAAAATTCCAGGTTACCCCTTGACCCCCTTAATTGCATTGATGAATTATAAAGTCTACGTTGGTTCCGTGATAACCTAATAGCCATTTGCAAACTTTCACAAAAATGTAATAAATGGAGTGACATTGCTTCTTACAGAAATAAATGGAAAGTTGAATGCCACACCTTGAGATGATGTTGTCATGGTTACCGATTTCCATTCCTTCATTAGTTTGTTAAATTAAATTAAATTAGTTTTCTGGGAATATTTCAGAAACTGTTGGTTTTAGAGCCTTATAATGTAGTTTTCGAGGACCCTTTAGGGCCACCGAGTTTTGTTTCTGGCACCGAGGGGCTTTGTCTCGTCGCTGTACGCCATAATATAATACTACTACTAATAATATAATATAGGGACAGGAATATAATATACCTGCCGTACCACATCCGCTGGTGTAAATCGCGTGAAAAAATTCTAGAGTGCCCCTTGATCGCCTTAAGCGCATTATACGTATTGATGAATTTTACAGCATAATTTGGTTCCGTGATAACCTTCTAGCCGTTTGCAAACTTTCACACTGATGTAATTAATGGAATTGTATTGCGTCTTACAGCAATAGATGGACCTCTGAGGATCTGTTGCCATGGTTACCGGCTTGCAGTCGTTCATTAGTTTATTAAATGAAATTATTTTTCTGGGAATATCTCAAAAAACGGTTGGTTTTAGGGTCCCCGAGTTTTGTCTCTCCCATTGAGGGGCTGAAAATGAGCTTTGTCTCGTCCTTCTACTCCTATTTGAGCATGTATTTTAAGGGGGTAGGCCCCCTTTTTTGAGAGGTACGGAGAGGAGTTACAT
This sequence comes from Meconema thalassinum, assembly GCA_946902985.2. NCBI lineage: Eukaryota > Metazoa > Arthropoda > Insecta > Orthoptera > Tettigoniidae > Meconema > Meconema thalassinum. Next base: position 2,006,095,588 of record OX336388.2, read on the forward strand.
CAATGATTAGTGTCGTGCCTCTGATGGATATCTGTTCCAAATTTTACGTTGATACACCCAGCTGTTCTCGAGTTATAAGGGAACAAAGTAGTCCACAGAGAAATAAACAAATTGACAGACAGACAAAAAAAATCGAGCGCATCCATCATAAAACAGTCTAAACGCGTAATTAAATCAAAATTCCGTAGAAATTCAGAAAAAAAACAGACAAACTTTCAGTTTTATATAGAGAGAGATATACTGCACCGCTCGGTGCTGACCGTGTTTTATTGCACAAATTTAGGTTTTACTCGCTAACCGTTCTAGAAACACGAATAGTGATCAGTACCTTTCGGATAGAAAATTAAATGTTAAAGCTCGTGTATGCCATCAAAAGTTCGCTATTTCTTACCGTTCTCCTTTTATTTGATATGGAAATATGACATTTTGAAACCTAAGGGTGTAGTGACGTTACTAAACTGGTCGCCATTTTTAGCCTACTTTCGATTATTGCAAAAAATGAAAGTAGACATGAGATCTACACCGGGCCAAAAATTGTGTGTCTGTGTGTGTGAGTGTATGTGTGGGGTCCATGACAACTCGTCGAGAGCAACTTGTCCCACGACAATTGGCCCCTGCTAATTGCTCCCAAAGGATAATTCGTCATTGTATAGACTTGTATCGGGTAATATTATTTTGTCAGGTCATAATTGGTAATTCGAAAAAAAAAGCGAGACAAAAAATTACAACTTTGACATTGTTTGTAAGGATGTTTATGTCACACTTACGTTAACACCAGGCAGGCTTACACGTCAACTTGTGTTAATAATTTCCAGCTATATTGTTTCCAATTCTGTCTAAGTATTCAAGGACCTCATTGTCATCACGGTACTGAGGGTATCTTTCGACGACTCTTGCGATGCGTTTGTCCAAATCTTCGTAGACGCGACGCTTCTTTTTCGGTGAATGCCCGCTCTCAAGTTTCGTGACTTCACGAGACACGACCTGCATTTCTCTTCGTAGGACGTCAAGGGCGCGAAAAAGGGTTGGATGGTTTTGACCCATTCACACAGCTACAAGCGCTTAGCACTTCCCTGAACAAAAATATTACATACGTCCAAATTAGTGCTTTGATTTACTTGAGTGCCTTGAATCATTTAAACTTACCCCTATCGGCAGCATGGCGGTGTTCACTTGACTTGTATACTTGGTTGGAATGTTTTTAGAGTACAACTCTCCCGGAGCATTCTTTTCTATTTTCACATCGCCATGTATTTGTAGTCAAACTCTCTGCGTGCTTAGTGAGCTAGCCGGAACATTGTAACAAATTTCTTTGTGAATTTGTTAATGTACATAGCTTAATCGGACAATTTTACATCCTGTTTCCTACGGGAACAGATATTTCCAATATGGATTAGCTAGGTAAGCTAACATTATTTTTGAAAGGAAGTTTTGACTTCCATAGTACATTCGCGCTGCTCGTGGCAACATTTGTGCCTTGCAGCGGCCTTCTCAGTATGTACTAGCCACGCGTCTTGGTGAAGTGTACCATAACCAACTGAAAAGCCCATTGGTACACTGGGGCGAAACGCTGGCAACTGTTTTGAGCTAGCCGGTACATTGTATCAAATTTCTCTGTGAATTTGTTAATAGTGAAAAGAAAATCTTTGTATATAAGCTTTTGCTTGCCGCGCTCAGAGAGAACGAGCCTGGGCACTTCGGCCATTTTGCCGTTCTGGCGTCTTCAAGGGGCGTGCCGTTGTTAGGAGACACAGCAATGAGCTGGACGAATTGTTTGAATGACCAATCGTCGCGGGACGAAATAATTGTAATAACCAATCGTCGCGGGACGAAAATAAATGTAATGACCAATCGTTGCGGGACAAAGTGATCGGGACGAATTGTCCTTATCCCGTATGTGTGTGTGAGTGTGTGCTCTGAATGTCTGTGTCCCCCCTATCATTTCGAACACGGTGAAACCAAATTGAACGAAATTTGGTACAGAGATGTTTTATGTCGCCGCCATCTTGACGGAAACGTAATGGCGGCCACCCAAATGTTAAAAGCTTAAATCAAATTACGACCAATACTTTGCGGATGGCGGCCATGTATGTGTGCAAATTGATTCCCCCTATCAATTCAAACACGGTGAAACCGAATTGAACGAAATTTGGTACAGAGGTAGCACTAGCAAAGGGCACTCCAGTGTCATGTTTCATATCGCCGCCATCTTGACGGAAACGTAATGGTAGCCACCCAAATGCTAAAAGCTTAAATCAAATAACGACCAACCTAATCATTTGATCTCTACCAAATTTTGCAACAACATACCTTTGTGTGGGAAGCATTTTTGACTGAGCTACAAGGTCATCAGCTCAATAGATTTCAGAAAGCGGCCATGCATGTGTGCAAATTGATTCCCCATTTCAATTCAAACACGGCGAAACCGAATTGAATGACATTTTTTACAAAGGTAGCACTAGCAAAGGGCACCTAATATACATGTTTAATATCCGTATAGCACGTTGTATTTCAACAATCTACTACAACCAACATTCATTATTATACTCCTTGAAAAGGACAAAGATTTATAAAAATACCCATGCATTTAGGAGAATTTATGCTATATGTTATTTACTGAACATCTAGTTTAATAGTGCAAAATATTGAAATCAAAAGTATCCTATATGTAAAACTGGTAAATCAGCCACATCCATGTAAAATTTCATTTAAATCGGGCCTGTGGTTCTCACGTTATTGAGTAACACACAGACAGACAGACCGACACCATCTCATTTTTAGCCTATTTCATCTATGAACAAGATGTTCAGTAAAGAACATATAGCCTACGTTCTCCTGAATGTATGAGTATAGTTATACCTCGTTGTTTTTATCAAAGAGTATAATAGAATCATTTCTTGTTTGAAGATATTAGAAAATATTTACCTCTACCAAACACCACAACCTCGAAAAAAATCTGCTACCATCATTGAAGAAAGAAAGAAAGAAAGAAAGAAAGAAAGAAAGAAAGAAAGAAAGAAAGATAAGAAGTATCTCAAGAATGTTATGGATCTGGATACATAATCGACCGGACTGGCTGCGTGGCTCAGCGGTAATGTTCTCGCTTGCTGGGCCCAAGGTTGCAGGTTCGTATCCTGGTGCAGTCAGCTGGCATTTGAGGGTGCACAAATGCGAGGGAGCCGTGTCAGTAGATTTACTGGCACGTTAAAGATCCCCTTCGGGGAAAAATTGCGATACCCCGGCGTCTCTAAAAGCAACAGTAGTTAAGAGGGACGTAAAACCAATAACATTATTATTATTATTATTCATAATGTTGAATTTTGGGCTTATGCCGTGTTTATTATATTAAAATTCGACGCGTTTCGAAAGAAACCATGCCTTTCTTCGTCAGGAATAATCTGGAATACAACAATGATTGCTAAGAGAAAGCAACAAAGAACATATAGAAGGTGCCCAAAGATGGACGCCATTATAGCCCCATGTTAGGGACAACGGAAAGCAGCAGTGAATTACTTTCTCAGGGTTCTGATAATAGGTAGCCAGGATTCACTGAGATTGTAGCCGGTGTCGCGGTTGAAATTATCTGGGTGTTTACGTATTTCAACCGCCTCCCTGATAATTCTGGGACGATATTGCTTTATACGGGCAAGAACATCCACTCCTTGGAACATGACATCATGGCCAGGTGTTAATGCATGATCGGCAACAGCTGATACGATAATGCACGACCTCATACGGCCTACACTGTCGCGGCACTCCTGCAGAATTTCAAATGGGAGGTTCTCGGCCACCCTCCATACAGTCCAGACTTCTCTCCCTGTGATTACGCCATGTTTGGTCCCCTGAAAAGGGCTCTGCGGGGACAACGATTCACCTCGGACGCCGACGTCCAGCTGTACGTGCGGAACTAGTTCACATCGCAGCCCAAGGAATTTTATGAGACAGCCATTCACCGCCTCGTGTCACAGTGGGACAAGTGCCTCAATAGCCAGGGCCAGTACTTCTAACATACAGGTACTGGTTTCTGCAATTATGCCTTCGGCTCGTTACTTTTTAAACGCACCTTATATTATTGAATATTGCTCTGTTTACAATTCAAATCTTTACACCCTATCGACACATCTCAAGAATAATTGCCACGCTATGCACTGTCGTGAGAAGAGAATTGCTGAGCCATCGAACTAGGTGAGAGTGGCACGTGTAACTGTGAACAGCACAATGCTCTACAAAAGCGAAATGAAGGCACATTAGAGAACAGTAAGACTGCATTAGAGGGAAGACTTCCTACGAGGCTCGAGGCCACAGGTACTCAACGACCGTGTAACACGCGCATTTCAAATATGTGGGCCCCACAGACAAGATTCCTTGTAATTGTTATATAAGATGTGTTATGAATATGAATTATAATTATCACTGAAGTAGGCTTTTAATAAATGGAGAAAGGTGAAGGTTTTCAATTTTCTTGAGTCTAAAGTCCGATAAATACTTCCTCCTACCATCATTTGGAATAACTGGTAAAATATGTAGGGAAACTTCAGTAAAATATATTTTGAATAAGATACAGTAGCTTCGGAATGTCTAAATTTTGGTTTTGCGCCATGTTGTTCTACGCATTTTTAATTTTCTAACGGTACCTATATTTAGCCTACTTTTCACATTTTGCAACAAGTAGTTCCGTGAAGAACTATACAGCCTATTTTCATATATCCTACTTATGTTAATTGCCTCTATCAACATACACAATTTCAGTTTGATTGCTATAATAGATTCGTAGATATTGAGAACCGACTAAATATTTCGGATGGTCGCCATGTTGGATTTTATATATGTAGGTCCTAGAGTTATGTACTTTTACATGCAGATTATTGTGTACGTGTAGCATTCAGACTTCGATCGCATAATTAGGACACAAGAAAAAACAAGGAGATTTAAAAATTTTCACAGCTGCCATCTTGAAGTTATGGAAACAATTGAAATAAATTAGATGCCAGTGGATTAACATTCGGATAAAGATTTACTGTACCAAGTTTCACTGCACGCGGATGGTTAAATTGCGAGAAACGTCTATGTGAATATTTATAATTCGCGTCACCGCCATGTTGGATTTGTGATCACCAGGTTATTTAAAGTACTATAGGTGAACTTAAGTTCATAGCCCCTATGAACATTAAAAAATGCAGTTTGATTGTTAAATAGATTCGTAGATATTCAGTATCGTCTAAATATTTCGGATGGTCGCCATGTTGGATTGTTAAATGTATAGGCCATAGAGTCATGTACCATTAAAGGAAAATTATTGCGTAGGTTAATTATTCAAACTTTCACTTCGATCGCATGACTACATCACAAGAAATAAAAACTTAATTTTAAAATTCGCACTGCCGCCATCTTGAGGTTATGTAAACAATTGAACTAAATTAGATACCAGTGGATTACAATGTGTATAAATATTTCCTGTACCAGGTTTCAGTGCGCTTGGAACAATTAATCGCGAGAAAGGTCTATTTAAAATGTTCAAATTCGCTTAGCCGCCATGTTCGTTTTGTAGTTAACCGGTTTTTGAAAATCTTATAGATGGACTTCCAGTAGTGCCCTTTATCTCCGTACAAAATTTTAGGGAGATACCGCTAATAGTTTCAGAGATATAGAATGCCGGTGAAATATATCGCACATCCGCCATCTTGTGATTATGTAAACAATTGAACGAAGTTAGATGTCGGTGCATTACAATGTATATAAACATATACTGTACCAAGTGTCATTGCGTTTGGTTGGTCAAATCGCGAGAAACGTCTATTTAAAAGTCGCAAATTCGCTTGGCCGCCATGTTGGTTTTGTAGTTACCATGTTTTCAAAAGTCACATAAGTGAACTTATAGTAGTCCCCTCTATCACCATAGAAAATGTTAGGGTAATATCGGCAATAGTTTCGGAGATATTGAATGCTGGTGAGATATTTCACACAGCCGCCATGTTGGATTGGTGAGTCGTAACAAAATTTTAAGGGCACGGTCGAGGTCGCCGGGAATAGTGCTATGAACTTCCAGAGTTTCATGGAAATCACTCCTGCCGTTTAGATTTTATTAGGGGGGGACACACACACGAATCACACACACACACACACACACACACATACACACGCACACACATACGGACAAAAGGTGATCTCATAAGCCTATATTTTCAAAATTGAAAATAGGCTAAAAATGAGGAAAATGTAGTCTTATGAGATCGAACCGGGCAAATGTCCTGTCTGTCTGTCTGTCCTTCTGACTGTCTGTCTGCCTGTCGGTCTATCTGTCTGTGTGTCCCCCCTATCAACTCCTAAACGGCTGAGGCAATCGAAACACAATTTAGTATGAGTAAAGATATATACCTGAATATCTCAATACCGTATTTGAAAATGATGTCAGTGCTACCAACTGCTGAAAAATCCCAATTGATATTTGACCTCCATGTTGGATATCGTGGAAGATATAAATGGGACCTATTTCAAAATTGGCTCACGTATAGATAATAATATTTTAGTTTAATTTCCAGGAGGCCATACATGGCAGTGTTGCCAATATGATTCTAAGGCTGCTGATAGGTCCAATTTTAAAATGTATATAACATCCACACTATCAATTGGAATTCAACCAAATTTCGTATGTACTATGTGAACATAAACAGATGTGACTGAGCGATTTCTTAAGAGCCACCAGGGCGGCCAACTGTTAATAAATGCTCTCGATTTATATTATCCAAATACCAATACATCACAAAGTATGCAAGCCGACAGCTTTAAACTATGCACACGTATAGTACCTGACATTCTATATTAACTTGCAGTAACTAATATACGTCAGTGCTACCAACATAATTCTAAGCCAGCTGGTGAGACCAATTTTTAAATACCTGTAACTTCTACACTATCAATTGGATTTCAACCAAATTTCGTATGTGCTATGAGTACCATAACTGATATGATTATACTTATTCTTAAGAGCAACCAGGGCTGCCAACTGTTAATAAATTCTGTCTCTAATTTTTTACCCAAATATTAATATATCAGAAAGTATGTAAGCCAACAGCTTTAAACTTTGGACACGTATAGTACCTGACATTCTCGATTAATTTGGAGAAACTAATATACGTCAGTGCTGGCAACATGGCTCTATGCCTGCTGATATTCATTTTAAAATACATTTAACTTCTATACTAGCAAATGGATTTCATCCAAAATTGGCACAACAATAGATCATAATATTTTAGATTATTTCTGACCAACACATGCATGACATTGTTGCCAACATGATTTTACGCGCGCTGATAGATCCAATGTCTAACTGAATGTAACGTCCATGCTATCCATTGGACTTCAACCAAATTTTGTATTCTGTATCTTAAGAGATGGAACTAAGAATATATTCAGTCACCAGGGCTGCCAACTCTAGTGCTCTATTAGGCTATATTATACCCGGAATATTTTAAACTAATTAGATATTTCGATATTACCAACTTAATTTCGTCATTATTCTAAATAGGTCTATATAGATTGGCATGAATCTTATATTTTAAGGAAAGTAGGTTCTCTAGTTCGTCACGGAACTTCTTGTTTTCATATCTCATTCCTGAGGCTACTTTCCTTATACAGTATTTTCTCACAATCGTGAGTCCTATTGGTAATCTCACCTAGGTACCGGTACAGATTCATTTCTTATTTTTTTAAGACGATAGACGCAAAAGAAATAAGAAAGAGGCTGCGTTAGAAGCAAGGGCGAAGGGACATGGAATAATGGCAAATTGGGTGCAAGTGCTTCAAATAAAAGAAGAAGATTCCCATGGTTGGTTGGTTGGTTCGTTCCTCAGTTAAGGGCTGCGACAACGCGTTCATGTAGCCCCATGTACTTTGGCTGTGTGTAGATTCATTCTGATAACCGGTGTTGATTTTGATGACTGTATTAGTGTGTGTTTCAAATTCTTAATTCAAGTAAGGACTGCATGCTTTGAATGTTTCAAGTAGTTCCTACTGTAACCGCCAAACGCCACCGTCAACTACTACTAGTTCAGAAATTGGCTACTAGACGCCACCGCAGTCGGCTCCTGGCGACGAACGTAGGAACCTGAGCGTTGTTTACATTTTTAACCTAATTCAGCTTCACAAAGGTTTAATTAGTGGAAGGTTCTTTAACATGCCATAAATCTATGTCATGGGACCGCCGGCTTTACTTCCTCTCCGAATGAAGGCTTACTGTAGAATATTTAACGCTCTTAAAAAAATCCGACGACTTCGGCCGGGTTTGATTCCAATGGTAATTGCATGTTCTAACAAGTAGTTCCGTGAAGAACTTATAGCCTATTTTCATATACCTTACTTATTAATTGTCTCTATTGAACCCATGTGGACTGGTTCAAGTATCAATCCATACCCTTATATGCAAGAAAAAGAAGAAATAATGCAGACTTTAGAATGAATTTTTAACGGTTTTTGAAGGGTTAATAAGACGTTGGACTGTTGTAAGGTGACGCAAGAAGGAGATACCGTGAGTCAACGGAGCATGAGATCACCGTTGACCCTGTACTATAGGGCTGGCACATAACTATAAATAGAACTTGTATTTTTCCGTTCTGAAAGACAGAGAAAGAGTTTCGGATAAAACCCTTACTCCACAGAAAATTTACAAAGTCGCAATGGCGCAAGAAAAGAAATAATTAAAATTAAGCCATTTGCAAGCATGTAACTAAAGAAATGACTCCGTCACTGTTGATAATCCTGGGAAAGAGATTTTTGTGTGGGGAAAAAGTTAATAAAAATTGCACAGGAAAGAAGTGCACATGCAGCATTACGTCATTAGTTATTCCCCGAGCCCGAAGCTGGCAGAGAGGTAAAACAAAACTCAAATACCCACGCATCTCATGAGCCCATTTATTTAATATCATGGGATTGTATGATTGATTTTCGTAATTAAAGAAACTCTTTATACATTTAGAATGAGAGCATTTTGGAGACATATTTTTCAAAATTATACGACGGTTATTTTGGAAGTTAGGGTTGGAGAAGGTACGAGTCTGATCTTTTTGTGGCAGATTTGAATATAAACCCTGGACGCGCCAGGAAGTTCATTCAATCTACCAGAGGTGCCGGACGGCACGGTACTGTTTCACCAACGTTAAATGCAGAATTCATCAGACCGTGATAGGTCGTGTTACTCTGTGTCGCAGACGAGCAACCCTTATGGGAGTCGACGTCTAATTATCGTCAATAGTATCGCCGTGAGAATAAGCATCGGAATCCTTGTTATAGGAAACGTATTATCAAGCTTCGGACTTTATAAATTTTACAAGTACTGTGGACTTAAGCAATTACCGGTGATAGTGACTCGAACCGAAATAATTTCAGCTAAAGTATCAGCATCATGTGAGTTCGAAGTACCCAAGAACAGTGAACTATAAAATTATATTTCTACGTTAAATAACCAGATCAGGGTAAAACGTGATAGTAAAGCCTAGCGTTCCTGAACTGAGGAGGCTTGAGTGAATTGCGATAGAATTTAGGAATCGATATTCCAGGTATTGTCTATGTTAAGACAAACGGACAGTAAGACATTGGAATTATTCCAACAATTAAAAACCGCAGCATCAGAAAGTAAAACCCACGTGTGGATTATCAGAGAAAGAAATCACTAGGTCGCCGCTATACTAGTTCGAGCGATCCTAGAAGTAAAACGTCAGTGACAGACTTATGTTAAATGAACAAATTAGCAACAAGCAAGATACGATATCGTGCAAGCCGATAGTCGAATTCAACGGAATAGGAGGAGTAACCGTTCCACTGAGGGTAGTTTGATCGAGACTTTCAATCATCCCGATAGGATTAAGAAGCCGACGCAAACAAAGCGCAACCCTTGGAGACGAGAAACGAGAAGATAATCACGTGTCTTAAGGCAAATATAACAAATGCCAGAAGTTATAAATGTATATGTAATTCAATTTTAGTGAAAATGTTTTGAGTGTAAAATATATCTTTTTGGTGAATTTGTGTTTTAGTGAAAATGAATCCCAGAAGGGTATTCTGTATATTAAATATGATCAGTGTATACGTTTTATGTGATTTTAAAGAAGTGTTATCAAGTGTAATTATGATCGCAAGTATGGCTTAAGAATCAGTGTGTGGGTGAAATGTTTCATCGTTGAAAAACCCGGTCTTTGACTGGAAGAATCATGTGAGTACTAATTTCAGTATTATGTGTTTTGGGAAGATTTGCGTAAAATCCTCAGAATTTCGAGTAGGGATGTCTGAAAGCAAGTGAAATATTGGTTGCGCGATTTGAACCATTAATTTGATTGAAATATAAGCAATTTGAAGTATTAATTAATTCCTTGTGGAAAACATTCGGTGGAATATCAGTAAGATGGCAAATAATATAATTTATGTAATGCAAGCACGATAATAATAATAATAATTAATGAAGTTAATTATGTGATGATTTTTATGTTGAGATAGTTTGTAGCTGCAGGAACTCCTAATATGGATTGTTAATATGTTGAGGAACCAGTAATGTTCTTAATGTTAAATCTCTTTATTGTTGATGGAGTCTAAGGCTGATTATATTTTTCTGAGACGAAGATCAAATTTTGATTTGAATTTTATTATTTCTTGTTTTGAAAGGCAACTTGGCTATTTGATGTAACAAGCGCCATGTCGCGCATTTGCAGTAATTTGTCACGCTAGGAACGAGTTGAATTGCTCGGTAATATAATTGCCAGGGACAATTAGTCGCGGTAATGAGTTATGTTGAATTGTGAGCGCTGGTTGAGTGCAAATACCTTCCCTATGTCGCTAATATGATGTGGTTGTATGCAATACAGGAAAAGGATGCAAATTATGTTGAATTGTGAGCGCTGGTTGAGTGCAAATACATTCCATAAGTCGCTAATGGTGTAAGTCCTCAAAAGTGGGCTATGGTTTCCGAGGCATTTTAAAAGGAACGAACTCAGATTCTTTTACGTCGAAACCCCTTATATATTTGTTGTTTCATCGATGATCTTACCCAGTAATGATGACACTTCATAATTATACTTTACCGAAGCTAAGAGAATATGTCTGTAAAACCTAATAATGTATTGTTGTTGATTTGTATTAACATGCCTTGTCTTTCAAAAGAAACGTTTGGAGCGGCCGGTAGCAGGCGCTTTTATTCCGTCTCAAGAGAGCGAGACCGTGGTCCCCTCGTTGCAAAGCCATAAATTAGCCAAGTGTTGAGACACACTCTTAGAAACTCTCTTATAGAGAAAGGTCAATACGAGCTGTCTGGTTCATGTTACACGGATGTGTTTAAGATTGTTTTAACGACCCAGTATTTGAACTGAAGTCCTTTTACGTTCATTATTATCGCTTGCAGAGTTCAGATCGTTGCTTCCTTAAGATATAATTGTCTTTGAAGACAATATAATAAAATCCCTAACTATATTATTAAATGACTTAATTGATTCACGAGTTATGAGGAAAATTTTGAGATATTTGGGAGTTATCTTAAGTTGACTTTGTCAGTAGTTTTCTATAACTCGGGGATACGCAGATCTTTCCAAGCACGATAGTGAGTTGGTAGCTTGAGAAGAGAGATGGTAACACACTGAACACTGTGGGAACCCAAAACAATTAATAAGTAGCCATACTATAATAATGTAATTAAAGCTAGATGGACTCATTTAAAGACTAAATGGTGTGTGTTTATTTGTTAACACGATGCATGTAAGATTCACCGAGCCAATTGGAGCTCGTTTGTAAGAAGTTAGGATTTGTGCTCTATGGGAGTGAAACTCAGATGATGTTTTTGTTTGGATCTTGGATAACCATTAATTAATATTTGTCAATCATTATTTTGAATTCCTTGTTCGTTTTTGGAATGAGTGTGAAGTGTAATTTCAGTGATTTTATGATTAATTTTGTAGCGCCAGATTTTTTAATAAATAAATGTTTTGATAGTAGGATTTTGATTTTGTTTATTTTTGGAAGTGTATCCTATGCTTAATCCAGAGTGAGTAAGTCACAGAGTGGGAGAACGTACCATGAACCCCGATACTCCCGATTGAGCATTGCTGGCTAACTGAGATTTGCATATTTCATTCTTGAAATGGGCACATGGGGGAATAGAAATAATGTGCCAGGATTAACGCTTTTGGGAACACTAAAGACGGTCATGTTACGTAAAGATAAAAATAGTGATAGGTTTAGCTACAAAAGCATAAATATAACTGACCGCATTGGACCCTGGAAACTTATACCGAGCAGCCCTAGATAACCCCATAGACTACAATGGTCTTTCCCAACGTGGGGCATTCGGCAGTATAAACCAACCCCGGAATGGTTTTCGAGAAATTGTAATTTTGGCTGATGTCATGCGTGGGAAACCCATTTCCAACTACAATGGCGCCCAACGTGCTTAGGGGCTGAGTTTCCCTCGGGAAAACCCGAGTTTTACTTGAAAAATCAAAATTTTCATTTTTTGAAAAAATTTTTTTTTTTTCAAAATTTTGGAATTTTAAGAAAAACACTTCCATAATAGAGTTGATATTGTAATGAGTTATTATACCATATGGGTACGTATAGTAAACACCCGTACTGAGGTTGAATTTTGGAATTTGGGACACAAGAGTTCAGAGTACCATCTCTCATGCATGAACCAGTGGTGGGACAGAGTAGCCCATCGTATTCTCATAAATTGTTGGTAAGATGTGTACTTTGATAGAGATAAAGGAATGCATGGATGAGCAGTTCCAAAAGACTAAAGATGAGATGAGAAAAATAAGTGCAGAAAGTACGGAAGAGATTAAGAAAGATTTTGAATCCATAACGGATAGCAAATTTGAATCTTTCAAGGATAATAACACGAAAGAGTTTGCAAGTATGGATAGTAAATGGGAATCCATAAAGGAGCATTTAGAATCTCTTAAAACTGACAGTGTTAATATGGATAGTAAATTAGAATCTCTTAAAGAAGAGAATAATAAAGATTTAGGATCTATTAAAGAGAACTAAATTTGACCTCCAACAGGATGAAAGTAAAAAGGAGTTTGCAAGTATGGACGGCAAACTAGAATCTATCAAAGCCAACAGTATAAAGTTGAACAGTGAACTGAAGGCGGAGATAGAACAGAAATTCGATAATATGAAAACAGAGATTCTTAATAATTTTGCAGGACTGACCAAAGATCTGGAAGATACTCTAGATATCATGGAAAATAAATTTAAAAATAGAATACAATCGTTCCAGAACAACAAGATAGAGGATAATTCTCTGAAAAGTCAAGCCATGAAAACCGAATTAAAGGCCATAGAGACTAAAATGCAAAGTAATAAAAATAAGAAAGTGCAAAAGGCATTGGATTCACAATTTCAGAGTTTTGACACTGAGTTTGGGAATAAGTTCAATAATTTTAAAGGAAAGATCACAGATAAAATCAAAGAGGATAATGGGGTACTGAATGCAGGGTTGCAGAAAGTAATGAAAAATCCCAAGTTGAATGTCGGAAGAACATTGGAGTCTTGAATACCAAGCTGATTGAAATGCAACAAAATTTTAAAAATAATATAGAGGACTGTGAAAGTAGACATGTAACCCAGATCCAAGGGGTGCAGAAAGAGTTAAAAGATCAGACAGGGTCAAATATGGAATTTTACCAGACATCCCGGGATGAGATAAATAGTAGTCTCGAGGCGTTAGGAAACAGGTTCACCCGAGTCGCGGAAAAAAAGTATATCGGAGATATCCCAGCGCAGAATCATAGGTCAAATGAAGTAGTCCTCCAAGTCGTGAGTAAGGCAGTAGCCGTAGAAGAAAAGGAACTAGCGGTACAGGAGCCTGAAACTCGTACTAATTTAGAGGAAAAAGGAAAAGAAGTGGAAATTGTTGAGACTTTTATGAAAATAGAGGAACCCATTGTCCCATATGAAAAAAGAGTTACAGACATTCAAGAGGAAATGATAATGCCATACCAGACGGAGAGCCGAAATGAAAATGAGTCTCAAATAAAAGAGGACCATTTATATGCAAAAACCGAGCATGAAGAGACAGGGGATAAACCAGATCGAGAGTCCATAACAGAAGAGATAGATCAGGAAGCTGAAATAGCCGAAAGCTTTGTAGAAATCCCAAATTTTTGTACGCAAAAGGCCAGAAATACTCCAGAGAAAAACCATGAAATTGAGGAGAGCTACATGAAAATAGAAGCTCAGGATACGAAAGGAAATACAGCGAAGAACGAAACAGAAAGACATGTTTCAAAATTGTTCTACAGCTGGAAGTTAAGGAAAAAGAAAATAGCAAAGGAAACTAAAGGAATTAAGGAGTATTTTCAGGAACAAGCTGAAAAACATGCCTTTCAAGAAATACGGGCTCATCGCGACCCTAAAAGGAAGGGAAAGATACTTAAGGGTGCGCCCTATGCGAACCCGTCTGGAGGATGGAATGAAAGGAAGAAAAGGAAAGGAGAGAATCTTAAAGAACTCTGTAATTGGAAGAGCAGGAAAAAGAAATTTTGGAAAAATGCCATCTCGATACGAGATGAAGGAAAAAGGAAGAAAACAGATATGGATACGGGTAGGGATAGACCACACCCGTAAGGGATAAAGTATTCCGAGGACATACAGTCCAGAAAAAGAGGCACAGGTTGAACGGGTAGGGACAGAGCGTGCCCGGCCTATACCATTACCGGATATGACTTTAAATTAGAAAACCTGAATCATCGTGGGATTCTATGAGAGAATAAAACTATAGGTACTGCGAGATGTTATGATGGCTTCGATACTGAAAGGATGACATTTTTAGGGAAAATACTTCAATACATTTCCTCAGATTTCGAAAATTTATTTATCTAAGGAGGCGAGATTTAAACCTATATGGACTGGTTCTAGTATAGAATCCATACCCTTATATGCAAGAAAAAGGAGAAATAATGCAGACTTTAGGATGGATTTATAAAGGATTTTGAAGGATTAATAAGTAGTTGGACTGTTGTAAGGTGACGCAAGAGCGAGATACCGCGAGTCACCGGAGCATTAGATCACCGTTGAAACAGCAGTAAAGGGATGGCGCATGGTTATAAATAGAACTTGTATTTTTCCGTTCTGAAAGACAGAAAAGGAGTTTCGGATAAAAACCTTACTCTACAGTAAATTGACTACGTCGCAATGGCACAAGAAGAGAAATAATTAACATTAAGCAATTTTCAAGCATGTAACTAAAGAAATGACTCCGTCACTGTTGATAATCATGGGATAGAGATTTTTGTGTGTGGAAAAAGTTAATAATAATTTCACAGGAAAGAAGTGCACATGCAGAATTACGTCAATAGTTATTCCCCAAGCCCGAAGCTGGCAGAGAGCCCATTTATTTAATATCATGGATGGTATGATCGATTTTCGTAATTAAAGAAACTCTTTATACGTTTAGAATAAGAGCTTTTTTGAGACATAATTTTCAAAATTATACGACGATTATTTTAGAAGTTAGGGTTGGAGAAGGTACGAGTCTGATCATTTTGTGGCAGATTTGAATATAAACCCTGGACGCGCCAGGAAGTTCATTCAGTCTACGAGAGGTGCCGGACGGCACGGTACTGTTTCACCAACATTAAATGCAGTATTCATCAGACCGTGATAGGTCGTGTTACTCCGTGTCGCAGACGAGCACCCCTTATGGGAGTCGCCGTCCAAGTATCGTCAATAGTATCGCCGTGAGAATAAGCATCGGAATCCTTGTTATAGGAAACGTATTATCAAGCTTCGGACTTTATAAATTTTACAAGTTCAGTCAAAGTTTTAGACAATGGACTTAAACAATTACCGGCGATAGGGACTCGAACCGAAATAATTTCAGCTAAAGTAACAGCATCATGGGAGTTCGAAGTACCCAAGAACAGTGAACTATAAAATTCTATTTCTACGTTAAATAACCAGATCAGGGTAAAACGTGACAGTAAAGCCTAGTGTTCCTGAACTGAGGAGGCTTGAGCGAATTGCGACAGAATTTAGGAATCGATATTCCAGGTATTGTCTATGTTAAGACAAATGGACAGTAAGACAATGGAATTATTCCAACAATTAAAAACCGCAGCATCAGAAAGTAAAACCCACGTGTGGATTACCAGAGAAAGAAATCACTAGGTCGCCGTTGTACTAGTTCGAGCGATCCTAGAAGTAAAACGTCAGTGACAGACTTATGTTAAATGAACAATTTAGCAACAGGCAAGATACGATATCGTGCAAGCCGATAGTCAAATTCAACGGAATAGGAGGAGTAACCGTTCCAGTGAGGATAGTTTGATCGAGACTTTCAATCATCCCGATAGGATTAACAAGCCGACGCAAACAAAGCGCAACCCTTGGAGACGAGAAACGAGAAGATAATCACGTGTCTTAAGGCAAATATAACAAATGCCAGAAGTTATAAATGTATATGTAATTCAATTTTAGTGAAAATGTTTTGAGTGTAAAATATATATTTTTAGTGAATTTGTGTTTTAGTGAAAATGAATCCCAGAAGGGTATTCTGTATATTAAATATGATCAGTGTATATGTTTTATGTGATTTTAAAGAAGTGTTATCAAGTGTAATTATGATCGCAAGTATGGCTTAAGAATCAGTGTGTGGGTGAAATGTTTCATCGTTGGAAAACCCGGTCTCTGACTGGAAGAATCATGTGAGTACTAATTTCAGTATTATGTGTTTTGGGAAGATTTGCGTAAAATCCTCAGAAGTTCGAGTAGGGATGTCTGAAAGCAAGTGAAATATTGGTTGCGCGATCTGAACCATTAATTTGATTGAAATATAAGCAATTTGAAGTATTAATTAATTCCTTGTGGAAAACATTCGGTGGAATATCAGTAAGATGGCAAATAATATAATTTATGTAATGCAAGCACGATAATAATAATAATAATTAATGAAGTTAATTATGTGATGATTTTTATGTTGAGATAGTTTGTAGCTGCAGGAACTCCTAATATGGATTGTTAATATGTTGAGGAACCAGTAATGTTCTTAATGTTAAATCTCTTTATTGTTGATGGAGTCTAAGGCTGATTATATTTTTTTGAGACGAAGATCAAATTTTGATTTGAATTTTATTATTTCTTGTTTTGAAAGGCAACTTGGCTATTTGATGTAACAAGCGCCATGTCGCGCATTTGCAGTAATTTGTCACGCTAGGAACGAGTTGAAATGCTCGGTAATATAATTGTCAGGGACAATTAGTCGCGGTAATGAGTTATGTTGAATAGTGAGCGCTGGTTGAGTGCAAATACCTTCCCTATGTCGCTAATATGATGTGGTTGTATGCAATACAGGAAAAGGGTGCAAATTATGTTGAATTGTGAGCGCTGGTTGAGTGCAAATACATTCCCTATGTCGCTAATGGTGTAAGTCCTCAAAAGTGGGCTATGGTTTCCGAGGCATTTTAAAAGGAACGAACTCAGATTCTTTTACCTCGAAGCCCCTTATATATTTGTTGTTTCATCGATGATCTTACCCAGTAATGATGACACTTCATAATTATACTTTACCGAAGCTAAGAGAATAGGTCTGTAAAACCTAATAATGTATTGTTGTTGATTGGTATTAACATGCCTTGTCTTTCAAAAGAAACGTTTGGAGCGGCCGGTAGCAGGCGCTTTTATTCCGTCTCATGAGAGCGAGACCGTGGTCCCCTCGTTGCAAAGCCATAAATTAGCCAAGTGTTGAAACACACTCTTAGAAACTCTCTTATAGAGGAAGGTCAATACGAGCTGTCTGGTTCATGTTACACGGATGTGTTTAGGATTGTTTTAACGACCCAGTATTTGAACTGAAGTCCTTTTACGTTCATTATTATCGCTTGCAGAGTTCAGATCGTTGCTTCCTTAAGATATAATTGTCTTTGAAGACAATATAATAAAATCCCTAACTATATTATTAAATGACTTAATTGATTCACGAGTTATGAGGAAAATTTTGAGATATTTGGGAGTTATCTTAAGTTGACTTTGTCAGTAGTTTTCTATAACTCGGGGATACGCAGATCTTTCCAAGCACGATAGTGAGTTGGTAGCTTGAGATGAGAGATGGTAACACACTGAACACTGTGGGAACCCAAGATAATTAATAAGTAGCCATACTATAATAATGTAATTAAAGCTAGATGGACTCATTTAAAGACTAAATGGTGTGTGTTTATTTGTTAACACGATGCATGTAAGATTCACCGAGCCAATTGGAGCTCGTTTGTAAGAAGTTAGGATTAGTGCTCTATGGGAGTGAAACTCAGATGATGTTTTTGTTTGGTTCTTGGATAACCATTAATTAATATTTGTCAATCATTATTTTGAATTCCTTGTTCGTTTTTGGAATGCGTGTGAAGTGTAATTTCATCGTTTTTATGATTAATTTTGTAGCGCCAGATTTTTTAATAATTAAATGTTTTGATAGTAGGATTTTGATTTTGTTATTTTTGGAAGTGTATCCTATGCTTAATCCAGAGTGAGTAAGTCACAGAGTGGGAGAACGTACCATGAACCCCGATACTCCCGATTGAGCATTGCTGGCTAACTGTGATTTGCATATTTCATTCTTGAAATGGGCACATGGGGGAATAGAAATAATGTGCCAGGATTAACGCTTTTGGGAACACTAAAGACGGTCATGTTACGTAAAGATAAAAATAGTGATAGGTTTAGCTACAAAAGCATAAATTTCACTGACCGATTTGGGCCCTGGAAACTTATACCGAGCAGCCCTAGATAACCCCCATAGACTACAATGGTCTTTCCCAACGTGGGGCATTCGGCAGTATAAACCAACCCCGGAATGGTTTTCGAGAAATTGTAATTTTGGCTGATGTCATGCGTGGGAAACCCATTTCCAACTACAATGGCGCCCAACGTGCTTAGGGGCTGAGTTTTCCTCGGGAAAATCCGAGTTTTACTTGAAAAATCAAAATTTTCATTTTTTGAAAAATATGTTTTTTTTTCAAAATTTTGGAATTTTAAGAAAAACACTTCCATAATAGAGTTGATATTGTAATGAGTTATTATACCATATGGGTACGTATAGTAAACACCCGTACTGAGGTTGAATTTTGGAATTTTGGACACAAGAGTTCAGAGTACCATCTCTCATGCATGAACCAGTGGTGGGACAGAGTAGCCCATCGTATTCTCATAAATTGTTGGTAAGATGTGTACTTTGATGGAGATAAAGGAATGCATGGATGAGCAGTTCCAAAAGACTAAAGATGAGATGAGAAAAATAAGTGCAGAAAGTACGGAAGAGATTAAGAAAGATTTTGAATCCATAACGGATAGCAAATTTGAATCTTTCAAGGATAATAACACGAAAGAGTTTGCAAGTATGGATAGTAAATGGGAATCCATAAAGGAGCATTTAGAATCTCTTAAAACTGACAGTGTTAATATGGATAGTAAATTAGAATCTCTTAAAGAAGAGAATAATGAAGATTTAGGATCTATTAAAGAGAACTAAATTTGACCTCCAACAGGATGAAAGTAAAAAGGAGTTTGCAAGTATGGACGGCAAACTAGAATCTATCAAAGCCAACAGTATAAAGTTGAACAGTGAACTGAAGGCGGAGATAGAACAGAAATTCGATACTATGAAAACAGAGATTCTTAATAATTTTGCAGGACAGTCCTAAGATCTGGAAGATACTCTAGATATCATGGAAAATAAATTTAAAAATAGAATACAATCGTTCCAGAACGACAGGATAGAGGATAATTCTCTGAAAAGTCAAGCCATGAAAACCGAATTAAAGGCCATAGAGACTAAAATGCAAAGTAATATAAATAAGAAAGTGCAAAAGGCATTGGATTCACAATTTCAGAGTTTTGACACTTAGTTTGGGAATAAGTTCAATAATTTTAAAGGAAAGATCACAGATAAAATCAAAGAGGATAATGGGGTACTGAATGCAGGGTTGCAGAAAGTAATGAAAAATCCCAAGCTGAATGTCGGAAGAACTTTGGAGTCTTGAATACCAAGCTGATTGAAATGCAACAAAATTTTAAAAAGAATATAGAGGACTGTGAAAGTAGACATGTAACCCAGATCCAAGGGGTGCAGAAAGAGTTAAAAGATCAGACAGGGTCAAATATGGAATTTTACCAGACATCCCGGGATGAGATAAATAGTAGTCTCGAGGCGTTAGGAAACAGGTTCACCCGAGTCGCGGAAAAAAAGTATATCGGAGATATCCCAGCGCAGAATCATAGGTCAAATGAAGTAGTCCTCCAAGTCGTGAGTAAGGCAGTAGCCGTAGAAGAAAAGGAACTAGCGGTACAGGAGCCTGAAACTCGTACTAATTTAGAGGAAAAAGAAAAAGAAGTGGAAATTGTTGAGACTTTTATGAAAATAGAGGAACCCATTGTCCCATATGAAAAAAGAGTTACAGACATTCAAGAGGAAATGATAATGCCATACCAGACGGAGAGCCGAAATGAAAATGAGTCTCAAATAAAAGAGGACCATTTATATGCAAAAACCGAGCATGAAGAGAAAGGGGATAAACCAGATCGAGAGTCCATAACAGAAGAGATAGATCAGGAAGCTGAAATAGCCGAAAGCTTTGTAGAAATCCCAAATTTTTGTACGCAAAAGGCCAGAAATACTCCAGAGAAAAACCATGAAATTGAGGAGAGCTACATGAAAATAGAAGCTCAGGATACGAAAGGAAATACAGCGAAGAACGAAACAGAAAGACATGTTTCAAAATTGTTCTACAGCTGGAAGTTAAGGAAAAAGAAAATAGCAAAGGAAACTAAAGGAATTAAGGAGTATTTTCAGGAACAAGCTGAAAAACATGCCTTTCAAGAAATACGGGCTCATCGCGACCCTAAATGGAAGGGAAAGATACTTAAGGGTGCGCCCTATGCGAACCCGTCTGGAGGATGGAATGAAAGGAAGAAAAGGAAAGGAGAGAATCTTAAAGAACTCTGTAATTGGAAGAGCAGGAAAAAGAAATTTTGGAAAAATGCCATCTCGATACGAGGTGAAGGAAAAAGGAAGAAAACAGATAAGGATATGTTTAGGGATAGACCACACCCGTAAGGGATAAAGTATTCCGAGGACATATAGTCCAGAAAAAGAGGCATAGGTAGAACGGGTAGGGACAGAGCGTGCCCGGCCTATACCATTACCGGATATGACTTTAAATTAGAAAACCTGAATCATCGTGGGGTTCTATGAGAGAATAAAACTATAGGTACTGCGAGATGTTATGATGGCTTCGATACTGAAAGGATGAAATTTTCTAGGGAAAATACTTTAATACATTTCCTCAGATTTCGAAAATTTATTTATCTAAGGAGGCGAGATTTGAACCTATATGGACTGGTTCAAGTATAGAATCCATACCCTTATATGCAAGAAAAAGGAGAAATAATGCAGACTTTAGAATGGATTTATAAAGGATTTTGAAGGATTAATAAGAAGTTGGACTGTTGTAAGGTGACGCAAGAGCGAGATACCGCGAGTCATCGGAGCATGAGATCACCGTTTAAACAGCAGTAAAGGGATGGCGCATGATTATAAATAGAACTTGTATTTTTCCGTTCTGAAAGACAGAAAAGGAGTTTCGGATAAAAACCTTACTCTACGGTAAATTGACAACGTCGCAATGGCACAAGAAGAGAAATAATTAACATTAAGCAATTTTCAAGCATGTAACTAAAGAAATGACTCCGTCACTGTTGATAATCATGGGATAGAGATTTTTGTGTGTGGAAAAAGTTAATAATAATTTCACAGGAAAGAAGTGCACATGCAGAATTACGTCAATAGTTATTCCCCAAGCCCGAAGCTGGCAGAGAGCCCATTTATTTAATATCATGGATTGTATGATCGATTTTCGTAATTAAAGAAACTCTTTATACGTTTAGAATAAGAGCTTTTTTGAGACATAATTTTCAAAATTATACGACGATTATTTTAGAAGTTAGGGTTGGAGAAGGTACGAGTCTGATCATTTTGTGGCAGATTTGAATATAAACCCTGGACGCGCCAGGAAGTTCATTCAGTTTACCAGAGGTGCCGGACGGCACGGTACTGTTTCACCAACGTTAAATGCAGTATTCATCAGACCGTGATAGGTCGTGTTACTCCGTGTCGCAGACGAGCACCCCTTATGGGAGTCGCCGTCCAAGTATCGTCAATAGTATCGCCGTGAGAATAAGCATCGGAATCCTTGTTATAGGAAACGTATTATCAAGCTTCGGACTTTATAAATTTTACAAGTTCAGTCAAAGTTTTAGACAATGGACTTAAGCAATTACCGGCGATAGGGACTCGAACCTAAATAATTTCAGCTAAAGTATCAGCATCATGGGAGTTCGAAGTACCCAAGAACAGTGAACTATAAAGTTCTATTTCTATGTTTAATAACCAGATCAGGGTAAAACGTGACAGTAACGCCTAGTGTTCCTGAACTGAGGAGGCTTGAGCGAATTGCGACAGAATTTAGGAATCGATATTCCAGGTATTGTCTATGTTAAGACAAACGGACAGTAAGACATTGGAATTATTCCAACAATTAAAAACCGCAGCATCAGAAAGTAAATCCCACGTGTGGATTACCAGAGAAAGAAATCACTAGGTCGCCGTTATACTAGTTCGAGCGATCCTAGAAGTAAAACGTCAGTGACAGACTTATGTTAAATGAACAATTTAGCAACAGGCAAGATACGATATCGTGCAAGCCGATAGTCGAATTCAACGGAATAGGAGGAGTAACCGTTCCACTGAGGGTAGTTTGATCGAGACTTTCAATCATCCCGATAGGATTAAGAAGCCGACGCAAACAAAGCGCAACCCTTGGAGACGAGAAACGAGAAGATAATCACGTGTCTTAAGGCAAATATAACAATTGCCAGAAGTTATAAATTTATATGTAATTCAATTTAGTGAAAAATTTTTGAGTGTAAAATATATCTTTTTAGTGAATTTGTGGTTTAGTGAAAATGAATCCCAGAAGGGTATTCTGTATATTAAATATGATCAGTGTATATGTTTCATGTGATTTTAAAGAAGTGTTATCAAGTGTAATTATGATCATATGAATGGCTTAAGAATCAGTGTGTGGGTGAAATGTTTCATCGTTGGAAAACCCGGTCTCTGACTGGAAGAATCATGTGAGTACTAATTTCAGTATTATGTGTTTTGGGAAGATTTGCGTAAAATCCTCAGAAGTTGGAGTAGGGATGTCTGAAAACATGTGAAATATAGGTTGCGCGATCTGAACGATTAATTTGATTGAAATATTAAGTAATTTGAAGTATTAATTAATTCCTTGTGGAAAACATTCGGTGGAATATCAGTATGATGGCAAATAATATAATTTATGTAATGCAAGCACGATAATAATAATAATAATAATAATTAAAGAAGTTAATTATGTGATGAATTTTATGTTGAGATAGGTTGTAGCTGCAGAAGCTCCTTATATGGATTGTTAATATATTGAGGAACCAGTAATGTTCTTAATGTTAAATCTCATTATTGTTGATAGAGGCTAAGGCTGATTATATTCTTTTTGAGACGAAGATCAAATTTTGATTTGAATTTTATTATTTCCTGTTTTGAAAGGCAACTTGGCTATTTGATGTAACGAGCGCCATGTCGCGCATTTGCAGTAATTTGTCACGCTAGGAACGAGTTGAAATGCTCGGTAATATAATTGTGAGGGACAATTAGTCACGGTAATGAGTTATGTTGAATTGTGAGCGCTGGTTGAGTGCGAATACCTTCCCTAAGTCGCTAATATGATGTGGTTGTACGCACTAAAGGAAAAAGGGTGCAAATCATGTTGAATTGTGAGCGCTGGTTGAGAGCAAATACCTTCCCTAAGTCGCTAATGGTGTAAGTCCTCAAAAGTGGTTCCCGAGCCACTTTAAAAGGAACGAACTCAGATTCTTTTACGTCGAAGCCCCTTATATATTTCTTGTTTCATCGATCATCTTACCCATTAATGATGACACGTCATAATTATAATTTACCGAAGCTAAGAGACTAGGTCTGTAGAACATAATGATGTATTGTTGTTGATTTGTATTAACATGCCTTGTCTTTCAAAAGAAACGTTTGGTGCGGCCGGGAGCAGGTGCTTGTATTCCGTCTCAAGAGAGCGAGACCGTCGTCCCCTCGTTTCAAAGCCATAAATTAGCCAAGTTTTGAGACACACTCTTAGAAACTCTCTTATAGAGAAAGGTCAATACGAGCTGTCTGGTTCATGTTACACGGAAGTGTTTAAGATTGTTTTAACGACCCAGTATTTGAACTGATGTCCTTTTACGTTCATTATTATCGCTTGCAGAGTTCAGATCGTTGCTTCCTTAAGATATAATTGTCTTTGAAGACAATATAATAAAATCCCTAACTATACTGTATTATTAAATGACTTAATTGATTCACGAGTTATGAGGAAAATTTTGAGATATTTGGGAGTTATCTTAAGTTGACTTTGTCAGTAGTTTTCTATAACTCGGGGATACGCAGATTTTTCCAAGCACGGTAGTGATTTGGTAGCTTGAGAAGAGAGATGGTGGGAGCCCAAAATAATTAATAAGTAGCCATACTATAATAATGTAATTAAAGCTAGATGGACTCATTTAAAGACTAAATGGTGTGTGTTTATTTGTTAACACGATGCATGTAAGATTCACCGAGCCAATTGGAGCTCGTTTGTAAGAAGTTAGGATTTGTGCTCTATGGGAATGAAACTCAGATGATGTTTTTGTTTGGTTCTTGGATAACCATTAATTAATATTTTTGAATCATTGTTTTGAATTCCTTGTTCGTTTTTGGAACGAGTGTGAAGTGTAATTTCATTTTTTTATGTTTAATTTTGTAACGCCCGATTTTTGAATAATTGAATGTTTTGATAGTAGGATTTGGATTTTGTTTATTTTTGGAAGTGTATCCTATGCTTAATCCAGAGTGTGTAAGTCACAGAGTGGGAGAACATACCATGAACCCAGGTACTCCCGATTGAGCATTGCTGGCTAACTGTGATATGCATATTTCATTGTTTCAATGGGCACAGTATCAACAAACACATTTTCTGTTTGATTGCTGTAATAGATTCGTAGATATTGAGAACCGTCTAAATATTTCGGATGGTCACCATGTTGGATTTTTATATATCGGCCTTGGAGTTATATACTATTACACGAAAATTATTGTGTAGGTGTTTTATTCAAACTTCAATCGCATGATTAGGGCACAAGAAATACAAACGAAATTTTAAAATTTCGCTCAGTCGCCTTATTGTGGTTATGAAAATTATTTAAATGAATTAGATGCCAGTGGATTAATAGTACATTATGCAACGAGCCTATAATGGCTATAATTAAGACACGAGTATTTTTATAAAACGAGCGTATGCGAGTTTTATAATTTCCATTCGAGTGTCTTAATTACCATAATAGGCGAGTTGCATACGACTGTTTAGGTTCGACTATAATTATTATAACTATTTTATGTTCGAAGATAAATATTCATAAATATCTGTCGAGATTTCGCCAGTTTTATGTACTGAACAGAGCGCATGAGACGCAGGGAATGCCTTCTATTTGACCATGGCCACCTCGATTACTCTACTATGACACTAGGCCAGGAAGTGAAATTTTCATTAGAAGGCCGTGGAACTCAGCGCATCTAATTATCTAATTGGTCAAACAACTGTTTCTTGAGCTCTGATTGGAGGGAGAAACTGTATCATAATGAAAAATAGTGTTATAATGAGTCTCATTATGATACTGTTTTCAGATACATAATAGTCAGGGTCGAACATAAAATTATTTATAATTCATAATGTTGGTCATTACAACACTATTTTTCATTATGAAACAGTTTCTTCCACCAATCAGAGCTCAAGAAACAGTTGTTAGACCAATTAGTTAAATTAGATAATGAAAAATAGTGTTATAATGACCATCATTATGACACCGTTTTCTGACACATAATAGTCAGGGTCGAACATAAACTGTATATATGTATACCACACCAAGTTTCACTGCGCTCGGATGGTTAAATTGCGAGAAACGTCCTAATGATAATTTAAAATTTGCGTCGGCGCCATGTTTGATGTGTGCTCACCAGGTTATTGAACGTCCCATAGGTGAACTTGCGTTTATAGCCTCTATACACATACTAAATTTGAGTTTGATTGCTGCCATAGATTAACAGATATTGAGAACCGTCTAAATATTTCCGATGGTCGCCATGTTGGATATTAATATATGCAGGCCATAGAGTTATGTACTATTAGATGACGATTATTGTGTATGTTCATTATTAAAACGTTGATTTCGATCGCATGATTAGTGGGCCCTACTCATGAAATAAAAACTTAATTTTAAAAATTCGCAAAGCCGCCATCTTGAGGTTATGAAAACAATTCAACTAAATTAAATGTCAGCGCATTGTAAAGTGTATAGACATTTGCTACACCAAGTTTCACTCCACTCGGATCGTTAAGTCGCGAGAAGAGAGCGGAAATGCCAATTTAAATATTTACAATTCGGGTCGCCTCCATGTTGGATTTCTGCTCACCAGGTTATTGAAAGTCTCCTAGGTGAACCTATATTCATAGCCTCTATCAACATTCAAAATTTCAGTTTGATTGCTGTCATAGATTAATAGATATTGACAATCGTCTAAAGATTTCGGATGGCCGCCATGTTGGATTTTTATATATGTAGGCCATAGAGTTATTTACTATTAAATGAATAATGTTGCTTAGGTTTATTATTCAAACGTTGACTGCGATCGCATTTTAATTTTAATCTTTCGTATTGCCGCCATCTTGAGGTTATGTAAACAATTGAACTAAATTAAATGTCAGTGCATTGGAAAAGTGTATAGATATTTGCTACACCAAGTTTCCCTCCGCTCGGATGGTTTAATCGTGAGAGAAGTCAATTTATATGTTTCAAATTCGCTTGGCTGCCATGTTTGATTTGTACGTAACAGGATTTCAAAAGTCACATAGAAGAACTTTTAGTTGTGCCTTTTATCACAGCACTAAAGCTCCGGGTGATATCATTAATAGTTTCGGAGATATAGAATGCTGGTGAAATATTTCGCACAGCCGCCATGTGGGATTGGTGAGACATAACAAAATGTAAAGGGCACGGTCGGGGTCGTTCGGAAAAGTGCTATGAACTTACCGAGTTTCATTGAAATCGTTCCGGCCGTTCAGATTTTTTAGGGGACACACACGAATCACACATACGCACACACACACAGACAGACACACGGACAAAAGGTGATCTCATAAGCCTATTTTTAGCCTATTTCCATTTATGAAAAATAAGCTTATCAGATCACCTTTTGTCCGTGTGTCTGTCTGTGTATGCGTGTGTGATACTGTGTGTGTGATGGATTTGTGTGTGTGCCTCCCCCTAATAACTTCTAAACGGCTGGAGCGATTTCAATGAAACTAGCTAAGTTCATAGCAATATTCCGGGCGACCCCGACCAAGCCCTTCAAATTTTGTTACGTCTCACCAATCCAACATGACGGTTGTGCGAAATATTTCACCAGCATTCAATATCTCTGAAACTATTACCGATATCACCCTGGAATTTTGTACGGTGATAAAGGGACTACCAGAAGTTCACCCATGTGACTTTTGAAAACCTGGTAACTACAAAGCCAACATGGCGGCCAAGCGAATTTGCGACTTTTAAATAGATATTTCTCGCGATTTAACCAACCAAACGCAATAAAACTTTGTACAGTACATGTTTATACACATTGTAATGCACCGCCAACTAACTTCGTTCAATTGATTACATAACCTCAAGATGGCGGTGGTGCGAAATATTTCACCGGCATTCTATATCTCTGAAACTATCACCGGTATCACCATGAAATTTTGAACGGAGATAAAGGGCGCTACTAGAAGTTTATTTATGAGACTTTCAAAAACCGGTTAACTACAAAATGAACATGGCGGCCAAGCGAATTTGAAAGTTATAAATAGACTTTTCTCGCGATTTAATTATCCAAACGCAATGAATCTTGGTACAGCAAATGTTTAAACACATTCTAATGCACTGGTATCTAATTTAGTTCAATTGTTTATATAACTTCAAGATGGCGGCTGTACGAATTTCGAAAATTAAGTTTTTATTTCTTGTGTTCTAATCATGCGTTCAAAATCAACATTTGCATAAGGAACGTACAGAATAATCATCATCTAATAGTATATAACTCTATGGCCTAATATTAAAATCCAACATGGCGACCATCTGAAATATTTAAACGGTTCTCAATATCAATTAATCTACTACAGCAACCTAACTGAAATTTTGTAAGTGTATAGAGGCTATAAGCATAAGTTCACCTATGGGACGTTCAATAACCTGTGGCGAGCACAAATCCAACATGGCGGCGACGCGAAATTTAAATATTCAAATGGACGTTTCTTGCGTTTTAACCATCCGAGCGCAGTTAAACTTGATACGGTATATGGTTATACAAATTTTAATCGACTGGCATCTAATTCATTTAAATTATTTCCATAACCACAAGATGACGGCTGAGCGAAATTTTAAAATCCCGCTTTCATTTCTTGTGTCCTAATCTTGCGATTGAAGTTTGAATAAAACACCTACAACTATACAATAATCTTCATGTAATAGTAAATCTAATGCCTATAATACAAAAATCCATTACAGCAATCAAACTGATAATTTGTATGTTGATAGAGGCAATTGATATTAGTAGGATATATGAAAATAGGCTATTTAGTTCTTCAAGGAACTACTTGTTCCATAAATGAAAATAGGCTAAAAATCGGAAAAATCTTTGATTCGAATTTCTCGTATTTTTATCTAGATACAAAATTCCCATTTCCTCGTAACTTTTCAACATACAAAGCTTCAATTTTTCGACGTACTTCCTTTTCATATGTGTTAGGCCTATATTTTAAAGCGTCTGTTTTCCAAAATGTAATTTAATTTAATTTAATTTTGCCAGATGGAAATGTTCATTAAAATGCTGTTAAAATATACAATTTTAAAGCAAATCATGTAAATTCAAAAATACCTTTATTTTCAAAACACCTGTGTCAAAGTAGGAAAGAGTGAGAAATATAAAGTTTGAAATTAGCGTAAGCAGTGTAGGACATGCCGGAGTCCTTTAAGAAAGAATTCTAATGAATGTACACTAAATTATCAATTCATTTTCTCACTAATTTATTTCTAGGAAAAAAAATATACAAATCTACATCGATACCGTCCCTGCACTTCCAAAAACTCTTGTGTCAATGTTGTTCACATCCATAGATCGCAGCTCTCAGTATCTTAACAAAATATCACATATAATTAACAAATTGACTAGTTGTGTTAATTCAACAACTACTGCAACTAAATAATTGTACATATTGTAAATACCATCACTCATACTTGTAGGCGTAGATTTAATAACGACTGTCTGCGTGGCTCAGCGGTAACGTTCTCGTTTGCTGAGCCAAAGGTTGCAGGTTCGTATCTTGGCGCAGTCAGCTGGCATTTCAGGGTGCTCAAATTCGAGGGAACCGTGTTAGTAGATTTACTGCCACGTTAAATATCCCCTTCGGGGCAAAATTCTGGCATCCCGGCGTCTCTAAAAGCCAGAGTAGTTAAGAGGGATGTTAAACCAATATGATGATGATTATTATGATGATTATTATTAGTATTATTATTATTATTATTATTATTAGTAGTAGTAGTAGTAGTAGTAGTAGTAGTAGTATTATATAGATTTAATAGCCTAAGTGTAAATAATCTGAATGGCAGCGAGAGTCAGTGGTAACGTTCTCGCTTGCTAGGCCCAAGGTTGCAGGTTCGTATCCTGGCGCAGTCAGCTGACATTTTAGGGTGCGAAAATGCGAGGGATCCATGTCAGTAGATTTACTGGCTCGTTAAATATTCCCTTCGGGGTAAACATTCCGGCACCCTAGCGTATTTAAAAGCCAGAGTAGTTAACAGGGACGTAAAACCAATAACATTAGCCTATTAAATGTAAATAATCTGATGATGATCCCTTGACGATCGAAACTGGTTATCCGTGTGTATTTATTAATCTTTTTATCTTTTTTCAGGATTATAGAACCACCCATTAAAATTGGGTATAATCGTGTTGACTGACTGAAAACCATCAAATTTTGAATATTAGTCTTTTATATGAAAACATGTCCGAGGAAGGAGGGAAAGTGAAAGTCTAGTGTTCAGGTGCCAATAACTGACAGTGGTAGTTCAGGTTACATTCTCACTACATTCATGTAATATTTCCAAACTAAATTGTCATGACGACCTAATGTAGCCGTTTATGAATGTAAAGGGTTAGTCTACCATAATTTATTGACTTATGTTAATGCGTAAGTTAAGTGACCGTAGTGGTGTAGGGGTTTCATCCCCACCCTAACAGCTCGGAGAAAAGTGTTTGTTATGTTATGTTATGTTATGTTATGTATTGTTTCGTATTCTTTGTTTCATTTTAGTCTTGTCTTGTCTTGTAACGTTTTCTTCGTTTCCTTTGCTTTGTACTTTTTGTTTTTTATGTTTTGTTTCTTTTCTTTGTTTCGTTTTGTTTTTATTAGGGAGGGCGTGGTGGCTCAGCGGTCTAGCTGTATGCCTCTCACCAAGGCGGACCGGGTTCGATTCCCGGTCAATGCATGTGAGATTTTCGATGTGAAATGCCATGTCCTGTGGTTCGGATTCCACGTAAAACGGAGGTCCCGTGGCTTATGATCGCGAGATTAACGGTCACGTTAAACTACAAGCTTCCTTTGTTTTTATTGTGTGTTTGAGTCTTCAGTCTTTTGACTGGTTTGATGCAGCTCTCCATGCCTCCCTGTCATGAGCTAATCGTTTCATCCCTACATAGCTACCACACCCTACATCCAAGGCAATCTGTTTAACATATTCTAACCTTGGTCTACCCCTACAGTTCTTGTCCTCGACCCTTCCTTCCATAACTAAGCTTGCTATTCCTGGGTGTCTTAGTATGTGTCCTACCAACCTATCTCTTCTCTTCATTAGCAGTCGCCAGAAACATCTCTCCTCTCCCACTCGCCTTAATACCTCTTCGTTTGTAACCCTATCTACCCATCTGATCTTCATCATTCTTCTGTAACACCACATTTCAAATGCTTCAATTCTCCTCTTTGCTGCTGCACCAATAGTCCAAGTTTCACTTCCATAGAGTGCCACGCTCCAGACAAAGGCTTTCAAAAATGACTTCCTAATACCTAAATCTATATTCGATGTCAACAGATTCCTTTTTTTGTAGAAAGGCTTTCCTTGCCTGAGCCAACCTACTTCTTATATCCTCTTTGCTTCGTCCATCACTGGTTATTCTGCTTACTAAGTAACAGAAGTTTTTATTAGGGACAGATAACCTCGCTGTTCTCCCCCTTTAAACAACAATAACTAACTAACTAACTAACTAACTAACCAACTGTTTTGTATTATTCTGTTTTATTTTGTTCCGTTTTGTTTTATTTTGTATTCTTCTGTTCTGTTATTTTCTGTAGTGTTCTGTTCTGTCCAGTCCCGTTTCTCAGCATGAGAGAAGATTTCACTCCGCCTTATAACAACAATTTAAGAATAGTATATTGGATTCCTATTCGCATTGTCATCTAAGTTGTCGGATGGTCTGTAACATATGAATTTAATTTCTTGACAATATTTGATTCATCAAGACCAATATTAGGGCATTTGGTCCCAAGCGAGTTTACGATGCAGGATGCAATAACAGTTTAAAAGTCAATATAGCTGTGCAAATTCCTCTAACATCTATCTAAATTATCACTCTAACCTGAGGCAGAATGTGAATAAATACAGCCTTTTAGGAGCATGTTAAATCTCTCTTCCACCTCTTGGAACAGCAATCATCATCATCGTCTTAACCATCATCTTCATCATCATCATCACCATTATCATCACTATCAACACCATAATTATCATCATCATCACAATTATAACCTTCATCACCACCACCAACAACATCATCGTCATCTTTATTATCATCACCATCATCATTAACACCAACTTCATCCTCATCATCACCATTCCCTTCATAATCTTCATCATCAACAAACTTCTTCCCTTTGCTTTGACATATTTTTGTGATTCCAGTTTTTCATTTCTAATTAAATAAAAAGTGACAGCATCACATCATTGCACCCAATAGAACAGGCAAATAGAGTCCTCGAAGGTGACCCACCCAGCCCCATCTTATTTGTCATCGCCACAGCAGACGTAGTAATGACACGTAATGAAACCGTGAGACGATGCGTAAGCGGACGACATGGTGATGGTCTCGTCAAGCCAAGAAGATCTACAGGCAGCGTTTGATACAATGGCAAACTGGGCAGATGAAAATGAACTGCAAATAAATTAGGGAAAAACAGTGGCAGTGAAATTCATAAAAGGTGGCAAACAAGGAACTAGCAAGGGCAAAGGAAGTCCGTTGGCATCCGTGACACACTTTAAACACTTAGGAGTAACCCTACAATCATCAGGGAGAGTTTTAACAATACGCGTGAAAGAAAACGTAGTCGGAGTGGCAAAGGTTATTTCTGAAATTAAGAAGTTGCGAGCGTTGTCTCTAAAGACGGCTATAAAGTTGTTCCACACAAAATTGCCACCAGTAGTCACATACGACCTAGAGAAGATATGGCCCATCTCTAGAACAGTCACCTGAAAATGCTAGAAAGAGTCAAATCAGCCTTCCTAAAGAGAGCGCTTTGTCTGTCGAAATACACTCCATCGCGCCTATCATACAGACTAGACAGAGAGCCGTTTTTTATTGAAGAACTGAGGATTTGTCTACTCTTGCCTTCTACAGAAACTTACGAGAAGATTATGAAGGAATTGGAGAGGAAGAGAGAGGAGAGCTGGATAGATTTCTACTCCATGGATGCTTGGATGCAGAGATCTAACGAGTTAAGGCATATAGTGACAAGGTTCACTGTGCTTGGATTTCACCACATAATTTTCAAGGATAAGAGCTATCACCAGCCGAACTTATTATGTGTGTGTCGGTTGTGTGAGAACAGTTGTAACAGATATCATGTGAAACTATGCAAAAAAAGAGACAGTGCTATTTATCTCTGTTTTGTAAGGACTATTAACTTATGCGCATTGTGAGCATTTCACTAAATGAATTAAGTTAAAAGTATGTTCCAATATGGAGAAGGAATGAGGAATTTATATTTTACAAAATATTACCATAATAAGACCCAGCTGGCCTCGTGTAGTAGTGGTTTGAATATGGGCTAAACACGGTGAGCGAAGTGTTGAAAAGAACAGCTACAGTATACTCGTATAGGCCTACACGAATTAACTGTCCTCTTCTTCTTCTTCTTCTTGTTTCGAATGGGCCTACTTTGGACCACGCTTGTTCAATTGTTGAGCTTTGATCTTTGCCCAGTGTTGTCGCATTTTCTGCCGGTGTAACTCCTTCCTTTCATCTGTCCAAGGGGTACCTTTCTTCCGGGGTTTTTCCTGAAATCCATGGACTTCCTTCAGGGCATGTCTCACAGATTGCCTGTCTTGAAGATCTGATATTCCCAGTTCATTAATGTCTTTCTCAGTTTCTGTCAGCCAAGTGGTACGAACCTTCTTGTTCTGCCCGAAAGTGAACAGCCTATTGGTCAGTCTTTTGGGAGGCAATCTTGCCACATGACCATAGAATGCTACTCTCCTTTTCCTAGCACAGTCAGAGAGCCTTTCTATATGTTCGTAGAGCTCGGAATTGTGCCGCCTACGGTATTCCTCATCTTCCTTTACCGGACCTAGGATCTTCCTGAGAATTCTCCTCTCTCTGACTTCCATTTTCTCCATCAGACCACTTCGGTTCAATGAGAGACACTCCATGGCATACAGGGCTTCTGGTCGTATGACTGAGGTGTAGTGCTTCAGTTTCAGGTTGCGTGACAGGCATTTCTTGTTGTAGATGTTCTTTGTCAGTCGATAAGCCAGTTCCAGCTTGTTGACTCTCATGGATAATGATGCTCTTTCTGATAAGTTGGGTTCAATCCATTCGCCGAGATACTTAAATTTCTCAATCCTCTTGATTTTTCCCTGTTCTAGTAGCATCTCTCTGTTAGCTTCTTTGATGTTGGTGAAGAATTCTGTTTTTTCCAGCGACACTTGAAGACCCACTTTGGCTGCCTGTCTTCTGAGGCAATTGACCTGCATTGTTGCTGTATCCAGAGAATCGGCAATAAGTGCCATGTCGTCAGCAAAGGCCAGGCAATCTACAACCAGTCCTTCCTTCCTACGCCCCAGGTATATCCCACTCTGGACACCCATATTGGTCAGTTCCTTGCGCCATTCTCTCACAACCTTTTCAAGGACACAGTTGAAAAGAAGTGGAGAAAGTCCATCCCCTTGTCTCACCCCTGTTTTTATCTCGAAGCTTGCTGAGACCTCGCCTCTAAATTTAACCTTGGAATGGGTATTGGTCAAGGTTTCTAGAATGAGTTTGCGGGTTTTGTTGTCTAACCCTAGTTCTTGG
Source organism: Meconema thalassinum (assembly GCA_946902985.2). Taxonomy (NCBI): domain Eukaryota; kingdom Metazoa; phylum Arthropoda; class Insecta; order Orthoptera; family Tettigoniidae; genus Meconema; species Meconema thalassinum. The sequence continues at coordinate 2,006,130,131 of OX336388.2, forward strand.
AGAATTCTATTAAGTGTTTCCCTATCAACAGAGTCGTAGGCCTTCCTAAAATCAACAAAGGTGACAACCACCTTGCGGTTTCTCAATTTGGAGTATGCAAGTACAGTTTTCAGGTTGAGGATCTGTTCAGCACAGGATCGGCCCTTCCTGAAGCCTCCCTGATATTCTCCGAGTTGACTGTCCAGTTGACTTTCTGCCCGTGTTAGTAATGCCTTGGAGAAAATCTTGTATGTTACCGGGACGAGAGAAATCCCACGGTAGTTGTTTAGGTCAGTAAAATCTCCTTTCTTGTGGAGGGGATGGATCAGAGCTGAGGTCCAGTCAGGTGGTAATTTCTCTGTTTCCCAGATGTTCTGTATGATCTCGGTGAGTTTGCACACAGCATTGCTTCCAGCACATTTCCAGTGTTCACCAACAATGGAGTCCTCTCCAGCTGCCTTGTTGTTCTTAAGAAGTTGAATGATTTCACGAACTTCTTCCAGTGAAGGAGGCAGCGAGTCCGGGTTTGGTGTTGTTTGTATGTAGTCAAAGTCTTCGCTGGGTGGATCACAGTTGAGCAAGTTCTTAAAGTACTGAGCTAAGAGGCGACAGTTGTCCTTGTCGTTAAAAGCCAGTTTGCCCTGTGAGTCTTTGAAGTGGAGACTTGGTGGAGTGTATTTTCCGAGTGACTGCTTGAATGTTTTGTAAAAGTCTCTGGTGTTATTTTTAGCGAAGTTCTCTTCGATTTGGGTTAGTTGGTTGCGTGTGAAGGCCCGTTTGGTTCCTCGGATTATCTTGGTTGTAAGCTTCCTTTGTTCCAAGTAGTTCTCCCAATTTTCCTTAGTCTTTTTAGAGTTCCATTTCATCCAGGCTGTCTGTCTTTGAGCTATTGTGTTGTCACAGTCTTCAGTCCACCACGGATGTTTCTTTCTTCTAGTGAGGGGAGCAAGTTCACTAGCCGTCTTGACAAGAGCTTCTTTCAGTTGGTCCCAGTTGTTAAGATCTGCACTGTTCAGTCTTCGACTGACTTCTTGATTGTTCTTAAGTCGCTCTATATCAAATCTGACCATCTTGGAGGTTCTGTGTAATCTATTGTTTCTAGGTTGGAGTCTCAGTTTGATCTTTGAGAGGTAGTGGTCTGAGTCCAGATTGGCGCTTCTTAATAACTTCACGTTTTGTATTTCCTTTTGGGATTTTCTTGAGATGGCCACATGATCTATCTGGAATTCACCCAGGTTGATGTTAGGAGAGATCCAAGTCTTTTGCTTTCTTGGCAGATGTTTAAATGCTGTAGACTTCATAACCAAGTCGAAAGCCCTGCACAGTTCCACCAATCGTTCTCCATTGCGATTAGTTCGTTTATGCGCTGGATAGTTGCCCACTATGTTTCTGTATTTTTTCTCCCTTCCTAACTGGGCATTGAAGTCACCAAGCAGTATGGTGGTATGTCGGTCTGGGATTTTAGAGAGAATATCTTCTAGGTCTTCCCAGAATTTGTCAGTTCTGTCTGGGTTGCGCTTGTTATCCTGGTTGGTTGGGGCGTGTACATTGACTAAAGTGTAGCCCTTGTTAGCACATTTGAGAGAGAGGATAGATACACGACTGCTTGGAGAACTAAAGTCGATGACTGAATCCAGTATCTTATGGCTGATTATAAATCCTGTACCTAAGTGGGGTACGTTCTTCATTACTCGCTGACCGACTTTTCCTTTAAGGATTCTGTACCCTTGGGATTCAAGGGCATGGTCATCAGTGAATCTGGTTTCCTGTACTGCTGTCAGTACTATGTTATGTCGTGTTAGTGAGTCTGTCAGATGTTTCAGTTTACCCACTTTGAGCAGTGAATTGGCGTTAAATGTTGCGAAGAAACTTTGCCGTCTTGATCTGAGTTTACGTCCAGGAATTTCAGGATGCTCCGACTCATCCTTAAAGCATGTTAGTGCGGACTCCCCAGAATCCGAAGGTCCGCTAACGTTGCCATGGGCAACGGTGGATTGGTTATCACCTGGGGTAGTGCATTTAGCGAAATTTTCCTCCATGCTCAGTTGAAGATCATTCTTCATGGGGCAGCGACGAGTCACTGTCCAAGGTACTGCTCAAGTTGTTAGCTTGAGAGGCTTATTATTCGGGGTTGTCACCCCTAGACAGGTTGCCTTCACTGTGGCTAAGGAGCCCTGTCTACCCCACCCTTGCCAGGGACTACCCTCCGGGCCAGAGGGACCTGGGGCTGCTTGGGCAGGGGCGCCACTCCCTGAGTGGAGCTATCCATTAGGAGTCTCCACTAGCTACCCTGTAACTGTCCTCTATTTATTCAAAATATATTGCCAGATGCACCTATACGAGTATACCGGGGCTGATACACCAGGAATGCATGGATTTTATAAATTACTCTATATCTACGGAACCATAACAGGGATGTGAATTAATCTTCGTACACTTATAGTACAAATGCTGGGCTCTCATTTGATGTATAAAGTTTTCAAATTCAGTATGTACAAGTGTAATAAAATTAGCATATTAAAATATTAAAAAAATATTTTTTGAATGTTACAAAAAACATCATTTCTTGAAAACTATCAACGTGATTGGCATAAACAATTATTTTCCTTAAAGACAACACTAAATTACCCAGGATAGACCTCTATGAACTTAGTGGAAGGATAAGTTACCCTTTTCTAGGTATTTCATTTGATTATTGAAAAAAAAAAATCACATGGTGTTTTAGATGCACTGAGCATATTTCACAAAGGAATTCAATAATTGAAGTTCATCCTCTATAACGTAGTTCCAACAAGGGGAATTCCAAATTTCATGCATTTTGGACCATTAGTTCTTGAGTTATTGTGTTTTATTGTGTGAAAAAATTAAACTTTTGGGAAAATGGCTCTAAACATTGTATATACATTTCCACTTACACATAACACTCAGCTGACAGTTCAGTACAAGCATGGATTTCAATCGTAATATCTCGGTCTAAATTGGAAATTTCGCTATAAAACTTCAAATTTAGGTAAAGAAATGGTTATTCTTTCATTCGAGATCAAAAACAAAAAAACAAAAAATGAAAAAAAAAAACATATTTCCAGGTGTATCAGCCCCCTTAAGCTGAGGTTATTATTGTTGCTGTTGATTCCTTTAGGGGCTCTGATTCATGGTTGGCTTGTAGCCCCGTGCAGCTGTGTGTGTGTGTGTGTGTGGAATATGTCCGATGACCTGTGCTATTGTAGTACTGTATGTATTTATAATCGAGGTTAGGATTGGAAATGAGGCGAATGTGACCTGAGTATAAGTACCATCCCAGGATTTGTTCGAACTAGAAATGGGAAGTAGGAACCCACGGAAAACGTTTTCTAGGATGGTTGAGGTAGGAACCGACTAAACCTCTTCTCAATTCTGCCTCACGTGGCTGAGTGCACAGGCAAGAATTATATTACTTGTCGGATCCGATACTCGATCCAGACCCTGGGGGTTACAACCATGAATGCTAGCTGCTACACCATGAGGTGGTCATGCAAACATTTTTACCGGTCACCCGTGAAACAGACAGAACGCATGATTATATTCTCCGGAAATGAGTTTGGGCAGAGTGTGGAAATCGCTGCGAGGATATTGCAACCATATTACTCATTTGGATGGCGTAATTGCAAATTTAGACCACTACCACTTCACGGACTGACAGTTATCGGCTCTCTTGAAGCATCGATAAAATAAAAAACCACTCTTACCATCATTATGTTTCATTGCTATGCTACCTTGTTGGCAGTTTCTCTTCATTCAACTTACATGTTCGGTATATCATTCCATCCTTTATTTTTTAGAGAAAATTATCATTATTATTAATAATAATATTATTATGAAAATCCACAGCCTGCTTCCAGTCGACCGACCGGGTCAGGTAATGGAATGAATGAAGCCCCCGTCTAGAGGCAAGGATATGAACTGTGCCGGCTGCCGAAGCCTGTCGCACTCCCATGGGGCAATGATTAAATGAATGACAGATGAAATGAAATGTTAGTGGAGAGTGTTGCTGGAATGAATTCGTGACAGGGAAAACCGGAGTACCCGGAGAAAACTCTATCGGCCTGCGCCTTGTCCAACACAAATCTCACATGGAGTGGCCGGGATTTGAACCTCGAATCCTGCCGTGAGAGGCTGGCGTGCTGCCGCCTAAGCCACGGAAGTATCAATAATAATAATAATAATTGTATATTATTATATAATTATATATAATAATATATTATTATTATTATTATTATTATTATTATTATTATTTTACATCGGTATGCCCATCTGTGGGGCGCGATAAAATTTATTTAACTGATGTTGATTTTTTCTTCTCCCAAAATATCTTCATCTGGACACTGAAAATCTTCCCCTATTTCTCAGTCCATGGTTTATTGGTCGTGGTATTCATTTTCTCATAACAATTATGGTTGTTGATTACTGTTTTGAACTGGGATCGAACTTCTCTAATTTCCTCAGTGCTGCTTCTCTTCTTCTTTCTTCGTTTCGTTCTGCTGTGAACCACGTTACCTCCACCGTTTGCACCTTAGAGCTTTAACTCTTCCCAATATTTTCGCATTCGCGTTCTGTGAGCCTCCTTTCTTTCCTCAGTCCACTTCTTGTCAATTTTCAATTTTGGCTTTGCTTGGAAGCTCTTCTATGTTCGAAGTCTTCTCTGGAGAGTTGCACGTTCCTGGATGTTTTCAAGTATGGTTCCTACTTCTCAAAGTTATTATTATAATAGGTCTAATAATTACTAGTGGGCCCGTGCGAGCTTTCACAACGTGAATGTAGGTTTATGGGGTAGTAGGGAAGAATGTGGGAGAACGAAGTATTAAATATTGAAGAAATGTATTTATTGTTGTTAAACAGCTTACGTACATGAGAAGAACACAAAGAATTATATAGAACAGTGTTTTGTACTTGTCACAGCACCTCTTTGTAGACAATATTCGATGTTACAACGAATTCATCGGTTATTGGTTGCTCGGGAGTTTCTTCTACAGCAATTTTTACATGTGCAAAGGATTGAACCCTAGATAAAGTCTTGGCGAGACTACACCGGAGCCATCTGATGAGAGACTCCTCAGCTAGAAGTACGCCGCACTCCCGCAAGATGGCTGCCGCCGCCGCTCTGCCATGCGCTCTAGCGGCAGGCTCGCCAGGTTACGGTGCTCCCATTGTAAATGTACATTTATAAAGATATTTATGTAATTGTGAGGCATTTAAAGAGGAAGTGAGTGTTTTTCGGGCACACATGGGGTTATGCGGAACCTGTAGGCACCCCATATGTGTAGGTTGGTGTTAACAGGACCTTATTTTCGGTACAAAACCGGAATGGGACCTTAGCAGAATAATATAGGGAGGATAGTTATGATATTAATAATGGTGTAGCTCTGAGGCTATTGGGTCGAGATATAATAATAGGAAGTGTTTCGTGACAACAGGGTGATATCAAGGTTAGAAATTAAGCGAAGAAGAGAAGATCGGGTGCATTCTGCTAGCCAAGGGTTCCTTGTACATCAACAAGATCCACACAGCTGGTTAAAATGTGCACCACAGTGAATACGGCGCTCAGTTCACTACTCCTGTGGGGGTTCGGGCAGGGACACCAAGAGCCCGCTACTGAGCCAGCTTGGTGTCCTAGGCGAAACCCCGCACAAGACACGGCACAAACCTAGAAGAATTGCTGAGTTTTAATACAAATGATACTCAAATTAGTACAATTTTCGGTCCAAGAATGGGACTTTCTTCAGCAAGTTATAAATAAACCTTAAGAAATTAATTGAATAAAACAGTTGAGAAATAAAATTAAGCCAAATATATACAGGTTAAAATGAAGAATCTGAAGAAACAATAAAATAAGAACGATGAAAACATAAAATCTAATGGATAAGTATTTTTGTAAAATGTGAAATAATATAATCAATTTGAAATAAAGTCAAATGGATATCCCTACAAGTAATTTGGTGAAAAGTAGGTTCTAAATATTTGAATATAATTTTCAAAACACTCTGGATATGCCTTTTCAAACTGGTTATTGGAGCCGTGATGGATGGTTGTGATGTTGAAACAGACAGATGGAATTGAGACTTCCAATCTCCAACATAATTTCATTTCTCAACTGCTTTATTAAATTAGTTTCTTAATGTATAATTGTATTTTGCAGAAGAAGGTCCCATTATTGGACCGAAACATGTACTAGTTTGAATATAATTTGTATTGATTGGAGGAGCATTTTAATTATTTTCTATTAAAAGGAGAACGAGTAAAGAAACAAGTGATTTTAGGCTGTTTTCCGGAGTGGCATTTATGCCGGAATTGATTTTTGAAATGTGTTTCTCTTTTGTTTGATAGATATATCCAAGATTTACAATTTGAAACTTTTCCGGGCCCTTTAACCCTTCAAGTTTTAGTACAATTGAGGAACTTGCTTATTTTTACGTTTTTGCTAAGAAATCTGCTAAAAAATATTTTTAGTATTAAAAATGTACGTATTAGTAGTTTCATGAGCTATTATAAATGCAGTTGATCTTGAAAACTTTTCAGGTTATTGTATGCATGTCCCAGTAATTGGGATTATATATTATTTTTTTTGAGTCGTTTCGGCCATCAATGGACCACGATGTTCTTCACTCATATGATCACTGTAAAGCTTGTTTTCTTGTCTGCCAGTAGATCTTCATTCTTGACGAATGTTCAGCTCTCCTTTCTTCCGTCCACTTGCAGTGAGGGCGAGGCATCACAGATGTTAAAGGGTGCAGATTACTGGTTGATTTAACCGCCTTTCTGAACAGGTTCCTACTGATGGCCGACTCAAATATTGTGATATCAATCATATCTGTAGTAACAATATAAGTATAACGAAATTGGTATAAGCAATCATGACATATGAATGCTACGTGAATGAACAGCAGAGTCACTTTTACCGCTGCACTGCTATTGTCTTGATTTGTCTATTTTTGCCAAACTAATCATTGGAATTAATTGGGTTTTCAATAAAATCAAATTAAAAAAAAATGTACTGTAAATGTTTATTTTCCTAAGCTAAATGTTTATACATCTTCATATGCACAAGTAAATAAAAGTAAAGTAGAAAACTATATTTAGCACTTTACTGAAATGAAATTCATACGAACAGCAAAAAATATATATAAATAATAGTCATACCGTATTCAACAAGAAGTTCCGTGAAGAACTATACAGCCTACTTTCCATGCCAATGATTATTCTACAGTATATGAACCTATCTAGAATAATGACGAAATTAAGTTGGTAATATCGAAATATCTAATAAGTTCAAAACATACCTGGTATAATGTAGCCTAATAGAGCACTACAGTTGGCAGCCCTGGCGACTGAATATATTCTTAGTTCAATCTCTTAAGGTACAGAATACAAAATTTGGTTGAAGTCCAATGGACGTTACATGCAGTTAGACACAGGATCTATCAGCACGCGTAAAAGCATGTTGCCAACAATACCATGCGAGTGCTGGTCAGAAATAATCTGAAATATTATGATATCTTGTTGTGCTAATTTTGGATGAAATCCATTTGTTAGTATAGAAGTTACATGTATTTTAAAATTGGACATATCAGCAGGCATAGAATCATGTTGGCAGCACTGCCTTGTATTAATTACTCCAAATTAATCTAGAATGTCAGGGGCTATACGTGTGCAAAGTATAGAGCTGTTGGCTTGCATACTTTCTGATATATTGATATTAGGGTAAAAAGAATATAGACAGAATTTATTAAGAGTTGGCAGCCCTGATTGCTCTTAACAATACTTATAATCATATCTGTTACGGTACACATAGCACATACGAAATTTGGTTGAAATCCAACTGATAGTATAGAAGTTACATGTATTTAAAAATTGGTCGTATCAGCAGGCTTATAATCATGTTGGTAGAATTGACGTATATAAGTTACTCGAAATTAATCTAAAATGTCAGAATATACGTGTGCATAGTTTAAAGCTGTTGGCTTGCATACTTTCTGATATATTGGTATTTGGATAAAAACAAATAAAGAGAGCAATTATTAACAGTTGGCAGCCTTGGTGGCTCTTAAGAATACGCCCAGTCATATCTGTTTATGTACAGATATTACATACAAAATTTGGTTGAAATCCAATTGATAGTGTAGAAGTTATATGCATTGAAACATTGGACCTATCAGAAGGGTTAACATTATTTTGGCAACACTGTCATGGTTGGCCTCCTGGAAATTAAACTAAAATAGTATTATCTACATGTGTGCCAATTTTGGAATAGCTCCCATGCATACCTTGCAAGATATCCAACATGGAGCTCAAATTTCTAGTGCGTTTTTTCAGCAGTTGGTAGCACTGACATCATTTTCAAATATGGACGTGAGATATTCCGGTGCACATCTTTACTCATACTAAATTTGGTTTTGATTGCTGCAGCCGTTTAGGAGTTGATAGGGGGGGGGGGGGACACACACAGACAGACCGACAGACAGAAGGACAGACAGACAGACAGACAGACACACATTTTCCCTCATTTTTGCAAAATGTGAAAAGTAGCTAAAAATAAATTATAAATAGTTGTAAGTTATTTTGTATTATTAATGCGTTTATTACGTTACGTACGGTATATATTTCCCGCAAAATATTAAAAGTTTTAAAAGTTTACTATTTAGAGGGTACTATTATAGATAAAAATGTATAAAGGGGTACAGGAGGAAAAAGGTTGGTAACCGCTGGTATCATGATATTTGAATACTAGGCCTACGTGTATGAATAACATTGTGGCATGATCTGAATGTTACGGCAATCTCTCCATCGGATGTTTTGGAGTATAAAGATCAGATCGATGTTGTCCTCTCAGGGAGATTTAGCCGTGGTTAACCGTAGGCAACCATCATGAATACAAACTCTCACATCCACTCGAAGCGGATTATTGTTTCATAGACAAGCTTTGCAAATACACTGTTCCCGAAGTCGCCCTTTGTTTGGGGTAAAGAATACCACTTTAGCTCGTTCGTGTAATGCCACATTACGACTGCACGGGATTCAGCGGTGTTTGGTGGAAAACCACGAGTTTACAAATCAAAGTTCCTATCCAGATCGATGTCCGCCAGAGGGGAGATTAGCAGATTAGGTTACAGAGCAAACAAGCACCATGCAAACAGACTTTCAGAGATAGACGTTGAATGGTGAAACGCCACATTTCCGTAGGCATGTTAAATATCGTCTACTCTGCTACATGTCTCTACTTGGAGACGGAATATTTGTCGCTTTGAAGAGAACTCAAAGATGAAATTTAAGTCAACAAGACAGACGTGAGCACTAACCTCATTTCTCAATTAATGTTTAATATGCTAGAAATGTATCTACCCTGGAATAGTTTACTTTTAGTTAAGTGTATTTTATGTCTAGACATATCAAAACCATCGCAAAGCATTGCGAATTCTGTCTGTGAATTTATAACAAAGGAATTCCGATGTAGTTAAAAGTAAGATACTTCGAACGTGAGCACTCAATTACATCAAGAGCTGAGAGAGAGAGAGAGAGAGAGAGAGAGAGAGAGATACTGAGCCTCGTGAAGCGAACTTGAGAAGAGGAGGGTTCGATTCCCACCTCAGCCATCCTGGGAGCGGTTTTCCGTGGTATCCCTCTTCTACTCCAGGCTAATGCCGGGCTGGTTCCTAACTTAAGGCCACGGCCATCTCCTACCCAATCCTATCCCCAATTTACAAATAGACAAAAAAGTACAAAAATATTTATGTCACTTAAGAGACTTTAAGAAATCTGTATATCCCCATTTAAGGAAAACAAAATCCATTATATTATGTAGCCAAAACATATGTAACCAGATGTTCAGTAAAGAACATATAGCCTACTTTCTCCTCAATGTATGAGTATAGTTATAACTCTTTGTTTTCATCACAGAGTATAATAAAATCATTCCTTGGTGTAGACCTTAAAAACTATTTACCTCTACCAAACACCACAACCTCGAAAAGAACTACTACCATCATTGAAGGAAGAAAGAAAGAAAGAAAGAAAGAAAGAAAGAAAGAGAAGAAATATCTCAAGAATGTTATGGATCTGGAGACATAATCGACCGGACTGGCTGCGTGGCTCAGCAGTAACGTTCTCGCTTGCTGGGCCCTAGGTTGCAGGTTCGTATCCTGGCGCAGTCAGCTGGCATTTGAGGGTGCGCAAATGTGAGGGAGCCGTGTCAGTTGATTTACTGGCACGTTCATGATCCACTTCAGGGCAAAATTCCAGCACCCCGGCCTCTCTAAAAGACACAGTAGTTAAAAGCAGGGCTGGCATGCGAAATTAAATTCATGGCTGTGGGGGCGAAAATAATTTAATTTCGCCGTAAGCGCGATATTCGGGAGCGAAATGATAATGATTGTCGGCGCGTAATTAAATCAAAGCGAAACTTAATTCGAAGCGAAATTAATTTCGTTCCAGACTTGTAATTTCGCTCCCGGCGCGAAATTAATTTAGTTCCAGACTTATAATTTCGCTCCCGGCGCGAAATTAATTTCGTTCCTTACTTTTAATTTCGCTCCCGGCGCAAAATTAATTTCGTTCCACACTTTTAATTTCGCTCCAGGCGCGATATTACTTTCGTTCCAGACTTATAATTTCGCTCCCGGCGCGAAATTTATTTAGTTCCAGACTTATAATTTCGCTCCCGGCGTGAAATAAAATTCGTTACAGACTTTTCATTTCGCTCCCGAGGCGAAATAAAATTCCCAAACGGCATTAAGTTTCGCTCTCCGACGTGTATTTAAAATGCATGAAACATTTAATTTCGTTGTTGAAATTAAAATGCAGTATATTCGTTTCGAGAGTTAAATAATGTTCTGTACGATGTTCAAACTCCTGACGTCCGTCTGTTAGGTAGTCAGCCCGAAGGCTGGTTGGATCCTCAAAAAGTACCGCCGGTAGGTTATGTGGGTAGATACCCACAAAAACTCAAGGCAGCGCTATAGTGAGGCGTACTAGACAAGATGAGGGGTGAGGTAGTTTGTCATTGCTTTCCTCACTGAGTCGGAACAGAAGTACTAACCATATGAGTAGAACCCTTCACAGCATCCACAGGCACTGACTGCCCCCTATTTCATTACTACACCGCCCATACCTCAGTAGCTTCCATATAATCACAGACATGTGTAAGATTGAGACAGCGGTGAAAAGCCACATTTTACTCTAGCCTGTGCCAACAGTCAAATGCAAAAGAGTCGTCAAGTTACAAAACTCGATTAATCATCTTGTGAATAAGGATCATTTTCATGAGAAACGTTTCTCTGGACTTTGCCTCACGTATCCTTTGTGTTTGTTGTTTTCTACTTTTGGTTGGTGTTTTTGTGTTTGCTTTGTGCTTTTGCTTTTGAATTTGACGTATTGCTTTTCTTTCTTGGTTTTGTGTTTGTGTTCTGCTTTTGCTTTTTTGAATTTTGCTTTATGTTATTTGTTTTTTGTTTTCTGCTTTTTCTTTTGTTTTTGAATTTTGCTTTTTGCTTCGTCTTTTTTATTTTTGTTTTGTGTTTGTTTTCTGCTTTTGCTTTTATGAATTTTGCTTTTTGCTTTATGTTTCTTGTTTTCTGATTTTGCTTTTGTTTTTTGTGTTCTGCTTTTGCTTTCTGCTTCGTCTTTTTTGTTTTGGTTTTGTGATTGTTTTCTGCTTTTGCTGTTTTTGAATTTTGCTTTTTGGTTTGTGTTTTTTTTTTTATTCTGCTTTTGCTTTTGTGTTTGAATTTTGCATTTTACTTCGTGTTTTGTGTTTCTGGTTTTGCATTTGTTTTCTGGGAAATCAAAATAAAACAAAATCAACAAAAAAAAATAAAAAAAAATAAAACAAGACAATTTAAAACAAAATAAAACGAAATAAAGTAAAACCAAAAATAAACAAAATAAAATAAAACAAAATAAAATGAGGTAAAATAAATAAAATAATTAAATAAATAATTTTACGACATGATCCTTATTCACAAGTGGATTAAACGATTTTTGCAACTGGACGACTCCAATGTACTGCACGGGGTCGTTGGGATGAGGGACATGGCTACCTGGGAGGCTTGTCGTAGTATAGTAATTATGTGTGCAGTATATGCATCGACCGTCGTCTGGTTATCCAGTGGGAGATGGTCCGCACGGAGGTGATTGTTGACGTAGGCGCGGTACTCCTGCCAGTTTGCTGTGCAGAAATTCTGGACCATCCTGGGAGGTGGTAGTGGGGGAAGAGGGAAGTTGAGTAAAACGGGGGCATGATCACCTCCTTTGAGTGGCAGGACAGACACGTCAAACAGATGGAGGAGGGAGTTATGAGCAATGACTGCGTCGGGGTGGTATTGGAGGAAGGACGGGTAGATTCTGGGAGAGGGACGAGGGTGGCGTCGATGTGACGTAGGTAGATGTCTAGGCTATGAAGTTCTAGGGCCGAACGGGAATGAAGGTTGAGGTCGGCCATTAGAATTAAATGGGGGAGGACTTCAGACACGTGGGTAATGCAGTCTTTGGGGATGGGGTGGTAGGGACGAATGTAGATGGTGGCTAGGTGTAGGACGCGGGAACAAATAAGGCTTTCGGGGAAGAAAAGAAACAGATTTCATTTCAGAAACAAAATGAAATGTTCCATGCATTTTAATTTCAGGCCGGAGGGGGGGGACTAAATGCTGGGAACGAAATTGATGGTCGTTAACAAATTTTATTTCGCGCCAGGAGCGAAATTAAAAGTCTGTAATGAATTTAATTTCGCGCCAGGAGCGAAATTAAAAGTCTGTAACGAATTTCATTTAGCGCCGGGATCTAAATTAAAAGTCCGTAATGAATTTAACTCCGCGCCAGGAGCGAAATTAAAAGTCTGTAACAAATTTCATTTAGCGCCAGGAGCTAAATTAAAAGTCCGTAATGAATTTAATTCCGTGCCAGGAGCGAAATTAAAAGTCTGTAACGAATTTCATTTCGCGCCGGGAGCTAAATTAAAAGTCCGTAATGAATATAATTTCGCGCCAGGAGCGAAATTAAAAGTCTGCAACAAATATCATTTCGCGCCAGGAGCGAAATGTTATTCCATTGAACAATTTCATTTCGCGACGCTAAATTAAATTGATAATGCATTTCGTTTCGCATGCCAGCCCTGGTTAAAAGGGACGTAAAACCAATAACATTATTATTATTATTACATAATCGACCGGACGTGGGCAACATCCAACTTTGAGTTGAGGCATGTGTTTACACGTCTGGCTGTGCATTGCTTTCACCAGCTTAATTGTATTAACAAATCTTTCCATGACAACTATCACCAACTGCTAGAGTTCAGGTACTATGTGAGATACTTTTTTTCTTTAGTTCAAATAAAATTTTCAAATAACGTGCAATAGGCTGTTACAAACCATTTAAAATAAAATAAGAAAATGTATCGTACTATCAACTTGTCATTCTTCAAATTCGATCCGTATGGAATGCCAATGGTATGCTAATCAACGGAGTCACACGTAGACCAGTCGTGACATCTAGTGGAGAAGTATCGAACAAGATAATCCTGATAGGGCGAGTGCATTCTAGCGGCCATAAAAAGAAACGTTTCAATTAAATCTGTAAGTTAATCTGTAGGCCGGCGTGCAGTTCGCAGCCAGTTGGCCGTAATAATTTTTTTCTTTTTTTGCAGTTAAATTTCTCGTGCCAATCCGCTGACGAATTTTGTTTTAATTAAATATATATTTTCCATTGTAATATCCCCAATATAACGCTTTATTTTAAAACGTCTGAGTCATTACAAAACAATAAATATAAAAAATTTCAAGCAAAGAAACAACTATTATGGGTTTGAACCTTAGCCATACGAGTGATAGGGCAACTCTTTTCCACGCAGCCTAACGTGCCAACGAACATCGTCCGATATCAAATGAGTTACATACAACGTGTTAGCAAATAATGATTCAGACTAAACGATTTCTTCAGTGGAGTGTATTATTTATTTATAAAGCATTTCATACAAAGTTTATATATCTTGTATCAGTAGGCTATATGCATGCAATACTCAAACTAGTAAAAGGTAGGTCAGGCACAAGATATCAGCTGCCATCTTGCCTTGTAACTGAGATGGCTCAGCTTTTTTAAATCACTCCTGCACTATAGTATTACAATATAAACTTTTAATTTCGAATGTGCCTCTTCCTTTAGAACAGTTGAAAGGATTTTCGGTTCGATAATCGGAACTGGTAGGTCCCATGATATGGATTATAAAGTTTGCATAATTCACACTGCCGCCATCCTGAAATGGTACGGTGGATGACCTTGTAGTTTGGTCACAAGACGCGTTTTATATGAAGGTATGTTGTTACCAAATTTGGTGGAGATCGGTTGATTTGTTTAGTCGTTATTTGATTTTACGTTTTGAACGTTTGAGTGGCCACCATTCAGTTCTGGTAAAGATGGCGCCGATATAAAACATGACACTGAGGTGCCCTTTGCTAGTGCTACATCTGTACCAAATTTCGTTTAATTCGGTTTCACCGTGTTTGAATTGATAGGGGGGACAGAGATTCAGATTACACACAATCACACACAGACACACAGACAGACACACAATTTTTGGCCCTGTGTAGATCTCATAAGTCTACTTTCATTTTTTGCAAAAATCATAAGTAGGCTAAAAATAGCTCCTAGTCGCTTAAGCTGGCAACAATAATCCAAAGAGTAATGAGCGTAAAAGAAAGAAGAGCTTCGCTGATGCTCAAGTCTTCTGGATTGTTATCGTCCATGACCTCGTAGTTCCTCCCCTTAGAACTACAATAACTAACTATCTACCTAACATCTCGTGGTGTAGTGAGTAGCAGTTTTGGCTGTTACCAAGGAAGTCTGAGTTCAATTCCCGGCTATGTCAAGAAACGTATAGCTCGGCAAGTTAAACTTGTGCCCTGAATGAGGGCGCTGTCAGTTCGAGCGAGGGAGGGAAAGCACGTGGTGGGCGGGGGGAGTGATAAATAGCCCCTCGCAGTACAGTCCATGAAGGGCCAATGCCTACCAAGTGACCGCTGCCCAGCCATTTGGCCTGCAGATGTTGGGGTGACGCGTGGTCAGCGCATTGGATCCCCTCGGCCGTTTTTTAGCGTATGGCTTTTAGTGCCGGGAGTGTCCGAGGACATGTTGGGCTCGCCAGTTTTGTAGCTGCTTCGAGACGGACACCCAATGGGTGAGCTACAAGTATCGTTGGGGAGGGAAGTTGGAATGTAAGGACGAGGAGTTGGAAGTTATCGGCTGTGGCCTATAGTTAGGGACCAACCCCGGCATTTGCCTGGAAGGAAGATGGGAAACCACAGAAGACCATCTTCAAGGTTGCCGGCGGGGCGATTCGAACCTCCCCGCCTCCCGGATGTGAGCGACTGCCAGCAGTCATGCCGTAACGACCACGGCTAACTCATCCAGTCCCTTGGCTGTTAATCTTGGCTTTCGTGACCGGGATGCTGCCTCAATATCAGACAGCTACTCAATTGTCCTCACGAGGCTGAGTTCACTCCGTTCCAGCCCTCACGTCAGTTTCTAAAATCCCTGACGGGGCCGGGAATCGAACCCGGGGCCTCCAGGTGAGAGGCAGGCGCGCTACCCCAACACCAAGGGGCCGGCGAGGGAGAGTGATACCATTGGTGAATCATCGTCACGTGTGCGTTACCCAGCGCCAGTTGGTTTCTGTGCAAGTCACGCCTTTGGTGGCAGCAAATAGCAGTAGATCCAGCAAGATGATGACTAGAGGAACAAGGGGAAGCCTTGTAGTTCGCATATTTTCTGGCGCTTCAGATGAACTTGTCACGCTGTAATTCTGGTCTGAGGACTCGAACAGTGTTTACTCATCCTAATGGGACCGAACTGAGAAGAGGTGGTTTTGAATCTTACATCAGTCACACTGGAAGTGGTTTTCCGTGGATTCCCACTTCTACTCAAGACAAATGCCGAGAGGGTACTTAAATTATGGCTATGGGCCCCTCCTAGTCTCAATTCAATCACACGCACAAATACAGCCAACACAATGACACAGGTCGTGACTGGATGCGTGGCGCAGCGGTCAAGTTTTTGCCTGCTGTCCCAAGTTTGTGGGATCGATTCCCAGGGCATCAGTTGGCATTTGAGGGTGATCAAATGCGAGGGAACCTTGTTAGTTAATGGTCCCCTTCAGGGGAAAAAAATCTGGAACGCCGGTGTCTTTAAGCACCGTAGTACAGTAGTTAAAAGGGGCGTAAAATATATAACATTAGTATTATTATTAGTAGTAGTAGTAGTACTCGGGTTAATAAACAAATTCCATACACATCCAAGTACACGAGGCTATATGACCACTATGTCTTAAAGTCACTAAATGAACGAACAAAAACAGCTCAATTGTAATATCTTATCGTAACCTTATCCAATGTTATAATTCATATTGTAATGGTCAAAATTTGTCTTCGAGGGTGCGACTCGAGCACACCAAGTCTAAATCGAAACAATGTCTCCACGGGTAGAATAATCCGTTCAAGTGATACAATGTTCATTAAAATCATTGTACGCACACGTCAAACACACGCCACACACACACTCACTCACGCACGTAAGTGGATACATAAAATGCACACCTCAAATGAGTTTATAAAGTATTTCTCCGTCCAACGTGAGTTTCAGTTGTCTAATGGAGAACTTTATTCCAGGGCTCACCACAAGTTTATGAAGTGCACTACAGTTCGTTCGCTGCGTTATGTGGAAAAGGTTGGATCATTTCATTTCACTGTGTTCCGTATTCACACCACTGAAGACTGCCTAACGGTTGCAGAAATGTAGAACACCGAAGTAATGTGCAATATATTCAGCTGCCACTCATGTAAATGCCCGCTAGACCATGAGGAATTTTCAAATTGTTCAAGGATACTTAATGGACGCTCGGCAGCATATTCGCCCTGGATAAGAGTGGAATGAGGATAATATTTCGTTAATTAAAATTGCAATACTGGCACCATATGCATATGAACGACATTCCACTATAGAGGACGTTACCTTTTATAAGTGTGCAAATTTTCTATCGCTCACCTTTCTGTTACTTGCGAGGATATTTATTTATTTAGCGTATGGCTTTTAGTGCCGGCAGTGTCCGAGGACATGTTCGGCTTGCCAGAGGCTGTACCTGCTTCAAGCAGAAACCCATGGGGTGAGCTACAAGGTATGTCCCAATTCAAGTAGTTCCAACTTTCGCTACCAGATATCAATGATACCTAGTGGTGAACGTTGGAACTTTGATAGAGCGTTCCAACGAAATCAAACCTAGAAATTTAGCTTCACACAAGTGTAGTCTGTGGAAGGATCTTTTACATGCCATAAATCTATGACATGGGATCGCCGGCTTTACTTCCCCTCTGAAGGAAGGCTTAGTGAAGGATTTTAACGCTCTTAAAAATCCGACGACTTTGGCCGGGTTTGAACCCGCTATCTTGGGCACAGCAGATCAGCATGCTACCATCCGCGCCACAGAAAGGAAAATCAGGCTTCTGAAACATATACATAGCTTTAGGTCAGGGACGTCCAGCAATTGCGCACTCGGCATGCTAGCTAAGTTGCACCTCACGCGGTCAGGTTGGCTCCTGCCTACCTTGGCTGGAGTGAAGGCCACAACTGTCAGTGCTACGACTTCTCTCCGCCGGGTCTGGCCGAGTCAAGTTGGGATCGCTAGCTCACAGGACGTAATGTAAACAAACAAACAATTCGTCCAATGCGTTGGTTATCTGACACATCTACTGTGCCCTTTTAGCAAGAAATATGCAAATCACAGTATGCCAGCATTGCTCAATTCGAGATTTTTCGGGGCTGCGGTAAGTTCTCCCACTCTGTGACTCACATATTTTGGATTAAATAGAGGATACACTTGCAAAAATAACAACAAAATCAACTCCTATTTTAACACATTTAATTAATCAAAATTATGGCGCTACAAACAATAAAACAAATAAACTACTGACCAATATCTTTCTACTTGTTCAAAGTGAACAAGGAATAGCATAAACATAAAACAAATATTCTCTTTAAACACATGGTTTTCTTTAAAACCGACAATCATGATTATTTTCACTTCCATAAAGTACCTATCTTAAAGTTCCATATAACTACGAGCTCCTTTGGCTCGATACTTTCCCATAATAATGGTGTCATACTTTTGTACACCTCAAGAACTATGTTTATCTTTTCTTATCATCAAAACAAATATATAATTACATTTAAAATTACATGTTAGTTATTCACTTCAATATTTGGGCATATCACATGTTCTCCGTATTCACTATCTCTCTCAAGTTTTGCAAATTCACTACGGTGATCGGGAAACCATCTGTGTACTCCAGAGTTATAAAGATTACTTGACAAAGTCAAAAACTATGATTACTCCCGAAATCTAGTTATCTTCATAAACTCGTGGATTCCTTATTTTCCATACATCATTACAATAGGGATTTTATTTAATTCATTTGTCTTATAAGACCATTATCACATAAGAAAACTACGATCTGAACTGGCAAGCGATAATATCAATCTACAAGGACCTCGGTTCAACGCCCGGGTCATTAACAACTTTAAACACTCACGGTGTATTTAACACATCTTACAAGACGGTTTTAACCCACCCTCGCTCTATGAGGGTCAGGCCATTATACTCGAGCGTGATTTATGACAGGGAAAGCGGCTCCCAGCATAGCCTACGGTTGGAGCTCTCTTCAATGCTTTTAAAACAAACCTTCACATTATTCTCAGTTCTTTGGGGAGACATGGCATTCTACTCATCGTTTTACTTTCAACAATATTATTGGCACATAAACCACTCTCGTAACCTTGGCATTTATTAATTATGACGGGTCCTCATTGATTGGGAAGAGTAATACACATTCGACGACGAATAATAAGGGGCTTTAACAAACAGAGGATTCTAGGTTCGAATCTCTTAACATGCCTCGGGAACCATTTCCACATTGGAGGACTTATACAAGACGCGATTTAAAGCCGGCCGTGGCCTACATGACATACGCTCAATAATACCATACATTAGCTCCCTTTTAAATAATAAAACACACATGGCCTCGTGATCTACGTCACAAATTAGAGGACTTACAACATATCTCAATTCAATACAATCAACTACCCCTCATAAGTAATTTACCAAGTACATTTAAATTCTACGCATTCCTAGCGTGACTTTTTATTTAATTGCGTTCCATTGCGCTACACATTACTTTACGGCCGAATGTCTTCCAAAGAACTGATAAATTTCATAGTAACAATTGATACATATCTCAATTCTTATATTAATCTTTTCCGTTGACAATAAATCGCTCCATTTTTTTAGAACATGCATTCACATCATGTCTTATACATTTGTTAAGGCTTCAGCGCTCTATATTTTTATATCATTCAATTTAATCTTTATTTAGATTTCTTTACCTTGTTATTCACATCATGTTTTCATTCCTTACAAAAGCTCAAAAGCTATTTCTTTCATATAATTCAAATTTACCTTTATGTAAATATCTTGGTTATAATTATTATTATTACGCTTGCTTTTATAACATTCGTCAAATACACTGACATTTTATTCCATGCATTTCCTCTACAGGATTTATTATTTCACATAATTATTTATTATTTCTTAAAACTTTATTTTTGTTCAGATCGCGTTCTTATTTAGTTATTATTTATTTAAAAACATCCCTTTTATTCAAAACTCCGGTGGAATTGTACACAAAAATTTTCCCGACACCAAAATATAATGAAAATCTTTACTCACATGTCTAAGGTCGTTTTCTGACCTTTATTCTCGTTTGATGTGACATTTTGGCCCACCTTCTTGACCTACTCCATATTGTACAAACTCATCTCATGTACAGAAATTTCTTGACACATATTCACTACATTTAACACTGACAACATTTTAATACACTGGTGTATCCGTTTGAACACACAATAAAACACTAAAAAATATATTACTTTAACACACACTCTTGATATATTTACACTTCACAACTTTTGATCACTAGGCCGTCTTTTTAGCCTATCACACGTGACCTCTTAATCTCCCGTCTCCAAGGGTGAAATTTATTCAATGTCGGCTTCCTATCCTGCAGAATACGAAAGTCTCGAATCACCTACCACTTCCCTGGATTAACAATTCTTCAAATCCTGATCCTGATAATCGGCTATTTCTCTAGCTTGAACGGCTCCCCTTTTAGATCTGATTTATCGATCCTAGCGAAAGTCTGTTCTGATCGAGGTCCCCTCGATAACCTATCGGTGACCTATGGATTTTTTATCCACTAATACTTCTCGAGTCTTAGTGCTTTAGAATAGTTCGTCTCCTTTCTTGAAAACAATGTCTATAGTTTCCGTTCTTCTTTGTTTATTTGGTTCTCGCACTCCTAATTTTATGGAATACGTTGCGAACCTTACTCTGTTTTTCCCTGTTCGGGTTCTTTAAAATTTATAAACTGTTTATCTCGCTGTTCCGGTACTTCCGTGCGTTATGATACCTTTGGTCGATTACTGAAAGACCTATCGCCTGAATCTTAAGTTCGCAGCCTGCTTTGACTGTATTTTTGGAACCTTTACGGTAACTTTTGCCCTGTCGGACCTAAATCCTGTAACTAGGATTTTCCTAATTTTTCAACACGGCGATACTTTAATACTTCTTCTTTGCAACTCCTTCCGGAGGCACGTAAGTTACTGATACTTCGACGCCCGTGGCTATCGGATATTAATTCTGCGGTGTAATACAGCGTTTCTCCCCTCAAGGAGTACTGGTTAACTGCCTTCGATGTCTGATACAGCGTTACGTTCCCCTCACGGGCTCTTGAATACTGCCTATACGAGGTGGTGCAGCACCTCCGCTCACGGAATGCTCGTAGACTGCATGTACTGATACAGCGTGACGTTCCCCTCACGGGCTATCGTAGACTGCATGATTGGCTTGGTGAGGCCAGGAGTTTTATACCTTTCAGTCACAAAAAGATAAAATCCTAGTCCTTTTCGTGACCAACTTTTGAACTAATTGTCGCACAATTATAAAAATCATATCTCCAGAAAGCTCGTCTTCCAAACGTAAAATAATCTTCCTGTGCATGGAAATCGATCGTGCATTTCCGAGATATTAATTAATTCTTCGTCCTCAACTGTGTGGGTGGTGCTGTTCATTTTTAATTCTCCCACTCCTTGGGTCCCGGTGAATCCCCAATGACGTATACTTGCGTTTGCAGTTTTTTCCTGTGCAATTATTACAAGGTTTCTCTTTACACAAAAATCTCTAATCCAAAATGATTCACCGTACTGTATCTGTTTACTTATTTTTATACTCGTAAACGGGTTAAATTTAATTATTCCTGTTCTGACTCAGCAGCGAGGATGCCATTTTCCTGCAACGTAAGAGCAATTTCCGAGTCAAGCTTCTTCGTCTTACAGTCAAAACTTTCCACTCGTTCTAATAATATCCATGACTGGCTCCTTATAAATGTCAAGAGGCATGAGCTCATCTAAGGAACACCTGGCCCTAGTGCTTGCACAATGTTAGGCTAACATCCTGGCTTGAAATCTCTCTCCGTTCCCTTAGAGACTGTATGATTCTTTCATTCCTTTCTCAAAATACATGGATTCGACTCCCTTTGAGGCCATGGTACATGGGTTCATCTCTCCCCTCCTTAGGTAAATACATTTTCGAAAAATTTTGAGGAAATTTATTTTAATTATCCAAAAAAATCATATTTTTTCTTTTTAACTGTCGAAGCCATCATAACGTTATCCGTACCTTCTGATTTTTCTTCCTTAAAAATCCCACGATAATTTGATTTCTTTCATCTTTTTAAGTCATATCCGGTAATTGTGTCGGTTGGGTACGCTCTGTCCCTACCCTTTCTTTCCCCTTTTTATTTGTCTGGACTTTAGGTTTCCAGAACCTCATTCTTCTTTACGGGTGTGGTCTATCCCTACCCGTTCCTTTATTTCATCATTCTCCTTCCTTAAATTGAAATTTTCTGCTTCAATAAAATCAATTATTTCTTTTATTTTCCAATATAATTTCTCCAATTCGCATTCGCACTCGAATGTTTGAGCTCTGTTTCCTTTTTCTATCTCATTCTCGTTTATATCAAAAGTGGATTCTTCATCTCTAAATTGTTCCATAACCAGGGCTTGTTCATTGGTTTCATCGAAGTCTTCGGGAGGGTAATACACTTTCAAATTTGCTGAATTCATGGTCACTTCGTGATTCGTTTCACAGTGCCGAATTATATAGGCATTATTTCTCAAATCCCTTTTATTTGATACGGTCCGTGGTACATTTTCTGGAACTTTTTGTACACGCGGTTCCCTGGATCCGAAATGGCTGGTCTTTTTAATAACACCATTTCCCCTGCTAATAGTGGCCGATGATACCTCTTGTGCCTATTTCTTCTTTGTCTCCTGTCGGCTTGAGCTTTTAGATGCTCAAAGGCTCTTCTTATACGTACATCTCATCCAGGCTGAGCGTCTGCTGGCCTAGGAATTACCAGACTCCAAGGTCTCTCTGGTTGCTCATTCCGATGTAACGTTATTGGTATCTCTCCCGTAGATTCATGGATTGTGTTGTTTATACAAAATTCGATAACATCCAAGATATCTATCCACTTCCAATTTTCTTCGGCACAGTATATTCTACAATACTTGGCCGTCTCCCTCATCACTCTTTCTACAGGATTTGCCTCAGGATGGCGAATACTTGACAAAATCTGACGTATCCCAAGTCTTTCTAATTCTTGTCTGAACTCTACACTGGTGAAACAACTACCGTGATCCGACAACAAATTCTCAGGTTTTCCCAGAATCGGTATCACTTTTTCTTTGAGTCGTTTTAACACCTGTTTGGTACTAGTCTTCTGTATGGGAGCAAGGACAACCATTTTAGTGAAGACATCCATAGCCACCATTATGTGTCGATTTCCTCTTCTTGCCTTTGGCAAAGGTCCGAATTTATCAATAAATATGATTTGACCTGGCCTTTCGGGCAACAATGGTATAGGCTTTTGTCTCATAAGAAATGCATTTGGTTTGATCCTTTGATATAGATCACATGTCTTTAGCGTGTCCCTTACAGTTTCTCTCAGTCTCGGCCATACAAATGCTTCTTTCAGCATCGAGACTGTTTTGTCGACTCCCATATGTCCGAACGATCTATGGGCTAACCATACTATTTTCCTCTGCAAAATTGCAGGTACAACAATCCTTAATCGTGTATGGTCCGAGCCCACAAACTTATATAATAATCCATTATAAAATGTGTAATCTTGAGCTATCTTATTAGCTTCCTTGTATGCTGGTGATCCCCTTATCAAACTACCCTCTAGGAAAGATATGAGCATGTTCATCCATGGATCCTCACGTTGGCGTTGACTAATGCTCCTTAACTCATTTAGAGTACGCTGATCCCTGTCTTCCAAATCAATAGCCATTACTTCCCCTTCTGTGGACTCTGGCTGTCTACTTAAATAGTCTGGAACTATATTTTCTTTTCCTGGGCAGTATTCTATCTTTACATCAAACTGTTGAATATATAAAGCCCAACGCATCAACCTTTGACTGGATAAATCAGTCTTCATCAAAAAGGTTAAGGCTTTATGATCCGTTCTTAGAATGACCTGAAACCCATATACGATCTTTCGCCAATATTGCAGCGCGTGCAATATCGCTAACAGCTCGATTTCGCTGATCGTATATTTTTTCTCGTATGGTTTCAGTCTCCGACTTGTGAAAGCTAGATAATTTTTCTTATCAGGGTTATCCGGGTTTTCGTGATATAGCATTGCCCCTATTCCAATCTGGGATGCATCTGTTTGAATTATAAATTTCTGATTAAAAGCATGATATCCTAGCTTCACATAGTTTAAGAGCATTTCCCTGGCCTCCACGAATGCTTTTTATGTTTCCTCCGTCCATTTCCACTTGCCCCCCCTTCTTCAGAAGGTCCTGTAGTGGTGCAACAGTTTTTGTGTATGATGGACAATGTCCTGAGAAGAAACCAATCAATCCCAAAAACTGGCGAACGTTCTTCACCTTCAAAGGCCTTGGAAAATCCCTTATCGATTCCAATTTGCATGGATTTGGTTTAACACCATCCTTATCAATCACATGCCCTAGAAATGTTACTTGCCTTTGACAAAAATTTGACTTCTTTAAATTGATTTTAAAATTTGCCCTTCTTTAGTCTTCCAATAATTTCTTCAATTTTTCTAAATGTTCCTCAATATTCTCCGAGGTAAGCAAAATATCATCCACATAACGGATAGTGCAATCTTTCACTTCCTCTGACAGGTTTCGATCAAGCGCTCTTATTAAGGCAGATCCCGCGGTCTTCAATCCAAACGGACATCTCCTAAAACAATAGGTTTGTTGGTCGAACTGAAATCCAGTCAACAAGCTGGCTTTCTCTTCCAGTTCGAGATGATGATACGAAAAAGTCATGTCAATATTTGTGAAAGTCTTCTTGCCTTTGAACTTCCTCAGTATTTCTTTTATGAGTGGTGCCGAATCATTTTCTGGTATGATTTTTGCATTTAAATTTCTGGCATCTAGACACACCCTCACTGAGCCATCCGGTTTACTCACAATCACTAATGGACTAACATATGGTGTCGCCATCTTTTCTATAACACCTGCATTCATCATCTCCTGCAGTGTTTTCTTAGTTTGTGGGTAATGTTTTTCCGCAACCGGGTATGGTTTTTGTCTGAACGGTGCCCAATCATTGACTTGGATCGCGTATTTAAAATTTTCAATCTTCCCTGGCTTGGAATCAAATACGTCCCTAAAATTTAATAATAATTTCTTTAATTGTTCCTTATTTTCAAGGTTAACTTTGGCTTCCTCTACTTTTCCTAACAGGTTGGTCTCGAACTCAGTTTCCAAATTATCTTCGAGTTCTATGTTGAGGACTTCAAATATCTTTTCTATGTCCTTACAACCTTCTTCCGTTACTTCTTCCACATGCCATACCTGTTCTCCTATTTTCGCCTCCTGTTCCTGTAGGTTAATGTTTTGTTCAACCACATCCTCTCTTTGGATTCTAATGCAGTTTTGCGCTAGGTCTATGATGACCTTGTTCTCACGGATAAAATCAATACCTAATATGACATTATACGGTAATTTATTTACCAGCAAAAAGCATTGCGAAATTTCAGTGTTACCCATGATCAGATCAATGTATACCTGAAATTTGCATGTTAAAGATTTTTCAGGGATAATTCCCTTAATCTTTACAATTGATGTGGGGATTTTTAATACGCGGCCTCTTGTTTCCAGTTCATTCAGAAGGGTTTGCGTAATTAAACTTATTGTGGATCCGGTATCAATCAATGCCCTGACCAGTAATCCTTCTATCCTTAGCATGATTATGGGTAATTCTCTTTTGATAGGTGGGATTCCTTCCACATCCTCATTAATTAGCTCATCTGGTCTTGCTATCCAATTCACAATTTCTACCTCCTCCCAGCTCCTGGTATGTTTCCACTTTTGACGATTTAAATTTGGAGTTTTTGTATCCTGAGGGCTTCCTTTTCCCTCATTCTTTAACTGAGCTTGTAGTTCCAAGCTTTAAGCTCCATCTAGTCGGTCGGGTGATTTCCGGTTCTTGATTGCCTCACTCCAACGGACTTTTTGCCTTTCAGGTTCGTCTGGTCGTTCGTTCATATAACGAAGACTTTCCTGATATCTTTCCTCTATTTCGGCCCGATATTCATCATCCCTATCCTCTGGCCTTACGTTCCTTCTGGGATAATTCTCCCATTTCTTTCTGTTTTCTGGCCTCTGATGGTTATTGTTATAGGGTCGGCTCTCTTGTTGCCTATAACCCGTATTCCTAGGATTTCTTCCTCGATATCCTCCTCTGTGGTATGGCTGTATTCCTCTAGGCTCTTGATGCCCATTCTCTCGACCTAGTCCTTGAGTATCAGTGCTGGTGGACTGATTCCTGGTCGATGGTTTTTCTCTGGTTTCCTGACTGCTGGCCATGTGTACCTGTTCAGTCTGTCTTTGGTGCCTAGGAGTTACGTGTGACGTCGTCATGTCTAATTGACGTAATACACTCTCCACTTCCACAGCACTTCTGGCTTTGGATGAGATTAACAGCCTCTGAATCTCATATGGAAGTTGTCTTGCAATGGCGGCACACAGGTCGTTCTCAGCTGGCGCAATATCAAGTTCGCGGAATTTACACAGCTGAGCGGTAAAAAATTCCGAGTACTTAGTTGGTGCATTTGTGCTGTACTTCCTAGAGTACAGATCTAGCCTCAAATTCTCCTGGACGTCTGCTGCCCAATATCGTTTTAAAAAGGCTTCTCTAAAGCCTTCCACCGTATCAAAGGTGTACCTAAAGCTTCTGAACCAGGTGAGACAATCACCTGCCAACAGCTTCTCAATAGCTCTCAGTCTCCGATCCTGAGGAACCTTCATTTCGTTTAAGTACTCTGCGACTTCCTTTAGCCAGTATTTTGGAGTAATTGACATGTTATTACCCGTAAATTTTACCGGTCTGTCCTCATTCGATTTATGATGTTGATTATCTGACCATTTGTCTGGTTCATGTATGGGGTTGACATCGCCATCGGATATCCTGGGTTCTTATAAGGGCTCTCCCCTCCTAAGTCCCTATCGGTATCTGTGCCTTGTTCACGGGAATCTACCCATCCTGTCTTTGGAAACTCCTCCTGATTCTCAAATTCTAACTTCCTTTCCCTTCGGGCACTTTCTTCATTAGCCATGAGTTGGATTTCCATTTGACTGTTTTTATGTTCAGTCCTCTCCAACCGTGATCCTAATTCATTTTGAATTCTTTCCTGATTTTTCTTACTAGTTTCCAGTTCTTGTTTGAGTTGGAATTTCTCGTTCCTGAAGCTATCCCTGATCTCATTTATGTGTTCTTCTACCTCTTTCTTGATGACCATGACCTGTTCTTTTATAATTTCTGGCTTAACGTCACCTTTAGTATCTAGGTCTTCTCGCATTTCCTTTATCTTTTTCTCCATCTCCTTTTGTCCTTTGTAGACTTTGTCCTGAATCTTGTTCATATCCTCTAGAGTCTTTCCTTGTTCCTCGAATATAATTGTTATGTCGGTCATAACCTTATCTATATCTCCCTTTGTGTCTTCCATTTGTTTTGTTATTCCACTTACGGTTTCCTGAATTCCATTGATAACCTGACTTATTTCATCTATTATTATTATTATTATTATTTATTTACCATAAATCGTACACGAAGTATGGAAGGCCTAGTGAAAAAGGGCAAGCCCCACATACATATTTCATGCTTCACAGGCACAGCTTACATCTACATTTGTTTTAACAATATTTACAAGTTGTACAAAGATATTTGCAGTATTTACATATTTAGAATATTGACATAGTACATTTTCCTGTTCACTCACTCTCTCACGCACGCACTTTCATAACCTCGATCACGCGATACATTCATTCATTCCATTCAGATACTCATTCATTCAGCGAGACAATCAATCACTCATACAGACGTTTATTTATACAATGTACCCTTTTACGTACGGCTTGAATTTCCTAAGAGGCAAGATCTTGGCCTCCCCTGGCAGCGCGTTCCATAGCCGCGCAGAGCGGCCGTAGAAACCTGTCAGGTAAGCATTGCTACGTGCGAAGGGCGGAACGAGGGTTACACCTCGTCCTCTCCGAACTGAGCGGTATGCCAATGAGAGTCGGCAAAAAGGGTCAATATTAATGGAACCTGTAAGGGATTTTTTAAGAAAAATTAGATCAATTTGTTTGGCTGTTGCCTCTATAGATGGAAATTTTGACAAAGGGGAAGGGGAATAACGAGCTATTAGCCTTTCTGCGCGGCGCTGTACACGCTGGAGCTTGTTTATGTTTTCCGCTGTAGTGGGATGCCAAGCAGGTAAGCCGTACGTTAATATCGGACGGACCATGCATGTGTAAGCCATCCTGAAGGCTCTAGGTTTACAGCCTCTCATGTTTCTGTACAAGAAACCCAGAACTTTGGTGGCCTTACATCTTGCCTCTTCACTTTGTATGTTCCAATTCAGGGTGTCGGAGATTGTTACCCCTAATAACTTTAAGTTTGTGCACTGTGGGATGACACTTTTCATAATTTTGTATTCATTCTCAATGGGTTTTTGTGACCTGGTTATTCTTATGTATTTACATTTTTGTACATTTATATTTAAATTATTCACAGAACACCACAGCGATAAGTTGTCCAGATCTGATTTAAGACAGAGGGAATCTTCTTCACATTTAATGCCCCTGTATAGCACGGTGTCATCTGCATATAGTGACATTGATGAGGTGACACAGCCAGGAAGATCGAGCACATATATAGTGAAGAGAAGAGGTCCGATCACAGAGCCCTGAATCACTCCAGAAGTAACTTGAGCAACCTGCGATCGAGCTCCTCCGTACACCACACACTGCGTTCGACCCTCTAGGAATGACCTCACCCATGCAAGTAAGCTACCCCGTATGTTAAGCTGCTGTAGCTTTAACAAAAGTCTTTCATGAGACACTTGATCGAAGACCTTAGCCCAATCCAGTGCAATACAGTCCACTTGTTTCACTTCTCTTATGAGTACTTTCCTTATTTTCTTTATTTCTTTGTTTTCTTTCTTTCTGGAGATGCTCTTCGTAGATACCGAATTTTTGAGTTATTTCCTCCCCGTGCCTCTTTAAGTTCTCATCTACCTGCCCGGAAAAATGATCAATCTGCTCTTTCATGCCCTGTATATCTTTGTGATTCTGAATTTCCATATCATCCACTTTGGCCTGAATTTCCACGACTTTTCCCTCAAGGTTTCCTACTTTTTCCTCAACTCTTTCAAATCGGTTTCCTAGGTCACTAACACATTTTTTTATCTCATCCCGGGATGTTTCACAAATACTCTTATTCGATTTTATCTGAGCTTCTAATTTTTCCTGCACACCTTGGATCTGGGTTACAAGTTCATTTTTACAATCGTCTACATTCTTTTTGCACGTTCCTTCCATGTCACTTAATTTAGTTTCTATAGTGCTAAAATTACCTTCTATGGCACCAATTTTATCCTCAATAGTTTTAAAATGATTTTGACATTCATTTTGTGATTTTCCCATATTTTTGTTCAAGGTATTTATTTGGACTTGCAATCCCGAATGAAATCCTTTATTTTCCTCTTTTAACTCAGTTAACTTCTTCCCAAACTCAGTGTCAAAACCTTGAAATTTGTTATTTATTTTATCTATCTCAACCTTCAGTTCCTTATTCATTTTTGTACCGTCAGCCTCGATAGCTTCTAATTTAGTTCCCATGTTATCACTATTAGTTTCGATGGATTCTAATTTAGTTCCCATATTATCACTATTAGTTTTTAGTGACTCTAAACTTTGATTCATGGATCCTAACTTTTGGTTATTTTCCTCCTGTTGGCTGTCCAACTTATTCAAACTCTCATTTATGGATTCGAACACTTTGTTATTTTCATCCTTTTGGAGGCCCAATGTATTGTTTATAGCCTCCAACTTCTCATTGCTATCGGCTTTTATAGCCTCCAAAAGCCGTTGCATCTCTTCACTCAATGCCATCTTATTAGAATATAGTGGGCTACTAATGCCACATCGCTACAACATGCTTGAGAGATAGTAATCTGAACCATTGTGTCCCAATTTCCTTAAAAATTTACTTTGGTACGGGTTTTTACTACACCGTACCCTTTTGATATTCTTATTCAAACTCAAAGACCTTTATGGATGTATTTAAAATTAAAAATTTCGAAAAACCATTTTTTTTTTCAAAAAAAAATGAAAATTTTGATTTTTCGAGAAAACTCGGGTATTCCCTAGGAAAACTCAGCCCTGCGTACTGGGCGCCATGAAATGTCTGGTAGGGGGTTGTTTAAATCCAGGGCTGCTCGGTGTGAGTTTCCAGGGACCCTTACGGTCAGTTAACATTATACGTTGTAGCTACTCCTATCATTACTTTACATTTACATGAATTGACCGGCTTTAGTGTTCCTCTAATCATTAATCCAAGCACAGTACTTCTATCCACCCCCCTGTGCCCTTTTAGCAAGAAATATGCAAATCACAGTATGCCAGCATTGCTCAATTTGGGATTTTTCGGGGCTGCGGTAAGTTCTCCCACTCTGTGACTCACATATTTTGGATTAAATAGAGGATACACTTGCAAAAATAACAACAAAATCAACTCCTATTTTAACACATTTAATTAATCAAAATTATGGCGCTACAAACAATAAAACAAATAAACTACTGACCAATATCTTTCTACTTGTTCAAAGTGAACAAGGAATAGCATAAACATAAAACAAATATTCTCTTTAAACACATGGTTTTCTTTAAAACCGACAATCATGATTAATTTCACTTCCATAAAGTACCTATCTTAAAGTTCCATATAACTACGAGCTCCTTTGGCTCGATACTTTCCCATAATAATGGTGTCATACGTTTGTACACCTCAAGAACTATTTTTATCTTTTCTTATCATCAAAACAAATATATAATTACATTTAAAATTACATGTTAGTTATTCACTTCAATATTTGGGCATATCACATGTTCTCCGTATTTACTATCTCTCTCAAGTTTTGCAAATTCACTACGGTGATCGGGAAACCATCTGTGTACTCCAGAGTTATAAAGATTACTTGACAAAGTCAAAAACTATGATTACTCCCGAAATCTAGTTATCTTCATAAACTCGTGGATTCCTTATTTTCCATACATCATTACAATAGGGATTTTATTTAATTCATTTGTCTTATAAGACCATTATCACATAAGAAAACTACGATCTGAACTGGCAAGCGATAATATCAATCTACAAGGACCTCGGTTCAACGCCCGGGTCATTAACAACTTTAAACACTCACGGTGTATTTAACACATCTTACAAGACGGTTTTTACCCATCCTCGCTCTATGAGGGTCAGGCCATTATACTCGAGCGTGATTTATGACAGGGAAAGCGGCTCCCTGCGTAGCCTACGGTTGGAGCTCTCTTCAATGCTTTTAAAACAAACCTTCACATTATTCTCAGTTCTTTGGGGAGACATGGCATTCTACTCATCGTTTTACTTTCAACAATATTATTGGCTCATAAACCACTCTCGTAACCTTGGCATTTATTAATTATGACGGGTCCTCATTGATTGGGAAGAGTAATACACATTCGACGACGAATAATAAGGGGCTTTAACAAACAGAGGATTCTAGGTTCGAATCTCTTAACATGCCTCGGGAACCATTTCCACATTGGAGGACTTATACAAGACGCGATTTAAAGCCGGCCGTGGCCTACATGACATACGCTCAATAATACCATACATTAGCTCCCTTTTAAATAACAAAACACACATGGCCTCGTGATCTACGTCACAAATTAGAGGACTTACAACATATCTCAATTCAATACAATCAACTACCCCTCATAAGTAATTTACCAAGTACATTTAAATTCTACGCATTCCTAGCGTGACTTTTTATTTAATTGCGTTCCATTGCGCTACACATTACTTTACGGCCGAATGTCTTCCAAAGAACTGATAAATTTCATAGTAACAATTGATACATATCTCAATTCTTATATTAATCTTTTCCGTTGACAATAAATCGCTCCATTTTTTAGAACATGCATTCACATCATGTCTTATACATTTGTTAAGGCTTCAACGCTCTATATTTTTATATCATTCAATTTAATCTTTATTTAGATTTCTTTACCTTGTTATTCACATCATGTTTTCATTCCTTACAAAAGCTCAAAAGCTATTTCTTTCATATAATTCAAATTTACCTTTATGTAAATATCTTGGTTATAATTATTATTATTACGCTTGCTTTTATAACATTCGTCAAATACACTGACATTTTATTCCATGCATTTCCTCTACAGGATTTATTATTTCACATAATTATTTATTATTTCTTAAAACTTTATTTTTGTTCAGATCGCGTTCTTATTTAGTTATTATTTATTTAAAAACATCCCTTTTATTCAAAACTCCGGTGGAATTGTACACAAAAATTTTCCCGACACCAAAATATAATGAAAATCTTTACTCACATGTCTAAGGTCGTTTTCTGACCTTTATTCTCGTTTGATGTGACATTTTGGCCCACCTTCTTGACCTACTCCATATTGTACAAACTCATCTCATGTACAGAATTTTCTTGACACATATTCACTACATTTAACACTGACAACATTTTAATACACTGGTGTATCCGTTTGAACACACAATAAAACACTAAAAATATATTACTTTAACACACACTCTTGATATATTTACACTTCACAACTTTTGATCACTAGGCCGTCTTTTTAGCCTATCACACGTGACCTCTTAATCTCCCGTCTCCAAGGGTGAAATTTATTCAATGTCGGCTTCCTATCCTGCAGAATACGAAAGTCTCGAATCATCTACCACTTCCATGGATTAACAATTCTTCAAATCCTGATCCTGATAATCGGCTATTTCTCTAGCTTGAACGGCTCCCCTTTTAGATCTGATTTATCGATCCTAGCGAAAGTCTGTTCTGATCGAGGTCCCATCGATAACCTATCGGTGACCTATGGTTTTTTATCCACTAATACTTCTCGAGTCTTAGTGCTTTAGAATAGTTCGTCTCCTTTCTTGAAAACAATGTCTATAGTTTCCGTTCTTCTTTGTTTATTTTGTTCTCGCACTCCTAATTTTCTGGAATACGTTGCGAACTTTACTCTGTTTTTCCCTGTTTGGGTTCTTTAAAATTTATAAACTGTTTATCTCGCTGTTCCGGTACTTCCGTGCGTTATGATACCTTTGGTCGATTACTGAAAGACCTATCGCCTGAATCTTAAGTTCGCAGCCTGCTTTGACTGTATTTTTGGAACCTTTACGGTAACTTTTGCCCTGTCGGACCTAAATCCTGTAACTAGGATTTTCCTAATTTTTCAACACGGCGATACTTTAATACTTCTTCTTTGCAACTCCTTCCGGAGGCACGTTAGTTACTGATACTTCGACGCCCGTGGCTATCGGATATTAATTCTGCGGTGTAATACAGCGTTTCTCCCCTCAAGGAGTACTGGTTAACTGCCTTCGATGTCTGATACAGCGTTACGTTCCCCTATACGAGGTGGTGCAGCACCTCCGCTCACGGAATGCTCGTAGACTGCATGTACTGATACAGCGTGACGTTCCCCTCACGGGCTATCGTAGACTGCATGTTTGGCTTGGTGAGGCCAGGAGTTTTATACCTTTCAGTCACAAAAAGATAAAATCCTAGTCCTTTTCGTGACCAACTTTTGAACTAATTGTCGCACAATCATAAAAATCATATCTCCAGAAAGCTCGTCTTCCAAACGTAAAATAATCTTCCTGTGCATGGAAATCGATCGTGCATTTCCGAGATATTAATTAATTCTTCTTCCTCAACTGTGTGGGTGGTGCTGTTCATTTTTAATTCTCCCACTCCTTGGGTCCCGGTGAATCCCCAATGACGTATACTTGCGTTTGCAGTTTTTTCCTGTGCAATTATTACAAGGTTTCTCTTTACACAAAAATCTCTAATCCAAAATGATTCACCGTACTGTATCTGTTTACTTATTTTTATACTCGTAAACGGGTTAAATTTAATTATTCCTGTTCTGACTCAGCAGCGAGGTTGCCATTTTCCTGAAACGTAAGAGCAATTTCCGAGTCAAGCTTCTTCGTCTTACAGTCAAAACTTTCCACTCGTTCAAATAATATCCATGACTGGCTCCTTATAAATGTCAAGAGGCATGAGCTCATCTAAGGAACACCTGGCCCTAGTGCTTGCTCAATGTTAGGCTAACATCCTGGCTTGAAATCTCCCTCCGTTCCCTTAGAGACTGTATGATTCTTTCATTCCTTTCTCAAAATACATGGATTCGACTCCCTTTGAGGCCATGGTACATGGGTTCACTACATGGTGGCCACAAAGTCACGTTACCCCCTATTATAACCAATAGAAACCCCTAAACCTAGTTAAATAAGTTGTACACCATTTCTAAGAGAGGTCTACTTAGGAATATACGGCATTACGAGACCCATCCATCGCCCTGGAAGAACTGCGACAATGTAGAAGCACATGAAGAAAGACTTAGTTAGGCTTGCGCCCGTATCGGCCTACGCCCGTCCAGGAATTATCGGATGAAGGCATGTGAGGCACTTCTTCAGATATTCGACACAACACCATAACGAGGCAAAGTGCTCTTTTCCGATGGTTCTCCTGTGCTGCCGGCTTCACTTGCCTGGCCACCACGAAGCCCAGACCTTACCACATGTGATAATGCGCTATGGTGGTGCATAAAGGGTATCGTTTCACAAAACGGATACAATACCACGGATGAACTGAAAGATGATGTGAGGCAGGCTTTCACTAAAGTCACACCAGCAATGCTCCGAGGAATATCGCACAGAACTTGGCGCCGTATTATACTTTGCCATGAAAATGATGGTGCACAGACTGATGGTTTGGACTCTTAATGCCGTATATTCCTAAGAAAACCTCTCTTAGAAATGGTGTACAACTTATTTAACTAGGTTTAGGGGTTTCTGTTGGTTATAAGACGAGGGTAAAGGGACTTTGTGGCCATCCTGTACATTGTGTTTTTGCGCTTTTCTCCACGTAACGGTACTTGCAGATTACGTGCTTAGCATTAAAACAGTCACAAATACTAATAATGTATCTTGGAACTCATTTAAGGGGAGTTCCAATGGATAAAATAAAAAAAGCAAAGCCAACTCCGTACAGGCCATGGAGGCCCTGGGAGTAGTGGAAGGTAGAGGCTTCCACTTTTTGTGACATCGGCACTAGATGGGATGGAGTTGTCAGCTCCACGCCCGGCCGCCTTTGCTCCCAGGAATGACCCTGGTACTCATTTCTGGTGTAGGCTGAGTGAACCCCAGGGCCATTTGCGTTTCCGAAAGTGGTAGTTTTGTTTCTAAAATCCACTACCTGGGTGGGGATCGAACCCACTCCCTGTCAGTTAGAAGCTCAGCGCCTCTACCGACTGCGCCACGCAGCCCCCAATGGATAAAATATGAAAACATATCAATTTTCAGATTTTTATATGATGTGAAAGCTGGCACTTTGACGTTTAAAATGATGTATAATACTTAATATAATTAAGTTACCTCCGTAGCGTAGCGGTCAGCATGGTTAGCTGTCGCCCCGGAGGTCCTGGGTTCGATTCCCGGCTCTGCCACGAAATTTGAAAAAGTGGTACGAGGACTGGAACGGGGTCTACTCAGCCTCGGGTGGCCCAAATGAGTAGAGGGGATTTGATTCCCCCTCAGCCATCCTCGAAGTGGTTTTCCGTGGTTTCCCACTTCGTCTTCGGGCAAATGCCGGGATGGTTCCTACTTCAAGGCCACGGCCGCTTCCTTCCCCCTTCCTTGCCTATCCATCCTAATCTTCCCCTCCTCCCTTCCCTCATGAGGCCCCTGTTCGCTTTGCAGGTGAGGCCGCCTGGGCGAGGTGCTGATCACACCTCACCAGTTGTATCCCCTCCGACCAGATGTTCCAAGCTCCAGGACACTGCCCATTGAGGCGGTAGTGGTGAGTTCCCTCGCTGCGTCTGTGGGAACCACCAACCTAGAAGGTAAATCGACTAAATAAAAAATAAAAATAAAAAATTATGTTATTTGCAAAACATGTGTAATATTTATTTAAACAATGCAGTGCACATATTAAGACAACACTGAAAATTAATCTCGAATTTTTGATATAAAAATTATAAATAACTTATATCAATTTTTTTCGAAATGTATTTCAGCTAGTCTTCGCTATGAATTTGGTTTTATATGAAGGAAAATTATCTTGTACTGAGTGCTTAGTTTCTTCCTGGAGTTGGTTATATTGTAATAGGATACTATTGATTCTAATTTTAATACTTTTCACCAATCCAATATGTCGGCCACGCAAAATATTTCGCTAGCATTCTTTATCTCTTCAACAGTAACGGATATCACCCTGAAAATTAGTATGGCGATAAAGAGTATTACTAGAAGTTCACGTATGTGTTTTATAAAATCTGTTAAGTACAAAACCAACATGGCGGCCAAACGAATTGAACATATTTAAATGGAATTTCCGCGCGCTTTTATCATCCTAGCTCAGTAAAATTTGGGACGGTAAATGTTTAAAAAATATTCAAACTACTAGCATCTAATTTAATTCAATTGTATTTATAAACTGAAGATAGTGGCTGTATGAAATTTTAAAAAGTAGTATTCCATTTCATGTGTCCTAATCATGCAATCGAAATTAAAGTTTGAATAATAAACCTACGCAATAATCTTCAACTAATGGTGCATAACTCTGTGGCCATACGTATAGAACAATCCATCATGGCGACCATCCAAAATATGTAGACGGTTCTCAATATTTACAAATCTATTACAGCAATCATACTGAAATGTTGTATGTTGATAGAGGCTAAAGCATAATATTACTTACAGGACTTTCATGAACATGGTGAGGAGAAAACCAACATGGCGTCCATACAATATATTCTACCTTTTCACAATATCTTCCAAACTATTAAAGAGGATCCAGATAGTTTGAAGAAGAGGAGGATCCAGATAGCCCCTCATATGGTCCAGGGATTCACTAGCTATACCAGAAGAGGTACTTCTCCTGGTACTAAACTTTAAATGGCATTTTCTCAGAACTTGTTGTTTTGCACATAACTATTCATTTTTTTCAGTTGTCACTTATCACAGAAGTCTCAAATTGTCACCATCCTTAGCTCTGCTTGTACAAGAGATTTTAACACGGTATTTATTTTCTAGCTGAAATACATTTCGAAAAAAATTGATATAAGTTACTTATAATTTTTTAAATCAAAAATTCGAGATTAAATAAAAAAAATATTATTACGGTCACAATAGTAGAAACATCGAACGCCTATGTTAAAGTACTAAGGTATGATCACTAAGTATGGAAATAAAATTTCATCTAAATCTACCTAGTCGTTTCTATGAAAATGGAACATGAAGTTGTTATAAATTAACATTAAGAAGATAGGCCATTGGAACTCCCCATAAGGCATTGTAATTTCGGTCTCATTATTGAATTTTTATTTGTTTTTGTTTTAATTTTGTTTCCATTTATTTTCATATGTACGATATTTACAATCGCTTGACAAATGAACGATCAACCATAAAACAGCGATGACAGTACGGGAGGGAGTGAGATGGATAACGAGCGAAAGAGACAGCCATAGAGTCTTCCCCCACTATCGCTGTACGGCCGCCCGAGCGACAGAGACAGACAAATAGTCTTCCCCCACTATTGCTGTAAGGCCGTCCGAGCGAGAGAGACAGACAAATAGTCTTCCCCCACTATAGCTGTAAGGCCGTCCGAGCGAGAGAGATAGACATATAGTCTCCCCCACTATTGCTTTAAGGCCGTCCACGCCAGAAGCACGACACAGGGAAGGGAGAACTGGAGGAAGTGAGACGGGAAAGCGAGCGAGAGAGACAGACATACAGTTTTCCCCCAGTATTGCTGTAAGGCCGTCCGAGCTAGAAGCGCGACACAGGGAAGGGAGTACTGGAGGGAGTGAGACGGGAGAGCAAGCGAGAGAGACATATAGTCTTCCCCCACTATCGCTGTAAGGTCGTCCGAGCCAGAAGCACGACATAGGGAAGGGAGAACGGGAGGGAGTGAGACGGGAGAGCAAGCGAGAGAGACAGACATATAGTCTTCTCCCACTATTTCTGTAAGGCCGTCTGTGCCAGAAGCGCGACACAGGGAAGGGAGTACGAGAGGGAGTGAGACGGGAGAGCAAGCGAAAGAGACAGACAAATAGCCTATCCCCACAATTGCTGCAAGGCCGTACGCACCAGAAGTACGACAAAGGGAAGGGAGTATGGGAGGGAGACGGGAGAGCAAGCGATAGGGACAGACATATAGTCTTCCCCCTCTATTGCTGTAAGATCGTCCGAGCCAGAAGCACGACATAGGGAAGGGAATACGGGAGGGAGAGAGATGGGAGAGCAAGCGAGAGAGACAGACATAGAGTCTTCTCCCACTATTGCTGTAAGGTCGTCCGAGCCAGAAGCGCGACACAGAGAAGGGAGTACGAGATGAAGTGAGACGGGAAAGCGAGCAAGAGGGACAGACAGAGAGTCTTCCCCCACTATCGCTGTTAGGTCGTCCGAGCGAGAGAGATAGACATATAGTCTTCCCCCACTAGTGCTGTAAGGCCGTCTGCACCAGAAGCACGACACAGGGAAGGGAATACGAGAGGGAGTGAGACGGGAAAGCGAGCGAAAAAGACAGACATATAATCTTCCCCCACTATTACTCTAAAGCCGTCTGCGCCAGAAGCACAACTCTGGGAAGGGAGTACGAGAGGGAGTGAGGCGGATAGCGAGCGAGAGAGACAGGCATATAGTCTTCCCCCACTATTGCTATAAGGCCGTCCGCTCTAGAAGCACGACATTGGAAAGGGAGTACGAGCGGGAGTGAGGCGGGAAAGCGAGCAAAAGAGACAGGCAAATGGTCTTCGCCCAATATTGCTGTAAGGCCGTTCGCACCAAAAGCACGCTGGCGTGCAGCGGTGTGTCAGCGCGCCTAGCGTGCTGTATTGACACCTCTGCTTTAGGGCATAGCTCCCCATGGGACAGTCGTATCAGTTGAGTAAGACTTGACGAATCTGACCGCAATCGGGATTCGAACCCGTATCTCATGCTTTCCAGCCACTTGCTTTCAAACATTTATGCCAATGTGACCACGATCCAACCACAGCAAATTTTGGATTATTTGACAGAAAGGTTCTGTTTCGGTGGATTTCGGAATGACGAGGAAATATCTCTGATCTCCTAGAGTCTAGACCATGCGTTCTCAACCTGGTGCTAGTGAGCACAAGCTCCCCTGAGATACATTCTTCAAATTAAATTCTGTTGCAAGAACCAGAATAATAGTGTTTTCATTACAAATTTTGACAGTTGGATCTTTTATCATTTTGTGAAATATAAATAAAAACAAGAAGTTCCTTGACGAACAAAATAGCCTACTTTTCATGCCAATGATTATTCTACAGTATATTAGCCTATCTTATATATAAAAGTGAAAGTCTGTATGTATGTGGGTGGGTTGGTTCCGTATACAAATCTACACCGTTCCACCAATCTCAACCAAATTTTGCATACACATAGTTTAGGACCCAGAAGGAACCGCTGGCTACATGAACTTTCGATAGTCTTCCTCATTCTTCTGATTTCGGCCCTTTTGCACTCAAGCACAGGCTAATCAAATCATAAAATATACTCATGAAGGAATGGCAAGGCAGATAGTTTCCATGGCAACATAGCTCAAGTCGAGACACGGCCGACTGGATACAAGTTGCGCTCTGCACTACAGGTACAGAAAATGAGGATCTTTACTTGAAATCCTGTTAGTTACTCAACTGCTCACACAGCACTGTCAACCGAGTTTATCATAACAAAGACTTGACACTATCTACTATATAAAGCTCAAATACCACTCATCTTCTATATAAAGCTCAAATACCACTCACTCACTGATTCATTCATCACGAAATCTCAGAAACCACCGAACGGATTGGAATGAAATTTGGCATTCAGCTTCCGGAAGGGCCGCAAATACCCACTAAGAGAGGATTTGTGGATATTCAAGTTCTTAAGGGGTGTTAAGGGGGTAGGCCTGCATTTCATTGAATAGCAATATCTCCCGATTGGTTTCATTGGGGGTTGTGATACTCGGCATATAAACTCATCATTAAAAATAAGAAGACACGTGTCTGAGGGTTTTTCGATGTGGTGTATATTATGAGGTGAAAGGGGTGAAAAGTGGGGATTGAAAGATTCCTAACGGAGCGTGTATCTCTTAAACGACATAGGCGAGGAGTTTGAAACTCAGCGAAAAAAATTAACATAAAAAAGAAGTAAATATGTGTTTGACCGTTTTTTTTTTCATAAATCCAATTTAAGGGGCCCATGGGGAGGGGTGAAATTCTGGGGAAAAAAACAAGAAAGAAAGTGCCCTAACTGATTGACTGACTGACTCACTCATCAAACTCAGGGGAATAAAACTGCTTTAAAGTAAGTAAATAGCTGTTCGACAGTTTTTTTTTCATGAATCAAATTTTAGGGGTTCATGGGGAGGGGTGAAATTATGAAAAAAGAAAATTGAAAGAAAATGTCCTGACTCATTCACTCACTCATCATCGCCCAGCAAAAAATATTGAAGTTGGAAACATGGCATTTCGGGGATATGTTCGTGTTATGTCAAAACCGTACACTAAAGGAGGATTTTTGGATATTCAGGTTCTAAAGGGGTCTTAAGGGGGTTAAACCTGCATTTCATTGAATAACAATATCTCACGAGTGGTTTCATTTGTGGATGTGATACTCGGCATATAAACTAATCATTAAAAATAAGCAGACATGTGTCTAAGGGTTTTTCGATGTGGTGTATTATTATGAGGTGAAAGGGGTGAAAAGTGGGCGTTGAAGGATTCCTAACGGAGCGTGTAGGCCTATCTCTTAAACGACTTAGGCGAGAAATTTGAAACTCAGCGGAAAAATCAGCTTAAAAAGTAAGTAAATCGGTGTTCGACCGTTTTTTCAAAAATTAAATTAAGGGGCCAATGGAGTGGGGGAAAATTATGGGGGACAAAGGAGAGAAAGTGTCCTAACTGACTGACTAACTCACTCGCTCATCAAAGTCAGGGGGAAAAAGACAGCTTAAAAATAAGTTAATAGGTGTTCAAGCGTTTTTTCATCAATCCAATTTAAGGGGCCCATGGGGAGGGATGAAATTCTGGTAAAAATAATTCAAATAAAATGTCCTGTCTGACTCACTCACTCATCACGCCCAGCGAAAACTATTAAAGTTGGAAACATGGAATTTTGGGAATATGTTCGCTGTATGTCGAAATCGTCAACTAAGGAATGATTTTTGTTTATTCGGGTTTTAAAGAGGTGTTAAGGGGGTAAACGTGCATTTCATTGAATAACGATATCTCATGAGTTGTTTCTTTGGGGATGTGATATTCGGTATATAAACTAATCATTAAAAATAATCAGACATATGTCTAAGGGTTTATCGATGTGGTGTATATTATGAAGTGAAAGAGGTGAAAATTGGGGGTTGAGGGATTCTTAACGGAGCGTGTATCTCTGAAACGACATAGGCGAGAAGTTTGAAATTCGACGGGAAAAAACAGCTTAAAATACAAGTAAATAGGTGTTCGACCGTTTTTCCATAAATCCAATTTAAGGGACCCTTGGAGAGGGGTGAAATTCTGGGGGGCAAAACAGGAAAGAATGTGTCCTAGCTGATTGACTCACTCACTCATCAAACTCAGTGGGAAAGCAGCTTTAAATAAGTAAATAGGTGTTGGACCGTTTGTTTCATAAATCCAATTTAAGGGGTTCATGGGGAGGGGTGAAATTATCAAAAATAAATGAAAGAAAATGTCCTGACTGACTCACTCACTCATCATCGCCCAGCCAAAATTATTGAAGTTAGAAACATGAAATTTTGGGTATATGTTTGTTGTATGTCGAAAACGTCCACTAAGGAAAGAGTTTTGGATATTCAGGTTCTAAAGAGGTGTTAAGGGGGTAAACGTGTATTTCATTGAATAACAATATCTCACGAGTGGTTTCATTTGGGGATGTGATACTTGGCATATATACTAATCATTAAAAATAAGCTGACACATGTCAAATGGTTTGTCGA
This sequence comes from Meconema thalassinum, assembly GCA_946902985.2. Classification (NCBI taxonomy): domain Eukaryota; kingdom Metazoa; phylum Arthropoda; class Insecta; order Orthoptera; family Tettigoniidae; genus Meconema; species Meconema thalassinum. The sequence goes on from OX336388.2 coordinate 2,006,171,887, forward strand.
TGTAGTGTATATTATGAGGTGAAAGGGATGAAAAGTGGGGGTTGAAAGATTCCTAACGGAGCGTGTATCTCTTAAACGTCATAGGCGAGAACTTTGAAACTCGGAGGAAATCAATCAGCTTAAAAAAAAAAAAATAATAATAATAATAAATAAATAAATAAATAAATAAATAAATAAAATAAATAGGTGTTAGACCGTTTTTTCATAAATGCAATTTAAGGGGCCTATGGGCAGGGGTGAAATTCTGGAAGAAAAACGTCCACTAATGAAGGATTTTTGGATGTTCACTCTCATCGACCAACCAAAACTATTAAAGTTAGAAGAATGATATTTTGGGGATATGTTTGTTGTGTGTCGAAAACGTCTACTACGGAGGTATTATTCGATATTCAGGTTATAAAGGGGTGTTAACGGGGTTAAACCTGCATTTCATTGAATAACAATATGACACGACTATGACGCGAGCGAAGCGAGACTAAAAATGAGATGGTGTGTGTCTGTGTATTTCCCAATCACGCAAGTACTACTGGTCCGATTTATATGAATTTTTACATGGAAGTAGATGATTTACCTGGTTAACTTATAGGTTACTTTTGATTTCAATACTTTGCACTATTTAAAGATGGCGACCATTTTAGTGACGTCACTACACCCTTGGGTTTCAACTTTCATATTTCCATTTCAAATAAAAAGAGAACGCTAAGATATAGCAAACTTTTGATGGCATATACGAGGTTTAAAATTACATTTTCTGTCCAAAAGGTAACTCCAACTGTTAGCGAGTAAAACCTAAATTTGTGCTATAAAACACGGTCAACGCCGAGCGGTGTAGTTGGACAAAATGTTCCATCCTTAATCTCCCTATGCGCAGCACCTCGCCTATCCCCTGTTTTAACTGTCACCTTCACATTTTAATTTATTTATGACGCGTAGCGAAGCACGGATACTTCAGCTAGTCTAGAATAATGACGAAATTAAGTTGGCAATATCGAATTGTCTATTTAGTTAGAAATATTCTTGGTATAATGTAGCCTAATAGGGCACTACTGTTGACAGCCCTGGTGACTGAATATATTCTTAGTTCCATCTCTTAAGGTACAGAATACAACATTTGTTTGAAGTCCAATAGACGTTACATGCAGTTAGACATTGGATCAATCAGCACGCGTAAAAGCATGTTGGCAACAATGTCATGCGTGTGCTGGTTAGAAATAATCGGAAATATTATAACATCTTGTTGTGCCAATTTTGGATGAAATCCATTTGTTAGTATAGAAGTTACATGTATTTTAGAATTGGACCTATCAGCAGGCATAGAATCATTTTGGCAGCACTGACTTATATTAATTACTCCAAATTAATTTAGAGTGTCAGGTGCTATACGTGTGCAAAGTATAGAGCTGTTGGCTTGCATACTTTCTGATATAATGATATTAGGTTAAAAAATATAGACAGCATTTATTAACAGTCGGCAGCCCTGATTGCTCTTAAGAATACGCATAGTCATATCTGTTATGTTACACATAGCACATACGAAATTTGGTTGAAATCCAACTGATAGTATAGAAGTTACATGCATTTAAAAATTGGTCCTATCAGCAGGCTTAGAATCATGTTGGTAGTCATATCTGTTATGTTACACATAGCAAATACGAAATTTGGTTGAAATCCAACTGGTAGTATAGAAGTTGCATGTATTTAAAAATTGGTCCTATCAGCAGGCTTAGAATCATGTTGGTAGAACTGAAGTATATAAGATACTCCAAATTAATCTAAAATGTCAAGTAGGCCTACTATACGTGCGCTTAGTTTAAGGCTGTCGGCTTACATACTTTCAGATACATTGATATTTGGATGAAGAAAATAGAGAGAGAGAGAGAGAGCAATTATAAACAGTTGGCAGCTCTGGTCAGTCATATATGTTAATGTACACATCTTACCTACAAAATTTGGTTGAAATCCAATTAAGAGTGTAGAAGTTATATGCATTTAAAAATTGGACCTATCAGAAGGCTTAAAATTATTTTTGCAACACTGTCATGTATGGCCTCCTGGAAATTTAACTGAAATAGTATTATCTACATGTGTGCCAATTTTGGAATAGCTCCCATGCATACCTTCCATGATATCCAACAAGGAGCTCAAATTTCTATTGCATTTTTTCAGCAGTTGGTAGCACTGACATCATTTTCAAATATGGGCTTGAGATATTCCGGTATACATCTTTACTCATACTAAATTTGGTTTCGATTGCTGCAGCCGTTTATGAGTTGATAAGGGGAGACACACACACAGCCAGGCAGACGGAAGGACAGACAGACAGACAGACAGACAGAAGGACAGACAGACACACATTTTCCCGGATCGGTCTCATAAGTCTACTTTTTCCTCATTTTTGCAAAATGTGAAAGGTAGGCTAATAATATTAATAATAGGACATCCCTATTTTAAAAGTAACACGAACGATGCTCATTCTACTCGACTGTCCACATGTAAATGTATCCTACCTGCATGAGTCATGCATGCAGTTACAGCATGTCTGGTGAGCGGTGAATCTATAGCTACAGTATTTCAACACTTCTGAGCGATTGAGGGACAAAAGCGCATGTTTGTTACTTATGATTCTAATTCAACCGTTCCTATTTAAACTGGTGGCCTACTGTTATGTGGTTATATTGTCAATGTGGCGAATAAGGTTATGTAAACTTGACTGGTATTTCAATCCTCTTACTCCGCCTAATGTAGAGTAATTGGGCAGAATTTGTGTTGACCGGCTGGAAAGCATTCTACAAAGTCATTATATATGTACGCGCGTGTAAACTAGGAGCTAGCAAAACGTTTCATTTGTCGCTACCAACATGGGGCATTAATAAACGTTTCATTTGTCGCCGACAACATGGGGCTGAAAACCTAATAACATTTGTGGAAGGAGAAGGGCATATATTTCTGTGCCTGTATTTTGGGGGTTATTTGTCTTTATCAGTGTATATCATTATGGGGGATGAGAAAGAAAGACAGATGAGGTTACGTAGTGGTCATCAACTGGAGAATGATGATACGAGCAGTATGTCGAGTGATGGTAGTACCGGGGTAGCGGAGGTAAATCCCGATACTGAAACAGGGAGTGTAGGCGGCCAACCAGAATTAAAAACTTTACTTCTTGAGTTCATGTATCAGAACAAAGTTAGTAGTGATGCTTTAAATGCAAAATTAGAACAGAATAATGCAAAATTAGAACAAAACAGTAGGGAAAATAAAGAAAGTACAGAAGCTTTAAATGCAAAATTAGAACAGAATAATGCAAAATTAGAACAGAATAATGCAAAATTAGAACAAAACAGTAGGGAAAAGAAAGAAAGAAAGAAAGAAAGTACAGAAGCTTTAAATGCAAAATTAGAACAGAATAATGCAAAATTAGAACAAAACAGTAGGGAAAATAAAGAAAGTACAGAAGCTTTAAATAAAAAATTAGAACAGAATAATGCAAAATTAGATAAGAACAACAAGGAAATTAGTGTGAAAATGGAGCAGATTAGAGGAGAAATCAGAGGAGTAATGGAAGAGAAGGTTAAAGAGATCATTGCAGATGTAGACAAGAAATTAGGAAAAGTACAGGAGGAGTTAGAAATTAGAATCAGTACACAGGCTGAAAATTTAAAAGAACTAGTGCAACTGGAAACACAGCAGGTCAAAAAGCAATTGGGGGGAGAAATTGACAAAATTCAGGTAGCAACTAAAGAGGTTAAGGAACAGCTGGGGGGTAGAATTGAGAAAGTCCACTCGCAAATAGTTGCAGAAGTAAATGATTTAAGAGAGAGTAATAGAGAGAGCATTAGCAAGATTGAGGAGAAACAAGCAAAGCTATATGATAAAGTAGAAGAATCAGAAGGAAACATTAAATTAACAGTAAACAGTATTGAGAGGAAGGCTGAGGAGAAAATCGCAGAATTAGAGTTAAAATTAAAAGCTAGGATCAGGCAAGAAAATAGTCAGAATAGGCCAGTTTTTGTGAATAGCACACACAGGGAGGTAGAACTGGGTAAGTTCAGCAATCGACAGGGGTGCCCAATGGAGTTCATGGACACTATAGAAAATAAATTTAAGCCGGCAGTGACTGTCACAGAACGCGGGCCCGTGTACGCGTTTCAGCCGGTGGTGACGCGCTCCGCTGACTCATATCGTTAGTTCACACGTGTTTAGTCATTAATATGGGCGTGTATCTCCATAGCTTAGACGTTAGTGTTGCACGTTTAGTGAGTATTGTGATTACTGTGATTGTTGGTCACGCCTAGACACCAATTCACATTGCGCCAACGTGTGTATATCCATAATTCGTACATGAAATGCAGAAAATCTTATTCTGTAGCAAGACGAAAATTTCGAAACAAGTTTCCAGGAAGACCTGCGCCTAATGCCAGTACAATTAGGACGCTCGCTAAACGATTCAAGGAAACAGGCTCCGAAAATAATAAAAAGTCGACAGACATTCCTTCATCAGAAGATGTCAGGTGTGTGTTACAAGAGAGGGAGGACATGTTCAGCATCGCCTATGAGCACTGTAAGTACACATTATTCAACATGTTCGGTAAAAGTGTGAAAGTGCGCGGCACCACCAGCTGAACCGGATACGTGCTCCCGCGATCTGCGACAGTCATAGCCGGCTCAGTTTGCCGTGTTTACTCGTGCGCACATATAAAAGGAGCGTTCAAAAAGTAACGAGCTGGAGGCATAATTACAGAAACCAGTACCTGTAAGAAGTATTGGCCCTGGCTGTTGAGGCGGTGAATGGCTGTCTCATAAAATTCCCTGGGCTGCGATGTGTACCAGTTCCGCACGTACAGCTGGACGTGAATCGTTAGCCCCGCAGAGCCCTTTTCAGGGGATCAAACATGGCGTAATCACAGGGAGAGAGGTTTGGACTATAAGGAGGGTGGCCGAGAACCTCCCATTTGAATTTCTGCAGGAGTGCCGCGACTGTGTTGGCCGTATGAGGTTGTGCATTGTCGTGGAGCGACCACGGCGGCTATGGCGTTCACTGTCACACGGCGGTCCTGTGTAATGAGTGCATCAACCAGCTGGACATTGTCATCGGTAATGCAGGGGATACCCCAGATCGGGCATCATAAGCTAAGGACACCCGTCCTTCCCTGAAGCGCTTGTGCCTTGACCCTTGCAAGGGACATGCAGTGTTCGCCGTACACTTGTGACATTCGGCGATGAATGTCCGTTCCCCCTACTCCTTCCGCTGTCAGAAACCGAACAACACCTCTTTGCTCTTCGGTTGACGCCTCCATGTTACTGTTTGCAATGCGACTAGCAGCGTTGGACGATTGAAGCATGCTGCTGCTCGCTTTGTATCGTCACGTGACGTGCACGCGTGCACTCTAGCGACGGGCTGTGACATTCCACGCTCTGGTCGGAACCACACCTCGTTACACACGCCTTGATTAGCCGATGTAGTCACCGGTTTGCGCATTCCAGCCTCCGGCTCGTTTCTTTTTGAACTCACATATATAATGACCCTGTATAAGGGAGGCTCAGCTAAATCCAAAATACTTAGGGGTTGATGATTAACAAGGACACTGGGTTGTGACCATAACTTATTTTCACAATTAAATTAGCAAATTTCAATCAGAAATTTCTGTTATTTCCGTTTGGTCAATGGTTGTTAATTTTACATTAAACAAAGATTTAACCTTTCTAAGCCACCTGCTGACAATAAATTTGAAATATTATTGTCTGGTTTTGTACAGGGTGTACCTAGGTATAATCTGTACATATTATAAAACTAAATCCTCGATTCTTGGATGTAACGGATAATCTCGAGAACCACCGAATGAATTTATGATGTGGATTTCACCATTTTGTAGAAAAACATTCATTTATGACCAAAGGAAGCCGAGCAGTAACGATTTCAGTGAATAAAGTCGAAGAAAAACATGTCGTCCGTGCGCCTTTTAAGCTTACGCTGGGTAAACCGTTAAAAATATATATAGACTGTACTATGAGTGTAAGAATTGTTTAGCATGAGGCTTCATAACGTAACAGAATTGTCAGAAATAACGAATTAATTTTTGTTACGTTACTGCTTCCGTAACCAAAACAAATGGTATATGAATAACGTTTATAGTGCGGCAACGAAATAAGGGGTTATAATTTTCCCTGGTTTGTGCTATTAACGTTATAACCAGCAGCGGAAAAGATTCCGTTATTTTAAAATGCGCTCCCGTTATTAACGTTATAAGTCTAGTAATGGTATGACAGCGATTTTGACCCGCTGCGCGCCATCAATAACGTTATTCAGGCAGAGTGATCGATTCGGTTATTTCAAAATGCAAACCTACTAATAACGTTATAAGCCTAGTAGCGGTATACGAAAGATTTTAACCTGTTATACGCTATCAATAACGTTATTCATGGCAGAAAAATAATTCCGTTATTTAGAAATGCGAACCAACCAATAACGTTATAAGTCTAGTAACGGTATACGAGCGAATTTTACCAGCCATACGCTATGCGAACCCACTGTAACGTGCTTTTCTAAGGGTTTTTATGCAACTGGCGTAAGTCAGTTGGAAGCCATTCTGTAATTATTTACGCGGCAAATTGTTCAGCCAAGAGAATTGTTCATGTTAATTTATTATTATTATTAATTTATTATTTAGATATTTTCGGAGCATTTTATAAAAATTATTAGCATTCAGATAGGTTTTCTATGTCTTAGAAAACGCTATCATGCAAATTATTACGAACGACGATATCATAGAAAATTATCTGATTACGGAATTTTACGGAGTTTTCGTCAGTTAGGGTATTTGAGAGACGTGACTCACTGGGAATTCAAGTACACGCTTAATCTTGTCGGAAAGCATGACGCAACAACGTTATAAGTCTAATAACGGTATGCATGCGATTTTTACCAGCTATGCGCTATCAGTAACATTATTCTAAGCGGAGAAATTGATTCCGTTATTTCAGAAAAGAATCTCGTCAATAACGTTATGGAAGTGTCTAATTGCCCGCTTCCTGGACAAGCATGGAAGGTGACCGTGAACTGACGATGCTGGGCCATATGTAATTCCAGGCCAATTATTTATTCAAACATAGGATAATTACTTCTTGAAATATCAATAATAATCAACATAATGATTTCAATCTGAGCGCGTGCCCCATCAGACAGGGCAAGGCACCATGCTCGTTTCGATCGCGGTCATATTGTAGCCTACGTTAGAAACATGTTTCCTAAAATCAATACGATGGATCCCATTGATTCGAAATATTTCTTGTTGCTTCATATTGGGGTTTGGAACATAGCCTATTGTTCATCAGTCCCATGTAGTTGAAGTCTGATAAACTTTGTTATTTTTGGAGTTGGCAATGGCCTTGACTTAGGAACTATCCACGCATTTTTCTGGAGTGGAAGTGGGGAACCCCAGGAAAACACTCTAAGATAGCTAAGATGGGAATCGAACTCACCTTCTCGCAGTGTTGCCATATAAGGCAGAGTGTAACCTACACCCCAAACTTTCACTCCTTTGTGACCAATAAGAGTATTTCTTTCTTAGATGAAACCTCCCGTTCTTGCTTTTCGTTTACTTGGTAGGGCCTATCCTATTTTCATTTAGTAGTGATAGAAGCCATTTTTCAGTGATGGTTATTTCTAATGAAGAAAGCTATTCAGTCGGTCAACACGAAATTCGCGTAGACCGAATGAAAAGCTTTCTTTATTATTTTCATTTATGAAAAAATAGGCTTATGACATCACATTTAGTCCGTGTGTGTGCGTATGTGTGTGTCCCCCCTAATAAAATATAAACGGCTGGAGCGATTTCAATGAAACTCGGTAAAGTCATAGTAATATTTTGTCCGACCCCGACCGTGATCTTCAAATTTTATTACAGCTCACCAATCCAACATGGCGACTGTGCGAAATATTTCACTGGCATTCCATATCTCCGAAACTATTACAGATATCACCCTGATATTTTGTACGGTGATAAAATGAACTACTAGATGGGACTCTCAAAATTCCTGTTAAGTAACAAACGAACATGGGGTCCAAGCGAAGTTGATACATTAAAATAGATCTTTTTTTTCGCGATTAAACCATTCGAGCGCCGTCAAATGGTATAGAAAATGTTATACACCTTGTAATGCACTGATATCTTATTCAGCTCAATTGTTTACATAACCGCAAGATGGTGCCTGTGTGAAATTTAAAAATTAAGTTTTAATTTCTTGCGTCCTAATCATGTGATCGTAGCCAACGTTTGAACAATGAACCTGCCGTACGCAATAATCGTCATCTAATAGTACATAGCTCAATGGTCTACACATATTTAGAAATATTTAGACGATTCTCAATGTCAACTAATCAATGACAGCAATCAAACTGAATTGTTTTCATAACCACAAGATGGCGCCTGTGTGAAATTTTAAAATCTCGTATTTAGCCTATTTCCATTTATGAAAAAATAGGCTTATGAGATCACCTTTTGTCCGTGTGTGTGCACCAGGGCCGTGCAATGGGCAAGGTGAAGCAGTGCTAGCAGGTGAAGCGCAGCCCTATTCTGCCTATTTCTCAGCAGTGCAGCACGACATCACACTAGCACTGCAGCGCTTAGTCGCACAAGCACTGTCCATTTGACGGGGTGCTGCAGTACGTTAACTACTGAGCGTAGAGCCTGGACACTAGGCGCACTGGAGCCAACATTTTGTCATATGCTTGTGGTCTGCCGTGCTCATAACGTCTTTTGTGCCTGGGGAGCACAAACATACCATTGTGGGAAAGTCACACCTTAAAGAAACACACCGAAGACGCATAAAACATGATATTTGGACGTACATGAACCAGATCTGCAATCAGGATACAAGAAGTTGCATACGTATTAGCCTATTTTCATTTATGAAAAAATAAGCTTATGAGATCACCTTTTGTCAGTGTGTCTGTCTCTGTGTGCGCGTGTGTGTGTGCTATGGTGTGTGCCCCCCCCCTAATAACTTCTAAACCGCTGGAGCGATTGCAATGAAACTCGGTAAGTTCATAGCACTATTCCACACCACCCCGACCGTGCCCTTCAAATTTTGTTGCATCCCACCAATCCAACATGGCGGCTATGCGAAATATTTCACCAGCATTCGATATCTACGAAACTATTACCCATATCACCCTGGAATATTTCACGGTGATAAAGGGAACTACTAGAAGTTCCCCAATGTGATTTTTGAAAACCTGATAACTACAAAACCAACATAGCGGCCAAGCAAAGTTGCGACTTTTAAATAGACGTTTCTCACGATTTAAGCAACCAAACGCAATGCAACTTGGTACAGTATATGTTTATACACATTGTAATGTACCGACATCTAACTTCATTCAATTGTTTACATAACCTCAAGAAGGCGGCTGTGCGAAATATTTCACCGGCATTCTATATCTCTGAAACGATTAGCGATATCACCCTGAAATTTTGTACGGAGATAAAGGGCACTACTGGAATTTCATCTATAAGACTTTCAAAAACCGGTTAACTAAAAAACGAATATGGCAGCCAAGCGATTTTGAAAATTTTAAATAGACCTTTCTCGCGATTTAATGATCCAAACGCAATGAAACTTGGTACAGGAAATGTTTATACACATTGTAATGCACTGGTATCTATATTAGTTCAATTGTTTACATAACCTCAAAATGGCGAATGTGCGAATTTTAAAATTAAGTTTTTATTTCTTGTGTCGTAATCATGCGATCGAAGTGAGAGTTTGAGTAATGAACCCTTGCAATAATTTTCCTTTAATAGTACGTGACTCTATGGCCTATAGACTACATATAAGAATCCAACATGGCGACCATCCGAAATATTTAGATGGATCTCATTATCTACGAATCTATTACAGCAATCAAACTAAATTTTTTTAATCTTCATTGGGGCTATGAACATAAGTTCACCTATAGGACTTTCAGTAACCTGGTGATCACAAATCCAACATGGCGGCGACGCGAAGTATAAATATTCACATGGTCGTTTCTCGCAATTTAACCATCCGAGTGCAGTAACACTTGGTACAGTAAATCCTTCTACAAATGTTAATCCACTGGCATCTAATTTTTTCATTTGTTTCCATAACCACAAGATGGCAGCTGTGCGAAATTTTAAAATCTCGTTTTTACTTTTTGTGTCCTAATCATGCGATTGAAGTTTGAATACTACACGTACACAATACACTTCACGTAACAGTACATAACTCTAAGACCTACAGATATAAAATCCAACATGGTGACCATGCGCAATATTTAGCCGGTTCTCAATATCTGCGAATCTTTTATAGCAATCAAACTGAACTTTTGTATGTTGATAGAGGCAATTAACATAAGTAGGATATATGAAAATAGGCTGTATAATTCTTCACGGAACTACTTGTTGGGTTAGTTATTGTTGTTTTAAGGGGCGGAACTACGAGGTCATCTGCCCCTACTTTTTGGGTGATGTAGCAAGTGCAGCGAGATATAATAATCCTAACAAGAAGTTCCGTGAAGAACTATACAGCCTACTTTTCATGCCAATGATTATTCTACAGTATATGAACCTATCTAGAATAATGACGAAATTAAGTTGGTAATATCGAAATATCTAATTAGTTCAAAATATACCTGGTATAATGTAGCCTAATAGAGCACTACTGTTGGCAGCCCTGGTGACTGAATATATTCTTAGTTCCACCTCTTAAGGTACAGAATACAAAATTTGGTTGAAATCCAATGGACGTTACATGCAGTTAGACACTGGATCTATCAGCACGCGTAAAAGCATGTTGCCAACAATACCATGCGTGTGCTGGTCAGAAATAATCTGAATTATTATGATATCTTGTTGTGCCAATTTTGGATGAAATCCATTTGTTAGTATTGAAGTTACATGTATTTTAAAATTGGACATATCAGCAGGCATACAATCATGTTGGCAGCACTGCCTTGTATTAATTACTCCAAATTAATCTAGAATGTCAGGTGCTATACGTGTGCAAAGTATAGAGCTGTTGGCTTGCATACTTTCTGATATATTGATATTAGGGTAAAAAGAATATAGACAGCATTTATTAACAGTTGGCAGCCCTGATTGCTCTTAACAATACTTATAGTCATATCTGTTATGGTACACATATCACATACGAAATTTGATTGAAATCCAACTGATAGTATAGAAGTTACATGTATTTAAAAATTGGTACTATCAGCAGGCTTATAATCATGTTGGTAGAACTGACGTATATAAGTTACTCCAAATTAATCTAAAATGTCAGAATATACGTGTGCATATTTTAAAGCTGTTGGCTTGCATACATTCTGATATATTGGTATTTGGATTTAAAAAAATAGAGAGAGCAATTATTAACAGTTGGCAGCCCTGGTGGCTCTTAAGAATACGCTCAGTCATATCTGCTTATGCACAGATATTACATACAAAATTTGGTTGAAATCCAATTGATAGTGTAGAAGTTATATGCATTTAAACATTGGACCTATCAGAAGGCTTAAAATTATTTTGGCAACACTGTCATGGTTGACCTGGAAATTAAACTGAAAAGTATTATCTACATGTGTGCCAATTTTGGAATAGCTCCCATGCATACCTTGCAAGATATCCAACATGGAGCTCAAATTTCTAGTGCGTTTTTTCAGCAGTTGGTAGCACTGACATCATTTTCAAATATGGACGTGAGCTATTCCGGTGCACATCTTTACTCATAAATTTGGTTTTGATTGCTGCAGCCGTTTAGGAGTTGATAGGGGGGGGCACACACACAGCCAGACAGACAGAAGGACAGACAGACAGACAGACAGAAGGACAGACAGACAGACAGACAGACAGACATTTTCCCGGATCGATCTCATAAGTCTACTTTTTCCTCATTTTTGCAAAATGTGAAAAGTAGGCTAAAAATGGAATCAAGCATATTGGTAATCATGCATGTGACAGTAACAGGGCCGGTATGGAATCAGGAGTGTTAAAATATTTTTTTAAAATTTGTTTACATAATGCCACAAACCAGCCGACGTAGCTACACACGCTAACGTGCATGGTCAGACTACACCGAACTCGAAATACCACACACAACCATTTCATATCTTGCCTCATTAATTTCATTTGTCATTAAATCCTCTCATTAGATTGACGTCATGAAGGGCATCTATCCGTAATATCATTCCCACAAGGAAACTGTCTCACCATATCCCCTTCCGCATAGCAACCTCAATAATTACGGGTAGAACAAAAAAACTACATTAGGACTATAAAGCTATAGTCTACAGTATTTCAATAACAAGATTCTGAATTCACCAACTGATTAGATTGGTGCTGTTCAGGGATATGTGAATTCGAGAAACGTGCGTTAGTAAATTTATCAGGTTTTTAAACTGAACAATATTCCGTCGCAATCTGTGGTAATTTATGTCTTTTATTCGTATTTTCAACATCGCCTGAAACAATAACTCATGGAATTTACCTACACATAAGATATACGGCAAAATAAGCAAGTTGACATGAAATCCTTCTAACTTTTGAAGTTTTAGGACAATTTTAATTATTTCAACAGTATGGAGACCGAGAGTGCTCTTCATTGTAAAACAATTTTGCTCTGAAAATTACAAAATCTGTTGTCTGTCTTTCTACCTGCTTGTCGGTATTTCTTTCGGTTGTTTGTTGGTTTTTAGAACTATTCGGCTCTTTGGTTATGGTATGCGAACCATCTCTCTAACTTACCAGGGGCAATGTAATGCCAAAAATACGAAGAAAGGTCTACTATTATAGTTCGTGCTGAAATTACATGGCATCGTGAAATAGATTGCGCTGACAGTGAACGAGATCACCTTGTGGTGTAGCGGCTAACATTCTTGGCTGTCGCCCCGGTGGTCCGGGTTTGATTCCCTGGCCTGCTAAGAAATTTAATTTTGGTTTGAGGTACTGAAATGGTATCGATAATACCTAAGTCATCAAAGGTGTGTTCATTTTGTGGACTTGCACCAGGTCAGTGAGCACAAGTTTTCCTTTTTTCTTCTACATTCTTATTCTGCAATTCGAACATTCATATGGCGACTCTGAGAGAAAATCACCTCGTAGAGTTGTTAGAATAGCTTCCGTAAAATATTCTCAAATGCCAATGCTACAAGTAGCCGTCGTGAGTTAATCCAATTGCATATTTATATGTAATCCACACATCGTATTTAAGAATATTTGATTTTCATAGCATTCTATGTTCTGGGCATAGGAAAACCTCGAAGCTAATTTCGCAATTTTCAGTGAATGAACATCCAAAGTATAGTAATCATCATGTAGGGACACCGTGCCACATATATACAGAGAGTGCAAGGATTGCTTGAAGGCAAGGTGACATGGTGCGTAATTTGTGTTTTTACAACGACTGAGGTTTTCATTACGGTGATGATAATGAAGATGGTGGTAACGATGAAGACGGTGATTTACTAGTTAGGAACCAAAGGAATACTTGAGAATTAAGCCTGAAGCGGATGTATGGAAAAAACAAAATGAACTTGCTGGTTGATTGCGAAAGTGTCTAATCACCATATTTTATGGAGAACAAATTATCCAGAAGTACAAATGAAAGGGAGTAGTCAAGCACTAATAGGTGGAGGCAAATGTTGCTCTTGTGTGAGACTGTATGCTGCAACCACTGTGGAGTGTCTGATAACTTAGCTCCGTTCAAACACCAAAATTAAGAAGGGAATCACCGACATAGTTCTAAGATGCATCTGTAACATTTCAGAAATGTTACGCGATCCATGTTTTCGTGTCTTCCTCGTGTTAGAAGCAAAAGTACAATAGAATAATAATTGTTATTGGCCGTAAGAAGGATACAAGATTTATGCTGGACCCCACCATCAGATGTGAAGTAACCATCGGCATAACAAGACAGGTCGTTTAGAGCTAACGATAGGCTTCAAAGAGAATTGAAAGCTTGTGGTACGTTTCGAATAAGGGAAAGAAACAACATCAACATTTTTTAATAACTTATCGTGTTTGGGTTTGCCTAACTTAAGTGTAAATGGCATAATTTTGCTATCAAATGAATCCATTCAATAATAGAGAATTGATCTGGGTCGCAGGAATTGACCTGGGAGGAGTCGTTGAGACTCTAGCAAATGGGAGTGAAATGCGTCATATATTGGGTTCAGCAAGAGAACCCAACTAGCCTCTTTCACTTCAACTTCAGCACGTAACCTACACGAGGTGCCCCCGTTAAACCGAGCAACCCAGTGAAAGGTTGGGTCCTTAATCCCAGCGGGAAGCTGGGTCGGTGAGCTGATCAGTGCTGAGGGCTTCAAGGCTTACTACCTTGATAGTTAAAAACTCGTTACCTTTTAGGTAACCATTCCTCTACAATTCTCGTAGAACTCGAAGCATGAAGAAACGTTCACTCAGGAAATCTACCCCTGGTGGTACCTAATCCACCCCCACTCAGGATGGGGCATGCAGGTCTTCGGAGTCTGGGGAACCTGCACTTTCATGTTTTCCATCCCTATTACCTTAACACAAACAAGAGAAGAATAAGAGAAACCTCACCTACCTAGCTACAATCAACATTAACTCCCTTCTTAAGGTAGGTAAGCAAAAGCAAACACTTGAAGTGCTCGACAAGTACAAAATAAAGATAGCAGCGCTCCAAGAGACTCGGTTTATGGACGAGGATGCATTTGAGTCAGGTGCGTAGAGGATCTACAAGGGGAAACCGGGTGAAAGAGTGATGAGGACAGTCCCTCACCTGGGCACATGTTTTGCCGTACACCACAGTATGGTTGACCACATTTTGGATTTTTCTTCACCTAACGGAAGGACCTCCTCACTATCATTCCGATCTCGTAACAAAGCCTATACCATAGTGAACTTCCACGCACCCACAAATGACACCAACCGGAAAGACCTTGAGTTAGTGGAACACTTCATGGACTCCCTAGAAGAAATACTAGACAAGATTCCACATAACCACTCAACTATACTCATGGGGGACTTCAATGCCCAAGTCGGCAGGGAACAGAAATACCGAAGGATAGTAGGTCTCTACCCAGCCCACAAGAGAACAAATAGAAACGGTGAGCGCCTCATAGAACTCTGTGACAAGTACCACTTGGTCCTAAAATCAACAGCCTTCAAGCGTCTACCTAGGAAAGCCAAGACTTGGAGAAGCCCAACTCCTTTGCTAGGTGAATTTCAGCTTGATCATGTGGCTATAGACAGACTATATCCCAGGGAGATACAGAACGTCAAAGTACTGAGAGGAGCCAATATAGATTCTGACCATTACCTTTCACTAGTCAAAGCTAATTTTCAACCCTTGAGAAAGGTAGAAAAACCACCAAGGAGCTCTAGAATACCTCGATTCAATACTCAACGCCTACGTGATGAAAACTGTAACTTCCAACAAACCCTTCGGATGAATACACAGAAAGAAGGTTGGACAGCCCTCCAGAAAGCATTACTGGATGCCGCTCACGAAACTATTCCCGCTACGTTCAATAAAGGAAAACACCCTTGGTGGACTACAGATTGCGATAAGGCCGTAGAAGGAAGACGTCGAGCCTGGATCAGGTGGAACCAGTACAAGAATGATTTCAATCTTGAGGCTTTCATCACGCAAAGAAAGGCAACAGCGAACACTGTACGTGGAGCTAAAAGGAATTACCTACGCACCCTGCTACAACAGGCAGAAGAGGACTTCATGAGACACAACTCCAGAGACCTGTACAAGGGTCTTAAGAAACAGACGACCCTGTACACTGCCCCTACCTTACATCTTCGTGGACCAGACGGCAAGATCCAACTAAATAACAACGATTGTACCACCGTTCTTGCAGATTCTTTCCAGAAGCTCCTCAACACAGAAGAACCTAGTGCAAGATTAATCTTCCATGAACCATCTATCAGGAATCCTGATTCTCAACCGCCTGACAGAGAGGAAATAGAGAGTATAATCAATAACCTGAAAAATAATAAAGCCTCAGGTGAAGATGGAATAGTAGCAGAGATGTGAAAATGCGCAGATGAACAGTCCTTGCAGAGCATCCAACATATCATACAAGACATATGGAAAACAGAGACCCTACCGGAAGGGTGGACATCAGCAGTAATTCACCCGTTACACAAGAAGGGAAGCAAGACTGACCTCAACAATTACCGAGGTATCTCCTTATTGCAGGTTACCTACAAGGTTCTCTCGAAAGCTCTGTTATCCAGAGTCACTAACCAACTAGACTCTCAATTAGGGGAATACCAGGCCGGCTTTCGAAACAATCGATCTTTTCCAGAGCAGATACAAAATCTCAAGATCATCCTCAGTTATAAGAGTCGTGGGGGACAACGCTGGGTAGTTGTCTTAGTGGATTTTCAGAAGGCATTCGACTCGGTGGACAGAGAGAGTCTTTTCTCCACCTTGTGAGAATTTGGCCTTGATGAAAAAACACTTAAACTAGTCCAGGCCACCTTGACAATAACAACATCTAAAGTCAAGTTCAGAGGTGAACTATCCGAGAGCTTCCACATCAAGACGGGAGTTAGACAGGGTGATGGACTCTCCTGCATCCTCTTCAATTGCATCCTGGAGAAGATCATAAGGGAATGGATGGTGCGACTAACACCAAGGACGGGTCTGCAGCTTGGATACAAGAAAGATAACCTTCATGTGTCATGCCTGGCCTTTGCCGACGACCTCGCCATACTGACCAACACTATAGAGGAAGCTACTCAGCACCTACAGTGTCTTCACGATGTAGCGGTTCGGGCTGGCCTTAAGATCAACATTGGGAAGACTGAATTCATGACTAACATCAAGGAAGCCCCGTCCACAATTCCACTTGAGGGAGTCTTCTTCCGAAAAGTCCCTGCGGTCAAGTACCTAGGAGAGTGGATCTCGGCAAATCAGAGTGAGAATCTGGCCATAGATACCAGGTGCACCAAGTTCGAGAGGGCCTACCACTCCTGTTGCAGCATCTACGCATCGAAGTTCCTCTCCAAAAACCTAAAACTCAGACACTACAATTCAGTAGTAAAACCATCTGTTCTGTACGCCTCAGAATGCCTCGTGATGGCCAGGAAAGGCCCACTCAGGAAACTTGAACTCAAGGACAGGAAGATCCTGCGGAGGATACTAGGACCTATACGGCACCTACAGAATTCGGCACAATGATGAGCTTTACAGCCATCAAGAAGACATTGTTACTTGTATAAGAAAGAAGCGCTTGGCCTTCTATGGACACTTGACCCGCATGATCCCTTGCCGGCTCACCAGTAAGATCTTCACAGTGGCAGGAAGAGGGAAGGCCTCTAGGTCCAAGTGGATCTCTACGGTCAGGACGGATTTAGACCACCTAGGGATCCCACTTAATTCCATACAGGACCGCCAACAATTCCGGCAAGCCATCCGACAGGGAGTTTTTCCTGTATCACTGACAGCTAGGAAGAACACTGGTGTCAGCAGACCACCATGGACGGAGGAAAGAAAGCTGGCTCATAGTCAGATGATGAAAAAGTTCTGGAAGAAGAGAAAAGACAAAGCGACGAGGAGATACGAGCCCCGTGGTCCTCAGTAGGCCCAAACGACGACGAAGAAGAAGAGAATTGATCTACAATGTACTCGGGAACAGTATGAGACGTAGTCCATTTTATTGCCAATAATAATAGTCTAATAATAATAATAATAATAATAATAATAATAATAATAATAATAATAATAATAATAATAATAATAATAATATGAAGAGAAGAGAAGAACGACTTCGAGAAATCCAGCCGCGACAGGCTGGCCACGCGCCCCTGAACTGAGAGTTCCAGCGTAGACAGTGTGCGCCTGGGTCATATGGCCCAAAAAGCACTTGCCTGGCTTGAAGGGTACCACGACATACTATACACAGCTCACTCGCACACGTAGCTAGCGGCAGGCGGGGAGAGTCAAGGACACAGATTACCTACTGACATGACATGACGTCACGCACCTACGCCGGGCCTTGGTGTGCATCCCCACACCTCCCTCCTCTTCCCCCACACCCCACCTAATAAAATCTAAGCGGCTGGAGCGATTTCAATGAAATTCGGTAAGGTCATAGTAGGCCTACTATTTTGGCCGACCCAGATCGTGCCCTTCAAAGCTTATTATGTTTCACCAATTCAACATGGTGGCTGTGCGAAATATCTCACTGGCATTCTATATCTCCGAAACTGTCACCGATATCACCCTGAAATTTTGTACGGTGATAAAAGTCACTTAAGTGACTTTCATAAACCTGTTAACTACAAACCAAACATGGCGGCCAAGTGAATTTGAACATTTAAATAGACTTTTCTGGCGATTTAACCATCCGAACGCAGTGAAATTTGGTACAGCAATTGTTTATATACATTGTAATGAACTGATATCTATTTTTTTTAAATTGTTTACATACACTCAAGATGGCAGCTGTGCAAAATTTTAAAATTATTTTTTTATTTCTTGAGTCCCAATCATGCGATAGAAGTCAACGTTTGAATAATGAACCTACGCAATAATAGTCATCTAATAGTACATAACTCTATGGTCTACATATAGGGTCTTTCATATTAAGTAAGAACGACGAGCGGCGGTTTTGTTATTCGCTACTGCAGCGGGCTTGGCCGAGTTTCTGGCGCCCCACGGCCCCCTGCTGTAGTATTGAAAGCGCGCGCATAGTACAAACTTGACCTTGCAATAAGCGTGCAGGTGTTGTCAGTCGCCAGTCTGAACCTCAGATGGTAACATGTTCAGACAGTTATCATTGCAACATCGTATTTTTGTATGTAAAACGTATTTTAAGTACGAGTCGGCCCGGTGGGTAAGTTCAGCAATTTCCTGATGAAGTGTCACTCTCACTAGCACAGATTCACGTAATTGTAAATAATTTTTCCACTAGGCCTACTGACTCAGTGCTCAATAAAGAACATAAAATACAAAATCAGAAACATTACAGTGGCAGAACTCACTCGCGTGAGCCAAAATGTGGTTACCGGATACAATGCCTGTATAACCCAGGAAGGACGACACTTCCAGCATCTTTTATAAGGTAATATTTCATACAGGATTGTACACACGCTTAAAGCAGGCGGCCACGGCGCGCCACAAGCTCGACCAAGACCACCGCAGCAGCAGGAAAGGGGAGCGAAAGTCAAGTGAGAGAGTGATGACCTTACCCCTTACCTGACGGTATGGGATTCCTGAGCATCTAGTCCGATGTTGCGATTGACTGTGACTGTGAGGGTTAGTACTGAATTATTGTTCAGTTCTGGATATTTCTGAGTGATCCTTTGAAATTTTACCAGTTTGTACTTACGACTTCTAATTTTCCATGTTGTTTTTCCTGTTTTTAGTTCATCGATCCCTTTAATTACTTTTTACTTAGTTTATTTTACCTGCAACACCATTATTTTTAGTGTTCGTTAGGTGTTCTATTTTCGGCAATTTATTTTTGGACAGTATCTCTGGTAGATCATATACATGTACGATGTACAAGTAGGTACGACTGATGGAGAGCATTACGGTCATCAAGTGCAGTTAGTTTTACATTTTAGGTGAAAAATGGAGCCACCACCAAAACCGATTCAAGGCAGGACTGGCATGCAAAACGAAATGTATCATCAATTTAAATTTGCGTCGCGAAATTAAATTGTACAAAGGAATAAAATTTCACTCCTGGCGCAAAATAAAATTAGTAACAGAATTTTAATTTCGCTGCAGAGGCTAAATAAATTCATTAGTCTTTTAATTTCGCTTCCGGCGCAAAATAAAATGCATTACTGACTTTTAATTTCGCTCCCGGTGCGAAACAAAATTCGTACCAGACTTTAAATTTCGCTCCCAGCGTGAAATAAAATCCGTTACAGACTTTTAATTTCGCTCCCGGCTACAAACAGAATTCTTAACAGACTTTTAACTTTGCTCCTGGCGTGAAATAAAATTCATTAAAGACTTTTCATTTCGCTCTTGGCGTAAAATAAAAACCGTTAGTCTTTTAAATTCGCTTCCGGCGGGAAATAAAAAAAATACAGACTTTCAATTTCACTCCGGGCACGAAATAAAATTCGTTACAGACTTTCAATTTCGCTCCCGGCTCGAAATAAATTTCATTACAGACTTTTAATTTTGCTCCTGGCCTGAAATAAAATTCGATACAAGACTTTTCATTTCGCTCCTGGCACGAAATGAAAACCGCTACAGTCTCTTAATTTTGCTCCCGGCGCGAAATAACATTTATAACGACTGTTAATTTTGCTCCTGGTATGACAAAAATTGCTGGCCCCATGGTGTTGTGGATAGCGTGCCTGCTTCTCACCTGGAGGCACCGGGTTCGATTCCCGTGATTTTAGAAACGGACGTGTGGGTTGGAACGGGGTGCACTCAGCCTCGAGAGTAGCTGTTTGAAAGTCACGAAAACCAAGATTAACGGCCGAGGGAACCCGATGTGCTGACCAATATCTGCAGATGCCTGGGCAGCGGTCGCTTGGTTGGCCTAGGCCTTTCGTGGGATGTAGTGCCACGGTTTATTTTAATGACACAACATTCCCAAACAGCATTTAGTTTCGCCCCCGGCGTGAATTTAAAATGCATGGAACATATCATTTCATGTCTGAAATTAAATCTGGTCTGGCATGCGAAACAAAATGGTTGTGGAGCGTTAACATTTTAATTTCGCCATGAGCGTGATATTCGGGTGCGAAATGATATTGATTGTAAGCGCGAAAATTAAAATGGAAGCAAAATGTAATTCTAAGCACAATAACATAGTGAAAGGCGACGCAAAACTAATTGCAGTGCGAAACGAAATACTGTACGTGGCACAGGGGTTTGCTTTCGTGCCATGGTCAGTATAAATGCGCTGAGGGTAAGAAGGAAGTAGTAAGGAATGCCAAGCCCCCCCCCCCCCCCCAAAATTTCCGGAAGTTTAAGAATAAAGAATGTAGAAATGAGAGGAATTACCCCTCAACCCTGTTGTTCGAGTAACCCGCCTCCGAAACAGAACTCCATATACGCCGCGGTACTACCACAGACGATTTTCTGTTATTTGTAACTCTTCAATCAGTCAACATTAATTTACCCGATAACTGGGTGGGGTACAAAGTATATAAGATGTAAGTAACACTCCTGAAAAAAAATACATGTATTAGATTTAAGATCACTAAAATTGCTGCATTATAATCGTGACCATAAACTAATACATATAATGTTATTTACATATTACTGTATACTATACATTGTACCCCTCCCAGTTATTGGTCAAATTAGTGTTGACTGACTGAAGAGTTACAACTGACAATTTGTATTGTAATTGGAGTTCGTCACTTATCTTGAATGTCTGTCCACACAGCACATTCGTCTTCTTGTTCGCTATAGAACAAGTAAAGGTACTTGTTGCCCCATTGCGTTATGAACGTCAGGGAAGGCCAGCCACGAGTCCGAGGCGCAGTCAACGACGATGGTGATGTTGATGCCATAGCACTGACTTTCTCCTCTACTGGATTGATGTCCATTGAATGACTCACGTTGCTGTTGCAGCCTTGCAGATTGTGCAGGCGGTGAACGGTAATAAGACTGCTACTGCTGCCAACGTCAGGACTTTGAACACCGCTCCGAACATAATTTCACTCTCGAAAAGAAAACATTTTAATTTCAACAACGAAATGAAATGTTCCATTCATTTTAAATTCACATCGGAGGGCGAAACTAAATACCGTTTGGGAATTTTATTTCACGCCGGGTGCGAAATTTAAAGTCTGTAACGAATTTTATTTCGCGCAGGGAGCGAAATTAAAAGTCTGTAACCGAGCTTTATTTCGCGCCGGGAGCGAAATTAAAAGTCTGTAACGAATTTTATTTCGCACCGGAAGCGAAATTAAAAGTCTGTATCGAATTTTATTTTGTGCCGCGAGTGAAATTAAAAGTCTGTAATGAATTGTATTTCGCGCCGGGAGCGAAATTAAAAGATTGTAACGATTTTTTTTTCGCGCCGTGAGTGAAATTTTATTCAATTGTACAATGTAATTTCGCGTTGCTATTTAGTTTCGCGTTGATTTCGCTATGTCATTTCGCTTCGAATTAAGTTTCGCTTCGATTTAATTTCCCGTCGACAATCATTGTCGTTTCGCTCCCGAGTATCGCGCTCACGGCGAAATTCAAATATATTCGCCCCCACAGCCAAACATTTCGTTTCGCATGCCAGCCCTGATTCAAGGGCATACCAATAAATCCCAGGGGGAATTGCGACTACCATTGACCAAAATATTATGTGTACTCGAGTTTGAAGGTTGTTTGTGAAGTAACCAATAGACCTACATAAAATCCAATAACATCATCATTTCGTCGTTCTGTTTTACGTTAGTTCATGTTGGTTTGGATTTTTAGCCTACTTTTCACATTTTGCAAAAATGAGGAAAAAGTAGACTTATGAGATCGGGCAAATGTGTGTCTGTCTGTCTGTCTGTCTGTCTGTCTGTCCTTCTGTCTGTCTGTCTGTCTGGCTGTGTGTGTGTCCCCACCTATCAACTCCTAAACGGCTGCAGCAATCGAAACAAAATTTGGTAGGAGTAAAGATCTCTACCTGAATATCTCAAGGCCATATTTGAAAATGATGTCAGTGCTACCAACTGCTAAAAAATCGCAATTGAAATTTGAGCTCCATGTTGGATATCTCGGAAAGTATGAATGGGAGCTATTTCAAAATTGGCACACGTACAGATCATAATATTTCAGTTTAATTCCCAGGAGGCCAAACATGGCAGTGTTGCCAAAATGATTATAAGCCTCCTGATAGGTCCAATTTTTAAATGCATATAACTTCTACACTATCAATTGGAATTCAACCAAATTTCGTATGTTGTATGTGTATATAACCAGATATGACTGAGTGTATTCTTAAGATCTACCAGGGCTGCCAACTGTTAATAAATGCTCCTAATTTATTTTATCCAAATACCAATATATCAGAAAGTTTGCAAGCCGACAGCTT
Source organism: Meconema thalassinum (assembly GCA_946902985.2). NCBI lineage: Eukaryota > Metazoa > Arthropoda > Insecta > Orthoptera > Tettigoniidae > Meconema > Meconema thalassinum. The sequence goes on from OX336388.2 coordinate 2,006,194,904, forward strand.
TAAACTATGCACACGTATAGTACCTGACATTCTATATTAATTTGGAGTAACTCATATACGTCAGTGCTACCAACATGATTCTAAGCCTGCTGACAGGTCCAACTTTAAATACATGTAACTTCCATACTATCATTTGGATTTCAACCAAATTTCGTATGTGCTATGTGTACCATAACAGATATGACTATGCGTATTCTAAGGAGCAACCAGGGCTGCCAACTGTTAATATGTGCTGTCCCTATTTTTGTTACCCTAATATCAATATATCAGAAAGTATGCAAGCCAATAGCTCTAAACTTTGCACACGTATAGTACCTGGCATTCTAGACGAATTTGGAGTAACTAATATACGTCAACATGATTCAGTTGTACAGCGTTGCCAAGATGGGCACCATCACGCGTCAAGGCACGCTTCGCTTGGAAGTAATGGGCTCCATATCAGCAACGCTGTACAGAATATCCCGGAGCGTCTAGCTGGTGAACCATGTCTTAATTCCCCGTATAAATACAAACCGATATAAAATAAGTGAATTAATTTACGTATTTCACAGTCATACAACATAACTTTTTGATGTATAAGGATTACAACGCAACCAAGAACTACATTTTACAACGACCCCGAGCCTAGAAATAGTTACCTTACAAAAATGATAACAAAATTCGTTCTTGAACACATAAAATGTTGAAATTAATAAACCTGTTATACAACATTCCAATGTATATTGTGTTAAAATTTGGATTCGATCTGATGACGGGTTTGTGAGATAATAATTATTAAATGTGACGCATGGTTGAAACACGCTTAAAAACGGTCAACTTTCGTGTTTCAACTGCGATAAAAAAAAAATAAAAAAAAATACAAACCTACATGAACTAACGTAAAATAGAACGACGAAAATGATTATGTTAGTGGATTTTATATAGGTCTATTGGTTACTTCACAAACAACCTTCAAACTCGAGTGCACATAATATTTTGGTCGACAGTAGGTACTGTACCAAGAAAAGGAAGCCAGGCCCTAAGAAAAACCTCTACACATAGGCCTACATAAGATTTTTCCCTAGTTTATATTTGAAATTACGCTTGCATTAGAGAATGTGTAAAGTACTGACCAGTTTTGATTTCACTTTAAATTTATTTGTACAAGTTGGATGACTAAACGTCACCCCACAATCTGCAAGCTACATGGCTGAACAGCGGTTGCTTGGTAGAACTAGGCCCTTCAACGGCTGTCGCGCCACGGGTTTAGTCTTTTTTGAACTTCTAATATATAATTGTAAGAGTACAAGACCACGAACTATTCAGTGACAACTTTTTTCAGAGAAGAGAGTTCGTATTCAAACGGAAACAATGCGTTGTGTGGAAAAGTAAGACGTAGCCATTGTGAAAATGGAAAATTGGTCTCCATAGATACTGACGACAGTCAAGCGCATGTTCTCTATGTGCAAGCGTCCTGCATAAATATCCACTTCCTTTGTACGCTCACAGAACACGAAGGAAAGTCCCAGCAGAGCTTGTATATTGGCGTATTGAACGAAATAAAAGGTAAGGAACTGAAACAATGTTTCTTACAGCAAATGTTTATTGCCATTCAGAAATTCCTTCTTATTTTATGATTTTTTCCCTAGGAAACTGTCATCAGTCCAACATCTCTCATTGACTAGTTCACCTGTCAATCAACCTACCATTGTGGTTGCACCTGAAGTTCAGTTGCGTCTTGTGTTTCGCAGGGTTTTCCACACTCCCTCCAGGTAAATGCCGAGATAGTACCTTACTTGAAGACTCAGGGCACCTGCCCCATCCCTGGCTCTAATACAGTAACACAAATAGTCAACTACATGGGACTGATGACCAAGATATCCCAAGCCCCTACAATGTATTATTATCAACAAGAACAAGAACAAGAACAAGAATGTTTGAGGAAGTAAGAAAGTATCTGTATAAACACATTGTGTCAACGTTACATAAGCGTGACATTACTATAATTTTATTGCTCAGATATTGTTCCACGCCTAGGCACTTGTACTGTGCCCAACTCTAGGAATGGGTATTCCAAGATTCAGACACCTAGATATCAAGGGAAAGGCTGTAGCCGCTTTTGAAAGTTGAGATATTTGAATATCGCGCTACATTGCTTCTCGAAGCATTTGGAAATAATTTACCGATAGTTGGATGTCAAGTGACGTAGCGAGTAATAGCAGAGGTGGAGGCTATTTATTGATTAAATAGTTAACCATGGAGTAGAGACTTGAGACTGGGATCAGATTACTGGCACGGCCAAACGAAAGAGAATGCAATTAGTATCAAGTAAATCGGACCAGGGATTCAAGAGATATGAGGATTTCTAGATATCAGGTGATGACGCGTGACCCTGACAGTTTTGAATAAAAGCCAGCTGGCCGAGGCATGGTCAGCTCATTCTAACACAAGCACTTGCAGAGCAAGGTGCATCTACGCTGAGCCAAGGCACATGGTTGCCGGATCTACGCAGAAGTTCTTTTTAAAGTCGTGATAGTCACGAAAAGTGCTGCGCTACGAGTTGGAACTTAGTAAGTTTACGGCGAGGAGAATCACTGAGGTGATTGATTTTTCTACAGACATTGGTGGAAATATTTATATTTCTACAAGGACATATGCTAGACTTTGTCTAGAATTTAGTATTTTGTCACAATCCAGTAATAACTTAATACTTGGATGTTTAAATCCATTTCCAGTCAGTTTTCATTTTTGTAACTAGTTAACCACTTCGATCTGTCAGTACACTGAAGACTAGTCTATCACGGTGGCGTTCATTAGTCTACGCAAGGGAAACTGCAAGTTGCTTAGCGCATGGCAGATGGTGATATAATAAACCATGCCCAGGGAACGATCTTCAGAACAGCCGTTAATTGCTTAGACTGTCAGTGTTTTTCTTGTACTGATAAGATTACAGTGAGTTATGTTACAACTGACATATCTAAGAAGAGATCACTTAGATCTGACCCTATTTAAACAAACTGTTATGGCTTTGATAGAAGCCCATATTAAAATGGAACAACAGTTAATTCAAACGTCAAAAGATACTACCACTATATCTTACTAGACGAATTGTGGGTATATGATGGCGACGGATACACGGATTATATATGCTTGTCCGATAGGGCATGTCTATGGATAAATCTGGTACAGACCAGGTTTACTACGCTTCAAGACCATCAATAAATGTAAGCCACATTTGAATTATATTATGCCTAGCTAATTGGAACAAACTATTTTTTCTGCAGATGACCAACACATTTTTTCTTCGTATTTAAAGCTTGCAATGATTTACGCAAGATTTGTTAGAGTTATTCTGAGTATTTTCAGCACTCAGAACAGTTTAGGATCGATGACCGAGCATTTCGAGCATTTATTTGAATATTTCATATTTTTGGGAAATCACGGTAATCAACCGAGGTAACTGTAAAAGTTAAATTTATTTTTGTTGAGGAATGGATATTTTTTCCATATTCGAAGGTTCGAACATGTGGATTCTCACATAATGAGATGATAATTAAACATATTTAAAATGATATAATTAATAATAATAATAATAAAAATCCACTAATAATAATAATAATAATTTTTATAATTTTTCTAAATAATTCTTGGATATTATATTTTCTAATAATCATATGTATTGAGAGAGAGCCTATGAAGTAGTTTAATCATTTCTAGTCTGGAACAGGAGATTTTCCGAAGGAAAGTGGTTAGCGCAAGCCCGCATTCAACCAACATGTCAGTTCTGGTTGAACAGTTGATATTTGCAATGAATAAAGTATGTTTTTCAGATAACACGGAGAGGCATGAAACGGGAAGCAATTGATATTTGTATCAAATAGGATATTTTTGTATTTATATAAAATCATGACGTAAATACACTCGAAAGTGAAATAAAGCTTTTCATAAGTATGGTAAATTCACGGGTTGAACTGAATGGTAAAATAAAATAAACTTGTAAGTTTATTAATCTTCCAGTGTTGATAACAAGCAGAGGCTTGATTTATTGTATAAATTTTGGGAAGAAAATTTATGTGTGTGGAGTAGTTGAAATGCCATTCCCAGGTGCGCATGTTTAAGTCGCAGGAATGAAGAGGTTTTTTCGAGCATCAATCAAATAGCAGGTTCGATGGCTCATGTTTATAGTAGGAGTATTGGAACTACACATTTCGTCGGATGAATGACCCGAAGGTTATTTCTTGAAACCATCAGTTCTTATTTCAACCTTGTTTACGAATTCCATTTAGACTTTGATTTTGCTAGAACCCGGATTTGTCATGATAGTAGTTTATTCTTCTTCAGAGGAAGACCTTTGCCGTTGTTGTTGTAATATTGTGTTCTTACACAAATAATAGAATGGGCCACTGCCAATTAAAAATAATTCTTTAACCACGAATAATTTGAAGGATATTTTCAGTCCTAGTGCCATGAACTAAATGAATTTATTATGAAGCTACAATTCTTATTTCCGCATTCTGTCGAAGAATTGCAAGTTGTAAAAGTTACTAAAAATGGCCATGAATATAAATATTTTCATAATAATGAGTCCAAGTGGAAAATTGAGTAGTTGAATGGTTCAACCATTTATTGATCAAGTTGATGATTCAGAAATCATATATTTTGTTAGGAACTTGAAGTTCATAATCGAGTCACTTCTCGAATGTTTAATGTCAGAAGAACAATTAATTGTTGTTGTGCTTCGCACAGTTCTTCGATGCTATGCTCAATGGTCAAATACTTTTCAGATGTTATTAATATGTGTAAATGATTTGTGTTGCTTCGATGATGATAATATTTTTCGACGATATATTTTTTGAAACTGGAAAACTAAGTGAAAGTTTAAAATTCTATGAACATTTATTCTACTAGTGTTAATATCATGTAAATATTCAAACAGTGATCTACGATATTTCCAGTATAGACAATTAACTTTGAACTGGAATTAAATATTAATAATTTTGGAACACAGTCTACAGGACTATTAATCGGACTTGTGTTTCCAAAAAGATTGTCAAATGTGTTTGGAAAATTTCTGTATATTGTGTGTAAACAAGAGTGTGGGTCACCACACGTGAGTGATGCTACTTTGAGCATCCTTGCAGTCAGATTTTAACTTCAAAATAAACTGAGATAATTTTACCAGATGTGTTACACCCAATTAAATCTCCTTCTATCCTTATTGTTGCTTTGAGCCAAAAATCAGCAAAGCATTTTTTTAATTTGATGTCGTTTTTGCGATTTGCTTTAACCCATCTGGCGCTCCGGGATATTTTGACTCTCGTGCTGACTGATTATTGGTAAAATGCATATGTGGTCGTGCGGACTCCGGTCTAAACGGGCACATAAAATAAGATAGAGAGAGAAATGGCTTCGAACGTGGGTCCCGATTTAGACATGGTCAATCGCATGCCGATTTGAAATTGTGATAATTTTTTATAGAAATATTTTGGGAGTTGAGAGATGTCTGGTTTGGATGAATAAATTAGTAGGAAACCCAATTAGTGGGGAAAATTAAAAATTTAACTGGAGTAATAATTAGAATGGGTTTGATTATTTTTGATAATGGCTTAACCATTAGGGCGTCAAGTAAATTCAGTAGTAAACGTTCGATGACTGGACATACACATTATTAGAATCCAGGTGGAGGATATTTGAGAACTTGCATATATTTTTCTTGTGATATTATGGTAAATGTAATTCGTAAAAGTAGAGAATTTTGTTTTTCCATCACGTCGATATTAGGACAAATCTCATTTTATTAGAGTGTTCCAATTAGCTATTCATATTTCTTGTTCTAGTTATAAGCTTGTGTTTGCCACTGTTGTATACCCCTAAGTTTTGAATAATAATTGAAAATTATGGAAGAAATGATGAGGATGATGAGGAGTTTGGAGGAGAGTTCAAAGGAAGCTGGACTGCGTGTAGCAGCCATTATGAAAGAAAATACTGAGGCTTTGGAAAGGAAACTTAAGGAAAATTCTGATTCTTTAGAAAATAAACTTAAAGAAAGTTTAAACGATAAACTTAAAGAAAATTCTGATTCTTTAGAAAATAAACTTAAAGAAAATTTGAATGATAAACTTAAAGAAAATTCTGATTCTTTAGAAAATAAACTTAAAGAAAATTTAGAAAATAAACTTAAAGAAAATTCTGATTCTTTAGAAAATAAACTTAGAGAAAGTTCTGATTCTTTAAAAGGTAACTTGAAAGAAAATTTAAATAGGAAATTTAATTCAATGGAAAGTAAATTTAAAGAGAATTCTGAAATTTTGAAAATGACACTTGAGGGTAAAATGAATAAATTATGCGACAAAACACATGAGCTCGAAACTTCATTAGCTACTAACGCAAGTTTAATGGACGATAAATTTCGCGATGCCGATCTTCGATCCCAAAGCTTAGCTGATAGGATAGAACATGGTCTTAGGAAAGTTGGTGAAGACATGGTCAACCTGGAAGTCAGAGTGAAGAAGGAGAGTAATGAGATGGGAATTCTAGTTGTTCAACGGTTGACAGAACAATTCAAAGAACTTGTCATGGGAGAAATAAGAGAAGGTGTGATTAATGAGTTGCAAACTGAAATTAAAACCACAGTTGTCAATGAAATTAAAGACACACTCAAGCTGGAGAATCAAGAGGGAATCAAGGAGATTAGGGAATCTTTGTCATCCCATATTGAAGTAATTGCCAATGATATCCAAGCAACTCAGAAGGACATATCAGATATGACAGGGTCATTGAAAAGTCATGAGACTGTTATGAACCAGATATCCATTGATGTTAAGGAGAATTGTAAAGAAACTGAAGCAATTAAGAAAATGGCAGAAGAAAACCAGAAGGAACTTGAGGCTATGAAAACTCAAATCAAGGATGAGAAACAGTCTGATCATCTGTTAAAAATGCCAAATGTAAGGGGAAAGGAACAGATACAGATAAATCTAGGAGCAGCTAGAGAGACTGATAGACAGGATGAGGTCAGGACAGTATTTCAATCCAACCCCATAACTGTATTTAAGAATATAGAGGATAAGCCTTCTAAATTTTCAGGGCGAGATTCTGTGACACCCGTGGAATTTTTGAGAGAAGCAGGGGATTACCTGAAACATTCTAAGATCCCTAAAGAAAGACATATACGAGTGATAGGCAAGTTTTTGGAAGGTCCTGCACTTCTTTGGTTTAGAGCTTTTAGATCCACTCTAACCACTTTTGAGGAGTTTTCTCGTGGGCTATTGAAAAAGTTTTGGTCCCCGGAAACCCAACAGCAAGTTAGAGCAGAGTTATATTCGAAGAGATTCTCGACGTCACAACCTACTCGATACTCTACGTACTTTTCTGGACAGCTGTCTAAACTCCAACATTTAGATCCGCCGATGCCAGATAACGAGTTGATTACTGCATTGATACGTCAATTTCCAGCAGACGTCCAGAGGACTTTGATCGCTGCTGATATCTATAATATGGAACAATTTGATGAAGTATTACAGAAGCTGGATCATACAAACGCTCAATTCTTCCATCAGAAGGGAGAAAAAAAACAACGCTGTGTACGCTGTTATGGCTGATAGTTATTCTCAGACACCTCGAGAGATTCGAGAGGAGCGAGAAGAGAAAACGCCGAGGGAAGATTCCAATAAGAGAGGATGGAACCAGTACAGTAACAGATACAGTTACAAACCATATGCGAGACCGGATGGTGGTAATCGATACAATACTCGATGGAGAAGACCACGAGATAGTCAAGGAAGGTACCAGGAAAGAAGATATTATGGTAGAAACAACTACAATAACAGAGGGAATGTAGATACTCGTCAGTCCAATGAAGAGTTCAACAAGGAGACGAGGAAAAATTTGGAAGCAAGACATCAAGATAACTTGCAATTTTTGGAGCAGAGGCCCAATGAACCAGGTCCATCGGGAACACAACAATCCCGGGGGAATGGTAACGAAAAAAAAAACTTCGAATTCACAGTAGAAGATAGAATTTTGAATACTTTCACTTCCAGAATTATTAAATGGCAAGCAGAGGATGATGATTTAATTCAACAGAATGACGAACGAAAAGAAATGGGTACGAGAATTAGAATGCCAATCATATCATGCGAAGTATTCGGTATGCCTGTCGATACTTTGATCGATACTGGGGCTATGCTTTGTCTGGTGAGTGAGAAGCTTTATATTCTGTGGAAGCTCAAAGAGAATTTAGAGGAGATTCCAGTATCAGGAATTAAGATCCAAGGAATTATACCCAATAAAATATCTCTGTGTAAAACACAATTATACTTATGTATTACGATTGGAGGACATGATTTCCGACATGTGTTTGTTGTAATGAAGGACATGGCTTTTGACATGATATTGGGAGCAGATTTCATTCAGAAATATCAAGCAGTGATAGATATGAAGACAGAGACGATCAGATTCAAGAATACCGAAGAGATTAACTTCGAGGGAAAAGAAGAGGAAGACATCGAGGGAGATGCTCAATGGTCTATGATTTTTCATGAAGCCGAAGGAAGAGAAGTCTACACTGAGAAGGAGTCCCCAGAGCTAGGGAAAATTTTGGAAGAGTATCACGATATTTTTGACATTAAACCTGGTGAAATTAAAGATTTTGAATATCGTATTCGTGTAAATGATGATGCACCTTTTCATGCTAAATTGTATCCAGTAGCAGAAAAGCATCGAGAAAGAGTAAAAGTGCTTATCAAGGAGATGGAAAGCAACAATGTGATTGAAAAGTATACTACATCTTATGTCAATCCATTAGCAGTAGTGTCTAAGCAAGATGGAAGTCTGAGACTATGTTTAGACGCGCGAAATTTGAATTCAAGATTACTGCCAGAGTATGACAGACCACCAATCATTAGGGAACTGTTAAGGAAATTCCAAGGCAAGGTCTGGTTCTCTAATATTGATCTCACTTCGTCCTACCATCATATTAGGCTTAGTGAAGATTCTAAGAAGTTTGCAGGATTTATGTTTGACCAGCAGACATATGTATTCCGCCGTTTACCATTTGGAGTCAAAACATCTGGATCCGTTTTGATCAGGGCACTGGAACAAAATTTGAGTCCTGAAGTAAAAGAGATAGCAATTCGTTATATTGATGATATCTTAATTGCATCCGAGACTAAGGAGGAACATTTGTTACATCTTCAGATGTTATTCGCAGATTTGAGAAAAGCGAACTTCAAAGTAAACCTTCTAAAGTGTCAGTTCTTTCGAAAGGAAATAAAAATTTTGGGTCACATTTTGGATGGAGAAGGATACCGTCCCAATGAGACGAAGATACAGGCAATTGCAAATTTCCCTAGACCTACTAGAGTGAAGAATGTCCGCAGTTTTCTCGGGACATGCCAATTCTTTGCAGGGCATTGTCCAAATTTCACCAAGACAGTTGCGCCATTGCAGGAATTATTAAAGAAAGGAAACAAATGGAAATGGGATGAAGATTGTGAACAATCATTTCAAGATGCCAAGAGGTTATTGGTAAACAGTGTGAAATTGGAGTATCCTGACTTTACCAAGAATTTGATCATAGAATCTGATGCATCCACCGTAGGGATTGGAGCTATTCTACTTCAAGAAGATGAAGACCACAAGAGACATTACCTGGCGTTCATTAGCAGGAAACTTCGTCCATCAGAGAGAAATTATTACACCACAGAGTTAGAAGCACTTGCTGTAATATTCGCGTTGGAGTCATGGAAGAAAATGTTAATTGGACATTCAGTCATTGTGAGGACTGATCACCACTCATTGGAGTTTATTTTGAGAACAAACTTTGCCAGCGATAGAATAACTAGATGGTCACTTTTTATTCAGCAATTCAACCTAGTTATTGAACACACTCCTGGAAAGTTGAATGTGGGAGCTGATTTATTGAGTAGAGCAGTGGAGTCTACATCTAAGGTTTTTCAAGTTAACCTGACGCAGGAGGATGAAGATACCTTGAGAAGGTTAAGGTTATTGCATTTATCCCAGAGGAGAGACCGACGTCTCAGAAACATTTTTCGTTTTCTACGGGGAGACATGGATCCAAATGATGATGATTTTGTGGAAACTGAAAGAATTTCAAGAGATTTTATGATGTTAGATGGTTTAATCTACAAGTTTGCAGATCCCGACCATACGAAGCTGAGAGTAGTGATACCTCCACGATTGCAAAAACCCATTATCTGGATGGCACATCGAATCGCAGGTCATGCTGGAGTAGACAAGACAGTCAACATGATTCAAGAGAAATTTTCGTGGGAGCGAATGCGGCAAACTGTCAGAAACACTATTCGAGAATGCGACTTATGCCAAAGGAGTAAACATAATTCTAGATTACTGAGAGAATTACCAAGGCCTATTATTCCTTCTAAGCCTTGCGAAATCTTCGCGACTGATTTATATGGTCCTCTCCCAAAGTCTAAAAGAGGTAACCGATATATTTTGGTGACTATGGATGTTTTCAGCAAATACACCATGTTACATCCAATTCAGAAGGCAAACGCAAAATATTGTGCGAAGAGAATTAGAGACAGCGTAATTCCGGAAGCAGGCAAACCGGAATTCCTTTTATCAGATCGTGGACCTCAATTTACATCTTTGGAGTTTCGAACCATCATGAATAATCTTGGAATTAGACAATTGTTTTGTTCTATTAGACATCCAGAGAGCAATCCAGCGGAACGCGTGATGGCTGAAATAGCAAAATTTTGCCGCCTCTATTGTCCAAATGAGCATTGGAAATGGATGGATGTTCTCTCTTTAGCATCCGAATCCATCAACTCTACGATTCATGAGAGTACTGGACAGATTCCTATGTTGCTTCATCATGGAATTAAACCAACACGATTATGGGATCGAATCATTTCTATTCCACCTGAGATTGAACCAAGTCGTCAGATGAGGGAAACTCTAGCTTTAGACAAGTTAAGGAGTCAAGCTGAGAAGAGAGAGCGCAGGGTGAGAGGAAAGCGTTTTCGCAGACCCTTGCGCGTAGGAACTCTTGTTTTAGTGAAAATACCTACACCCTCTGACGTGCAAAATCGAGTGTACTCGAAATTTGCAAGCCTTTACGCTGGACCCTATCGTATTGTGGAAGTAAACAATAATGGAACCTATGAAATCGCCAATACACGAACTGGTAACATCGTGGGAACTTATAATGCGTCGAATTTGAAGATATATTATTCAAGAACCAGATGATTTAATGTGTAGATAGGAAAAATAAAAAAAAATCAATTTTTATTTTTTGCTAGGTGTGGGGTGGATGTGCCCAACTCTAGGAATGGGTATTCCAAGATTCAGACACCTAGATATCAAGGGAAAGGCTGTAGCCGCTTTTGAAAGTTGAGATATTTGAATATCGCGCTACATTGCTTCTCGAAGCATTTGGAAATAATTTACCGATAGTTGGATGTCAAGTGACGTAGCGAGTAATAGCAGAGGTGGAGGCTATTTATTGATTAAATAGTTAACCATGGAGTAGAGACTTGAGACTGGGATCAGATTACTGGCACGGCCAAAAGAAAGAGAATGCAATTAGTATCAAGTAAATCGGACCAGGGATTCAAGAGATATGAGGATTTCTAGATATCAGGTGATGACGCGTGACCCTGACAGTTTTGAATAAAAGCCAGCTGGCCGAGGCATGGTCAGCTCATTCTAACACAAGCACTTGCAGAGCAAGGTGCATCTACGCTGAGCCAAGGCACATGGTTGCCGGATCTACGCAGAAGTTCTTTTTAAAGTCGTGATAGTCACGAAAAGTGCTGCGCTACGAGTTGGAACTTAGTAAGTTTACGGCGAGGAGAATCACTGAGGTGATTGATTTTTCTACAGACATTGGTGGAAATATTTATATTTCTACAAGGACATATGCTAGACTTTGTCTAGAATTTAGTATTTTGTCACAATCCAGTAATAACTTAATACTTGGATGTTTAAATCCATTTCAAGTCAGTTTTCATTTTTGTAACTAGTTAACCACTTCGATCTGTCAGTACACTGAAGACTAGTCTATAACGGTGGCGTTCATTAGTCTACGCAAGGGAAACTGCAAGTTGCTTAGCGCATGGCAGATGGTGATATAATAAACCATGCCCAGGGAACGATCTTCAGAACAGCCGTTAATTGCTTAGACTGTCAGTGTTTTTCTTGTACTGATAAGATTACAGTGAGTTATGTTACAACTGACATATCTAAGAAGAGATCACTTAGATCTGACCCTATTTAAACAAACTGTTATGGCTTTGATAGAAGCCCATATTAAAATGGAACAACAGTTAATTCAAACGTCAATAGATACTACCACTATGTCTTACGAGACGAATTGTGGGTATATGATGGCGGCGGATACAAGGATTATATATGCTTGTCCGATAGGGCATGTCTATGGATAAATCTGGTACAGACCAGGTTTACTACGCTTCAAGACTATCAATAAATGTAAGCCACATTTGAATTATATTATGCCTAGCTAATTGGAACAAACTATTTTTTCTGCAGATGACCAACACATTTTTTCTTCGTATTTAAAGCTTGCAATGATTTACGCAAGACTTGTTAGAGTTATTCTGAGTATTTTCAGCACTCAGAACAGTTTAGGATCGATGACCGAGCATTTCGAGCATTTATTTGAATATTTCATATTTTTGGGAAATCACGGTAATCAACCGAGGTAACTGTAAAAGTTAAATTTATTTTTGTTGAGGAATGGATATTTTTTCCATATTCGAAGGTTCGAACATGTGGATTCTCACATAATGAGATGATAATTAAACTTATTTAAAATGATATAATTAATAATAATAATAATAATAAAAATCCACTAATAATAATAATTATAATTTTTATAATTTTTCTAAATAATTCTTGGATATTATATTTTCTAATAATCATATGTATTGAGAGAGAGCCTATGAAGTAGTTTAATCATTTCTAGTCTGGAACAGGAGATTTTCCGAAGGAAAGTGGTTAGCTCAAGCCCGCATTCAACCAACATGTCAGTTCTGGTTGAACAGTTGATATTTGCAATGAATAAAGTATGTTTTTCAGATAACACGGAGAGGCATGAAACGGGAAGCAATTGATATTTGTATCAAATAGGATATTTTTGTATTTATATAAAATCATGACGTAAATACACTCGAAAGTGAAATAAAGCTTTTCATAAGTATGGTAAATTCACGGGTTGAACTGAATGGTAAAATAAAATAAACTTGTAAGTTTATTAATCTTCCAGTGTTGATAACAAGCAGAGGCTTGATTTATTGTATAAATTTTGGGAAGAAAATTTATGTGTGTGGAGTAGTTGAAATGCCATTCCCAGGTGCGCATGTTTAAGTCGCAGGAATGAAGAGGTTTTTTCGAGCATCAATCAAATAGCAGGTTCGATGGCTCATGTTTATAGTAGGAGTATTGGAACTACACATTTCGTCGGATGAATGACCCGAAGGTTATTTCTTGAAACCATCAGTTCTTATTTCAACCTTGTTTACGAATTCCATTTAGACTTTGATTTTGCTAGAACCCGGATTTGTCATGATAGTAGTTTATTCTTCTTCAGAGGAAGACCTTTGCCGTTGTTGTTGTAATATTGTGTTCTTACACAAATAATAGAATGGGCCACTGCCAATTAAAAATAATTCTTTAACCACGAATAATTTGAAGGATATTTTCAGTCCTAGTGCCATGAACTAAATGAATTTATTATGAAGCTACAATTCTTATTTCCGCATTCTGTCGAAGAATTGCAAGTTGTAAAAGTTACTAAAAATGGCCATGAATATAAATATTTTCATAATAATGAGTCCAAGTGGAAAATTGAGTAGTTGAATGGTTCAACCATTTATTGATCAAGTTGATGATTCAGAAATCATATATTTTGTTAGGAACTTGAAGTTCATAATCGAGTCACTTCTCGAATGTTTAATGTCAGAAGAACAATTAATTGTTGTTGTGCTTCGCACAGTTCTTCGATGCTATGCTCAATGGTCAAATACTTTTCAGATGTTATTAATATGTGTAAATGATTGTGGTGTTTGAAGCCATATTTTCAGTGTTGCCTTAGTAAACAAGAGTTTAGTGCTTTTCAGTCGGTCAACACGAATGTACCCAAAAGAGATGGGTTATGCCCTAATCCTGAAATAAATTACATGAGATTAATAAAACACTAGGATGACCAGTTTCGATCGTCAAGCGATCATCATCAGATCCAATACACTTAGGCTATAAAATCTATGTTTGAAATACAGGTGAAAATATTTACAATATGTACAATTATTTAGTTGCAGTATTGGTACTGCAACTGTCAGTGTATGCTAAATGCAGTATATATGTTAGGTGAAATGCTAAATGGTGATGGCTATCCGGAGATTGTACTTTAGAGAGATTATATGGTTGTAAACTATGGTTAAACTATAAAATTTTAGGCTAACTACTTATCTGATTGTCTTCCGTACTACAGCTATTCGCAGTTTCCGTGTTCACTTGAACTCGCTGTGCGGTCGACTGCGGTGGTTATCTTAACGACTGGTTTTTCCCTGCCTTCCCCCCCTGTCCCTACGTGCTGTGGGGAGTGATCGCGATGTGTTTATGTGAGGTGTTGCCAACCTAGATAAGATGTATGTTATTGAATGAGGTGGATCTACAACTATTAAAGACCGTGGATTAGTCCTCGCCACGCGTGGAGCATAACCCATTCGAACTAAGCGTTGACGGTCTTATGAGGACGTCCCGGCACCTTTAATACTGCCTCTAATATGGGCCTTGGTTTATTGCAGAAGAAAAGTACATCGTACACCTGATCCAGATAACATTTACCTATTAAAAACCCCCTAATTTCCCCCCCTTTTTTATCTAGCTTGGCTGTGTCGCTAAATTGTGTTTTGTTTCCGACAGGGTGTGTTTTTTAGTAGCGTGAAGAGGGGTGAGCTCTCCATGAACGTGTGTTCATTTAGATTGTTGGGATTGTTTCGTTTGGCTAGGTGTATCTCGATTGCTTCCTTTATGTCAAGAGCTCTGCCTTTCGATTCGTGATGGATTATTTTAAGGTCCGACTCTATGTTGGTAAAGCTATGCCCTGCGTCACACATATGTTCGCACACGGCTGAATGTGTTCCGTATCTTATCGCATTCCTATGTTCATTATAACGTGTGTCTACTCGCCTTCCACTCTGCCCGATGTAATTAGCTTGACAATCGGTGTCTTGGCAAACACCACAATGTTCACGGCTAGTCAGACAAATCGTGAAGCCAAGAAATTCAAATCACTCAGGCTTAAACTCATGAATTTAGACAAGTCAAGCTAATTACATCGGGCAGATTGGAAGGCGAGTAGACACACGTTATAATGAACATAGGAATGCGATAAGATACGGAACACATTCAGCCGTGTGCGAACATATGTGTGACGCAGGGCATAGCTTTACCAACATAGAGTCGGACCTTAAAATAATCCATCACGAATCGAAAGGCAGAGCTCTTGACATAAAGGAAGCAATCGAGATACACCTAGCCAAACGAAACAATCCCAACAATCTAAATGAACACACGTTCATGGAGAGCTCACCCCTCTTCACGCTACTAAAAAACACACCCTGTCGGAAACAAAACACAATTTAGCGACACAGCCAAGCTAGATAAAAAAAGGGGGGAAATTAGGGGGTTTTTAATAGGTAAATGTTATCTGGATCAGGTGTACGATGTACTTTTCTTCTGCAATAAACCAAGGCCCATATTAGAGGCAGTATTAAAGGTGCCGGGACGTCCTCATAAGACCGTCAACGCTTAGTTCGAATGGGTTATGCTCCACGCGTGGCGAGGACTAATCCACGGTCTTTAATAGTTGTAGATCCACCTCATTCAATAACATACATCTTATCTAGGTTGGCAACACCTCACATAAACACATCGCGATCACTCCCCACAGCACGTAGGGACAGGGGGGGAAGGCAGGGAAAAACCAGTCGTTAAGATAACCACCGCAGTCGACCGCACAGCGAGTTCAAGTGAACACGGAAACTGCGAATAGCTGTAGTACGGAAGACAATCAGATAAGTAGTTAGCCTAAAATTTTATAGTTTAACCATAGTTTACAACCATATAATCTCTCTAAAGTACAATCTCCGGATAGCCATCACCATTTAGCATTTCACCTAACATATATACTGCATTTAGCATACACTGACAGTTGCAGTACCAATACTGCAACTAAATAATTGTACATATTGTAAATATTTTCACCTGTATTTCAAACATAGATTTTATAGCCTAAGTGTATTGGATCTGATGATGATCGCTTGACGATCGAAACTGGTCATCCTAGTGTTTTATTAATCTCATGTAATTTATTTCAGGATTAGGGCATAACCCATCTCTTTTGGGTACATTCGTGTTGACCGACTGAAAAGCACTAAACTCTTGTCATGTGTAAATGATTTGTGTTGCTTCGATGATGATAATATTTTTCGACGATATATTTTTTGAAACTGGAAAACTAAGTGAAAGTTTAAAATTCTATGAACATTTATTCTACTAGTGTTAATATCATGTAAATATTCAAACAGTGATCTACGATATTTCCAGTATAGACAATTAACTTTGAACTGGAATTAAATATTAATAATTTTGGAACACAGTCTACAGGACTATTAATCGGACTTGTGTTTCCAAAAAGATTGTCAAATGTGTTTGGAAAATTTCTGTATATTGTGTGTAAATAAGAGTGTGGGTCACCACACGTGAGTGATGCTACTTTGAGGATCCTTGCAGTCAGATTTTAACTTCAAAATAAACTGAGATAATTTTACCAGATGTGTTACACCCAATTAAATCTCCTTCTATCCTTATTGTTGCATTGAGCCAAAAATCAGCAAAGCATTTTTTTAATTTGATGTCGTTTTTGCGATTTGCTTTAACCCATCTGGCGCTCCGGGATATTTTGACTCTCGTGCTGACTGATTATTGGTAAAATGCATATGTGGTCGTGCGGACTCCGGTCTAAACGGGCACAGTACATGTAACTCGCCGAACTACAATATTCGTCAACTCGGCGTGTTCATCATTTTCCTTGCGCTAGAGATCTTGTATAGCCGCGCCGCTACTCCTACCACCCTTTTCAAAACAATTCCCAAACTAATGCCGACGATGCCATTCACCCGATTTTATTTATGAAAAATGCATTGGAATGAGGAAATAAATCTCCATTTTCGTATTACCAGTTTTTTTTTCATATTTTAAGCAGAAATATAAAAAACTGCCAATAACGTCTTTGTTTTTCACATTTTGGAAAATGCATTGAATTGATATCAATTCTATTGCACTCTAGTATACATAGTGGTTTTGCAACACCACCTCTCTAGGTGGTGTTGGGTTTTGACATCGCAAATACGAGCTTCCATTCAAGAGAAATTGCCTCACTTTGGTGCTGCTACGTGGTGTCGGAATTACAAACTAAAAATCGGGACATTTAGTATTAATAGTATCTGGCTGCTGCACAGACTGCTGTGTTGCCTGCTGGAGTGTCCCTTCCCCGTGCTGTCCGATCGTGACGTCACAGTTCCCTCCTCATTGCTATGTAAAGTAGTCAGGGATGTTTCAGCTACGTTATCTGATGGTTGAGTTACTTCCGCAATGCTATATGTGTTTGTAGAATGGGGCCTGTTATGAAAGGCCTCTGATATGGCTGGATATTCAGGGGAAGGTACTGCAGTTTCCATGTCGGTAGTGTTGCTTAGCTTACTACTCCCATCTGACTCGCCCAGCACCGTGCTGTAGGTTTGTTGTCTGACTGAAGTACCGGGCGATTCTTTCTGTTCGGACAGTCTATTTGTAAGTGGGAGGTTTCTTTACAATAAAAGCAATACTTAGCTTGTCCTTCATATGTTAACAGAACTTTACAATCATTGACCGTCAAATATGATGGAATGGGGTATTTAAGTTCAATTGTTACAATACGTATATGCCATTACTTACAGCAGAAAGTTCGTATACTTCATTCCAGCACTCCATCCGTATGTCCTTGACAACTCCATGCGTAGAAAGCACGCCTTTCATTGTTGACTTCGGGAGGAGATTAAACAGACACGCACACGTTTTGTTAAAGAGTCTGAAGCAGTGATAGTTATCTTTGTGGTGTTACCGCTAGCTTGCCGGAAGGATTTCACACCTTCATGTCGAGATAATATGTTTTCATAAAGTAAGGTGTACACTAATTTAATGTACACTGAATTTTCCCCATTGTCTAGTTGATTCGCTAGTACTTGATCTTTATTAAGCTTCAGGTCGTTTGCTATCCACCTTGGCCTATGTATTTCAAGTGGTGTCGGTCTGTTGTTCCTTTCTTCAAAAGCGCATTTAAGAGTGTTTTTCCGGACATTCGCCACTTTCGCAAGTTCAACAAGCAGTTCCGTGACAAACTAAGGAGCCTATTTTTCTTAAACTTAAAGATTCATGCCTATGTTTAATCTATATGGAACTATCTACGTTAATGACGAAATTAAGTTGGTAATAACAAAATTTCTAATTAATTCGAAATATACCTGCACTACAGTTGGAAGCCCTGGTGACTTAATATATTCTTAGTTCTATCTCTTAAGGTACAGAATACAAAATTTGATTGAAGTTCAATGGATAACGTGGACGTTACATGCAGTTAGATATTGGATCTATCAGTGCGCGTAAAATCATGTTGGCAGCAATGTCATGCATGTCTTGGTCAGAAATAATCTAACATATTATGATCTATTGTTGTGCCAATTTTGGACGAAATCCATTTGTATGTATAGAAAGTACATGCATTTTAGAATTGAACCTATCATCAGGCTTAGAATCATGTTAGCGGCATTGGCATAATATTAGTTACTCCAAATTAATCTAGAATGTCAGGTAATATAAGTGTGCAAAGTTTAGAGTTGTTGGCTTGCATGCATTCTGATATATTACTATAAGGGTAAAAAAGTAGAGACAGCAATTATCAACAGTTGTCAGCAGCTGGTTGCTCTTAAGAATACGCATAGTGATATCTGGTTATGTACACATAGTAGACTACATACGAAATTTGGTTGAAATCCAATTGATAGTGTAGAAGTTCTATTAATTTAAAAATTTGACCTATCAGCATGCTTAGAATCATTTTGCCAACACTGTCATGTATGGCCTCCTGGAAATTAAACTGAAATATTATTATCTATATAATTATGTGCCAATTTTGGCACGACATGCATACCTTCCAAGATATCCAACATGGAGCTCAAATTTCAATTGCGATTTTTCAGCAGTAGGTAGCACTGACTTCATTTTCATGGCCTTGAGATATTCAGATATAAATCTTTACTCATACCAAATTTGGTTTTGATTGCTTCAGCCGTTTAGGAGTTGATAAGGGGGGGGGGGGGGACATGCACAGACAGACAGACAGACATTTGCCCAGATCGATCTCATAAGTCTACTTTTTCCTCATTTTTGCAAAATGTGAAAAGTAGGCTAAAAATACAATACCCTATCACGGTAAGCACTTCCGAGTATTTATTAACCTCGCGGCTAAACTCAGAACCTAACACGACGTAGGTCGCAAAGTGACACTTCCACTCTTTCTACTCTATGGAGTTCTCCAACGCAAAATGTATCAAAATGGTGTCATTCTCAATCGATGATGCCGTTTGTAATATATAAACGATATGCGAATAACGTTATTAGTCCAAATAACGGTATTGAGGGAATATTTTTCTATAGATATATTCAAATAACGTTATTTCTAGTGAGCACTACCATTTCGTTCCTGCGATAACCGACATCCGAATAACGTTATTAGTCCAAATAACGGTATTGGGGGAATAATGTTCGAGAGATGTATTCAAATAACGTTATTTATAGTGAGCACTGCCATTTCGTTCCCGCGATAACCGAAATCCGAATAACGTTATTAGTCCAAATAACGGTATTGGGGGATTTTTTTGGAGAGATCTATTCAAATAACGTTATTTCTATTGAGCACTACCATTTCGTTCCTGAGATAACCAATATCCGAATAACGTTATTAATCCTAATAACGGTATTGGGGGAATATTTTTCGAGATATGTATTCCGATAACGTTATTTCAGGCGGGCACTACCATTTCGTTCCTTGGTTAACTGATATTCGAATAACGTTATCAGTCCAAATAACGATATTAGGAGATTTTTTTCGAGATATGTATTCCGATAACGTTATTTCAGGTGGGCACTAGTATTTCGTTTCTACGATAACTGATATCCGAAGAACGTTATTAGTCCGAATAACGGTATTAGGGGATATTTTTCGAGAGACTTATTCAAATAACGTTATTTCTGTCGGACAATACTATTTCGTTTCTACGATAACCAATATCAGAATAACGTTATATGGCCCAATAACGTTACCATGCGATACAAATGACGTCCGGATATGAAACGTAACGACCACAATGTGACCAAGACCCATTTTGTTACATAATCTACCCAAACAACCATTTTCGTTATGTTAAGTTATGGAGCCTTGATGAAAAGTTCTAGAAGAAAAGTCCGTGACAGCCTACATCGCCTACTATAACTTTGTTTACGTTTTCATTCCTTCCAACAATCTCCATTCAGTGGAAATTTAAATTACTAGTTTTGGAGCGAGTTTACGACCTAGTGAGTGAGTCTATCAACCCAGCTAGGCTACCATCAAACTGTCGAATCGTGTTGAGTTAAGACTTCAATGAAGAGTAGCCTATAAGTGTATGGAGTTTTGCTGTTCACCTCGGCTTTTCTGAATTGCGTCTGGGAACCGCCGTCCGTGCGTCTTTTAAGCTTACTCTGGGTAAACCGTTAAAGATACCGGACGAAGCCGGGGCAGGTTGTTAGTTGGGCGTAAATAAGTGTTGAGAGTAATCAATCGCTTGAAATATACATCCTATTCAGTAGAGACTGTTAACCTAGATGTTAAACCACTATCATCACAAAGGCTCGGATGTTTAGGAAAAATCTATTCTTTTCTTTGACTCTATTCCATGCCCGATTGGTTTCTGATGCAAATCAAGTTATTATCGTCACAATACAGTGGTTTTTGGTTGGTTCCTCAGTTTAGAGGCTGCGACAACGCGGTCATGTAGCCCCGTGTACTTAGGGTGTGTGTAGATTCTGTGATAACCGGTGTTAATTGTGATGGCTGTATTAGTGTGTGTATCTGTTTTTTAAATCAAGTAAGGACTGCAACTTTGAATTTGTCAAATAGTTCCTATTTTGCCGCTAAACGCCACCGTCAACGACTTCTAGGCCTAGTTCAGAACTTAGCTACTAGACGCCACCGCAGTCGGCTCTTGGCAACGAACGTAGGAACCTTAGAGCGTTGTTTACATTCTTAACCTATACATTTTTGCTTCACACAGGTGTAATTAGTGGAAGGTTCTTTAACATGCCATAAATCTATGAAATCGTGGAAATTCTCGGTAAGAGTAATTGAAAAAAAATCTTCCAACAGAAGTGGGCGTGGCAGTATACAAGCAGTTACAGATATTAATTTATCTCACATTTATAGAAGGAATCGAACTGTAATATTTTGGAATTAAGCTCCAGCACTTGGAAGACATTAAGATAATTAATCAATCCTTCGATAAGTGCCAATATTGTGTAGGGTGGGTATTTTGTAAGTATTTTTATTCTCAATTGCATTTTGTGACTGTTTTAAATCTAAATTACATTTTGTAAGTATTTTCTATCTAAATTGCATTTTGTAAATATTGTCAATTAAATTAACAGTACAGTAAGTACCGGTATGTAGTTAGTTTTAGTTGTAAGTAGGTAGTTAGTTAGTTTGTCTATTAGATATATGTCATTGTTCTATTAGACTGTGGTGTGTGAGTGTGTCAGGTAGCAGTTGCATTGTTTATTAGTTACAGTTCATTGTTTCAGTAGACTGTGATGTGTGAGGGTGCCTGTGAGTGTGCCTGGCGACAGAATGATTTAGTGGTAGTATTTGTTGTTGGTGGAACTTTAGTATTTTTTTCGTTAGTAGAATTTTGGTATTTAATGTTAGTACGGTAGAAGGTTAGTATATTTTTTAGCCTACTTTTCACATTTTGCAAAAATGAGGAAAAAGTAGACTTATGAGATCGGGCAAATGTGTGTCTGTCTGTCTGTCTGTCTGTCTGTCCGTCTGTCTGTCTGTCTGTCCTTCTGTCTGTCTGTCTGGCTGTGTGTGTGTCCCCCCCTATCAACTCCTAAACGGCTGCAGCAATCGAAACAAAATTTGGTAGGAGTAACGATCTATACCTGAATATCTCACGGCCATATTTGAAAATGATGTCAGTGCTACCAACTGCTAACAAATCGCAATTGAAATTTGAGCTCCATGTTGGATATCTTGGAAAGTATGAATGGTAGCTATTTCAAAATTGGCACACGTACAGATCATAATATTTCAGTTTAATTTCCAGGAGGCCAAACATGGCAGTGTTGCCAAAATGATTATAAGCCTCCTGATAGGTCCAATTTTTAAATGCATATAACTTCTACACTATCAAGCGGAATTCAACCAAATTTCGTATGTTGTATGTGTACATAACCAGATATGACTGAGCGTATTCTTAAGACCCAACAGGGCTGCCAACTGTTAATAAATGCTCCTAATTTATTTTATCCAAATACCAATATATCAGAAAGTATGCAAGCCGACAGCTTTAAACTATGCACACGTATAGTACCTGACATTCTATATTAATTTGGAGTAACTTATATACGTCAGTGCTACCAACATGATTCTAAGCCTGCTGACAGGTCCAACTTTAAATACATGTAACTTCCATACTATCATTTGGATTTCAACCAAATTTCGTATGTGCCATGTGTACCATAACAGATACCGACAGTAGTGGCTGCGCGGGCTAAAGCGCTGCGTTAGGTCAAGGGGCCAAGCTCTCTGCTGACTCGGTAGACGCGTGGGTTCGAGCCCCACCGTCGGCTGTCCTTGAAATGGTTTTCCGTGGTTTCCCATTTTCAACACCAGGCAAATGCTGGGACAGTACCTTCTGACAGGCCACGGCCGCTTCCTTCCACATCCTTGCCCAGTTTCATTCATCTTCATCAATTCCATCTCTCATCCCGACGCGCAGGTCGCCCACGGGCGTCGATTAGAAAGACCTGCACTCGGCCTCTCAGGAGGCTACACGACAAAAAAAAAAAAAAAAAAAAAAAAAACCATAACAGATATGACTATGCGTATTCTAAGGAGCAACCCGGGCTGCCAACTGTTAATATGTGCTGTCCCTATTTTTGTTACCCTAATATCAATATATCAGAAAGTATGCAAGCCAATAGCTCTAAACTTTGCACACGTATAGTACCTGGCATTCTAGATGAATTTGGAGTAACTAATATACGTCAGTGCTGCCAACATGATTCTAAGCCTGCTGACAGGTCCAATTTTAAAATGCATGTAACTTCTATACTAACTAATGGATTTCATTCAAAATTGGAAAAACAATAGATCATATTATTTCAGATTATTTCTGACCAATACATGCATGACATTGTTGCCAACATGATTTTACGCGCGCTGTTAGATCCAATGTTTAACTGCATGTAACGTCCATGCTATCCAGTGGACTTCAACCAAACTTTGTATTTAGTACCGTAAGAGACGGAACTAAGAATATATTCAGTCATCAGGGCTGCCAACTGTAGTGCTCTATTAGGATACATTATGCCAGGTATACAGTATTTCGAACTAATTGGAAATTTCGATATTAGCAACTTAATTTCGTCATTATTCTAGATAGGTTCATATTCTGTAGAATAATCATTGGCATGAAAAGTAGGCTGTATAGTTCTTCACGGAACTTCTTGTTGTTAGTAGAATTGCTCTTTACTTATTCTGAAAGGGAGTAGCAGCCTTTCAGAATAAATCAATTCTTTACTAGTCTTATAGACGGTTACGATATTGGTAATATAAGCCAAATAATGGCTACACTGCGTCCTGCTGCACGGCTGAAAGCAACGGGAAACTACAGTCGTATGCTATTCCCGAGGATATGCACCTCTCTATGCATAATTACATGTGATGATGGCCTCCTCCCTTGTAAAATTTCAATCCGGAGGTAAACTAGTCCCCCGTTCGGATCTCCGGGTGGGGACTACTCGAGAGGGGGTTAACATCACAGAAGTGACAAAGAGGAAATCTGACATTCTACGGATCGGAGCGTGGAAAGTTAGAAGTCTGCTAGGAAGTGGAAGGTTAGAAAACTTAGAAAGGGAAATGGATAGGTTGAGGTTGTATTTGGTTGGGATTAGTGAAATGCGCTGGCAGGAAGAACAGGACTTTTGGTCAGGAGCCTATAGGGTCATTAGCACTAAATCAAACAATGGCCAAGCAGGGGTTGGCCTCTTATTGAGTAGGAAACTTGGACAGCGGGTGGAATATTATGAGCAATATAGTGTGCCCGTCAGAGGAGCTGCCAGCATAGCCAACAACCGCAATGACTTCCCTAACATCTCATCCGTCGGACCTAACTGCCGTGAGGATCAGGTGAACTTCCAAAAAGGCCAAAGCGGCACGAGAAACTGTAGTTCACGGGGATCGTGGTACATGGTGATGAAGGTCATAGACTGCCTAAGGAAAGGTTCACCTAAAAGCTAGACTGAGAAATGAAACATCCAGACTTATGTAAAACACCGTGAAAATTTATTATAAATTTTACAAACTCCTAGCCTAGTTCGGAGGGTTTCTATCGGCTAATCCGCAAGCTAATAAATAATCAAAAATAAAGAGCAGGTCCCTACCTGAGAAGTTACAGTAAACCTTCGCGAAAGATCTGCCTCACAATAATAAAGCAACAACAGCAACACTAGGAAATCCCTAGGTCAAGTTACAAGATCAAGCTAATATCAGAATTTACATTTAACAGGGTAGCAAAACAAATCTAAGTTAGGATGATACCATCTCCACATTTACATTTAACGTTAATTCATCTAGCTAAGTCCTATCAATTAATAACAATATTTACGGCGGTGACGTCCGTAATATCAAACAATTACATTCAAAGCTAAGTGATCAGCCATAAAAAAAACATCTAAGTCATTCTTATAACCTAAGTACTAATCAGCACACAAAAGGGTAACATAGTGGATTCATACACTTTTACATCATTAAATAAATAAATAAGACCACAGTTTTATTCAAATGCCTGCCTACACCTTGGTTTACTGTTTGTAAGCCATAGTCATCTAATGAGTGTAATTACGGTGACGACTGCGTAGTAAAGACTACGTCTGACATCGTATGGCCTGCGCTCCACCAGCTACGAACTCAAGGTTCGAGCAAGCTTCAGTCGCAACAAAAAGTGTCAGCTGTCCTCAAGTCATTTCCTCCAGGAAATACCTTCATTAGCACGGCTATGTCATCAGGTTCCAAATGTAAATGAACAAGGTTAAGCACAAAGAATTCGTTAGTTAGCTTTTGTTTATCAAAATTATGCGTTTTATTATTAAGATGTCGGTTTAGGTTATCGTTGGTTTATGGCGGATAATACTGACAAGCCTGGGCACGGAGCGTCTCCCCTGAGATCATCTCTGTCAAAAAGCCTCGACTCAAAAGTCGGAATACAATCAACGAGCAATAACAACTCGGACACACAATAACACAAGTTACCAGAGGCGCACAGCTCGCGTTCAATAACTCTGGGACGGGCCTGGACACAATCAGTTACCCTTCCTAAATATCTGGTCAACGGGAACAATCCCGGACATGGTACACACAATACCATCATACATGAAAAACCTCCCTAGCGGGGCTAGCCTACAACGTACTATAGAAACCTGACATAACTGTACTCGTCAAAAACAACGGTACACGCAACAGCGTTTAACTAACAAATGACGATCTACAGAACATGTGATCAGATACAAGAATGGACACTGGGTTCCATATGCTATAATTGCAATGAAAGGGAAAGTGAATGCTAAAAGCATTCTGTCCTATGTTAACATGAGTCTGTCTCACTTAGAAGCATGCGCTCTCACACGGGCGCTGGGTAGATATACACAAAACCTGTTCGTGTCGTCGCAGGCTACAAGATTCCTGCGCTGATATGACACAACACACTAACTAGGCCGGCAATTTAAGCAAGATAATAACTGTACAACTGGCCTCATAATAATACCTTTACCATAGGTTATAAACCTCGAAGAATATGTGCATAAAAAGCACGCTATAAATCTGAATACAATCATATAACTCTGTCTTTAACATCAAAGACGTTTAAAAGGTAGCAATGTCACTCATTGCTGGAGCTCACTGCTCTCAAAGATAAAATACTTCATTTCTGACTTGTATCAAACATCAAACAAACACGTGTCATCACACTTGACACTAACAAAATAATAATAATACGCAAACTCCACTCTCTGCTGGATCTGCTTAATGATACGTTGGGAACTGGGTTCGATGCTGGGCAACGAAACATCCCTTTTACTTATAAGGTAAACGTACTATAGAAACTTGACATAACTGTACTCGTCAAAAACAACGGTACACGCAACAGCGTGGCTTCTGAGTTCATCTCTAATGAAATATAATGCAGTTACAAAACTGGTAATTACAGTCGATTACCCAAATGATACGACTACTCTAACGAAGTCAGGGGTGTAACATAGACTGGCTGCAATAAGTGCAGTTAAAGAAACATAACCATGGCATCAGATTGCCATAACTAGAGTCTGCAAAGACTTGAAAAATCACCCCAGATAGGGTTAAACAAAGTAGCCTAAAAATGACTACAGTCACGTTTAGCAATTGACAGAAATTGACGTTCTACGATGTCCATCAAGCTGCACCAGGGTTGACCAAAATGTCAGACCCAAGGGTGACTCACAATCACTGTAGATAAATGACATCTGATTAGACTAAATAACATTCCCTACCTATGAAATGGCTGTCACTAAGTTCGGTTGGTCCACAAACTACACTAATCTAACTATACCACCAGAAACTAGAACAAGGAAAGGTGTACAAAACTCACGATATGAAGGAGCCCACACATAGCTCTCTTTCTAACGACAAGGGTTGAACAAAAGCACCTCTGGATTTCAGGATTGGCATCGTCCTCATCAGAACTTCCATCTGGGCTCTCCCAAAGACCAGGGTTCGGTCTGTCCCTGTAGTTGACCTCGTGAATGGACTGGACATGCCTAGGAAAGGCATCCTCGGTTCCTTCCTTCTCGTTCGATGTTCTAGAAGTTCCATAATCAAGCTGGTCCCATCCGAGACATCTCCCTCATACCATAATGCTATTAGCCCATGGTCTCGGCCTCGAAGATGGTGTTGAAAAAGTTGACCACGTGGGCGGTAGAATAAGACTTGTAGTAGTTCATTATTATCACTTGAAAATTACAGTATTCGTCGTAGATATCACAGGCTTTAAATATAACTGGTAACACAGCCTCTACACTTTGCAGATGTAAATGATAAATGGCCATGCACTGTTCTGCGGTTCCACACGTGTACAGACGCTACTTTTTCTATCACGTGGCATCCGTGAAATGGGCGTCGTTCTATTACAGATAAATTCACCGTAGCAATTACTATATCATGTACTTTTATAATCACACTTCTTCAAAGTAATAATCTCACATTTACCTGTATATTTTCGCACCAGGCTCTCGGCCCTCCACAAACACGTGGGTGAATAAATGTGGTGCTACAGTAATGTCGTAAATTTCACAATACTTACCAGATAATTCACTATACTATTTGTGTTGATCACTGCACATCAACAACAGTGATTTGTAGTTCAGTTGTGCTCGATGGCACCTGATAATGATTTCCACGCTGAAAAGCGGACTGTTTGCCACGTCTTATGCGACGGATATAATTACACGCCTACACAGGGTGGATTCTCCAGACGTAGTGCAAGGAACTGCGTTCCTCGTGGAAGCAAGTCGTCAAACTAAGTCGTTGAGCGACCACTTACATTCCTATTTGCGTATCTGCAATGATATTACCTTACCTTAAAGTGAGAAAACATTCTCCAAAATGTTTCAATAATACTGAATGACGAAATGGAATATTCTGAGTCTCGTAGAAAGATAAAATTGATTAATAAGACCTCAGATAAATAATTAGCAGACTTCACCAAAGTCAAAAGTGCGATTCTCCGCTACTTCAAAGAGAATTGTATAAGCTCTCAGCTTCTCGTAGCTTTCTGGGTGTGTTCAAAGGTACTACATCCCATCATAAATGTGGTGTCATGAAAAATATCACATGAACCTTAGCTCAGCGGGTTCAATAGCGAACGGATTATTGTAGCAAAAATCAATACTAAACCTACCTGCACCACAATGGTACAAGTCTATACGCATACCAGTCAAGCTGATGATGAGGATGTTGAAAAGGTCTACGAAGAAATAGACGAAATTCTGAGGTATATCAAGGGTGATGATAATGTTTTAGTAATGGGAGATTGGAATGCTGTGGTAGGAAAAGGGAGAGATGGGAAGATAGTAGGAGATTTCGGATTAGGTGAAAGGAATGATCGAGGAAGCAGGCTGGTAGAATTCTGTACCGAGCATGAGTTGGTCATGGCTAACACCTTATTCAATAACCACAATAGAAGAATATACACATGGATGAGACCAGGAGATACAGGGCGTTACCAAATCGACTTCATTATGGTCAAGCAGAGGTTTCGAAACCAGATTTTGGATTGTAAAACATATCCTGGTGCTGACATAAACTCTGACCACAATCTGGTTGTAATGAAATGCAGATTAAACTTGAAGAAACTGAAGAAAAGTCAAAAGCCAAAAAGGTGGGCAATAGACAGACTGAAAGAGAAGGATGTAAACGAAAGAATCAAGAAGAGTATAAAGGAAGGATTAATGAAAAACCCTACACAAACTTCAATTGCAGACGAATGAAATAACAAAATCCGCTGAAGGAAACATTGGTAGGAAAGAAAGAATATGTAGAAAACCGTGGATCACTCAAGATATACTAGAATTGATGGATGAAAGGCGGAAACACAAGAATGTAAGAGATGAAAAGGGGAAAGCAGAATACAGACGTCTGAGAAATGAGGTTAACAAGAAGTGCAAGGAAGCGAAAGAAGAATGGTTGAAAGAGAAATGTGCAGGTATAGAAAATTGTCTGAAATTAGGAAAAGTAGACACAGCTTATCGAAGGATTAAGAATACTTTGGGGGAAAAGAAGACTAAGTGCTGTAATATTAAGGACACAAATGGAAAGCCTGTAACAGATAGGGAAGAAAAGGTTGAGAGATGGAAAGCTTACATAGAGTGCTTGTATAAGGGAAAGGAGATTGAGAATCATGTAATGGAAAGGGAGGAGGAAATTGATGAGGATGCGAAAGGAGATTTAATATTGAGATCAGAACTTGATAGAGCTTTGGAAGACTTATGCAGGAACAAAGCACCAGGCATAGATGATATACCGATTGAGTTGCTACGCTGCATAGGAGATGAAGGTCTGATCAGGTTATTTCACTTGGTGTGTAGGATTTATTAGACAGGTGAGGTACCCCCTGATTTCAAAAAGAATGTAATCATCCCTATACCAAAGAAAGTGGGAGCTGGCAGATGTGAAGATTACCGTACAATCAGCTTGATTACTCATGCTTCAAAGATCCTGTCTAGAATAATTTACAAGAGGATTGAAAGCCAGATAGAAACGGAGTTGGGTGAAGACCAGTTTGGTTTCAGGAGAAATGTAGGAACAAGGGAAGCTGTACTAAGTCTTAGGCTGATTTTGGAAGGTAGAATAAGGAAAGATAAGAGAACGTTCATGGCTTTTGTAGACTTAGAAAAGGCTTTTGATAACGTTGATTGGACTAAATTGTTTGACATTTTGAAATCGATTGGAATAAAGTACAGGGATAGGAGGGTGATATACAATCTATACAGAAACCAGACAGCAGTCATTCGAGTTGAAGGACACGAGAGAGAAGCTGGTGTTCAGAAAGGTGTAAGGCAAGGCTGCAACTTATCACCCATACTTTTCAATCTTTACATTGAACAAGCAAGGAAGGAAATCAGAGAAAAATTTAAAGTGGGAGTGAAGATTCAAGGGGAAATAATTTCAACTCTGAGATTTGCTGATGACATCGTCATCTTGGCCGACAAGCCTGAGGATTTGAATGAGTTTTTGAATGGTATGGACTCCGTCTTACGGAAAGAATTCATTATGAAAATTAATAAATGTAAAACAAAAATACTGGAATGCAGCCGAAATAAATCAGAAACCTCTATGGAGATCAAATTGGCAGGTGAAAAGCTGAAATAAGTAGGAGACTTCTGTTACTTAGGAAGCAGAATAACCAGTGATGGACGAAGCAAAGAGGATATAAAAAGTAGGGTGGCTCAGGCAAAGAAAGCATTTCTACAAAAAAGGAATCTGCTGACATCGAATATAGATTTAGGTATTAGGAAGTCATTTTTGAAAGCCTTTATCTGGAGCGTGGTGCTCTATGGAAGTGAAACTTGGACTATTGGTGCAGCAGAAAAAAGGAGAATTGAAGCATTTGAAATGTGGTGTTACAGGAGAATGATGAAGATCAGATGGGTAGATAGGGTTACAAACAAAGAGGTATTAAGACGAGTGGGAGAGGAGAGATGTTTCTGGCGACTGCTAATGAAGAGAAGAGATAGGTTGGTAGGACACACACTAAGACACCCAGGAATAGCAAGCTTAGTCATGGAAGGAAGGGTCGAGGACAAGAACTGTAGGGGTAGACCAAGGTTAGAATATATTAAACAGATTGCCTCGGATGTAGGGTATGGTAGCTATGTAGAGATGAAACGATTAGCTCAGGACAGGGAGACGTGGAGAGCTGCATCAAACCAGTCTTAAGACTGAAGACTCAAACACACAAATCTATGACATGGGACCGTCGACTTTACTCTCCCTCCGAAGTAAGGCATACTGAGGGATTTTTAATGCTCTTAAAAAATCCGATGGCTTCAGCCGGGTTTGAACCCACTATCCTGGGCATAGAAGCTCAGAATGCTACCAACTACGCCACCAAAACCCCAAAACAGTGGTTTTATTTGTCATATAAATGCATATTTGGAACATTTTTTTACCACTAGGTCATAGTTTGAAGCATTTTTTGGTAAGAACGTCATATTTCGGTAGTTTGAGGGCAGCTGTAGGTGTGCAATCATCCCCAACTTACCGAACGGGAACTAGTGTTTACAGAAATTGACTGTAAATAACCACATATACAGGGTATTTCATATAAAATAAGAACGTCAAGCGGCTGTTTTGTTATTCGCTGCTACGGTGGCCTTGGCCGAGCTTGTGGCGCGTCATGGCCCCTTGCTGTGGTATTGAAAGCGCGCGCATTGTACATACGAGGGCTGTTTTTTATTTTCAAGTTCCGATGAACTGTATAAAAGTAACAGATTGATATAGCAAACTGATTTTACTACTAAATGTTTGCTTGTTTTATTCGTATGTCTCAACATAAAGGACAAAACGATTGAAAGATTGTCGTATCGTTACACCAGCTTTCCAATGCCCTTGGCAAAATATTCTGCCGCCTCTGAGGTGGGTACGTCTGGAGAGTCTCGGGTGTAACGATACGACAATGTTTCAATCGTTTTGGCGATTATGTTGAGACATACGAATAAAACAAGCAAACATTTAGTAGTAAAATCAGTTTGTTATGCCAATTTGTTATTTTATACAGTCCATCGGAACTTGAAAATAAAAACAAGATGTTCAGCAAAGAACATATAGCCTACTTTCTCCTAAATGTATGGGTATATTTATGACTCTTTGTCCTCATCCCTAACACAATCACCTCTACCACAATGTATTGTTTGTTTTCTTTTATATTGATAATTAGCCAGTAAGTGTCAAAATCAATATTGTATACTTTTTGATGATTAAATAACAAAACTACTAACTTATTGTAATGCATTCACGTCCATTAATCTCTATATTAAGCCAGCCTGCTAAGTTAAGAATCTTCCGTTTTGGATATCTTCCCCTTTAAAAGTCCACGCCGATCACAGTAGGTTGGTGCTGCGACCTATCAGTGAATTAATCTTTATGTTGTACGCCTATGCACTGCCATCGTAATGTACTACGATGGCAGTGGCCTAAGAGTGTTGAATGAGTAGACAGTTTAAAGTAGCCTAGAGGGAGGCGATCCAGCTGGCAGTGTTTAAAGGTAATCGGAGCGCGATCGTGGCTAATAGTTGAACTACCAGTATTACAAAATTGCCATACTTCAGGAGGCCAGGTATTTACACAGCGGTAAGTTTGGAACAATATTACCCACATAACCCACAAGAGGACAGCACCGTACAGAGGCATTAAGAAGGCTGTGGTTAATGACAACGTGTATCTAGTTCTTCTATTCTCCTTTTCCTAATGTCTTCTGTTTATTTGCGATGCTGGGGCTGTGATTTTACTAATAAACGAGTGTATACATTAGCCTCTCCTTTGAGCTAAATGACATCTTATTCAGTATCTGTGGAAAGAGCTCGTGCACATCATTTGTAAAAGAATTCAAGAAAAAAAAGTTAACTGCAGCAGTACTCGATCCCCAGTCGACTGCGTGATAGACTAACACGCTAGCCCAGAGCTAATCCTATCCTTAACAACATGGTGTTCTTAACTGATATTAGATACAACCTGTTGGCAAATAATGACTTTAAATAAACGATTTCTTCACAGCAGTACATCTTCATTAAAGATAATTTCATACAAAAATTATATTATTGTATCAGTAGGGTATATCACATACAACATACTAAAACTATTGAAATATAAGACAGGCACATGAGGACAGCTGCCATCTTGTCGTGTGACACAGACAGCTCAGCTCTTTTAAGCCACTCATACAGTATAATATTACAAATATTAAATTATAATAAATAACGGATCACGACCTTCAGGATAGCTTAAACCACCCTAGGCTCGATAATCGGAATTGGTGGGTCTTATGCCATTGATTAAAATGGTTGAATAATTCACACGGCCGCCATCCTGAAATGGTACTGCCTATGACCTTGAATGTTGGATGAAAGACGCGTCCTATATAAAGGTATGTTGTCACCAAATTTGGTAGAGATCGGATGATTAGTTTAGCCAAAATTTGATTTTACGTTTTGAACGTTTGAGTGGCCGCCATTCTGTTTTGGTAAAGATGGCGGCGATATAAAGTATGACACTGAGGTGCCCTTTGCTAATGCTACCTCTGTACCAAATTTCGTTCAATTCGGTTTCACCGTGTTCGAATTGATAGCGGGGGTGGACAGACATTCAGAGTACACACACTCACACACACACACACAGACTCTCACACACACACATACACACACACAGACAGACACACTTTTTTCGCCCTGTAGTGATCTCATAAGTCTACTTTCATTTTTTGCAAAAATCGAAAGTAGGCTAAAAATAAAAACCAGCTCTCGTATGTAGCCTACTATGCGCGCGCTTTCAATAGTACAGCAGGGGGCCAATGCACGCCACAAGCTCGGCCAAGGCCACCGCATCAGCGAATAACAAAACTGCCACTTGACGTTCTTACTTTATATGAAAGACCCTGTACATGTAGGCTATATTCAGAAAATTAATATGAAAATAGGAAACAGACTTTGCGTAGTTAGCAATTTAATCTCGAAGGGATTGTCACTTGGATTTATAACTTTTAAAAACGACCGTATTTAAATCAGACATTTTCAGGTCATATTTCGTCATTCTTAAGGTCGTATTTGTTTGCATATTCGGGCTATTGTTAGGTCTTAAACATCCGAGCCCTAATCATCCCCATCATTGATATGCCATGTGAAGTTAGCAAGATATGCAAAGACACTTAATGAGCATTTGACAGCACTTGCACCCTTTTGATGAGAATGTTCCGCTAATTAAATCTATAATGATGTGACTGTCCTATGACCAGACCAAAGAAGCATTAACCGCTAGTTGAGCGGGCCAGTCGCTACTAATTGAGTTCTAGAGCCGGGATCATGTCCGCTTTGATCGCAAGCCTAGTCCACAAGGCACAAGGGAGGGCTCCTCTTTCTTATTCATGGCGCTAACCAACGGTGGTCGCTCCCTAACACCTCATTCACCACAAAGCTGGGCCGCTGTGTGCTCTTCATTAGCCCAACATTTATAATTCACTTTATACCGCCTTCAAAACCAACCACGTAAACATCCAGAGATAGTTTTATTAAATTATAAAGTACGCTAAGGTGTATGTTTCACAAAACTGAAGCTCCTAAACCAGAAGGAGTTAGAAGGTGTGGTTTGTACCAGAAACTTCCAAATCGTCTCAGTAGTACAGGGAAAATCTTGCATTTCTTGAAAAGTCAACGGAAGTATATTTATTTGTTTATAAAGTGCATTTAAGCAAATAAACAAGACGATAGACCCTGGCAGAACTGTGTCAGATACAGACCGCATAGCACTAGAACCGGGCAGGTAGTCTGTACACATGGGGCGCATACAACCCATTATGCGAGAGTTCTCGCACGGGTCTTCTAGTTAAATTATAATACATTTCAAAAAACTGTGATCATAGAATCATAACAGTTTAAAGTCAAAAGCTGTATAATGTGCATTTTCCACCTGCTCAATAACGAGTTTTTGAGGTTATGTAGATCGCAGTGAAGATGAGTAGGTCCACTGTAACTTAGCTACTTTGAATTTATCTACTTTCCGAGATTACCTTAAAAACGTATGTAATATAAATCGTATTATTTTAGGGCCTACGTGTCACCAGAGGTGGTAGCATATTTTCATTAGTATATAAAAATCTAGTTGTGACTTTCGGTATGTCGTCCTGTTTCTCCCCCACGCAAAAACTACTCCGCCAAATAGGCTAAAATTTTAGATAAAAATACTTTTTATATCTAAGAAATACATCTGCCCTTTGGCACTCGGACATAGGCTTTAATAGGCAGAAAGTGACGTAAATATATCAGAAACAGCTCATGTACGCCCTTCAGTGCAAGAAATATTACTCGACAAATCCCAAAGGAATCTCGAAAACCATATTTTAAAGCCCTAGGACCTATCGTTTCCAAGACATTCCATAATCAACGCTCGCAGAAACAGCTAACTTTACGCACCTCAGTGCAGGAAACATTACTCAACAAATCCCGAAGGGATCTCGCAGTTCATATTCTCAAGTCCTAGGGCCCACAGCTTCCGATACTTTTTAAAAATAACGACCGCAGAAGCGGCTCACTTTACTCCCCCAGAGCAACAATCGATACTCGACACTTGGGTTTTCTATGAAAACGTTTATAAAAGAGTTTAAAAATATATTGGGTGTGTGCAACTACGATGCGCGACGATATTTGACCGTGACAACGTCTTCTCGGATAGATTTCTTAAAACTGTCGCTCTTGTGAAACTTCAGCTTCGTATATATTTTAATTATGTATTTTGTGGAACGGAAAGTTGACAGGTGAAATGAAAAAAAGCCGAGTTGCACTTCCAGAGAATCTACAAACACAACCACTCTTCTCTGAAGTTTTAACTCAACACGACTCGACAGTTTGCTGCTGGCTATATCTGGGGCAATATGTTCGCCCGCTAGCTAAGCTGTAACAGGGGTGACAAACTCTCCCCTAGCCAGCTCGTAAACTGTCGCCTCAGTATTTGAATGGAGATTGTTGGAAGAAATGAAAACGTAAAATCACTTATAGTGTGCGATGTATTGAAGATACAGATATAATCTCCAGGATTTTTTTAGAACTTTTCATGCTGAGCAATTCTTACACTCAAGGTATATAGATATTTTAACGGATTGCCCAGCGTGAGCTTAAAAAGCGCACGAACGTCATGTGTTGTTTTTTATTTCGACATTTTCTCTGAAATCGTTACTGCTTGGCTTCCTTTGATCATAAATCCCTCCCTATATTATTCTTCTAAGGTCCCATTCCAGTTTTTACCGAAAATAAGGTCCCATTAACACCAACCTACACATATGGGGCACCTAGAGGTTCAGCAGAACCTAATGCGTAAGCGAAACGCACTCAGTTACTCTTTAAATGCCTCACAATTAAATAAATGTCTTAAAACATGTATATTTACAATGAAATAATGAAAGATTGCAACACGGTAACCGTGGTAACAGAATCCCACAGGTCCATCTAGTTCTGTAAGACGCAATGCAATTCCAATTATTACATTATTGTGAAAGTTTCCAGACGGTTATAAGGTAATCACTGAACCAAATTAAGCTGTAAAATCCATCAATAAATACAATATAATGCGCTTAAGGGGGTCAAGGGGCACTCTAGAATTTTTTCACGCAATTTTCACGTGTGAGTGTAGTACGGAAGTCTTTTTCACCCGACTGTAAAGGGTCTCCGAAAACCACATTTAAAGGCCCTTACATTAACAGTGTCTGTGATATTCCCAGTAAACTAACTTCGCTCTAATATACCTATGAAGGAATGACAAACCCCTAACCACTGCACCAGTAGCTGAATTGATAAAGTCTGATTATTCATACCAAGGATAAATGTCATAGCATTCATGATTGAGATTTTGCTAAGTGTACTCTTTACAACTAGAATATTCGCGGGCGAAGCCGTGACGGGTAATACTAGTAAATTATATTCTACAGAAATCTTTCTCGAGATATTCTTTACAGAATGGTGAAAACCGCATCAAAATCCATCCAGAGGTTCACCCGTGACATCCAACAACGACTGTAGCGAAACTCGAGCGCAGTGAGAGAAGAGAGAGAGAGAGCGTTGCAGCAGAAGAGAGATAAGCCGATATCATCACCTTTCACTGTAACTCTTTTTCACGAACGTTACTGTATTCCAACCATTTATTTGACGTTGTTACGTCGAAACAGATTTGTAACAAATGTGAGCTTTAATTTGATGTTAATAAAATAATTTTGTGAACTTAAGGATCTGAAAATTCTAAGGAAAATATTAGGACCTGTTAATGATAATGGTACTTACAGAAGAAGACATAACAATGAATTATTTGAACATATAGAAGATTTGGTGAGTGTGATGAGAAAAAGGAGAATGTCTTTCTTTGGACATTTGGTACGGATGGAGCATCATCGAATAGACTCAATCTCGAAAAAAAATCCTATTGTAAATGGTCGATGCAAGTTAAAAAGGACCTAACAGAAGCTCGAATCAATCAAGCTCTGGTTTGGGATACGAACCTATTCAGAAAGGCGGTTAAATCAACCAGTAATCTACACCCTTTAACATCTGTGATGCCTCGCCCTCACTGCAAGTGGACGGAAGAAAGGAGAGCTGAACATTCGTCAAGAATGAAGATCTACTGGCAGACAATAAAACAAGTATTACTGTCATCATATGAGTGAAGAACATCGTGGTCCATTGATGGCCGAAACGACTCAAAAATATATATATATATATTGTGAAAATTATACTGTATATCTAAATAGTTGGTATTTGTATATTCCTATACATTTTCCTTTCTTTTATGAGTTTCAGAGTGTGATAGAAGGTGATAGAAGACATGCGCCTTTATTACTGGCTTGTCTCGTGTTCTTAATTTCATCCATGAAAGAACGAGTGCTGTGGCTTTTATTCTTCTCTTCACTTCTCATTTGGCCAGCAAAGCGTTAACTATGGTCTGTAATGATGCTCTAACCCTTTGTCTTCCAAAGTGGATGCCACAGATAGCTAAATATATGGTACTATAGAATGATTCCGGTAATTCTCAAAGCATTCACGTACACAGTCAACATGATAGATCGACCGTATAAACGTAACACAGTGAAGAGTATACGAATTCAAAGCACACAAAGCGAGCCTCTATCAGACAACAATGGCTCTCGTTGGACATTCCCAGTGCCTTCGTGAGGAACGGAATGTCTCCTACCTCAGGTAACCTTTGAAGTTTAATTCCCCATTACCACAGAAACTCTACACAGGACACTACTGGCTGCTGTAATTCATTGTCAAAGCAGTTTTACCGAGAATTCAAAGCACTAATCGTATTGATCCGAAGCAGAATGAATTAAGAAATTTAATCAACAGTGCTACCGTAAAGTGGCATTTGAGTGGCAATCATGCCCATTATTCTACTCCAGCGATAATGGAGATGTAGTAAACAATAATTACTTCGATGTGCTAGTTATAAACCAGCCATATCCCCTGTACATCTACTAGTAGTGACATGAACGCTTTATTCTTTTGATTGTACATATATAAAAGTATTGTTAAAACGAACATCCGATTTATTTTTAGAAACAATTCGTAGCTTTCCATTAATGTGTTGCTGTTGTTCCTAACTAAAACATTAATAACTGAAATTTAGTGATTTTCTTTAAAATAATCGATTTTCTGAATTATTGTTTAAAAATCATTTCAAACCTTCTATTGCCCGAAAATGGCAGATTGTCTCAGGTTCCACCATCTTTAAAGGTTTTACGGACATTTTTTTAAGCTGCCAAAATTTAACGATTATCCAGATGTAATAATAACTACCTGTATTAAGAAATGTTATTGTCAACTGACTGTTTAGGTTAAGGGATGTTATCTTCATTTATTTTATTGTATTAAACCGCCTCTGAATGAAGAGAGCTGCATAAAGGGGCTTTGTAGCCTCAGTGGCCTGTATAAGGGAAACAATAAATTCAAATTCAAATTCATATGGGAATAATATTTGCATTTCTAAATTGTAATAACTTTTCACCTGCATTTTAAATTACAGTTTCTGAGCTTGGCTATGTGAGAAGCCACTTTGTCGAAACACGGCAATATCCTTCTCAGCTTTAAATAAACCACTCATTAAGAATAAATCAGAAAGGCGTTCATTTCCATTACTTTGATATGAACAAAACCATCATTTGGAGAGTAAACATCCCACTTAATGAGTTGCGGTGTAGGCTATACTCCAATGCACTGAGCTCCCATACTTCATTACAAAGCCCGGCACTGGCTGTTAACGCTTTTGTCACCGGGAATGAAATTTAAACACAGTTAATTTTTTTGTTCAGTACGTCATGGCGAGTGATTGTATCTTGGCAAAGCTTTCACTAGCTGTGATTTTTAAAGCTCGCCTACCAATCTGAATGGAACCACAGATTGCAGCGATGGAAATATACTCTTGTTCCGTGCGAGATAGATTGTAGGATAGAAAGTCATTCAGGAGAAATACAGCACCCATTCTTTAAACTGACACTTATTGGGCACTAGTTGATTTTTCAAGTTATAACTCTGTACTTCATTGGTCTGTTCCGGTGAATGGAGAGTAATTTTGGATGAAACTGCCAGTTTCATTTAGCCATCAAACTTTTATTACCTCAACGTTCTTATACAGGCTAGCTCTTTTATCTGCCGTTGGTGGCTAGATGCCGATAAGTGCACCATTTATAACATAAATACAGATTTAGCTGAGCAGGATAAAGTGCTAGGGTGTGACACCAGGCTATAACAGTATTGCAATGTTATCTAACCTAATATCTCTAAAAAATATACCCTAGGTCTCGGTGACGTATTCAGTAGCATGTTGAGCTGCTATGCCCAAGATCGCGGGTTCAAACCCGGCCGAAGTCGTCGGAGTTTGAAGAGCGTCAAAATCCTTCAGTATGCCTTCCTTCGGAGGGGAAGTAAAGCCAGCGGGCCCATGTCATAGATTTATGGCATGTTAAAGAACCTTCCACTAATTGCACCTGTGTGAAGCTAAATTGAATAGGTTAAGAATGTAAACAACGCTCTCTCAGGTTCCTACGTTCGTTGCCAAGAGCCGACTGCGGTGACGTCTGGTAGCTAAGTTCTGAACTAGTAGTCGTTGACGGTGGCGTTTGGAGGCAAATGTAGGAACTACTTGAAAATTGATCGTCTGCAGTCCTTACTTGAATTAAAACAGATACACACCCTAATACAGTCATCACAATTAACACCGGTTATCAGACAGATTCTTCACACACCCAAAGTACACGGGGCTACATGACCACGTTGTCGCAGCCCCTAAAATTAAGAACCAACCAACCAAGTTCCAACGTTCGCTGCTAGGTGTAAGTGATAGTAGTATACGGTAGCCAAAGTGGGAAATACTTGAAATTGACCTTGTTGGGAGCCCACGGGTGATCAATTAAAAATACCCTGCTATGGCCATTGTCTGCATTTCTTATATAATATCTCTAAAAATAAAGTAGGGGAGAGTTGGCTACTACAGTACCTGCCAATGGTAATTATACCTATAAATTTTAAATTTAAAAAATGTATATTTTCTTCTCACTTTTCAAGACGAAATGACTGAGAAGTAAGATAAAATAAAATGATAATTTTTGTTTAAAGGGGTCTAACATCCAGGTTATGAGCCCCTTATGATTTAGCTGGCTGTGTGGCTCAGCGTCAACGTTCTCGCCTGCTGTCCCACGATTGCAGGATCGAACCCTGGCGCAGTCAGCTGGCATTTGAAGGTGTGCAAAAACAAGGGAACCGTGCCAGTAGATTTACTGGCAAATAACATTATTATTATTACCTTATTATTTGAGTGACAGTGAAAATGAAAAATGAAATGGAAATTATAACCTAGAACTAAAAAAACTGTTGTTGTTGAAGTTGAATATTCATTTAGGGGCTTTGCGCCATCGTTGTCTTGTAACCTTGTGCACTTGGGTGTGTGTAGGATTTATCTGATAACCTGTGTCACTGTGATGTCTGTACTACTGTGTGTATTTGTAAATGAGGTAGGATTTGGGTAGGAAGTGGCCGTGGCCTTAAGTTAGGTACCATCCCAGCATTTGCCTGGAGTAGAACTGGGGAAACCGCGCAAAGCCACTTCCAGGATATCTGAGGTAGGAATCGTACCAGGCTTTTCTCAGTATTGCCTCATGAGGCTGAGTGTACCCCGTTCCAGCCCTCAGACCAGAATTAAAATTTTTGGCAGAGCCGGGAATCGAATCCGTGCCTCCGGTAAAAACCAACTACAGAAGAAGAACAATTGAGAAGAAAAAAGGAAAGTGGGATATAAAAGACTGGAAATTAATGCCCTCAACCCTCGAAGAATGAGAATTGAGAGGGTTGGATGGAAGGAGAGCCATGAAAGTCATATAGGAAACGGGAAAGAGGAGAGGGTCTACTCCAGAGACACTGTAAAATGGATGAAAACCAAACCCAGCTCAGGAATTATTCGGTATTGCCAACTCCCAAAGTCACCAGCCGTGAACCATTTAGGGTGTAGCACTATCTATGGTGCACCATAAGTGGTGGGGCTACACACACCCTGCCTCCTTGAGGGCCTTGGTCAGAAGATAGGAGATGTATGATGAAAGGAAAAATAAGAGGTCTCACCCCGAGAAGAATGAGGGATCAGGATACATGAGACAAGGGCCAATTAAGGCGGAAAAGGGAAATACACCCTTGGCTTCGGATACCCTAATATCATAGGGGTCGGAAGAGAACAAGAGTTGACCAAGGGAGGTGTACAATTGGTGTCGTAGAGTAGGCAGGTGAGAAAGTGACGGCTACGACCAACAGCTCCGCTGAGATAAGTATCCACATTATATAATAGAGTTCAAGTGCATGCTCTAATTTTCATTTTTATATTGTGTTCTTCTAAATTATATGCACGTGAATAAGTAATCCACTAACCCGTATAAAACACTAAGGCGATTTTTGTTACCGCGAGATTAATAAAATGGCTTAACTGATTGACTTTGTAAAGCATTCTGACGAAAGCTCTTGGCCTCTTGAATTGCAGAGTATCTCTAAAGGAAAATATATGTTAGGGTATATTTTAAAATTAATAAAGAAAATGTAATATTTGTCGGTCCCGCGCTTGCGCAGAATGGCTTTTCTCCACGAGAGAAATGACGGATCCCGCCGCTTCTTACTGAGATCTTTGTTTATGAGAATTAAAAAGGGGGGAAATATTGTTTATGATGTTTCCACGAATATATTAAATATAATTATAAAATAAGAGAAGTGTCGAAGAAATGAAACTGGCAGTTGAGTGTGTATGCTGATTACCTAACTTAATATTGCACTACCGGCACATTGTCTGGGTGGCTCAGGGGCTTTATGATATGTAATGTGCATCGTCGAGGGAGTTGGAATCCCACCTCACATACGAGTATGTTTTATTATTTCCGTATTCTTCTTCCTTACTATTGGTATTACATTGTGTAAACATATTATACTTTTATTATTCCCGTAAAGTAACGAATACTCCAAGATGTACGTTGCCATATACATTTAAATTATTAAAGAAAAATACCTACAATCGCTTTCGCCATGAGAGTCAATTGGCAAACATAATTCATTTGATGGACTCGGACATCGTGGTCACTCAGCCCCGTGTACTTTGGTGTGTGTGTGTAAAAACTTCTTTGTTAATCTGTGTTATTGTGATAGCGGTATTAATGTGTATATGTGTAATTGGTGGGGAATGGGGAGTTGACGGCCGAGGCTTTAAGTTAGGAACCATCCCGGTATTTTCCTGGAGTGGAATGGGAAACCATGGAAACCCATAACCAAGATTGTTGATGTGGGAATCGAGCCTTCCTCTTCTTAGTTTTGCCTCAAGTGGCTGAGTGCGCCCCGTTCCAACCCTCAGACCAGAATTAAATTTCTTGCTAGAGCAGGGAATCGAACCCGGACCTACGGGGCGATAGCCAAGAATGTAGCCTTAAGATTGGGCTTACCCGTGTTAATCCGATTTTTGACATAATTCTAAACCTGCCTTCATCACGGTCGCTGACGAAGTGAATCTATGCTCATTCCAGTAGTTGACGAAGTGATTCTGTGCCCCTCTGCATAATTTACTGTCATGTAAACGCAAAGGATTGTATCTATAACAGGTGATGGAAGTAGCTTACTTACAGCAGTTTCGTACTGTTGATATCAAAATGAAGAACGTCATCCTGAGCTCCGTTTGCAAGCTATTGCAAAATTTGTTGCTGGCAGGGATAATTATAAAGGATTTTATTTTTGGCGATCAGTCCCATCGAATTCTCCTCAGCAACCAACGTGAGTATGAAAGTCTCTGAACTTCAGTGTTTCAGTGATTTTTATTGACTTTTTTAGAGTACATAACAATGAGTCTAACCACGCTGTTGATTTTGGCAATGGAAGTATTACTGTATTTGCCATTTAATATTTGGCGGCTCCGTTGATGCAGGCCACTAGAGTGTTATTGAATATGACGTTAATTTTGGGATAAATGGTACTATAAATAAACCCATTTGACGAAAAAGAATATTAGCCGCAAAAAGTGAGAAATCGGAGAAAATACGAAGCCACTTTTAAAATCCAATATAAATATGCCATTTCAGAAACAATTCTAGATATTATTCCTTACAGTGTAGGGTTC
This sequence comes from Meconema thalassinum, assembly GCA_946902985.2. Classification (NCBI taxonomy): domain Eukaryota; kingdom Metazoa; phylum Arthropoda; class Insecta; order Orthoptera; family Tettigoniidae; genus Meconema; species Meconema thalassinum. The sequence goes on from OX336388.2 coordinate 2,006,238,219, forward strand.
TCGACGAACAAATGTTAACATTGTTCTGCATTGTATTTCTCTTGCGAGAAATACGCTTGGTTACTTTGGCCTTTGCTGTTGTAATGGTAAAATTAATCTGATGAAATATACATATTTGACAGGCTGCAATTTTTTTTTTACTGGAGATGATATCTCAAGGAGTTTCAGAGAGAATATTCAGCAATACAACAATGCTATGTCCTTCGTTTCCTTTTTGGTGCTAATGTTACCGTGACACATGAATACAATCCATATTGTTTTAAAATGTATTTAATTGCACATCATTGCGTTTCTTCCTTATATTCAAAAATTAGAAGCGACCGTTCTTACGGCCAGTTGTATTTATTAGACTTCTCAAAAGCTAATCAAATAAGATCACCACATCAAGCAAATTCTTGCATCAGGGAGGGCTCACTTCATATTTTACACAATATTTCGCAAGAGCATAACCCGTACATTCAACTGACGATATTCGATTAGTATGGACCATAACATGGGATGAAGCCCCAATGGCAAATATTTATTCATTAATGCGTGTGAATTGACTTCTAGATGATACGAACCGACATTATTTCTTTTTGTGGGAAAGTTATTGTCTTGGAGGAGACTTCAGGTAGGTTTTGCCTGGGTTTTGCCGCACGCTTTTCACCAAACAGTTATTCTCAATTGTATTAAATACTCTTCTCTCTGGCCCTTTTCCAAAATACCCCGCTTATTTAAAAACAAGCGATCGAAACCAGATGAAATGGAATTTTCTGATGTTTTTGCTACATATTAACAGCGACTACTCCTCTTTGGACTCTGAGCCAGACTTTCAAGGCATGAGGATATCATGACTGAGATTTACGGCGAAACATTCACTTCTGCGAAGGATATAATACATTTTTCGAAAGTTTGAATTCTTACACCAAAAAATTAACAATGTAATGAGTAGTCATTGAATTTATATCCAGTAGTTCAAAAATATACACCACATTATCAGATTAAATACTGAAGCTGAAAGCCAGCTTCTTCAGTTTCCTACAGAATTCTTGAATTCCTTGTAATTAAGTGATTAGGCTCCACATCTCCAAACGTTTTAGCCATAGTTATGTTCATTAGAAATATAAACGTTTCCCAAGGCCCCCTATAATAATTGTAAGAAATATGGACTGTACGAAAATTGTTTGGATTTGGAAATAATAAGTGCAGTTAAAATTAGACAGATAGGTCTAATACTTCGGCTTGATTTAACACCATCCGATAAAATACTTCCTTTTTTTAAGAGGCAACAATTTCCAATTCGCTTGGCATACTTTATCACAATCAATAAAGCTCAAGGGGAAACTCTGGAACGTATAGGTCTCTATTTACCTTATCAAATTTTCGGTCATGGACAGCAGTATGTTGCGATGTCGAGAGTGCAATCTTTTGACGCCCTCGAAGTTGCAATAGTGCCAAAAAGTAATCGTACAAAGAATGTATATAAGAACATTCTACAGTACACATTTTCCCTTTCACCGTAATGTTTTAACGGGTTTCAACTAGTTGTACATACATTTAAACCTCAACTTAGTGATCAGGATCTGATGATGACAGCTTGACTAGCCGGTATATGGTCTTAACAGGGCAGCCAACCCATAGCAACAGAATACCCTGAGTGAGCACTGGGAGGGATAATTAACACAATAAAATATATTAGATTTATAAACAAGAAGTCCAGTCACAACAATATACATTTTATCCCGGCCACTCTTTGCGCAAATTCGTGTAGACCGACTGAAGAGTTACAACTGACAGAAGTCTACTTTCAACTACAAACAGTAAACTTATTACTATGTGATCAAAAATATTAATTTTAAATGTAGTTTTGTTACAATCATGTTTACCAACTTTTACAATAAGCTGAACTTTATATTGTGAGTGAAGTCTAGTCGAAGTTCAGTAATTAAATCATTCATAATTCAATGATTGGCTCCGTGACCTCGTCTCTCCAATGAATAGCTTCCAAAACTCTTTCTCCCTCCCCATTGTTCTTCCACTTCGTAAGAGAAATTCTTACGTTGAATCAACGCCAGAATCAAACTTCAGGCGCTGGCATCTTTAATTTGTCAAAAAGAAAATCTACCTCTCATTTCCAAAGGTAGACAAATGTTGAAATAAAAATGAGCACTTTCTGGATGAATGGAGTGGTAATAATAAGGCCAGTGAATTAAAGGGATTCCTGCAAGACTGCGAATTCACAGCCCATTCAGTTCATCTTATCAGCACTGATTATCTTCGATCCTCCTTCTATGTCTGAGAAACGTGAGAATATTTTGTCGGATTTCTTTCGATCTTGTATACCTCGTGGCGTGCTGACTATCATTCTTGGCTGTCTCTGAGGGGGCTCGGGTTAAATTCCCTTCTTTGCCAACAAATTTAATTCTGGTTTGAAGACTGAAAAGGTGTTTATTCAGCCTCGTGAGGCAGACCTGAGATGATGAAGGTTCGATACCTGCCTCAGCTATCTTATAAGTGGTTTTCCATAGCTTTCCCTATCTACTACAGGCGAATGCCGGATTCCTATGCACTGCACTTGCTCGAGGAAAATAACTTTTAATACAATGTCCAGCGGGAATGTATACCTGCGTACATCAAGACGTTCGAACCCTCCTCTCACAGTTTTAACCCTCAAGTTTGTTGTTGTTGTTGCAGATGATGATTATTTAGGGTCTTTGCGACATCATGGACATGTAGCCCTATGTTCTTGGGTTTGTATAGAACTTATCTGATAACCTGTGTCACTGTCATGTCTGTACCAGTACTCGTAATCGAGGTAGGATTTAGATAGAAAGCAGCCGTGGCCTAAGTCAGGTACCATCTCGGCATTTTCCTGGAGTAGAAGTGGTAAACCATGGAAAACTACTTCCAGGATGGCTGCCGTAGGAATAGAACCAGCCTCTCCTAAGTTTTGCCTCACGAGGCTGAGTGTACCCCGTTCAAGCCCTCATACAAAAATTGAATTTCTTGGCAGAGCCAGGAATCGAACCCGGGCCTCCGCGGTAACTCATAAGACTGAGTGTACCCCGTTCCAGCCCTCATAACCGAATTTAACTTCTTGGCAAGCCGAGATATGAACCAGAAACTTCGCACTGACAACCAAGAATGCTAGTCATTATAATGTTTTCGCTTATTTTAGGGTATGCGACATCATGATTATTTAGCCCCGTGTATTTGGGTGTGTGTGCAATTTGTGTGATAACCTGTGTCATTGTGATGGCTGCACTAGTGTGTGTATTTGCAAATTGGGGATAGGGTTGGGAAGGAGGTCACCGTGGCCTTAAGTTAGGAGTCATCCCATCATTTTCCTGGAGTAGAAGAGGAGAAACCACGGAAAACTACTTCCCGGATGACGAGGTGAGACTCGATCCCTCCTCTTCTTAGTTTTGTTCACAAGGCTGAATGTTCCCCGTTCCAGCCATCAGACCAGCATTGAAATTTCTTGACAGAGCCGGGATTCGAACCCAGGCCTCCTGTGTGACAGCTAAGAACGCTAGTCACTATGGGACGAGGAGGACGTTAGAATTTGCGAATTGACTCTTCCACGTGGCGGAATTATTTTACTTATTGTTTCAAGTGAAAATCCACAGCCTGTTTCCAGTCTCCGACCGGGTCAGGAATGGAATGAATGAAGCCCCCATCTAGCGGCGAGGATAGGAACTGTGCCGGCTGCCGAGGCCTGACGCACTCCTCTGGGGCAATGATTAAATGAATGACAGATGAAATGAAATGATAGTGGAGAGTGTTTCTGGAATGAAATGTTGACAGGGAAAACCGGAGTACCCGGAGAAAAACCTGTCTGCCTCCGTTCTGTCCAGCACAGATCTCACATGGAGTGACCGGGATTTGAACCACGGACCCAGCGGTGAGAGGCTGGCGTGCTGCCGCCTAAGCCACGGAGGCTCTCTTATTGTTTCAAGTAAGTCATATAATTTTTAGCGTAATATGCAGTAGATCTTCCAGGCGGTTTCTTTGGCGTACTGCAGTTAGTAGCTTCTATGCCCAAGATCACGGATTCAAACCCAGCCGAAGTCGTAGGATTTTTAAGAGCGTTAAAAATCCCTCAGTATCGGAGGGGAAGCAAAGGCTATGTCATAGATTCATGGCATATAAAAGAACCTTCCACTAACTACAATTGTGTGAAGCTAAATGTGTAGGTTAGATTTGATTAACGCTCTCTAAGTTCCGACGTTCGACGCCAGGTGCTGGTTGCGGTGGCATCTAGTAGCTAGGTGTTTTTGACGGTAGCATTTGGTAGCAATAGTCGAATCTACTTGAAATTGATAACACACACTAATAAAGTCATTACAATTAACACCGGTTATCAGACATATTCTACACTCACCCAAAGCACACGGGGCTACATGACCGTGTTGTCGCAGCCTCTAAGCTGCGGAACGAACCCATCATACATCTTTCAGTTAAAATTTGGTTCCAGGAAAGGGAGTTATATCATATTAATTGAACGTGGCGTTCAGACCAACTGCCCTGGAAAAAATATAAACGAATTCTGTCACTAGTTCTGTATGTGAGTACACGAGAGTACAATGTTACACGTACTGTATTTTCTAAATGGAACACACGAGAGAGACAGAGGTATGAGAGCAATTAAAAACCCTTTACTGGATATTATGTCTCTCAATTGAGGGCAACAGAACAAAACAACCTGTAATTAAAAGGTCTTTTTACGTAATACCTGTACATCATTTCTTACATTGCGATGTTGTCCGACCCATTTGTATTCTGAGTTACGCAAAATTAATTTTATATCTATGATACAATCCATAGTTGGTTGGTTGGTTACTCAATTTAGGGGCTGCGACAACGCAGTCATGTAGCCCCGTTCACTTTGGGTGTGTGTAGAATCTGTCTGATAACCAGTGTGTGTTATATGTAATTCTGGTAAGGACTGCAGATTTATTTATTTATTTATCGTATGGCATACATGAAAATTATTTATAAGCTGGCATCAAGGTTACAAACATAATGAAGTGCCTGTGGTGTCCCTAGGAAGAAGTCGCTGAATTCACCTCTGTAGGATGTTCGTGGGCATTCTTTAGCTAGGAGCCCAACAGTCAGGACTGCAGATGATAATTTCAATTAGTTCCTACTTTTGCTACCAAATGTTACCGTCAACGACACCTAGCTGCGAACGTGGCTACTAGATGCCACCACAACTGGCACCTGCTGACGAACGTTGGAACTTAGAGCGATAATCAAATCTAACCTACAAATTATGCTTCACACAATAGTTAGTGGATGATTCTTTCACATGCCATAAATCTATGACAAGGGCCCGCCGGTTTTACTTGCCCACCGAAGGAAGGTTTACTGAAGGATTTTAACGCTCTTGAAAAATCCAACGACTTCGGTTGGGTTTGAACCCGTGATCTTGGGCATAATAGCTCAGCATGCTAACAACTACGCCACCGAAGCTACCATACAATCCATTTTAGCCAAATAATAATTCAAGTGTATTTTCGGACTTGTTACAAAGGCAGATCTAAATATAGATAGCTTGAACACTTAAGTAAAAGGTAAATTATTATATTCGCTACACTGCATCATACTAATAGTCTTTAGACTGGTTTAATGCAGCGACCATGCCTCCTTATCCTGAATTGATCGTTTCAGCTCTGCATAGCTACTACGTCCTCCATCCGAGGCAATCTGTTTACTACAGCCTAACCTTTGCCTAGTGGTTCTCCTCCACCCTTCCTTCCATGACTACCTTTGTCTTTCCTGGTGCCATAGTACAGTATGTGTAAAATGACCTCCATTCTTGCTTATTTAGTAAATCAAATGACTTTTTGCAGGTTCGTATCCTGGCGCAGCCAGCTGGCATTTGAGGGTGCGCAAATGTGAGGGAGCCGTGTCAGTAGATTTGCTGGCGCGTTAAAAATTCCCTTCGGGGCGAAATTCAGGCACCCCATCTACTCTAAAAGCCAGAGTAGTTAACATGGACGTAAAACCAATAATATTGTATTATATAATACGCTAAGACTAAGGTGTATGTATCACTAAACTCAAGCTCCTAAACCGGAGGCAGTTAGAAGGTGTGGTTTGTACCAAAATCATCCAAATCGTCTCAATAGTGCTGGGAAAATCTTGCATTTCTTGAAAAGTCAATGGAAATATATTTATTTGTTTATAAAGTGCTTTACTCATCGACACTATTGAAGACATTTCATTAAAAGTTATCTTATTTTCTTGAAATTGAAATCACTGATTCCAAGAATATAACCTAGTGGATTTTAGCCATAAAAGAAAAATTAAATAAATTTGGGGGGGGGGGTCTTTTTCAAAGATTAATCACAAAAATAACGTGCATTTTTAGGAGGCGATATCTTACCTCTTTCTCAACTTAATTGAGTTATTGTTGTCACAAATTGATCTGCTGTATGTTCAGAATGTTGTATAGCGGAATCGTTTTTGTATCATTGATTGAGGCAAATATATTAGCTTTGTTTTACAATTTACGTTATTTTTATTGAAAAAATAATTAATTGTGGGGGGCGCGACCCCTAATTTCAATTCAACAGCTTCATTCTGCTTTACAACATAGCTGCATTATTTGTCTATATTTTAGTTTTAAAATGAAACTAATATCTGCATTCTAAGTGGACATTTTAACTGCCCAAGTCAAGACAAATATTGAAAAGAATGGAGTGAGTGAAATCGTAACTTAAAGTTGAGGTACCCATTTAGAGTAAAGAGTCAACTTCTTAAAACTGCCTTTTCTTTGGATTTTGGGACAATCTTCTGCATTATCCGACCCGTGAGTATCTCCTGCATTGTTTAGTTCGGGAGTAGACTGATTCAAAGCCAGATTAATGTGTGATTTATCTGCTGCACCTATGCGTCAAAGTGACAGCTGCTGAAAAGCGAGCACATCGATCATTAAAGTGAATATAATATAAATGAGCTAAACAACAATAAAACTAGTATAAACTATATATTTCTGGAAATTAGAGAGGACAAACTATCGAATGAGACAATGAAAAAAAATCGAAAATTTTCTTGAAATGACTTATAGAAGGGTCGATGAATACTTTAAACAAATAAACAATACGATAGCCCCTGCGAGAACTCTGTCGCCTACAGCCCGTATAGCACTAGGGCCAGGCGGGTAGTCTGTACACATGGGGCGAACACAACCCATTATGCGAGAGTTCTCGCACGGGTCCGCTAATTATTATTATTAAATGACTTTTTTCGCTCTCTCCCGACAGCATCTTCAATAGCTGAAGGCAAATGCATTTCATTGGCTGGAAAGGAAGCTTTGAAGCCATTCTCAAGAGTTACGTCATTGCAACTATTCAGTCTGACAACATTACGTTTTGCTTTTATAGGGCAGCGACTGTTTGTGGGTTGTGTTGTGGGTTTCGTAGTGTTTCGTAGAGCTATTTTGATGTCGCTCACTACTACAAGCCGGACGTTTGTTTTAGACCATCGTTTCCCAACCATCAAGGGGTTCGCAAAATATTTCAAGGGGTTCACCAAACATTTTTTCATAATGGTGGGTTCCGAGGTTAGACCTATTACTGTTTCCTTAATTTCTTCAGCATTGTCATATTATAATTTATTTTATTTTTTTACTTGCGAATAGGCCACTTAGGATCACGCTACAATTTCACTGTTTTAGTTGTAATTTCCTCTGCCTCCAGTACTCCTTCATGCGATCGCTGTGCTGCTGCCGTTGTTCGGCCGTCCAAGCTCTTCCGGTCTTTGCAGCTCGTCTTTCATCATGAAACCCTTCCAAATTGTGTATCCTGATTCAAAACGTATCCCTTTCCAACATTTGGGCCTCCTGGATGTTAGATCTTTCAAGGTCTTTCCGAGTTTCTTTAATCCATGATGTAGTTGGTTTTTTTTTGTTCCAGAAGTAGTCAAACAACTGCTTGGTTAAGCTGGATTTGTCCAATCAGTACATGTGTCCAAGAAATATTAGCCTCCGTTTCCTCATGGTCGCAGTGATTGTTTCTACATTCTGGTAGACATCGGCGATGCTCCAAAGTTTCCATCCTGTTTCCGTCTGGATTGGACCCATGATTTTCCGGTGGATTCTCCTTTCCAGAACCTCCAACTTCTCTAACATATAGTTCATTGAAAGGCATTCACAGGCGTACAGACATTCTGTTTTGACTACAGTGTCGTAGTGCTTTATTTTGGCGTTCCAGGATATGCATTTCTTGTTATAGATGTTTTTTGTAAGCCCATACGCTCCCTCCATTTTTTAGATCCTATCGCCTGCCACAGCTTTCTCTAGACCATTGTCCTGTATCGATTGACCGATATATTTAAATTTCTTTACTCTCGGAATCCGCCCTATCTCCGTTTCAAGGAATTTCGGTCCTTCTGCGTCATTTATCATGAATTTTGTTTTCCCTATCGAGATCCTGAGTCCCGTCTTACTGGCAATCTTTTCTAAGAGGTTAATCTGAGTGATCGCTTCCCTTGCGCTTTCCGAGAGTATCGCAAAGTCATCTGCAAAGGCCAAACAGTTGACTTTGATCCCTCCTGATTTCCTCCCTAAGCAGATCGGGATTATTTCTTAATTTATAAGCTCTCAGTTCCACATTCGTACGATCTTTTCCAGGATGCAGTTGAATAGTATTGGTGAAAGTCCGTCGCCTTGTCTTACACCCGTCTTGATTTCAAACGACCGGGACAGTTCTCCCGTGAACTTAACTTTGGATCTTGTGCCTGTTAATGTATCTTTGATTGTGTTGGCCAACTTGGGTTTCACCCCGAATTCTCGAATGATTCCGTCCAGGGTTTCTCTGTCCACCGAGTCAAAAGCCTTTTTGAAATCTATGAAAGATACTACAATTTGTTTGTAGCTCAGCATTCTATGCCGTATTATTAATTTCAAGTTGAAGATCTGCTCTGCGCAGGAGCGACCTTTTCGGAACCCTCCTTGGTACTCCCCAAATTGTTTATCAAGGATCTCCTCTATTCTATTCAGGAGTATCTTTGAAATGATTTTATAAGTGACCGGAAGTAAGGAGACGCCTCTATATTTATTGAAGTCTATTTTGTCCCCTTTTTTATGGAGGGGGTGAATCAACGCTGTTTTCCATTGTTCTGGTATCTTCTCTGTCTCCCATATTATCTGAAATATTTTATGTAAGTCGTCCAGGATTTCCGGTTCCGTCCATTTCAACATTTCTGCCGTTATCGAGTCTTCGCCACTAGACTTGTTGTTTTTCAGACTTCGTAAGGCATTCTTGATTTCTTCCTTCGCTGGTGGTAAGTCCTCTCCTTGGTCCTCCAGTGGCGGCAGAAGTTCTAGTTTGTAGGTCGGTGGTGGGCAGTTCAAGAGACTAAAAAAAATACCTTGCAAGTATCTCGCTGTTTTCTTGGATGTTCAAACCGATTTTCCCATGTTTATTTCTGAAGCTCATACTTGGTGATTGGTATTCTCTGAGTTTGTTCTTAAAGGTCTGATAGAAATCTCTGGAATTATTTCTGGTGAAATTAGTTTCAATGTCTTCCAACTGTGCCTTCCCAAATGATCGTTTTGACCGTCGAAATACAATGAATGTTTCCTTCTTTCGGCGCCTGAATTGTTCCAAGTGTACCGTCTTTCCGGAACATTTCCATATTCTCCATTTCTCAAATCTTTCCTCGAGTGCTTTCTCGCAAGCTTCGTTCCACCAGATTGCTCGTTTCCTTTTTGCGAGCCCTAGTGTCTTCTTCACGGCACCATTAATCCTTGCCAGCTCTTCGTGTTAACGGTGTGGATTTCTTCCCTAAAGTTCTTAATGATATTTTCTGTGATGTTTATTCAGTTAATGTTGTATCTGGTCATTCTGTGTGGGCGGTTCTTTTGGTTGGATGGGAGAAAGCGGATTTTAACTTTGGAGAGGTAATGATCCGAATTGAATTCACCATTTCTGATCACTTTGACGTTCATCACCTCTCTGGTGCTTGTTCTGGTTATTGCTATGTGGTCCAGTTGGAATTCTCCTAGGGTGGGATTTGGAGATATCCAGGTCTTTGCTTTTCTAGGAAGTTTCCAGAAGTGTGTGGACATTAGTCTCAACTGGTACGATTTGCAGAGTCCAAGGAGTCTTTCCCCGTTCTTGTTAGTCCTCGTATGTGCTGGGTAGTCTCCTACTATGGTTCTGTATTTTATCTCTGTCCCTACCTGTGCGTTGAAATCTCCCAGAATATTTGTGTGTGATTTTCTGGTATCCTGGCGATTTCAGTTTCCAGAAAATCCCAAAACTCATTCACTTTCTGGGGGTTTTGCTTGTTGTCTTCGTTGATGGGAGCGTGGCAGTTGATAAAAGTATACTTCTTAATCTTGCACTGAAAGACAATCTTTCAGATTTAGATGTGAAGTCTACGACGCTGTTAACAATCTTCTTATGTATGCAGAAGGCGGTTCCGAGCAGGGGCAGGTTAGCATTTTATAGAAATGCTCTGCAAAAGCCATTAACAGAAGCGTAAAATAACAAGTTCTCAAACAGAAATAGTTCGACCTTATTGTGAAGCCTGTGTAAATATATTTTGAAGGAGCAAAATACTTTGCAATGCTGCATACGAAAGCGGCAATCAGTGAAATCGAACTCAGCCCCAGCTGCGAGCAGATTTCAAGCCGATTGCGGGTCGGTAGGCAACCCATTTTACAGTTCCGTGTTGAATCGGAACATACTATACACTGCATATTTAAAAGTCAGTGGTTCACCCAACTCAGATCGTTGTAGAAGGGGTTCGCGAATCGGAAAAGTTTGGGAACTGATGTTTTAGACGATTGTCCTTGACCTTGAAGTTTGCCGCTGAGCCTGTACACAGCCACTCCCTCACTTGTCACCACCAGTCTGATGTAATGGAATTCCAGACTTGAGCACGTGACGCCACCATCGTGCAGTACAGTACAGTCCACGTCAAAGTATTGTGTGACACGGAAGTACACATTACATAGTTACGAACAGAACGCCATTATACTTGCCAATGACTGTACTTCAGCAGTAGCATGAGATAGTTTGTCCATCATCTGACCGCATGGGGCAGCTGACAACAACACAGGTCCTGTAGTAACTCGCCTCCAGGCTTCCATTATGATTTTTTACTCGTCTAAAACAAATGTCCGACCTGTACTCCCTTATACGCAATACGACAGTAGACCAGTCTCAGAAAACCGAAACAGCCAAAACTGTTATGCTGACGACCAGTTTCATGCGGTTTCCAACCAACTGTAATGTAAAGACTAAGCAATTTTTCTAGGTTTGTGTCGTGTCTTGTGTGGGGTTTCGCCTAGGACACCAAGCTGGCTCATTAGCGTGCTCTTGATGTCCCCGCCCAGACCCCCACAGGAAAAGCAAACTGCGCGCTGCCTCCCTTTTTATGAAACGCACCTGCGCCTCTTAACTGCGAGAATTAAAAGCTCAAGCAGCCACAACCTCCATATCAAGGCTTCCCAAAAAGAAGGTATATTGGCTTTCACGGCCGGTGAATTAAAACTCAGCAATTTTTCTAGGTCTGTGCCGTGTATTGTGTGGGGTTTCACCTAGGACAACAAGTAGGCTCATCATCGGGCTCTTGGTGTCCCCATTCGGACCCCACTCTTCTTGGAAGCCTTCATAGGGAGGTTATGGCTGCTTGAGCTTTTAGTTCTCGCAGTAAAGAGGCGCAGTTCGCTACTTCTGTGGCGGTCCGGGTGGGAACACCAAGAGCCCGCTGATGAGCCAGCTTGGTGTCCCAGGCGAAACCACACTCAAGACACGGCACACACCTAGAAAAATTGCTGAGTTTTAGGTAGATTTCATTAGAAAGCTAACTATTGCAATGGGTACCATGTTTCGACTTCCGGAAAATTTCGACATATCTTCGCGTTTCACATCCCCCAGACCCCAAAACCACCGTCAGTTCAAAAGTTTATATATAATTTATGTATATATGTATATATATATATATATATATATATATATATATCAGTTTCTTGTGGACACGATAACTGCCGTAATTGTGCACCAATCACTTTGAATTTTTTACATAACATGTATCCCTATAAAATCTCGGTCGAGTTCGTTAATGGGCAAAATCGGTCGAAGGGGGTGAAAATGGGGGGCTTTTTTCGAAAAAGTGAAATTTCGCTATAACTCTCTTAATACGTGAAATATCGAATCCATTCAAAGTTCATAATATGTGTCAAATAAGTTTTTTGATAGCACCAACCATTGACCAAAGGGGTGGAAAAAAGTGGGTTTTTCGGGAAACATTAATCATATCTCTCTTAATAGGCACAATATCAAAACCGTACAAAATGGACAATATCCCTCCAATAATTACCTAAAACTTTTGTCTGAAAGAATTTTCGATATGACCCACCATTACGCCACGGAGTGAGCAAAATGATTTAAATTATAAGAAAATTCCAAGTGCCAAGAGTGGTTGCCATGACAACTTTACTTTTAATTGATACGGGTTGAGCCATCAGCAGTTGCTATGACAACGCCACTGCACGAGATCACATTCTGTTTTCATATGTCTGTGGGAAGCGACTTCGGTATCGGAACTGGTAGCATGCTGAACTTCTATGCCCAAGGTCGCGGGTTCAAACCCGGCTGAAGTCGTCGGATTTACTAAGAGCGCCAAAAAACCCTGAGTATGCTTTCCTTCGGAGGGGAAGTTCCAACGTTCGTTGCGAGTTGATGGTTCCGGTGGCATCTAGTAGCCAAGTTCACAGCTAGGTGTCGTTGATGGTAGTATTTTAAATTATGTAGCCTATTTTAGGTAGATTTCATCAGAAAGCTAACTATTGCAATGGGTGCCATGTTTCGACTTCCGGAAAATTTCGACATATCTTCGTGTTTCACATCCCCCAAACCACCGTCAGTTCAAAAGTTTATATATATGTGTGTGTATATGTATGCATATATATCAGTTTGTTGTGGACACGATAACTGCGTAATTTTGCACCAATCACTTTAATGTTTTACATAATATGTAACCCCTTAAAAAATCGGTCGAGTTCGTTAATGGGCAAAATCGGTTAAAGGGGGTGAAAATGGGGGGGGGCTTTTTTTTTCGAAAAAGTGAAATGTCGCTATAACTCTCTTAATACGTGAAATATCGAATCAATTCAAAGTTCATAATATTTGTCGGATAAGTGCCAAAAATTTATGTCAAATAGGTTTTTTGATAGCACCAACCATTGACCAAAGGGGTGGAAAAAAGTGTTTTTTTCGGGAAACATTAATCATATCTCTCTTAATAGGCACAATATCAAACCCGTACATAATGGAAAATATTCCCCTAATAATTACCTAAAACTTTGTCTGAAAGAATTTTTGATCTGACCTACCATTACGCCAAGGGATGAGAAAAATGATTTCGGAATTAAAGAACATGCCAAGTGCCATCAGAGGTTACCGTGACAACGCTTCTAAATTGATGAGGGATGAGCTATCAGAGGTTGCCAAGACAACACCATTGCACGAGATCACATTCATTTTTCCATCTGACTGTGGGAAGTGGCTAACTGGTAGCATGCTGAACTTATATGCCCAAGGTCGCTGGTTCAAAGCCGGCCAAAGTCGTCGGATTTTCTAAGAGCGCTAAAAAACCCTCAGCATTCTTTCCTTTGGAGGAGAAGTTCCAACGTTCGTTGCAAGTTGCTGGTTGCGGTGGCATCTAGTAGCCAAGTTCACAGCTAGATGTCGTTCACGTTAGGATATGGTACAAAATTAGGAACTACTACTTAAAATTGACCGTCTGCAGACCTTACCTGAATTACACACTAAAACAGTCATCAAAATTAACACCGTTTATCAGATTCTACACACCCGGGGTTACATGACCACGTTGTCGCAGCCCCTAAACTGAGGAACCAACAAAAATCTCTGCGGGAGATAAAATTTTACGAGAAGAAGTTACAGACTGTCAGATAGTTACACATCAGTTCCAAACCTTGCATAAGGACAGTGTGATCAGAAGTATAAAAATGAACCCCGAATGACAAGAAGGTTACCATCCCCATAGACAATAAAATGATAAAAATATGCATACAAAAACGAAAAAAGTTGATTTTTAACCTCCAAATGTAAAATACTTTCTTGCAATCAATGAGGTCTGATCCTCCTACGAAAACCTGCATATTTTGCCTATTATAGCTAATCCCCTAGTTTGCCCGGTGAAATCTACCTCCGCCTTCCGGCGTGCCGAGAGGATTTTTTAATTCTCTGGCCGTGAAAACCAATATACCATCTTTTTGTAATGTAAAGGTTTACTTGTCGATATTTCTCTTACATTGTTCGTAACGAATACAAACATTCTCCTCAAGCATATAGAATCACTGTACCATGAGGTTTGTGGTCTGTGGAGAAGAAGCGAATTCGAAGAATTTTTGAAACAACAAACTGCGAGTAACCACAGCAATTCCAATTGAATATCCCGCACGCTAGTGGAAACTTTTCTAATTGTAGGGCAGGTGCCTCCCGAGAGGCTGGCCGGCACTCTGTGGTCATGACTCCCCACAGGTAGTGAGCAAATATGTGAAGTTACAGTAGGCCTACAACGCAACCCCCTCCCTCGGCATCTTTAAGTATGTAAAAGTTGTTTTTGATTGCTTTAGGGACTTTGTGACACAGTGGTGATTTCTCCATGTAGGACGTGAGGATCATCCTACAGTCATCTCTTAGCTGTAACTATTTAAACAAATAAGTTTTGTAAAATAGCCTTTGGGAATACCTTGCGAGGTGTCGTGCCCGATGCGACCCGTGCCGCAAGCGACCCACCAATTTGCCATCGTGCCACTAGCGACTCAAGCACTGATATATGGTGAAATCTGGGAATTTCTGTCTCTGCTAAAATTCCGCTTAGGTTAGGTTAGGCGCCGTAAAAATTGAAGAGCTTATTTCCAAAGTGACGTAAATCCAAAATTGACGGTTTTCCAGTTTTTTCTTTCATAAGCAAGTTTATAGGTTCTCTCAACGTATAGCAAAGTTTTTAAGTCGCAATACGTCGTATATCCCACATTGACAGAGACCTAAAACTATGTTTATTTGCAAAGTTACGTAACTCCAACGCGTATTTATTTCCAATGTGTCTTATATCCATGTTGACCTATCCAATGACTCTCTGGACATCACGTGATATCACGTGATAAATCAAGGCCATGACTAACTTTGAAGAATATGCAGAGCATCAATTTGTGTTTGTTGTGTTTAAACCATTTAAATGTTCATAAATGTCACTCAAAGCGTATTATTTATTTATTTCCAAAACGTCCTAACTCCAACTTACTGAAGACGACTACCACAATTTCCATTGATAGGAGATTTTTAAAACACAGTGGCAGGATGTGCATAAAAGTAATGAATGGAATTACATTATATTCATAATCATAAAGCAATGTTTAATACGAAGATACAAAAACGCGATTTCTGAAGTTTTGCATTTCATGGATTTACGTCACTTTTGGAAATAAGATCTTCAATTCTTCTCTCGAGCAATGGGTCACATGGGGCACTGTAAGCTACTAGCAGGGTCGCTACAGCCACGATTTTTACTGGGTCGCATTCGGCACGTAATCCCTTGCACGCCCTCTCGATAAGCGATGTCTCGCTGTCACTGTCAGTACTTGTAACTAGTTCTACATTTCCCCCCCTAGATGGGTGAAGTGTGACTTTCACCGCCCGGAGTAGAAAACTGAGGAAGAAAGCTTTAGAAATGAATGATGATGATGATGATAATTGTTGTTTTAAGGGGCCTAACATCAAGGTTATCGGCCCCTGATGAAATGAAATGGCGTGAAATGAAAGGATGAAGTTAGAAAACAGCTCACTGCTATGGATGAAACGAAAATGGTTTAGATAAAATAGACAGTGAGCCCCAACAACTATGCCTTATGTATCAGGGAAAATACTTACAAAAAGGAACTCAGATTGAAACTACGCACCAAATGGACATAAGGGAATTTCGAACGAAAATACTCACAAAAGGAATAGATTGAAAAATACGCACAAAATGTAGGTTAAGTTCAAAATACGTACAAAATGCAACGTACAGTCGAAATACCTACAAAATGCAAGTGACATCAAAATACTTACAAAATGCAAATGAGATTGAAAATACGCACAAAATGTAATGGAGATTCAAAATACCCACAACATTGCAATTGAGACTTAACTACTTGAACAAAGCGGGGTAGGTTGAAAAAACAAAATGCAATTGAAATTCAAAAAACTCACAAAAGCCCCGGCCCGGATATTGAAAGACTTACTAAAAAGCAATTTAGATTGTCAATCCTTACAAAATGCAATTGAGATTGAAAAACACTCACAAAATGCAATCTAGATCGAAAATACGTACAAAATGCAACGTAGATTAAAAATACCTACAAAAAATCGCTAGAAGGGGATTTAGATACACGGGGAACCAAGTAACAAAAACTGTGCGAGAATCTGAAAGAGAAAAGGAAATATAAGGAAAAGAGGAGAGTATTGGAGAGGAGAGGGGAGGGGAGAGAGGAGAGGGTTCGCCCCAAAGGGAAGGGACAAAAGGGGAAAACGGACCCAGCTCAGGAATCCCTCGGGGTCGCCAACTCCGGAACTCACCAGCCGTGAGCCCCTGAGGGTGTAGCATTATCTAGGGTGCACCAGAAGTGGTGGGGCTACACACACCCTGCCTCCTTAAGGGCCTTGAGCACAAGGCAGGAGGTAAAAGGAAAAGAAAAAGAAGGCTGACCCCTCACAGAAGGAGGGTGTCAGGAAAGATGAGACAAGGGCCAATTAAGGCGGGAAAGGATGAGACTCCCTAGGCCTCGGATACCCTAATACCATCGGGGTCGGAAGAGAACAAGAGTTGACCAAGTGAGGTCGACAGGAAAGAAGACGGAGAGGAGTGGCACAAGTAAGTGGAAGCAATGCCGGACTCAGCTGGGGCCCCGTGGTCGCCAACCCACGCCCACTAGAAATGAGCCCCAGGGGGAAGAAATGAATGGGTAGCCCTTGAGGGGGAAGGGGCAGGTTTAGTCTGTTTAATGGCGCTCTGAGGACGTCTACTGAGATCCTCAAGTCTCGCTATTGGTTGATTTTGAATTAACACTACGGGCTTATTGGTTACGATTTCACTCGGATAAATGGATAGACTGTTTTCAACGTGTCCACATCTTTGGAGTGGTATTCAATTGTATTGTGTAATGTGTTCGTAATAGTGATGTGCGACTGAATATTTAATATTAGACCGAGTATAATATCTCAATTTAGCCCAGCTATAATAATTAGCTTAGGTTAATAAGTAGCCTATCCTATTGTGTCCTACACACTATAAAAACAAGAAGTTCCGTGACGAACTAAAGAGCCTACTATTCTTTAAATTAAGTTCCATGCCAATGAGTAATCTACAGTATATGAAGCTATCTAGAATAATGACGAAATTAAGTTGGTAATATCGAAATGTCTAATTAGTTCGAAATATACCTGGTATAATGTAGCCTAATAGAGCACTATAGTTGGCAGCCCTGGTGACTGAATATATTCATAGTTCCATCTCTTAAGGTACAGAATGCAAAATTTGGTTGAAATCCAATGGACGTTACATGCAGTTAGACATTGGATCTATCAGCATGCGTAAATGCATGTTGGCAACAATGTCATGCGTGTGCTGGTCAGAAATAATCTGAAATATTATGATACCTTGTTGTGCCAATTTTGGATGAAATCCATTTGTTAGTATAGAAGTTACATGTATTTTAAGATTGGAGCTATCAGCAGGCATAAAATCATGTTGGCAGCACTGACTTACATGAATTACTCCAAATTAATCTAGAATGTCAGGTGCTATACGTGTGCAAAGTTTAGAGCTGCTGGCTTGCATACTTTATGATATATTGATATTAGGGTTAAAAAAAATATAGACAGCATTTATTAACAGTTAGCAGCCCTGATTGCTCCTAAGAATACTTATAGTTATATCTGTTATGTTACACATAGCAAATACGAAATTTGGTTGAAATCCTAATAATAATGCTATTGGTTTTACGTCCCTTTTAACTACACTGGCTTTTAGAGACGCCGGGGTGCCGGAATTTTGCCCCGAAGGGGATTTTTAACGTGCCAGTAAATCTACTGACACGGCTCCCTCACATTTGCGCTCCCTCAAATGCCAGCTGACTGCGCCAGGTTTCGAACCTGCAACCTTGGGCTCAGTAAGCGAGAACGTTACCCCTGAGCCACGCAGCCAGACGGTTGAAATCCAACTGATAGTATAGAAGTTACATGTATTTAAAAATTGGTACTATCAGCAAGCTTATAATCATGTTGGTAGAACTGACGTATATAAGTTACTCCAAATTAATCTAAAATGTCAGGTACTATAGGTGTGCATAGTTTAAAGCTGTCGGCCTGCATTCTTTCTGATATATTGGTATTTGGATAAAAACAATAGAGAGAGCAATTATTAACAGTTGGAAGCCCTGGTGGCTCTTAAGAATACGCTCAGTGATATCAGTTTATGTACTCATATTACATCAAAATTTGGTTGAAATCCATTTGATAGTGTAGAAGTTATATGCATTTAAAAAGTGGACCTATCAGAAGGCTTAAAATTATCTTGGCATTACTGTCATGTATGGCCTCCTGGAAATTAAACTGAAATAGTATTATCTACATGTGTGCCAATTTTGGAATAGCTCCCATGCATACCTTCCATGATATCCAACATGAAGCTCAAATTTCTTGTGCGTTTTTTCAGCAGCTGATAGCACTGACATCATTTTCAAATATGGACGTGAGATATTCCGGTATACATCTTTACTCATACTAAATTTGGTTTCGATTGCTGCAGCCGTTTAGGAGTTGATAGGTGGGGACACACACACGGCCAGACAGACAGACAGAAGGACAGACAGACACACATTTTCCCGGATCGATCTCATAAGTCTACTTGTTCCTCATTTTTAGCCTACTTTTCACATTTTGCAAAAATGAGGAAAAAGTAGACTTATGAGATCGGGCAAATGTGTGTCTGTCTGTCCTTCTGTCTGTCTGTCTGTCTGTCTGTCTGTCTGTTCCTCTCTATTTACCTCATCAAGGTTTCAGTCATAGCCAGTTAAGTTTATATGTTGTTAAGTCGATCTTTCAAAGCCTTTAAAGTTGCAACAGTGTCAAAAAGTAATCGTTCAAACAATGCATAATTATAAGAGAATCCTTCAGTAAATATTTTCCCAATGACCGTCATGTTTTGACGGGTTTCAGCTAGTTATTATTAAGATATTATCCCTGCATTCTTCTGGAAGAAGTGTAGAAAATTCAGGAAAACCACAAACTCAGGATAACCTCCGTTCTCCCGACTTGCTGCAGCTGCTCATTGCGGTCGCGGTCGCGGTACGCAACATAACCCGCCCTTCTACGCCGCGGGATTCTTCAGCAAGTAACTGAAACAAAATTTCTGATTTATTTCCTTGTAAATACCGCTCGCAATTCTAGATTTGGAGATTGTCTGCATGTCGGAGATGGCAGTGAAATATCACACTGGTCCGGTATCAAACAGTGAACTTTAGCGAACTAGTTCCCTCATGGTAATGGCATGTGCTGTACAAGGGAGGAGAAGGATCCATAACATTCATTGAAAGTGTATTTTATAGATAACGTTTGGAACCGTTGAAAGTGATTTGACCTTTAAGGTAAGAAAGACCTGCCTATCTTGCCCATGTTAAATCTTCAAATTTTTGGTGCACTTGACTCTAAATCCGTTTGGGGTAGCCAATTGAAATTTTCAAGGATTATCTGCAATGATAAGAAGGATTATTGACAAAACGAAATACATTTGCCAATATGATTTTTTTAAGGTATGTTGTTTTAATCCAAAATAATTTCGAAAAATATTTATATTTCATTTTGTATATTATTGAGAGGGATATCCCTTCTTATTACTGTTCATTAGGATGATTGATGTTGATATATCAACAAATTTAATGGACCTATTATCTTCATTAGTTTTCCTACAAAAGGTACCAAAGTAGTGAAAAATGTTAAACTGAGAAAAATGAGGTTGAAGTTCCTCATTACATTTTGTTACCTCTGACAATTATTAGAACATTCCTGCCCCATAACTTGCAGCATTTCGTTCATCACTGGTTATGTTGCTTCCTAAGTCTCCTACTTCCTTTAACTTTTAAATAAATAAATAAATAAATAAATAAATAAACAAATAAGTAAATGATAACAGTATTAATAAACAAATGCGTATTTCAACTCATCTTTTTGCACAAAAAAAAGTGAACTTTTTCCCTTGTTCAAATCAACGATTCAATTATTAATAATTGGGGCAGATGACCTCGCTGTTCCAACTCTTAAATCAATATTTCTTAATATTATGAGCATGTTCAGTAACCACTAGTAACATAAACAATGCAGGAAGTTGTCATTTTTATCAACAAAAGTCTGCGCTCACCAGAGCACACCGGAAGTGAGTTCAGAAATCTATCTATAATACAGTAGTTCCACGCACAAACATAAATCTCTGTAAAAGTGGGCGTTGTCATTCATGGTGCAGCATAGTCATTTATATCTCCTAAAATGACAATTATTCATACGTTTTCGACCTTCTTTGTCCCCCAGGTGCTCACATCTAGTGTCGTGGGTTGGCGACCTCGGGGCCCCAGCTGAGTCCGGAATTGCTTCCACTTACTTTTGCCGGCCTCCTCTCTGTCTTCTTTCCTTTCGACCTCACTTGGTCAACTCTTGTTCTCTTCCGACCCCGACGGTATTAGGGTAACCGAGGCCTAGGAGTCTCTTCATTCCCCGCCTTAATTGGCCCTTGTCTCATCTTTTCTGATTCCCTCATTCTGCGAGGCTTCAGCCTTCTTTTCCTTTTCATGTTATCTCCTGCCTTCTGCTCAAGGTCCTCAAGGAGGCCGGGTGTATGTAGCCCCACCACTTTTGGTGCACCCTAGATAATGCTACACCCTCAGGGGCTCACGGCTGGTGGGTTCGGGAGTTGCCGACTCCGAGGGATTCCTGAGCTGGGTCCGGTTTCCCTCTTTTTTCCCTTACCTGTGGGGAGGGCCCTCTCCTCTTTCTCTTTCCTATCTGCCTTTCATGGCTCTCCTTCCTTACAAGTCCCTCAATCCGCATTCTTCGAGGGTTGAGGGCATTTCTTTTCCTCCTGTTCTTTATTTGTCTTACTCTCCTTTTGTTTCCCATTTCTTCTTATCTTTATATATATAATCCTTCGACACGTGTGTACTGAACTCCTCCTAAACGACTGGACCGATTTTGATGAAATTTGGTATGTACATTAGGGTGGGTCCATGTATGGTTTAGATTCACAATCTGACCCGGTAGGTGGAATGAACACAATTTTAGAACCACAATTTTCACACAATTTTAGAACCACAATATACAGTCAAAAGCAGTCGTCATGGAAACCACTAGCCTTGGCCTTCGTGAAAGCTGATGTCTTTGGACGGTTTGTCTCTGCACGTTAGAGCCACCTGGTTGCAACCAGTGCAACTACCGCCATAACATACACTCCGCCCGTGGCGAAAAGTTGTGTTTTATTCCAAAGGTGGCAGTGATGTCGAATTCTACTGTTTGCCTCTGCACGTTGGAGCGTTTCAAAGTCACGTATGCGTTCATATACCGTTCATCCCATTGCGATGAAACTTGGGTGAGATGTTGAGTGTACTCCAAGGAAGGTGTTTGGCTTGGTAAATTATTTTACAATAGATAGCGCACGACTAGATTCAACAAATGAGTGACGACTCACGAAGTGTTTCAAGAAGGTCCCGTATGCGTTCAAATACCATTCGTCCGATAGCGATGAAACTTGGGTTAGATGTTGTGTACTCTCCAGGAAAGGCTTCTGGCTTAGTAATTTCATTTTATAATAGGTAGTGCACGAGTAGATTCAACAAATGAGCGAACACACGCGAAGCGTTTCAACAAAATCCCGTATAAGTTTATATACCATTCATCGATTGAGATGAAACTTTGATGAGTTGTTGTGTACACTTACCTGAAGGTTTCTAACTTAGTAAATCCATTTCACAGGAGGTTGCGCACGAGTAGATTCAACAAATGAGCGACGACGTGCGAAGCGTTTCAACAAGGTCCCGTATGCGTTCAAATACCATTCATCCGATCGCGATGAAACTTGGGTGAGATGTTGTGTACACTCCTGGGGGAGGCTTCTGGATTAGTAAATCCATTTTACCATAGGTATCGCACGAGTAGATTCAACAAATGAGCGACGACGCGCGAACGTTTAAACTAAGTCCCGTATGCGTTCATATACCATTCATCCGATTGCAATGACACTATGGTGAGATATTGTGTACACTTACGTGTGGGTTTCCAACTTAGTAAATCTATTTCACAGGATGTTGCGCACGAGTACATTCAACAAATGAGCGACGACGCGCGAAGCGTTTCAATAAGGTCCCGTATGCGTTCAAATACCATTCGTCCGATCGCGATGAAACTTGGGTGACGTGTTGTGTACACTCCAGGGGTAGGCTTCTGGATTAGTAAATCCATGTTACCATAGGTAGCGCACGAGTAGATTCAACAAATGAGTGACGGCACGCGAATCATTTCAACAAAGTACCGTATGCGTCCATATACCATTTATCCGATTGCGATGATACTTTGGTGAATTGTTGTGTACACTTCAGTAAAGGTTTCTGGCGTAGAAAATTCATTTTACTATAGGTACTGCACGAGTAGATTCAACAGACGTGCGATGGCGCGAGAATCGTTTCAACAAAGCCCTGTAGGTGTTCATATACCATTTATCCGATTACGATGAAACTTTGGTGAATTGTTGAGTACACTCCAGGAAAGGTTTCTGGCTTAGTAAATCCAGTTTTTAATAAGTAGCGCATGAGTAGATTCAACAAATGAGTGATGGCATGCGAATCGTTTAAAGAAAATCCCGTATGCGTTCATATGTCATTCATCCGATTCCGATGAAACATTGATGAGTTGTTGTGTACACGCCAATGAAGGTGTTCAACTTGGTAACTCCATTTTACAATATTGGTAGCGCACGAGTAGATGTAACAAATGAGTGACGACGCGCGAAGCGTTCCAACAAAATCCCGTATGCGTTCATATACTATTCATCGATTGCGATGAAACTCTGACGAGTTGTTGTGTACACTTACGTGAAGCTTTATAACTTAGTAAATCCATTTCACAGTTGGTTGAGGACGAGTAGATTCAGCAAATGAGTGACACCACACGAATCATTTAAACAAAATCCCGTATGCGTTTTATGCCATTTATCCGATTGCGATGAAACTTTGGAGGAAACTGCCCATAGGGGCGGTAGTGGTGAGTTCCCTCACTGAGTCCGTGGGAACCACCAACCTAGATGGTAAATTGACTAAATAAAAAAATAAAAAAATACATTGTAAATAAATAAAAACTAAAAAAAAAAAAAGATTTTTTTCGCCACTAGAAGTGTCTTTCTTACTTTAAGATCCCACGTGCATTACCCTTAAATGTTGAGATGACCTCCGTGTCATCAAGCCTCGCAATCTTCACTGAAAAAGTTTTAGATCCACCAACTTCCACATTTTGCTGGTGTAATACTTTATCGCTAAACAAGCACTCGAAGAATTTATGAGTAAGGAACGTTTATGTTAATGAAAATTGTAACGATATCCATGGCGTATTATGAATAACTGAATCGGTCATTTCTAAAAGGCCCTTTATGACATTTTTGGTGAAAATGAGGTAAATATGGATTGGGGTTCTTCAGAGGTTAACACATCATTCCATGCTGAAAAGGCCTCTTTCTACCTTTTAGTGTAGTCACAGGATAGCAGTGCTATTTACATTCATTTCTAAAGGGCCCTTTCTGAGGTAGAAGAGGCAGTTTAGCAAGGAACCAGAGCAAGCTAGAAACAGATGCAATCGTTCTATTCTTCGAATAAGGGCCAGAAACATCTCAGAGAAGTGTTTTGATGGCACCAACCATTGACCAAAGGGGTGAGAAAAATTGAGTTTTGAGAGAAAAACAATCATACCTCCCTTAATAAGCTTAATATCAAAACCGTTTAAAATGGTCATTAGTCCTCTAAAAACTTCTGTCTGAAAGAATGTTTGATATAACCCGCCCTTATGCCAAGGAATGAGCAAAATGTGTTCGGAATTATAAGAAGATGGGGCTTCATGTTGACTATACGTGTGCAGTCAGCTGGCATTTGAGGGTGCGCAAATGCGAGGGAGCCGTGTCAGTACATTTACTGGCACGTTAAAGATCCCCTCCGGGGAAAAATTCTGGCACCCCGGCGTCTCTAAAAGCCAGGGTAGTTAAAAGGGACGTAAAACCAATATAGTACATTATGCAACGAGCCTATATTGGCTATAATTAAAACACGAGTATTTTTATAAAACGAGCGTATGCGAGTTTTATAATTTCCTTACGAGTGTCTTAATTACCATTATAGGCGAGTTGTATACGACTGTTTATGTTCGACGATAATTTTAACTTTATTATATGTTTTAACATAAATATTCATAAATATCTGTTCAGTCACTACAGTAGATAGTTGTGATTGGGTGCTGCGGTGGGTAGTATATCTCTCTTGTCCAAGCTCTCTGGACAACCGACGCATGCGCTCTGTGTGCTTCAATACCATATGTTCAGATTGCGCACCAGTATTCAGTAAAACTGTCACTGAAGTCGTGTCAAGACCACGCGCTGTGTAGAAATTGGTTTTGGGGATATTAAGGTACCGGTACAGTGCTATTTCTTGTCTCATATTCGCCAGTTTATTTACGCGAACATATGGACGGTGCGTATTCCATGTCGGTAATTTATTATAGTTCGATGTTGTGTTTATGTCCGTCATGTTGGATTTTGAGTGCATGCGCGAAGGTATCGTTACCTAATTGGTCAATGAACGAGCTCTGTTTGGCTGGAGAAACTGTATCATAATGAAAAACGGTGTTATAATGACCATCATTATGACACAGTTTTCTAACACATAATAGTGAGGGTCGAACATAAACATTATTATTATATGATTATACGTGTGGAACTTTTGTGGGTATACAACATTATTGGCGAGTTTAGTGCCCTGTGTAGGACGGACGTGTTCCCATTAAGCCGAACAAGATAGAAGACATCAAGAAAGTATGACATACATCCCATATGAATAGTTGGAGTATTATGATGATGCCCAACAGAGGACACCTAGAGCCATACACAAGAGGCATACATGATGCTACTCCATGTTATGAAATACCATTATATGTATAAAATGTGTGTACATTAGAGAATGATAACATTACAAAATAAAGTTTTTAGCAAGATTAATACAAGTGATCATTAAGAAAAATAATCACAAGAATATTAAACATTGAGTACATATACTGTAAATATTGACTCTTGAGAGTCTAAAAAGCCCTTATTTTGCAGAATTTGAAAGCTTATTCTGTCATTTCTAATGAACCAAACCAAACAAATGTTGTGTCAAAACAGCTATTATGCCAGTGACATGTATTGTACAAAAAAATGTTGGTCTCAGAACAATAGTTCAAATATAAAACATATTTTTGTGTTTTTCTCAAAATTTGTCTCCATGCACATGGGGACTTTTAGAAATGACCGATTCAACTAGTAACCCGCCCTGGCCACGCCCGGTATCCTTAACGGTTTACCCAGAGTAAGCTTAAAAGGCGCACGGACGGAAGGTCCCAGACGCAATTCAGAAAAGCCAAGGTGAACAGCGAATCTCCACACACTTATACTCCTCCCTGAAGTCTTAACTCGACACGACTGGCCGAAGCTGGGGTGATAGGCTCACTCGCTAGCTCGTAAACCCGCTCCGAAGCTAGTAATTTAAATTTCCACTGAATGGAGATTGTTGGAAGAATTGAAAATGTAAAAACACATATAAAGGGCGATGTATTAAAGATACAGATTCGCTGTCGCGGACTTTTGATGTGTAACATCTTTCCACTCGGTTGCTGGATATTGTTAGCCTATTTTCAATATTGAAAAAATAGGCTTATGAGATCACCTTTTGTCCGTGTGTGTGTGCGTGTGTGTGTGTGAGGTGTGTGTGTGTGTGTCCCCCTAATAAATTCTAAACGGCTGGAGCGATTTCAATGAAACTCGGTAAGTTCATAGCACTATTCAGGGCGACCTCGACCGTGCCCTTCAAATTTTGTTACGTCTCACCAATCCAACATGGCGGCTGTGCAAGATATTGCACAGCATTCAATATCTCCGAAACTATTACCGATATCACCCTGGAATTTATTACGGAGATAAAGGGAACTACTAGAAGTTCACCTATGTGACATTTGGAAAACTGGAAACTACAAAACCAACATGGCAGCCACGCAAATTTTCGACATTTAAATAGATGTTTCTCGCGATTTAACCAACCAAACGCAATAAAACTTGGTACAGTATATGTGTATACACATTGTAATGTACCGACATCTAACTTGGTTCAATTGTTTACATAACCACAAGATGGCGGATGAGCGAAGTATTTCACCGGCATTCTATATCACTGAAACTATAAGCTATATCACCCTGAAATTTTTTACGGAGATAAAGGGCGCTACTGGAAGTTTATCTAAAAGACTTTCGAAAAGCGGTTAACTACAAAACAAACATGGCGGCCAAGCGAATTTGAAAATTTAAATAGATATTTCTCGTGATTTAATGATCCAAACGCAATGAAATCTGGTACAGGAAATGTTTGTACACATTGTAATGCACTGGTATCTAATTTAGTTTAATTGTTTACATAACCTCAAGATGGCGGCTGTGCGAATTTAAAAATTAAGTTTTTATTTCTTGTGTCGTAATCAAGCGATCGAAGTAAAAGTTTGAATAATGAACCTACGCAATAATTTTCCTTTAATAGTACATGACTCTATGGCCTATTCATTTAACAATCCAACATGGCGACCATCCGAAAAATTCAGACGACTCTGAATATCTACGAATCTATTATAGCAATCAAACTGAATTTTTTAATGTTCATAAGGGCTATGAACTTAAATTCACCTATAGGACTTTAAATAATTTGGTGATCACAAATCCAACATGGCGGCGACGCGAAATATAAATATTCACATGGACGTTTCTCGCAATTTAACAATCCGAGTGCAGTGAAACTTGGTACAGTAAATCCTTTCACGAATGTTAATCCACTGGCATCTAATTTATTTTAATTGTTTCCATAACCACAAGATGGCAGCTGTGCGAAATTTTAAAATCGCCTTGTTACTTCTTGTGTCCTAATCATGCGATTGAAGTTTGAATGCTACACGTACACAATAATCTCCATGTAACATTACATAACTGTAGAACCTACACATATAAAATCCAACATGGCGACCATCCGAAATATTTAGTCGGTACTCAATATCTACGAATCTATTACAGCAATCAAACTGAAATTTTGTATGTTGATAGTGGCAGTTAATATAAGTAGGATATATGAAAATAGGCTGTATAGTTCTTCACGGAACTACTTGTTGTGGGAGTGATTTTGAACAGGATGTTCAGTAAAGAACATATAGCCTACTTTCTCCTAAAAGCATGGGTATTGTTATAACTCTCTGTCTTTTTCAAGGAGTATAATTGAATATTGGTTGTAGTAGCTTGTTGAAATACAACGTGCTATACGGATATTAAACATGAATATAAGGTGCCCTTTGCTAGTGCTACCTCTGTAAAAAAAAACATTCAATTCGGTCACCGTGTTTGAATTGATATGGTGAATCGATTTGCACACATACATGACCGCTAATTGCAAACTATTGGGCTGAAGACCTTGTGGTTCAGTCAAAAGATGCTTCCCACAAAGAGGTTGCAAAATTTAGTTGATATCAAAGTATTAGGTTGGTTCGTAATTTGATTTTAGCTTTTAATATTTGGGTGGCCACCATTACGTTTCCGTCAAAATGGCGGCGATATAAAACATGACACTGAGGTGCACTTTGCTAGTGCTACCTCTGTACCAAATGTCGTTCAATTCGGTTTTACCGTGTTTGAATTGATAACGGTAATCGATTTGCACACATACATGGCCACCATATGCAAACTATTGGACTGATGACCTTGTAGCTTGGTCAAAGAACGCTTCTCACTTAAAGGCATGATGTTTCAACATGTGGCAGAGATCAGATAATTAGGTTGGTCGTAATTGGATTTTAACTTTTTATATTTGGGTGGCCACCATTACGTTTCCGTCAAGATGGCGGCGATATAAAACATGACACTGAGGTGTCCTTTACATGTGCTACCTATGTACCAAATTTCGTTCAATTCGTTTTCACCGTATTTGAAGAGATAGGGTAAATCGATTTGCACACATACATGGCCGCTATCCGCACATGATTGAACTGATGACCTTGTAGTTTGGTAAAAACATTGTTTTTATACATAAAGGTATAATGTTGCAAAACTTGGTAGAGATCAGATGATTAGATTGGTCGTAATTCGATTCAAGACTTAAACATTTGGGTGGCTGCCATTGCGTTTTTGTCAAGATGGCGGCGATATAAAACATGGCACTGAAGTTCCCATTGCTAGTGCTACCTCTGTACCAAATTTCGTTGAATTCGTCTTCACCGTGTTTGAATTGATAAGGGTAATCGATTTGCACACATACATGGCCGCCAACTGAAAACTATTGGGCTGATGACCTTGTAGTTTGTTCAAAAGACGCTCGCCGTATGATTATATGTAGTTGAACAATTTGGTAGATATCGGATGATTAGGTTAGTCGTAATTTGATTTAAGCTTTAAACATTTGGGTGGCCGCCATAACGTTTCCGTCAAGATGGCGGCAGTATAAAACAGGACACTCAGGTGCCCTTTGCCAGTGCTACCTCTGTACCAAATTTTGTTCAATTCGGTTTCACCGTGTTTGAATAGATAGGGGGAATCGATTTGCCCACATACATGGCCGCCATCCGCAATGTATAACGTTGATGACCTTGCAGGTTAGTCAAAAGATTTTTCATACATAACGGTATAGTGTTGCAAAATTTGGTAGAGATCAGATGATAAGGTTGGCCGTAATTTGATTTAAGCTTTTAACATTTGGGTGGCCACCATTATGTTTTCGTCAAGATGGCGGAGATATAAAGCATGTTCCCGAAGTGCTCCTTGCTAGTGCTACCTCTGCACCAAAGTTCGTCCATTTCGGTTTCACCGTGTTTGAATTATAAGGGTAATCGATTTGCACACATACATGGCCGCCATCTGAAAACTATTGGACTGATGACCTTTTAGTTCGGTCAAAAGACGCTCGCCATACGACTATATGTAGTTGCAATATTTGGTAGATATCAGAAGATTAGGTTAGTCGTAATTTGATTTAAGCTTTGAACATTTGGGTGGCCGCCATTACGTTTCGGTCAAGATGGCGGCGATATAAAACATGACACTGAGGTGCCCTTTTCTTGTTCTACCTCTGTACCAAATTTGGTTCAATTCGGTTTCACCGTGTTCGAATTGATAGGGAGGGACAGACATTTAGAGTACACACACTCACACACAGACTCGCACACAGGCTCACACACAGACTCACACACACACACAGACAGACACACATTTTTGGCCCCGTAGTGATCTCATAAGTCTACTTTCATTTTTTGCAAAAATCGAAAGTAGGCTAAAATGGGACGGAAGTGGATTTGACGGAAGTGTGTAAGACTGCTTTAGCAGCCAGAAGGGATGTGATCCAGCTAGCAGGGGTACCATGTGGAATGTTTATCACTTACGGATTACTTTGTAACAGCAGAGTGTCAAGAAGGCAGTGCGAGAGTAGGAATATCAAGTAGGCAGTGAAGAAAAAAAGTCAGTCTGTGTCAACGTAACTTAGTTAGGCCTGCTGGCAGAAGAGTGATGTAACAGCAGAGTATCAAGAAGGCAGTGCGAGAGTAGAAATATCAAGTAGGCAGTGAAGAAAAAAAGAGAGTCTTGGAATTGTTATGTATTATGAGAGTGTAAAAAAATAAAGATTTTTTGTGTGTTGATGAATGTCAAGGATAATAAAAACGGTAACAACTTCAAGGTAAGATAACATGACAGATGTTACACATCATATGCGACTACCGTAAAGCTCTTACCTTTTTTTTTTTTTTTTTTTTTTTTTGTAGAATTTTTCATGGTGAACAATTCTTACACTCATAGTATATTATCGTGTCTTCCCATGAGTTCCGATTCCCACCAGTTCCAAATTCTTTAGCGGATTAGCTATCTGCCAATTACACTACCTGAGCGAATCCCATCAGTTCCGAACACTACCTGAGCGAGTTCCAGCTTAGTTTTCTACAGCAAAATTGTATTAATTTGTCTATTACTGAAACAAATAAAGTCCATTGTTAGCGCCAGCCGTGAGTGCGTGCCCTCTTTAACGAATTGGTTCCTCTAACAGAGGGGGGGGGGGGCGCCATTGACCGGTAGCTCCCATAAGCAGCTTTCGCCTTGTCAGTATCTGTATCAGCATGTGCCTTCGTCAAAATAATCAGGTTTGAGTTATATTTACAAAGTTCTTAAAATAGTATCAGCATGTCGCTTTGTCTTTGAACTGTTTTGTATCTTATTTACAAGTCACTTAGTAATCACCACGTAGCTTCGTCAAATTGATCTATTAACTGAATTATTATTCTCGTTTTACTCTAATCAATGTGTACAGCAAAAGAAACATTTCTTACAAATACTGTTAAATCATCGGTCTCATCAAACTGTTGAGTTGTTTTTGGATTCTGTCATCCATTGCAACATATTTTCTCTTCCTTTTCGTGGCTTGCAAATTCAACTATGCCCGCATAATTTTTAGCCTACTTTTAACATTTTGCAAAAATGAGGAAAAAGTAGACTTATGAGATCGGGCAAATGTGTGTCTGTCTGTCTGTCTGTCCATCTGTCTGTCTGTCCTTCTGTCTGTCTGTCTGTGTGTCCCCTGGAAAAGGTGTACCTTAATGGATGTGGTACATCTTAGGGGATTTCGATAGAATGAGGTTTCAGGCACAAGAGGTGATAACGAAGGACAGTGCGGGAAGAGACCAAAATGTTAAAACTTAGATTTTAATGATATTTATTTATTATAAAGCAAATATTGCAAGGAATGGATACTTTCAAAGAAATTGCCTTAAAATGACAATAAGAAACAGTAACAATTAAAAATTACTCGTCTCTCCAGGAAACGTAAATTGCTTGCAAGCTGTAGCTCCCTATAAAGGATTAAATACAAAATTACTGAATAAAAAGAGCTACAATAATAATTTAAATTCATCCCAGAGTAGAATTAAAACAAAGTACTCTTATTACGGAAAGAATCCGGGCAGAGTGTATGAAGTGAAAGGGTTACCACCTCTTCTGATGTGTGATACAGGAAGTATCAGATCTCCTTAAACATCTTCCGAAGGTAGGCCGGCTGCCGGAGGACATCAGTAGCTGGCGGTAATTTAGTGCGCCCGCTCGGGGCTTGTGCGAGGTCAGTCAGGCATACTCCAGGGTTCCGGGTTCGGAACTAGAGTTGATGATGGTAGATTCTCCTTATAAAAAGCGACCAGCATAGAGAGTCTCTTGGTACTAACTCCCTCGGCTGGTGAAGTTATGTCCTTGTAATCAAGACTTGCAGAGTAGATCCGTGTTGAAGATTTGGCCGAAGTGAAGGCCGATGAGTTTAGACTGCCCGGGCAGGCAGCCAGGTCCAGAAGAGAGATTTTGACGGCGGAGAAGGGCCTCCGGCTGCAAGAGGTACCCCGAGAGGGCAATAACCCCAGCAGGTACGTAGCGAGCAGTGGTGATCAGTGGAGAAGAGTGGACACTGTAGGCCGGTAGACCTAAGGTTATATAGCGGTAGTGACGTCAGCGCGCCGAACCTTCCAGTATGAAGGAGGGGTGAAAGAGCAGCCAATCAAAGCACAGCCCCATGCACATTGCGAGCGTTACCGCTGGGGAGAGCTCAGTACCTCGTGAGAAAATGTGACGGTATGGTGCGTCTAGAAAGACACTACAGAAAAAAGGTGAGTTGACATGAATATTACAGAAAAGCAATTAAACTGAAACACCAATACTAAACAAATCAGAACACCGCGTTCAGACTGCAATTAACGAAAATAAAAATAATGGGGCAGAAAAATTGAACGTGTGTTTCACACCGTAAGGGAAACATAGCCAACAAAAAACATTCGCAGAAGCGAACATCTCCCCTATCAACTCCTAAACGGCTGCAGCAATCGAAACAAAATTTGGTAGGAGTAAAGATCTATATCTGAATATCTCACGGCCATATTTGAAATCGATGTCAGTGCTACCAACTGCTGAAAAACTGCAATTGAAATTTGAGGTCCATGTTGGATATATTTGAAGGTATGAATGGGAGCTATTTCAAAATTGGCACACGTATAGATAATAATATTGCAGTGTAATTTCCAGGAGGCCATACATGGCAGTGTTGCCAAAATGATTACAAGCCTGCTGATAGATCCAAATTTTAAATGCATATAACTTCGACACTATCAATTGGATTTCAACCAAATTTCGTATATACTATGTGTACATAAACAGATATGACTGATCATATTCTTAAGAGCCACCAGGGCTGCCAACTGTTAATAAATGCTCTCATTTTTTTTTAAATCCAAATACCCATATATCAGAAAGTATGCAAGCCGACAGCTTTAAACTATGCACACGTATAGTACCTGAAATTCTATATTAATTTGGAGTAACTTATTTACGTCAGTGCTACCAACATGATTCTAAGCCTGCTGAGCGGTCAAACTTTAAATGAATGTAACTTCTATACTATCATTTGGATTTCAACCAAATTTCGTGTGTGCTATGTGTACCATAACATATATGACTATGCCGATTCTTAAGAGTAACCAGGGCTGCCAACTGTTAATAAATACTGTCTCAATTTTTTTACCCTAATATCAATATATCAGAAAGTATGCAAGCCAATATCACTAAACTTTGCACACGTAAAGCACCTGGCATTCTAGATTAATTTGGAGTAACTAATATAGGCCTACGCCAGTGCTGCCAACATAATTCGTAGCCTGCTGATAGGTCCAATTTTGAAATGCATGTGACTTCTATACTAACTAATGGATTTCATTCAAAATTGACACAACAATAGATCATATTATTTCAGATTATTTCTGACCAATACATGTTCGTCATTCTTGCCAACATAATTTTACGCGCGCTGATAGATCCAATGTTTAACTGCATGTAACGTCCATGCTATCCATTGGACTTCAACCAAATTTTGTATTCTGTACCTAAAGAGATGGAACAAAGAATATATTCAGTCACCAGGGCTGCCAACTGTAGTTCTCAATTAGGCTAAATTATGCCAGGTATGCAGTATTTGGAACTAATTAGAAACTTCGATATTACCAAATTAATTTCGTCATTATTCTAGATAGATCCACATAGATTACTCATTGGCATGAATCTTAAATTTTAGGAAATGTAGGCTCTTTAGTTCGTCACGGAACTTCTTGTTTCGTCTGAATTTTGAGACTCCTTCTTGAAACACAACACCAAGTCTCATTCACGAGGATGTGGATCTCCGCATTTCAAATTCAGCTTATGGTTCCAACCTTCTACAGAGTTATTCGTTCTATGCCTCTTCCCATGGCGATTCCACATTTCAATCGGAATATGCTCGTTTTCAAGCCATTGCTTGACAAAGTAATCAAAAAACTCGATTAACTCTTCATTGCTCATTGGTCATTAACTCTTCTAGGTCACGTCGTACTATTATTAGCCGGTCAAACCTCAGAACTGACAGCTGGGTTTTCCAGAGACATTCGGAACTAGTGGGACTCATTAGCTTATTTACTCAGGCGTGAATACGCGTTCGGAACTCATGGAAAGTTTTTTCTAAGAAATTTGGTTTCGGAACTCATGGGAATGGAACTCGTAGGACGGAACCGTATATTATACAGTAGATATTTTTACGGTTTACCCAGCGTAAACATAAAAGACATACGGAAGGCAGGTTTTCCTTCGACTCGATTCACTGAAATCGTTACTGCTCGGCCTCCTTTGGTCGTAAATGAATGTCTTTCTACAGAAACCTTCCTCGAGAAATCCTTTACAGAATGGTGAACCTGCATTAAAATACATCCAGAGGTTCTCGAGATTACCTGTTACATCCAAGAATCGGGAACTTAGTTTGTTACTATGTAGGGATCGTTACACTACTGTAGTTTTAAGAATTAGATATAAGCAATTCGGCTGAAAAAGACATCAATAAAGGGTTGAAACATGTACCTACGATAGAATAGATATTCAAAAATTTGACTACATGTTCATAATGTTGTATTTATAGGCGTTGTATTTTATAAGTTATCTATTATTGTTTATCAATTGGCAAATATCAAACATTTACTAACATGGCAAATGTCTTTGCATTATATAGCCTTAATGTTTAGCCTACTTTTCACATTTTGCAAAAATGAGGAAAAAGTAGACTTATGAGATCGGGCAAATGTGTGTCTGTCTGTCTGTCTGTCTGTCTGTCTGTCTGTCCTTCTGTCTGTCTGGCTGTGTGTGTGTGTGTCCCCCCCCCCCTATCAACTCCTAAACGGCTGCAGCAATCAAAACAAAATTTGGTAGGAGTAAAGATCTATATCTGAATATCTCACGCCCATATTTAAAAATGATGTCAGTGCTACTAACTGCTGAAAAATCGCAATTGAAATTTGAGCTCCATGTTGGATATCTTGGAAGGTATGAATAGGAGCTATTTCAAAATTGGCTCACGTATAGATAATAATATTGCAGTTTAATTTCCAGGAAGCCATAAATCGCAGTGTTGCCAAAATGAATATACGCCGTCTGATAGGTCCAAATTTTAAATGCATATAACTTCTACACTATCAATTGGATTTCAACCAAATTTCGTATGTGCTATGTGTACATAAACAGACATGACTGAACGTATTATTAAGATCCACCAGGGCTGCCAACTGTTAATAAATGCTCTCAATTTATTTTATCCAAATACCAATATATCAGAAAGTATGCCAGCCGACAGCTTTAAACTATGCACACGTATAGTACCTGACATTCTATATTAATTTGGAGAAACTTATATACGTCAGTGCTACCAACATGATTCTAAGCCTGCTGAGAGGTCCAAAATTAAATACATGTAACTTCTATACTATCATTTGGATCTCAACCAAATTTCGTGTGTGCTATGTGTACCATAACAGATATGTATATGCCGATTCTTAAGAGTAACCAGGGCTGCCAACTGTTAGTAAATACTGTCTCTATTTTTGTTACCCTGATATCAATATATCAGAAAGTATGCAAGCCAATAGCTCTAAACTTTGCACACGTATAGTACCTGGAATTCTAGATTAATTTGGAGTATCTAATATAGGCCTACGTCAGTGCTGCCAACATGATTCTAAGCCTGCTGATAGATCCAATTTTAAAATGCATGTAACTTCTATATTAACTAATGGATTTCATTCAAAATTGACACAACAATCGATCATATTATTTCAGATTATTTCTGACCAATACATGTATGTCATTGTTGCCAACATGATTTTACGCGCGCTGTTAGATCCAATGTTTAACTGCATGTAACGTCCATGC
This sequence comes from Meconema thalassinum, assembly GCA_946902985.2. Taxonomy (NCBI): domain Eukaryota; kingdom Metazoa; phylum Arthropoda; class Insecta; order Orthoptera; family Tettigoniidae; genus Meconema; species Meconema thalassinum. The sequence goes on from OX336388.2 coordinate 2,006,273,823, forward strand.
TATCCATTGGACTTCAACCAAATTTTGTATTCTGTACCTTAAGAGATGGAACTAAGAATATATTCAGTCACCAGGGCTGCCAACTGTAGTTCTCTATTAGGCTACAGTATGCCAGGTATACAGTATTTCGAACTAATTAGAAATTTCGATATTACCAACTTAAAGTCGTCATTATTCTAGATAGATCCATATAGATTAATCATTGGCATAGATCTTAAATTTTAAGAAAAGTAGGCTCTTTAGTTAGTTACGGAACTTCTTGTTACCTTTTGTGCACGGTCAGGAATTAAAATTTGACATGAGTTTCAATGTGGCAATGATTCTCACAAGAAGAGTTAAAAAGGAGAAATTAAATAAATGAAGATGACTGATATACTTTGGGGAGTTGGAAGGAAGGAGGTGGCAATGGCTTATTCAAATTTGAAATTGGGAAATTTTAGAAAACCATTTCAAGGCCCCAAGATGGTGGGGTTCGATCCCACTCATATTCGACTGACTCGCAGTAGTTAAAAGAGGCGAAAAACGAATATCATTATTATTATTATTATATTTTTACATTTGATTTGAGCCTCCATGGACTGCATATTAAAAATCAATTTCTTTGTATCTAGATCTTGTTCTTCTACCAGCGTTGATATCCTCCTAGTATTTCTTAAGTCCATCGATCAGTGGCTTCCTTCTTGCATCTGGCTTCTTATTATCATGTTATATATTTTTTTATACATCGAGTTGAGCCTCTATGGACTGCGTGGTAACAACCAACTTCACTTTAGTGTCTAGGTCTTGCTCTTGTTCCGGCTTTGACTTCCTGCCAGTATCTTCTGACCCCAGCGACGAGTGCCTGTTTATGTTCCTCGGACAAAGGTCCTCTCCGTCTTCCGGAAGTTGATGCCATTTTAAAACCTTGGTAGTTGTTCACCAATCTTCTAAATGTGTTTCTGTCATGAATTTCTCGGTCTAGAATACCAATTTGCCTGAGATCTTTTTCGCATTCCTCGAACCATCTCGGCCTTGTTGCCTTAGACTTAATGAAACTCCATATTCTTTTGGTTAATCGATCATCAGTCATCCTCAAAAGGTGACCGTAAAATAGCAGCCGTCTCTTCTTAATTGATGCTGTGATAGGCTCTATTTTGTTATACAAGTCCTCATTTGCTCTCATTCGCCACTGTCCATCAACCCATCTATTACCTAGGATTTTTCTTAATATCCTACGCTCTCTTTTTTCCAGTTGGTCGGCTTGACCTTTAGTGTTCATGGTTAATGTTTCGGACGCGTATAATCCCTCAGGTTTTACAACTGTGGTATAGTGTCGGAACTTGGCGCCTATACTCATAGACTTTTTGTTATAGATATTTTTTGTAATGTGGTATGCCTGGTCTAACTTCCTCATCCTGACATTAATTGCTTCCTCTTCTAATCCATTCTGCTGGATGACTTCACCGAGATAACGGAAATTTGTGACTCGACTGATTTTTCCAAGGTTAGTGATAATCCATTCAGGTCCATCGCAGATGTTTGTCATATATTTTGTCTTCTGAATAGAAATCTGGAGTCCTACCTTTTCAGCAATTTCTGACAGCCTATTGATCTTGTTGACTGCTGAATCTATGTCGTTAGCAAAAATGGCCAGGTCATCCGCAAAGGCCAGACAGTCAACGTATATCCCTTTGTGCTTAGGGCCAAGTCGGAACCGATCTTCATTTCTTTCTTCTTGGTCTAACATCTTCCTCCATTCTCGAATGACTTTTTCCAAAACACAGTTGAAGAGGAGTGGAGATAGTCCGTCTCCCTGTCTGACGCCCGTTCTAATTGTAAACGGTTCTGATATCTCTCCCATAAATTTGACTTTCGACACTGTGTTGGTTAGAGTTTCTTTGATCAAATTTCTAGATGTATCATCCACTCCAAACTCTTCCAAAATATTCATTAATGACTGCCGGTCGATGGAGTCATACGCTTTCTGAAAGTCAACAAACACGACCACGTAACTATATCCTCCTGTCTTCTTGTACCTGATGATGTTCTTCAGGTTAATGATCTGTTCCGGGCATGAACGACCCTTTCTGAAGCCAGCCTGGTATTCCCCGATCTGTTGGTCAAGATGCGCTTCTATTCTGTTCTGAACCGCTTTGGAGAAAATCTTATACGGAACAGATAGTAATGAGATGCCTCTATAGTTGTTGACATTCTTTTTATCACCTTTTTTGTGTAGAGGATGGATTAGTGCTGACAGCCATTCAATTGGTAACATCCCAGTTCTCCATATCTCTTCAAAAAGTTTGACTAGTACATCTAGAGTTTCATCATTCGCCAGCTTCAGTAGTTCCGCCACTATTGAATCTTCACCAGCTGCTTTATTATTCCTTAAACTGTTGATAATTTGTTTGATCTCCTCTTTACACGGTGGGGATGAGTTGAGTAGTTTGTGGATCGGATCGCACACAGTGAATCGTTCTTTCGGTTCATCACAATTAAGCAATTTCTCAAAGTAACGAGACATGATCGTACAGTTTTCTTTGTTGGTCAGGCCCAGCTTCCCATTTTCATCTCTAAAACAGAGGCTGGGGGCTTGATACCCTTTCAAATTGGACTTGAACGTTTGATAGAAGTCTCTGGTATTGTTTTTCCGGAAATCCTGATCGATCTCTTCTAACTGCTGCTTCTCATATAATCGCTTGGCCCTTCGGAAAGTTCTGGCTGCTTCTTTTCGAGCTTCACGGAACACATCGAAATCTTCAGGTCTTCGGGTCGAGTTCCACTTTTTCCAGGCATTTGTTCTTTGAGTCAGCACTTCATCACAATCCTCATTCCACCATCTATGCTGTCTCTTCTTAGCTGTCAGGATTGTAGTACTAGCTGCTTGTTGGATCTTGGAGGCAATGTCCGTCCATTTATGAGATTCAAAAGTCAGTTGCTGGTGGTATTGTTCTAATACATTTTGATCGATTTTCAACTTTTCAAGGTCATATTTACGAATCTTATTTCCTTGTTTCTGGGTCTTATTGAGAGGAATGAAATTTATTTTGATCTTAGAGAGGTAATGATCTGAATCGAACTGAGCACCTCTCTGCACTTTAACATTCATTATTTCCTTAATCGCTCTCCTAGAGATTGCGACATGATCGATCTGTTTCTCTCCACACACATTGCCCGGTGATCGCCAAGTCTTTTGTTTGCTTGGTTTGTGTTTGTAGAACGTTGACATTATCTGAAGATTGAAGGTGCGACACAGATTGACGAGTCTTATACCATTTCTGTTCGTCATCTTGTGAGCAGGATAGGCTCCGATTGTTGATCTGAATTGCGTTTCTGTTCCCAGCTGAGCGTTAAAGTCACCTAGTAAGATCTTGATGTTCTTTGATGGTATTTTCTCCAACTGTTCTTCAAGGAGGTCCCAAAACTGTTCAACTTTCACAGGATTACGTCTGCTGTCCTCATTGATCGGTGCATGAGCATTGATCAGCGTGTATCCTTTGTTACCGCAGCTGAGAGTTAGAATAGAAAGTCTCTCAGAAGGGCTAAGGAATTCCACTGTTGAACTGACAACCTTCTTACGAACAACAAAAGCCGTGCCAAGTAAAGGAATGTTCTTACCTATTTTCACAGCCCTTTCTCCTTTATAAATCCTATACCCCTCAATATCCATTATGTCCTCATCTAGGTATCTCGTTTCTTGGGTGGCCAAGATGGTTATGTCATGTTTGTCCATCATCATTGTCAATTCTTTGTGTTTTCCAACTTTCAGTAGTGAATTGACGTTCAGCGTCCCAAAGTAGTATTTCTGTTTCGTCTTCAGTTTGGTACTTGTAGTAATACCCTCAAAGCATCTAGTTTCAGGCTCCCCAGAATCCACAGGCCTGATTGCGCTCCTAAGAACGGTAGATTCCCCCAACGAGGTACTACCTGGGGTAGTGTCCTTTTTGTGACGACATTCCATGATGCTTGGTTGTTCAAACCAGTGTGGGTCAGAAAGCTCCTTCCCAGTAATAGAACCGAGGTTGTAAGCCCCGGAGCTCAATAACAGGCCGCTCCTCTGGAGACAGACGCCTTTCGCAGCCGCTTCACTGAAGAACAGACGCTGCTAAATGAAGATAGTTCTTCCGCTTTATCCACCGTTGAGACCCGAAGCCTTCTTCCGCTTTCAAAACCGTTGACCATCTTCACCGTAACCCTGGTAAGGGGCCCTTACGAGGTACTACCAGCCGGGCCAGCTGGACCAAGGTTTTTTACAGAGGTGTTACTCCTCTATCACTCACCACTTTGCCCTGGCTTGTGACAGGCATTGCCTGGCTTCCCATATGATGGGCCCAGGTTGGCATGTTATTATTATTATTATTATTATTATTACCACTCATCTTTCGAGTCCAGAAATGACCTGGTCTTGCACATTAACGCACGTAGCTATCCCCGTTGGTACTATCAATATGAAGTGTTCTGCTTTAAGTGTTCAGTAGTTCTTACCGAGTGGCTTACAAATGCGGCAAGACGAGGCCTAGGTAGGCCGGAACAGGTGCACCTCCGTAGCTTCCGGCTTACGGTCGACTCGGCCTTCTCGCAAACTTGAGTCATGCTCCAGAATCTTTCAGTCTGTTGGCACGTCCCAGTAGATTTTCTACTCCAGAAGCAAAATTTACACATAAATCCTTTCTCGTGGCTGCTGCCGAGGAAGTTTTACCCCACTTAGGCTACATCAATAATAATGGAAACAGAGAATGGAAACTAACAAAATATGATTATGTGGATTATCGTTGTATTACATTCTATAGCCTTCAGCAGTATTACATATTAAAATTTAAAAGTTTTTAAAGTATCAAATCCAGGTCAAGATGTTTCTTCGTGAAATAAACTCTGAATAACTTTTGAATATATTCATGAGTAGCAAAACTCAACAAATCCTGAAGGTTCAGTAGATGTATCCTACATATACCTACACCATATACCTTCAATATCACTTGAACTAGATGCAGAAATGCAGATCCCTTTGTTTGCTAAATGCATGAGGGTCATTCATAAAGGAACGAGCCGGAGGCTACAAAATGAAAACCACTAAACGGATCGTAACGCCCTGACCTGGGGACGACGATTCGGTCCCTATGAGAGCGCTGAGATACCAAGCTCGCCGCTAGAGGGATATGGGCGCACACCGACGTGACGACAGAGCGAGCAAGCATACGCGTCGACCGACCACTGCACTTAGTCGTGCGGAAACCAGTTCATGGAGGCTTCAAAAGAAGAGCAAAGGGGTGTAGTGCGTTTCCTGACAGTGGAAGGAGTTAAGGGAGCGGAAATTCATCGAAGAATGACACAAGTGTACGGAGAATACTGCCACACAATTCACCTTTAACAGTCCGTAAATATCAGAATGATATTGGTCCTCGAACATTCATTAATACCATTTCGAGTTCTTCGACCAAAATTGCTCCGCCCGCATCTTATAAGAGGTGGCATGAGTCTTGAAATTAGTATATATGAAAAAACACACAAAATAAAACAATCAACCTAAGATAAATCGATGAAGTTGTTTGTCGGTTGACAAGTGAAACAAAAACTGTCCTCATGTAGACCGCTAGCCGTAGTGAAAACTAAAGTCTTTGGATTGAATCTGGCCGTGGCGGTCCCTGTTAGGAAACTGTGTTACTGCCGCTACACCAGTAACAATAACAACGCGTTGTTAGGCACTGAAAAGAGGATTTGTACGTTTTCCGGGCAATTTTTCCAATTTTTCTCTTCATAAAATCCTTCTTCGGACTCTAACGAATATTTGAAGAAAACAATTACCGGTAGCCCAATTGGTCAAGCCGTTCTCGACTTTTACGCTTAGCAACACATTTAGCGATTCATTTTTAGTATAACTTACAGAAGATTATTAGTAATAGTAGTAACAGTATAGTGACCAGACGTCCTCCTTTGGGAAGTTCGTCTTTTGAAGAATGTAGACCTCAAATGTATGCAAAATAACGGAAGGTCTGCTTCTTACTTTCACCGCTTGTCTATCATTCGATTTACACTACTTCTAGGATTAACATCGTTGAGCACAAACTTAGCAGCCTTCCTTTCTACGATCACCAGCCCTACTTGATATGAGTCCAAAACCTCTGAGTCATATTCCAAGATTGGTCTCACCAGGGTCAAATATCCTAATTATTTTGTGGTGGAACTACTGCCTTTTAATATCTGCATTACAAACTGAAGTGATGTGTGTGCTTTGGAGATGACACAACCCACATGAGTACTCCATTTCATATCATCTTCTATATATAAAAAACAAAATGTTGGTTTGTCTGTTCGTCTGTTATTTATACAAATCTACATCGTTTCACCGATCTGAACCAAAATTTGTATACTTACCCTTTTGAACCATGCGAGTAACACTGTCTACAAGAAATTTCGGACAGACCACTCCATTCCCTGCATTTAGGCCCTTTGCCACAAATCTACACCGTTTCACCGATATCAAGCAACATTTGTATATCTACCCTTTGGGACACTGGGAGTAGACTAACACTGTCCACCTGAAATTTCGGACAGACCACTCCATTCTCTGCATTTAGGCCCTTTAGCACAAATCTACACCGTTTAACCGATCTGAACCAAAATTTGTATAATTACCCTTTGGAATCCTGCGAATAACACTATCTACATGAAATTTCGGACACACCACTCCATTCCCTGCATTTAGGCCCTTTGGCGCAAGTCTACACCGTTTCACCGATCTGAACCAAAATTAGTACACTTACCCTTTGGAAACCTGCAGGTAACACTGTCTACTTGACATTTCGGAGAGACCACTCCATTCCCTGCATTTAGGCCCTTTGGCACAAATCCACACCTTTTCACCGATCTGAACCAAAATTTAAATACTTCCCCCAATGGAACCCGACGAATAACACTGTCTGCGTGAAATTTTGGACAGACCACTCCATTCCCTGCTTTAAGGCCCTGTGGCACAAATCTACAACGTTTCACCGATTTGAACGAAATTTTGTATACTTAACCTTTGGGTAACAATATCCACTTGCATTTTCGGACAGACCACTCCATTCCCTGTATTTAGGCGATTTAGCACAAATCTACACCGTTTCACCTAATTGCACCAAATTTTACATACTTACCCCTTGAAATCCTACTGGTACCACTGTCCACTTAATAGTTTGGGAAACCCTTTCCATTCCCTACATTTAGAAAACAGACAAAATGAACTTGAAAATCACGCTTTTAGGCCCTAGAACATATCCGTAGGAGTGTACCTCTAAGAATATTTTAATAAGTCTATTTTCGGCTGGTAATTCGGGTAGCATCACGTCACCCCTACCAGTGTTCTGGTATAGAATTGCGAAAATAGTTACATCTTGCGCTGCTTATAAATTGCAGTCACGAGGAATAATTAGTGCAAAAGGATTTCTCAGGCCCCTAAAACAGTTGTCATGAATATTATGCCTCTGTATAAGTGCGATGGTGTTGGTGCAATACATCGAGATTATCAGCTGCAATAAGCGATGGTGATGGTTACTATTTATAAAACTGTCATTCGACCAGTGGTTACATATGGAGCTGTAACTTGGGTATTAAATAAAACAGATGAAAAAAGGTTAATGACATGGGAAATAAAGGTACTCAGGAAGATCTTTGGACCAGTTGAAACGGAGCTGGGATGATGCATTAGAACAAATCAGGAGCTTAGAGACATGTACAATGAACAGGATAAAGTAACAGTGGCGAAGACTGCTAGAGTGCGTTGGCTTGGACATGTCCATCGAATGGAGGAAATAAGAGAACCTAAGAAAGTGCTGGAGGGGCATCCAGGAGATAGACGTCAAAGAGGTAGCCAAGAAAGTGGTGGATCGAGGAAGTGGAGGACGATCTACGTACCATGGGAGTCAGGAGATGGAGGACCAAGGCAATGGACAGAAAGCTTTGGAAGAAGATAGTTGCGGAGACCAAGGTTCTGCAAGGACTGTAGCGTCAAGGAGTAAGTAAGTAAGTATAAGCGATGGTGCTTTCAAATTTCCTTTCATTTATTCCGATCCTTATCCTTGAGCGCTATGTGGCAATAAATGACACTATTGCTGCCACGGGAGCTAATTATCATTACGGAAAAATGTCCTAAATGTTACGTCCATTATATTGTACTACTTATCACCCCCACTAACACGACCCCCACAAAAATGTTATATTTTTCCATTCTGTTAGTTTAAATATCATTTGCCAGTTCTGTAGTAGTATGCATTATCATCCATAAAACAAATTAATCCACCGGGCAAAGCCGGGCACTACTGCTAGTTCTTTATATACTTATAGATGACCAGTATTCGCACGAGTCCTCTTCTACGAGTAATTCCGAGCCGATATTATATTGGAAATCAAGCCTTCGCCCTCTCCCTATTCTAATGAGACTACATTTACTCAGTGGCTTCGTTGGTGTAGTTGGTAGCATGCTGAGCTTCTATGCCCAAGATCGCGGATTCAAACCCGGCCGAAGTCGTCGGATATCTTAAGAGCGATAAAGATCCCTCAGTATGCCTTCCTTCGGAGGGGAAGTAAAGCCGGCGGTCCCATAACATAGATTAATGGCATGAAAAAGAACCTTCCACTAACTACACTTGTGGATGCTAAAATGTGTAGGTTAGATTGATAACGCTATATTAGTTCCAACGTTCGCCACCAGGTGCTGACTGTGATAGCATTTAGTAGCCACATCCACAGCTAGGTGTCGTGGACGGTAGCATTTTCTTGCAAAAGTAGGAACTACTTGAAAATATGAATCGTCTGCAGTCCCTCTACCTGAATCAGAGATAACTCACACTAATACAATCATCACAATTAACACCGGTTATCAGACAAATTCTACACACAACCAAAGTACACGGGGCAACATGACCGCGTTGTAACAGGGCCTAAACTAATGAACCAACAAAATAACCTACTTTTACTCGTATGTATCTTCATTTTGTTGTCAACCGCCCATTTAAGGACCAGGTTGAGGTCAGTTTGTAACTGAGCGCTGTCTTGTGAGCTATGCATTTTTCGGTATATTACACAATCATTCGCAAACAATCGGCAGTCACTTCGAATCTAATTCGGACAGTCATTAATTAGTGACATGTGGGCCAGATAACTAAGATGCCGGTCTACTGAGAGCCGCATTAGCGAGAGTTTAGTGTAATACTCCTTAACAAGTAAGGACAATACTGGTGCGTATTACCTGACTCAAAGCAGTGTTTGAGTAATACGTTAATAGTTGGCAAGCCTATTTCTACAAAAGTATTCTGCATAGTAAGGAAACGAGACACAGCTCTATCCTGGAAATTAAGAGAAAGTAGACTACGGTATAATGAGCCCGTATTTGCTCATGCTGGTGATGATTTTTATGCGAACCCTGATTTTTAGCCTACTTTCGATTTTTGCAAAAAATGAACGTAGACTTATGAGATCAACACAGGGCGAAAAAGTGTGTGTCTGTCTGTGTGTGTGTGTGAGTGTGTATGTGTGTGTGTGTGTGAGTCTGTGTGTATGTGTGTGTGTGTGAATCTGTGTGTATGTGTGTGTGTGTATGTGAGTGTGTGTACTCTGAATGACTGTCCCCCCTATCAATTCGAACACGGTGAAACCGAATTGAACGAAATTTGGTACAGAGGTAGCACTAACAAAGGGCACTTCAGTGTCATATTTTATATCGCCGGCATCTTGACCAGAACAGAATGGCGGCCACTCAAACGTTCAAAACGTAAAATCAACTTACGGCTAAACTAATCATCCGATCTCTACCAAATTTGGTGACAACATACCTTTATATAGGGCGCATCTTTCATCCAAACTTCAAGGTAATCGGCCGTGCCATTTCTGGATGGCGGCCGTGTGAATTATGCAACCATTTTAATCAATAGCTTAAGACCCACCAATTCCGATTATCGAGGCTAGGGTGGTTTAAGCTATCCTGAAAGTCGTGATCCGTTATTTATTATAATTTAATATTATAATATTATACTGTATGAGTGGCTTAAAAGAGCTGAGCCGTCTGTGTCACACGACAAGATGGCAGCTGTCCTCATGTACCTGTCTTATATTTCAGTAGTTTTAGTATGTTGTATGTGATATACCCTACTGATACAATAATATTAACTTTGTATGAAATGATCTTTAATGAAGATGTACTGCAGTGAAGAAATCGTTTATTTCAAGTCATTATTTGCCAACAGGTTGTATCTAATATATCAGTTAAGAACACCATGATGTTAAGGATAGGGTTAGCTCTGGGCTAGCGTGTTAGTCTGACACGCAGTTGACTGGGGATCGAATACTGCTACAGTAAACTTTTTTTTTTTCTTGAATTCTTTTACAAATGATGTGCACGAGCTCTTTCCACAGATACTGAATAAGATGTCATTTAGCTCAAAGGAGAGGCTAAAGTATATACTCGTTTATTAATAAAATCACAGCCCCAGCATCGCACACAAACAGAAAACATTAGGAAAAGGAGAATAGAAGAACTAGATACACGTTGTCATTAACCACAGCCTTCTTAATGCCTCTGTACGGTGCTGTCCTCTTGTGGGTTATGTGGGTAATATTGTTCCAAACATACCGCTGTGTAAATACCTGGCCTCCTGAAGTATGGCAATTTTGTAATACTGGTAGTTCAACTATTAGCCACGATCGCGCTCCGATTACCTTTAAACACTGCCAGTTGGATCGCCTCCCACTTGGCTACTTTAAACTGCCTACTCATTCAACACCCATAGGCCACTGCCATCTTAGTACATTACGATGGCAGTGCATAGGCGTACAAGATAAAGATTAATTCACTGATAGGTCGCTGCACCAACCTACTGTGATCGGCGTGGATTTTTAAAGGAGAAGATACCCAAAACGAAAGATTCTTAACTTTGCAGGCTGGCTTAATATAGAGATTAACGGACGTGAATGCATTACAATAAGTTAGTAGTTTTGCTATTCAATCATCATAAAGTATATAATATTGATTTTGACACTTACTGGCTAATTATCAATATAAAAGCAAACAAACAATACATGGTGGTAGAGGTGATTGTGTTAGGGATGAGGACAAAGAGTCATAAATATACCCATACATTTAGGAGAAAGTAGGCTATATGTTCTTTGCTGAACATCTTGTTTATATCTGAGAGATGTAGATCGCGCCCAGGAAGCATGCTATAGCTTCAGACGCACTACCTACCTACATGACCGTTATCAAGTACGGTTGCTAGAACTACTCCACCATGACCGAGTTTTGCATTAATTCTCCTGTAAAGGTTATCGGGTTTTCTAGTGTGCTTAGGAAGACACGTAGATTACTCATTCAAATCCTCAGGCGTGTCGGCCAAGTTGACTATGTCATTGGCAAATCTTGGAGTTGAAATTATTCGAATCTTCACTCCCACTTTAATTTTTTCTCCAATTTCCTTCATTGCTTGTTCAATGTAAAGATAGAAAAGTATGGGTGATAAGTGGCAGCATTGCCTTACACCTTTCTGAATACCAGCTTCTCTCTCATGTCCTTCAGCTCGAATGACTGCTGTCGGGTTTCTGTATAGATTGTAGATCACCCTCCTATCCCTGTACTTTATTCCAATCGTTTCCTAAATGTCGAACAATTTAGTCCAATCAACGTTATCAAAGGCCTTTTCTAAGTCTACAAATGCCATGAACGTTCTCTGCCATGACTTTACTCAGATGCTCCAAATATTATTTCTGTAAGTTTAAAGATTGTGTCTTTAATATGCAAACTAGAGCAAATAATCTACAGTCATTCTGCATACGTTGCCACGATGTGTTGGCCTAATAATTGTTTAAATATTATTTGAGACAAAGGTATAACCTCGCAGAGATGCGAACCGGATGTAAGTAGTCGCTACACGACTCAGGAATTATCGACACCAGAATGCCAGATTCCGAGAAGAAGCATAAACCTCTTGTGCGTTGGTAACGCATAGACGTGTTTGTCTAATGGTCTGGTAGACCAGGGTTTTCGAAGGACTAAGGTGCCCATTATCTCTGAATATCCAAGTACATCAAGTATATTTTGGCACCTAGTGTGCTTGTGCATAATTAAGTTGTCTGTAGTAGCAACGAGTGTATAATATTTGAGACCAAGCACATGGTAACGGAGCTTTTTCACGACCGTAGTATTATGGTGACGTTGCATGTCTCGTGTTTGCTTTGTTGTGAGTACCGATCAGGTAGCTCACCTGTTAGAAACCTTCTGTCTAATGGCCATTCGTCATAAATGATGAACTCATAAACCGACAATTTCAAGAAGAATGTTATCATCCCTATAACGAAGAAAGTGGGAGCAGACAGATGTGAAGATTACCGTACAATCGGCTTGATTACTCATGCTTCAAAGATCCTGTCAAGAATAATTTACAAGAGGATGGAAAGCCAGATAGAAACGGAGTTGGGTGAAGACCAGTTTGATTTCAGGAGAAATGTAGGAACAAGGGAAGCTGTACTAAGTCTTAGTTTTTGAATGGTATGGACTCCGTCTTGAGGAAAGAATTCATGATGAATATTCATAAATGTAAAACAAAAATAATGGAATGCAACCGAAATAAATCAGAAACCTCTATGGACATCAAATTGGCAGGTGAAAAACTAAAGGAAGTAGGAGATTTCTGTTACTTGAGAAGCAAAATAACCAGTGATGGACGAAGCAAAGAGGATATAAAAAGTAGGTTAGCTCAGGCAAGGAAAGCATTTGTACACAAAAGGAATCTGTTGACATCGAATATAGATTTAGGTATTAGGAAGTCATTTTTGAAAGCCTTTGTCTGGAGCGTGGCTCTGTATGGAAGTGAAACCTGGACTATTGGTGCAGCAGAAAAGAGGAGAATTGAAGCGTTTGAAATGTGGTGTTACAGGAGAATGATAAAGTCCCGATGGGTAGATAGGGTTACAAACGAAGAGGTATTAAGAAGAGTGGGAGAGGAGAGATATTTCTGGCGACTGCAAATGAAGAGAAGAGACAGGTTGGTAGGACACATACTAAGACACCCAGGAATAGCAAGCTTAGTTATGGAAGGAAGGGTCGAGGACAAGAACTGTAGGGGTAGACCAAGGTTAGAATATGTTAAACAGATTGCCTCGGTTATAGGGTGTGGTAGCTACGTAGAGATGAAACGATTAGCTCAGGACAGGGAGGTATGGAGGGCTGCATCAAACCAGTCAAAAGACTGAAGACTCAAACAACAACCAAGCGACTATTGTAACAATCATTTCCCAAATCATGTAGACTCATTCATATAAATCTACGACGTTAAGATGCTCGTTAAATAATAACCGCTTGTTAATTCTTGATCAGATTGCCTACAGCTGACCGATGCATTGCGCTTGCAAGATATTTTCCTGAAGGGATTGTTTGGAAGCTTACACTTTTTGACTGACAGAGATCACTGGAAACCAGTAGTTAGTATTTCGGGGGCCGCATTGACCTCATGGTGAGACACTGTTTTTACAGTGAATTTATTTGTTTCATTCTTACACATTTAGATGACGAATGGTATCAAAGAGTTATCCATTCTGTTTTACGCAGGGGAATAAGAATGCTTTTGAGTGTTGTATTTATTATGTGTGTAAACCCATTGTACCTTACTGTTACATTATTTAGCTTTTGTTGTACAGCTATTATTCTAATGTACTTATTGTAAACAAATGACTGTTATCTGAGCTATGTTTAGTTTTTGCTTTCACGGACTCTTCTTGCCTTAATTTATTATCAGCCAGGATTAGCTAGAATAGGTAACGTTAACTGTAAATACGCGGGTGATACCAGTATAATTTAGCTTTGTTGTCATATTTTGACATTCTTCTGATATGATGGATTATTTCTAGAACCATCATTATTTTTGCTTTTATCTTCAATCAGGGTTGTTTTTCGTACCACGTCCCAAGATTTGCCTTGCTTTTCCTTATGTAATTAGGACCTGTCGAGAGGGATAATATCATTCAGTTAGGTTTTTTTTATTAGCTTTGCGGACTAGCAGATTTCAAACCCTCAGATAGTAGGATAAGGGTTTGATTTTTAAATAAATAATTCCACGAATTGTCTTAACCCTGGATGTTATCATTTGTTAGTTTTGTGTTTTGTGGGGGGCATTTGTTTGGGTGTCTTTGACTTTGCTTATGATGGGGACCTGATCCTTTGGGATATTGAGTCTTGTGCCGGCTAGCCCCACAAGAAGTGCATCCGATCCTCTCCGGCAATGTATTTGAAGGATGGGGTTATCTGGGAGGCCACGCACGGTTGGTGGTGACCAGATAACCTCCTCTAACGGGCACAATATGTTCTTTACCGAACATCGCACAATCATCATGGCTGAGTTAGGCCTACTATTAACCAGACCAACTCATGATGTACCAATCTTCGTTCCAGTTCCGGAGGTCTGGGTTCGATTCCCGGCTCTGCCGAAAAATTTAATTCTGGTCTGAGGGCTGGAACGGGGTACACTCAGCCTCCTGAGGTAAGACGAGAAGAGATGGGTTCGATCCCCAACTCTGGAATCTTGGAAGTGGTTTTCCGTGGTTTTGCGCACTTCTTCTCCAGGGAAATACCGGGATAGTTCCTAACATAAAGCCACGGCCTCCTCCTTTCCAAAATTAAAAAACACACATACCACTACAGACACTAAAATAATATAAGTTATCAGACAAATTCTACAGACACCTATGTATACGGGTTTAAATTACCACGATGTCCAAGCCCCTCAAATGAAACAACAACAATGCTATTAACCAAATGCTCAGTCTCCGGTAGACCTTAAGTGGTCAGAATATCATTGAGTACCCTGATGGCGACTGATGGCAACCCCCTGTTCAGCCCTAGCTCCGTTTACTAATACATACACTAGCACAGTGTGATACAGGTTCATTGGTTGGTTTCTCAGTTAAGTGGCTGCGACAACGCGGTCATACAGCCCCGTGCACTTTGGGTGTGTGTAGAATCTGTCTGATAACCGGTGTTAATTGTGATGGCTGTATTAGTCTGTGTTATCTGTAATTCAGGCAAGGACTACAGACAAACAATTTCAAGTAGTTCCTACTTTTGCTACCAAATGCTACCGTCAATGAAACCTAACTGTGAACTTGGTTACTAGATGCCACCTCAACCGGCACCTGGTGGAGAACGTTGGAACTAATAGAGCGTTAATCAAATCTAATCTACAAATTTAGCTTCACACAATTGTAGTTTTACATGCCATAAATCTATGACATGGGCCCGCCGGCTTTACTTCCCCTCTGAAGGAAGACATACTGAGGGACTTTAACGCTCTTAAAAAATCCAACGGCTTCGGCCGGGTTTGCACCCGTGATCTTGGGCATAGAAGCTCAGCATGCTACCAATTACGCCACCGAAGCCACTAGGTTATCAGACTGATTTCACGCACACACCTATGTACACGGGCCTGAAGCGCCACGATGTCCAAGCCCCTAAAATAACCACCCTGTACCACCAGTATGAAGTGACTACTCGCAAACTTGTCCACACGCCCAAAGCTTGAGGATTAGTATTCCGCACACCGAGCGTCCTAAATTGCATGTGCCGGACTCTGAGGTGTTTAGCTAATAGCTACAGACGTCTGAGCCAGATGGGTCTCCTCCGCTTTACTTGTTTTTCTACAGTCTCTTCTTTTTGTTTTATTTTTACACGAGAATCTCTTTACTTTGTTTTGATTTCCTTATTTGCCTTCTTGTTCTATTTTCTGCCTTTCTTACCTCCTTTTTTCTCGTCACTTTTTCACTACTTCCTTTGTCTTTACATATTGATGTCGTTTTCTGCTTCTTTTTCTGAGGTTTTACCAGCACAATATTTGCAGCAACCCTTGCTTGTGTCCGCTTAGTTCCGTATAATGTGAGAATAAAGGAAGACAAACTCTTTGTTGACGAGTATGAGAGGGAAGATACAGAATATACGAAGCAACAGAGAAATTACAGCAAAGTCAAGTTGAAATTAATGTTGTAATTACTTAGAGGGAAAAAAACAGATATGAAATCTAACACGACATACCGAGTACGAGGGTCATGGCAAGTTCTGGAGACATATTTTCAATGTTTCATAGCTAGCCTAAGTACTGTGTATAGATTGCTCCATCTTTGGTTAGCAAGCAGATCAACAGGAGCCCAATTATATCGGGCAGTCATTATTAAAATGGAGTATACTCTGTTTAAAAATAACAGCATGGATTATAATATTGTTAAGAAACATACTTTAGCGCCCGTATTTTACTGAACAAAAATGAGGCTTAAATAGAACACATGTTTAGCTCTGAAGATGAACGCTTCATTTAAAGTAAGCCCTCTTCACATGGATCCTAACGTGATTAGCTCACCACATTAGTGAGGCCTTTGCCCTTTAAGGGACATTCCAGGCTGTTCTTTATTCTTTATTCTTCACATGGAGAAGCTCAAAAGAAACTGTAGTAACATAGATCATAGAAAACTGGGCGACTAAGCTATTCAAGTTGCCCATTCTTTACACACGGTCTATGCAACTTTGAGTAGCAGCCATGTAATAGCCATGAAAATGTTGTTAGGCCTGCTCCTTTAGGGCCTTTCCGACATCATGATCATGTAGCCCCGTGTACGTGGATTTGTGTAGAATGTGCCTGATAACCTGTGCCACTGTGATGTCTGTAATAATGTGTGTATTTGTATTTAAGGTAGAATTTGGGGGGAAGCGGCCGTGGCCACTCCAGAACAGGAAGCTAAAATACAACAAATTGCTACAAATCACAGGGCGAACAGCTTCAGACAGGGCTCCTCGACGCCTTCACTCGCAGCATGTAGGCTATCAGAATATCAACAACCCCACATTTCCCATGCCAAGAATACATGCCAATCACTTACCAAACCACTTCTTCATTGGGAATGTTGCATCATCAATAGGATAAAATTCATCACAGAAACCTTGCTTGGAACAGGTCCGTTCCATATATCACCACATGGATTTTTAGAGGCAAACATGAAACCAAACAAACGACAAGGATTAACATAAAATAACAAAGCACGCTGACATGACACATCTCACCAGTAACCGTCCTATCAGCACCAGAAGAGTCCATGAACGAGCCTGCGGGTACGGGGGAGGGGATAGCTGCAGAAGCGATACACGAGCTCGGTCTGCTACCAAAATGCTACAGGTTGGATAGGGTGGATGGGCCTACTTACCTTTCTTCGGAGGTCCGCATCGCTAACAGCAACTCACCGCCAGTTGACATGCCCCAACAGAAGAACACCTAAAGGTGGAAGAAGGTGGAGAAGAAGAAAATCCACAGGTTCGTCTACAGAAAAAAACGATAACTAACAGAACTGCCACCGACGAAATGATGCAACAACAGTAGCTTGCCTTAAAAGAAAATTTAATGTTAAATTTAAGAGAACAGCTCCACCAGAGAACAGAAAATGCATCAGCCAGCATAAAATTACAAAAAATAAAAATAAAACCTCAGCTAGAATTCTCACTGTAGATTTTTAAAAAAGGTTAAAGGTCGATATCAATTAACAATTACCTGAGGTCAGAGAATGAAAAGCCACAAAAAATTTAAACACTTAATATGTACCTGACATACTCCCAACTGAACCATGAGGGCCTCGGAGAACCAAAAAAGAAGTAATTAGTGCAAAATTTACCATAAACAAGGTACCGAAAGAATAACGCAGGAGTAAAAAAAATAGAAAACTCCAAATAATGAAAAACCAAAGGATAATTTAAAACCAAAACAAATTAAACAACAACACCATGACCCATGAACGTGCACTACAAACACACGCCATAAACAAAAACCCACAATGCACTACAGTAAACAAGTTACCATGGTGACCAGAACAGTTGAAGGTATATCAGTACGTATTTATGTCAAACGCCTAATTTTACATTTAATTTTTTTTTCTCCAGTGAGAAAACAGGAAGAAATAAACAAATTCTAGACATTACGAGATCAAATAGTTTTTAAAAGGCAACGGATCAAAATAAAAACCGATTGACTAATGATCAAAATTAGGCCTAGTTTTCTATTGTTTAGTCTGGTCAATACTAGAATATAACAAGGAGAAAACGCCGTAGCAAGACGACAAATAATAAAATTAGAAGAAAAACAGTAGTGTTCCCCGGATTAATATTATTTAACAAGATTTTACATATTCAGAGGTGACATATCTAGGCCAAGTCAACCTTCAGAACAAAATTTAAACAGAAGTACACAATGAAAAATATGGAGCCTCAAAAATTTAAAATAAATAAAATGTCAAAACATACCTTAATAAAGCCTTTTGGGGAGACTCTAATTTGTATAACACTACTTAGATATCCTTAAAGGATTTATATCACCAAAAATAAAATAAAAAAGTCCTCTCGGCACGCCGGAAGGCGGAGGTAGATTTCACCGGACAAACTTGGAGATAGGCGAAAATAGGCAGAATATGCAGGTTTTCGTAGAAGGATCAGACCTCATTTATCGCGTGAAAATATTTTAAAATTGGAGATTAATTAACTTTGTTTTTCTTCATTTTAAACATATTTTAAACATTTTATTGTCTTATGGGGACGGTAACCTTCTTGTCATTTGCAGTCCATTTTTAGCCTATTTTCAACTTTGAAAAAATAGGCTTATGAGATCACCTTTTGTCCGTGTGTGTGTGTGTGTGCGTGTGCGTGTGTGTGTGTGTGTGTGTGTGAGGTGTGTGTGTGTCCCCCTAATAAAATCTAAACGGCTGGAGCGATTTCAGTGAAACTCGGTAAGTTCATAGCACTATTCCCGGCGACCTCGACCGTGCCCATCGAATTTTGTTACGTCTCACCAATCCAACATGGCGGCTGTGCGAAATATTTCACTAGCATTCAGTATCTCCGAAACTATAACGGATATCGCCTTGAAATTGTGTACGGTGATAAAGGGTACTACTAGAAGTTCACCTATGAGACTTTCAAAAACCTGGTTACTACATAACCAACATGGCGGCCAAGCGAAGTGGAGACTTTTAAATAGACTTTTCTCGCGATTTAACTATCCAAACGTAATGAAACTTGGTACAGCAAATATTTATACACATTGCAATGCACTGGAGTCTAATTTAGTTCAATTGTTTACATAACCTCAAAATGGCGGCTGTGCAAAATATTTCACCGACATTCTATATCCCCGAAACTATTACAGATATCACCCTGCAATTTTGTACGGTGATAAAGGGTACTGATACAAGTTTACCTATGTATAATTCATAAACCTGTAAAGTACAAAACGAACATGGCGACCAAGCGAATTTGAAATATTTTAATAGACTTTTCTCGTGAGTTAACTCACTGAGCGCAGTGAAATGTGGTACAGTAAATGATTTTGCAGATTGTAATGTACTGCCATCTAATTTAATTCAATTGTTTACATAACCTCAAGATGGCGGCTGTGCGAAATTTTAAAATTAAGTTTTTATTTCTTGTGTCGTAATCATGCGATCGAAGTGAAAGTTTGAATAATGAACCTAGGCAATAAGTGTCCTTGAATGGTACATAACTCTATGGCCTATACATATAACAATCCTAAATGGCAAGCTTCCGTAATATTTAGACGGTTCTCAATATCTATGAATCTTTTACAGCAACCAAACTGAAATTTTTTTGTTCATAGAGACTATGAACATATGTTCACCTATAGGACTTTCAGTAACCTGGTGAGCACGAATCCAACATGGCGGCGACGCAAAGTATAAATATTTAAATGGACGTTTCTCGCGAATTACCTATCCGAGTGCAGTGAAACGTTGCACGTTAAATGCTTACACAAATGTTGATCCACTGGCATCTAATTTATGTCAATTGTTTGCATAATCACAAGATGGCTGCTGTGCGTAATTTTAAAATCTCGTTTTTACTTCTTGTGTTCTAATCATGCGATTGAAGTTTGAATACCACACGTACACAATAATCTTAATATAATAGTACAAAAATAAAAATCCAAAC
Organism: Meconema thalassinum; assembly: GCA_946902985.2. Classification (NCBI taxonomy): domain Eukaryota; kingdom Metazoa; phylum Arthropoda; class Insecta; order Orthoptera; family Tettigoniidae; genus Meconema; species Meconema thalassinum. The sequence goes on from OX336388.2 coordinate 2,006,293,792, forward strand.
TGGCGACCATCTGAAATATTTAGACGGTTCTCAATATCTACGAATCTGTTACAGCAATTAAACTGAAATTTTGTATGTTGATAGAGGCAATTAACATGAGCAGGATATATGAAAATAGGCTGTACAGTTCTTCACGGAACTACTTGTTATACTTGTGGTCACACTGTCCTTATGCAAGGTTTCGACACTGATGTGTAACTATGTAACGGTCTTTTACTTCTTCACGCAAAATTATATCTCCCGCAGAGATGTTTGTTGGTTCCTCAGTTTAGGGGCTGCGACAACGCGGTCATATAACCCCGTGTACTTTGGGTGAGTGTAGAATCTGTCTGATAAACGGTGTGAATTGTGATGGCTGTATTAGTCTGTAATTCAGGTAAGGAATGCAGACGCTAAATTTCAAGCAGTAGTTCCTAATGTTGCTACCTGATACTAACGTCAACGCCACCTAGCTGTGAACTTGGCTACTAGATGCCACCTCAATCAGCAACTCGCAACGAACGTTGGAACTTCCCCTCCAAAGGAAAGATTACTGAGGGATTTTTAGCGCTCTTGGAAAATCCGACGACTTTGGCCAGATTTGAACCCGCGACCTTGGGCATAGAAGTTCAGCATGCTACCAGTTACGTCACCGAAGCCGCTTCACACTTAGTCAGATGGAAATCTGAATCTGATCTCACGCAAGTGCGTTGTCATGGCAACGTCTGATGGCTCATCCCTCATCAATTTAGTAGTGTTGCCATGTCAACCACTGATAGCTCTTGGCATTTTCTTATAATTCCGAAATCATTTTTCTCATCCCTTGGCGCAATGGTGGCTCATATCAAAAATTCTTTCAGACAAATGTTTTAGGTAATTATTAGGGGAATATTGTCCATTTTGTACGGTTTTGATATTGTGCCTATTAACAGAGATATGATTAATGTTTCCCGAAAAAAACCACTTTTTCCCACCCCTTTGGTCAATGGTTGGTGCTATCAAAAAACGTTTCAAACATAAATTTCTGAGCTTTATCCGACTCATAGTATGAACTTTGAACGGATTCGATATTTCACATATTAAGAGAGTTATAGCAATATTTCATTTTTTCGAAAAAAAAATCCCCCATTTTCATCCCCTTCGACCGATTTAGCCCAGTAACGAACTCGTCCGAGATTTTATGGGTATACATATTCGGTAAAAAATTCAAAGTGATTGGTGCAAAATTACGGCAGTTATCGTGTCCAAAAGAAACTGATATACATATATACATATATTACATAAATTATATATAAACTTTTGAACTGACGGTGGTTTTGGGGTCTGGGGGATGTGAAACGCGAAGATATGTCGAAATTTTCCGGAAATCGAAACATGGTACCCATTGCAATAGTTAGCTTTCTAATGAAATCTACCTAAAATACTACCGTCAACGACACCTAGCTGTGAACTTGGCTACTAGATGCCACCTCAATCAGCAACTCGCAACGAACGTTGGAACTTCCCCTCCGAAGGAAAGCAAACTCAGGTTTTTTAGCGCTCTTAGTAAATCCGACGACTTCAGCCGGGTTTGAACCCGCGACCTTGGGCATAGAAGTTCAGCATGCTACCAGTTCCGATACCGAAGTCGCTTCCCCCAGACATATGAAAACTGAATGTGATCTCGTGCAGTGGCGTTGTCATAGCAACTGCTGATGGCTCATCCCTTATCAATTAAAAGTAAAGTTGTCATGGCAACCTCTATTGGCACTTGCCATTTTCTTATAATTTAAATCATTTTGTTCACCCCGTGGCGTAATGGTGGGTCATATCAAAAATTCTTTCAGACAAAAGTTTTAGGTAATTATTGGAGGAATATTGTCCATTTTGTGCGGTTTTGATATTGTGCCTATTAACAGAGATATGATTAATGTTTCCCGAAAAACGCACTTTTTCCCACCCCTTTGGTCAATGGTTGGTGCTATCAAAAAACGTATTTGACATAAATTTTTGGCACTTATCCGACACATATTATGAACTTTGAAGGGATTCGATATTTCGTGTATTAAGAGAGTTATAACGATATTTCAATTTTTCGAAAAAAAAGCCCCCCATTTTTACCCCCTTTGACCGATTTTGCCCATTAACGAACTCGACCGAGATTTTATAGGGATACATATTATGTAAAAAATTCAAAGTGATTGGTGCAAAATTACGGCAGTTATCGTGTCCACAAGAAACTGATATATATATATATATAGATAGATACATATATACATAAATTATATATAAACTTTTGAACTGACGGTGGTTTTGGGGTCTGGGGGATGTGAAACGCGAAGATATGTCGAAATTTTCCGGAAGTCGAAACATGGGACCCATTGCAATAGTTAGCTTTCTAATTAAGTCTACCTAATAGGAGATGGCTGCCAACCGCCGTCGAAGAGATGCACACCAAACATCGCATTTCCATATTAAGGCCCAAGAAAACACTTTCACGATTATCACAGATGATAGTTGCACACTAAATTCTTCATGTATCATCAACATACTGGGATATATCCCCAAGTTGACGAGATCCACAATTTGCGTCTTTCTTCAACCAGCAATCAGTCACAAGTCATAATTCACAAGATGGAGGTCAATAGCGAAGAAGGCCACCCAACATGCACCAGGTTTATTTAAATTGGACCGATCCAAATTTGCCACACACTACGACAATGTGAATAACAAAATAATATTCTCACGACACCATTAAAATGTTTTGGCGGCATGATGTGTATAGAGTCTTTTGTTTAATGACGTAGAATATTTTTTTTTAAATATGTCTCTCGACCAGAAGACACCAATGTCTCACTCTAGCGGCAGAAGACACAACCCCAGCTTGAGGAGCCGATAGGCGCTGCCATCTCGAGTTCATTATCCAAACCAAGGCATCTTAGCGGGCGCTTCAAATGGTAGGGGATACATATACGTAGAAGAGGTGCATATTAATAATGTTTGAGACGGGCTTTTGCACGTAACAATTATTATTATTATTTATTCAATTCACCATTACAAACATGGGTTACACTAACGCACGGGTTAAACCAAGTGCTTTACAACAATACATAAAAAATATAATACAAACTGTAATACATACATATCATGTAAATATAAAATATAGAGTACATTATCACTCATTCACTAGCCAGGAAGGATCGCACAATATTGCATGTGGACAATAGGACTGAATGCTGCATACTCTTGTAGATGGTCGGCGAAAGATCCAGTTCCTTCAGACTCTTGTGGAGTGTGTGAGGTATGAGGCCGTTGACTGACAAGATTACAGGCACTATCCGGACGCAATTCATCTTCCATATCCTCTTGATTTCCTCTGCAAGCTGTCTATAATTGGTGATTTTTTCATTGTATTTCTGATCGATATTGGTGTCGTTGGTGACTGCTGTGTCTATTATAAATGTAGTGCCATCAACCTTATTTACTACTATGATGTCTGGTCAATTGTGATCTATTGTTTTGTCTGTTACAATACCAGTGTCCCAAAATATTTTACACAATTCATTTTCGAGGAGGGATGGTGGATGATACTTGTAGTAAGGAATATACTCCTCAGTTAATTTATATTCCTGTGCGAGAGCTTGATGAATGATGCCTGCAACCTGATTGTGCCGTCTTGTATATTCAACAGATGCTAGTATTGGGCAACCTGCAGTGACATGGGCAATGGTCTCGAGATGAATGGCCCATCGCCTGCATTTGTCTGAAATTACACTGGTATCTTTGATGATATATTTCTTATATTTTTTTGTAGCAATGACTTGATCTTGGATGGCAATTGCGAATCCCTCGGTTTCTCCAAACAGCGACCACTTTGTAACCACATACACGATGCGTTTTTATCAATACTCTGTTGGGTTAGGTTGCTGTAGTATTTTCCATGGAGGGGCTTTTCTCCCCATGCCTTTTCTTTTTCATGTAGGCCTAAGTGTAGTTGCTGGCTGATATGATCATCAGAGGTTGTACAAAGGTTCGCTACAGTGTGCTTATCAGCAAGTACAATGGCTTTATGGAGAATGTTGTTTTCCTTTCTTTTATAGAAATATCTTCTAAGGGTTTTAATTTGGTTCTGGAGCAAAATTTGTAAATCCAGTACTCCTCGACCTCCCATCTTTCGTGGAAGAGTGACCCTTTCTTTTCAGGCGTTTGGATGATATAAACGGTAAATATTGTATTATTATTGTATTATTATTATTATTAAATCGTTACAAATACACACATTTTACAAAATTCAGCATAACTGTACACATTTTATGAATTTCCTTACACTTCCTACTCATTTTTAGCCTACAAATTTACAATTATTATTAAATTATATTGTTACAATATAATAAAGACAGGTCGAAATAGGATTTCAAATTCATACAGAGCAGGAAGAGAAATCACATATGCCACTAAAAGGTGAAACCTTGTGTGTGGCATGCTTATCATTGATTACCATTTCTAAAAATTGTATAATGGCTTAACCGAATACCACGTTCTATGTAAATGATGTATAAGCCTACACTAAAAAATAATGAATAAGAAGGAAAATTGAATTTGTGTTTGTATAAACTTGTAGGCTCAACTTAATTATATTTTCAATTTTAATTTTGTTTTCTCTGAGAAAAAGGTTTATATGCATCTTCAGGTGTGCATGATTTCCTTTAAATTCTTTTAATTTAATTGGGAGAATGTTATATAATTTAGGTGAGTAATACAGAAAGTTACGTTTGGCTATACTTAACTTAGGTTCATATAAAATAGAGTGATTCTCTGTAATACTTCTGGTTTCATACCCGTGACTAACAACTTGAATTCTATTTCTATCTTTAAAAATGTATTTATATATTTCAAAAGCATACAATTGTTTAATGTTGAAGACCCTTGTCTCAGCTTACAGTCTCATAGTCGGATATAATCTATCTTTCTTCAACATTATTCGCAGTATGAGATTCTGCATTATCTGAACACTTTTTAGTAAATTTTCATAGGCGCCTCCCCAGGCAAGAATACCATATGTAAGAACTGACTAGACTAGAGCATGGTAGATGTCTCTTATTAATTTGTAATTGATAATATGTTTTAAATTGTGAAATACAGAAATACAGATTGTTCTTCTTATTTTACTTGTAAGGTGTTTGCATTGGCTTTTCTATTTCATGTCACTATCTATAAATAATCCCAGATATTCAACTGTATCCACTTTAGCTATTTTAGGACAGTCACAGTTCTGATTACAGTTCAAAGTGAGTATTTTTAGTTAATTAAACTCATCTTCAACTGATTTTAAACTGAATCTTACGAACATTGATTTAGTTATATTTATAAATAGTTCGTTACCATCTAGCAATATCTTTAACATTTTCAATGCAGTAGTTGCAATTTGTTTTATATTTCCCCATGTTCTACCTTCAACACAAACTACCGTATCATCTGCGTATGATATGACATTAACATTTACAATTCCATGTATAGATGATTCAATATCGTTGATAAAAATCAAAAATAATAATGGACCCAGCACTGTGCCTTGTGGTATTCCTCTTTTCACTCTTAGAGGTAGACTTGTAGTTCCATTTATTCTAACGTATTGAATCCTTTCAGTCAAATACCTTTCAATCAATTTCAGTGCTATGCCTCTGATGCCATATCTCTCCATCTTCTGAAGGAGAATATGGTAAGGTATGGTGTCAAAAGCCTTCTCCAAGTCAAGAAGGGTCCTTGTTTTTCTCTGCAGGCTTTCCATTTCTGTTGCTGACCATTTCAGAATCACAAATGAATATACTAGGGTAGGTATAGCGTATGTGTTGATAACTTTAATTTTGTTCTTTGCACATAGATTGGTTCGCAGCACTTGATGTAGTCTTGCGGTATATTTGCCAATGAGTTCATCTTTGATAATTTTATGATCCAAAGTTTTATTTTGAGCAAATCCCAGATATTTGTAGGTTTCTATTTCAGTCATTCCTTCAATTAGAGATCCTTTGCGGAGCTCATGTGGTTCAGAAGTTGCATATTTACCTCTTTCAATAGCCATAAGCTTGCATTTCTTCACACCCAGCGTCTTTCGAACATCTGATGATTTTTTTTTTTGTCGTGTGACCTCTTGAGAGGCCAAGTACAGGTCTTTCATGTTGACGCCCGTGGGCGACCTGCGCGTCGGAATGAGAGATGGAATGGATGGAGAAGGATGAAACTCGACAAGGATGTGGAAGGAAGCGGCCGTGGCCTGTCAGAAGGTACCGTCCCAGCATTTGCCTGGTGTTGAAAATGGGAAACCACGGAAAACCATTTCAAGGACGGCCGAGGTGGGACTACTCCATGAAGAAGACTTACTTGTACAAGAAATTTTGTTTTTGTAATGTTTTCTATGCTTGTATAAACTCTTTTGTTTCCTTCCCCTACCCCCTCGCCCGCCTACCTCTGTCGTGTGCGGAATCTCTCGTTCTCACTTCTGCTTCAGTCGTCAAACGTACAGTTTGGAGCCCTCCCTCGGGCTAGTCTCTGTCCTCGTGATACATTTTAAACTAGACACCATGTCTATTCTTTAAAACCAACCGTCACCAAGAACCTCCGCCTGCTCATCATGAAAGAAAGCTAAGTACAAAACTTCAATGTTTTAAACACATTTTAATGGTTTTTAAAGAGCGAAACGCCTTTTAATACAATTTTATAGACAGTGTGGGAAATTGCTCACTGTTGTGCAATAACCGTCTCCGTGGGATTTTCTTTGTCAGGCTTTAGCTATCTAAGCTGACTTTTCAACATGAAATTTAGTACTTCCTGTACGAAATAAATGGAAATACTTTCCCACACCGAGGCATTCTTGTTAATTAACCGCTGTCTATAAACTTAGCTTTTCCACCGTGGGAACTCTGTTGCCCTATTTAACCATCATCACAGTTCTGGAAATTTTCCACTCAACATATGCTTCAAACTACAATAAACTGTGCTCAATATTTTCAAATTGCTTGAACTTCCAGATAAATGAAACCGCTAACTGCAAACCACAAACTCTCCAACGCAATATACATATTCAAGTTCAATTTTAACTAAGTGATCTCCATAACTGCTGTAACTTTTCTCTTTATAAACTTCCTATTCTGCAATAGTGAACTTTTCCAATCCATCAATAGACTTTAGTGCAAAACAGTGCCCGTTCAACTATCAACCGAGCCGTGTTCGTGAGAGCAATAAATCTGGCCAGGAATCTTTCCTAAAGTTCCTATTTCCCTTTCCCAAATAACTTTCACTAACCTTAAATTTAGCTATTGGATTCTTTTTTTTTCTACGAGGCTTAGCCCAAAGAGGCTCCCTCCCATCTTGTTGGATCTATAAATTGTTCACTCTGTTTCAATACCAGAAGTTGTAGAAACTTCTCTTTAATCTTTCTTTGCTTCTTGTTTGTTCAGGAAACGTTGATTTCTAAGCTTACTCTTGTACATGTTTGATTTTTTTCTTTCCAGGCTTCGTTAATACGACCTGTAATTTTTTTTCGTATTTCGCATCTAGTAATTTATGCTTAAAATAGCGGTAATCTCCGCCTTCCATTTTCTGTTTTCTTTTTCTTTTATCCTGTTACGATCAGGATTTAATCTATTTGTCTGTAGCTTGTTGGTTTGCCAAAAGTGCATTCAAATAACGCTTGTATCTTACCTAATTTGTAAAAGTTATAATCACTGTACAATTTATTGTCCTCAAAAGCTTAAAAAAACAATTTTAAGCACATTTTAAAACCTTTGTACAGGTTTAGTGCTTGTAACAAGTTGGAAACTTGTAACTACTTTAATTTTGTTCATTGTAAACTTTAACTTTATTGGGTCTGAGACTTTAAATGTTTGTAGAACTAACCAAAGAAAATATTCTTCTAACTCTAAAAATATGATTCTAAATCTACCAATTGTTAATTTTCTAAAGTTTATATTCATTGTTAAATAAATTATTTCTATTTTTTTGTTATTTCTCTCTTGCTAGAATCACGATTAGGCAGAACCTTCTCTTCCCTGATTTTTCCTCTAAGCTTAAGCTCTCTTTGCGAATCTCTAAAACAATAAAAACTTTACCACGTGTTGCATTGGAAACAAAATTTCAAATAGCAACATTTTCAAAGTTTATCTTAGCCGTTACAGCTAATTCTAGCGAATCATTAAGGCGAGCATAGCTAGCTCCGCCAGCTTCCTGCTTGTAGGGATTTTTTCTCTGACTTATGTTTTGCTAACAATATCTCAATCAAAGTAGGTCTGAGGTTTCCTCAGTTCTAAACTTTTAGTCAGTATCCTGCTGGGTAAAAGCTTAGCCTACCTTCAATGCAACAATTGGTATTCTCGTAGGATCTTCACCAAAAAAAACAGTAAAACCATTGCTAAAAGCACTAAAATTGCTTTATCACTTCCCACTCTGGGGGCATTCGGCCATTCCGTCGGAGATCCAACAGTGCCTATAAACAAAAATATTATTTCAAATTCAAATCTTTCTAGCATTCTCGAATGCATAATAAAATCTAACCCTTATGAAGGGAAAGTTAGTAAATCCTTTACTTTTGGCTTACTTCGTCTTGCCAGCGTACCACCTGTCCCCATAGTACCGGAATACCGGCTCGGGAGGGAAAGAGCGCTTACCACTTGCTTGCAGACAACCCTAGCTCCAGATGCATTTCCCGTTAGCCGCGGTCAGTTCCCTACCCACTTTAGGTGTCGCAAGTGCTTTGTGCAGCAGAACCTCTCGCCAAATACTTATTTCCATTTGTTTTTATGCTTTTTGATTGGATTCTCGTCCCCTCTACCTAAAAATTGTTTCTACTCCCAACCCTCAACCTTTTCTCTCTCAACATCTTCCCTTAGGTAGCGTTAATCCTCAGCAAAAACCTACCAATATACATTATTGCTATTTCGTTCTTCGTTGATCCAATTTACATTTTCATTGTGCGGTGATTTCACAGCCCATACACTTCTCCAAAATCTTCCGTTTCTTGCGTGCTAGGAGATTCTGATTTTGTCATGGATTGTTTGTTTCGTTTGATCATTCTGTAGAACTGACCTTCATTGTTGGAGAAAAATTTGTTTTGTGTTTTCCTCGCTCTTGATTCCTTGTACCTCCTGAGTTTTGCTGCTTTTGCGCATAATTTAAGCTTTTGGTTGTCAATGTGTTCCTTGATTTTTTTTCTGTGTGGTCATATTCCTTTATGAGGCTGATGATATTTCTGAATATATTCCTCAGCTTTCGATTGGTTTTAGGTTTAGTTTTATTGTTTATATATGCTGTTAGTTGGCCCACGGTTTTCCTCGGTTCCTTGATGTCATTCCCTAATCGACGCTGCCAGAGTGGAATGTATTCTGCATCTGCACCTTTTCCACGATAGCTTCCAGACAAAGGTATTAGTTTCTGGTTGTTCAGCCTTATCACAATTACTGCTGCGCAATATACAGGAGAGTTTGTTTCTTCTAGATTATCGGGTGTTTCCACATACTGTTTTAGGATGTTATTTGTCACACTGACAAGAGATTTACTCTTTGCTGTTTCTAGGAGTTTGGGCAGCTTTGGTCGATAGTCTACTTTAAGGCCCATAAATTCCGTCATTGCCTCTTTAAACACATGTTCAATACAACTTGTTTCATAAGAACTCGAGCTATTAGCAGGGATAGTTGGTTCAATAATTCACTCTTCTCCGGTGTCATTTCTGCAGGTAACATCCTGTACAGCTTGAATCAATAATGTGTGTCTGCTTTCATTGTTGGATTCAGAAGCTAGAATTTTTGCTGCTTCCTCTTTAAGACTTTGAATCATTATTTCAGGAAGTCTATTGTTCCTCACTATTACACGTCTTTGATCTGCATTTCTCTGTTCTGTAATAAAAGAGTATTCAGGAAAATTTTCCACAAACAACTTGTGCATATCTTTCCTATATGTTGTGAGGTCTCTCTCTAAGTTTGTAACAATAAAATAGGAGCGCATTATGAATTTGTTCATCTCACCAGTCCATTTTAAGCGCTGCCTCAATTTGCCTGCCTTAGTGGTCAGTTGAACTTTTGAAACACTTTCGACAGGGGGAGACGACGGCTGTTGGGTTCTCCTATCTGCGTTGTCGGCTGTAGAATTTTCGGGTGACCCGACATGTGCCCGCCTGTTCAGCATCATGCCACTGGTGGTTCGTCTGCTGTCACGTTTAGCACCAGCTCCAACCGTGCCCTACGCACCTCGGGTAGCGTCCTTTTCAGAGGCTCATTATTCTTTGACATTTTCTCCATTATCAATGGGTTGCGTTTTATACCTACTGCCAGGATTTCATTTAGGCCACCCCTAACATGGGATACAGACGCCTTTCACAGCCGCCCCTAACATGGAGTACAGACGCTGTTGGCTAGTGTTTATGGCGGCACTAACTCGCCTTGTCACATTGCTTTGGATATATGTGGCATTTTATAGAGACTGTGGTGCCATTCACAGACCCTCCACATCCTGTTAGCAATGCCGCTTATTTATTTATTGATTGATTTATTTATTTATTTATCGTATGGCTTTTAGTGCCGGGAGTGTCCGAGGACATGTTCGGCTCGCCAGAGGCTGTAGATGCTTCAAGCGGACACCAATAGGGTGAGCTACAAGTTCCGTTCAATTTCAAGTATTTCCAACTTTCGCTACCAGATATCAATGATACCTAGTAGTGAACGTTGGAACTTTAATAGAGCGTTACAACGAAATCTAACCTAGAAATTTAGTTCCGCACAAGATTAGTCTGTGGAAGGACCTTTAACATGCCATAAATCTATGACATGGGACCGCCGGCTTTACTTCCCCTCCGAAGGAAGGTATAGCCTACTGAAGGATTTTTACGCTCTTAAAAAATCCGACGACTTCAGCCGGGTTTGAACCCGCTATCTTGGGCACAGCAGTTCAGCATGCTACCAACTACTCCACCGTTGGTTCGGGACTGCGTATTCGTCAGGTTGCCCTGCTTATGTCACAGCTACCGTCCATCTCTAGAGGGCGATCCACTATCCGCCACCTGTGGACCCGTCGGCTGTAGTCAGCTCTACGTCCCCCGCGAGGCGGATTATTATTATTATTATTATTATTATTATTATTATTATTATTATTATTATTATTATTATTATATCATGTTTGCCCTTATGGACAGTGTTTGAACTTAAATATGTCATGATGATCCAATTTTCACTTCTCTCCCTTCTTCCTCATCTCTTCCCAAAATCGCTTCATCCTTTGACTGTGTTCCTGTTTCCGTTGTTCTGTCCACAATGTTCCCGTCTTCTTCTTTTCATTTACTTTTAATTTTGTATTCTTAATTTTGTTTCTGAATTCTTCTCTGTCTCCAATCATTTGCCTGCTGATTCCCACCTGCCTTAAGTCTTCCCCTATTACATGATACCAATTATTTTTCTTGTTTGAGCTATTTACTGCATCAAAGACATTCTTTGTAAGTCTGTCATTGTTCATCCTCTGTATGTATGTATGTATTATTATTATCACTACTAAAGGAGGCGCAGAAGATTCTAGATACATCCACATATTGAAAGGAATATCAACCGCAGATTATTCGTCGCTTCTAAATAAATGCGAGAAACGAACTCCAAATAGGTCGTTTTGAATAGTCTTTCATTTTGTAATAATACAGCATAGAATGATTTTCAACTTTGCTCATGAATATCAGGTTAAAAACTTGTTCTCCCATTGCTTCTGACTGGAGACTGGAGTAGCGAGGATACCAGCATACTGGATCGCGAATATTCGGACCGGTTCGGTCTAACAGTCTCTCCAACCCCAGTAGCACCATCTGGGTGGTGTCATTGAAATACACAGGCGGTGTCACTCAGTTTTCTGGTATCGAGGCAACTGCAGTTCTTTTGATTTGTTCCGTGTGAGGATTTCTTAAGATGAAATTGAAAGTATTGATATCACGCCAGGAGATAGGAGTTGGGTTTGAACTGCAAATGTATTCGCGTTCACTGCGTATCGTGCATTTCAAGAACATTAAGTTGGTCACTACTTGCTTCACTCACTCAGCACATTCCATCTTTCACTGGCTGCGTTTCGTCTGCCCGGATAACAACCATTGGCATGCGGGAAGCCGATATGTCTAGCTTTGGAATAGGCGGGCCACGCATGCATAATGCAAAACCCCCTCCCCACACCCCGTCACAGCGTGTTGAACTGCCATCTCCTGGCGCAATGACAATACAGACGTGGCCAATTTTTTAAAATTGTTGTAAAATGAAATTTTCCACGGTGGGTGAGTGGTTATCGTGTCGGACTGCCAACCCCAAGCTTGCAGGTTTGCTCCTGGCCGTGGTAAGTTTTTTTGAAAGGCGACAAAATTCACGATACGCATGTCATACGTTGTTGGCATTTTAAAGAACCCATTTGAATTCATTGGGCCATGGTTATAATGAAAAACTTGATCTCGGGATTTTCCGCCAACACAAAGTTCCTCCTTTCTCTACTAGAAAGCGCTATAGTGTCAAGGAGCTTAGATATCTAACCTCTTTGACTTTCATAGCGCTTCACGGAGGGATAAAATTCGACATGCAAGCTGTCCTCAGGGCGTCAATTAATAAAGCTTGCACCCGTCACCCGAGACCATACGATATTATTATTAACACACTGCTGGACAAACAACACTTGGATATTTTCAAAGAATGAACACAAAAATAATTTCACTTGCATTATTTTGAAACGCAAAGATTTGTTCAAATTATTAGACTCAACACACTAATTTCCACCAGGCGGCTTCGGTGGCGTAGTTGGTAGCATGCTGAGCTTTTATGCCCAAGATCGCGGGTTCAAACCCGACCGAAGTCGTCGGATATTTTAAGAGCGTTAAAAAACCCTCAGTATGCCTTCCTTCGGAGGGGAAGTAAAGCCGACGGTCTCATGGCTTAGATTTATGGCATGTTAAAGAACCTTCCACTTATTACACCTGTGTGAAGCTAAATTACAGGTTAAGTTGAAGCAACGCCCTTAGGTTCGTACGTTCATCGCCAGGAGCAGAGTGCGGTGGCGTCTAGTATCTAAGTTCTGAACTAGTAGTCGTTGACGGTGGCGTTTGGCGGCAAAAGTAGGAACTACTTGAACAATTCAATGTCTGCAGTCCTTACTTGAATTAAAAACAGATAACACACACTAATACAGGCATCACAATTAACACTGGTTATCAGACAGATTCCGTTAATGTTCGACGATATTTATAACTTTATTTATTATGGTGTTTGAAGCCACTTTCAGTGTTGCCTTAGTAAACAAAAGTTTGATATTTTTCAGTCGGTCAACGCGATTGTACCCACATGAGATGGGTTAAAAGCATCAAACTTTTGTTTACCTTATTTTATGTTCGAACATAAATATTCATAAATCTCTGTCGAGATTCCGCCAGTTTCCTTTACTGAACAGAGCGCTTGCGATGCAGAGAATACCATGTATTCGACCGCGACTTCCTCGAATACCCCACTATGACACTAGTCACGCAGTGAAATTTAAAATAGGAGGCCGTGGAAGTCAGCGCAGGTGCGATGCTATCCTTACCTAATTGGTCAAACAGCTATATCGTAATGAAAACCTTGAGCTCTGATTGGTGGAGAACTTGTATCATAATGAAACTTGAACTATAATGAGCCTCATTAAGATGCAGTTTTCTGGTTTATAATATTTATATTTCGGCATGGTCGAACATAAAATATATTTCAACATAGTTGTTTATGAAAGGGAATTTTCTTGTCAGATTGTTGGTATAATGCGCAATAACAGTTTCCATTATATTTATGGAGTCATCCAAGATTTTGTCAACTTTGCTTTGACCTTCAGCTATTTTATTTTGAAGGGAGACTCACTCGCTGCTCAGTTACTGACTGAAAGTACCGGCATAACCCTTTATAGGGCAAAACTATTATTTTTTATTTTTTATGGGTTTTTACATTTTAATTTATTTTAATTATTATAATTATTAATAATGTTATTTTTCGTTTCTCTAATATTTTAATGTTTATATAATTATTTTTAATTTTCTATTCATGTTCTTATGGATTTAATTTTGATATTATTTTATTGAATTAATTAATTAACTAATTTCGAAATGTTTATTACAATTATGTTCATATTTTAGCCTACTTTTGATTTTTGCAAAAAATGAAAGTAGACTTATGAGATCAACACAGGGCGAAAAATTGTGTGTCTGTCTGTGTGTGTGTATGTGAGTGTGTGAGTCTCTGTGTGTGTGTGTGTGTGTGTGAGTGTGTGTACTCTGAATGTCTGTCCCCCCCCCTATCAATTCGAACACGGTAAAACCGAATTGAACGAAATTTGGTACAGAGGTAGCACTAGCAAAGGGCACCTCAGTGTCATACTTTATATCGCCGCCATCTTTACCAAAACAGAATGGCGGCCACTCAAACGTTCAAAACGTAAAATCAAATTACGGCTAAACTAATCATCCGATCTCTACCAAATTTGGTGACAACATACCGCTATATAGGGCGCGTCTTTCACCCAACATTCAAGGTCATCGGCCGTGCCATTTCATGATGGCGGCCGTGTGAATTATTCAACCATTTTAATCAATAGCTAAAGACCCACCAATTCCGATTATCGAGCCTAGGGTGGTTTATGCTATCCTGAAGGTCGTGATCCGTTATTCATTATAATTTAATATTATAATATTATACTGTAAGAGTGGCTTAAAAGAGCTGAGCCGTCTGTGTCACACGACAAGATGGCAGCTGTCCTCATGTGCCTGTCTTATATTTCAATAGTTTTAGTATGTTGTATGTGATATACCCTACTGATACAATAATATAAACTTTGTATGAAATTATCTTTAATGAAGATGTACTGCTGTGAAGAAATCGTTTATTCAAAGTCATTATTTGCCAACAGGTTGTATCTAATATGACAGTTAAGAACACCATGATGGCAAGGATAGGATTAGCTCTGGGCTAGCGTGTTGGTCTGTCACGCAGTTGACTGGGGATCGAGTACTACTTAGTTAACGTTTTTTCTTTCTTGAATTCTTTTACAAATGATGTGCACGAGCTCTTTCCACAGATACTGAATAAGATGTCATTTAGCTCAAAAGAGAGGCTAATATATACACTCGTTTATTAATAAAATCTCAGCCCCAGCATCGCACATAAACAGAAGACATTAGGAAAAGGAGAATAGAAGAACTAGATACACGTTGTCATTAACCACAGCCTTCTTAATGCCTCTGTACGGTGCTGTCCTCTTGTGGTTATGTGGGTAATATTGTTCCAAACATACCGCTGTGTTATTACCTGGCCTCCTGAAGTATGGCAATTTTGTAATACTGGTAGTTCAACTATTAGCCACGATCACGCTCCGATTACGTTTAAACACTGCCAGCTGGATCGCCTCCCTCTTGGCTACGTTAAACTGTCTACTCATTCAACACCCATAGGCCACTGCCATCGTAGTACATTACGATGGCAGTGCATAGGCGTACAACATAAAGATTAATTCACTGATAGGTCGCAGCACCAACCTACTGTGGTCGGCGGGGATTTGTAAAGGGGAAGGTACCGAAAACGAAAGATACTTAACTTTGCAGGCTGGCTTAATATAGAGATTAACGGACGTGAATGCATTACAATAAGTTAGTAGTTTTGTTATTCAATCATCATAAAGTATATAATTTTGATTTTGACACTTACTGGCTAATTATCAATATAAAAGAAAACAAACAATACATTGTGGTAGAGGTGATTGTGTTAGGGATGACGACAAAGAGTCATAAATATACCCATACATTTAGGAGAAAGTAGGCTATATGTTCTTTGCTGAACATCTTGTTTTATAGTTAGGTTCATTATTATATTTTTAAAATTATTTTGTTATTAAAATTTTCTTTCTACGATTTTCATTTCTATATCCATATTTTAATTTTACACTATAATTTGTTAATGTTTTTTTTAATTTTATATAACACATTACGTCAAGTAGATACGTTCCTATATAATATATGATTATTAGAAATACTGGCACATCGGCATGAAAATTCTCGGGAATTTGGCTTAAAGATTCAATTAGCAGCATCTTTGAAAGCATAATTTTTCCTTATGACGGGTGGTTAATATAGAGACCACTATCCCATAAAATGTTAAGACAACGATGAAAATTTGAGGCTATGGTCACAGTTGGTGCAAGGTATTGTTAATAGGGAGTTGCAAGGGTAGTGTACCCAATTGTTGTTTTAAGGGGGAGGAACAGCTAAATCATCTGCCCCTAAGTGTAACTATTTCTCTCTCACCATGAATTTCGAAATGTTATTATACAATATAATTAAATCGTTGATTCCTTCCATCATCCAGCACCATGCAGAGTAAAATTGAATTGTGTTTGAATAATGGGGAAATATATAGTCATTTCTTCACGTAAATTTGCAGTTCTTAATGATCTGCTGGATGAAGGAAGTTTTAATAAAAACAAGTGCTTGAGTCTATAATTTGAACAGATCTGTAAATGCAAGGAATGTAAACAGCAACTTCATGAAAGATCATTCTTCACTAAAATGTTTACTTTCAGATGAGAATAAATGAAGTTCATTGATTTTTGGCAAATTTTCATGAACAGCGTCCATCGTCAACTATTGCAACCAAGCTTCTCAGTGCTCTAGGAAGTACTGAATAACAAGTCATTAGATGAGAGCCCAACAATTCCACTACAAACTGCCATTCTCACATCCAATAATAGCGGGAATCACGAAGATCCAAAGTTAATGCATATGCCGTCATAAAATTCCAAATCCAAACCTATATAGAATGAAAATACATTTGCCATGATAGCAAAGTATTAATTAGAGATCCGTATTGAAAGAAGAATTATAAGTTGTTAGAGAATACGCCAATCAATACTTTATGAAACATATCTAATTTAAATATTAATGATGATACATGTTTCGACTTACTGTAATGCTTTTTTAAACTTTATAGCAATCTCTAAGAAAAGAAAATCCGGGAGGGCGCCATTTCATATGTAATTTACTATGAAAATATTTTATTATGTCGCACGAGAATACTCTTATCTCAAGGTGTGGTGTGTCTCCGACACCAACCAGGACACTATTGTATCAATAATGCCGTCACAACAAGATACAATTTCCAGTTTCATACCATCATTCGAATTCTCATTTTATTCTGTTTTCACTTCTTAGAACAATTTATTTTAGAAACTGTCGTCATATAACCATTACGATGCAATAAAGAAGACAGAATAATTCAATCTATAACTTCCTTCACGTTTATCTTTCATATAATGTGTTTCATACAATAGCTTTGTTTTATCAGCGCCAATAACCTCTAACCTCCCCTCTTTTGTTTAACTCTCATTGTCTCACTCTATCTCTGGATTTTTTTAGAGTAAGCACTCCTATTCCACTAGTTCAACTTACAACCACACAAGCGCTCCAACCAGCGCTACCCATTTTGTTTCCTAAAACTAGCAATCTAGTTCAACCTTTCACCACAATCGCAAAGAACATCAAGCTAAACAAATACAGATATATCACTGCCTGCACGATTTCAGTAAGTGTAACATTTCATTACGTTGAAGCCTTCTTCCGTCAGTAATAAACAAGTAGTTCCGTGAAGAACTATACAGCCTATTTTCATATATCCTGCCCATGTTAATTGCCTCTATCAACATACAAAATTTCAGTTTAGTTGCTGTAACAATTTCGTAGATATTGAGAACCGTCTAAATATTTCAGATGGTCGCCAGGTTGGATTTTTATTTTTATACTATTACATTAAGATTATTGTGTACGTGTGGTATTCAAACCTCAATCGCATGATTAGAACACAAGAAGTAAAAACGAGATTTTAAAATTACGCACAGCAGCCATCTTGTGATTATGCAAACAATTCAAATAAATTAGATGCCAGTGGATCAACATTTGTATAAGCATTTAACGTGCAACGTTTCACGGCACTCGGATAGTTAATTCGCGAGAAACGTCCATTTAGATATTTATACTTCGCGTCGCCGGCATGTTGGATTTGTGCTCACCAGAGTACTGAAAGTTCTATAGGTGAAAATATGTTCATAGTCTCTATGAACATAAAAAATTCAGTTTGGTTGCTGTAAAAGATTCATAGATATTGAGAACCGTCTAAATATTTCGGAAGCTCGCCATTTAGGATTGTTATATGTATAGGCCATAGAGTTATGTACCATCCAAGGACAATTATTGCCTAGGTTCATTATTCAAACTTTCACTTCGATCGCATGATTACGACACAAGAAATAAAAACTTAATTTTAAAATTTCGCACAGCCGTCATCTTGAGGTCATTTAAACAAATGAATTGAGTTAGATGGCAGTGCATTACAAACTGCGAAATCATTTACTGTACCACATTTCACGGCGCTCAGAGAGTTAAATCACGAGAAAAGTCTATTGAAATATTTCAAATTCGCTTGGTTGCCATGTTCGTTTTGTACTTTACAGGTTTATGAAATATACATAGGTAAACTTGTATCAGTACCCTTTAGCACCGTACAAAATTGCAGGGTGATATCTCTAATAGTTTCGGAGATATAGAATGTCAGTGAAATATTTCGCACAGCCGCCATTTTGAGGTTATGTAAACAATTGAACTAAATTAGACTTCAATGCATTACAATGTGTATAAACAATTGCTGTTCCAAGTTTCATTACGTTTGGATAGTTAAGTCGCGAGAAACGTCTATTTAAAAGTCTCAACTTCGCTTGGCCGCCATGTTGGTTTTGTAGTCGCCAGGTTTTTGAAAATCTCATAGGTGAACTTCTAGTAGTGCCCTTTATCACAGTACACAATTTCAGGGCGATATCCGTTATAGTTTCGGAGATATTGAATGCTAGTGAAATATTTCGCACAGCCGCCATTTTGGATTGGTGAGACATAACAAAATTTGAAGGGCACGGTCGAGGTCGCCGGGAATAGCGCTATGAACTTACCGAGTTTCATTGAAATCGCTCCAGCCGTTTAGATTTTATTAGGGGGGACACACACACACCTCACACACACACACACACACACGCGCGCACACACACACGGACAAAAGGTGATCTCATAAGCCTATTTTTCAAAATTGAAAATAGGCTAAAAATAGAAGGTTGTTGAGAAATGATGTTCTAATATGAATGTGGGGTAAGCAAAAATACATAATAAATTTGTAATTGAAATAAATAATCAATCTAAATGGATATCCTTACAAACAGAAATAAAAACATATTTTTTTTTATTTAGTCAATTTACCCTCTAGGTTGGTGGTTCCCACGGACTCAGCGAGGGAACTCACCACTACCGCCTCTATGGGCAGTGTCCTGGAGCTTGGAACATCTGGTCGGGATGGATAAAACTGAGGAGGTGTGATCAGCACTTCGCCCAGGCGGCCTCACCTGCAAAGCGAACAGGGGCCTCTTGAGGGATGGGAAGGGATGGAAGATTGGGATGGATAGGCTAGGAAGAGGGAAGGAGGCGGCCGTGGCCTTACAATAGGTACCATCCCGGCATTTGCCCGAAGACGAAGTGGGAAACCACGGAAAACCACTTCGAGGATGGCAGAGGTGGGAATCAAACCCCCTCTACTCATTTGGGCCACCCGAGGCTGAGTAGACCCCGTTCCAGTCCTCATACCACTTTACAAATTTTCGTGGCAGAGCCGGGGATCGAACCCAGGACCTCCGGGGCGGCAGCTAACCATGCTGACCGCTACGCTACGGAGGCAACACATATTTTATAGAAATATAATATTGTGTTTCACAGTAAAATCCCTCAAACATCGTCAGTAGAAAAACAAGGAATTTAGAATATTAAATATAGTGTATATTGCGCCATTATCCTATAGGCCCCAGGCTAAGTTCGCATGGTTCTTCGTCATGCAGAGTGTATATCGTTTAAATGAGCTTCAAATTACAGCGCCCGATCTAGGTTGCAAGTCGAGCTCATGTACGTCGCAGGCAGTACCAGCGACGTATTGCCTAAAGTTTGCCAATACAGCGAAGTCTAGAACATGTTACTATGCTACGCATCGACCAGAGCAGGTGCAACATTTCAAGGACTTCTTGGGAAGCTGACCTCAATAATTTGTTCTCGTATGTTCCACGCTACGCCGCAAGTTAGCAAAACCCCGCCCCTAAATCACTAAATAAATAAATTGTGACAATACGATAACACCCAGGGTCGAACCCTTAACGTCACTAAACCTGGAATATTCCTAAGATTTTTCGCCAGTCATCAAACTGAATAGATCATCATGATATCATTAAATCGATGATCAAGGAAATTAGTTCCTTACGCCAACAGTCTGGGGTGGAGAGTTTGGTTGCGCTGGTAGAGATAGCGTCCATGTCATCAGAAATAGTGCCAGGGGACGCAAGATGCATATTTGTGGAAGCCACGATCGAATGTCGGTGACAATATGATAATAATACGGCCCTATTATTAATATTAATTTGCACATATTGTGAATATGGTGATCGGTCTGAAGGAAGAGCTCCCGACAGCGTAGAAAGATTAGTGTTGAGTGCCGCCATGTGAAGGATATATCCCCGCACTCTCGTGGCCGCAGGAGTTAGTTGGCAGTAGTCTGGAATAGTTTCGCGTGAGCAGCTCTGCGTAGTGAGTCAGAGTCCGGTTTGCTAGTTGGTTGGTGGCAGACGGCGGGCGAGAAAGATCGTCGCATAACTACGAGCTGTTAGCAGTGGGAGCACGCCAAGCTAAAATAATATTGCACCACAATTGGCGAGATACAAGGGGACGGTATTTAAAGAGACATAAATTGTGTTAAATAAAGTATTCATATGCGGGAAAGCAATATATTCGCTCAAATTTATATAGTAGACTTTCCACGCCAAGTGCAGAGACGGTGTTAGCAGACGCAGGAGTGAGGAAGACGTAGAAGGACAATCGAGGTCCGAACCGGAGTCCGATTGAACCGGCACGTCATCTGCGAGCTCATCATTCGGAGGGAAATACGCGTAGAATCAGGCAACCCACGGCATCGTGAAGAAAGAGCTAGTGAGATAGAAATACGTGTGGTTACATTGCGCAATCCCTGCAAAGTGTATAAAAGTGTCTAAAATAATAAATTACGTGTTTATTAGGGTACTAGCATGTGATAACCTTATGAAAGTGTCAATAATAGTTTGTGAAGAAAATCGAGTGAAACCCAGCGAAATTATGATGAAGAATTAATCAGTGTAATAATGTATTCAGTGATGATGTGTGATTGTGATATCATGTAGAGCCCTGGAGAGGAGCTGCGAAAGATCCCTGCTGAAAGGAATGATGGCAGCTGACAGGAGATCACGATGAGTATTAATCTTTGATTATATTAAGTCATTGTTTATGGGTGTATTCATAGGATTACCATAGTTGTGTAAATAATATGTTAGTGATTGATTTTTGAAGTTAGATTTATTTTGCTTAGATATGTGCGCACGTGATGACGCGACGCTGATTTATTTTGAGATGCTTGGCAGAAATAACGCTCACAAGTCGTACATGTTGGATACACTGGTAGGAATGTATGTTTATTCATTTGCTAGAGTATGTGTATTTCAACCCAGGAAAAGACGGAAGAAGCCCAGAGTGAGGCATGTGGTTTTGGGTAAGAAAGAGAGAGAGATTCGAACATTTTTACGGACATAATAATAACACAAGTCATTAATGATAATGTAAAAATAATAATAATAATAACAATAACTCGAGTGATGGATGGGAATTTTTAATTCCGTAATGCTGGTATTTTGATTTCACACCTGGTGAGATATTTATTTAGCTAAGTTACGCCCTGAAAGTAAGCTAGGAAGGTTACCTTTTCGTCTCCAATATATTTTCTCTAATCAGGTAAGATACGATTTGTGAGAGAGTGCACTGAACAACTGTCTGAGTGTTTTGGAACATTTATGAGCATTGGGTCGTGGTAATATGCAGAAAGGTTATGATAAAGGCATGCAAAATATGGTATTGGGATGGTCCCATGTGATCACAGGTAAGCTACGACGACTGAAAGAAGAAAAAAAAGTGGTAAGAATTATGAAATATGTGCAGTTAGGCTGTAGCGGACATCGCCATGTGTCCCATGATGTCGCCAACTGAAAATAAAAAGGTAAGAAGTGTGTATTGAGGCATGCCATAAGATAAGAGGTAAAGCCGAACGGCGCTTGCAATTATTTGAGTGAAATGATGAACCACGATTGGGTATGTTCCAAAGTTTATACCACGCTCAGCTTCGAACAGGAGACCACTAGGCTTACGAGACTAGCTGCTCGTATATTTAATTTCGCTTATTTGGCGCAAGATTAGTAGGATGCTTTTGGTTACCACTGGGTGTATTGGCTCAACACATGTTTGTCCTAGGCCAAGGTCATTTGACATTTTCCCTCTCACACTTTGGCTAACGGTACTTACGTCACTCCCCTCTTGGCCGTGTAGAAAGCCGAGCTTTTAGTAAATCATATGTTTCCCGTACTAAGTTTAAGTCTGTGTTTGTTGAGCACATTTTTGAACTGATAATAATAACTCATTAAATAATGGTATTTTGTAATAGGGTGCAGATACACAGTGACCTATCATGACCTAGCGTCCTCGCAGTGACGAATCGTAACAATGATAATAATAATAATAACAATGATAATAATAATAATATTAATTATATAATCAATGGATTCTGTAAAAGGGTACGGATATCCATTGAGCTTTCGCGTCCTAGCGTCATTGCAAATTAACAACACTGTGGGAATAATATTGGATAATAATAATAATAATAATAATAATAATGATAATAATAATAATGATAGTTAAGTAATTAATTTGATAATGGTATTCTACAGAAGGGTGCAGATATTCATTAACCATTTGAGGTAGAAGTGTATTCTCTCTCTGATACTAGCGACGGTCGCAGATATGCCACGCCCGAAACAGGTAAGTCGAGGTCCTTACTTCGAGACCTATTTGTGTACATATTTTGTGAATATATTTTGTAGATACAGTTGTGCCATGCCTTTATTTACAGTGTCGGGGAAACATCGTTGTTGCCTACACTCATCGTTGTTTTCAAATGTTATTTTTCATCGTACGAAGTGTGAGCATAGAATATTCTTATTATTGCATTGATGCAAATTTGCATATAGTCTAGCGTTCATTTTTAGCCTTTGGTTTTTGTCTTGCATAAGATGATATTTGAAGAGATATTGCAAGCATCTCAATTATTGTATATTAGTATAGTTGACATACGCCCATAAACTCTGACAGACAGTATCGAATTCGAGATCCGAAATGAGGTATCGATTCTTGAGTTCAATCCTTGGATAATCGTGTTCTCATGCATTGGTGTTTATTATAATGTGCCAGTATAGCATATCTCAAGTCCTATTGAAGTGTACATCTGTTGCATACACGAGAGCTCATAGATAAATGTACCAATTTTATATTTAAACAAGATGTTCAGTAAAGAACATATAGCCTACTTTCTCCTAAATGCATGGGTATTGTTATAACTCTTTGTCCTTTTCAAGGAGTATGATTGAATGTTGGTTGTAGTAGCTTGTTGAAATACAACGTGCTATAGGGATATTAAACATGAATATGAGGTGCCCTTTGCTAGTGCTACCTCTGTACCAAATTTCGTTCAATTCGGTTTCACCGTGTTTGAATTGATAGGGGGAATCGATTTGCACACATACTTGGCCACCATCTGCAAACTATTGGGCTGATGTTCTTGCAGTTTGGTCAGAATATGATTCCCACATAAAGATATAGTGTTGCAAAATTTGGTAGAAACTAGATTATTAGGTTGGCCGTAATTACATTTTAGCTTTTAACATTTGGGTGGCCGCGATTACGTTTCCGTCAAGATAGCGGTGATATAAAACATGACACTGAGGTGCCCTTTGCTAGTGCTACCTCTGTACCAAATTTCGTTCATTCGGTTCCAACGTGTTCGAATTAATAGGGGGAATCAATTTTGACATATGGATGGCCGCCATCCGCAAATTATTAGGCTAATGACCTATTAGATTGGTCAAAGGATGCTCCCTCCATAAAGGTATGTTGTTGCAAAGTTTGGTAGTGATCAGATGGTTATGTTAGTCGTAATTTCATTTAAGCTTTAATCATTTGTGTGGCCACTATTACGTTTCTGTCAATATGGCGGCGATATAAAACATGACACTGAGGTGCCCTTTGCTAGTGCTACCTCTGTACCAAATTTCGTTCCATTCGGTTCCACCGTGTTCGAATTAATAGGGGGAATCAATTTTGACATAAAGATGGCCGCCATCCGCAAACTATTAGGCAAATGACCTATTAGATTGGTCAAAGGATGCTCCCTCCATAAAGGTACGTAGTTGCAAAATTTGGTAGAGATCGGATGATTAGGTTAATCGTAATTTGATTTAAGCTTTGAACATTCGTGTGACCGCCATTACGTTTCAGTCAAGATGGCGGCGATATAAAACATGACACTGAGGTGCCCTTTGCTAGTGCTACCTCTGTACCAAATTTCGTTCCATTCGGTTCCACCGTGTTCGAATTAATAGGGGGAATCAATTTTGACATAAAGATGGCCGCCATTGTCAAACTGTTAGGCTAATAACCTATTAGATTGGTCAAAGGATGCTCCCTCCAAACAGGTATGTTGTTGCAATGTTTGGTAGAGATCGGATGGTTATATTAATCGTAATTTAACTTAAGCTTTGAACATTTGTGTGGCCGCCATTACGTTTCTGTCAATATGGCGGCGATATAAAACATGACACTGAGATGCCCTTTGCTAGTGCTACCTCTGTACCATATTTCGTTCCATTCGGTTTCACCGTGTTTGAATTAATAGGGGGAATTGATTTTCACATAAAGATGGCCGCCATCCGCAAACTATTAGGCTAATGACCTATTCATTTGGTCAAAGGATGCTTCCTGTATAAGCGTATGTTGTTGCGAAATTTGGTAGAGATCGGATGATTAGGTTAATCGTAATTTGATTTAAGCTTTGAACATTTGTGTGGCCGCCATTACGTTTCCGTCAAGATGGCGGCAATGTAAAACATGACACTGGGATGCCTTTTGTTAGTACTACCTCTGTACCAAATTTCGTTCCATTCGGTTGCTCCGTGTTCGAATTAATAGGGGGAATCCATTTTGACACAAAGATGGCCGCCATCCGCAAACTATTACGCTGATGACGTATTAGTTTGGTCAAAGGATGCTCCCCCCGTAAAGGTATGTTGTTGAAAAATTTGGTAGAGATCGGATGATTAGGTTAGTCGTAATTTGATTTAAGCTTTGAACATTTGTGTGGCCGCCATTACGTTTCCGTCAAGATGGCGGCGAAATAAAACATGACACTGAGGTGTCCTTTGCTAGTGCTACCTTTGTACCAAATTTCGTTCAATTCGCATTCACCGTGTTCGAATTGATAGGGGGGGACAGACATTCAGAGTACACACACTCACACACACACAGACACACACACACAGACTCACACACACACATACACACACACACACAGACTCACACACACACATACACACACACAGACAGACACACTTTTTTTTCGCCCTGTGTTGATCTCATAAGTCTACTTTCATTTTTTGCAAAAATCGAAAGTAGGCTAAAAAGGGCAAGGTTTGTGTTAAGAATTTGGATGCATAAGAATTGTATCTTTATGAGAGTATTTTAATCCATACAAGCGATCATACAGGCGGTATTGACAGATTATATTATGATATTAGATCATGTTTGGAAAAGCCCTTGCTTAATAGTGTGATGCACGAATGATTTAATTAAAGTAATGTTAATTTACATGGTACATTACGTTATGGTGGGATGACATGATGCTTGATGTAATGAGCTCACAGTGTGGAATTTTCAATGAGTACGATACTGGTTATAGTGAGATCAGATCATAATTTTGCTTACGTGTTTGATCAAAGATGGATTAATTAATTTATGTAATTATTAATTTATTAATTTATTAATGGTCTTTAATTGGATTGATATTGCCCAATCGGGATTGAATGATTTGATTGATCGCTTTGATTCACTTAATTAATCAAATTGAATATGTAATTAATTTAATTGATATCCAATTAATTTAAATTTTGATTTTTATCATTCTTTTTTTATTCAATTTTGTTATTTTTGGAATCCATTTAGATTGATTTTGATATTTTGTAATTTTGAGTAGATTATTTTGGAGTTTTAAACTTATTTTGGATTTGCTTCAGAATTTCATGATTTATTAGTTTACTTTCGCTTTAATTCATTTCTCCTTAAGATATTGATTTTCTTATTTTGATATATTGTTTTACTCTTTCTTTTTTTTGGTTTGTATTTGTTTCCTCAATGTTAATAAAGTTGCTTTCCTTTTATTTGAATTCTGTGTGTGATGATTCATTGGTCAGCCCTATCGATCTTCCAAATGGTGTATGCCAGGACAGTTGTTAGCTTCAAGTTGGAACGCTCCGCCCCCGAGGAATTAATCCTGTCCTGAAGGTCCTATGTTCAAAAGGGTACATAAGGCATGGGTAGATTGTTATCTATCCTTTCGTCGACTTTCTTTTATTTATGGAAGATCATAGTGGTTAACACACACAGACGCATTCGGGTGACTTGCATACTATGATTTATCATGTGATGCCCTATCGTACGGCATGGTAGATGCGTTTGAGCTTCATGCATCCGTATGGGGTCGATATCCCGAAGTATCCCCGAAGGCATTAGCTGCCCCGGCGGGAGTCCCTATCCAGGGATAACCCCGCGAAACCCGGCCATCCGTGGTGGAGTGGCCGAACCGTGGCGCCCAACGTGATAGGGGTAGATGCTTGAAGCATTCGTGGAACTCAATCAATTAACAGTTACTGTGTTTCAGAATTATTGCTATTTTAACATTTTAATTACACAGTAAGCTGAATAAAACCCTTTAAAGTTTCGATATTGAGTTTCCATGAGGGACTCATAGAGCCTTATTTGGTGAGGTTTACGGAAGGCATTAATTTCTTTGTAAAATTGATGTTTTTCAAGAGTCCACGAAATTTTGTTGTTGTTTACGGGGATTAGACTTTTTTTTAACTTTATTAACACTGCGCGATTAATTACCTAAATTCCAGAGAGGAGGATATTGTTTGGTTGAAACAGATACTCATTGAAGGATTCACATAAAGGATTGAGGTGTGCTATGCACTTATGTAGTTGTAGTCGTTGTTCAGCATGGGTTGGTGCAGCTCCGTTTATTTATATTGATTGTAATGGCGTCTTTAGAAGACATTAGGCTCTGATGGAGCAGATGAGTGGAGAACAGGTAGCACAGTTAGCACAACAGGGAGCTCAATTAACAGAACAGATAGCACAGTTGAAGGTTGACAACCAAGAACAGTTAGCACAACAGGGAGCGCAATTAACAGAACAGATAACACAACAGGGGGCTTACTTGACACAACAATTAGATCAGTTGAGGGTTGACAATGAGACACAATTCGATGACATTAGGTCGGAAATGAGTCGAATAAGTCGCACCTGCGAACAGAACAATGTGCAAATGCGAGAACACAGGGCTGCAATTGAGAGTCAGGTCGATAGCCTTACCCAGAGAATAACAGCTTTGGAAATCGGTGCACAGTCACAGATATCCACAGTTGAGAAGGGACTCGTTGCTGCACGAGCAGACATTGATGAGTTACAAGACGGCCACATGGAAACATCAACTAGAATCGAATCAGTTGAGATTGACGTTTCCAAGTTCAAAGAAGAAGTCAAAGAAACCTGGCGAGTGATAAGAGAGGAATTAAGGAATGTCAGGAAGGAAAAAGTGAGACATGGATTCAGGATAGAGAAGATCTCAGGAGAGACAGGGAGATGGCATACGAGGACCTTCGTAAGGAAATTAAGGAAGAAAATAAGAATATGTTGCGAGAATTTGGGGAAGATAAAAAGAGACGTCACAGAGTGGAAATGGATCTGTTATCTCGACTCCAGAAACAGGAGAACAAGCAGGCCAAAAATGAAGTAAAGATTTCGATACAAGATAGAGCCATAACTGACCTAGAGATGGGGACGGTCAGACCAGCAACAGAGACCCATAGAATGGATAAAATAGGATTCCAGCAACAGCTCAACCTCGGAGATGATGGGAGGCCATATAGTCCTGAATTTCGAGACATAAGAGGACAGACGTCAACGCCAGTGGAGCAAAACACGACTACTCAAGTGGTGCAAGTCATCCGGATGAATGACGATCGGCCAAATAAATTTTCTGGCGCAACAAACGTCACGCCAAAAGGTTTTCTCCGGGAGGTGATGGAGTATATAAAGGAGACCAAGGTTCCTGAAGACCGTCAGCTAAGAACAGTGGAAAAGCTTCTGACTGGTAACGCTCTACAGTGGTTTAGGAGTTTCCGTTACACATTCAACACCATGGAGGAATTCCGGGAGGTATTTTTAAAGAAATACTGGAGCTTATCAGCTCAACAGAATTTTCGGGCTGAGTTATACGCTCGTCGATACAGTACGACATCCCCAACGAAATACTCTGAGTATTTCATAACCCAATTGCACAGGATGAAGGAATTTGACATGTCACCGTCGGAGGAGGAAATGGTAACAGCAATTGAAAAACAGCTGCCACTTGCGGTGCAACAGATCATGGCGACGGCAGATGTAAAATCCGCGGTGCGTGCAGAGGAAATACTTCGCCATTTGGATGAAACCACGGTGCACAGTCCGCAACGCACACATCGGACAGTAGAAAACGTCATTCGGCTGAAATCTCGGAGCCACTTTGTAAACGACGAAAAGGAATGAATGCTGACGCCATGGAAAAACAAACGAGATGGGAACAACAAGGACGCCAGAATCCTGGATATGGAACCCAACAGCCTGAGATGCCTCCGAATGCTGGATGGAGACGCGAATGGAGATGCAGCGGAACATGGAGAGCGGATAGAGGAACATCTAGGCCCAACCCTTGGAGAGGAAGAGGTTTCTGGAGAGGCAGATCCTCATGGACTCGAGGAGGAAGACCATGGCAAAATCGGAGGCCGCATCCATCGCATCAAGAAGAGATGGAACGATGGCATCGAGGAACACAAAGATACCTGGATGAGCTCCAAGCCCAAGATTTACGGAAGGAAGAAGGAGAGGATAAATGGACGAGAAGTATGGAAGCGAGGCAGAATCCGGACGTAGTGGAAACTGGGGACGAAAGTCTAGAATTTCAGGCTAGCCAGAGGTCTAGAGGACAAAACACTAGGGAAGCGTCCCAAGATTAAAAAAAAGTCAATTTTAGGCCATCAGGACGAGGCAGACAATTTAAATGGGTCGTATACATACATGGTTGTCGCTCAGATAAGTGACTGGGTGGTGAAAGAACAGGAATTGACCGAGGATCTAAAGGGGCCAGAAATCAAAGTTATTAGAGAATTACCGGTCATACATGCCCGAGTAGGAGGCTTAACTGTCAAATGCATGGTGGATACAGGAGCTAGCATTAGCATAGTCTCACAAGCATTGGTGAATGAGTAGGGAAAGCATTTTAAGATCCCGATCTTGCCCCTGTCCAATGTCGAAATTAAAGGTATCATTCCAGACAAATCCACCACATGCAAATTTCAAACTTTTCTAGATGTTGACGTGCAAGGGTACAGCATGCCACACCCATTCCTCATAATGAGCAAAGTAGTTATAATGTCATCTTAGGGGCAGACTTTATTCGGGAATATGGTGCCGTCATTGATTTGGCCAATAGAATCATCGAATTTAAAATTGTGGATGAGGATCGTGCCATGAAGATCCCGTTGAATCCGGACGTTCCCAGAAATTCGGAAGAGATATGGATGGTGCAGAGTTGCAGCAAGTTGAATCAACGGCTCAATGACATTGACGACGAATTAATAAGACCCGAGATATGGACCACGACCACAGAGGATGAGGTCGAAGAACCTAAGGCGAAATTTGCAGAGAAAATGCACGAGGCAAAAATTAATAATGACGATCGGATAAAGCTGGGGGAGATATTGAAACGGCATCGACAAGTTTTTGATTCTAAGCCCGGGAGGATCAAAGGGTTTAAATATGCGATGCAAATTAATGACTGGTCACCTTTCAAGATAAAGGCATACCCTGTCGCTGAAAAATACGTCAAAGAAGTGGCCGCGACTCTGAAGAAGATGGAAGAAAGAGGTGTGATCGCCAGGATGGCTACTCCTTTTGTGAACCCCTTGGTGGTAGTTTTGAAACCCAACGGGACAGTGCGAGTCTGTTTGGACGCACGAGAAATAAACAAGAGATTGATCCCAGAATATGATCAGGCTCCACCAATAAAGGAGATAATCCGAAAGTTCAGGAACAAGGTCTATTTCAGTTCAATTGAATTAACGAGTAGTTATCATCACCTGGAGTTGGATGAAAGATCACAACTGCTCACAGGGTTTCTGTTTGATCAGCAGACCTACGTATTTCAGAGGTTACCATTTGGCATTAAGACGGCCGGGTCGGCGTTAATCAGGGCTCTCGAGCGTAATCTGACGCCAGAAGTCAAGAGCATAACCACCCGATACGTGGACGACATCTTACTGCCTTCTGAAGATTTGGATGAACA
This sequence comes from Meconema thalassinum, assembly GCA_946902985.2. Classification (NCBI taxonomy): domain Eukaryota; kingdom Metazoa; phylum Arthropoda; class Insecta; order Orthoptera; family Tettigoniidae; genus Meconema; species Meconema thalassinum. The sequence continues at coordinate 2,006,324,391 of OX336388.2, forward strand.
CTTATCAAACTTGGAGAAGTTATTAGCTAACCTCGAACAGGCAAATTTCAAAATCAACATTGAGAAGTCTCATTTTTGCCAAAGGGAAGTCTTATATTTGGGTCATGTTATTGATGGTGAAGGTATCAGCCCGAATCCAGCTAAATTGGAGGCAATTCGGAACTTCCCGAAGCCTACGAGAGTGAAGCATGTTCGCCAATTTTTAGGCATATGTAACTTCTTCGCTGATCATTGTCCGGGGTATACAGAGATAATGGCTCCACTCCAAAATATGCTGCACAAGAGCAACCGATGGGCATGGAATGATGAATGCGATAGCGCTTTTAGGAAGGCCAAGGAATTATTAACCGGAAGCATTAAGTTGGGTTACCCTGATTTTACACGTCAGTTCATCATACAAACTGACGCATCACAAATTGGAGTCGGTGCAATGTTATACCAGGAAGACCCGGAAAATCCTCAGACTAAAACTTATCTAGCTTTCGCAAGTCGCAAATTGAGGATACATGAGATGAATTATACTATCACAGAGCGAGAGTTGTTGTCTATAATATTTGCTCTACAACAGTGGAGAAAAATTGTGTATGGATTCAAAATTCTCATCAGAACAGACCATAGAAGCCTGGTTTTTCTATTGAAAACGCCGATGGCAGGAGAAAGGGTCAATAGGTGGTCGCTGTACGTCCAGCAGTTTGACATCACCATTGAGCACTATCCGGGAAGACTCAACCTAATACAGGACATTTTAAGACGAAATCCAGATCAAGAGGATCAGATTGAGTCTGTGAACCAAATTGAACTCACCCGGCCAGATCAAGAATTTTTGGAAAAATTAGGGGGTATCAAAATTGAACAAGAGAAGGATCCTTGGATGAACATGATCATAAATTACTTCAAGAAAAAGTTACAACCTGGAACTCCCGCATTCATCGAGGCAGAGAAAATTTCTGATAATTATACGTGGTATAACGAATTGTTACACAAGTTCGTAGACGCAGATCGTACCAAATTGAGGATTATGGTGCCGCCCTCATTGCAGAAAGGGTTGGTTTGGCACGCACATCGTATTTCAGGTCATGGTGGAATTGACAAAACTAGCGCTTTAATCCAGGAGACATTTGTGTGGCCGAAGTTACGTGAGACCACCCAAAGAGCACTAAAGACGTGTGACCAATGTCAAAGAGTGAAGCCCAACTCGTTTTTGATAAGGCAGTATCCGAAACCATTATTGCCTCAAAAGCCGTGTGAGCTCATCGCCATGGATCGATACGGTCCATTGCCCAAAGGCAGAAGGGGATGTAAATACATCTTGGTCAGCATAGACGTATTTTCGAAATACGTGGTCTTGTGCCCTCTTCAGAAGATGAATACCCATCAGGTTCTGAACCGAATCAAAGCTAAAGTAATTCCCACGTTTGGAGAGATAGAATTTTGCCTCACGGACCACGGAAGTTATTTCACCAGCGCCGAATTTAGACGGGAAATGGCATGGTTGAATATTCGACACGTACTAAGCTCTGTTCGTCATCCAGAGGGAAATCCGTCGGAACGAATTATGAGAGAAATTGCCAAGTTCTGTCGAATATACTGTCCACAACAACACTGGAAATGGGTGGATGTATTGCCGATAATTGAGTCGTGTATCAATAATACCATACACGAAAGCACGGGTCGGATTCCCGCGGTTGTGTATTTCAACCGACACCCTGATCGACCATGGAATAATGTTGTACCGTGTCCGGTAGACGCCAGACTGAGCCATGAGTTAGTGATCAGAGACACAGCGTCATATTTGAAGAAACAGGCAGAGCGCCGTTTAAGAAGGGTAAGGAATAGGAGGTTTCATCGACCACTTGAATTGGAAGAACTGGTGCTCGTGAAGAAGCCGGCAACATCCGATCCTCAGGCACGAATATATGCCTAATTTTGTGAGTTGTTCCATGGACCGTACAAGATTACCAAGGTGATTGGGAACAATGCGTACAAGGTCAAACATCTGGAAACAGGCGTGGAAGCAACCTACAACGCTCAGAATCTAAAGGTTTATTACCCGATGGAAGGAGAAGATACGGGCCAACAAGTCAATGTTATTGAGGAAGAGAAGGAATGATCGGAAGGTCAGCGTACTCAACATTTAAACGATGCATGACAGAGTGAATATTAAGAAGGGAGATGAAGTTAATGAATCTTGTAAAACCATCACATCCTGTAGATAGTTTTTCGAAACCCAAGGAGGGGGAAGATGCGCCCTTATCCTATAGGCCCCAGGCTAAGTTCGCATGGTTCTTCGTCATGCAGAGTGTATATCGTTTAAATGAGCTTCAAATTACAGAGGAGAAGGAAACCGGATTGCATATTATTTAATCATGGCAAGCGCCCGATCTAGGTTGCAAGTCGAGCTCATGTTCGTCGCAGGCAGTACCAGCGACGTATTGCCTAAAGTTTGCCAATACAGCGAAGTCTAGAACATGTTACTATGCTACGCATCGACCAGAGCAGGTGCAACATTTCAAGGACTTCTTGGGAAGCTGACCTCAATAATTTGTTCTCGTATGTTCTACGCTACGCCGCAAGTTAGCAAAGCCCCGCCCCTAAATCACTAAATAAATAAATTGTGACAATACGATAACACCCAGGGTCGAACCCTTAACGTCACTAAACCTGGAACATTCCTAAGATTTTTCGCCAGTCATCAAACTGAATAGATCATCATGATATCATTAAATCGATGATCAAGGAAATTAGTGCCTTACGCCAACAGTCTGGGGTGGAGAGTTTGGTTGCGCTGGTAGGGATAGCGTCCATGTCGTCAGAAATAGTGCCAGGGGACGCAAGATGCATATTTGTGGAAGCCACAATCGAATGTCGGTGACAATATGATAATAATACGGCCCTATTATTAATATTAATTTGCACATATTGTGAATATGGTGATCGGTCTGAAGGAAGAGCTCCCGACAGCGTAGAAAGATTAGTGTTGAGTGCCGCCATGTGAAGGATATATCCCCGCACTCTCGTGGCCGCAGGAGTTAGTTGGCAGTAGTCTGGAATAGTTTCGCGTGAGCAGTTCTGCGTAGTGAGTCAGAGTCCGGTTTGCTAGTTGGTTGGTGGCAGACGGCGGGCGAGAAAGATCGTCGCATAACTACGAGCAGTTAGCAGTGGGAGCACGCCAAGCTAAAATAATATTGCACCACAATTGGCGAGATACAAGGGGACGGTATTTAAAGAGACGTAAATTGTGTTAAATAAAGTATTCATATGCGGGAAAGCAATATATTCGCTCAAATTTATATAGTAGACTTTCCACGCCAAGTGCAGAGACGGTGTTAGCAGACGCAGGAGTGAGGAAGACGTAGAAGGACAATCGAGGTCCGAACCGGAGTCCGGTTGAACCGGCACGTCATCTGCGAGCTCTTCATTCGGAAGGAAATACGCGTAGAATCGGGCAACCCACGGCATCGTGAAGAAAGAGCTAGTGAGATAGAAATACGTGTGGTTATATTGCGTAATCCCTGCAAAGTGTATAAAAGTGTCTAAAATAATAAATTACGTGTTTATTAGGGTACTAGTATGTGATAACCTTATGAAAGTGTCAATAATAGTTTGTGAAGAAAATCTAGTGAAACCCAGCGAAATTATGATGAAGAATTAATCAGTGTAATAATGTATTCAGTGATGATGTGTGATTGTGATATCATGTAGAGCCCTGGAGAGGAGCTGCGAAAGATCCCTGCTGAAAGGAATGATGGCAGCAGACAGGAGATCACGATGAGTATTAAACTTTGATTATATTAAGTCATTGTTTATGGGTGTATTCATAGGATTACCATAGTTGTGTAAATAATATGTTAGTGATTGATTTTTGAAGTTAGATTTATTTTGCTTAGATATGTGCGCACGTGATGACGCGACGCTGCTGATTTATTTTGAGATGCTTGGCAGAAATAACGCTCACAAGTCGTACATGTTAGATACACTGGTAGGAATGTATGTTTATTTATTTGCTAGAGTATGTGTATTTCAGCCCAGGAAAAGACGGAAGAAGCCCAGAGTGAGGCATGTGGTTTTGGGTAAGAAAGAGAGAGAGATTCGAACATTTTACGGACATAATAATAACACAAGTTATTAATGATAATGTAGAAATAATAATAATAATAATAACAATAACTCGAGTGATGGAAGGGAATTTTTAATTCCGTAATGCTGGTATTTTGATTCCACACCTGGTGAGATATTTAATTAGCTAAGTTATGCCCTGGAAGTAAGCTAGGAACGTTACCTTTGCGTCTCCAATATATTTGCTCTTATCAGGTAAGATACGATTTGTGAGAGAGTGCACTGAACAACTGTCTGAGTGTTTTGGAACATTTATGAGCATTGGGTCGTGGTAATATGCAGAAAGGTTATGATAAAGGCATGCAAAATATGGTATTGGGATGGTCCTATGTGATCCCAGGTAAGCTAAGACGAATGAAAGAAGAAAAAAAAGTGGTATGAATTATGAAATATGTGCAGTTAAGCTGTAGCGGACATCGCCATGTGTCCCATGATGTCGCCAACTGAAAATAAAAAAGTAAGAAGTGTGTATTGAGGCATGCCATAAGATAAGAGGTAAAGCCGAACGGCGCTTGCAATTATTTGAGTGAAATGATGAACCACGATTGGGTATGTTCCAAAGTTTATACCACGCTCAGCTTCGAACAGGAGACCACTAGGCTTACGAGACTAGCTGCTCGTATATTTCATTTCGCTTATTTGGCGCAAGATTAGTAGGATGCTTTTGGTTACCACTGGGTGTATTGGCTCAACACATGTTTGTCCTAGGCCAAGGTCATTTGACATTTTCCCTCTCACACTTTGGCTAACGGTACTTACGTCACTCCCCTCTTGGCCGTGTAGAAAGCCGAGCTTTTAGTAAATCGTATGTTTCCCGTACTAAGTTTAAGTCTGTGTTTGTTGAGCACATTTTTGAACTGATAATAATAACTCATTAAATAATGGTATTTTGTAATAGGGTGCAGATACACAGTGACCTATCATGACCTAGCGTCCTCGCAGTGACGAATCGTAACAATGATAATAATATTAATAACAATGATAATAATAATATTAATTATATAATCAATGGATTCTGTAAAAGGGTACGGATATCCATTGACCTTTCGCGTCCTAGCGTCATTGCAAATTAACATCACTGTGGGAATAATATTGGATATAATAATAATAATAATAATAATAATAATAATAATAATAATAATAATAATGATAATAATAATAATGATAGTTAAGTAATTAATTTGATAATGGTATTCTACAGAAGGGTGCAGATATTCATTAACCATTTGAGGTAGAAGTGTATTCTCTCTCTGATACTAGCGACGGTCGCAGATATGCCGCGCCCGAAACAGGTAAGTCGAGGTCCTTACTTCGAGACCTATTTGTGTACATATTTTGTGAATATATTTTGTAGATACAGTTGTGCCATGCCTTTATTTACAGTGTGGATGTGAATGGGGAGAAACTAGTTCAGTGGGCAGAAACTACAAATATGCACCTGGTCTTTGATGTAAAAGACAAGGGAACCTTCCACTCTGCACGCTGGGATAAGGATTACAACCCAGACTTGACATTCGTGTCTAAAGATCAGTTAGACCAACCACTCAACACCACTCGTACTGTTCTGTCCAACTTCCCAAACAGTCAACATCGACCTGTTATGGTGGAAATTGGTTTGAAAATTCCCCTTGTAAACTCAATGCCCTTACCCAGATGGAACTTTCGACGAGCTAATTGGGATGGATTCTCAAAAGACCTTGACTCCAGCTTAGTTGCGGAGAATCTACAGCCGACAGCAAACAACTACGATGAATTTGTGAAACTAGTTATCAAAGCTGCTAAGTCAAACATTCCTAGGGGTTACAGAAAGCAGTATGTGCCTGGCTGGAATGAAGAAAGTGAGGCTTTATACCAAGAATACCAAAGTTCTGGAAATCAAACAGTGGGTTCACAGCTACTCCACTCTTTAAACAAGAATAGACGAGAGAAATGGGAAGCAACACTCGAAGAAATGAACTTCGCAAAGTCAAGTAGGATAGCCTGGCGAGTCTTGAATGGGCTAACTGGCAAGCAACACCCCAAAAAGCCGCATACTAAACTGAGTCCTGACATTATTGCCAACAGGATCGTAGACCTCTCAAGGGCAAAGAGAGACAAGAATCATACCAGAGTGGTAAAATGTAACCTCTCTAACCTCAAGCACAGTGCCCCAAGAAACGAACCGCTTTCCAATCCCTTCTCCACAGCGGAAGTAGAAAGTGCAATCAAACAACTGAAAATCGGCAAGGCTGCTGGTCCCGACAACATCTATAATGAGTTCATTAAGAACATGGGTCCGTATTGTATATGCTGGCTCACTTCTCTCTTCACTTACATTCTCAAAGAGAACAGACTGCCCAGACAATTCAAACTGTCAAATGTTATAGCCATTCTCAAACCTGGCAAACCTGAAGACAGCCCCGAAAGCTATCGTCCAATGGCACTGCTCAGTTGCATATTAAAACTTTTTGAACGAATCCTTCTAACCAGAATAGCACCGCTCATTGAGGCTGTTATCCCTCCTGAACAAGCTGGCTTCAGACACGGACGCAGCTGCACTGATCAAGTTCTTGCCCTAACTACACACATTGAAGCAGGTTTTCAAGGTAAACGGAAATCAACAGCTGTTTTCATCGACTTGACAGCTGCGTATGATACTGTTTGGCGACAAGGACTGATCTACAAACTATTGCAAGTTGTACCAAGCCGAGAAATTGTGGATCTAATATCTAGCATGCTTAGTGAAAGGCAATTTGAAGTGTTCCTAGGAAACACTAAAAGCCGCAAACGAAAACTAAATAACGGCCTACCACAGGGATCTGTTTTAGCCCCACTGCTATTCAATTTGTACATCCATGATTTACCAACTACAACATCAAGTAAGTTCATCTATGCTGATGATATCGCGCTGGTAGCTCAGAGCAATAACTTTGAAGATGGCGAACAAATCATTACGGAGGACCTGGAGAAGATGTCAACTTTCTTTAAAACCTGGAGATTGATCCCAAGCACAACAAAAACTGAAGTCTCTTGTTTCCATCTAGCGAATCGTGTCGCAAACTACAAACCTAGAGTCCTGTTCAATGGACAAGAGCTGAGGTACAATCCTTTCCCAAAATATCTCGGAGTCACTTTGGATAGAACCCTGAGCTACAAAGAGCACATCACCAAGCTCTCTCACAAAGTCGCCGCAAGAAACAACATACTGCATAAGCTCAGTGGTACCTCCTGGGGAGCCTCTGCTGACTGTCTACGTTTAACTGGCATCAGTCTTGTTTACTCAGCTGCTGAGTACTGTGCGCCTGTCTGGTTGGAAAGCGTACATGTGAAGAAGATAGACACGAAACTGAACGATACAATGCGTTGCATTACTGGTACCATCAAATCAACTCCATGTCACTGGTTACCCGTGCTGAGCCACATCCCTCCACCTCACTCAAGGCGGAAGCAAGCTCTACTGAGGGAGGCTAAGAAAATCTTTGCATCACCCTCTTTGCCACTGCATCAGGAATTCTGCCATCCGTCACAACAACGATTGCAATCCAGAAGACCGGCAAGTGTCACTGCAAGGCAACTCATCGCGGATGGATTAGACATAAAGGAAAGCTGGAAGCATGAGTGGTCAACAAAAACATTGGGAACAAGTGTCCACCATCTTGATCCCACAAAGAAGCCAAATGGTTTTGACCTACCAAGGAACCTCTGGTGCCGTATCAACAGGTTGAGGACTGGACATGGGTGTTGTAATTATTTCAGGTACAAGTGGGGCTGGATCAGTTCACCAATGTGTGAATGTAACTTAGAAGAACAGACGATTGAACACCTGGTCCTACGCTGTCCTCTTCATTCATACCCTGGAATTCCTGACGACTTGTTTGATCTCACACCTAGTCTAACCGAATGGTTGAAAAGGAAGGACTTTAAAGTTTAATTTTGTCTTATTTGTATTCTGTATTGTATCACCATACGATTAAATAAATAAATAAATTTACAGTGTCGGGGAAACATCGTTGTTGCCTACACTCATCGTTGTTTTCAAATGTTATTTGTCATCGTACGAAGTGTGAGCATAGAATATTCTTATTATTGCATTGATGCAAATTTGCATATAGTCTAGCGTTCATTTTTAGCCTTTGGTTTTTGTCTTGCATAAGATGTTATTTGAAGGGATATTGCAAGCATCTCAGTTATTGTATATTAGTATAGTTGACATACGCCCATAAACTCTGACAGACAGTATCGAATTCGAGACCCGAAATGAGGTATCGAGTCTTGAGTTCGATCCTTGGATAATCGTGTTCTCATGCATTGGTGTTTATTATAATGTGCCAGTATAGCATATCTCAAGTCCTATTGAAGTGTACATCTGTTGCATACACGAGAGCTCATAGATAAATGTACCAATTTTATATTAAAAAAAAGGGCAAGGTTTGTGTTAAGAATTTGGATGCATAAGAAGTGTATCTTTATGAGAGTATTTTAATCCATACAAGCGATCATACAGGCGGTATTGCCAGATTATATTATGATATTAGATCATGTTTGGAAAAGCCCTTGCTTAATAGTGTGATGCACGAATGATTTAATTAAAGTAATGTTAATATACATGGTACATTACGTTATGGTGAGATGACATGATGCTTGATATAATGAGCTCACAGTGTGGAATTTTCAATGAGTACGATACTGGTTATAGTGAGATCAGATCATAATTTTGCTTACGTGTTTGATCAAAGATGGATTAATTAATTTATGTAATTATTAATTTCATAATTTATTAATGGTCTTTAATTGGATTGATGTTGCCCAATCGGGATTGAATGATTTGATTGATCGCTTTGATTCACTTAATTAATCAAATTGATTATGTAATTAATTTAATTGATATCCAATTAATTTAAATTTTGATTTTGATCTTTCTTTTTTTATTCAATTTTGTTATTTTTGGAATCCATTTAGATTGATTTTGATATTTTGTAATTTTGAGTAGATTATTTTGGAGTTTTAAACTTATTTTGGATTTGCTTCAGAATTTCATGATTTATTAGTTTACTTTCGCCTTAATTCATTTCTCCTTAAGATTTTGATTTTCTTATTTTGATATTTTGTTTTACTCTTTCTTTTTTTTTTTGTTTGTATTTGTTTCCTCAGTGTTAATAAAGTTGCTTTCCTTTTATTTGAATTATGTGTGTGATGATTCATTGGTCAGCCCTATCGATCTTCCAAATGGTGTATGCCAGGACAGTTATTAGCTTCAAGTAGGAACGCTCCGCCCCCGAGGAATGAATCCTGTCCTGAAGGTCCTATGTTCAAAAGGGTACAATATATACGTTAAAAATATTGAATCAGACGCTGAAGGTGGCGTGCCCTTCTTTGCAAGATGTGAAGTTGCAAGCGTAAATGGAGTGTAGAATGTTCTATGCATTGAATCCTTTGATGTTACTGCTAGGTATGGTGGGCATACGCAGTTGTTATCAATTAACGTATAATGAGGTTGAGAAGCAAACATTGACTTGATCAAACAGTGTTCTTTCTGAATGAAACTTATGCCAACTTATAATAATTTGGTATTTGTTCCTTTTGCTAGTAGGCCTATTGACAATGCTAAAATACGTATGGTGTTCTACCTTGCTATATATCTTATATCTTTTTCAAGAGGTGTTGTATAAATTAGTTCATTCAAATCGAATATTTTATGTCATATATTTTTTTATTTGCTATTATTTTATATTATTTATTTATTTATTTATTTAGTCGATAATTCCCCATAAGGAGAGCGTTACAACACAATGAATTTCCATGTTTTATTCTGGCCCTTTCTTCTTTTTTCCCAAAAAACTCTCATATAAACACTATGGTTCCTCTTTCTATCCTCCGTCCACTTCTTTCCCGGTTGTCTCTCTTTGGGAGTTTGCTCAAACTTCTGTTGTCTAAGTTTTTCTCTGTATGTGCTCCTGTCTGCCATGTCTTCTGTAGAGATGTTTAGTTTCTTGAGGCCTTCCACGCTTTCCTTTACCCAATTTTTAGCCTATTTTCAATTTTGAAAAAGTAGGCTTATGAGATCACCTTTTGTCCGTGTGTGTGTGCGTGTGTGTGTGTGTGTGTGTGTGAGGTGTGTGTGTGTGTGTCCCTAATAACCTTTAAACTGATGGAGCGATTTCAATAAAACTCGGTAATTTCATAGCACTATCCTGGGCGACCCCGACCGTGCCCTTCAAATTTTGTTACGTCTCACCAATCCAACATGGCGGCTGTGCGAAATATTTCACCAGCATTCAATATCTCCGAAACTATTACCGATATCACCCTGGAATTTATTACGGTGATAAAGGAAACTACTAGAAGTTCAGCTATGTGACTTTTGAAATACGGGTGACTACAAAACCAACATGGCGGCCACGCGAATTTGCGACTTTTAAATAGACGTTTCTCGCGATTTAACCAACCAAACGCAAGAAAACTTGGTACAGTTCATGTTCATACACATTGTAATGCATCGACATCTAACTTTGTTCAATTGTTTACATACCCACAAGATGGCGGATGTGCGAAATATTTCACTGGCATTCTATATATCTGAAACTATTAGCGATATCACCCTTAAATTTTTACGGAGATAAACGGAACTACTGGAAGTTCATCTATAAGACTTTCAAAAACCGTTTAACTACAAAACGAACATGGCGGCCAAGCGAATTTGAAAATTTTAAATAGACATTTCTCACGATTTAATGTTCCAAACGCAATGAAATCTGGTACAGGAAATGTTTATACACATTGTAACGCACTGGCATCTAATTTAGTTCAATTGTTACATAACCTCAAGATGGCGGCTGTGCGAATTTTAAAATTAAGTTTTTATTTCTTGTGTCGTAATCATGCGATCGAAGTGAAAGTTTGAATAATGAACCTACGTAATAATTTTCCTTTAATGGTACATGACTCTATGGCCTATACATTTAACAATCCAACATGGCGACCATCCGAAATATTTAGACGGCTCTGAATATCTACGAATCTATTATAGCAATCAAACTGAATTTTTTAATGTTCATAGGGGCTATGATCATAAGTTCACCTATAGGACTTTATATAACCTGGTGATCACAAATCCAACAATGCGGCGACGCGAAGTATAAAAGTTCACATGGACATTTCTCGCAATTTAACCATCCGAGTGCAGTGAAACTTGGTACAGTAAATCCTTATACGAATGTTAATCCACTGGCATCTGATTTATTTCAATCGTTTCCATAACCACAAGATGGCAGATGTGCGAAATTTTAAAATCTCCTTGTTACTTCTTGTGTCCTAATCATGCTATTGAAGTTTGAATGCTACACGTACACAATAATCTTCATGTAACAGAATATAACTCTAGGATCTACATATACAAAATCCAACATGGCGACCATCCGAAATATTTAGTTGGTTCTCAATACCTACGAATCTATTACAGCAAACAAACTCAAATTTTGTATGTTGATAGTGGCAGTTAACATAAGTAGGATATATGAAAATAGGCTGTATAGTTCTTCACGGAACTACTTGTTTTTAGTGTGTTATTCGTCACTATATTAAAAGAATTCTTGGTCAGTCTGTCTTCGGTCATCCTATGTTACAGTATGTCCATAAAATGTTGCCCTTTTTTCCCTATGTTGTTTGTAATCGTCTCTGTCTGTTTGTACAGTTCTATTGTCGGTCTCTTTATCTATATTCCCTCTATCTGAACTGGCCCGTAGATCTTTCTCTGAATTTTTCTCTCTTGTTTTATATGTTATATATAATTTTATTTGTTATTTCGATTGATTATTTATATCAATTAAAAATTCATTATTTATTTGTTGTAGCCCAACATTCATATTAGAACATAGTATTTCAACAATCTTCTATTTTTATTACTGGCTGAAGAAGACCTCAACGTAAGTCGAAATATGTATCATCATTAATACTTAAATTAGATATGTTTCAAAAGTATTGAAGGCGTATTCTCTAACATCTTACAATCCAAACCTAGGCAAAGAAGTGAGATAATTTCTTGCAAAATAATGGAGTGGATGGATCCCCTTTGGCCAAAAATAAATTGCATGAAATGTTTAAATAGCTCAATATACAGACATTTTTCACACTTTAGTGATACAATTTATATGAAAAAACAATTTGCATTCCTAATTAGGGTTACAAATACACTGCCGGCCAATAGAATCGTAACACATAGGAAAATGTACGTTGTCGAAACGTGTTTCATATTTACGATTATTTTTCATTATAATGGTTTTATTACCGGGTGAGTTAGCCATGGTCGTTACGGCGTGGCTGCAGGCAGTCGCTCACATCCGGGAGGCGAGGAGGTTCGAATCCCCCCACCGGCAACCTTGAAGATGGTCTTCTGTGGTTTCTCATCTTTCATCCAGGCAAATGCTGGGGTTGGTCCCTAACTATAGGCCACAGCCGCTACCTTCCAATTCCTTGTCCTTACATTCACACTTTCCTCTCCAGACAACACTCCACACGCGGCGGTACTTGTAGCTCACCCACTGGGTGTCCTCTTAGAAGGAGCTAAAACTCTGGCTAGCCGAACATGTCCTCGGACACTCCCAGCACTAAAAGCATACGCTAAAAAAAAGTGTCTATTTTAAGTTTCAGAGTAAAGAATCATGTTTTGTATATTTGTGAAAAAGAATATGAAAATGCACAGTTTATAAAAGGATGCTGTCGCTTCGCTAGGCTATCCAAATTCTTTCTACGGTATTTACTACATCATTATTCAACGAACAGTAGAATTATATTTGCTTGCTTCTTACTTTCTCCCTTTCTTTCTTTCTTTTTCTATTTCCCTTCATCATGTCCTTCCTTTCTTTCTTCATTCCTTTATACCATTCCTTCATCCCAAAATGAGTCCCAATGGTAACTTAGCCGCTAACACTCTTAAGTACAAAACACTAAAATTCCTTCATTAGTCCGGAGCGAATGCCATAAAGTACCTGTATTACTGCCCGTTCTTTAATAATTGAGTAAATGTTTTTTGAAAAATCCATTGGCATTTCCTTCAATCTGATAGTTTTATCTGAGTAAGGAAAATATTTTACGTACTCCGTTATTAAAATAAAAATCTCTTACATTGTTCGTTTTCTTATCAGACAAAAAAGGTTAAAAATATTATTCACTGTCTTCTTTGGAGGAATGCATTCTCTTCACGGCAATAGTTCCTACCCTTTAGCCTACTTCCTGTCACTCCTTTCTGACTGTCACATTTACCAAGTCTCGAACCCCTACGCCCCGGCAGCTTTGATGGATGACTGCACCACAAACAAACCTCCCTCACTTCTCTTCTTTTTCTAGCTAATACTTCATTTGTTATAAGTTTTCGGAATTCCGCTGAAGGCGACGTTAAGAAAAGAATAAGGGGAAACTTCAGCTTTACCCTTCATAAATCAATACTTGAATTATCTTACAAAGAGAGAAAAAAAAGATAAAACTTTACGTCTAGAACAGTTTAACATAAATAATGTTTCAAAAGGAAACGCAGTCATACGGAAATAATAAAAAGATACTCATTACATCAACTCAAAGGGAAGCGCTAGATGGGGTTATTGCAAGTGTCGGGGTATTAATTGTGTGGAAGAGTGCTCCCCTCTCATCACCACTTCCCCTACTCACCCCCTTCCCTGCAATTAAAGACCCACTCACGCTCAGTGCCGATGCGGGAGACCCTCAACGCTGTGTTACCAAACTTTTGTTGTTGATTTGAAATGACATAAAAGGCTTGGGGATGAAAACAAGGGGAAATAACGGGTGTTGACAGGATAAATGGATGCTAGACGATTGAGTAATTTCGCCCTCCACCCCTCTTACCATTCCCAACCCTCCGCCCCATCACTTTGAACTCCGTGACATATTCGTTAGTACAAACAGATCTGTCATGGCTGCCATTACTCTGTTATGTTCTTACATCTTTATTAAATATTCCGATAAATTACCCTCATGTATTTCTAACGAAAAATGCACGCTGTCAAATGTGAGGAGTTTCTAAGTTTGATAGGATAAACAGTGATGCAATTTGCATGAGATAAATGCTCTGTAAAAAAGACGTAATTGAAATATTACACTGAACGGCCAAACGTCATGGCATAAATACTTGATAACGGTTGGGTCCTCCTAGAGAGAGTTCAGTGATTCAGCAACACGTCAAAACATGCCGTTAACAAGGTTGTCGTTGATTCTTTAGGGGCTTTGTAACATCGTGGTCATGTAGCACCGTACGCTTGGGTGCGTATAGAATTTATATGATAACCTTTGTCACTGTGATGTCTGTACTAGTGTGTGTACTTGTAACTAACGTAGTATTTGGGTAGAAAGCGGCCGTGACCTTATGTTAGGTACTGCCCCCGAAAATTGAATTATTCTGGGACAAAATGAGAGTATTTTCCGTCCCCATGATAAAATTTAACCAGCAAATATAAATTCTGGAAGTGTGACACAGGAGGGTAGTGTTACAAGCTCGAGGCCGTGGGAGAGCCCGATCACGTGATATATAGCACAATAGACGCTTCTAGAAGGCTAAAATTGGCATAGCAACAGTGAGTTTGGAAATTAATATTATAAATATTGTTATAAATTATGCTATTGGATCCCAGCCCAGAGCCAAAGAGAAGAGGTCTTATTGAAGAAGGGATCAACTTCAACTACATAATTTGGTGAAATTATGCATTTAAGCCCTTAGAAGAAGATTTTCTTATTTGGTAATGAAGAGAAGATTAAAAGGAATTATGTCTGATGATTTAAAACCCACAGATCGGTTAATCTACGCAGTAATAAGCATTAGTAATCTACGCGCAAAAATTACGGTGGGAGATTGATATGGCCGCCAAAATTTCGACTTGGAGGGGGAGATCCAAGGATCGATGTTCTTATTCCAGCAGTCTTTGAAGAGTGAGGAAGTGCTTTACTGGGTTAACGGAGATCCCAAAGCTTTGTCCGAGTGCGACAACTGTCGACTTGTGGAGACGCGAGGATAGCAAGGTAGATCGTAGGAGATTACCGCACTTCCATTTTATGTGAAGTTGTGAGGAACATTGAAATTAGTATATCTCGTATATAATTGAGCTTTGAGTTTAACTAAGTGAATATATATAAAGAACAGG
Source organism: Meconema thalassinum (assembly GCA_946902985.2). Taxonomy (NCBI): domain Eukaryota; kingdom Metazoa; phylum Arthropoda; class Insecta; order Orthoptera; family Tettigoniidae; genus Meconema; species Meconema thalassinum. The sequence continues at coordinate 2,006,339,630 of OX336388.2, forward strand.
TCCAATACTACATTCTGTTGAAGGTCGAGCGTTCAAAAATTTACCGTTTCGACAATATAAGCCTGTTAAGACAGATTTTCAAATGTGTTGGAAATAAAGATGAATATCATTTTAGACTGCAACGTGAAGTTGGCGAACGCAGTTCAAGTGAACAGTAGCGGAGAACTTTTAACATTGGTGCAGCACATAAACATTATTATAATGACTATCATTATTCTTCAAGTGGATTCATACAACATAATTAACACTGTTGATATTATGAACTAAATAGTCATGCGCCAGAGACATATTCGATAACAGAAGTTAAGATACAACGATGGAGCTTCGTTAGACGACGTATTCTTGAATACAGACGAAGTGTACGGTCCATTTTGTACATTTTTGTCAGTCTACGAACACTAATGTAACATCAGTTAGTAATAGGAATATTTCATTCACCAATTTATATGAATATTTCTATAAATTATATTCCAATGATGAGGCTGATACATATTTGCGACGGAGAATGAAGATTCTACAGAAGAGATTTGTCAAGATGCTAGGGGTAGCCCAGCAACCACAGAAGAATTTGCCAGAAGGATGTCGTTCGAGCCCCGGCGAATGTTGGTGAATTCCAGAAAGGGACGTTTCCTATCTCTGAGGTCGCAGATCCGAGATTCGAATGCAGATCCATCTCAGTATCTTGAACTGAGGAAACATCTAAAGTATTGTGTGAATAGTTAAATAGATCTTCAAGTTTTCGTCCAAATAAGGTAGCTGTGTCCCTTATTTTTAGTATAGAGCTCGATTAATGACATCCTGAGCCAACGATCTTACTCCATATTTTCACATTCCATGTATTTCAGTGTTCTCATGTATTTTACACTTCAGATGTGTGCTAAGATTTTTATGCTTCAAGATTATTTAGGAGATGATTGCCTTTCAACTATTTTTCAATTATATTCTACGGATCAGTTGTGGAACTGACATTAAAAATTTTGTTTGAGGAATCATATTGCCTCATAGAAGACTAGTCGTTTCGACTCTCGAATTTTAATAATTTTATTTAAACAAAGTATTCTGACATTGTGTCATAGCTTCAAATTAAATTCTTTTTAAATTTAATTTGAGCACTTTAATGTAACAACATCTAACTTCAAGAACAGAAGAAACATCGAATGATATTGTTATATCATTATTGTACATAAACTGTCGACGATCTAGGAAATACCAGTCGTTTGATAAGACCGAAGTCTTAAACCCTATAAACATTCTTTGTGTAGAGCGGGAAAACGTTACGACATTGACAAACCTTTTTATTATTTGTAAAGCTGTGAGCATTGTTCATTTAATATGTTAGAGGAAATACCTTCTAATAGAAGATTATTCAAATCTTTGGCTAGGAATTCAAAGCTAGTTTATCCCGGTCAAGATTGGATTCTATTTGACACTATAAATAATATGTGTGTTACTTTAGACTATTTGTGTAACATCACGTCATTATATCGACCTGATATTACAACGATAAACAATTTAAAGCTTGACAAATGAGATGAGACAGGAGTATTATTTTTAGTCTACTTTTCACATTTTGCAAAAATGAGGAAAAAATAGACTTATGAGATCGATCCGGGAAAATGTCTGTCTGTCTGTCTGTGTGTCCCCCCCCCCCTATCAACTCCTAAATGGCTGTAGCAATCGAAACCAAATTTGGTATGAGTAAAGATCTATACCGGGACATCTGAATGTCACACTTGAAAATGACGTCAGTGCTACCAACTGCTGAAAAATCGCAATTGAAATTTGAGGTCCATGTTGGATATATTGGAATGTATCCATGGGAACGATTCCAAAATTGGCACACATATAGATAATAATACTTCAGTTTAATTTTCAGGAGGCCATACATCGCAGTGTTGCCAAAATGATTCTAAGCCTACTGATAGTTCCCATTTTTATATGCATATAACTTCTAAACTATCAATTGGATATCAACCAAATTTTGTATGTAATATGCGTACATAATGCGATATGACTGAGCGTATTCTTAAGAGCAACCAGGGCTGCCAACTGTCAATAAATGTTCTCTCTCTTCTTTTATCCTAATATCAATATATCAGAAAGTATGCAAGCCGACAGCTTTAAACTATGCACACGTATAGTACCTGACATTCTACATTAATTTGGAGTAACTTATGGACGTCAGTGCTACCAATATGATCCTAAGCCTGCTGATAGGACCAAATTTAAATACATGTAACTTCTATACTATCGATTGGATTTCAACCAAATTTCGTATGTGTACAGATATGACTATGCTTATTCCTAAGAACAACCAGGGCTGCCAAATGGTAATAATGGCTATCTCTATTTTTACCCAAATATTAATATATCAGAAAATAAGAAAGCCAACTGCTTTAAAATTTGCACACGTATAGTACCTAACATTCTAGATTAATTAGGAGAAACTAATATACGTCAGTGCTGCCAACATGACTCTAAATCTGCTGATAGGTCCAATTTTAAAATACATGTAACTTCTATACTAACAAATGGATTTCATCTAAAATTGGCACAACAAGAGATCATTATATTTCAGATTATTTATGACCAACGCATGCATGACATTGTTCCAAACATGATTTTAATCGCACTGATAGATCCAATGTCTAACTGCATTTAACGTCCATGCTATCCATTGGACTTCAACCAAATATTGTATTCTGTACCTTATTAGATGGAAGTAACAATATATTCAGTCACCAGGGCTGCCATCTGTAGTGCTCTATTAGGCTACAGGTATATTTCGAATCCTAAATTTTAAGAAAAGTAGGCCCATTAGTTCGTCACGGAACTTCTTGTTATTACATGTATTTGCGACAGACGAGTTAATAGTTAATTATATTTTTGTGGAGTAATCTTTAGGAAGTCAATCACGACAGTCTAATATCGTTCAATACAATTGGAAGTTTCGTTTGAAGAACTTAAGCATGTATAATTGTAGATCAGTAGTCATGTGAAATGATGCTGAGGGTCACGCCTTTATTTGAGAGAAGTTCCTACTGAAGAAATGTTAATAACAATTAATCCGTTGTTGGTTATTGTTTAACATAGTCGATGATATTTGTTTATGCCATATATACTGTTATATGAGGATTGTCGAGCTATGAAGTTCTCGTGCGAAGGAAGTTCCGCATTTTAAAGGAAGTCAAAGTATTATTGTTCTTTGATAAGAAGGCATGGATCATGATAAGAGTCATTGTATGCAAGTAGTCCAGTTCATGTGAAGTAACGTTTTAGCTGTGTTGACAGAAGGGTTTTAGCGGAAATACAACTAGAGAACGATTGTCTACTTAAGTCAATGATACAATTATTATATTTTATTAAACCCGAAGTTATGTAATTACAAACAGTTAACCTTAGTCAGTCGATTGTATTAGACCGACAATGTAATGAAACCTATATAAGAAGATGTGTGAGCAGTATATCAAAACTACGGATTGTTAGAGAATGATTATGTGGAAAAACAGTGTATATAATTAATTGAGAGTTGTATTGTAACCGAGAAGCCAGAATCTCGAAAGTAATGTGTTTGCAACACTAAATGGTGTATATTATTATGAACAAATTACATGTAAATATTTTTCGAAAATGATTTAATTAGTTAAATGATTTTGGTAGGATTTATTAATCGATTGTTTTGGAATAGCGTGTATTTTATGATCGGATGTTGTGTATGAATGATTGTCCACTGTTAAGAGTAATTGTTGAACCGGATTGGTCTAGAACAATTTCGGGGTGCGAATGAAAGAGAATATAAAAATTTTCAGAATGATTGTTAAAGGAACATAGAAGTTGTGAGCGTTTTTGTAAGATCTGAATGTTCATTTTACGTGTATTTTAAACGAACACAAAGCAGTCTCAATGTAGGCCAGCCAGAATGATTCACCGTTAGGATTGGAGAGTGGTGTGACATAATATGAGCAGGGGAAGATTCACAGCCTTGTATAAAATGAAAAAAGTTCTGAAGGCAGCGTGGATCTAGCGTTTCATTGATAAAGCCAGGCTAGTGCACGTGCGTTTTTCAGACGCGGGCTAGTGAATGTAACCAGTTGGCAGGAATGCCATGAATGTAAGAGCCTTTCTTAAACGTTTTTCTTTTTACGTAGTGTAGGCCTAAACAAACCAAGACTTTTATGCTTATATTTTTGCACGGCATTGTAGTAAGATGTGTAGTATAAAGGAAGTGTGTATGATTGTGTGGTTTTCTTTTTCTTTTGTTATTAGATTAGTTTATTGTTATTTTGTTTATTTAGGTTAGTTTACCATTGTTAATAAATTTATTCAGTTCGTTATCTGTCGTTGTTCACGTGTGATTCATTTTAAATATAAGGAGTAGAGTATTGTGGATGTATTGTAGGCGAAGCTGAATTCCCAGTCCCCGAGAACGTACGTAAAGGTAGGTTTGCCCCGAATAGTTTGTTGTTTATCCACAATATTCTTGTAACTGCTGTGTGTAAATACCTAAAGGCCATGTTGGGAGCGATTTCTAATGTAGTAATTGGCCGGTGCTGTTAGAAATAGGCGATCCAGCTGGGGCAATGGATATTCCAACAGGCTACTTTCCGGATTTACGGGTACAGTAGGAATGGCACCCTAGAACTTTGGGGCTACGAAATTAGCTTCGTAGTGCCTCTAAAAGAAGTTAGTTTGAACATTTCTAGTGAAAGAAATATTTACCAGACTTGTGGGATGTCTTAACCAATTTCGGATGGATGTGAGTGTAATTATATAGGCTTATTTAAATTGATATTAGGAAGGTTACACTCAGATAAAGATCAGATCTTAGAAACCTGAAAGAGGTGTAGTAGGTAGACAGTTTCGAAAAACGACCTACGATCTGAATATCTATGTTATTTCACCGGTACATGGCGATTGCTAAGGTCATGTTAAAAATAAAGCTTACTTGTTTTAATGATAGTAATGGTAGAATTTTCTTTGTGGTAGTATATTTAAAGTGAGTCACAGGAGAACGAACATTATGAGTAAGTTTATTTAACATAGGGTGTACTATAATTTAATGCTAAGGTAATTTTAAGTTACTTTTAGACATTAAGGTGCGCAAAAATTATATGGAGGAAGACGTTGCTCAGATGTTGTTATTTTGTTCTGTTGTCAAATATGTCTCTATAGCATTATACTGTATAAAGGGTTATTGCAATGGCAACCGTGGATGTAAAGAGAATGCTGGAGGAGATGCAGGTGAAGCTGCAAGAAAGTATGAAGGCGAATGTGAAGGAGCAACTGCAGGGCAGTTTAAAGGATGTCCAAAGTGAAATGAAGGCAAATTTGAATGTTGTTGAAGGTAAAATAAGGGAAAATTTATCTGTGAATATGGTAGATATGCAAGGTCAATTCCATGAAGCGAGGCAGGACCTAGAACAACTGAAGCATGAACGAATGGACGACCTTGACACAGTGATTGTTAAAGTTGTTGATTCTATTACAGATAAAGTCGCAGAAAGTGTCAAAGAGAGTTTCAAAACTGAAATTCAAGAAGTTCAGACTTCTTTAGAGGGTTTACAAACTAGTGCCTCTATAATGGTTGTAAATGTCACGCGTTTACAGGCCAGCTCAAAGCAGATTCAGGATGATGTAAGTGGTGTACGAACAGAGGTCGGTACCGTCCAATCCAAAGTAGACATAGAACAGTCCGATGTTAGTAATGTTAGGTCAGATGTATCTAATGTCCAAAGTAAAGTCGATACTGTCCAATCCAAAGTAGATACAGTCCAAGTAGATGTATCCAATGTCCAATCTAAAGTAGATACAGTCCAAGTAGATGTGTCCACAGTCCAATCCAAGGTAGATTCAGTCCAAGCCGATGTCACTAATGTTCAGGTTGACATAAACAATATGCAGCCAGATGTCACTGATGTACAGTCTGACGTAGGTAAATTACAAACAGAAGTCAATACGGTATTTGTGGATGTAGCGAAAGTCCTAGTGGACATTAATAAAATTAGGCAAGAGGTGGAAGCTTCTAAAACATTGTGTACTCAGAATATAACTGCTTTAACGACGCGTTTTGTAAACGATGCCTTAAAAACCACACCTTCTCTGGCCGAATTAAAAGGTAATGTAGAAACTTTACGAACGCAGGTTATTGATCACAATAAAAAATTTAAGGCAGATATTGAGGTCGACATAGCTGAAATGTTAAAAGCTAATGTAGTTGTCTGGAAAGACGAGTGGAACAAATCCAGTGGGGAACATGTTAAGCAAATCCAAGATAACATAGAAAAGAAATTAGCCAGTACTCAAGTAGAAATTAATCGAGAGGTTATTAAAGTAAGAAAGGATTTAGGTAAAAGGATTGATACGCTCACTGCAAAGCAAGTAGAAGATAGAACTCAATCTAGTCAGGATGTGCAAGCTTTGAAAGTAACGTTAGAGTAAGACTAAAACGATAGAGGAACGGTTAAACAAGGTTGTCACTAACGCTAATGCCATGAGTGAGGAGAAAACTAATGAACTAGAAGAATACGTAACCAAGAAATTACAAAGTCTTAATCTAGGAGATGTTGCCAAGCTTGAGACTTATAAGGAAGATTTAAATACCGAAGTAGGCCAACAGCTGAAGAAGATTATCAGTGAGATAGAAGAAAAGGAATGGGAGAAGATAGATTTCGAAGATTCGAGGAATCAGACTAGAAGAAGTAGCCTAGAAGTGGAAGAAAGGGAAATCAGGCCGGAAGAAAGATTATTCAGGTTTACGGAAGGTTTTGAGGACAGGAGTAAAGAGCCCGAATGTTACAATAGAGATTTTCGACCAAACCTTCAGGATTCATATCCGAGAAACGTGACGGTCATAAGAAACTTTGAAGACAAATCGCGTAAGTTCAGCAACCTAGATAGTTTCACACCGATATAGTTCATCAGAAATCTCAAAGATTACTTTATCGAAGCGCATATTCCAAGAGAGAGAGAGAGAAATGAAGATCGTAGAGCGCTATCTGTCAGATGGGCGCCTTGAATGGTTTTTCGCCTTTAGATATACCTTCATGAACTTCGATGAATTCGCAGAAGCACTGATAAAGCGTTTCTGGTCTATTGAAGCTCAAAATTCCCTACGCCCAGAAGTATACTCACGAAAGTATTCAGGTACTCTTCCCACACGCTACCCAGACTTCTTCACGAGTCAGCTCGCCAGACTTAGATTTCTTCAACCCCCGTTATCTACAGCTCAGTTGATACACGTGATAGCCATAAGGCTCCCTGTTGAAGTCAGACGTCTAATTATCTCGTCAGGGATCAACGATCTAGCGAGCATGGAGCCATGGAAAACTGCTCAGAAAACTCGATTACACGAGCCCGATGCCGAACGTTGTTGCGAAGAACCAAAGGCAAGAGTACAAAGACAATAATACAGTATATCTTGACCAGACACAACAGACAGACAATCCGAAAGAACCAGAAAAGGGAAATATTGGTCCTGAAAGGAATAATTATTTCCGTGATCGCAGACCAGATCCCAGATACAGGAGATTCCGTGGAGGTCGTCCATATCAGCAACGGCAAGGACGTAGTAACGATTATAGCAATGGCAACCGTAGAAATGGTTATTATCACAATAATAATAATAACTAGAGATACAATAATAATGGTTATTATAACAGGAATAACAATAGGAATAACCAAAATTATAATCGTAACAGAAACTCCCAAGATGAATTAATGACGAAGGAGAAGTATGATGAACGTCATAAGGAAGGAAAGAATATCTAAAAGATTAAAGAGATTAGGAAAAGGGGAATGATGATAAAAAAGATTTGAGTATCGATTCCAAACCAAGCACTAGTAATGGAGAAGGTAATGGAAATGGTTCTCATAGACGATATGGAGGGACCATTTACGTTGAATAAAAGAAGTAGAAGAGAGATAAGAATACACTCCGGCACAGAACCAAGAAGAAAGAAGACGAACAAGAAGACGTTGAAGAACCAAGAAAAAAGAAGAAGAAGAAGACGTTGAAGAAGAGAAGAATAGAAGAAGAGGAACAGGTCAGATGAAGATATATGCAATAAAACCGAGAAGAAAGAGCGTTCCGTATAACTAATACTTATGGGAATAACTGTTATGAGTTGTTTGATGATGAAAATAACGTTATTCTAGGAAATTTCAACGCTAAGAATTTAAAAAGTATCATAAGAAAATAGTCTAAAATAATTCAATATTCGAGTTCAAGTGGCATATCAAAAGTCTTCAATTAGAATGATTAAAAACAATTTGCAACTGTTTTTAACTTGAGATGACGGAGGAATGCCCCCGAAAATTGAATTATTCTGGGACAAAATGAGAGTATTTTCCGTCCCCATGATAAAATTTAACCAGCAAATATAAATTCTGGAAGTGTGACACAGGAGGGTAGTGTTACAAGCTCGAGGCCGTGGGAGAGCCCGATCACGTGATATATTGCACAATAGACTCTTCTAGAAGGCTAAAATTGGCATAGTGACAGTGAGTTTGGAAATTAATATTATAAATATTGTTATAAATTATGCTATTGGATCCCAGCCCAGAGCCAAAGACAAGAGGTCTTATTGAAGACGGGATCAACTTCAACTACATAATTTGGTGAAATTATGCATTTTGGCCTTTAGAAGAAGATTTTCTTATTTGGTAATGAAGAGAAAATTAAAGGAAATTATGTCTGATACTTTAAAACCGCAGATGGGTTAATCTACGCAGTAATAAGCATTAGTAATCTACGCGCTAAAATTACGGTGGGAGATTGATATGGCCGCCAAAATTTCGACTTGGAGGGGGCGCTCCAAGAATCGATGTTCTTATTCCAGCAGTCTTTGAAGAGTGAGGAAGTGTTTTTACTAGGTTAACGGAGATCCCAAAGCTTTGTCCGAGTGCGACGACTGTCGACTTGTGGAGATGCGAGGATAGCAAGGTAGATCGTAGGAGATTACCGCACTTCCATTTTATGTGAAGTTGTGAGGAACATTGAAATTAGTATATGTCGTATATAATTAAGCTTTGAGTTTAACTAAGTGAATATATATAAAGAACAGGTCCAATACTACATTCTGTTGAAAGTCGAGCGTTCTAAAATTTACCGTTTCGACAATATAAGCCTGTTAAGACAGATTTTCAAATGTGTTGGAAATAAAGCTGAATATCATTTTAGATTGCAACGTGAAGTTGGCGATCGCAGTTCAAGTGAACAGTAGCGGAGAACTTTTAACATTGGCGCAGCACATAAACATTATTATAATGACTATCATTATTCTTCAAGTGGATTCATACAACATAATTAACACTGTTGATATGATGAACCAAATAGTCATGCGCCAGAGACATATTTGATAATAGAAGTTAAGATACAACGACGGAGCTTCGTTAGATGACGTATTCTTGAATACAGACGAAGTGTACGTTCCATCTTGTACATTTTCGTCAGTCTACGAACACTAATGTAACACCAATTAGCAATAGAAATATTTCATTTACCATTTATATGAATATTTCTATAAATTATATTCCAATGATGAGGCTGATACATATTTGCGACGGAGGATGAAGATTCTACAGAAGAGATTTGTCAAGATGCTAGGGGTAGCCCAGCAACCACAGAAGAATTTGCCAGAAGGATGTCGTTCGAGCCCCGGCGAATGTTGGTGAATTCCAGAAAGGGACGTTTCCTATCTCTGAGGTCGCAGATCCGAGATTCGAATGCAGATCCATCTCAGTATCTTGAACTGAGGAAACATCTAAAGTATTGTGTGAATAGTTATATAGATCTTCAAGTTTTCGTCCAAATAAGGTAGCTGTGTCCCTTATTTTTAGTATAGAGCTCGATTAATGACATCCTGAGCCAATGATCTTACTCCATATTTTCACATTCCATGTATTTCAGTGTTCTCATGTATTTTACACTTCAGATGTGTGCTAAGATTTTTATGCTTCAAGATTATTTAGGAGATGATTGCCTTTCCACTATTTTTCAATTATATTCTACGGATCAGTTGTGGAACTGACATTAAAAATTTTGTTTGAGGAATCATATTGCCTCATAGAAGACTAGTCGTTTCGACTCTCGAATTTTAATAATTTTATTTAAACAAAGTATTCTGACATTGTGTCAGCTTCAAATTAAATTCTTTTTAAATTTAATTTGAGCACTTGAATGTAACAACATCTAACTTCAAGAACAGAAGAAACATCGAATGATATTGTTATATCATTATTGTACATAAACTGTCGACGATCTAGGAAATACCAGTCGTTTGATAAGACCGAAGTCTTAATCCCTATAAACATTCTTTGTGTAGAGTGGAGAAACATTATGACATTGACAAACCTTTTTGTTATTTGTAAAGCTGAGAGCTTTGTTCATTTAATATGTTAGAGGAAATACCTTTGGTTGGAAGATTATTCAAATTTTTGGCTAGGAATTCAAAGCTAGTTTATCCTGGTTAAGATTGGATTCTATTTGACTCTATAAATAACATGTGTGTTATTTTGGACTATTTGTGTAACATCACGTCATTATGTCGACCTGATATTACAACGATAAACAATTTTACGCTTGATCAGTGAAGTGAGACAGGAGTATTATTTTATTACATGTATTTGCGAGAGACGAGTTAACAGTTAATTATCTTTTTGTGGAGTAAACTTTAGGAGGTCAATCACGACAGTCTAATATCGTTCAATACAATTGGAAGTTTCGTTTGAAGAACTTAAGCATGTATAATTGTAGATCAGTAGTCATGTGAAATTATACTGATTATCACGCCCTATTTGAGAGAAGTTTCTACTGAAGAAATGTTATTAACAATTAATCCATTATTGGTTATTGTTTAACATAGTGGATGATATTTGTTTATGCCATATATAATGTTGTATGAGGATTTGTAGGGATATGAAGTGCTCGTGCGAAGGAAGTTCCGCATTTTAAAGGAAGTCAAAGTATTATTGTTCTTTGATAAGAGTCATTGTATACAAGTAGTCCAGTTCATGTGAAGTAACGTTTTAGCTGTGTTGACAGAAGGGTTTTAGCGGAAATACAACTAGAGAACGTTTGTTTACTCTTGTCAATGATACAATTATTATATTTTATTAATCCCGAAGTTATGTAATTACGTACTGTTAACCTTAGTCAGTCGATTGTATTAGACCGACAATGTAATGAAACCTATATAAGACGATGTGTGAGCAGTATATCAAAACTACGGAGTGTTAGAAAATGATTATGTGGAAAAACAGTGTATATAATTAATTGAGAGTTGTATTGTAACCAAGAAGCCAGAATCTCGAAATTAACGTGTTTGCAACATTAAATGGTGTATATTATTATAAACAAATTACCTGTAAATATTTTTCGGAAATGATTTAATTAGTTAAATAATTTTGGTAGGATTTATTAATCGTTTGTTTTAGAATAGCGTGTGTTTTATGATCGGATGTTGTGTATGAATGATTGTCCACTGTTAAGAGTAATTGTTGAACCAGATTGGTCTAGAACAATTTCGGGGTGCGAACGAAAGTGTGTATAAATATTTTCCGAATGATTGTTAAAGGAACATAGAAGTTGTGAGCGTTTTTGTAAGATCTGAATGTTCATTTTACGTGTATTTTAAACGCACACAAAGCAGTCTCAATGTAGGCTAGCCAGAATGATTCACCGTTAGGATTGGAGAGTGGTGTGACATAATATGAGCAAGGGAAGATTCACAGCCTTGTATACAATGAAAAAAGTTCTGAAGGCAGCGTGGACATACCAAGACTGTTATGCTTATATTTTTACACGGCATTGTAGTAAGATGTGTAGTAGAAAGGAAGTGTGTATGATTGTGTGGTTTTCTTTTTCTTTTGTTATTAGATTAGTTTATTGTTATTTTTTTATTTAGGTTGGTTTACCATTGTTAATAAATTTATTCAGTTCGTTATCTGTCGTTGTTCACGTGTGATTCATTTTAAATATAAGGAGTAGAGTATTGTGGATGTATTGTAGGCGAAGCTGAATTCCCAGTCCCCGAGAACGTAAGTAAAGGTAGGTTTGCCCCATGTAGTTTGTTGTTTATCCACAATATTCTTGTAACTGCTGTGTGTAAATCCCTAAAGGCCATATTGGGAGCGATTTCTAATGTAGTAATTGGCCGGTGCTGTTATAAATAGGCGATCCAGCTGGGGCAATGGATATTCCAACAGGCTACTTTCCGGATTTACGGGTACAGTACATCCCGGCATTTGCCTAGAGAAGAAGTGGAAATCCACAAAAAAAAAACACTTCCATTACGACTGAGGTAGGAATCGAACACGCCTCATCTCGGTTTTGCCTCATGAGGCTGAGTGTACCCCGTTCCAGCCCTCACGCCAGAACTAATTTTCTTGACAGAACCGGGAATCGAACTTGGAACTCCGTGGTGACAACCAATAGTGCTAGACATTATCCAACGGGGCGGTCAGGGTCAACAAATTACCACTACGTAGCGTAGTGACTAGCATCCTTGGCTATCACCGAGGGGGTCCGGGTTCTATTCCCGGCTCTGCCAAGAAGTTCAATTCTGGCATAGGGCTGGAACGGGATACACTCAGCCTCGTGAAGTAGAACTCAGAAGAGGTGGGTTCGGTTCTCGTCTCAGGTATAATAGAAGTGGTTTTCCGAAGTTGGCCAATTCAACTCGGGGCAAATGCTGGGATGGTACCTAAATTAAGGCCAATGTGCATCCTTCCGCAATCCCAGTGTCAATTAAAAATACACATAGCCTACTTTTACAGCCATCACAATAGCACAGGCTATCAGACACATATTATACGGTACACTTCCATGTACACGGGGCTATATGGCCACAATGTCCCAAAGCACCTAAATTAATTAATCAACAAAAACAAACTCAGGGACTTAGGGACCCGAATCTCAGTACGTACCACAAGACCACAGAGGGTTTATCTCTGACAGATACCATACAGACACTCACACACAAATACACGGTGCTGATGACCATGTCCAAAGATTCATTTGATAGGACGAGACACATCCTATGTCTATCCTAAAGTGATGCTTTTTGCTTTATTCTATAAAGTTTACTTTAAAGCCTACATTATGTACACCATAAAACACAGATAGATTATTTGTATATTTAGTAACAAATAAAAGACTAAAATGATAAATGGAATGTTGAAACATTACACCACATTTACAATCGGAAATGCTTTGATTTCTGTGACAATCAGTGTATTTTTTTCCATGACGTGAACATTTAAGGCCCTGGGGCGATACATCCAATGACATGACATATAAATATTTCAGCTCCATGTGACGTATAAAGCTATTGTAGCAGTTCTTTCAAATATAAAATAACATGCACAAATTGTATCTAAAAACCTATCAGCGGAGTTGTTGAGCCCTGTGTTCTCTATCAAGTGTCCAAATGAACAATGAACAAGCCACAAGCATACCAACCCACACGATTGAATTCTCACTTAATTTCCCCATCGGCTTTTGTAGAGGTAGCTTTTTGCCTGAACAATATGGGAGATATTTCTCATATTATTTTCCTCATTTCTGATCCACAGATACCCTAATTGAACCACGCCACCAAATAATGCTGTATCCAGTATGAGTACAGTATGTTGTATGTCGGTTATTTTCATAAGTCATGGTAACTACTCTAGCCTCCATGGCTTAGGCGACAGCACGCCGGCCTCTCACCGCTGGGTTCCGTGGTTCAACTCCCGGTCACTCCATGTGAGATTTGTGCTGGACAAAGTGGCGGCAGACAGGTTTTTCTCCGGGTACTCTGGTTTTCCCTGTCAATATTTCATTCCAGCAACACTCTAACTTCAAATTCAATTCATTTGTCATTCATTTAATTATTGCCCCAGAGGAGTGCGACAGGCGTCGGCAGCCGGCACAGTTCGTATCCTCTCCGCTAGATGGGGGCCTCATTCATTCCATACCTGACCTGGTCAGTCGACTGGAAACAGGCTGTGGATTTTTAGCCTACTTTCCACATTTAGCAAAAATGAGGAAAAAGTAGACTTATGAGATCGATCCGGGAAAATGTGTGTCTGTCCTTCTGTCTGTCTGTCTGTCCTTCTGTCCTGTCTGTCTGGCTGTGTGTGTGTGTCCCCCTATCAACTCCTAAACGGCTGCAGCAATCGAAACCAAATTCAGTATGAGTAAAGTTGTAAACCGGAATATCTCAAGCCCATGACTGAAAATGATGTGAGTGCTACCAACTGCTTAAAAACGCACTAGAAATTTGAGCTCCTTGTTGGATATCTTGGAAGGTATGCATGGGAGCTATTCGAAAATTGGGACACATATAGACAATACTATTTCAGTTTAATTTCCAGGAGGCCATACATGACAGTATTGCCAAAATAATTTTAAGCCTTCTGATAGGTCCAATTTTCGAATGCATATAACTTCTACGCTACCAATTGAATTTCAACCAAAATTTGTATGTAATATGTGTACATAAGGAGATATGACTGAGCGTATTCTTAAGAGCCACCAGGGCTGCCAACTGTTAATAATTTATCTCTCTCTTTTTATCCAAATACTAATATACCAGAAAGTATGCAAGCCGACAGCTTTAAGCTATGCACACGTATAATACTTGACATTTTAGATTAATTTGGAGTAACGTATATACGTCAGTTCTACCATCATGATTCTAAGCCGGCTGATAAGACCAATTTTTAAATACATGTAACTTCTATACTATCAATTGGTTTCAACCAAATTTCGTATGTGCTAACATAACAGATATGGCTATAAGTAATCTTAAGAGTAATCAGGGCTGCCAACTGTTAATAAATGCAGTCTATATTATTTTACCCTAATTTTAATATATCAGAAAGTATGCAAGCCAACAGCTCTATACTTTTCACAAGTATTGCACCTGACATTCTAGACTAATTTGGAGTAATTAATATAAGTCAGTGCTGCCAACATGATTCTATGCCTGCTGATAGCTCCAATTTTAAAATGCATGTAACTTCTATACTAACAAATGGATTTCATCCAAAATTGGCACAATAAGATATCATAATATTTCAGATTATTTCTGACCAGTACACGCATGACATTGTTGCCAACATGCAATTACGCGTGCTGATAGATCCAATGTCTATCTCCATGTAACGTCCATTGGACTTCAACCAAATGTTGTAATCTGTACATTAAGAGATGGAAATAAGAATATATTCAGTCACCAGGGCTGCCAACTGTATTGCTCTATTAGGCTACATTATAGCAGGTATATTTCGAACTAATTAGACATTTCAATATTACCAACTTAATTTCATCATTATTCTAGATAGGTTCATATACTGTAGATCAATCATTGGCATCAACCTTAATTTTAAGAAAAGTAGGCTCTTTAGTTCGTCACGGAACTTCTTGTTATTTATGGAAACTACTTAAAGCCAGCCGGTCCCATGTCATAGACATATATGGCATGTAAAAGATCCTTCCACAGACTAAACTTGTGTAAAGCAAAATTGTTAGGTTAGATTTCGTCGGAACGCTCTATCAAAGTTCCAACGTTTACCACTAGGTATCATTGATATCTGGTGGTGAAATTTGGAACAACTTGAAATTGAATGGAACTTGTAGCTCACCCTAAGGGTGTCCGCTGGAAGCAGCTACAGACTCAGGCGATCCGAACATGTCCTCGGACACTCCCGGCACTAAAAGCCATACGATAAAACATAAATATGGAAAATGCTGTATTTTAGTTAGTTAATTATTGTTGTTTTAAGGGGAGGAACTATATTTTATCTCCAGACAATATGTTCTGACTGTTAGGTAGTCAGCCTGGAGGCTGGTTGGATCCTCAAAAAGCACCACCATAGGTTATGTGGTAGAAACCCACAAAACCGAGGCAGCACTATAATGAGGCATACTAGGCAAGCTGAGAAATGAGGTAGTTTTCCATTGCATTCTTCTCTGAGTCGGTACAGCTGTACTAACCCTATAAGCAGAACTTTTCATGACACCCACAGGCACTAGTTGTGCCCTGAAGGTTATTACTCAGCACCACTCATACCTCAGAAGCTTCCATATAAACACAGCCATGAATGAGACTGAGACATCGGTGAAACGCCACATTTTACTCTAGCCTGTGCCAACACACAAACTCAAATGTACTTCATTCATCAAGAGATGGTAAACAGGAGCGATATCTAGGAATGTTGAGATCAAAACAGGGTGGTCTAACCCTACTTCTCTTCAACTGACAGGCTGTGTGGTGCAGTGGTGATCCCAAGGTTGCTCGATTGAATCCTGGAATTTGAGGGTGCGCAAATGTGAGGGAGCCGTGTCAGCAGATTTACTTGCAAGTTAAACATCCCCTTAGGGGCAGAATTCCGGCACCCCGTCATCTCTAAAATCCGTTGCAGTTAAGAGGGACGTGTAACCAATAACATTATTATTCTCATCAACTGTGGTCTTGTAAAGGTTGTAACAGAAAGGCACAAAGAACTAGCCAATATTGGCGTCCAGAGTGAGGTCTACCTGTGTCACCAAGGGGAAGGTCTGATAGGAGATTGCCAGGCCTTTGCAGGCTACATTGATCGCTGAATCTCTGGACATAGCGATGATCCAGGTCATCTCGGACCTCAAGAATGCTAGCCACTACGCCACGAGGTGGACCCACATTAAATCTTGGAATATGTTCACAGTATTATACAGAGACTTAAGTGTAAGTTATAACAATATTTCACTGTTCTGATTTCTAACATTATTGGAACGCAAGGTTTTAGGTTATATTCAAGGCGTTGTCACCAACGTCAATTATCTGTAAATTCATCATTAAAGGTTATTTAATTTTGCACGAGCATTTCATCAAACAGAAACTCTAGTTAAGTTACTAATAACAAGCAATTACGTTAAATGGCCAAATCTGACCAAGCAGCCCACAACCATTTTATAAGTGAAGGACAAGTTTATTTTTCCATAATAAGTGGCGGGCCGCAAGTTAGGCACTTGTCAAACCCTACCACTAAAGGTAATTTTACTATTATCTGAATAACCTATTTTACTAGCAGACAAAACATGTGTTTCAATACCATTTGTGTGTCCCCTAAGTGGTTTAAATGCATTTTCGAAGTTTTTTGGCAAATTGCGTTATTAAGTTATCAAATTACTGATTTACAACCAACTTACTCTAATTTGAAAAGGTATAGGGGTATATAAAATAAAATAATACTATCACAAGGTTGTAAAGAAATTATTTTTACAAAATCAAAATTCTTAACATCATAGTACGAGGCACGTCCAGAAAGTAAGATCCGTTTGGTAATAAAATTAAATTGTGTACAGATACAGAAAAAATATTTATTGCACAACATTCTACACCTCTTAAACTACTTTTCCACATAACTGCCGAACTTTTGCAGGCATTTGTCATAGCGTGGCACAAGTTTTTGGATACCTTCTTCATAGAAGTTTGCCGCCGACCCGTAAACGAGAGTGAAGACTCCCCTTAAGATATCCTACTGTTTGGCCATCACTGTTAGGCAAATTGCGTATGTGGTCAGGAGAACTCCTAAACATACGCAGTTCTCCTGGTAAGCACGCAATTTGCCTAACAGTAGTGACCAAACAGTAGGATATCTTAAGGGGAGTCTTCACTCTCGTTTACGGGTCGGCGGCAAACTTCTATGAAGAGGTATCCAAAAACTTGTGCCACGCTATGACAAATGCCTGCAAAAGTTCGGCAGTTATGTGAAAAGGTAGTTTAAGAGGTGTAGAATGTAGTGCAATAAATATTTTTTCTGTACCTGGACACAATTTAATTTAATTACCAAACGGAGCTTACTTTCTGGACGTGCCTCGTATATAATAAATGAAAATCAATATATCGTCAGACTGACCATCAAATCAAGTTGTTTCCTAATACAGTACTCCCAATGTGATGCTTAGAATTGTTTATTTTTCAATTGTCAATATCAGGTTCAATGTTAGAGATGAAAATGC
This sequence comes from Meconema thalassinum, assembly GCA_946902985.2. Classification (NCBI taxonomy): domain Eukaryota; kingdom Metazoa; phylum Arthropoda; class Insecta; order Orthoptera; family Tettigoniidae; genus Meconema; species Meconema thalassinum. The sequence goes on from OX336388.2 coordinate 2,006,357,616, forward strand.
GCTAGTTTCCCTCCAATAGTGTATCACTTAAAGAAAACGATTGCTCGCATAAGTAGGTACTTCGAAACTTCAATATTTATCCTCGAGCCGCATACACTAACTTTAAGGGCTGCAAGCGGCCCGCGGGCCTCGGGTTGTGCACCCCTGCTCTAAAGCATCGTTAAAATGGAAGAAAACAGCTGAATTCTACCTCGCGAATCTTGCATTGTCGGAAGAATGAGTTTGTTTCCGACTTTCACACAGACATTCATCCCTATGAATATAATATATGTTTATGACAATGAAATTATAAAAGGTCACACATATTACTAATATCAAGAAAGAAAAATATGAAGGCAGATTACCTCGTAGCTCCGCCCCTTTAAACAACAATAACTAACTAAAGAAGAATACGGAAATAAAGAAACATCTCCGAAGCGGGATTCGAACTCCTTCCAGATCTGCATAATGAGCTCCAAGTCTGTAACGCAACCATTTTCGTTACGAAGACAATAGGAAGAGCGTGCCCTATGTGAACAATGTATACACACTACTGCCAGTTCTCCTCAATTCGTTGTTCATATCATTTTAAGCTTTTGTCATGAATAAGGTCTTCTGTATTTCGCTTCCTTTATAATTATGTTCCAAACAATCTCAAGGAAGCATCGCAAACAACGATCAGTACTACGCGCTTCTTGTCCTATGTGCCATGCTTCTCCAGGGTGAAACCGAGTCTACGCATGCGCGAGAGCCGTAAAGCGTATTTAAGTAATTACCAACCCGACAGGCCTCGCGAAATGCATGGACGATAACCAATCATTAACTCTCGTATTTAAGTTTAGTTAAATAGGATTAAACTAATGTGTAGATTAAGGCTTTCACGGCCCGGAATACTATTAATCCCTATATCCCTATATCTAATATATAAAAGTGAAAGTCTCTATGTATGTATGTATGTATGTATGTGGGTTGGTTCCGTATACAAATCTACACCGTTCCACCAATCTCAACCATATTTTGCATACACATAGTTTAGGACCCAGAAGGAACCGCTGGCTACATGAATTTTCAATAGTCTTTCTCATTCTTATGATTTCGGCCTTTTTGCACTCGAGCAAAGGCAAATAAAGTCAGAAAATATACTGATAAAATAATGGCAAGGTCGGCCATCTCCATGGCAACACTAGCTCAAGACGGGGCCACCAAGTTTATATCTATCTCGGTGAGAGGCCATGCTACACCCACTGCCAGCTAGATCGCATCCCTCCAAGCTGCTTTAAACTGCCTGTCCATTTAGCACAAGATTGGAAACTCCAGCTATCTGATATGACATCTAGCGATAAAAATGAGAAACTTACCAAGTAGGGTACATTTGTCACGTGGTGACTGTTTGTATATGGTTTCTTGTATTCGTAAGCAGATCGAGGTAAATTCTTCGTGTCTTTATACATAAGTAATAAGTTTTACTCGTTGATGGAGTGTAAAATTAGTAAAAGCAAAGTATATTGCTCAGTTTACGGCTGTAAGTCGATGCATAAGAGGGCTGCGGATATAAGTTTTCATCACTTTCCAAAAGATGTAAATAGCAATAGCCGAAAGGTGACGATACCAAATAAATACGGGCAACAGGAGCGGGTTGGACCACTCACCACTACACTCACTGACGACAGGACGGGTTGTTCACTGTTACGCCGAGCCAAGCCGCTCCAAGACAGCCAAGTACAGCCAAGCTTCATCAGTCAGGTATCCTTCCCCCTCCCTAGTTCATTTCCAATTATCCTACCAACCGCCATCACCTCGCTCTGCGATATCCGAGCCATTGCACTACGAGTCATATAGGCCTAATTTGACTTCGCAGGGTAAATACCTACTCTGCGAGGCCCTGCTACCAGTCCGATATTCAACACCAAACCCACCAGCTAACCATCCAAATCAAGCAATTCCTGTGTCCCCCGAGTTTTAATACAAGTTAAAGTCATCCCTCGCCCTACCAAGCAGCAAATAATTTCTACAGTCTATGGTACAGTGAGCAAACTGAAATATAGCTTTTAAACGTAACAGCGCCATGACTCGAACTGCTCAAAAACAAATACCAGCAGACAACCGATGCTTGATAATATGCAATTGACACATAAAATCCCGTGGAACACACAAATTAGGTCACGTGTATCGCACAGTTATACATATATACAATCAAAAATAACACTGTCATTATTTTAGGGACCACATTTACTGATTATAACCGAAAAATATAAAAGTGTTCCATATCAAACGCGTGTTATTGAGTATTTTTACCCTACTTATCCAGACGACCGCAGCGCCCCAAGTATTAGTTTGAGTTGCCAATAGGTTGCAGCATCAACCCACTGTGATCGCCGCGGGATTTTCACTGCCAGCTTGATCGCATCCCTCCTGGCTGCTTTAAACTGCCTGCCCATTCAACACTCAGACGCGTACTGGATATACTGTATATTAATTCACCACTAGGTTGCAGCGCCAACCTTCCGCGGCTTTTTAAGGGGACGATACCTGAAACGAAGGGTTTTTAACTTTGGAGGCTTAATATCGAGATCGAAAAAACGCGAAAACATGGCACTAAGTTAGTTCTTTTGTTATTCAAACAGCATAAAGTATATGCTATTAATTCAGACACATACTTACAAGCAAATTTTCAGTATAAAGGAAATAAAAAAAATACAAAACGAAGGGTTTTTAAGTTTTGAGGCTTAATATGGAGATTGAAAAAACGTGAAAACATGGCACTAAGTTAGTTCTTTTGTTATTCAATCAGCATAAAGAATATGATATTTATCATTTAGACGTTCACGGCCCGTGACACTATCGATAATGTAGAATTTTGGGCTTATGCCGTGTTTTATTTAATCAAACTCGACGAGTTTCGAAAGAAACCATGTTTGTCTTTATCAGGAATAAATGGAAATACGACTAAATTGTTGCTAAGAGAAAGCAACAAAGAAACTAAAAAAGGTGCCTTAAGATGGACGCCATTATAGCCCCATGTTATGGACAACGAAAAGCAGCAGTGGGTATCTACAGAGGTCCCTGTACTTGTGGCGAGGCTTATATCGGGCAGACTTCGAGAACGATATGTACTCGCATTAAGGAACATACTAGATGTATCAGGCTCATTCAACCTGATAAATCAGCTGTTGCTGATCATGCTTTATCACCTGGCCATGATGTCATGTTCCATGGAGTGGATGTTCTTGCCCGTATAAAGCATTATCGTCCCAGAATCATCAGGGAGGCGGTTGAAATACGTAAACACCCAGATAATTTCAACCGCGACACCGGCTACATTCTCAGTGTGTCCTGGCTACCTATTATCAGAACCCTCAGAAAGTAATGCACTGCTGCTTTTCGTTGTCCCTAACATGGGGCTAAAATGGCGTCCATCTTTGGGCACCTTTATTAGTTTCTTTGTTGCTTTCTCTTAGCAACAATTTAGTCGTATTTCCGTTTATTCCTGATGAAGAAAGACATGGTTTCTTTCGAAACGAGTCGAGTTTGATTAAATAAAACACGGCATAAGCTCAAAATTCTACATTAACAGTATATAAATCACAAGAACATAGGTTGCGTTCACATTCACAAGCTTTTCGTTGTCCCTAACATGGGGCTATAATGGCGTCCATCTTAGGGCACCTTTTTTAGTTTCTTTGTTGCTTTCCCTTAGCAACAATTTAGTCGTATTTCCGTTTATTCCCGACGAAGAAAGACATGGTTTCTTTCGAAACGCGTCGAGTTTGATTAAATAAAACACGGCTTAAGCTCAAAATTGTACATTATGGGTAATATATTTATTTATTATTTAACGTATGGCTAGCAACTAGATGAATTACAACATGATAAATGTATATATAAATAAGTAAATCATATGTACAATATATAAATCACAAGAACATAGGTTGCGTTCACATTCACAACGAGATGTCCAGTTGTTGACGCCAGTTCAGAAAGGGAGATGCAGCAGAAATAACATATTGAGGTGATCCAGCATACTTCCTCATCGGACATATTGAATAATATGCTCTACGGTTTGAAGAGGAGCTCCGCAGTCACAGGAAGGAGAATCATGAAGTCCCCATTTATGTAGCATGGCGTTACATCCGGCGTGACCTCTTCTTAGGCGATTTAACTTTACCCACTGGTTTCTCTTCAGGTTAAATCCCGGAAGTCTTATAGTAGGATCTAGAATACAGTACCTTCATGTTTCACAGAAGCAGACTTCCAGTTTTGGCGCCATTGTTACGTGCAATTAATATCAGGTATGTTATGCCATATTGGGTTCCTTGATCTAAGACGACTGGAGGAAAGATCATTAAGCACTTCATGAATTGGGAGATTCTGTAGGTGATTTTGTTGATGTACCTTTCTCCACTCACGTACTGTTGCTTCCTGTCGTCTTAGGTCTGGAGGTGATATGATACTGATAGTGTTTAACCAGGGAGTTGGGGGTGGATCTCAGTGTACCTGTTATGACCCTCATACTTTCATTCAGATGAACATCTATCTTTTTAGTATGAGCACTACGGTGCCACACTGGGGCACAATACTCTGCTACAGGATAAACCATGGAGAGGGCAGTCGTGCGTAGTGAAGTTGCATCAGCACCCCATGATGTGCCAGCCAATTTCTTCATGATATTGTTCCGCGATTTGAGTTTTTGGCCTGTGTATTCCAAGTGTTTCTTGAAGGTTAAGGAACGGTCCAAGGTGATGCCATATACTAGGGCTGAAATTGTGCTTAACTCTTTCCTGGCAGAAGGTCACTTTCAGCTGTTGGTGGGCAATGCGGTTGCAAACATGATATTAATTTAGACACATACTTACGGGCAAATTTTCAATTTAAAGGAAAGCGAAACATACATGGTCGTGGAGGTGATTGTTTTCAAGGGGCGAAATGTTTAGCTCACTTTCCCGTAATTATACGGTAGTGATGATTAAAAAAATACAACTACTTCTAAATAATTTAAATTTAACTTACATACTAGACGATATGAAAAGAAAAGAATAAGGGAAATAAAAGACAGGGAAAAGAAATGCCTCCGGCCGCCGAAGAAAGGGATGTTGATTAATTTAGGGGGTTTGGAACATCGTGCTCATGTAGCCCCGTGTACTTGGCTGTGTGTTGAATTTGTCTGATAACCAGTCTTATTGTGATGGCTGTATTAGTGTGTATTTATAAGTCCAGTGAATTGTCCGATGGTAACTCATGAAATGAGATTCCTCGGCATTCAAACTTGACCTGTTCTGATTTACAAAAGCACACACATCAATACGCCATCAAAAAATACAAAACACAACTTCACCATTAACATCAATACAAAACAAATGTCTGTAACAGCGACTTGAAAAAGCTGCGAACACAGCGCCTATATTTGGAAACGAGGTTGTACGAATAAACCAATACTGTAATATTTTTTAATGGGCAGTCAGTTTAAAGCAGTCAGGAGGGATGCAATCCAGCAGGCAGTGGCCACACCATTTATTATCTAAAGTACGATAAAAACATTAGAAACTGAACGCAATAAAAATCTGAAACCGTATCTCTTTTATTAACAGGGGTCGTAATAGGGAAATGAAATTAAAAAAGAAATACATTGGCAAACCCTGCATTCGACATACTATTGCAGATTATTCTTAAAGTAGCATTATGTTCTTTGTGTTTAGATTTTAGATGATAAGGACCAAACAGTAGCTACGGCGGTAGTAACACAATTTGCCACCAGGACCAATGTGGCGGTGGTAACACAGAATGACACCAGGTACCGCAATGGACAGAGCCAATCCAAAGATATTGGTGTTGACCAAAGAGGATATAAATAAAGTGTTGACTAAGGCTAGCGCAAGACCGACTACAATAAATCAGACCATAATGCCACTATCGATATCGTAGAAAATGGCGGTAATCTTAGGGGATTGTTTACATTTGGTCAACCAACATTTAAGTGGGTCTGCTGCGAGAATTTCGTTCAAATGTCGCATATTTCAAGTGATTTCGAGCTGTTATATATTGTAATAGTGTACCTTAAGTAGTGAAGTGCACTGTGAATAATTATAAATGCCGAAGATACGTAATGTGAGAAGCATTGGCTGTTTATTGTCATTACTGTGCACCTGCCTGTAAATTTAATACTGCTGAAGATACTTCAACTTTTAAATTTCCTAAAGACAAATCTTTGAAAGAGAAGTGGATGAGAAATATTCACCGGGATCATTTTCGAAGTTAAAACAGTTGTATTTGTTAACTTAAACATTTCGAACCTAAATTTGTGGTTATGAAAGTTGCCATACTAACCCTTGATACCATTTCGACAATTTTCCCAAATCAACCGTCCTACACAACTCCTGTTTGTTAAAGTAGATGATGGTAGTTTTAATGACATACCAGCAGTGTCAGTGTCTTCTAAAGTGTCAAGTTCTTTAAGTGTAAATATATTCTATAAGAATCATGAATCAATAATCTTTGTGTGCTTGTGGAAAAAATTCAAGTGGGTACTGTAATCTGATGGAAGCAGTGATTTTAAATGCAACAGGTATGTAAATAGAATTATGCTCCTGTTAGTATCACAAGCTAGGGGGCCTGGGGAGTTATCCCCAGATTAGGTTTGTTTTTGTATATACATTTATGTCTGTTACTAGGTTAGGTAGGCCTACTGCCTGGCCGAACATTACTGTTAGTAGGCTACCACAAGCAAGGGGGACTGGGGCGTTAGTCGCTGGTTAGGTTTGTTTTTGTATTAAAAACATTAATAAGATAGAATGTATGTCCGTTGGAATGCTATAGGCCTACACATCGAATTTGAAGAATGACAAGTTCATAATACAGTAAATTTTCATTTTAAAGAGTTTGTAACATCAATTGTGTGTTATTGGCAAATACTATTTGAAATAAACTACTAATGAGAGTACTTATGCGCCATCTGTTGGAGTTAGTTCAGGATGTCCCGATACAGATAGAAGCGAGTGCGATCTCACAGCTCTCTATGCTCAAAACAAACAACCTACGGCTGTGTTTAGCTATACTTAGGGTTGGCAATATCTTATTTGTCAAATAAGCCACGCCTACTGGCCGACACAACTGAAATTTCACTATATAGGCCTAAGTCGTGTTATAAATTGGGATGGTGGGTGGGTTATAGACAGCGGAGGAGACTACATCTATTAGCAGATCACTGTTGTTAAAAAAAAGGCAGTCATCGGAACACGTTAGGCTGTAACCATTGTCAAAAACCATTGTTCTGGATGCGTTAAGCTGTAACCATTGTAAAAAACCATTGGATTGGACAAATCGAAGGCTGCGGCTTTGATTGCGCGCAGCTATCGGGGCAGATTGATACAAAACCATTGATCTGGACATGTTAGGCTGTAACCATTGGATTGGACAAAACGTAGGTTAGAATGGTCGAGTGTTGGTGCGGCTAGTACCGTAGTGGTGAGGTTGGCAGTACTGTTCTGACGATGGTTGATGTGAATAATGGCATCCACAGCTGGAAATTCACCTATAGCCTATAATAATAAGGGATTTATTGCAGCCAATGCCCATGCATATAATGAATAAAATCTAAAATCATACAGTAAACTAATTGTTATTCCCTAGGAATATCAAAGATTCATGTCTTAATGTGCAGAATATAGCATGGTATCTTCCACATTGTTCTCCACAGCGCTCACACAAACATTCGTCACACGGATGATGGAACTTTGGTTCCCGGAACTTTTTGGTGCGACACATTTTATAAGGAGGAGAGTTTGACGTATACGAACAAAAGGATGATGTACATATGTACGACGAGATACAAGTAAAAGAGGTACTTGTGAACATTTAGGCGAATGGTAAACTAAACTGAACTTACGCCGAAATACATATTTCAAAATATCATAGTAATTTGATACTTAAAATGGCTAGGAATATATGCCAACATTAAATATTATATTGCAGCCTGATTGTTCATCATTTTATCCTTAGATCAAAGGCAGCATACACAATAACTAAGTTATAGGCCTACTGGCAAAAAATACAAGTCGTAAATACATTAAAATAAAATAAAAATAAGGTTAGGCTGGTAATGACTAACAATAAAGAAGAAAAAGTATGTTAATTGGTATTCAACATTCATATGTGTGTGAATATGCATAAGCCTATAACTAAACAATTAAATAGATGCTTGGTGAACAAAAATACATAGCCTGCTTTATTTATACAAAACAACCACATGTTCAATATTCTTCAAAGCAATGGGGCATGGTGGCGCAGTGGTCAAGCTATTCACCTCTCACCAAGGTGGACCAGGTTTGATTCACGGTCATTGCAAGTGAGATTTTGGAAGTGAAATGCCATGTCCTGTGGTTCGGATTCCACGTAAAATGGAGGTCCCTTGGCTCATGATCACAAGATTAACGGTCACGTAAAAACTACAAGCTTCTTTTTCTTCAAAGCAGGTCGAAACTTCGACCTCACATAAGTCATACAGCAAACGAACAGGTCCTGCAGGGAAGATCCCTTAAGCCGAATTATTTTTATCGTCTCCAAGACTGACATCATAAAAGTATACTGGAAAATGTGAAATTTTATGCCTATGCTGATGAAGAAAGTAACAGTAAGTTAAATATTAGGCTACTTGTCGTTCAATAACTCTCGGTCTTTTCTTGGGTGGCTGAAGCCGATGCTGTGGGAAATTGCAAATTGCAGGTACCGCATCATCTTTAAGCAGTGGTTTGTTTCTATTTGAATGAAACAAGTAGCATGTTGATAAAAGTTTTCACAGCTGTAACCCATTTCTTTAATAGGCCTACATCTGGGCGTTTCCATGGAAATCTGTAATATAAGCTAGACGTAGGTTATAATTCTGTGACTAACTTAATAACTTATAACCTACAATAGGGCCTACGTGTATTTGTCATACGTGCTATTTAGGCCTATGTCAAAATTTGATGTAAGACATATCCATAAACGCAGAATAGGCTACTTCGAAATGAAGTAGACCGTAAACCTACCGTATTATTGGAAAATACCATACATATAACGTTGCACAGAGGTACGTACGTTCAAATATATGAAAAGAATCACGACATATCAGCTGACATGCAACCTAGAGTTAAATGGTATGACAGTTTTTGGTGCGACTAGTTACTCCTGGCAGTGCACCAGGAAGCAGTTTTCAGCGAGGGTTACCATGGGAGGAGTTGTTCCAATAGTACCGACAGTTCAATGGTCTCAGCTCGCACCCCCCCCCCCCCCACTCTTCCAATCGTCAAAAATCATAGTGTCCGTGGCGCAAAAATCCTACCAATGTTCTTTGGCTCTAGTGTGTCCATGAGTTTTACATATCCTGGAATAGAAGGTAGCAGCATTTGAAGTCTGAGTTCTTCTACATTATAAACCTCGCGAGTCACCTCTTACACCGGTCTTGAAGGTGTATACTTTGATAAACCCAAGGCCTTCTTTATGTAAGTCGCCTTCAGTTTCTCCATATTGTTCCAAATACTTCATATTTAAATGTGTCCAAATGCTCTCCAGTCCATAAGTCACAATACGGGTAACATTTAACCGCAAAAGTTTTAAGGCTGTTTTTATAGATAGCTTAGTCAAATGTTTTATGTCGTTGAAGGCTTTGGTAGTGACGCTGGGTCTATCCTTGATTTGCAGTGTGAAAACATTGCCAGTTGACTAATGTAGGACCTAACTAGGACTACTTGTAATGTGGTACACCCTCAAGTGGTTTTCCTGCAATGTGGAAAATTGCTGGCTTTCCCCCTTTTCTAAAGGTCATAGATTTAGTCTTGTTTCTGTTTAACCTAAGGTCATTGTGTAACACCCATAATTCAAAGGGGTCGAGAGCAGATTGCAATTCGACCTGGGAACTTGAAGCGAGCACCATGTCATCTGCGTATATAAATGAGATTACCCGCTCTGATAATATATCTGTGATATTATCTGCCATAGCAGTGATAAATAACACGAGGGCTTAATGGGTCTCCTTGTAGCAGCATGCCTGTAGTCTGCTCAATTGGGCTTGATGTTGTAATGCCATCGTTAATGACTATATTGTTAGAGCCTAAAATACTTTTGACAAGATGTTTAGTGTAGCTGTTACCTCTCAATAGTCTGTCTAGTTTTTCCAATATTTTCTTCCTGCTAATCGAGTCAAAAGCTTTAGAGAAGTCAATGAATATGGATTGTAACTTTCCCTTCGGTACTGACAGGGTAGACGCAATCTCAGTTTGAAGACTTCGAATTGCCTGGATTGTGCATCTTTCTCTCCTAAAGCCAAATTGTGAGTCACAATGCTATTTGGGATGGCTGGGTGGGTCACATACAGCGGAGGAGGAAGCATCTTTTAAAACATCATTCCCTGATTTATTTCTCGTTGTTTGATAAGGTATTTTGGCTAATTAATGTACTATAGAGAATATTATCGCTCGTTCTACTTTCGTTCAGTGGTACCATTCTGTTTTAGACCACCTCGTTGTGTAGTGCCTAGCATTCTTGGCTGTCGTCCCGGAGGTCCGGGTTTGATTCTCCGGCTCTGCCAAGAAATTTAATTCTCATGTGAGGGCTGGGATGGGGTGCACTCAGCCTCATGAAGCAACTTAGTAGAGGAGGGTTCAATTCCCACCTCAGTCATCCTGGAAGTGGTTTTCCATGGTTTCCCCACTTCTAATCCAGGCGAATGCCAGGATGGTTCCTAACTTAAGGCCATGGCCGCTTCCTTCCCACTACAATACCCAATTTACAAACACACTAGTTCAGCCATAACAATAACACAGGTTATCACACAAATTCCACACACAAATACATGGGGCTACAAGACCACGATGTCGTAGCCCCTAATATAAGCAACAACCATTTATATTTGCATTTTATATTTGCCTAGGCCCTTCATGGGCTGTATAGTGTCAGGGGTTGACTTTGTTGTTGGTTGACTATTCTTGTAGTTCCATTTAGAAATATTTGCATTTTTTTAACATAATGTCTTACCTCTGCTTTATTTATGTCTGTATTTTTAGCTACTGTCTGTTCTCGTTGCTTGTAGCGAAATACGTCAGGGTTTCATATTGAATTTGTGCCTTATTACATAAAAACCTGTAATTTCTGGCGGAATTTAATCAAATATGCGAATGTTTGTCTTCGAATTTGCCGCTATTTCGATGGCGCCATGCCCGCCAGTTCCTACAGCTGATCCCCTACGATTTCCGCCATCTTGGTTTTGATGTTACGGTCTGAGATATTGTAGTCGGTCTTGGCTAGCGGTAGCCATAACAACACTTGGGTTATTGACAAACGAGTGCTGTTCTTTGTACATATATCTGATCTATTATTTCTTCTAATAAAATGGCTGTTCATCCCACATTTTGCTGATTCCCTATGTCTTAGCCATTTTAGTGCTTACTGACGAATGATATTGTGTAATGGTGTAGTTATCACGAATTCCCTGAACTCCGCTATAGCATTTTAGTGATCATTACGGTATGGATTTAGAGAATATATTTCTTATCTTACGAAATATTTTAGGGGCTAAAGAAGCCCAATGTGTTCTTAATCAATGCATCGTATTTAACATTAAACTGGGATTATACGTTGTTGCATTTACTTTAACTAGATGAGATAGGTTGGATGGCTCCTCTGTTTGTTTAGGGGCTGAGACAACGCAGTCATGCAGCCCCATGTACTTTGGATGTGTGTAGAATCTGCCTGATAACCAGTGTTAGTTGTGATGGCTGTATTATTGTGTGTTAAATGTAATTCAGGTAAGGACTACAGATAGTCAGTTTTAAGTAGTTCCTACTTTTGCTACCAATTGCTACCGTCAACGACACCTAGCTGCAAACTTGGTTAAAAGGTACCACCGCTACCACAACCTGACGGTGAACGTTGGAACTTAATAGCGTTAATCAAATTTAAACTACAAATTTTACCTTCACACGAGTGTAGTTAATGGAAGGTTCTTTTACACCACATAAATCTATGACATGGGCCCACTGGCTTTACTTCCCCTCCGAAGGAAGGCATACTGAGGGATTTTTAACGCTCTTCAAAAATCCGATGACTTTGGCCGGGTTTGAACCCGCGAACTGAGGTATAGAAACTCAGCATGCTACCAAATACGCCACCAAAGCCGCCCAATATGAGATAATAGGCATGTAAATACAGCAATACTGTTCCCTAATATGCAGCTATAGTAGCCTACACACTGACTTATGTACATGAATAAGCCATTTCTCATTAATCACACCATTTGTGTGGGGTTAAAAATAGTAAGTATATTTGACTCCAGAATGATGACTTTATATTCCAAACATTGAATCATTTAAATATTGTTTCCTTTCAAAAAAGTGGATGCAATAATTTAAAAATTAAAGAGCTCTATGTGAACAAAACGTCTAAATTACACCCATTACAACAAAAATAAAGACTATCAGGAAAGTACTGTAATTGTCAGACTAGATCCTTGAGAAATGTGCATATACAGCCCCCCCCCCCTTTTTTTTGTTTTGTTATTGATGCATTCTCTACTACGTCATTGTACTCCACAGTACTTTTCGCCTAGATTTACAGTGAGTTAATATTGCACTTGATATTAACTTCAGAGCCCAGGATAACTATGTTTTAAACTCACTTAGGGGCAAAGTGAATATACTTTGCGAAATATATTGGCATGTATCTTTCTATAACAAATAAATACAACTCCCGGGCATCGCCGGGTAAAATAGTTAGTATATTATAATTGTGAAAGTCTGTGTGTCTGTGTGTGCGTGTGTGTGATAGTTTCTTACCTCTTGACACTAAAACAGCTGGACGGATTTGGATGAAATTTTAATTTTTCGCGAGTGTCTGGACAACTAAATCGTTATGTGTCACGCAGAAGATGGCAAAACCAAAAACATAATTTTAAAATGTGTTCACATAATGTACCGTCGTACCCTGCATACTTTCACAACTCTATAAAATTCCCACTTTCCTGCTCATATCAATATACTGTATGTATCAGAATTCAAATGGAACCCCCTGTAGCCGCGATTGATGTAATAACAGCAATAATGCATCGTCCCCATTGTCTTGATCGCGTGCGAAGCCGCGGGTACCTGCTAGTATTATCCATATTTTCGGGACTATGCCGTGTGAAATAATAAATAACCAGCGGGCCCTTGCGAGAACTCTCGCATGTTTATAAACCACCCGCCTGGCTTTATTGTTATGCGGGCTTCTATAAATATGTTTATTTGTTTAAACGCATTTTTTAAACAAATTGTAGATATTTATGAAATCAGAGTGCAATTCATCACTGCTGCTGGTTGCTCAATGGGTTGTGTACGCCCCAGGTGTACAGACTACCCGCTGGGCTCTAGTGCTATGTGTGACTGTACGCGACACAGTTCTGCCAGGGGCTATCGTCTTGTTTATTTGTTTAAAAGCACCTTATAAGCAAATATATTTCCGTTGACTTTTCAAGAAATCCAAGATTCTTCCTGTACTATTGAGACGATTTGGAAGATTTTGGTACAAACCACACCTTCTAACTTCTAGCTTGAGTTTTGTGAAACATACACAGCGATTATACAGGGTGCCATTTATGTACTTGAGTACCCTTAAGGGGCGTTTAGGGGATGGGTATAGGATCAATTTGAGATAAGGAACCTGGGGTCGTAACGGCCTCCTAACCCCAGAAAACAGGTTTGTTACAGGCAAGCGCGCCATGTTTCTTTGAGGTCATGCACTCTCGCTGTCAACGGTTTTGGCGCAACCACCGCTCCACGCTGCGATATCCGAGAGGATAGCGGCGAGACGCGGTGTCCCGGAGGTCCCGGGTTCGTTTCTCCTGGGATGCCATGCCTTCATTTTCTTTTATTGTTTAGAGGGTTAGGAGAGGGCTTAGTCACATGACTAGGTCACATGACACAGACACGACACCGCACAGACGATACGGCAGTTTCAGTTCAGAGTACAACGCTCCATAGGTGACTGCATTTTGACCCAGAATGTGCTGGTGGTGGACAAAGGAGAAACGAACCCGGGACCATCGGGACACCACGCCTCGCCGCTATCCTGTCGGCTAACGCAGCGTGGAGCGGTGGTCGCGCCAAAACCGTTGACAACGAAAGAGTACCTGACCTCAGAGTAACACATGGCGCGATTGCCTACTTTACAGGGGCGGAGGCCTGTAACAAACCTGTTTTCTGGGGTTAGGAGGCCGTTACGACCCCAGGTTCCCTATCTCAAATTGATCCTATACCCATCCCCTACACACCCCTTAAGGGTACTCAAGTACATAAATGACACCCTGTATGTATAGATTGAAATGCCTAAAATTCTTGTGAAGGATCTTGCTTACTTTTGCAATAGATCGAAGCGATGTGGCCAAAGAATGCTTGCCAATGAGCTTAAAAGAAATTAGAGAAGTTCGTCGTCAGATAGCGGCCAGAGGCTACTGTATGGACATACTGTAACTTCCGGCCGCTATTTGGTTACGAACAGAGGAACTTCTCTATTTTGTTTGTAAGCACATCGGCACGCATTCTTTGGCCACATTGCTTCGATCTATTGAAAAAGTAAGCAAGATCCCTCACGAAATGTTTAGGCATTTCTACTATTTATTATTTCACACACCATAATCCCAAAATTATGGGTAATATTAACAGGAATTAATTAACTAAAGCGGCTTCGGTGGCATAGTTGGTAGCATGCTGACCTTCTATGCCCAAGGTCGCGGGTTCAAACCCTGCCGAAGTCGTCGGATTTTTAAGAGCGTTAAAAATCCCTCAGTATGCCTTCATTCCGAGGGGAAGTAAAGCCGGCGGTCCCATGTCAGATATTTATGGCATGATAAAGAACCTTCCACTAATTACACCTGAATGAAGCTAAATTATAGATTATCTTTGACTAACGCTCTTAGGTTCCAAGGTTCGTCGCCAAGAGCCGACTGCGGTGCCATCTAATAACAAAGTTCAGAACTAGTTAGTCGTTGACGGTGGCGTTTGGAAGCAAAAGTTGGAACTACTTGAAAATCGAACTTGAATTAAAAACAGATAACACACACTAAAACAGCCATCACAATTAACGCCGGTTATCAGACTGATTCTACACACACCCAAAGTACACGGGGCTACATGACCACGTTGTCGCAGCTCCTAAACTGAGGAACCAATCAACCTAACTAATCGTTAATAAAGAGTTGGTGAAAATGGCCTTCAGGCTCGTAAAATTCCAAATAAAGTAGGATTTGTTGGGTTACCTCTACCTTTTGCAAATGTCATTAATCTTTTAAATAAGGAGTCATGTTAGAAATCCGAATGGTTTCCTTTTTTTTTTTTCAGAAGTGTTTTCTTTGAAACGAAGAAAGTGGGCTAATAACGGGCTTAAAATTGACTGCGAAAAGTTTGAAAACAATTAAATGTCAAGTGATATACTGTTGGAGCGTGGGTATAAAGCGAGATTAATGACAAGGGCAGTGCATGAATGTAGCATTAGTCCCTAATGGAGAGACTAATGCATATATTAATTTAAAATCATCCGTTCATCACGCCTACATGTCACTACAAAGCTCTGTATTGCACATTTCAAAAGGATTGACTTGGCGTCAGAGTTCATAACGGGGTAACAAAAGAGAGAATAAACCTATCAATTACATGATGTGCAGTATGGCTGTAAATCGCAAAGGAAATCCGGTGTCTATCATTGAGGCTAACACAATCGAATGTATCATGTTAGCTATTTCTCCCATGGCTCTACACTACAGCCCCTTGAGCACCTTGGTTACCAAGCTATATGGCCTGTAGGCCTACATTGTGGGTTGAAGCATCGTCAGGAAGACCTGTCCCATCGGACATTAAACTTTGTTTCTCTTGACCGAGGACGCTGCCTTGACAGTTACTCAATTGCCCTCACGAGGTTGACTGCACCCCACTCCAGTCCTAGACTGAGCCGGGAAATCAAAGCCGTTCTTTTAATCGGTATCATAGCAACATCTTCCTAGGAATGAATATCTTACATTAATAAAGGTGGCTTCGGTGGCGTAGTTGGTAGCATGCTGAGCTTCTATGCTCAAGATCGCGGGTTCAAACCTGGCTGAAGTCTTCGGATTTTTTAAGAGCGTTAAAAATCCCTCTGTATGCCTTCCTTAGGAGAAGAAGTAAAGCTGGCAGGCCCATGTAATAGATTTATGGCATGTAAAAGAACCTTCCACTAACTATAATTGTGTGAAGCTAAATTTTTAGGTTAGATTTAATTAACACTCTATTAAAGTTCCAACGTCCAGCGCCAGGTAACGGTTACAGTGGAATCTACTAGCCAAGTTCGCGGCTAGGTGTCGTTGACGGTAGCATTTGGTAGCAAAGGTAGGAACTACTTGAAATTAATCGTCTGGAGTCCTTACCTAAATCACAGATAACGCACACTATTATAGCCATAACAATTAACACCGGTTATCAGACAGATTCTACACACACCCAAAGTACACGGAGCTACATGACGGCGTTGTCGCAGCCCCTAAACTTAGGAACCAAACTACATTAATATCCATGAGAATTACACTATTACATAACATATAACAAAATCCGAATGTATTACAATTTAGATAAGAGGACAAGCATAGATTTCGACACAACAGTATTTTGTTAAGGAGCTTCTTCATTTCAGATCACTTCACAATTTTCATTGGAGTGGGAACATCAATTCGTATTCCAACCTATGCTCCATTCCACAAGGAACCTTTATTCACGAAGAGAACACACTTCACACCCTGTTGACCATCTCAAGTTTTTTAAAGACACATTGAGACGAATTTCTAGGAATATACAATGCCAACTATATATACGTATCAATTTTGCAAAATTCTGTTTATTAACATAAAATTACAGTCCACATTTGTTACAGATCTGATTTTAACTATTTTTATAAGGTTTGACATAGAAAACCTAAGTGAAATATTAACAACAAAGCTTTGCTTGTAATTATTTTAGTTTCTTTATAACAGCACCGCTGAAGAAGTCAATAATACGGTCGAAACTGGTACATTAAAAAAATTAATAGATATCAATTTAATTATTATTGATTAAGGTGTAATAAATTTACTAACCCGCGAGGACTGGCGCATGGGTATATTTGACCCAAGGTTTAAATCATCATCATCATCATCATTAGTCGTTTTACTCATTGCTGAGCGTCGTGACCTAATTTCTTCACTTCATTAGTAACTACATCCTTGACGAGACGTTTCCATGCTAAGCGATCTTCAGCCCTTCGTAAGATATCGTGGAGAGGTAATCCAGTGATCTTCTTTGCTTTATATTTTCGTTTTGGTCAGTCCTTATTTTCTGTCGCTTACTGTACCTTCCTTCCTAGCCTTGAACTTCACCCTGCAAAAGTAATATGTCCATAATAGTACAGTACAGCTGGAATGGTTTTGTCCCAAAAACCGTGCTATGGTTGGCTTTTTGCAAATCGTTAGAAAAGTACAAAAAAATCTTAACCCTAAATTTCGGAATAATTTGTAGTATGTTGTCGGAAAAGTTAAAAAAAACTTGAAAAGCGTTTTTCTCTGAATCTACGTATTTTAAAGAAAAGTTTTTTAAACAAAAAATGTAGAGGACATTGTCACCTACAATTTGTCTCATTGAGGTCATATCATACGTTTTGAAATGCAGTAGCTAGGTGACGCCAAAATTTCCAAAAAAGTGTTTCTTCACTTTTTGTCCTAGAAAAAAAGGTTTATTTTTACAAAAGAGTGAATCAGAAATTTGTTCCTCGAAAAATTGTCTGCAACATTTATTTAAACGTTTGTTTTCTCTGCATTACCATTCCAAAGTTATAGCGCAGCAAATGCAACGCTGCGTAGTCAAGGCTACTATTTTTACTGCGGAGAGAGCGGTGGGCATAGTTTATACCGGGACCGGTGACGGACAATTTTCACACTTCTGCAGACTATAACTTTGGAACGGTAAGTCGGAGGAAAACAATTTTTCAATAAATGTTGTAGACAATTTTGAGAGGAACAAATTTCTGATTTGCTCCTTTGTGAACAAAACATTTTTTCTAGGACAAAAAGTGAAAAAATACTTTTTTGGAAACTTTGGCGCCACCTAGCTTCTGCATTACAAAACGTATGACATGACCTCAATGAGACAACTTGTAGGTGACAATGGCCTCCACATTTTTTTGTTCAAAAAAACTATTCTTTAAAATACGTCGATTCAGAGAAAAGCGCTTTTCAAAATATTTTTGAGTTTTCCGACAAATGATCGTGTAAATTATTCTGAAATTTAGAGTTAAGCTGTTCTTGTGCTTTTCTAACGATTTACTAAAATCCAAACCATACCACAGTATTTGAAACAAAAGGCGTTTATTCTGTGCAGCTGTACTGTACTATAGCGTTTGGAACACTCAAGTTACTTATATATTGTTTACGGTTAGGTCAGATTTACCCATGGCGCCAGTCCTCGCGTGACACTTTTCCGCTTACGTTAGGCTAGTTGGAATAATCTTTAAAAAATATGGGAGAAAATCCATCTATCTTGGTGCAACACAATCACACAGCTCACGTTCTTGTTGATCCATGCATAGGGTATAGGGACACCTTGGTCATCAGCTCATTTCTTCAAAAAAAATTGAGATGAGAGCTTTGTCGCCACTGTCACAACCAATGGTATTGTTACCAAAATTATTGTCATTCTCTTGCATGTTAAATTTGAAAAATATAAATAAACCACATTTTATAATGGGAATAGTTCGTAGGAAGACACCAGGTGTGAAATTACTTCATTAAAATATCAGGTGCGTTAAAAAATAACGAGCCCGAGGCTGGAATGCACAATCCGGTGACGACATCGGCTAATCGTGGCGTGTGTAACGTGGTGTGGTTCCAACCAGAGCGTGGAAGGTCGCAGCCCGTCGCTAGAGGGCACGCGTGCACGTCACGTGACGATACAAAGCGAGCAGCAGCATGCATCAATTGTCCAACGCTGCCAGTCGCATTACAAACAGTGACATGGAGGCGTCAACCGAAGAGCAAAGAGGTGTTATTCGGTTTCTGACAGCGGAAGGAGTAGGGGGAACGGAAAATTAATCGCCGAATGTCATAAGTATACGGCAAACACTGCATGCCCCTTGCAAGGGTCAAGGCGTGGCAGAAGTGCTTCCGGGAAGGACGGGTGTCATTAGCCAATGATGCCCGGTCTTGGGCACCCCCCTGCATTACCGATGACAATTTCCAGCTGGTTGATGCACTCATTACCAGGACCGCCGAGTGACAGTGAACGCCATAGCCGCCGTGGTCGCTCCACGACAATGCACGACCTCATACGGCCAACATAGTCGCGGCACTCCTGCAGAAATTCAAATGGGAGGTTCTCGGCCACCCTCCATACAGTCCAGACCTCTCTTCCTGTGATTACGCCATGTTACGCTCTGCTGGGCCAAAGATTCACCTCGGACGCCGACGTCCAGCTGTACGTGTGGAACTGGTTCACATCTCAGACCAGGGAATTTTATGAGACAGCGATTCACCGCCTCGTGTCACAGTGGGACAAGTGCCTCAACAGCCAGGGCCAATACTTCTAACATACAGGTACTGGTTTCTGTAATTATGCCTCTGGCTCGTTACTTTTTGAACACACCTTATACGTACGACTACGACCCAATGGGTCAAAATGACCCGGCGTCAGTCCTTGTGTTGTATTTTTTCACGCCAGTTCTCAAGGGTCAAATACCAATCGATATCCATTTAGATAACACTACAGAAACCGTGCCCAAGCATATGGGGCTGATGATCAAAATGTTCCAAGCCCCTGAAACAAATTAACAACCAAAATCATATTTCTTTTTTAAGATAGAGATCTTTGATCCTGGCCACTGAATTTAATCTTAAGAGCAGTTGTAAGCCAAGAAGTAACAGTGCTCTAGCCTATCACATGACCAGACTGTTGGTCTCATAACTCAATCCTGAGAGCAGAAGAGCAAGCACATAGGCTATAATTTTTCTCTCATTAGAGAAACCGGAAAGAGTTATTACGAGATCTTAACCATCTTATTAGTTACTGTAAAATTGATTCTGACGGAAGCAATTAATAATGCCAAAGCGAGCTCGGCACAACCCCCATCGGCATCGGCGCAGAGCATTGCTGCCAGGAAATACGTGACGTGCGTGTCTACCACGGGACGCTGGGAATTAAGCGCCGACCACTACATGTGCTCGTGACGTCATGCTAGAATTAATTGTCTCGTAGCGTCCATGCATTCTCCTCTCTCTTTGTGCTGCAAGATCGCAACTTGCGCCTCGGTTTCTTTTTTTTATTTTTATTTTAACAGCAGGCTACAAATAATGAGGAACGTGGGGAATGTATTACATCTGCTGCTTATACGATATGAATAAGGGACGTCGTATTGCCCAGATCAACTCTAGTATGTTCCCCCCAGGGGCTCACATCTAGTGAGACGTGGGTTGGCGACCACGGGGCCCCAGCTGAGTCCGGCATTGCTTCCACTTTCCTGTGCCGTGCTCCTGTCAGTCTTCTTTCCTGTCGACCTCACTTGGTCTACTCTTGTTTCCTTCCGACCCCTACGGTATTAGGGCATCGGAGGCCTAGGGAGTCTCTTCTTTTCCCGCCTTAATTGGCCCTTGTGTCATCTTTTCTGATACCCTCCTTCTGCGAGCGGACAGCCTTCTTTTTCTCTTGATATTATCTCCTGCCTTCTGCTCAAGGCCCTCAAGGAGGCAGGGTGTATGTAGCCCCACCACTTCTGGTGCACCCTGGATAGTGCTACACCCTCAAGGGCTCACGGCTGGTGAGTTCGGGAGTTGGCGACCCCGAGGGATTCCTGAGCTGGGTCCGTTTTGTCCCGTCTTTTCCCTGACCTTGGGGCGGGCCCTCTCCTCTTTCGCTTTCCTATCCGCCTTTCATGGCTCTCCTTCCTTCCAAGTCCCTCAATCCTCATTCTTCGAGGGTTGAGGGCATTTCGTTTCTTCCTGTCCTTTATTTGCCTTATCCTTTCTTTGTTTACCATTTTTTTTCTTCTACAGTAGTATGTAAGTTTGTAGTTAGTATTAGTTATAGTTTTCATTCTCATCTCATATTTCACAATCACCCAAACCATTAGGGGACGATAACCTAGATGTTAAGCCCCTTAAAACAACAATTATCATCATCATCATCTAGTATGTTTTTGTTGTTGCTTATTTTAGAGATTGCTTCATCGTGGTCATATAGACCCGTGTATTTGAGTGTGTGCGGAATTTGTGTGATAGCCTGTCTTATTGAAATGGCTGTATTAGTGTATGTATTTGCAACTCAGGTGACGATTGGGAAGGAGGCAGCCATGGCTTTAAGTTAGGAACAAGCCCAGTATTTGCCTGGAGTAGAAATGGGGGAAACAATGGAAAACCACTTCCAGGATGGTTAATGAGAAAATCGAACCCTCCTCTTCACAGTTTTGCCTCACGAGGCTGAGTGTATCCCGTTTCAGACCTCAGACCAGAATTAAATTTCTTCGCAAAACCGAGAATCGAATTCGGGCTACCCGCTGCTCCACGAGGTAGTCATTAATAATGATGTTGATGATGCATCCATATTACTGTTTTATGCGCTGCACTCCACTACAGCAGGGTAGGTTTAGCAGTAAGATAATTGAGTGTCTCTAAATTATGCAATGGTGTCTATAAGTGTTTAAGTTTGTCTCAACTGAGTATTCTACTCTAATTGGTAAGTCACTGAAATTCCATAATCTGTTTGAAATTGTCTTTAAGTGCGAGGTATCCGCAAGCCCATTATGGTGCTAGACCAGACGGCTATAAATGATGTGCTTGAAGTTGCTCTTTGGGGAAGTTCGTCCTACTGAGGAGACAGAGAGGGCAATATGATATTGCCGGCGAGCCGTGTAAAGCAACCTGCCTGCAAGGCTGCAAGGTAACTCATGGTTGGTTGGTTCCTTAGTTTAGGGGCTGCTACAACGCGGTCATGTAGCCCCATGTACTTTGATGTGTGTAGAATCTGTCTGATAACCAGTGTTAATTTTGATGACTGTATTAGTGTGTGTTATCTGTTTTGAATTCAAGTAAGGACTGCAGACGATAATATTATTTCAATTAGTTCCCACTTAAGCTACTAAATGCTACCGTCAACGATACCTAGCTGTGAACTTGGCTACTACTAGATGCCATTGCAATCAGCGCCTGGTGACGAACGTTGGAACTTAATAGCATTAATCAAACCTAACCTATAAATTTTGCTTCACACAAGTTTAGTTAGTGGAAGGTTCTTTTACATGCCATAAATCTATGAAATGGGCCCGCTGGCTTTACTTCCCCTCTGAAGGAAGGCATACATAGGGATTTTAAAGCTCTCAAAAATTCCGACGACTTCCGCCGGGTTTGAACCCACGATCTTGGGCATAGAAGCTCAGAATGCTACCGACTACGCCACCAAGGCGGCCAAGGTAACTCAATAGGATGAGAAGGTAAACGTTAAAGTGCTTCATTTTAAGCGGCTCTGAAATGTCCAAAATCTTCAAACTTTTCAAAAGAATTTCTTTGCAACGTATTAGACGACGGGTGAGCCTCCGTGGCTTAGGTGGCAGCACGCCGGCCTCTCACCACTGGGTCCTTGGTTCAAATCCCAGTCACTCCATGTGAGACAAAACGGAGGCAGACAGGCTTTTCTCCGGGCACTCCGGTTTTCTCTGTCACAATTTCATTCCAGCAACACTCTCCACTATCATTTCATTTCATCTGTCATTCAGTTAATCATTGCCCCAGAGGAGTGCGAGACAGTTCATATCCTCGCCGCTAGATGGGGGGCTTTATTCATTACATACCCTGACCCGGTCGGCTGACTAGATGCAGGCTGTGGATTTTCATTTCATTAGCCGACGGACTAGCTTTTCAACGGTGCATATCTCTTATTCCAGAGGTTACTTCCCCTATACTTTCCCACAGCATGCGTCTTATTAGTACATTCACCGAAGTACATTTGTATTTTTATTTATATTAGACGATAGATTCAGCCTTTCCTAGATATAAAAGTCCACTCGGCACGCCGGAAGGCGGAGGTAGATTTCACCGGACAAACTTGGGGATAGGCGAAAATAGGCAGAATATGCAGGTTTTCGTAGAAGGATCAGACCTCATTTATTGCGAGAAAGTATTTTATAATTGGAGATTAATTAACTTTTTTTTCGTCATTTTATGTATATTTTAAACATTTTATTGTCTTATGATGACGGTAACTTTCTTGTCAGTTAAAGTCCATTTTTAGCCTATTTTCAATTTTGAAAAAATAGGCTTATGAGATCACCTTTTGTCCGTGTGTGTGTGTGTGTGTGTGTGAGAGAGAGAGGTGTGTGTGTGTCCCCCTAATAAATTCTAAACGGCTGGAGCGATTTCAATGAAACTCGGTAAGTTCATAGCACTATTCCGGGCGACCCCGACCGTGCCCTTCAAGTTTTGTTACATCTCACCAATCCAACATGGCGGCTGTGCGAAAAATTTCAACAGCATTCAATATCACCAAAACCATTCCCGATATCACCCTGGAATTTTTACGGTGATAAAGGGAACTACTAGAAGTTCAACTATGTAACTATTGAAAAACTGGTAACTACAAAACCAGCATGGCGGCCACGCGAATTTGCGACTTTTAAACAGATGTTTCTCGCGATTTAACCAACCAAACGCAATAAAACTTGGTACAGTATATGTTTATACACATTGTAATACACCGACATCTAACTTCGTTCAATTGTTTACATAACCACAAGATGGCGGATGTGCGAAATATTTCACCGGCATTCTATATCTCTGAAACTATTAGCGGTATCACCCTGAAAGTTTGTGCGGAGATAGTGGGCACTACTGGAAGTTCATCTATAAGACATTCAAAAACCGGTTAACTACAAAACGAACATGGCGGCCAAGCGAATTTGAAAATTTTAAATAGAACTTTCTCGCAATTTAATGTTCCAAACGCAATGAAATCTGGTACAGGAAATGTTTATACACATTGTAATGCACTGGTATCTAATTTAGTTCAATTGTTTACATAACCTCAAGATGGCGGCTGTGCGAATTTTAAAATTAAATTTTTATTTCTTGTGTCGTAATCGTGCGATCGGAGTGAAAGTTTGAATAATGAACCTACGCAATAATTTTCCTTTAATGGTACATGACTCTATGGCCTATACGTTTAACAATCTAACATGGCGACCATCCGAAATATTTAGACGGCTCTGAATATCTACGAATCTATTATAGGAATCAAACTGATTTTTTTATGTTCATAGGGGCTATGAACTTAAGTTCAACTATAGGACTTTAAATAACCTGGTGATCACAAATCCAACATGGTGGCGACTCGAACTATATCTATTCACATGGACGTTTCTCGCAATTTAACCATCCGAGTGCAGTGAAACTTAGTACAGTAAATCCTTATACGAATGTTAATCCACGGTCATCTGATTTATTTCAAATGTTTGCATAACCACAAGATGGCAGCTGTGCGAAATTTTAAAATCTCCTTGTTACTTCTTGTGTCCTAATCATTCGATTGAAGTTTGAATGCTACACGTACACAATAATCTTCATGTAACAGTACATAACTCTAGGCCCTACGTATATAAAATCCAACATGGCTACCATCCGAAATATTTAGTCGGTTCTCAATATCTACGAATCTATTACAGCAATCAAACTGAAATTTTGTATGTAGATAGAGGCAATTAACATAAGTTGGATATATGAAAATAGGCTGCATAGTTCTTCACGGTACTACTTGTTATACTTGTGGTCACACTGTCCTTATGCAAGGTTACGACACTGATGTGTAACTATGTAACGGTCTGTTACTTCTTCACGCAAAATTATATCTCCCGCAGAGATTTTGGTTGGTTCCTCAGTATAGGGGCTGCGACAACGCGGTCATGTAGCCCCGTGTATTTTGAGTGAGTGTAGAATCTGTCTGATAAACGGTGTGAATTGTGATGGCTGTATTAGTCTGTAATTCAGGTAAGGACTGCAGACGGTCAATTTCAAGCAGTAGTTCCTAATGTTGCTACCAGATACTACCGTCAACGACACATAGCTGTGAACTTGGCTACTAGATGCCACCGCAACCAGCAACTCGCAACGAACGTTGGAACTTCCCCTCCAAAGGAAAGCATACTGAGGGATTTTTAGCGCTCTTAGAAAATCCGACGACTTTGGCCGGCTTTGAACCCGCGACCTTGGGCATAGAAGTTCAGCATGCTACCAGTTACGTCACCGAAGCCGCATCACACTTAGTCAGATGGAAATCTGAATCTGATCTCGTGCAAGTGCGTTGTCATGGCGACGTCTGATGGCTCATCCATCATCAATTTAGTAGTGTTGCCATGGCAACCACTGATAGCTCTTAGCATTTTCTTATAATTCCGAAATAATTTTTCTCAACCCTTGGGATAATGATGGGTTATATCAAAAATTCTTTCAGACAAAAGTTTTAGGTAATTATTAGGGGAATATTGTCCATTTTGTACGGTTTTGATATTGTGCCTATTAAGAGAGATATGATTAATGTTTCCCGAAAAACCCACTTTTTCCCACCCCTATGGTCAATGGTCGGTGCTATAAAAAACTCTTCAAACATAAATTTGGGGCTCTATCCAACACATAGTATGAACTTTGAACGGATTCGATATTTCTCATATCAAGAGAGTTATACCAATATTTCACTTTTTCAAAAAAAAGCCCCCCATTTTCACCCCCTTCGACCGATTTAGCCCAGTAACGAACTCGACCGAGATTTTATAGGTATACACATTCGGTAAAAAATTCAAAGTAATTGGTGCAAAATTACGGCAGTTATCGTGTCCTCAAGAAACTGATATATATATATATGAACTGACGGTGGATTTGGGGGTCTGGGGGATGTGAAACACGAAGATATGTCGAAATTTTCCGGAAGTCGAAACATGGTACCCATTGCAATAGTTAGCTTTCTAATGAAATCTACCTAAAACAATGTCGACGCTTCTTGGTGTGTCAATAACCTCAAATGTTCCTGAGTGTTAACTGCCAGGTTCGTAGTGGAGTTACACACTGATGTCGCCTTCATTCGCCGATGACGTCACCCAGACCACTCTCTTTGCTCCTCTCACCGATCATTGAGCTTCGTGGCCTCGGGCGAGGCATGACATTTCACAATACAGGGGGTCGCAAAATTATGTCGCCAAACTGATACCAGAGGTTCCGGCCTTTATCTGAAGCAACTTTAGATAGGACACTTATGGCCTGAAACGAACCGTTAAAAATTTGTGCGACGTTGAACACTTAACGAGGAAAATCGGCAACACCGCACTGAGAAAGTGCGACTTTTTCTAATGTTTCCGTTCCGTACTAGCCATGGAGGAATGCCGCTACTACACAGTGGGTCAAAGTCGAAATCTAGGGGGACAAAATTATTTTTACGTTTTAATAATGAATTTAGCGAGAAATCAACGTATATAATTTGTTTACTTCATAATAAACATCAGTTAAGAACTTTTTAAGCTACGTCTACACATGCAAGAAATTGTGTATGACTAGGAGTTGGATCGAGCATTCAGTTATTCCTTCAGAACAATTTTCTACCCCTAATTCACTCTTAACAAAGTCACAAAGGTTCGCTTTTTACATAATCGTCGAACCCAGTGCTTCAAACAGTTGTAAACGTGTGAGAACTGGTTGCGCGGTATCTTCTAAAACGTAAAATAACTAAGTAAGTTGCAAAAAGATTCAAAAAATCTTATAACAGGCGTAAACTACAAGACATTATCTACATTTTAACATTAAGTAGAAAGTGACGCAGAGTGACGCGACATACTAAAAATCTAAGTGAAAATATAGTTTTAAAAATAATAGTTAAATATTATATAATGCAAATATAGCTAAAATTACGTAAAATTATGCCCATTAATAACTGAAACACGTTACAAGGGTCATACCTTCAGCTGCATGTTCGATCGTAAAGCATCCTACTAACCACAAAGACAACCAAACCACAGCCACTTACATTCACCCTCCAATTCAGACTGCTCGAACAGTGGTGACAGATTTACACTAAGATGCGTTTATATCCCAGAATAGTGAGCGGCAATTATATGAGAAAGCTGTAGAAGTAATAAATTTTGCATTTTTAATTATGAAAATAAATAATTTTGTCCTCCTAGATTTCGATTTTGACCCACTGTGCACTACCCGTTTGGCGAACTACCACAGTGGTATTGCACGGCACGGCGTGTTCCTTGAAACGAGTCATTTAGTAGCGGTCCGAATCAGAGCCAGCGCAAGCTTTTTCTTATCATAATTTTTCCATTTCCTGCCGTGGACGATACCACTGAGCTAGTTCACCAGACGGGAAGTGGCGGCTATCCTCCGCGGCTAGTATGTAACGGAAACTTCAGAAAAAGTCGCAATTTCTCAACACAGTGTTGCCTCGTTAAAAGTTTAACGTCGCACAGATTTTTAACGGTTGGTTTCCGCCCATAAGTGTCCTATCTCAAGTTGCTTCAGATAAGGGCCGGAACCTCTGGTATCAGTTTGGCGACGTAACTTAGCGACACCCTGTATAGATCAAGAATTTATTTGATAATCTGTGTTATTGTAGTGTGTGTATTTGCAATTCACGTGAGGAATGGGAAGGAGGCGGCCTTGGCCTTATGTTAGGAATCATCCCAGCATTTATCTGGACTAGGAGTGGAAAACCACGGAAAACCATTTCCAGGATGGCTGAGGTGGGAATCGAATCCACCCCTTCTCAGGGTTTCCTCATAAGGCTTAGTGTACCTCTTTTCAGTCCTCAGACCAGAATTAAATAATTATTGACGACCCGGGAAGTGTACCCGGACCTCCAAAGCGCAGCCAAGACACACCCTGAGTTATATACAGTATGTAGCCTATATGTATATTTACCAGGCACCAATGACCTAGCCGTGTTGAAACACCGGATCCCATGAGAACTCCGCAGTTAAGCAGCATTGGGCGTGGTCGGAACTTGGATGGTATGCCTGTTCTAGGCACTGCGCACTGTTGGCCAACATAAGGAGGAGCGAAAAGGCCCTGGCCACCCTACCGCACGTAAACCCCGGCTTGGGGTGGCCTATTCGGAGGCTCGGACCTGCCTTCGGGCAGAATATTAATTAAATTAATTTAATATTTACCAGCTAGTATGATATAATTTGCGTTATTATTTTAGTGTCCAATTGAAGAACTAGCCTACCTGCACTTAGTAATGTGTTTGGTAAAGGACCACTTAATATATGGCTTCAAAACTAGCTAGCCTATAAATAGTATGCTGTTCCATAAATCTTCTTTAGTTGCAGGATACTTGTGTTCTGTTCCAAACTACTGCAGTCATACATTTTAATGAACTGGCTGTAATTAATGGCTTAATGAAAGTAATGGCCAACTGTAACATCTGCACTGTAATATCTTCTTACTCTGAAACATCCCACACTCTTTGTCTCTGAGCCAGGAACGTTGCAGGTGATACATTTAGTGACTTTGCGACATCGTTGGCATGTAGCCTCGTGTAACTGGGTGTGTGTGTGTATTAGTGATTGAGGTTGGGACTTGGAAAGAGTTGGCCGTGGTCTTAAATTAAGAACCACACAGATATTTGCCTGAAGGAGAAGTGATCAACCACAAAAAACACTTCTGGGACAGCTGCGCTGAATTGACCCCACCTCTTTTCAGCCCTTATTTCCTGTGGCTTACTGTACCTTCCTTCCTAGC
Organism: Meconema thalassinum; assembly: GCA_946902985.2. NCBI lineage: Eukaryota > Metazoa > Arthropoda > Insecta > Orthoptera > Tettigoniidae > Meconema > Meconema thalassinum. Next base: position 2,006,386,354 of record OX336388.2, read on the forward strand.
CTTCAACTTCGCCCTGCAAAAGGAACATATCCATAGCTTTTTGAACACTCAAGTTATTTCTATATCATTTACTGTCGGGTCAGATTTACCCATGGCACCAGTCCTCACGTGGCAATTTTCGGCTTACGTTAGCCGGGACAATATTGAAAAAACAAGTAGTTCCGTGAAGAACTATACAGCCTATTTTCATATATCCTGCTCATGTTAATTGTCTCTATCAACATACAAAATTTCAGTTTAATTGCTGTAACAGATTCGTAGATATTGAGAACCGTCTAAATATTTCATATGGTCGCCAGGATGGATTTTTTTTATTTTTGTACTATTACATTAAGATTATTGTGTACGTGTGGTATTCAAACTTCAATCGCATGATTAGAACACAAGAAGTAAAAACGAGATTTTAAAAGTACGCACACCAGCCATCTTGTGAATTTGCAAACAATTGAAATAAATTACACGCCAGTGGATCAACATTTGTATAAGCATTTAACGTGCAACGTTTCACGGCACTCGGATAGTTAATTCGCGAGAAACGTCCATTTAATTATATATACTTCGCGTTGCCGCCATGTTGGATTTGTGCTCACCAGGTTACTGAAAGTCCTATAGGTGAACATATGTTCATAGTCTCTATGAACATTACAAAATCAGTTTGGTTGCTGTAAAAGATTCATAGATATCGAGAACCGTCTAAATATTTCGGAAGCTCGCCATTTAGGATTGTTATATGTATAGGCCATAGAGTTATGTACCATTCAAGGACAATTATTGCCTAGCTTCATTATTCAAACTTTCACTTCGATCGCATGATTACGACACAAGAATAAAAACTTATTTTTAAAATTTCGCACAGCCGTCATCTTGAGGTTATGTAAACAATTGAATTAAATTAGATGGCAGTACATTACAATCTGCAAAATCATTTACTGTACCACATTTCACTGCGCTCAGAGAGTTAAATCACGAGAAAAGTCTATTAAAATATTTCAAATTCGCTTGGTCACCATGTTTGTTTTATACTTTACAGGTTTATGAAATATACATAGGTAGACTTGTATCAGTACCCTTTATCACCGTACAAAATTGCATGATGATATCTGTAATAGTTTCAGAGATATAGAATGTCAGTGAAATATTTCGCACAGCCGCCATTTTGAGGTTATGTAAACAATTGAACTAAATTAGACTCCAGTGCATTACAATGTGTATAAACATTTGCTGTACCAAGTTTCATTACTTTTGGATAGTTAAATCGCGAGAAATGTCTATTTAAAAGTCTCAATTTCGCTTGACCGCCATGTTGGTTTTGTAGTCACCAGGTTTTTGAAAGTCTCATAGGTGAACTTCTAGTAGTGCCCTTTATCACCGTACACAATTTCAGGGCGATATCGGTAATAGTTTCGGAGATATTGAATGCTAGTGAAATACTTCGCACAGCCGCCATGTTGGATTGGTGAGACGTAACAAAATTTGAAGGGCACGGTCGAGGTCGCCGGGAATAGTGCTATGAACTTACCGAGTTTCATTGAAATCGCTCCAGCCGTTTAGATTTTATTAGGGACACACACACACACACCTCACACACACACACACACACACACACACGCACACACACACGGACAAAAGGTGATCTCATAAGCCTATTTTTTCAAAATAGAAAATAGGCTAATAAGGGGGGATATACACCTATTTTGGTGCAGTAAAATCACATAGTTCATGTTCTTGTTGATCCATGTTTAAGGTCTAGGGACACCTTGGTCATCAGCTCCTTTGTTCAAAAAATTGAGATAACTGCTTTGCCGCCAAAATCAGGCCAATTATACAGTCACAAAGCTAAGTATACCCCGTCGCAACACTCAGATCAGAATTAAATGTCTTGGCATAGTCGGGAATCAAACCCAGAACCTCTGGACCAGGAGTATCAATACGTACCCCGAAACCATACAAGGTAGGAAGGTGGGTGCCGGGAGCGAGAAAAGGTTGGACTGCCCAACTGGACTTAACTTTAAACGAAGAACATCTGATGGTGTGTAGGAGGACACTGTCAGTTGAATTAAACTGCACTTTTCATTTCGAGAAACTACATTTAAGAAGGGTGCAGTGCGATTCGAACCCTTTTTCTCTCAGTTATTCTCACTAGATTATTGGAACCCCGTTCCAACCCTCGTACGAGGGACGTTCCGAATATAAGGTATGTCGTTTCATTTCTCAGGGAATGTGAAAGTCATTCCAGCCTAACTTCCAGTAATAGATGTCACTCGCAACAATATTCAGACTGGGGCGCTCCGCGTTAATTCAGTCGGGAGTATACACGCGATAGCGTAACAACTGTACAACCAATGGCTCTATTGAGATAGTAACCATACACATAATAGAATTGAAATGCATACTCTAAATTTATTTTATTATATTGTGTTTTTCTAACTGTATACACGTTCATAATACTCGTACAAAATTCAAAAACCCTTATGAAATAAAATAACCTTCTATAACGGGATTCAAATCTATACTAATATAATAAAGCTGAAGAGTTTCTTTGTTTGTGTGTTTAAACGCGCAAATCTCTGGAACTACCAGTCGGATTCGAAAAATGTTTTTGAATATGATAGCCAGATTCAAGAGGAATAGTTTAGGCTATGTAGCATTAGGCTACACCTCACAGGTGACCTTAAAGATTGATTTTTGTTCAGTAAGTCGGAAGAACAAGCGCTCCCGAAAAGCATTATCCGCGTGCGCTGGCGTTATGGTTAGTGATACGTACACCGTTTCACCAATCTGAACCAATATTTGTATACTTACCCTTTGGAACCCTGCGAGTAACACTGTCCACTTTAAATTTCGGACAGACTACTACATTCTCTGCATTTAGGCCCTTTGGCACAAATCTACACCGTTTCACCTATCAGAACCAAACTGTGTATACTTACCCTTCGGAACCCTGCGAGTAACACTGTCTACATGAAATGTATTCCCTGCATTTAGGCCCTTTGGCACAAATCTACACCTTTTCACCGATCCGAACCAAAATGTGTATACTTTCCCTTTTGAACCCTGCGAGTAACACTGTTTACATGAAATTTCGGACAGACCACTCCATTCCCTGCATTTAGGCCCTTTGGCACAAATCTACACCAGTAAACCGATCTGAACAAAAATGTGTATACCTATCCTTTGGAAATCTGTGAGTATAACTGTCTGCATGAAATTTCAGACAGACCACTCCATTCCCTGCATTTAGGCCCTTTGGCACAAATCTACACCGTTCCACCGATCTGAACCTAATTTCACATACCTCCCCTTTGGAACCCAACGAGTAGCACTGTCTGCTTGAAACTTCGGACACACCACTCCATTCCCTGCATTTAATTCCTTTGGCACTAATCTACACCGTTTCACCGATCGGAACCACATTTTGGATACTTACCCTTTGGAACCCTGCGGGTGACACTGTCCACTTTAAATTTCGGACAGACCACTCCATTCCCTGCATTTAGGTCCTTTAGCACAAATCTACACTGTTCCTCCTAATTGCACCAAATTTTACATACACTTTGAAACCCTGCTGGTAACGCTGTCCACTTTATACTTTGTACAACGCTCTCCATTCCTTACATTTAGAATAACAAACAAAATGAACTTGAAAACCACGTATTAAGGCCATAGAACTATTCATGTCCGTAGTAGTGTAACTGTAAGAGTATTTTAGTAAGTCTACTAGTTGATACCCGCCAAAACATGACGGCCATTGGGAAAATATTTACTGAAGGATTCTCTTATACAGTATGCATTTTTTGAACGGTTACTTTAGACACTGTTGTTTCTTTAAGGGCGTCGAAAGATCGACTTCGCAATATATAACTGGCCATGACTGAAACCTTGATAAGGCAATTAGAGACCTACACGCTCCGGAGTTTCCCCTTGAGCTTTATTGATTGTGATAAAGTACGCCAAGCGAATTGGAAATTGGAAAATTCAAGTGTTTTATCGTAAGATGTTAAATCAAGTCGAAGGATTAAAGCTCTCAGCCCATTAAGTGATTTGCATCCACATATACTTACTCAAAAAGTTTGAGACTTGGAGCCACAACAATATTCCACCCCACCCCCTTTTTATTCTTATAATCAAAGATCTCAGTAAGACGGGGCGAAATTCGCCATTTATCTGGTGGAATAGAGCCATTGTGCGCAAGCGCGGGAACGTCAAATATTACATATTTTTTAAATAAAAAATATACCCTAACATATATTTTCTTTTTAAAAATTCTCTGCAAATCTACAAGCCAAGAGCTCTCGTTAAATGCATTACGAAGTGAATCGGTTAAGACGTTATCTCAATCTCGCGGTAACAAAAATCAGCTTAGTGTTTTAAATATATAGATTGTTGACTGGCAATTCGGGCTGCATCACGTCGCCCCTACCAGTGTTCAGGTGCAGAATTGCGAAAATAGTTAAATCTTGCGCTGCTTATAAATTGCACTCACGGGGAGTAATTAGTGCAAAAAGATTTCTTAGGCCCCTTAAAAAAGTTATCATCATGAAAATATTATGCCTCTGTATAGTAACGCAGCGTGTGGTTGCAGGAAAACGGGCCTCCGTTGTTCCAGAATCCGCATGAATTGTATGGGACGGTCATGTACAAGTGCTGCCGAGGAAGATGATATGGGTGATTGTGACGGAGACATCGATGTTAATCTTGAGCACCCCGTGACGTCGGAAAAATGTACCGATTCAGACGATGAAAGCGATGACGGAGAAATTGAGACAGACGATCAAGACTGCCAGCCTTCATTAAAACGGTTTTAAATCGACTAACTTTGACATTTGAACAGTGGATTAGGCCTCCTAGGGACACCATTTAAAAATAAAAAAAGCGCCATTTACTCTACCGCCAGGTGGTGTGGAAAAGAGTGATTTTATGCCAATACTGCGCAATAATAATACTAATGGTAGGTACTTTGCCACAGCTGTTTACATTGAAAAGCTGTTATAGCCTATTTGTAACAAGTTAACAGCTTGTGCACCTGGAATGCTGACAAATATTTATAACATGTAGAAACTTTGATATGGATTATCATTTCCATAGCTTTTCCGCAAGAATCAAAAAGGACTCTAATTTGAATGGTCCTAGCATCGTAACGATTCACATTAGAGAACATTTTTGTAGGAAATTTACTCTAGATTATTTTTTGTAATAAGTAATTTGTTCATAAAGTTGATGGTTTGGGAGATATTTGCAAACAAACGAAAAATGGTACTTTTTTAGGGCCAGAAGGGCCAACGCCGAATTCGCTCGAGGGGGAAAACTTGAGAGAGTAATATCTGGGTCCAAATAAAGCGATTAAATCAATTTCCAGCTTTCCACTAATTATTTCCTTATTGAGGCTTTTTTACGACCTGTCGCCTGGCCTATAAGTGCAGTAGCCTACATTGAGTTTATCAGATGCAATAAACGTTGGTGCTTTCAAATTTACCTTCATTTATTCCGAAACTTATCGTTGAACGCTATGTGGCGATAAATGATACTATTGCTACCTCAGGAGCCCGGGACAGCCGGTGTTCCCAAGTGTTCTGATTGTTTTCCTACGGCGCTATGCGACAAAAGACGACACTATTGTTCTCTACATTTCTAAAAGCCAATGATTTATAGGCCCTATGCAGTGTCTTTTATTTCACTTACTCCTCTTTCTAATCATTTTTTTAATTTGTTTGTAAATTATAGGTGTCAGTGTTGTAATTAGTAAACAGCCGTTTCCATATTCATTATTATCATTATTATCATTACGGGAAAATGACCCGAATGTTAAGTCCATTATACTGTACTACTCATCACGCCCACTACAACCACTGCCACCACAACAAAAGGTTATATATATTTTTTTTTCTGTTAGTTTAAGTATCATGTGCCATTTCTGTAGTAGTATTCATTATCTTATATATAAAAGTGAAAGTGTGTGTGTATGTGGGTGGGTGGGTGGGTGGGTTGGTTCCGTTTACAAATCTACACCGTTTCACGAATCTCAACCAAATTTTGCATACATATAATTTAGGACGCAGAAGGAACCGCTGGCTACATGAATTTTCGATAGTCTTTCTCATTCTTCTGATTTCGGCCCTTTTGCACCCAAGCACAGGCTAATCAAATCATAAAATAAAATATACTCATGAAGGAATGGCAAGGCAGATAGTTTCCATGGCAACATAGCTCAAGTCGAGACACGGCCGACTGGATTCGAGTTGCACTCTGCACTACCGGTATAGAAAATGAGGATCTTTACTTGAAATCCCGTTAGTTACTCAACTGCTCACACAGCACTGTCAACCGAGTATAGGATAACAAAGACTTGACACTATCTACTAGATATTTGTCAAATACCACTCACTCACTCACTCACTCACTCACACATTCATCACGAAATCTCGGAACCCACCCAACGGATTGGAATGAAATTTGGTATGCAGCTTACTCAAGGGCCGCAAACGCCCACTAAGAAGGGATTTTTGGATATTGTGCCGTCTGGCCTATCGCAAGATGTAGTTCGCAGTGGAAGTGTGTACCGATTAGCCTGGCGCTGGGCCCATTAAACCAGACTAAGGTTATGAAGGTATCAGAGGCGATGGATTGAACGTACATTCACTGCCATGTGAAGGCAAGTTCTATTCGAATGCGCTATACATTATGGGCCTATTTTAGCTTAGCATAAAGAAATAAAGACTAAATAAGGTACACATACTCAACGCATAGGCAAAGAAGAGGTAATGTATTGACCAAAGAGATAACATCAAGGAATGACGAGGAAGCATTACATGCTATGAATGAGGTTAAGTGGACGTCAAACATGTGATATTAACAAGAGTTTAGTGCTTTTCAGTCGACTGAAAAGCACTAAACTCTTGTTTACTAAGGCAACACTGAAAATATGGCTTCAAACACCACCATGTGATATTAGGTAAAATAACGGGCGAAAGGATCCAAACGTAAATGCCATGATTGGTAGGAGATAACGGTAAAGGGGGGAACACATCTGGGAAAGTATACTCGTAAAGAGTAAAATTACATTGGGAAAAATAAAGATTAAAAGGGCTAGATAAAGAGTCGGGGAAAGTGAGTCTACCGTCAAAGGAGCGAACGGTAGCTCAAATAGCCCTGAAGGAGATGAGGGAGTGCGAGAGGGACGGAGTATTAATAAAAGAGCGCGTAGATATGACGTAAAAGAATAAACACAAAAAGGGGCAAGTAACCGATATTAAAAATAATTACGAGAAAGGTATTGCAACACAAAATAAAAGATACCCATCAAAATAAGTTACGTCAGGAAGGGATTAAGCCAAACTCATGGACTTGCATATGAAAACGCAATCCTAAGATAAGAGGCAAACAAAAAGATAAGAGATATGGCATAGGTCTTACTGTTGAACACACGCCATTCAGTAAACCGTTCCAAATACCTACACAAAAAGATACGACGAAATGGGGACAAAGAATAACGGGAACGAAACAGATACTCCATGGACATACTAGAATAGGCGAAACGCCCTAGTATTCCATACAATGAGCAAAGACAAAAATACGTAAACTACCTCGATGGTATCAGCATTAATCCGGCATCACGGAATTACATTAAATGAACTAGATTCGCACCTCTACGCGCACCTTTATAAAAACACAAACGAACAGGAAAAAACGGATAGAAAATCAAGGCATCTCGAAAATGAGAACGGGTGCATAAACAAAAAGGTCCCACCAGGATAGAAAAAACAGAAGACTGCCCAGAGAGTAACAAGGGGTTGTCACAGGAGACGGAAAAAGAAGATAAAAAGGAAAGAGGTGTCACTGATCACGATTCGGCATAGTAAGAAATCACTATAACGAACCTTGATCAGCAATTATAGAAATGTCCACTGATCTGTTCGGCTATTCTGGCCAGTAATAACCAAGAAGAAAAGAGAACAGTTCCGATAATTGACACGCCGAAGAAAAGAGAAAAAAAGGAAGACTACAGGTGGAAAAGAAAAACGGTTCAATATTCAGGTTCTAAAGGGGTGTTAAAGGGGTAGACCTGCATTTCATTGAATAGCAATATCTCCCGATTGGTTTCATTGGGGTAGCAATACTCGGCATATAAACTCATCATTAAAAATAAGAAGACACGTGTCTGAGGGTTTTTCGTTGTGGTGTATATTATGAGGTGAAAGGGGTGAAAAGTGGGGGTTGAAAGATTCCTAACGGAGCCTGTATCTCATAAACGACATAGGCGAGGAGTTTGAAACTCAGCGGGAAAAAATCAGCATAAAAATAAGTAAATAGGTGTTTGACCGTTTTTTCATAAATCCAATTTAAGGGGCCTATGGGGAGGGGTGAAATTCTGGGTAAAAACAGGAAAGAAAGTGTCCTAACCGATTGACTCACTCGCTCTTCAAACTCAGGGGGAAAAACTGCTTATAAATAAGTATAACTTATATGTGTTCGACAGTTTTTTTGATAAACCAACTTTAAGGGGTTCATCGGGAGGGGTGAAATTCTGAAGAAAAAAATTGAAAGAAAATGTCCTGACTCACTCACCCACTCATCATCGCCCAGCCAAAAATATTGAAGTTGGAAACATGTCATTTTCGGGATATGTTCGTTGTATGTCAAAACCATACACTAAGGGAGGATTTTTGAATATTCAGGTTCTAAAGGGGTCTTAAGGGGGTTAGACCTGCATTTTATTGAATAGCAATATCTCACGAGTGGTTTTATTTGTGGATGTGATACTCGGCATATAAACTAATCATTATAAATAAGCAGACATGTGTCTAAGGGTTTTTCGATGTGGTGTATTATTATGAGATGAAAGGGGTGAAAATTGGGGGTTGAAGGATTCCTAACGAAGCGTGTAGGCCTATCTCCTAAACGACATAGGCGAGAAATTTGAAACTCAGCGAAAAAAAATCAGCTTAAAAAATAAGTAAATCGGTGTTCCTCCGTTTTTTCATAAATTAATTTAAGGAGCCAATGGGGTGGGGTGAAATTCTGGGGGGGGGGAGGAGAGAAAGTGTCCTAACTGGCTGACTAACTCACTCACTCATCAAACTCAGGGGAAAAAGACAGCTTAAAAATAAGTTAATAGGTGTTCAAACGTTTTTTCATGAATCCAATTTAAGGGGCCCATGGGGAGGGGTGAGATTCTGGTAAAAATAATTGAAAGAAAATGTCCTGTCTGACTCACGCATCACGCCCAGCGAAAACTATTAAAGTTAGAAACATGAAATTTTGGGAATATGTTAGATGTATATCGAAAACGTCAACTAATGAATGATTTTTGTTATTCGGGTTTTAAAGAGGTGTTAAGGGGGTAAACGTGCATTTCATTGAATAACGATATCTCATGAGTTGTTTCTTTGAGGATGTGATATTCGGTATATGAGCTAATCATTAAAAGAATCAGACATATGTCTAAGGGTTTATCGATGTGGTGTATATTACGAGGTGAAAGGGGTGAAAATTGGGGGTTTAGGGATTCTTAACGGAGCGTGTATCTGTTAAACGACATAGGCGATAAGTTTGAAATTCCGCGGGAAAAACAGCTTAAAATATAAGTAAATAGGTGTGCGACCGTTTTTTCATAAATCCAAATTAATGGGCCCTTGAAGAGGGGTGAAATTCTGGGGGGAAATTGGGGGTTGAAGGATTCTTAACGGAGCGTGTACTGTATCTCTTATTCAACATAGGCGATAAGTTTGAAATTCAGCGGAAAAAGCAGCTTAAAAATAAGTAAATAGGTGTTCGACCATTTCTTCATAAATCCAATTTAAGGGGCCCATGGGGAGGAGTGAAATTCGGGGGGAAAAACAGGAAAGAATGTGTCCTAACTGATTGACTTACTTACTCACTCATCAAACTCAGGAGGAAAACAGCTTTAAATAAGTAAAGAGTTGTTCGACCGGTTTTTTTTTCATAAATCCAATTTATGGGGTTCTTGGGGAGGGGTGAAATTCTCAAAAATTAATGAAAGAGAATGTCCTGACTGACTCACTCACTCATCATCGCCCAGCCAAAATTATTGAAGTCAGAAACATGAAATTTTTGGGATAAGTTCGTTGTATGTCGAAAACGTCCACTAAGGAAAGAGTTTTGGATATTCAGGTTCTAATGAGGTGTTATGGGGGGTAAACGTGCATTTCATTGAATAACAATATCTCATGAGTGGTTTCATTTGGGGATGTGATACTTGGCATATATACTAATCATTTAAAATGAGCTGACACATGTCTAATGATTTTTCGATGTGGTGTATATTATGAGGTGAAAGGGATGAAAAGTGGGGGTTGAAAGATTCCTAACGAAGCGTGTATCTCTTAAACGACATAGACGAGGAGTTTGATTTTCTCCGAGTTCCAATCAGCTAAAAATAAATAATTGAATAAATAATTAAAATAAGTAGGTGTTCGGCCGTTTTTTTTTTTCATAAATACAATTTAAGGGGCATATGGGGAGTGGTGAAATTCTGGAAGAAAAACGTCCACTAAGGAAGGATTTTTGGATGTTCACTCTCATCGACCAATCGAAACTATTGAAGTTAGAAGAAGGGGATATGTTTGTTGTGTGTCGAAAAATTCTACTAAGGAGGGATTTTTGGATATTCAGGTTCTAAAGGGGTGTTAACGGGGTTAAACCTGCATGTCATTGAATAACAATATGACACGACTATGACGCGAGCGAAGCGAGGCTAAAAATGAGATGGTGTGTGTCTGTGTATTACTCGATCACGCAAGAACCACTGGTCCGACTTACATGAATTTTACATGGATGTAGCTGATTTACCTGGTTAACTATAGGCTACTTTTGATTTCAATACTTTGCACTATGGTGACCATTTTAGTGACGTCACTACACCCTTTGGTTACAAACTTTCATATTTCCATTTCAAATAAAAAGTGAACGCTAAGAATTAGCGAACTTTTGATGGCATATACGAGGTTTAAAATTACATTTTCTATCCGAAAGGTATCTCCAACGGTTAGCGAGTAAAACCTAAATTTGTGCTATAAAACACGGTCAACGCCGAACGGTGTAGTTGGACAAAATTTTCCATCCTTAATCTCCCTCTGCGCAGCACCTCGCCTATCCCCTGTTTTAACTGTCACTTTCACATTTTAATTTATTAATGACGCGTAGCGAAGCACGGGTACTTCAGCTAGTCATCCATAAAACAAATAAATCCACCGGGCGAAGCCGGGCACTACTGCTAGTCGTAATATAAGCACCAAGTAAATACACTACACTTATTTGTAGTTAGAAAATATTTGTATGTAAATTTCAATCTCAATCCAGTGATCAAGGTCTGATGATGACCGCTTGAAGGTTGAAACGCGTAATCCTAAAATTGGCATTATAATAGTGATCATAACTATATGTATATAAACCAGACGGCAGTTGATCAAACCAAAGGACATGAGAGAGGAGCTGGTATTCAGGGTGTAAGGCAAGGCTGCAACTTATCACCCATACTTTTCAATCTGTACATTGAACAAGCAATGAAGAAAATTAGAACACGGGAGCAATGACTTCCTGTTCTGGATCATCACAGCGGATGAGACATGGGAGCCCACTTTACCCCGGAGACCAAGGCTACCCTATAGGCATGGAAACATCACAGCTCTTCCGCTCGGAAGAGAATCGAAGCTGATAGGGAACCGAATTTTACCACGACAAGACCGTCAGCAAATCACAGAGTTGAAATTATTTATCCATGAATTTATACTCCTAATTTTATTTTTTCTCTAATTTTCGATTCTCTTCCGAGCGGAAGAGCTGTGATGTTTCCATGCCTCTAGGGTAGCCTTGGTCTCCGGTGGGTAGGTTATTAGCTAAGGAATAACCTTCCCTAAGGGAAGATGATGACAAAAAAGAAAGGGAAGAAGTGGGTTTCGGAATGGAGGAAAAGTATGGATAGATGGGACGGGAATCCAATATAACTCAAACTTAAACTAAAGTAAACGTTTAATTACCATTTTCACTGCGCGAGCCTGCGGGATACCTAAATTGGGTATGGACTTGGACACAGCTAACGGGAAATGCGGCTGGAGCTTGGGCTATTTGCAAGCAAGCGGCGATCGTACTTTCCCTTCCCAGCCTAAATTTGGATACTATGGGGAAGGGTGGTAGTCTGGCAAGACAAAGAATGACAGATTTACTGTATATCCTTTCAAAGGAGTTAAGTTTAAAAGAATGTTTTGAAAGGCGCAAATAATTTGAATTTGCCGTGATGATTTTAGTTCTTGGAACTGTAGGATTTCCCGAGAATGGCCGAGTATTCCCAGAAAGGGTAGCGATGAAGCAGTTATGCTTTCGGGAATAATTTTGTTGTTTTCTTGGAGAATTTAGGTAAGAAAAACAATAGTTGCATTTAAGAATAGCTAAGCTTTTACCCAGCAAAGTGCCGACTAAAAGTTTAGACCAGAAGAAAAACTTAAATTTTGAAAACGAACCACAAGTTATAGAGAAAATCTCAACAAGCAGGAAGCTTGCGGAGCTGGCTTTACTTGCCTTACTGGCTCATTAGAATTAGCTACAGCAGCTAAAAGATGCTTTGGAAAAGATGATACTAGGAGGTTTTCGTTCAAATGCAACAAGAAGCAAAACTTTTATTATTTTAGTATGTGATTTTCTTAAAGAGAGCATAAACCGATGGGATGAGTCAGGGAAAACAGGGTCCAGCCTAATCGTTACTCTAAGACAAGAACGAAAAAATATAATCTGATTTATTTAACAATGCGTGGAGATATAATAATTTTGACAAATATAAAAGGTACAATTTAGGTTTTAACCTTTGAAGTCTCAGACCTCTAGAATGTTGAAGTTTGCAGTCGGCAATTAACAATTTTTAGGTTTGGAACCTCTTATAAGCACTAAAATCTGCATAAGATTTTAAAAAGTGGTGCTAAGATTAACAAATTCGAAGTTTAACGACAATTATCGCAATTAAAGCTTTAACAATAAATAAGGTACAATGTGGGCACTTTAAGAATTCCTATATGGAAATCTTGAAAGTAAGAACAAATAACAAATTCGAAATTATAACAAAAGAAAGAGAAATTAAGAAGTTTCTATAACTTCTTATGTTTATACAGTAATTACGGCCGTGTTAAATGCAAATAGGACAGGTCACTATTTGTGAAACCTGAAGAGAAAAATTAGTTTACTCAATTATGAGTAGAAAAAAATAGAATTCCCCCATTTAGAAGGGAAAAGAATTAGAATGTGGACTGGCCACTGATTATGCAGAAGTTAATTCGTGAAATGCGAAACTAAGTTGGGAGGGCACTTTTTGGCAAGTGAGGCCTCGTTGATTAATAGCTAGGTACATCAATTGACTTAAATTTAGAACTTAATTAGATTAAGTTAGTAGGTGTTTAGGGAGGAAGAATTGGGAACTTTAGGAAAAAGTTTTGGCCATATTTATTGCTCTCACAAACGTGACGCGGTTGGTAGTTTAACGGGCACTGTTTTCACTATAGTCTATTGATGTATTTGAAAAGTTCACTATTGCAGCATAGAAAGTTCACAAGGAGAAAAGTTATTGGAATTATGTAAATCACTTGTTGAATTTTAGTTTGAGAGAGTTTATTGCCTCGTAGCCTTTGTAGGTTGCAGTTGAATGCAGCGGAAAATCTCCAACGAAGGAAGACAAATTATGTTGATTAGAGGTTTATGCAACATAAATTTCTCAGTGAGGAAAATATGTTCCCATATTTGAAGAAATGCTAGGTTATTTTACTTGTAGAAAGATAGTTCGATGTCGAAAGTTCTGTAGTTATGATAATAGTTGAATTGGGCAATAGGTCCCGCGGAGAAAAAGCTAAGTTTTTATAGACAGTATTTCGTTAATATGAATCCCGCGGTTTGAGAACTCATTCTCAGTTCATTTGTGCAAGAAGCACTAAATTTTTAAGTGGAAAGTTAGCTTAGATAGTTAAAGCATGACTAGGAAAATCCCTCGAAGGTAGTTATTGCACTGCATTTAGCAATTTCACACTGTCTATAAAACAAGAATTAAAAGCATTTAGCTGTTTAAAACCAATTAAAATGCGGTGAAAACCATTGAAGTTGTACTTAGCTGATTTCTGAAGAGTAGGCGATCCAGGCGACCGTTAACTTAAATCCACATCATGGCGTTGATATTTAAAACATGTCTCGCATGGACAGGAGACAAGCCTTAGTTAGGCTCCAACTGTACGCTTTGACGTCTAACACACAAGTGAGCGATGAAGAGGACGAGATCTCCTAAAGCTTTGCTGGCTTGACCACCAGTAGATGAGTGAGAGAGCGGAGCAACGCGCGGAGGGGGGAGAGACACCGCACACGTCAGAGGTAGACGGGCGAGGGGTAGGGGAAGCGAGCGGGTAGGGGGAGAAAACAACAGAGTGTATAGGGAACACACAACACAGAAAAAGGGAACTCTTATACAGGAAATAAAATTCTTCTTGGAGCGGTATCTTCACGGAGTTGTTGGTTGGCGATGATGACGAAACCTGGTGTGTTGATGAGGAAGTCTTCTGGACTTGAGGCAATGGAAGGACATCAGAAAGCAGCTGCAAGGCGTTGCCAGGCTGGTTCCACAGAATATGCGCTTCTGGAACAAACTTAAAACAACCATGAACAAGTGCACGGGGCAACAGAATATAAAAGTTCGCTGTTGGTGTTTGCGGGAAGAAAAAGGTACATCAATGTAGGCAATTTTTGCAATTTTATTTACATTTTTCAGTGCATTATTAGTGCCCTTATGACAATACCGTACAACTGTGCTCAATGTAAATTACTGTGTATGCTCATATGTCTATCTTATACAAATGACACAAATTTCAAAATTCTAACTTGAAATTGTTGTGAAATATTGAGATATTTGTAACGTAGTGCGTTATTTGCCAGTTTCACACTACACGGTTACCTTAAGGTAGGGACGCACTATACCAGCCTTAACATCCTCCCAGTTTTCTTGAGTCCATCGATCAGTGCTATCTTTCGTGCTCCTGGTCTCAGATTCCATTTTAAAATTTTGATGGTTTTTAACCATTCGTCGGGATTCAAATCTGTCGTGGATTTTCGTTTCGGGAATACCAATTTGCATCAGGTCTTTCTCACATCCTTGGAGCCATCTCCAATTGATTGCGTTTAGCTCTGTGAAATTCCAGATTTTCTTAGCCAGTCACACAGAAGATGTGCCCGTAGAACAACAATATTTTCCTTTGGATGGGCAATATTGTTCATAAAAGCGCAATTGAATTTCTTATTATTAACTATTATTTTACTATTATCCTATTTTAAAGGAATTCTTAGACGTCAAGGGGTTGCGTTGATCTGGAGAAAATAAACAGTTAATTCGTTTCATGAACTGAATATACAAATTACTGAGGGAGGGATTTCTCCCTCCTGGAGAAAACATACTTTTAGCCTATCTCCATTATTTTGAAAGCAGAAAATAAATTGGTGTTATTCTCCACGTGTGCGTGCACGTATGTGTATACACTCTCCCAAATAAATTTTTACGTAAACGTCTTTCAAAGAGGTGTCAAAAGTGTGAACGAAAAAATAGATTTCGTCGGGTGTTTAAGGCCAGATATCGGTCCTGCTGTGGGGTGGTTACTCTTGTTCAACCTGGTACTGGTCTACGACTAACATCTCCTGTGTTTCGAAATCGTCTCCAAAGACTGCATTCTGCTGCACGGCTGAAAGCAACGGGAAACTACAGCCGTAATGCTATTCCCGAGGAAATGCACCTCTCTATGCATAATTACATGTGATGATGGCCTCCTCCCTTGTAAAATTTCAATCCGGATGTAAACTAGTCCCACGTTCGGATCTCCGGGTGGGGACTACTCGAGAGGGGGTTAACATCACAGAAGTGACAAAGAGGAAATCTGACATCCCACGGATCGGAGCGTGGAATGTTAGAAGTCTGCTAGGAAGTGGAAGGTTAGAAAACTTAGAAAGGCAAATGGATAGGTTGAGGTTGGTTTTGGTTGGGATTAGTGAAATGCGCTGGCAGGAAGAACAGGACCTTAGGTCAGGTGACTATAGGGTCATTAGCACTAAATCAAACAATGGCCAAGCAGGGGTTGGTCTCATATTGAGTAGGAAAATTGGACAGCGGATGGAATATCATGAGCAATATAGTGAACGGATTATTGTAGCAAAAATCAATACTAAACCTACGGGCACCACAGCGATACAAGTCTATATGCCTACCAGTCAAGCAGATGATAAGGATGTTGAAAAGGTCTACGAAGAAATAGATGAAATTCTGAGGTATATCAAAGGTGATGAAAATGTTATAGTAATGAGAGATTGGAATGCTGTGGTAGGAAAAGGGAGAGAAGGGAAGATAGAAGGAAATTTCGGATTAGGTGAAAGGAATGATCGAGGAAGCAGGCTGATGGAATTCTGCACCGAGCATGAGTTGGTCATAGATAACACCTTATTCAATAACCACAATAGAAGAATATACACATGGATGAGACCAGGAGATGCAGGGCGTTACCAAAACGACTTCATTATGATCAAGCAGAGGTTTCGAAACCAGATTTTGGATTGAAAAACATATCCTGGTGCTGACATAAACTCTGACCACAATCTGGTTGTAATGAAATGCAGATTAAAGTTGAAGAAACTGAAGAGAAGTCAAAAGCCAAAAAGGTGGGCAATAGACAGACTGAAAGTAAAGGATGTAAACGAAATATTCAAGAAGATTATAAAGGAAGGACTAATGAAAACCCCTAAACAGACTTCAATTGCAGACGAAAGGGCACTTTTGAAGAATGAAATAACAAAATCCGCAGAAGAAAACATTGGTAGGAAAGAAAGAATAGGTAGAAAACCATGGATCACTCAGGATATACTAGAATTGATGGATGAAAGGCGGAAACACAAGAATCTAAGAGACGAAAAGGGGAAAGCAGAATACGGACGTCTGAGAAATGAGGTTAACAAGAAGTGCAAGGAAGCGGAAGAAGAATGGTTGAAAGAGAAATGTGCAGGTATAGAAAATTGTCTGAAATTAGGAAAAGTAGACACACCTTATCGAAGGATTAAGAATACTTTTGGGGAAAAGAAGACTAAGTGTTGTAATATTAAGGACACAAATGGAAAGCCTCTAACAGATAGGGAAACAAGATGTTCAGTAAAGAACATATAGCCTACTTTCTCCTAAATGTATGAGTATAGTTATAACTCGTTATTATCAAAGAGTATAATAGAACTATTCTTTGTTGAAGACCTTAGAAACGATTTACCTCTATCAAACGCCACAACCTAGATAAAAACTGCTACCATCAATGAAGAAAGAAAGATAAGAAGTATATCAAGAATGTTATGGATCTGGAGACATAATCGACCGGACTGGCTGCGTGGCTCAGCGGTAACGTTCTCGCTTGCTGGGCCCTAGGTTGCAGGTTCGTATCCTGGCGCAGTCAGCTGGCATTTGAGGGTGCACAAATGCGAGGGAGCCGTGTCAGTACATTTACTGGCACGTTAAAGATCCCCTTCGGGCCAAAATTCCGGCACCCCGGTGTCTCTAAAAGCAGCAGTAGTTAAAAGGGATGTAAAACCAATAACATTATTATTATTATTATTATTACGACCTGCCGTGGGCAACATCCAACTTTGAGTTGAGGCATGTCTTTACACGTCTGGTTGTGCATGGCTTTCACAACCCTAATTGAATTAACAAATCTTTCCATGACCCTACAGAGACGTGTGTATACAAACTATGTGGATATTTTCGATTGCTATTTGCCTCAAATAAAAGTAGTAATTAATAACCTGAACTAACACCTACTATGTGAAATCGTTTTGTTCTTTACTTCAAATAACATTTTCAATTAACGCAAAATAGGCTGTTACAAACCCTTTAAAATAAAAAGTATAAATGTATCGTAGTATCATCTTGTCATTCTTCAAATTCGATGCGCATAGAATGCCAATGGTGTAGTAATCAATGGAGCCCCTCGTAGACTAGTCGTACCATCTAGTGGTGAAATATCGAACAATATAATCCTAACCACGGCCGACTGAATGCGCAGCTCGTATTCAGTCGGCCGTGTCCTAACAGAGCGAGTGCATTCTAGCGGCCAGAAGAAGAAACTTTTCAATAAAATCTGGAAGTTAATCTAGTTACCTTTTTGGCAGCTAGATGTCTCGAGTAAATCTGCTGGCGAATTATGTTTTAATTAAATATATATTTTACACCATAATATGCACAATATAACGCTTAATTTTAAAACATCTGAGTCATTACAAAACAATAAACATATAACATTTCAAGCAAAAAACTAGCTCTGATCGGGTTTGAACCATAGGCATTTGAGCGATAGGCTGACGCTCTACCACTGAGCTAATTGTGTCAACGAATATCGTTCTATATAAAATGACTTACATAGAACTTGTTAGCAAATAATGATTTATACTAAACGATTTCATCACTGGAGTATATTATTTATATATAAAGCATTTCATACAAAGTTTATTTATTTTGTACAGTACGCTATATTGCATGCAATACTCAAAAAATTAGTGAAATATAAGTCAGGCACAAGATATCCGCTGCCATCTTGTCTTATTAGTGAATCAGCTCAGCTTTTTAAAATCACGTCTGCACTATAGTATTACAAAATAAAGTTTTAATTTCGAACGTGCCTCTTCCTTTAGAACAGTTAAAACGATTCTCGGCTCGATAATCGGAACTGGTGGGTCCCATGATATGGATTATAAAGTTTGCATAATTCGCACGGCCGCCATCCTGAAATGGTATGGCGGACGACCTTGTAGTTTGGTCACAAGACGCATCCTATACGAAGGTATGTTGTTACCAAATTTGGTAGAGATCGGATGATTTGGTTAGTCGTTATTTGATTTTACGTTTTGAACGTTTGAGAGGCCGCCATTCAGTTTTAGTAAAGATGGCGGCGATATAAAACATGACACTGAGGTGTCCTTTGCTAGTGCTACCTTTGTACCAAATTTCGTTCAATTCGCATTCACCGTGTTCGAATTGATAGGGGGGGACAGACATTCAGAGTACACACACACACACAGACACACACGCACACAGACACACACACAGACTCACACACACACATACACACACACAGACAGACACACTTTTTTCGCCCTGTGTTGATCTCATAAGTCTACTTTCATTTTTTGCAAAAATCGAAAGTAGGCTAAAAAGGTTGACAGAAGAAAAGCTTACATAGAGTGCTTGTATAAGGGAAAGGAGATTGAGAATCGTGTAACGGAAAGGGAGGAGGAAATTGATGAGGATGCAAAAAGGAGATTTAATATTGAGATCAGAATTTGACAGATCATTAGAGGACTTGCGCAGGAACAAAGCAACAGGCATAGGTGATATACCGATTGAGTTGCTACGCTGCATAGGATATGAAGGTCTGATCAGGTTATTTCACTTGGTGTGTAGGATTTATGAGACAGGTGAGGTACCCCCTGATTTCAAGAAGAATGTAATCATCCCTATACCAAAGAATGTGGGAGCTGATAGATGTGAAGATTACCGTACAATCAGCTTGATTACTCATGCTTCAAAGATCCTGTCTAGAATAATTTACAAGAGGATTGAAAGCCAGATAGAAACGGAGTTGGGTGAAGACCAGTTTGGTTTCAGGAGAAATGTAGGAACAAGCTCTACTAATTCTTAGGCTGATTTCGGAAGGTAGAATAAGGAAAGATAAGAGAACGCTCATGGCATTTGTAGACTTAGAAAAGGCTTTTGATAACGTTGATTGGACGAAATTGTTTGACATTTTAAAATTTATTGGAATAAATTACAGGGATAGGAGGGTGATATACAATCTATACAGAAACCAGACAGCAGTCATTCGAGCTGAAGGACACGAGAGAGAAGCTGGTATTCAGAAAGGTGCAAGGCAAGGCTGCAACTTATCACCCATACTTTTCAATCTTTACATTGAACAAGCAATGAAGGAAATTGGAGAAAAATTTAAAGTGGGAGTGAAGATTCAAGGAGAAATAATTTCAACTCTGAGATTTGCTGATGACATCATCTTGGCCGACAAGCCTGAGGATTTGAATGAGTTTTTGAATGGAATGGACTTCGTCTTACGGAAAAAATTCATGATGAAAATTAATAAATGTAAAACAAAAATATTGGAATGCAGCCGAAATAAATCAGAAACCTCTATGGAGATCAAATTGGCAGGTGAAAAGCTGAAGGAAGTAGGAGACTTCTGTTACTTAGGAAGCAGAATAACCAGTGATGGACGAAGCAAAGAGGATATAAAAATAGGTTGGCTCAGGCAAGGAAAGCATTTCTACAAAAAAGGAATCTGTTGACATCGAATATAGATTTTAGTATTAGGAAGTCATTTTTGAAAGCCTTTGTCTGGAGCGTGGCGCTCTATGGAAGTGAAACTTGGACTATTGGTGCAGCAGAAAAAAGGAGAATTGAAGCATTTGAAATGTGTTGTTACAGGAGAATGATGAAGGTCAGAGGTAGATAGGGTTACAAACGAGGAGGTATTAAGACGAGTGGGAGAGGAGAGATGTTTCTGGCGACTGTTAATGAAGAGAAGAGATAGGCTAGTAGGACACATACTAAGACACCCAGGAATAGCAAGCTTAGTTATGGAAGGAAGGGTCGAGGACAAGAATTGTAGGGGTAGACCAAGGTTAGAATATGTTAAACAGATTGCCTCGGATGTAGGGTGTGGTAGCTATGTAGAGATGAAACGATTAGCTCAGGACAGGGAGAGCTACATCAAACCAGTCAAAAGACTGAAGACTCAAACAACATGATATTCGAGAAAATGTAATATTATAACATGTTATATTCTATATATATTGAACCCTTGCAAAGAAGCATATGAGACTCAGATTCGGGGCGTAACAGGTCATATTCGTAAGTTGCTGTCAGGGCGCTTCATTAACTTGCAGGGTAACATATAACAAAATAACATGCAGGAAAGAGTGAAGCCAGGGTTAAAACAACTGAATTTAATAACAAATCACCATATTTACACATAAACAATTTAACAACAAAACTCCCAACTGACTCCCGCTTAATAAAAATGCCAAAAACTAGGCGATATCTCTGGAGAGATTAATTACCTGGACCAAGTGTCCTTAAATAAAACGATACAAAAGTGACCATATAAATGCGTATGCCGTTCTACATGCATCACGATGTGTACTTTGAATGCGTGATTCGTTATCATCCAGAATGACCCTTCAAACAACGAATCCGCATTTCCTAGAGCTAGACCGACACGGGGGAACACAACTACAATACTTAAGTTAAACCGACACTTCCTAAATCTACTATAAACAAACGCATAATTTCCGTGTGAAATTGGACTTAAATTGCCGTAGCAACATTTACTGCCTAAAAACTTAGGACTTCTCACACAAATCAACACAAGTACATTAACACGTGACCAATAGAAAAATACTCAAATGACCGCTGTCAAAATTTACAAAATACTCTACCACTACACCACACGGGTGTGACAAACAAAATTACATGAAATCGAGTCATCAACAAAGCAATAGGCAAACGGCCAACATTTACGTTAATCACAATATTCTTATCCATACAAGGTACAACAATCCGTTCCACACATGGCGAACTCCCCAATTAATTATGGCTTAAAAATTAACCATCACAATGAACAGGTTTGCTACATGAAAGCTTACAGGGTTCAGTCGGACAAATAGGACTGCCTATCAAAATAAGTCACAGGCAAAACGGGCGGTTTGTGGAACTCTGCATGTCTGTCAACCCACGTGTCAGTAACCTCGACCTCCCAGAACATGGGGTCGAACCTCGAAGAAATGTGCCCCAAAGCACAATAATACGTGTGTGTCAGAAAAACATATGGACAAGAATCAGCAGTCTCCCAAGAGCACTCTGTCTTTCCATCTAAAATACAACAGCAGCAAAAATAATATAAGGGCGGTAGGACAACTACCCCCTCCTCACGTAGAATCAACACACACTAGACACATCAACACACACTGAATCACACGTATGGGTTTTGACAGACCCTGAAATAAAAGACACAAATAATATCCACATGCTGGCGCCATCGTTCTATGCCGTGACTAGTAACCTGAAAAGGACTCAAGAAAAATCTATCAAATTTAGAACGAAGGTGTTCTATAATTACTTTTAAGTTGGTGCACTCGGCTACCCTAACATGAATAATAACCTGTTCAGCAAAAAGTTTTACAATCATTTCCTCCCATTCCTATTTCAAATATTAACGTTAATAAAGCACCATTTATCGAATGTAACGGGTTCCGCAATTTGCAAGGATAAAATCACGCACGCACGCCGCGTACATTACACATGACTCAAGAAAAATAATCAAAATATCAACAAACACTTTGGCCACGCGCCAACGGACATTTAAACATATAGTGTCGGTGCAAGAAAAACAGCTAAAACAAGAAAGAAAAACATGACTATTTACAAAGTTCCCCGGCCAAATCTAACTACATAATTGAAATAATCCAATTTTAGTACATCACCGCTTCTGCATGTAGGACTAAGGACATCCTCCTCAACCCATTGCCCTATGGACAATTTAGCACTCCATAGTAGTCGTCTGCGTTGATTTCTTGAAGCTCATCCCAACTTCAAACCACGTGCTGATCATCTTGGTCTCGACTCCTTGGCAGAAAAGTTCAATGTTAAATATTTGCCTATCTATAATCGCTTGCAGGCTACTCAGTTCACCCACAATTGTCCTACTGCGATTAATAGCGAAGACTGGCCCTAATTATATCGCACATACGCACTATAAAAACACATATAAAATACACACAATTTATACATAAAATATACATCTCGAGT
Organism: Meconema thalassinum; assembly: GCA_946902985.2. NCBI lineage: Eukaryota > Metazoa > Arthropoda > Insecta > Orthoptera > Tettigoniidae > Meconema > Meconema thalassinum. The sequence continues at coordinate 2,006,409,224 of OX336388.2, forward strand.
CCGCGCCACTGGCTCGTTAACAAGTTCAAAATCCTGACTGCACTCGCAGTCGCTATCTCGTCCGGTATTTCCGTCCCGCCTCGTGGACTTCGGTTCTGGTAAGCGCTAATTAGGGTGATACGATACTTCCCTCTTAAAGTTGAACTCGTCGTCTTTAAATGAATGTTACAGTTTATCACGCACTGGCGTGAAATATTTAGATCACACAATAAAGTCGATTTTAGAACAAAATGTATTATAGCTTTTAAAATTTCAATACTGCAGTCGCTGCGACTTTAGCTTCCCAGAGCTCAGAAAATAAATTAGCTTCACTGATTTTAGAGCGTAAAAATCACACTTCAAACTGGCGTGGAGTATGCCTCTGAAGGCTCCACACAATAAGACATAGATAAATTCGAGCGTCAAAATCACAATTCAAACTGGCGTGGAGTATGCCTCTGAAGGCTCCACAAGATAGTACTTAGATTGATTCGAGCGTCAAAATCACACTTCAAACTGGCGTGGAGTATGCCTCTGAAGGCTCCACACAACGAGTACTTAGATAAATTCGAGCGTCAAAATCACACTTCAAACTTGCGTGGAGTATGCCTCTGAAGGCTCCACAAGATAGTACTTAGATTGATTCGAGCGTCAAAATCACACTTCAAACTGGCGTGGAGTATGCCTCTGAAGGCTCCACACAACGAGTTAAATTCGAGCGTCAAAATCACACTTCAAACTGGCGTGGAGTATGCCTCTGAAGGCTCCACACAACGAGTATACAGATTGGCGTCAGGCCAAACTATTTATGAGAAACTGACAAGGGCGGTGGAGTGGGGCGGAGTCGGATAAAAACTTCCAGAGTTTTTGTCTCACAAAGATGGGGCTAGTGTCATTCTTCTCCAAATAAATCCAACGTCTCAAATTACTCGAGCGGAGATTAATCCGTTCGGCGGTTCCTTAGATACACATTTCCGCGGGCTTTTTACTACTGACGCCGTCCACCTCGTGGTCACGGCTTGGTCTCTTGCGATTGGCTGATTCAATCGTATGTTCGTTGAGAGGACCTCGTGATTCTTCCTTTATGTCTCCAATTTTGGTACAGTAGTTGCACAATTTGGCCTTGAACTCGACTAATTCTGGCCGTCCCCCAGGAATAGCTACCAGCTCAGCTTCTGTTGCAATCATTACGAAATGCTGGCCTCCCTAATATCCAAGTCGACTTCCTTATGTTCTGCCTGGGCCGTAGTAATAATAATAATAAATATGAATACTTATTTATCGAAGATCAATAAGGGTTCATTTATCCTCAGCAAGGTTTTGAAATTCGAAACAATTTATTGGTTTGGATTTCAAAAACAAAATCCACTGTAGTAACAACACATCTCTTTAAATCTCACTCAGCTGCTCGAGTGTATGCCCCTCTGACTCAATTAGTGTGCTCCCTTCTCGCTGGAATGTCATTCATATTTTCACTAGGTCTCCCCCTTCTCCTCAAGTAGTTGCCACTCCCGTCGTCTCAGCTGCTCGTTGTTTACAAACAAAGTGCGTACTCACGCGCTCCCCGTGGATTTGAGTGTTTGTTTTTTTTCAAAAAAAAAAAAAATTTTTGGCAATACAGATTCTGCTCATATCATCTTTCCTAATCATCAAATGGTTCCCTTCTGTAGTACGGTTTCAAATTGGCGCTATTAAAAACAGATTTTGCACCAGTGCTCACTTCTTCTAATCTGTAGGCATTGTTACCTAGGTTCTTAATTACCCGGAACGGGCCAATGAATTTCGGACAGAACTTGGCGAAGACTTTGTTCTTAGGGTCGGAGATTGGTGGTCTACGAACCAGCACTAATTCTTGTTCTTGTAACTCTCGGTGAAACTTCTTTCCTCGGTACCGTCTCAGCCTTCGGTCCGCTTGGTTCCTCATGTGCTCTCTCGTTCGCTGGATTCGCAAATCATGCGCTAATAATGGATCCCTTGGGCAAGGAATGATCTTGTCCCAAGTTCTTTCCGGCAATCTGTTGTGGTGTACAATCCGTGGGACTTGACCCGTCGACTCGTGCTTAGTAGTGTTCATGCACATCTCAATTTCCCCTACTTTGTCTACCCATTTATTGTGTTCGTTAGGAATCATTACTCTGTAGTATTTAGCGACACAGCGAATTGTTCTTTCGCTCGGATTTCCACAAGGATGACGAATACTTGAAAATATGTGTTTTATTCCTAGGCTCTCCAAACCTTGCCTAAAAACATTGCTTGTGAAATAGGTACCGTGATCTGATAGAATGGATTCCGGCTTCCCAAGCATCGGAATGACTTTGTTCTTAATTCGACTAAGGACTTGTCTTGATGTCGTCTTCTGAATAGGACATAGCACGACCATCTTCGAAAATACATCGACACATACCAAGAGGTGTCGGCATCCACGCTTTCCTTTTACTAAAGGACCAAAGCAATCAATCGCGAGCATCTCGCATGGTTTCTGCGGTAATAGTGGTCTTGGAGGTTGTTTCATAATAAAGTTGTTCGGCTTTGTGCGCTGACAGGCGTCACACGTTCTAATTACTTCAACAATGGTGAATCTCATCTTGGGCCAAGTAAAGGTCTCCCCTATCGTAGCTTCAGTCTTATCCGTGCCGATATGTGCTAGGCTCTCGTGAACATGCCAAGTTAATCCCCTCTGTAGTGATGCTGGAACTAAGATCCGCAGTTTAGTATGATGCTCATCCACGTACTTATGTAACAAGTTATTCAAGTAGTGAAATCTCGCTTGTTTAGCACTGGCTTCCCGGTACTCCGGTGAATTTGGTTGTAACTCCTTCCTATAGAATTTTATCATCATCATCATCCATGGGTCAGCTTCTTGCTCCTTCCGAATATCCTTCAATCTTGCCAAAAACTCACGAGCCTTAGGTGTCAAGTTAATATTGTGAACTTCCGCTGTTACTTCGTTTCCGTCCTCAGGGTTTCTACTCAAGGCATCTGGTATGACGTTCAATTTCCCAGGACAATGCTCTATCGTGATGTCAAATTGCTGTATGTAGATGGACCAGCGCGTAACTCTCTCACTTGCTATTGTTGTCTTAAATAAAAATGTCAGTGCATGGTGGTCGGTTCTAACAATGATGGAATAACCATAGATCATCTTGCGCCACTGTTGGAGAGAATATAGAATTGCTAGTAGCTCAAGTTCCGTAACTGTGTAGTTCCTCTCATGTTTCCGTAATTTACGACTCGTAAATGCCAAATAGGATTTCTTCTTGGGTTCTTCAGCGTCCTCTTGGTACAGCATAGCACCAATCCCAATTAACGAAGCATCTGCTTGAATGATAAATTGTTTCTCAAAATCCGGATATCCAAGTTTCACACAGTTTTCCAATAAATCCTTCGTTGCTTTAAAAGACCTGTCGCACTCCTCGTTCCACGACCATCGATTCGCTTTCTTCAACATCTCCTGCATAGGCGCTACTGTTTCTGTGTAACCAGGGCAATTTTCTTTGAAGAAACCTGTCACTCCCAAAAATGCTCTAACATGTTTGACTTTGGTAGGTGTGGGAAATTTCTTAATAGCATCAATCTTGGCTGGATTAGGCCGCACGCCCTCGACATCAATTATATGTCCCAAATATAAAATTTCGCTCTGGCAAAAATGTGACTTTTTCAAGTTGATCTTGAAGTTCATGGTTCTCAGGTTGTCCAGCAGTTTATTTAAATTTATCAAGTGTTCTTCCATTGTCTCAGAAGCGATTAATATGTCATCAACATATCTCGTGGTGAAGTTCTTGACCTCCTCAGTCAGATTTCTATCGAGTGCTCTAATGAGTGCACATCCCGCAGTTTTCACGCCAAAGGGCATTCGACACCAGATATAACTTTGATTATCGAATAAAAATCCCGTCAACAGTTGGGATTTTTCTTCAAGTTCAAGATGGTGGAAACTATTCGTCAAATCAACACTTGAGTATATCTTCTTCCCACGGAAGCCTTTCAAAACATCTTTGATCCTAGGTGCTTGGTCGTGCTCAACTAGCAGTTTGCTATTTAAAACTCGCGCGTCTAGGCATAGCCTAATTGATCCGTTTGGCTTGGTCACAGCCAATATTGCGTTCAGATAAGGAGTTGCAGCTTTCCTTATCATGCCAGAATCTAATAAGTTAGTAATAATATCCTTCACCTGAGAAAAATGCTTCTCTGGGATCGGGTACAATTTACTTTTAAATGGGGTCCAATCTGTTACCTGCATCGCATATTGAAAATTTAAAACTTTCCCAGGTACGGTGTCAAAAGTACCTTTATGTAATCTTAAAATTTCTTCCAATCTTCTTCTATCAGATTCCCCTACGATGGCTTCCTTAAGTCGCTCCTGAAGTAGAATTTCGAATTTGGTTCCGCCCATTTCTTCTTCCGCCAAATGCACCCAAAGTTCCTGCGAAATATCTCGGCTGTCCATTTCTAGCACTGCTGTCTGGTTAACTTGCTCTCCCCTCAAGATCTTATCTCCGGTCTCATTAGTGCATTCCTCAACAACCCAAGTATTGGCCTCTCTCTTCAGCGGATTCTCTTCCATATTTAGATCCACATGATCCAATCCTTCTACTTGTTTGAAGCTTACAGTGTTGTTATGTAAATCAATTACAGCATGAAAATCGCAGATGAAATTGGCTCCTAAAATTATATTGTAGTTCATCTTTGGAATAACAATGAATGTTTGTGAAAAAGTATGGTTCAATATTTCCAGCTCTAGAAATGCTTGCTGTTTACAATTCATAGTTTTGTCAGGAATGACACCTCTGACTTTCATTAGCGGTACTGGAATAATAGGAACAGTCTGTTTTCTTGCTATTTCCTTTATCAAAATTTCAGTGACTAAGCTCACCTGACTACCTGTATCAATCAAACATCTCACCCTCATACCTCCAATATGCGCGTAAATAATTGGTAGCTGTCTGATAACATTTCCACGGTTCTTCACCACTTCCTCCAGGCAGTCGTCTGGGAATGCTACCCACTCTTCTATATTGGCCACTATCATCTCTTCTTGCTCCCTGGCGATCTCCGTTTTTAGCCTGTCTCCTTTCAGTTCATTTGGGTTTTTTTTTTTAATCCCGGGCCCCAGTAGATGTGTTTCGCCGGTTATCATTCTGTCGCTCCTGTTGCCTCAGTAAACTCTCTGCCCCCTCTCCTTGATGGTTGTCTGGGCTCTGTCTGTTCGCCATGGCACGCCCCCACTTCTCCTTCTCCGCTTCTTCATTACTTAATTGATCCAAGTATTTACGGGATTCAATATATCGTTCGTCCCAGTTATTCCTATAATCTCCTCTGTTTTCTTGGCGATAGTCCCTGCCGTTACTCCATCTACCATCTCCATTTCTTTGGTAAGGTCTACCTTGTCTCTGGTTTCCCCTCCAATTCGTGTATTCCCGCTGGTACGTCCACTGATTATTTTGATTTTGGTTATTCTGATGATATCTCCCGCGGTTATTCCGATAATTCTGATTGTTGTTATGGAACTGGTTTCGGCCGTCAAAATCTTGTCTTCTTGGCGTGAACTGTGTCCCTGTGGACTGTGTCTTACTTTGGTTCCCCTGGCCGTGGTTATTTTGGAGTCCCTGAACTACCTCTGCCGTGTTGACACATTCCAAATTCCTTCTTCCTGTCTGTGGGCTTACCATACTCGTCTCATCTAAGTGTCTGAGTAATTCTTCGGCTTGGACTGCGGTCTGAATGTTTCCTGCGACTAATAATTGTTGGATATGCATTGGGAGTTGTTTTCCGATGGTTAGAACCATATTCGGCTCGCTAGGCGGGTCATCAAAATCCCTGAATTTTACCAATTGCTGACTGAAGAATTCTGAAAAACGGGTTGGATGTGTACTATGGTATTTGCGCGTGTACAGGTCCATTCTTAACCCTTGCTGTAACGAAGGACTCCAAAACTTCTTCAAAAACGCCTCGCGGAATTGAGCCATGTCTGTAAACGTGTACTTGAAACTTAAAAACCAGGTCAGGCTAGGTCCTTCTAAAAATTTCTCCACCAGTCTTAATTGTTTCTCCGGGCCGATGTGTTGGTCATTAAAGTAATCAGTTAATTGCCGTAGAAATGCTTTGGGAGTGGTTCCTGAATGTTCTTTAAACTTATCGGGCTTAAAATCATTACCCCGAATGACTTGGATGACTTGGGCTGGTGCCAAGTTCGGTTGCGGAGTTGAAGTCTCCCCCCTGTACTGCTGGAATGTATTAGTCGTTAGTCTGGGACTTTGACCCCGACTCGTGTCCTCAGCCAACTTCGAACCTGCCGGACTTCCAATACTTGTTTGCTTTTCCGGAATATTTTCGTTTGAAAATAATGTCGCATTCTCTAACGATCTAATCTCGTTTTTTATGATTAATTCTGAGTGTTCCTGTAATTTCGACTTCATGTTTTCCTCCAGTGCCTGCATTCGCTTTAAAACTGCCAGCCTGTCTTCCTTATTCGCATGAGCCTGCTGGTCCCAATCTCGCCGGATCCTACTTTTTAAGCTATTTATTTTCTCCTCGTTCCTCTCCTGATTTTTCTCTAGCTCTTCACGTATCCGTTCCTGCGTTTTCACTAGTTGTTCTTCCAAATTATCCTGAGTTTTGACGAGCTGCTCCCCTACTTCTTGTCTTATGACCTCTTGTGTGTTTATTAGCTGGCCTTCCATCTCTTTTTTTATGATCTCTTGTGTTCTGCCTAATTGCTCCTCTAAATTTTCCCGCAAGTGTATCCGCTCGGTTTCAGCCTTAACTTCGACCTTATCTATTTCCTTTATTAATTCCAGCACGTTGTTATCTACCGAATTAATTTGCTGTTGTAGTTTCTCTTGGGTCTTCTTCACTCCCGCGGTGTTACTGACACATGCTGCCTCTATCTGCTTGAGTTTATCTGCCACCATCTCGTCAAATTGTACTAATTTGTTATCAAATTTCGCCTCTAATTTCTTCATTTCGCCTAACTGTTTGATGTTGTTTTCCGCAACCTCGCCTGCCAGTTTCTCTACTTTTTGAACGCTCTGATTAATATCATTTGTGATTTTTCCTAACTGTTCGGTTTGTGTTACCGCCTGTTGTGACAATTTGTGGTTTAGTTCATTGAATTGTTTGTCAGTGTCTAATTTCTGGACTTCTAACTGGACCGAAATGTTACCGCTCATATCAAGTAATTGTTTTTCACTATGCTCACGCTGAGCTTCTAATTGTTCTTTTAATTGTTCTTCCGTTTTCGCGGACATCTGTTCTAATTGTTTTTCACTATGCTCACGCTGAGCTTCTAATTGTTCTTTTAATTGTTCTTCCGTTTTCGCGGACATCTGTTCTAATTGTTCTTCCGTTTTCGCGGACATTTGGATCGACATCTGTTCTAACAATGCCTTAATTTCATCAACAATCGCCATTTCACACACACAAATATATTCAGAGAAAAACAGGGTTATGGGCTAAGGTTTCAGCCCTATACGCACATACATGTCACACATTTAAATATTACTGGCTCTAATTTAATGAAAATTTCAGTAACAAAATTTACTGAATACAATGACACTTATTCCCAAACAACAAAATAACCCCTAGTGATCTGCTTTTAAATTCCTAACCAACAGAATTTACGAAACACCAATTAACCGAAGTCAATTAAATGTCAAATATAAGGCAACATCTTCCTGCTTTGACTGAGTTCATTAATAATGCAAATTTCTAATTTTAATGTGGGCGCCAGAACAAGTTTATAACAAATACCAAATCAAATTCTAACCTTGTTCAATATTTCTAACTTTAGGAACTCAGTGATTTTACTAATGCACATGGCGGTACAACATCGCCTCCATTTACTGAATTTACATGTCCGCTTGACCTGGCATCATTTCTCAACGAAATAAATATGAGATCAGCGAAGCAACAACAACAACAATCCCCACTTGGGCAGCCATTTTTGTTTTATGAACCCTTGCAAAGAAGCATATGAGACTCAGATTCGGGGCGTAACAGGTCATATTCGTAAGTTGCTGTCAGGGCGCTTCATTAACTTGCAGGGTAACATATAACAAAATAACATGCAGGAAAGAGTGAAGCCAGGGTTAAAACAACTGAATTTAATAACAAATCACCATATTTACACATAAACAATTTAACAACAAAACTCCCAACTGACTCCCGCTTAATAAAAATGCCAAAAACTAGGCGATATCTCTGGAGAGATTAATTACCTGGACCAAGTGTCCTTAAATAAAACGATACAAAAGTGACCATATAAATGCGTATGCCGTTCTACATGCATCACGATGTGTACTTTGAATGCGTGATTCGTTATCATCCAGAATGACCCTTCAAACAACGAATCCGCATTTCCTAGAGCTAGACCGACACGGGGGAACACAACTACAATACTTAAGTTAAACCGACACTTCCTAAATCTACTATAAACAAACGCATAATTTCCGTGTGAAATTGGACTTAAATTGCCGTAGCAACATTTACTGCCTAAAAACTTAGGACTTCTCACACAAATCAACACAAGTACATTAACACGTGACCAATAGAAAAATACTCAAATGACCGCTGTCAAAATTTACAAAATACTCTACCACTACACCACACGGGTGTGACAAACAAAATTACATGAAATCGAGTCATCAACAAAGCAATAGGCAAACGGCCAACATTTACGTTAATCACAATATTCTTATCCATACAAGGTACAACAATCCGTTCCACACATGGCGAACTCCCCAATTAATTATGGCTTAAAAATTAACCATCACAATGAACAGGTTTGCTACATGAAAGCTTACAGGGTTCAGTCGGACAAATAGGACTGCCTATCAAAATAAGTCACAGGCAAAACGGGCGGTTTGTGGAACTCTGCATGTCTGTCAACCCACGTGTCAATAACCTCGACCTCCCAGAACATGGGGTCGAACCTCGAAGAAATGTGCCCCAAAGCACAATAATACGTGTGTGTCAGAAAAACATATGGACAAGAATCAGCAGTCTCCCAAGAGCACTCTGTCTTTCCATCTAAAATACAACAGCAGCAAAAATAATATAAGGGCGGTAGGACAACTACCCCCTCCTCACGTAGAATCAACACACACTAGACACATCAACACACACTGAATCACACGTATGGGTTTTGACAGACCCTGAAATAAAAGACACAAATAATATCCACATGCTGGCGCCATCGTTCTATGCCGTGACTAGTAACCTGAAAAGGACTCAAGAAAAATCTATCAAATTTAGAACGAAGGTGTTCTATAATTACTTTTAAGTTGGTGCACTCGGCTACCCTAACATGAATAATAACCTGTTCAGCAAAAAGTTTTACAATCATTTCCTCCCATTCCTATTTCAAATATTAACGTTAATAAAGCACCATTTATCGAATGTAACGGGTTCCGCAATTTGCAAGGATAAAATCACGCACGCACGCCGCGTACATTACACATGACTCAAGAAAAATAATCAAAATATCAACAAACACTTTGGCCACGCGCCAACGGACATTTAAACATATAGTGTCGGTGCAAGAAAAACAGCTAAAACAAGAAAGAAAAACATGACTATTTACAAAGTTCCCCGGCCAAATCTAACTACATAATTGAAATAATCCAATTTTAGTACATCACCGCTTCTGCATGTAGGACTAAGGACATCCTCCTCAACCCATTGCCCTATGGACAATTTAGCACTCCATAGTAGTCGTCTGCGTTGATTTCTTGAAGCTCATCCCAACTTCAAACCACGTGCTGATCATCTTGGTCTCGACTCCTTGGCAGAAAAGTTCAATGTTAAATATTTGCCTATCTATAATCGCTTGCAGGCTACTCAGTTCACCCACAATTGTCCTACTGCGATTAATAGCGAAGACTGGCCCTAATTATATCGCACATACGCACTATAAAAACACATATAAAATACACACAATTTATACATAAAATATACATCTCGAGTCCGCGCCACTGGCTCGTTAACAAGTTCAAAATCCTGACTGCACTCGCAGTCGCTATCTCGTCCGGTATTTCCGTCCCGCCTCGTGGACTTCGGTTCTGGTAAGCGCTAATTAGGGTGATACGATACTTCCCTCTTAAAGTTGAACTCGTCGTCTTTAAATGAATGTTACAGTTTATCACGCACTGGCGTGAAATATTTAGATCACACAATAAAGTCGATTTTAGAACAAAATGTATTATAGCTTTTAAAATTTCAATACTGCAGTCGCTGCGACTTTAGCTTCCCAGAGCTCAGAAAATAAATTAGCTTCACTGATTTTAGAGCGTAAAAATCACACTTCAAACTGGCGTGGAGTATGCCTCTGAAGGCTCCACACAATAAGACTTAGATAAATTCGAGCGTCAAAATCACAATTCAAACTGGCGTGGAGTATGCCTCTGAAGGCTCCACAAGATAGTACTTAGATTGATTCGAGCGTCAAAATCACACTTCAAACTGGCGTGGAGTATGCCTCTGAAGGCTCCACACAACGAGTACTTAGATAAATTCGAGCGTCAAAATCACACTTCAAACTTGCGTGGAGTATGCCTCTGAAGGCTCCACAAGATAGTACTTAGATTGATTCGAGCGTCAAAATCACACTTCAAACTGGCGTGGAGTATGCCTCTGAAGGCTCCACACAACGAGTTAAATTCGAGCGTCAAAATCACACTTCAAACTGGCGTGGAGTATGCCTCTGAAGGCTCCACACAACGAGTATACAGATTGGCGTCAGGCCAAACTATTTATGAGAAACTGACAAGGGCGGTGGAGTGGGGCGGAGTCGGATAAAAACTTCCAGAGTTTTTGTCTCACAAAGATGGGGCTAGTGTCATTCATCTCCAAATAAATCCAACGTCTCAAATTACTCGAGCGGAGATTAATCCGTTCGGCGGTTCCTTAGATACACACTTCCGCGGGCTTTTTACTACTGACGCCGTCCACCTCGTGGTCACGGCTTGGTCTCTTGCGATTGGCTGATTCAATCGTATGTTCGTTGAGAGGACCTCGTGATTCTTCCTTTATGTCTCCAATTTTGGTACAGTAGTTGCACAATTTGGCCTTGAACTCGACTAATTCTGGCCGTCCCCCAGGAATAGCTACCAGCTCAGCTTCTGTTGCAATCATTACGAAATGCTGGCCTCCCTAATATCCAAGTCGACTTCCTTATGTTCTGCCTGGGCCGTAGTAATAATAATAATAAATATGAATACTTATTTATCGAAGATCAATAAGGGTTCAATATATATAAAGCACAAAATTTGTATGTTTGTCTGTTATGTATACAAATCTACACCGTTACACCGATCTGAACCAAAATTTGTATACTTACCCTTTGGAACCCTGCGGGTAACCCTGTCAACTTTAAATTTCGGACAGACAAGCCCGTTCCCTGCATTTAGGCCCTTTTGCACAAATCTACACCGTTTCACCGATCTAAACCAAAATTTGTATACTTACCCTTTGGAACCCTGCGAGTAACACTGTCCACTTAGCATTTCGGACAGACCACCCCATTCCCTGCATTTAGGCCCTTTGGTCAAAATCTACACCGTTTCACCGATCAGAACCAAAATTCGTATTCTTACCCTTTGGTGTCCTGCGAGTAACACTGTCTGCTTGAAATTGCGGACAGACCACTCCATTCCATGCATCTAGGCCCTTTGGCACAAATCAACACCGGTTCACCGATCTGAACCAAAATTTGTATACTTACCATTTGGATCCCTGCGAGTAACACTGCCTGCTTGAAATTGCGGAGAAGCTACCCCTTGGAACCCTGTGGGTTACACTGTCCACTTGAAATTTCGCCATTCGCTGCATGTAGGCCCTCTGGCAAAAATCTACACCGTTTCACCCATCTGAACCATATTTTACATACTTACACTTTGGAACCCGACGAGTATCACTGTCTGCTCGAAATTTCGGACAGACCACTCCCTTCCCTGTATTTAGGCCCTTGGGCACAAATCTGCACCGTTTCACCGATCTGCACCAAATTATGTATATTTACCTGTTGGAACGCAACGAGTACTTCGGTGAAACTGTGCGGGACCAGAAAATCACGTTTTTAGGCCCTTGAACCAATCGTGTCAAAAGTTAAGCAACACCATACTCTTCCCCGCCTGTGCTTTTTAAGCCAGCTCCCGGACTCACCAGCCATGAGCCCTTGAGGGTGTAGCACTATCCGTGGTGCACCAGAAGTGATGGAGCTACACACACCCTGCCTCCTTGAGAGCCTTGAACAGAAGACAGGAGATATTTTGAAAAGAAAGCTGACACCTCGAAGAATGAGGGTATCAGGAAAGATGAGACAAGGGCCAATTAAGGCGGCAAAGTGAAAGACTCCCTAGGCCTCGGATACCCTAATACCATCGGGGTCGGAAGAGAATAAGAGTTGACCAAGGGAGGCCGACAGGAAAGAGAACTGAAAGGAGTCCGGCACCTGTAAGTAGAAGCAATGTCGGACTCAGCTGGGGTCGCGTGGTCACCAACCCACGTCCCACAAGTTGTGAGAACCGGGAGGGGTGGGGCAGTTGTGATAATAGCTTGCTGATTCACTGCGAGGTGACATGTGAAGACTATCCAGAGTTCGATGTCTTATCTGGTATTGCTGACTATGCTGATGTTCATACAGGGCCGTTGCTCAAACCACTGTGGTGTTACGAAAGAGTGTGTGATTCACCGGCCAATGTAAATAGGACCGGGAGCCCCCCCCCCCTCCACCCGCAAACAACTGTCATCACCTACGATCCTCTCAGGTCCGTGCAGCTGGGACCCAAGCAGTACGCCATAAGCTCTTTCACTATAGTGCATCTCTGCCTTAAAAGACAGTATGGAATTAAATGTAGTATTTGCCTCTCACTCGCAATCCAATGTCCTGCAATTAGCTTCGTCCTTTTCTACCCCGGTGATTTTGCCATTTCCCATTGATTGAAAGTGACAAATCTAAGAAAATGTTTTTGTAGTCTTATAGAGAATTTTTCTAAGGCGCTATGCGATGTAACGATTCGATATCATACCTGTTAGATATAAAGGGTTATTCATTCATTTATTATCATATTTATTATTCTTATTAATTAGTACATCGATGAGATGATTTTTATATCAGATAATTGTAAGCGGTTTTTATTATTATATTCAATTAGATTTTTATTAACAATTATTTGTAAAGAGACGAAGTATTATATATTGCAACAAGACTGGCGATATGGACTAACCCTATGCGTCACAAACAGAACGTCGTAGTAGTTATTTCACCACGGCATACAGCGTCACTGTCATGAGTAACCATCACGAGTTCGACCACCGAGTTCCTTCTGGAAGGAATAGAAGCTTGATATTTCACGCATGGTGCAACAACACGCCATTTTCTACTGTACGTACGCGTCAAGTTGTGATGCAATTAGCCCTCGTGAGAGTATGAACACTAGAGAGAGGGAAGCTTACTGGGGTGGGAGACAGTCGAAGACCACGTGACAAGGAAGTTATTAGTACCTGCACCCTCGACAAGACATTCATTCGTCAATAGCTCTCAATGAAGGGAGGAAGCAATAACCTGGCTTCCTGGTATAGCATCGAACTGAGTATACTGATTCGACACTGAACGATGTCTTGCCAATATCCATATCCGCCGATAGTGGATTATATCACTACTCAACGGTCTTAACACAGATGGCAACGTAATTGAGTATGGTATACCATATCTACTGACATACTACAACATTTTTTTAGAAATATGAAACGCAACTTCGAGATCATCTTGCACACTTTTTTATGATGATACTTCAAAAGGGTGAGCAAACAATTAAATATCCGACGTCTCTGTAATATGTAACTTCAAGATAGATTCAATTCATTAATGTTTATTTTCTTTTAAATTAATTGCCGCATTGAGTAATTTTAAATTCAATTGTGTGACTATCACTATTCTGTTTTATTAATATTTTGTTTTTGCATTTAATAAATTCATTTTCTTTAACATAATGCCTATTTCTTTCATAGTGGTTAGTAAATACTATAGGCAAATCAATCATACTCCTTAAATAAGTACTGAATGGTTAGTCAACTAAGTTACACTACGGCCCGGGTAAGTGGTCTCGACTCTACTGCTGATAGCCGAGGTTAATTCTTAAATTTCGATTCACTGTCTTAAATAGGAATCTGGCGCTCAACAACTTATTATATTATACTGTACTATCGCAGGTAAGGTCACACCACAGTGTATTTATATATTCTTATCATGTATGTTTGTTAAATAGAACCTTTACAGTTGTCACCACGTTAAGGGACTCATTAAAAATGTTAGATTTGGCGCTACAACGTCGGACACGAAAACCATTCGGTATTTAGGAGAGGAGTGTATAATTTCAGTGCAAATTGTCAGTGCTTTTGGGGGACAGTGAAGTGAAGTGAAATTTTGGAAGGGCAATTGTTATACGGTGTACTTCGAGATGTCGGAAGAGGAACAGAGGCAGTTGAGAAGTAGGAATAAAGTCAAGAAAGTTAATTATAAGGAGGTTGATAGCGGTAGCGATGCTGAGAGCGTAGAGAATAATACCAAGATGTCGGAGGTAAATCTTGAGAATAATCCTGAGAGTAATTCTGAAAATAATCCTGAGGTTAACCCTGACACTAATTCAGAGGAAAATATCGAGACGAATACAGAGGTACATCCTGAGACTAGAGGTAGTCAGGAGAAACAGAAGTCCATAGAGGTCCCTGAAATCTCATTAGCTGATATCATGAGGGAGATGAATAGAAATAATAAAAATATGAATTTGAAGCTAGATAAGGATAGTAGAGAACGTCAGGAAAGGAGAGAGAAAGAAAGAAAAGAACATCAGGAGTGGTTGGAGAACTCAGATAGAGAACATCAGAAATGGATGAGAAAGGAGACTGTAATTGAAAGCAGATTGGAGTCAGAAGAAATTGTAGTTGAAAACAAATCTGAATCAGAGGAAATTGTAGGTGAAAGCAGATTGGAGTCAGATGAGATAGTAAGAGAAAGCAAAATAGAGGGGGTAGAGACTTTAGGGGATACTGAAGTAGAATCAGTGAAGACAGCCTGTAAGGAGGCAGTAATTGAAAGTAGATTGGAGTCAAGGGAAATGTTAGGTGAAAGCAGATTGGAGGTAGAGGAGATTTTAGGTGAAATCAGATTAGAGTCAGACGAGATTTTAGGTGAAAGTAGATTGGAGGTAGAAGAAATTGTAGTTGAAAACAGATTAGAGTCAGTGGAGATTGTAGGTGAAAGCGGATTGGATTCGGAGGAGATCTCAGGTGAGGAACGGCAAGTAGCGGAGATTTTAGGTGAAATCAGATTAGAGTCAGACGAGAATTTAGGTGAAAGTAAATTGGAATTCGAGGAGATTGTAGGTGAAAGCAGATTGGAGGTAGAGGAGATTTTAGATGAAAGTAGCTTAGGTAAGGAACAACAATCAGCGGAAATTTTAGATGAAAGCAGGACAGCTATAGAAGAGACTATAGAACGTAGTGAAAAAGAAGTGGAGAAGATGAGAGAAAAGATAGGGATAGAAGTAGGTAAGAAAAAGAAAGTACTAGGCACTCAAGAAATTAAGATGCAGAAAATCTTAGGTGAAGAGGATATGTTGACTAGGGAAGAATTTAATGATGGTGTAGCGGAAATTAATGTGAAATTATTAGAGGCAGAGAAGCGTGCGTTAAGTCATAGTCAGAAGAACATAATTAGTAAACAGGTTAAGAGGAGGAGAGAGATAGATAAGAGCAGAAGCAATAGGCAACGGCTAAAGAGAAAATTAAGTGATAGTAGTAGCGAAGTGAAGAGAAGACATGTAGGTAGATATTTTAGAAGTAAAATGAAAGAGAAGAGAATTAAGTTGCTAGAGGAGAAAGAATTCAGGATGAGAGAGAGAAAGAAAGCATATGACGTGCAGTGGCGTACTGAATTAGCCAGACTTGGGGAAGTAAGAGGGGGAAAGCCAAAGTACTGTGTTACTATGGATGAATATAGTACAAAGAAAGTAGAAATTAATGTTATAAGGATGGAGGAAAGTGGAATTCTAGTTAAAGATAGAATTGAAGATGAATGTGGTAAGAACTGTGAAATGCCAGAGAACGTAGTTATGTAAATTTATATTAACGATAGTTACTCTTCCGTATGACTTAAATATTAAGTAATGAAGTTTTATAGGATTTAACAGAGGTAGATAAGAAACCTGCTGTGTGTAATTTTAATGCAGTCGTGCAGTTAGGATGGTAAGGGGCGCGTAGTGCCTACGCTTATTGATTTAGGTGGTCTAAAATCATTTAATTTGGAAGACCGAGGTTGTCGTGCTATTGAGCAATTCAGGTAAGTTGAAGGTGGGTCCTTAAACTGCAGGTAAGTTGGAAAAAGTGAGGATTAAATTTAAAAAAGTAGGAAGATTATTACAAAGTTAAGTACCGGTAATCGAAAGAAAGTAATAATTATTATGGCAACCATAATTATGAATATAATGGTTATAAAGGATTAAATTTTATAAAATGAGAGAAGATAAGATGATTCAGTGGTAATAAAATTAATTAGTTGAAGTAAGTATTGATTTAATAAAGAAGTTTCATTTTGAGGACAGTGAGATTATCAGAGGATATATTTTGAGAAATTTATAAGTGGTTTAGAATTGTTAATGGTAATGCGTTGTATGAATTAACCAACATCGGGTTGAAATGAGGAAGTAGTAACATGATTAGGGCATCTGGTACTTGCTGAGAGATATGTGTGTGTGTATGTGTGTATTTTCACGTAAATGGACGTGAGTTTGAAGTAGTAGGCCAACGAAGGTAATGCCGTTGAGCAATGTGGTTTTAAGTTTTGGTAAGATGCCAAATGAAGTTGTTTTTTGAGGAAGTTTTTGGTAAGATGCCAAATGAAGTTGTTTTTTCAGGAAGTTTTTGGTAAGATGCCAAATGAAGTTGTTTTTTGAGGAAGTTTTTGGTAAGATGCCAAATGGAGTTTTAAGAAGTTTTTGGAGGATGAAGTAGGTCAGCGAGGTATATTCCGTTGAGCAATGAGTTTTTTATGGTGTCTACGGGACTACGTGAAGTTAATGTTGGGAGTTTTTTTTAAGTATATATGGATGTATGCACACAAGGTAATAAGAGATTACAAAGGTAAGATTGTCCAAGTTTTAGTTACAGTTACGCACGTTTTAAAGATATTACGAGGCTTGTTATCGAGCTAAACCACTTTTAGTAAAACGTTACTGATGATTAATAACGAATTAATGATGTGGTAGATTGTTGTCCTACACACAGGTTAAAGTAAAGATAATAGTAATAATTAGATGGTTGGCATAATATTTTCTAGAAGTGAAAGGAATTTGTTATAATTCGACGTTTTGAGGATTTTAAAGATAAATCATTTTTTTTAGTAGACGAGAAATTAAAGTTTTATTTATGTCATACGGAGTTAGTAAAGAGAAGTTTATATTTTGAAGGAAGAATAAGTAAGTTAGTAAGATAAGTGTATACCTAAGGGGTAATAATGAAGTTTCAATTAAAGGCAGGTGTAATTTACGCATTTAATTTGGTAGAGCAGAGAGGGTCTGAACTGTGTTATAACTCAGGACTTGCTTTATGAAGTGATTTTGGGAGAATATTTGCCAATTATGAGTGTCGGTGTTATTGACTATCAACTGGAACACTGTCATTATTTTAGGAAGACAATAATTAGGAAAACAAAGTGTGATGTTATTATTCCAAGGAATTAGTCGAAGCATGTAAGATTTTTTTAGCTGAAATTTAGTGTGTTATTGGTCAGTAAGAGGTGACCTGTAACTGTAAGAAGATGTGGGATTATACCACGAATAGGGGAGTTTTTTTTGTATGTGACGTGTGATGTCACGATGAGTTTTGAGAGATTCTGGTATAGCAAGAATGAGCTATAGTCCAGGCGATCGAATCAAGTAAGGAAGTGTTGACGAGAAATGTCATAATACGTTTTGAGAGAAAACTAAGTTTTTTTTAGGTATTTAGCCAGAAGTCAAATCATGTATAGACTAAGTTTAAAGTATAAGAGCATTAATATTTTGTGGAACGAAATATTTATTCCGAGGAGTTTGTCATGTGTTTTTGTGAAATAGTTTAGTGATATACGTAATTCAGGTATTGTGTAGTATTTTGTATAAGTCTTAATCATTTTGTTATGGTAAGTAAAGAATGACGATACAGTAAAGTTATATCTTGACGCTAAGTTAAATTTTATAAGATGAACGAGAAGTCAGATTTTATGTTTATTTGTGATTTTGAAAAATCAAGTTATTGTTTTCGAGAAGTAGTGAAGAGGAATTATGGTTTTATGAGAAGTTAAGAAGTCGTGGAGACTTAGGAAGTATTAATTTGAAAGGAGGCGGCCGTGGCCTAAGAGAGAATTACAGTAAGCCACGAAGGCAGGTGAGTAGTAACTTGGATATTTATGTGAACTGTTTAATAACTGCTTTAAGGGACACTAGGGCTCAGTTTTTCAACTTCCACATTTATTATCAGATTGAGTTGAAATTTAAACTGCATACATAGAATAGTAACACTAAGTCGCATACCAAATTTGAAAACAATTGGATGAAACGTAATTGATTTTTTACTAATTATATTATTAAAATATACCGTGTGATCAAAATGTTCCATGCGCATTAGCAATTGTGTAAAACGCTTGATATTTTTATTACATATACATAAAACTATTCTAAATATTATAACATTGAGACATTTCAGGAAAGTGACACATGTATGCTGTCAGATTAATTTTTTCTTTATGTGCCATCATGTCTTATGGATTTTGATAATTTTTCATAGTTTTTTAATTTTTTGGTCTGTAATTTACAAAACGGCTGGAAATATTGCAATGTTATCTTACAACACATGTGTTTCTGAATGTCCAGTGATTTTTTTAGTAAAATTGGTGAAAACCTCGTGCACATGGAGCATTTTGATTACCTAAAAACGATGTTTGGAGATAAAAGCATTTTTAAAAAATCGCATACTATATTAACCAGTTTGGCTCACCCAATGAAACTTTTGTGGGAAAAATGTGAAAAATACAATGTTTTGTTGTAGAGATAAAGAGCATGGAGACCTTTCTTTTGAGTTAACCTACGACTTTCTAGGATTTCTAGTTTTAAAAGTATAGCCTACTTTCTATGATTTGCGTTCCATCTTCTTTTTAGGCAGAGGAGATTTAAAAATGTCGCTGAGCGTTTAAAAATGGCGGTGCATGAAAATTGTTTTACTGTAATGATCCACATGGGTCCATAAAATATATATATGGAAAAAACAAAAAACAGTTATTTTGTCATTTTTGCCTAAAAAACTCAGCCCTAGTGTCCCTTAAGGTATTTCGATGTCATTATGTATTTGGGGAAATATTTACATGTATGACATATGCACTGAAATTGGAATTGCCTTAGGTATCTTGCTAAGTTTTTTTTTCCTTCAATTATTGAAATGTTACTGCATTTGAGTAATACCTTTATAGAGACGAAAGGAATATTGTGTTGTTTGCATATCGTGTGCTATGATAGTTTTAAAGTGTTAATCAGCTGGTACAACAACAATGTAATTCTACACCAGACTGACGAAAACTACGTTCACTAGATAAGAAACCAAAATTGTATGTCAAGCATACAATCACCACCATTATAAACGAGTGCAGCGTTGACATACATGTCAAAATTGAAAGTGAAGGGCATTATATGTATATTTTTTACAGCATATATATATAAAGAAAAATGAACATTATGAACATTTGGAAGAATGAGATGAATGAAAGTTAAAATGTGAATTTTTGTGAAGAATATATTTCTTGTATATTTTTGTGTATTGATGAAGAGTATATTGTATGTTGTCTTTTTGGGGGTTATAATATTTATATTTATAGTTTTTTATGTTGGATGTGGTAAGAGAAATAATGTTAAACATCATTTAAATTATTTATCTTAGGGGCGATTGTAACGATTCGATATCATACCTGTTAGATATAAAGGGTTATTCATTCATTTATTATCATATTTATTATTCTTATTAATTAGTACATCGATGAGATGATTTTTATATCAGATAATTGTAAGCGGTTTTTATTATTATATTCAATTAGATTTTTATTAACAATTATTTGTAAAGAGACGAAGTATTATATATTGCAACAAGACTGGCGATATGGACTAACCCTATGCGTCACAAACAAAACGTCGTAGTAGTTATTTCACCACGGCATACAGCGTCACTGTCATGAGTAACCATCACGAGTTCGACCATCGAGTTCCTTCTGGAAGGAATAGAAGCTTGATATTTCACGCATGGTGCAACAACACGCCATTTTCTACTGTACGTACGCGTCAAGTTGTGATGCAATTAGCCCTCGTGAGAGTATGGACACTAGAGAGAGGGAAGCTTACTGGGGTGGGAGACAGTCGAAGACCACGTGACAAGGAAGTTATTAGTACCTGCACCCTCGACAAGACATTCATTCATCAATAGCTCTCAATGAAGGGAGGAAGCAATAACCTGGCTTCCTGGTATAGCATCGAACTGAGTATACTGTTTCGACACTGAACGATGTCTTGCCAATATCCATATCCGCCGATAGTGGATTATATCACTACTCAACGGTCTTAACACAGATGGCAACGTAATTGAGTATGGTATACCATATCTACTGACATACTACAACATTTTTTTAGAAATATGAAACGCAACATCGAGATCATCTTGCACACTTTTTTATGATGATACTTCAAAAGGGTGAGCAAACAATTAAATATCCGACGTCTCTGTAATATGTAACTTCAAGATAGATTCAATTCATTAATGTTTATTTTCTTTTAAATTAATTGCCGCATTGAGTAATTTTAAATTCAATTGTGTGACTATCACTATTCTGTTTTATTAATATTTTGTTTTTGCATTTAATAAATTCATTTTCTTTAACATAATGCCTATTTCTTTCATAGTGGTTAGTAAATACTATAGGCAAATCAATCATACTCCTTAAATAAGTACTGAATGGTTAGTCAACTAAGTTACACTACGGCCCGGGTAAGTGGTCTCGACTCTACTGCTGATAGCCGAGGTTAATTCTTAAATTTCGATTCACTGTCTTAAATAGAAATCTGGCGCTCAACAACTTATTATATTATACTATCGCAGGTAAGGTCACACCACAGTGTATTTATATATTCTTATCATGTATGTTTGTTAAATAGAACCTTTACAGTTGTCACCACGTTAAGGGACTCATTAAAAATGTTACAGCGACAAAAGACTGTTGATCTCTACTTTTCTAACAGCCAATGAGATATAGTCCCCAGGCAGTGTTTGTTGTTTCACATAGTCTTCTTTCTAATCATATTTTTCAATTCGTTTGTAAATTACATGTGTCAGTACTGTTGTTAATAAATAGCCGTTTCCCTAGTCATTATTATCATTATCGTTACGGGAAAATGACCTGAATGTTACGTCCTTTATACTGTACTACTTATCACCCCCATTACCACCAGCACAAAGAGTTTATTTTTAAAATATTGCTTTTTACTTTAAGTTTAAGTATCTTGTGCCAGTTCTGTAGTAGTATTCATTATCATCCATAAGACAAGTAAAACAACCGGGCGAAGCCAGGCACTACTGCTAGTATTATCATATTCATGAATAATTGAAAATTATAAATTATTATAATGTGTGCATTAAAATCGCGCTCTGAACTTCGGTGTACCATATCTAAATATTGTACAGTCGTTCGCTTCAAGGCATGAGGTACAATTATATACAACAAACAAATATTTTGGAAATTTCCTGAGTTTTGCGTAAAATCACGCCTGTATACGAGTTACGTTACATCATGTGCCCGGCCTTGCAGAACTTGGTATATGCAGCAGGTCTGGCATCAGCGCGCTCCATTTAATGCATACTGTCTTTTAAGGTAGAGACGCACTTTACAAATGCAATTGATTGTTAAATGCATTCCATGGAGGCTCAATTCAAATGTTAAAAAACAATAATATTAGTAGTAGTAGGCTAATATAATAATAATAAGAAGAAGAAGAATTGCTGTGTAACTATTGAATGGGACTTGAAAATAAGATCGTAGTCAGGATTCGAACCCGAATCTCCTGCTATCCGGACATGCTTTGGCAGTGCTCAAAGACTATGTTGTAGTAAGATGATTTTAGAAAAATACCACTACCAGGAGCCGCAATTTTCTGTGAAAAGATCTGAAAGATACGCAAAGGTTTTCATACTTGGTAGGTTGAAATGTTTATGGTATATAAATATCAGAGATTCTTTGTTCACTCATCAAAAAAAATCCATAATCATTGTTCACCATGATTCAGAGCTTTTGAATGCTATTGGGAGACTGAGTTATTAGGAATATAATGGAGAATTTATTCATGTCTGAAATGAAAATTGCTGAAGTCATAGAGAAAGGAATTTGGTATGTTAAACAAGGAGCCTTAAAATGTTGTGTTTATTTTTCGTTATGTTCGTCGTTATGCAAAAGCTTCTTTAATTAATTTAAGCCATGGTTTTGCAAATTATGATGCTTAATTGCAAGCAAGTTTTAGCTTAATTCCATTATTATGAAAAATTAAAATAGGCTTATGTATTCACTCCGTGTATAAGTTAGGTGTTTGTTTGTGTGTGTATGCGTTGTCCACCCCTTAACAATAATTATTAAACGCATGAACCGACATTAATCAACTTGGGTAAGGAGGTATCCCTACTTCTGGGCATGCAAATTAACATTATTTTAAACAAGGACTAAAATATCTCACAGCATCCTCTATCAATTTATTGAAAACAATGTGACCGCATTTATGCTAAGAATGGGTAACCAATTTTTACATAATGTATTGTAAGGGTCATTTGTAATATGGTTTGGCATAATATTGGGCAATTTAGCATGAGCCTAGTCATGCAAGATAAATAAATACCGGTAAATAAATAAATGTATGTCTACCTTTGTGATTGCTCAGACCCTTAAATAAACTCTGTTGGGCGCCACTCATTACTATAATGAGAAAATGTAGAATACACAAGACAGTATTCCCGGGTAGCAGGACAATAAGCTTGTTTTTACAGCAATTCACTTTACCCTCCCCTTTCATATAATCAGATGACTTAAAAATAACGGTAAAAAATAATCTCAGCACAATGTGATTGCAAGATAACTTTATAATCCTTTATAAATTAAACTACTCTTACTTATCGGAAAGAACCGTACATTACTGTCTATCATAGTGAACCTTGTCTTACTTGTACTTTGGGAATTATATTCCTATATGTGCTCTTTATTTCCATCCACATACGTATTTTTGCGGGTGCCTTTATATATAACTCCAAGTTTACGAAAACTTTTCCGTAATGTAACAGAATGTGAATTCTTCATGGGGTTTAATTCGATTCACGACTACATAAAGCAGCTGGTTGTATTTTTTATCAATATGCTTCAATTTCAATTCAATGCCGAATAATCAACTAATAAACTTTTCTCAGAGCATCAATCTCCCATCTCACTGCCACCTAGATCCGTATTGGTTTCAAACCCATTACAACTTCTGCATTCTGCCGTGTCGCTTCTAGTCCATTTTATAACATATGACACAAGGCCACTAGACAACCGCCTAAGTACTACATCCACACTATATATCTGGGCACTTTCCGATTATAAAAACATAAACTATAACTATATATATATACAATAGTAAACAGTGATGAGGAGTGTCTGTGCATATCTATGATCTGTCACAAAACGCCCCCATATGTTTGAACTATATACTAATAAAAGAAAACATACAATACGGTAATTGACACTAAAACACTCCTCATCCAAAACATAACAGCATATTTACACAAATTAAACATAATCACTTTCACTTTCCTCATATAAGTCATTCTCTTCCTCTATTTGTCTTCATGAAGGTTGTGTAGCTTTCGCGGGTATCAGTTGTGATGTCACTGAAGCGACAGTTTATTTTGAGAACAAGTCTCATGCTTATGCCAAGGCATCGGACTCCATCATCTAAATCTTCTCAAATCGTTATCTCCGGAAGTCACCTTATTCTTCTTATTCATTACATATAGTCCCGTAACACCCAACAATATTTCATTACCTCCTTGAAGGAATCTGGCATAGTGATATTAATAATAATAATAAATAGCCTTACAAATCCCATAAGGGCTATGGCCTCTTGCTTTGCAGGGAATTGCTCAGTTTTAACTCATCAGGTGAGCAAGTCCTGAGAAGTATTCGGGGCCATTCTTTCTGATTGGGCCTTCTACATAGATGTGTAGCTGATTAAAAATGTAATAAATTATATTGCGCTGGGATAACATTCGCTACAACAATCTGTTATATAGAAACATATTCGTTCATTGAGTCTGGCGATATCAAGGCCTCAAATATCCATTAGTATTACGAAAATCCTAATAGCCATCAACCAATATCCGGGAGCTTCCCATTGCCACTAAACACACAGCTTACCCTGTCTAAGCACTTGAACAATGACAGAAACTGCCAAGTCTTTGAATTCCTCGTAACCGGTGATGCAGTAAGGTTATTTCTTCCCCAAGTGAACACG
Source organism: Meconema thalassinum (assembly GCA_946902985.2). Lineage (NCBI taxonomy): Eukaryota > Metazoa > Arthropoda > Insecta > Orthoptera > Tettigoniidae > Meconema > Meconema thalassinum. The sequence goes on from OX336388.2 coordinate 2,006,433,796, forward strand.
ATGATGTTTCCTCAAATTAGAGCGCGAGATGAATCGCTTTGGGCACAACAAACAAACGACAAAATGTTCCATGAGCTCTGTTCGCCGTGCAAATGACTTTTCACAAGTGCTACAAGTGTATTCCTCCACTCCAGTATGAACAACGCTGTGCTTCTTGAGGTCACTGCTCTGTGAGAAGCTTTTATTGTACACCGGACATATGTACCGTTTTTGCTGCATGTGCACCGAACGGTGTCTTTCTAATTGATGCATTGTTTTATTGGTCACTGCATGCGAATTTTCCTAGTTCTTTCCACTCCTGCCTCATCTTTGCTGTTCTTGTCCATTGTTTTCCTCCCAATTTTACGAACATGTCTGCCCATCTGATTCTTTGTCTCCCAACGTTTCGTCTTCCCGTTCTTGGGTCCCACATCGTCATTTTGTACGTCCATCGGTTGGGATCTAATCTCGCTACATGTCCACCCCATTTCCATTTAAGCTGGTCTGCTGATGTCATAGCGTCTTTCATGCCGGTTCTCCTTCTTATATCTTCGTTCCGTATTCTATCTCTCAGTGAGACATGAAGTATCTTCCTTTCCATTTTTCGTTGACATCTCTGGACCATTTGTCTTTGTTTCGATGTTAATGCCCAAGTTTGGCAACCATATAGTAACACCGGTATCACGCATTTTTCCAGAACTCCAGCCTTTATGGTGATTTTTGGAGTCTTGTCAGCCAGTATAAACTTTAGGGAACAAAAGCTCTTCCATGCTTGTCCTATTCTTCGTTTGACCTCTTTCTCTGAACGACTTGAAAATGACATGTTCTGACCGAGATATACATATTCTTCAACATATTTCAGTGTTTCTCCGTACACATTAATTGGGGCTTCTAACGCATTGGTCATCAGCTTCGTTTTCTTCGGGTTCATTGTAAGGCCCACTTCTTTACTTGTTTTGTCCAATTCCTTTATAATTTGTTCTAGCTCTTTCACTGATTCAGCCACCAGAACAATGTCGTCTGCGAACCGTAAATGTGTTAGTCTTGTTCCATCGATTCTGATGCCATATTTTCCTTCCCAGTCTAGTTTTCTAAACTGATTTTCTAGCAAACACGTGAATAATTTTGGTGAGAGGGGGTCTCCCTGTTTTACTCCCCTTTCTATCATGATGCTAGATCCTTCTCTTTCTGTCTTTATTCTGGCTTGGTTACCGTCGTAGAGTTTGCCGAGGAGTCTAACGAATTTGTTCGTTATGCATTGGTTTTCCAGTGCTTTTAAGACGCTTTCCTGTTCTACGGAGTCAAATGCTTTGTTGTAATCCACAAATGCTATTGACGTCCGAAATCGGGGAGGAGCTTACGGTCAGCTGTTTCCAATAAGGCGGCGAGATAGTGACGAGAAATAAGCAAGACAGTGATTGGATGTGCGTTTGTAATGGCTTCTAATTTATGATGGCAAAATACTACATATTATTTTCTTTCATTGATAGAAATATTTTTACACTCAATTTAAATCACAGTGCTTAATTACTACCAGTCAAAAATATTACCCACATGTAGATAGTTAATTTACTGTCTGCTGTTACATATATGAAGCCTGTACCAGGGAGCCTAGCGGTGTCGATGTTTTTATTAATTTCACAATACAGGGTGTAATTGATATGATGGAAGTCCGTTACACTGGTGATAGAAGAGACTATTCTAAGCTTCCTAGGTTAAAAAAATTGTCACCTATCTTGAAATTGATAATTAATCATGAAAAAGTCAATGTTTTTAGTTTTTTTTTTTTTTCAGAAACTAATCAGGCAGAAAGTGGTGCGGCAGGCTGGGGGAAATGAGGCGGGGCCAGGTGTGACGACACGCCGAGGGGAAGTTGTTACGTAATCGGAGCATTGACCTTACCAGTTGACGTGAGGGGTGGTAGGCTATCAGCTGTTATGAGGATAAGCGCTACCGTCTCGTAAGAAAATGTGCATTGCCGTTGTTCTTGTTGTTGTTGTTGACAACGCACGCAATGGCTTGGGACGTTAGGACCGGTAGTATTGTGTAGCCTACTTTGTAAGTGTTCATGTATAAAATAATTTCGATACTCAGCCTTGGTGTATCATTGGCGTCCGTGTCGGACCTTCTGTTGACTAGTTTCTGAAAATACTAAAAACATTCACTTAATGAAATACAGTGTGACAAAATTCCGACATCCCGTAGTCTGTTCAGAACTAGGCATTTAAGACGGAAGTAAAATACTTGATGTTTTGTTTGAGAGGCTTGGCGATTTTGGTCATTTAGCCCCATGTAGCTGGGTGTGGGTAGAATTTGTGTGATAACCTGTGTTTTTGTGGTTTCTGTAGTAATGTGGGTATTTGTAATTCAGGTGAGGATTCGGAAGAAGGCGCCGGCCCTGTGGTGTTGGAGCAGTGCAACTGCATCTCACCCGGAGGCCCTGGGTTCGATTCCCGGCTCCATCAGGGATATTAGAAACTGACGTGAGGGCTGGAACGCGGTGCACTAAGCCTCGTGAGGGCAATTGAGTAGCTGTCTGAAAGTGAGGCAGTGCCCCAGTCAGGAAAATCAAGATTAATGGCCGAGGGGACCGGATGCACTGACCACGCGTCACCCTAATATCTGCAGGCAAAATGGCTGGGCAGCGGTCGCTTGGTAGGCCTAGGCCCTTCATGGGCTGCACTGCCAGCGGTTATGGTTATTGAGAAGAAGGCGACCGTGGCCTTAAGTTAGGAACAATCCCGGCATTTGCCTGGGGATAGAAGTGGGAACCCATGGAAAACTACTTCCAAGATTTAATACTAGTACGGTACCACATGTACATATTGTGAATTGTCACATCCCATCTCCAGCCCTGGGGTGCCCATAAACTGGAGAAGGGGGGGGGGGATGTTGATTTATTGGTCAATCAACAATGTACATACATATGAAAATACACGGAAATGAAAATAAAATACAAATACATTGTTATAACACAGTGTTATAATAATAATAATAATAATAATCATTATCATCATAATAATAATAGGATAATAATAATAATAATAGTCATAATAATAATAAGAGTCAGCATGTGTAGTTCTGGTGGTCGAGTGCTAACCTTCCTGAGGGTGCGATCTACGTTCAGCCATGCAGTAAATGAATGGGATCTAATACGATCATGTCCATGGATTTCATGGCACATACAAGAGATCCTACGTACATTAAAGTCTGGCAACTCGCCATAACAAAAAGAAACATAAAAGAAGTTAGTGTGTCAAAAAGCCAATTATTACTATTATTAATATTATTAATATTTTTATTACAGTTGTTGCACTATCTTCACTCAAAGATAGACCAACAGTTCCTTAAATTAATTTACCAAATCTTTAGAGTTTCTATTTTCTATGCATAGTCCATGAAGCTGGCAAAATCCTAGACAGATCCACCATCACTAGTCATGGAGCCACTCCCCATGAAGGTGTGAAACAGCTGTTCATAGACTTGGTTTGTGTATTTCAATGTCATTGGCAGACAAGACGAGGAGGTCACTCAACTTCAGACTCTTGTCAACATTCCTTAGCGCTGGAGGGGAGGGTGACGGGGAGAAGTCAGCTGTGCTGCTGAGGGAACGAAGTGAAAGCCCGTTTCCAAGACATTGACCGACGATTTTTGTGATTTAATTCCACCTACACTAATTAAGATCCGACTTAATTTCATAAAGATACTTGCTTAGAATACCATCTTCTATCACCAGTGTAAAGGACTTCCATCATATCAAATACACCCTGTATATATATCTCTCACATAACACAAAGGACGACTTGCTGATAATAAATTGAATCCAGCAACCCTGAATTTGTATGAATGTGTTCGGTTCAAAGAAGCGTTACTTGGGATGCTCAAATCATACTTCAATATTGCAAATATTGACCTACATACTTGCTGTTCAAAGGCAAGAATATACATTCTCTGGCAAATTAAGGCTAGGAACAGCATTTTTCTTAAGTTTTCTAACCATTCGGCTATTGTCAATCGGAAGAACCCCTAAAATAAATAAGGATCACGTGAGGAATGCAAGTTTGCAAAGAGCGGATTACATTCCATGTTCGGCACAGAAGCATTAGGCTACAATTTTATCAGCATTTTTGATGTAGCTAAATCTTTGTGAATACAAATTAGAGACAATAACTATCAATAATCAACAGTACAATCAACAGTACCGGTACTTACGCTGTGGAAAGAAGTCGTCTTCACAAAAATGCAGACTGCACACTGGCATGTAACGTGTAACACGTTTTCCAATTGACAGCGCCGAAGCCCATCTTTCTCTCTGAACCTTTTGTACAGGAAAGTAGTGAAGAGATTTCGTACCCGTTTTATACTATTTCATTTCCAACCGTATACAGAGCAGTACCTCCTCGAATTTGACAATTTCCTTTCTGTTACCATCACGATGTCAATGCTTCACCATTTAAATAAACCTCACCAGTCACTATGTTTCAGCTTCAACATTCTACCGCATGGCTGCGCCATCAAACTATTCTGACGTCAATATACACCTGTAGATTAAATTCCTGAACTTTCTCCTTGAGTTGATTTATTGTTTGCAAGTGGTCTGATGTACTAAAACTCTTTCTGAATCCTGCTTGCTCTATCGGTTGCTGTTCGTCCAGTGCCTTTGTCATAGTTATAACACCCATTCAAATAATACGTAGCTATATCCTTGATATCCATTACGAATTTCAGGCACAATATTCAATACGCTCAAATTATAACTTCTCCGTCTATTAGCATCATGTATGCATTGTATAACAATTTATCTTGACAAAGTATACCCGGCAAAGTACCATTATAGAACATGTAATGCAACGGTGCTACGATATATATCTCTTCAAATTAAAAATATTATATATACCCAATATAGTGCCATCTGATTTCATTAAATAATATGCACATTTACCAACACGTCTCCCAATTGAGAACGGATCATAATAAATCAAGAAAAATTTAGATATCTGTTTATCTTCAGCGGAAGACGGAAATGGAATCTTGAGCAAAACTTTATCACCCACGCTAAATTCATCAGGAATACCTTTCTTTTGTTGGCGAATTCTCCTAGCTCCTGCCTTTTCCAAATTCATTCTCTTCCTTATTTTCTTCACTTGCCTTATCTTACTCAACAGTTCTTTTCTTCTGTTCTTTTCTTTCCTCTTTCTCTTTGTCCCTTTTTTCTTCTTTTTCTTTATCAGCTTCTTTGTTTTCTTCTGTTCTTCTCTTAGTCTTCCTTCTCCTTCTTCTGCCTTCCATCTCGTCTTTTTCTTCATCCGCCATGTCATTCCGTACCTTGCCCATCTCCACCATTCCTCTCTCCTTCCCTTCCTCAATTTTCTCCTCTTCTTTCTTGTCTGTCTCATACTATTCAACAACTCCTTTCTCTTCGCCTTACATCTCATCCTTTTCATCCCCATCTTCCTTCTCCAACGTTTCTTCACCTTATCTTTTCCCAATACTGTATGTTGTCTTCTTCATGACTCACTCTAGCACTTTTACCCTCATCTTTAGCCTCTCTTTCTTGACTGCTACTGTCCTCCTCATGACCAACCTCATCTGCTTCCCCTTTCTCTTCTTCAGTTTCTCCAATATCATCTGCTTTCTCACGCCCCCATTTCTTGAATCATTTCCTTGCCTATTATCATGGTTTCTCTGGCTATTCAAAACTTTCTTTTCTACTATTACTTCCATTTTCTTCTCTGTCCTCCAGAATTCATCGTTTATTTCTCTTCTTCAGTTTCTCCAATATCATCTGCTTTCTCACGCCCCCATTTCTTGAATCATTTCCTTGCCTGTTATCATGGTTTCTCTGGCTATTCAAAACTTTCTTTTCTACTATTACTTCCATTTTCTTCTCTATCCTCCAGAATACATCGTTTATTTCTTTCTTATTTTCGTCCATTTTCTGTAATACAGTATCTTGTTTCTTCTTCAGTTCTGTTACTTGATTAAATCTTCCTTCCCTTTCCTCTATTCTACTCAAACATTCCTTAGTATTCTCCTCTAGCACGCTATCCACCCTATCCATCCTCTCCTTTAACGTACCTTCTATCGCTTCACATTTTGTACATATCCTTCTTTCCAACAGCTCAATCTTATGACTATTGTCACCATTTTCTTTCTGAATCTCGTCTATCTGTGTTTGTAATGTAGACGTATTTACTTCCATTTCCGCTCTTATCTTCTCGCAATCTGAATCCCATTTCTCTTCCAACTTCCCTAGTTTATCATTCATTTCATCTACCTTATCTTCCACTTTCTTAATACTGTGATCTATTCCGTCAATCCTACCGTTAATCTTCTTGTCCATTTCCTCAATTCTAACGTTAATACTGTTACGGCTGTGAGTTTATGTCATCGCTCGCCGCATGAGTCACAACTGCCCCAGGGCTGGGCTGTGCCCTGCCTCGTGTATTGCGTGCGCCTTATGCAACAGGGCTACTAGGACAAAGGGATGGTCCAGAATATTCGTGACAGAGCCAGCGATGGAAACCTCGAGAAGCCGTGAACCCTGGATGGATCTAGAAACATTTATTGAGTCACCGGACTGCTATATAAGAGCGACCTGTCAAGCAGTGGTTGTTGTTGTGTTTTACGAGCAAGTGCGAGTGCTTATCCTGAGCGATAGAAGTGTGGAGACTTGCCAAACCCCTAGTGAAGCCGATTCTCTTGACAGCGAAGGGAGTGAGGAGCTTACAGGGGACTGCCTGTGTTTTGAGCGAGTGTGCTTACCTAGTGCGAGAGAGGTCATTGTGGTGAGTTGCAAAACAGTGAGTGACAGACCTAGTGCAGCTATTTCCAGCCAGCGTACGGGACCGGACTCATTAGCGAGAGGATTAACTGTGGTCTGTTGACAAGTGAAAGGGGAAGTATTCTCGACGTGAGGAAACTGGAGTAAGGTAATAATTGCTTGTATTTGCTGTTGAGTAGTGTATCTTTCTGGCCACAATAAAGTTAATTATTTCTTTAAGCAATAATTGGTGTTGTGCTTTCTACCCACCGTAATCCAGTTAACAAAAGTGCCACTAGGGGGGGGGGGGGTGTCACGTAACAATACTATTATTCATTTCCTCAATTCTAGTATTAGTATTCTTACTCATTTTCTCCATTTTATACATTAACAATTGGATCCAGCCAAGGTTAACTCCCTCTACACTCTCACATGAAACCACATTCTCTTCACTACTTGACCTTTCCGTCATTTCCCCCTCATCCCTTACGAGCATTAATTTATCTGCAGATTCCATTTTAACCTTACGCTGAACAGTACGTGTTCTTAGTACAATCTCTGACATTTCCATCTATCTTAATCACTTTACTTATCATGTGCATTTTCGAGATTATATTTTGGTGAATTGCCATAAATCGATCCCCTCGTAAAGCGGTGCCACTTTGTGATTGCTCAGACCCTTAAATAAACTCTGTTGGGCCCCACTCATTACTATAATGAGAAAATGTAGAATACACAAGACAGTATTCCCGGGTAGCAGGACAATAAGCTTGTTTTTACAGCAATTCACTTTACCCTCCCCTTCCCTATAATCAGATGACTTAAAAATAACGGTAGAAAACAATCTCAGCTCAATGTGAATGCAAGATAACTTTATAATCATACTAATATATAAAAATGAGATGGTGTGTGTCTGTCTTTCTGTCTGTCTGTCTGTCTGTTACCTAATAACGCAAGAACCACTGTTCCGATTTAAATGACATTTTGCATGGATGTAGCTGAAATACCAGGTTTACATATAGGATACTTTTAATTTCGATATTTTGCACTATTAAGAAATGGCGACCATTTTAGTGACGTCACTACACCCTTTGGTTTAAAAATTTCATATTTCCATATCAAATAAAAAGAGAACGGTAGAAAATAGCAAACTTTTGATGGCACATACGAGCTTTGAAATTTAATTTCCTATCCGAAAGGTCCTTATCACTTTTCGTGTATCTCCACCGGTTAGCGAGTAAAACCTACTTTTGTGACGTCACTACACCCTTTGGTTTCAAAATTTCATATTTCCATTTCAAATAAAAAGAGAACGCTAAGAAATAACAAACTTTTGATGGTATACACGAGCTTTAGCATTTAATTTTCAATCCAAAAGGTTCTTATCACTTTTCGTGTATCTCCGACGGTTAGCGAGTATAACCTAAATTTGTGCAATAAAATACGGTCAACACCGAGCGGTGCAGTATATCTCTATATACACACATCAAAAAAAGTTTTGCATCACCTCGGTTCCAAGAGTTCCGGAACCTTTAAATACAAAGGGAATAGAGATCAACACAAACAACATTTCAGCTCGTTTTATTGCTCATGAGACCCACACATTGCATGTTGTACCATCATACAGCTAGACTTTCAGCATTTGTGGTCCAGATTGCAGTACACACCACTACCTCTAATACCCAGTAGCACGTCCTCTTGCATTGATGCATGCCTGTATTCGTCGTGGCATACTATCCACAAGTTCATCAAGACACTGTTGGTCCAAATTGTCCCACTACTCAACGACAATTCGGCGTAAATCTCTCAGAGTGGTTGGTGGGTCAAGACGTCCATAAACAGCCCTTTTCAACATATCCCAGGCATGTTCGATAGGGTTCATGTCTGGCGAACATGCTGGCCACTGTAGTCGAGCGATGTCGTTATCTTGAAGGAACGCATTCACAAGATGTGCACGATGAGGTCGAGAATTGTCGTCCATGAACACAAATGCCTCTCCAATATTCTGCCGATATGGTTGCACTATGGGTCGGAGGATGTCATTCAGGTATCGTAAAGCCGTTTCGGAGCCTTCCATGACCACCAGTGGCGTACGTCGGCCCCACATAATGCCACCCCAAAACATCAGGGAACCACCACCTTGCTGCACTCGCTGGACAGTGTGTCTAAGACGTTCAGCCTGACCAGGGTGCCTCCAAACACGTCTCCGACGATTGTCTGGTTGAAGGCATATGCGACACTCATCGGTGAAGAGAACGTGATGCCAATTCCGTGGGGTCCATTCAGCATGTTGTTGGGCCCATCTGTACCGCGCTGCATGGTGTCGGGGTTGCAAAGCTGGACCTCGCCATGGACGTCGGGAGTGAAGTTGCGCATCATGCAGCCTATTGCGCACAGTTTGAGTTGAAACACGACGTCCTGTGGCTGAACGAAACGCATTATTCAACATGGTGGCATTGCTGTCAGGGTTCCTCCGAGCGGCAATCCGTAAGTAGCGGTCATCCACTACAGTAGTAGCCCTTGGGCGGCCTGAGCGAGGCCTGTCATCGACAGTTCCTGTATCTCTGTACCTCCTCCATGTCCGAACAACATCGCTTTGGTTCACTCTGAGACGCCTGGAAACTTCCCTTGTTGAGAGCCCTTCTTGACACAAAGTAACAATGCGGACGCGATCGAACTGCGGTATTGACCTTCTAGGCATGGTAGAACTACAGACAACATGAGCAGCGTACCTTCGTCCTGGTGGAATGACTGGAACTGATCGGCTGTCGTACCCCCTCCGTCTAATAGGCCCTGCTCATGCATGGTTGTTTACATCTTTGAGCAGTTTTAGTGACATCTATGAACAGTCAAAGGGACTGTATCTTGGATACAATATACACAGTCAACGTCTATATGCCGGAGATCTGGGAACCGAGGTGATGCAAAACTTTTTTTGATGTGTGTATATAAATAGAAAATTTGTCTGTTTTTTTCTGAATTTCTACGGAAATTTGAGTTATTTACACGTTTCAGACTGTTTTATGATAGATGCGCGCGAAAATAATGTTTTGGTCTGTCTGTTTGTTTGATTGTCTGTGGACAAATTTGTTCCCTTATAACTCGAGAAGGGCTGGGTGTATCAACGTAAAATTTGGTACAGATATCCATCAGAGGCACGACACTAATCATTGATGTAACCCTTCTCCGTACCTCTCATAAAAGGGGGCCTACCCCCTTAAAATGCATGCTGAAATAGGAGTAGAAGGACGAGACAAAAATCATTTTCAGCCCCTCGATGTGAGAGACAAAACACATTTTAAGGCCCTAAAACCAACCGTTTTTGAGATATTCCCAGAAAACTAATTTCATTTAATAAACTAATGAACGAATACAAGCCGGTAACCATGGCGACAGATTCTCAGAGGTCCATCTATTGCTGTAAGACGCAATGCAATTCCATTAATTACATTGGTGTGAAAGTTTGCAAACGGCTAGAAGGTTATCACGGAACCAAATTAAGCTGTAGAATTCATCAATACGTATAATGCGCTTAAGGGGGTCAAGGGGTACAGTAGAATTTTTTCACGCGATTTACACCTCCGGGTGTGGTACGGCAGGTCTATTATATTTCTATCCCTATATTATATTATTATTATTATTATATTATGGCGTACAACGAGGAGACAAACCCCTCGGTGCCAGAAACAAAACTTGGGGGCCCTAAAGGGTCCTCGAAAACTACATTATAAGGCCCTAAAACCAAAATTATCTGAAATATTCCCAGAAAACTAATTTAATTTAACAAACTAATGAAGGAATGGAAATCGCTAACCATGACAACATTATCTCAAAGGGTGGTGGTGCATTCTTGGAATGCACGGTACCTGAGATTATAATTTTGAATGCTTTTGCACGTTCTTTCCTTCCTTTTTGTCAAACACCAACAGTGATCATCTGTTTTCTCCTTGTTGGGCATATCTCTTATGTCTTCGTAAGTATGTTTCAGATATATAACTTCTGTGACCCACCTAGCGTCATCTAGTAGCGAACCTCTGAAGCTACTCAATGCCTCATCTTCTAAGAGGACGTACATATCCATCTGGCCACCAGATCTCGTTACTATCGTCAGCTATTTTCTCCTTGAGCAAGAGGACTACGTCTACTTCTTTACTCACCATGCTGCGCTAGTATCATCTGTTAACTCCTTGAAGACCAGCTCAGCAAGAAATCAATTTGTTGTATTTAAGTTGGCAATGCTTATATGTTCTCCTTTTGTCTCCTACCCCCCTCTCTTTCCCCTTTTTCTTGGACCCTTCGTGCTCCGTTGAGCAGCTCTCACTTCTCAGTCGGCAGTTGACTTGATCAGTCAGGGCTCAACTAGAGCCGGTCTCCTCAAACCAAGAGACACTCTCTACGTTCTACGCCATGTTGGCGCATTAAGTATCGGTTAAGGGAACTTCACCTTCGCCATGCAACCAAGATAAGTACCTGCTTCAAGTTTTAACCTCATCTTCATGATTTTACCTACCACATGCTTTTAACTATCTTTTATAGGCAGTGTGAAATTACTTATTTTGGGGCAAAATCATCCTCCGCGGGACTTTCCATGTTGAGCTTTTGTTTAATCAAGCTAATCTTAGTGAAAAGCAGCATTTCTTATGCTTGCCAAATGAGAAATCTTCTCACTACGTGGGATATTATCTAATACCCACTGTCTATAATTTACAAAGCAAGTTACTCCGTTGGATTTACTTTGGCCCCATTTTTCTACTAAGATCGTTCTGGAACCTTCCAGATCTTGTACTTTATCTGCAAGTCCTGCCGTCATGTATTTCTCACTTACTTGTGAGAATGCTATTTAAAATTGAAGAATCTCACTTCTAAATTACTACAATAGTGAATTTTCGTCCACCGCTGGAACGTTCTATGGCGCATTTAATTGTAAATCACAACTGTTTCAAGAAATAGACTCTCACCTATATAGTGCAATCAGTTCTTCCTATAATTGCAATAACTTTCTTTTCCATAAACTTTGTTTCTCCACAGTGAACATTTCATATGTTTCAATGAACTATAGTGAAAACCAGTGCTTGCTCAACTTTTCTACCGCGTCGCGATCGTCCGCTTATATTCAAATAAGGCCATGAACATTTTCCTTAATTCCCATTTCTCTTTCCTAAACCTCTCACTAACAATCTGCAATAAACTTTTAATCTAGGTCTGTTCCAATAAGGTGTCATTCCAAGAAGTGCCCTTCCATTTTTGTTGGTTTATCATTAGGTATCTCTGTATAATCTTTGTGATACGTGTCTAGCACACGTTTCAAACTTACATTGTTCCTCCCTTCAAAATCGGGGAAAACAATTCTCTAAACTCTTGAGCGAGTCATGTTCAGGTTTCACGAAATGGAAACTGCCCCATTTTTCTCGTGATTCCTAATTAAACATAGGAAGTCTAGAAACTTCCTTTTCACTTTCTTCAGGTTTCACAGCAAGTGACCTGCCCTCTTTGTATAATTCTCATATATTAATTCTGTATAAATATAAGAAGTTGTAGGAACTTCTATCTTATTTTTCACGTTGTTATTATTGTTATTTTCAAAGTTGTCACTTTCTCTAGAACATTCTCTCTTGAATTTCTTCAGGTGCACTTTTTGTACTCCAATTCACGTTCAAGCTTTAATTATTTCATTTCTCATTTGTTTAAATCTTATAAAGATTTTAGAAACATGTAAGGTTTGAAACCTTGTAAATTGTCAATTGCCTGGAGCAACCGTTTAATGTTGAAAGGTCTGCGACCCTATTTGTTAAAAAGTTCAAATGAACTATGTTTATTAAATTTATATTGCATAATTGTTAATTTCCTCAAACTTCCTGCATTGTTAAATAAATTAAATATTTGTTTTTGGATTCACAGTTAGGCAGGATCCTGGCTTTCCTAGCTCTTCCTAGGTTTATGCCCTCGTTCATATACAATAAATCGTTTGCTCTCAGTCTTGTCAGACCATCACCCTTCCCTATAGTACTTTTATTCGTGCTTGGAAGGAAATACACTACAGGCTCTCTCTGGCAAACTGCCCAAGCCTTAGCTGCGGTTCCCGTCAGCCTCGACCAAGCTCGTACCCACTTTAGGTATCCGAGCACGAATTTGCGGTGGCAACCGCTTCTAAATGGATTAAAAGTCAAATTAATAACTTTTGTGGGACTCTCCTCCTATTCTTCTATCCTTCTTTTCCAATCCCAAATCTACTTCCTTCTCTTAATCATCTTCCCTTGGTGGGTGGGTTATTCCCTAGCCTATAATCTACCCAAAAATTGGTACCAGAAACCCGGGAGAGTCCATTTTTTATTTCTATTGTTTGTCAAGTGTCATTTGACAATACTTGGCAAAGTATTAACATCTGCTTTGGATTTTTCAGCTATATCTACGTCATGCAAAGCCTGTGAACGGGAAAGAGGCCGCTCCTGTCTCCTATGGTGTGTCCCGTTCTTTCTTCCCATTCGCTGCTGCAAACTTGACAGCATCTCCAAGGTTCTACAGTTTCGTGAGTTGTATTTCAATTTATTCTCTTTATCATGGCTCCTACTGAAAAAGATGAAACTCTCATTGCTAGACGTTCTTCTTATAAAGGGCAACTCACTAGATTCCGAAATTTCATCAGCAAATTAAATCCCGCCGAGTGTGATTTAGATATCTTAACACATCGTCTTAAGTTGTACGAACGGTCTTATGATTATTATGACCAAATTCAAACCGAGATTGAATCCGCTTGTCCAGACCTTCAATCGGATCGGGACGAGGTCGAACCCTTGTACTTTGAAGGAATTGCAAAGGCCCACCAACTGACCCGCAATATCTCAGAACCGGACACTAGGGTCATCAATCCGGCCCAGCTAGCACCCGCTTCAGTTCACGAGAACAAACCGAAACCGTTACTTCCCAAGATAAGCCTACCGCACTTCTCAGGCAAGGAAGGTGAATGGTATTCTTTTTACGAACTTTACTGCTCCCTAATTCATGAAAATATCGAGATCCCAGACATACATAAATTTTATTTCCTCCGTACGTCTTTGGAATCTGAGGCCTTGACCTTGGTGGAGTCACTGCCTTTAAGCGCAGACAACTACCACATCGCCTTTAATCTCCTTAAAGAGAGATATGGCAATTTACGTTTGAGTGTCGCTCGACACATCCGCTGTCTCTTCAACTTACCTGCCGTTAAACCTAATGACGTCACATCTTTAAGAGACCTCTTAGATTCTATGCAGTTAAATGTCAGAGCGTTATACCAATTAAAACAGCCTGTCCAAACATGGGACACCATACTTATTCACCTAGCTACATCAAGATTCGATTTTTCGACACTGAAGGCCTGGGAGATCGAACTCGCCTGCAACAAGGAACATTCGTTCGAACACCTCATCTCGTTTCTCAACAGTCGATGTCAATTCCTTACAGCACTCGCATTTCAGTGCGAAAAAGTCGAAACGAATCCTCAGTGTCAAATTTTTGAAAAAAAACTTGCTTCTTCAAAGGGACATCAGCCCCCATTTGTCGAAAACAAACAAACCCGTTCTTCTTTCAATCATTCAAGAGAAGATATCAGGCCGCTTAACAAATCGTTAAAATGCACGCTCTGTAAAAAGCTTCACACATTGTATTTGTGCAAATCCTTTAAAGAATTGTCTGTCGAAGATCGAAGAAAGTTTGTCTTAAACAGCAAGCATTGTTTCAATTGCTTATCACCTAAGCATTCTTCTTCGAACTGTACGTCATCAAATCTCTGTTTCCATTGTAAAAAACCGCATCATTCTTTATTGCACGTTCACGATAAATCGAGGTCATCAGCACCCGCCTCTTTAAGCTCCTTGCAGAGCCGCTCCGAACAAACTAATGCTTCTTCCTGCATTTCCCACGCCGAAACTGTTCACAGTGCGCAAACCCTGTTGACCACTGTACAATTTGAAATCCAAGATAGATTTGGAAATTGGTTCAAAACCCGTGGTCTTCTCGATTCCGCTTCAACTCATAACTTTGTTTCGCAATCGTTGATTAAAAAACTAGGTCTTTCGTCATCGCCTACTTCTATCAATGTGACTGGCATTGACAATTTGAAAACTCCAGTTTTGCAGTCTTCAAAATTGAAAATCAGAGACGTTTGTCAAAGAAACACCAATCTTAATTTAAACTGTCTCATTCTTACCAGTATTGGCAAGGACACTCCAAGTCACTCTATCAATACCTCCGGATTAAAGATTCCTTCGCACTTAAGGTTAGCCGATCCTCAGTTTAATGCTCAAGGTCCCATTGATGTGCTTTTCAGTGCCAATATTTTTTGGAATTGCATTCGCAAACAAACACGCAAGTTATCTTCAACCGTGGTCGCTAGAGACACCGATTTTGGTTGGGTTATTACTGGTGAAATCAAACATACCAGTGTTCAAACCAAAGCACAATGTCATTTCGTTACGGCTGACATAAATCCCATTTCTGAAAAAGAGAACGCTCATGTTTCAAATCTCAATATTTTTGAAAACCACTTGTCGAAACGATGTCTTATCGTGAACAACTGCGCTACCCCTGTAAGTTGTTTAAATGGCTTTTCCTTCTTCCCGCACAAGATGGCCATTCAAGTTCGCCTTGCTTTGTGTTATTTCGTCTATCTTCTTATGTCATTTTTATAGCAGTTAATTGCTTAAACTATTCCTCGAAAACTATCTTCCCCTTGTGTAAAACCATGGCTATCAGTCACCATCACTTTGCTGTACGCTATGTTTCACTTCTTTCGTTATGTAGAAGGATGGCCACGGCCGGCTCCTCCCCCCTTCCTCGCAATTGGAAGTCGCTCATGAAACCGATTGAAACTCTGAATTCTATAGCATCTAGAATAACTATTCTTATGCATAACCTTCTTCTCAATGTCCCAGCTTGTCTTCTTTGCTCGGAAGAATTAAGCTTCTTTTTGTTGAAAATTGTCCGATTTCGTGATCCTCTCAATTATGCGAAATTGATTTCCTACTTTATTTCATATAGCTTTAAATTGCTTTTTCACGTCCAAGTTACGATTGACTGCATGTCGTGTTACTCGTTCCGCTTTAAGTTACAGCTGATTCAACAAGTGTTGTGTGTGTACTCCGAACTGCTTGTTTTTCAAACCTGTTTGTTTACAAGCCTGAATAACGCCAAGTTGTTGTTTATTTCCTGTATGATTGCCAAAGGTCAAAACAAGTTTCTCTTATCTCAACTTTGGCTGATTGCCAAGCATTGTCTGGCGAGTTGCTACTACAAGTACAGAAGCCGTTTACCTACTTCCCAAAATAAACTTGTTCCGCTTAAGGACTCTGTCAGCTATTTATATGTCTTATCTCGTTGTACTATGTGTGTCAAGGCCGTGCTTGTTTACGTCCCTCGCTTACTCATGCTCGTATTCTATAATTGTTTCGATCCCTGTTTCAAAACTTCGTTGCGTATTTCTCACGCGCTTATGTATTGCAATTTGCTTACATATTTTGCGATCTTAATGTTCATTGATGAACAAACTGGTTTTTTCTCGTCGTCACATTCGATGTGTTTTTGTATTCATACTTGTCCTGTCACGTTTTTCGCTGACTTAAGTACTTTTCTGAGTAAACCCTTTGATACTCATTATAACTTGAGGTCATTGTTTATGGCTACTCGTTTGTTACCTATGGCGTTCTTGCTTTCTACTCGCATAGTTCCTTTGTTTATTTGGTATATTCTTATCCTGAATAGATGTACTTGTTTCTATACGCTTTGTTTAAACTTGTTAATTCTCCTTTTGCATTGTATCGTAATCTTTACTAGTGCTTTATTTCCCTCAGCTTCCAGCTATTTTGTGATTGAAAGTGTTGATAATTCTCGCCTTTCAACTCCGCTTTCCAATGACCCTGATAACCTCCTTCCACTTACACCTGGTCACTTCCTTATAGGTACTTCTCTTTCTGCTCCTCCTCCTCTTCCCAATTCTTACAGGGATTCTAATCTACCTATCGCTTGGCGGAAACTTGAAGCCCTCCGTAATTCTTTTTGGAAAAGGTGGAACTTGGAATATTTAACTTCCTTGCAGGGGAGACAGAAGTGGTTTCTTTCCAGTCCCGACATTAAAGTGGGAGACTTGGTCTTAGTTAGGGATGTTTCACCCCCCCTAGTCTGGCCTTTTGGAAAGGTGACTAAGTGTTACTCTGGAAGAGATAGGAGAGTCAGGGTATTCAGAGTCTTGACCACTAATGGTCAGATCACAAGACCACTTCTCTTCAATTACTGTATCACTCTTAAATGTTTAATTGCTTATTTGTTCCCTGTTGGTGTCTGGCCCTCCCAGTATGGTGCATTCTTGGAATGCACGGTACCTGAGATTATAATTTTGAATGCTTTTGCACGTTCTTTCCTTCCTTTTTGTCAAACACCAACAGTGATCATCTGTTTTCTCCTTGTTGGGCATATCTCTTATGTCTTCGTAAGTATGTTTCAGATATATAACTTCTGTGACCCACCTAGCGTCATCTAGTAGCGAACCTCTGAAGCTACTCAATGCCTCATCTTGCAAGAGGACGTACATATCCATCTGGCCACCAGATCTCGTTACTATCGTCAGCTATTTTCTCCTTGAGCAAGAGGACTACGTCTACTTCTTTACTCACCATGCTGCGCTAGTATCATCTGTTAACTCCTTGAAGACCAGCTCAGCAAGAAATCAATTTGTTGTATTTAAGTTGGCAATGCTTATATGTTCTCCTTTTGTCTCCTACCCCCCTCTCTTTCCCCTTTTTCTTGGACCCTTCGTGCTCCGTTGAGCAGCTCTCACTTCTCAGTCGGCAGTTGACTTGATCAGTCAGGGCTCAACTAGAGCCGGTCTCCTCAAACCAAGAGACACTCTCTACGTTCTACGCCATGTTGGCGCATTAAGTATCGGTTAAGGGAACTTCACCTTCGCCATGCAACCAAAATAAGTACCTGCTTCAAGTTTTAACCTCATCTTCATGATTTTACCTACCACATGCTTTTAACTATCTTTTATAGGCAGTGTGAAATTACTTATTTTGGGGCAAAATCATCCTCCGCGGGACTTTCCATGTTGAGCTTTTGTTTAATCAAGCTAATCTTAGTGAAAAGCAGCATTTCTTATGCTTGCCAAATGAGAAATCTTCTCACTACGTGGGATATTATCTAATACCCACTGTCTATAATTTACAAAGCAAGTTCCTCCGTTGGATTTACTTTGGCCCCATTTTTCTACTAAGATCGTTCTGGAACCTTCCAGATCTTGTACTTTATCTGCAAGTCCTGCCGTCATGTATTTCTCACTTACTTGTGAGAATGCTATTTAAAATTGAAGAATCTCACTTCTAAATTACTACAATAGTGAATTTTCGTCCACCGCTGGAACGTTCTATGGCGCATTTAATTGTAAATCACAACTGTTTCAAGAAATAGACTCTCACCTATATAGTGCAATCAGTTCTTCCTATAATTGCAATAACTTTCTTTTCCATAAACTTTGTTTCTCCACAGTGAACATTTCATATGTTTCAATGAACTATAGTGAAAACCAGTGCTTGCTCAACTTTTCTACCGCGTCGCGATCGTCCGCTTATATTCAAATAAGGCCATGAACATTTTCCTTAATTCCCATTTCTCTTTCCTAAACCTCTCACTAACAATCTGCAATAAACTTTTAATCTAGGTCTGTTCCAATAAGGTGTCATTCCAAGAAGTGCCCTTCCATTTTTGTTGGTTTATCATTAGGTATCTCTGTATAATCTTTGTGATACGTGTCTAGCACACGTTTCAAACTTACATTGTTCCTCCCTTCAAAATCGGGGAAAACAATTCTCTAAACTCTTGAGCGAGTCATGTTCAGGTTTCACGAAATGGAAACTGCCCCATTTTTCTCGTGATTCCTAATTAAACATAGGAAGTCTAGAAACTTCCTTTTCACTTTCTTCAGGTTTCACAGCAAGTGACCTGCCCTCTTTGTATAATTCTCATATATTAATTCTGTATAAATATAAGAAGTTGTAGGAACTTCTATCTTATTTTTCACGTTGTTATTATTGTTATTTTCAAAGTTGTCACTTTCTCTAGAACATTCTCTCTTGAATTTCTTCAGGTGCACTTTTTGTACTCCAATTCACGTTCAAGCTTTAATTATTTCATTTCTCATTTGTTTAAATCTTATAAAGATTTTAGAAACATGTAAGGTTTGAAACCTTGTAAATTGTCAATTGCCTGGAGCAACCGTTTAATGTTGAAAGGTCTGCGACCCTATTTGTTAAAAAGTTCAAATGAACTATGTTTATTAAATTTATATTGCATAATTGTTAATTTCCTCAAACTTCCTGCATTGTTAAATAAATTAAATATTTGTTTTTGGATTCACAGTTAGGCAGGATCCTGGCTTTCCTAGCTCTTCCTAGGTTTATGCCCTCGTTCATATACAATAAATCGTTTGCTCTCAGTCTTGTCAGACCATCACCCTTCCCTATAGTACTTTTATTCGTGCTTGGAAGGAAATACACTACAGGCTCTCTCTGGCAAACTGCCCAAGCCTTAGCTGCGGTTCCCGTCAGCCTCGACCAAGCTCGTACCCACTTTAGGTATCCGAGCACGAATTTGCGGTGGCAACCGCTTCTAAATGGATTAAAAGTCAAATTAATAACTTTTGTGGGACTCTCCTCCTATTCTTCTATCCTTCTTTTCCAATCCCAAATCTACTTCCTTCTCTTAATCATCTTCCCTTGGTGGGTGGGTTATTCCCTAGCCTATAATCTACCCAGATGGCATCCAACTTTCCATCTATTTCTGTAAGAAGTAATGTCACTCTATTTATTACATTTCTGTGAAAGTTTGTAAATGGCTATACGGTTATCACGGAACCAACGTAGACTGTATAATTCATCAATGCAATTAAGGGGGTCAAGGGGTAACCTAGATTTTTTTCATGCAATTTTCACGTGCGACATATAGTACAGAAGGACTATTATATCTCCAAACATTTGCAAAGTGAAATGCCATGCCCTGTGGTTCAGATTCCACGTAAAATGGAGGTCCCGTGGCTTATGATGATCTCGCGATTAATGGTCACGTAAAACTACAATCATCCTTTATATCTCCAAACAGCAACATTATTTTCAAAAATTCCTGAATTGAATCAGCATTTTTTGCGGCTTTTAGGAATTTGGGCCATTTGAGACTAAAGAACCTGAATTTTCATGCACCACAAGCCTTTATAATTTATCAAAGAGGTCTTCCTGTGTATGTGGACCTAACACAAAGTAGAGGGTCATTTTTTATGTGAGGTGTATTGCGTTTCTTCTACAAGTCTTTCAATTCTATTTCACGTCAAGAAGTACAAGTTAGGTGAATTTAGTTTGAGAGCAAATTTTAACTAATCTTTCTTTTGTCGACATACGGGTTCATCGTAAGGATGATTTTGTTTCATACTGTGGGGTAGATATACCCATATTTGGATATCTGGGTGATATGTTGTAGACAATAGAATTGTCTGTCTGTCTTTCTGTGTATCTTTATGTACGCCTATAAATCGTGTTCGTAGGGGTGGTGCATCGTAAAATTAGGTATGGTAAACATGAGTCAATACACCAATCATTTATAAAACCCTTCACCGTACTTTTCATACAGTAGAAGGGTGGATATAGGGAAAAACTTCTCAAAATACATGCTAAAATAGGTGAAATATAAAAATTATCCTAGAAGGACGACCAAAGCATATGTTGCACTTCTCAATGTGAGACAAAAAATTCGCGAGTCTATAAAGGATCTCCGAAAACCACATTATAAGGCCCTTAAATTAACAGTGTGTGTGATATTCCCAGAAAATTAACTTCGTTCTGATAAACTTATGAAGGAATTACAAGCTGCTAACCATTGCAACAGTAGCTCAATTGATAATGTCTGGTGCGTCTCTAAAAGCAACAGTACTTAAAAGGGATGTAACACCAATAACATTGTTATTATTATTATTATAATGTCTGGTGTTAACACCGAACACCGTTCGAAGAACGGGTACTTCTGCTAGTGCTTTATAAATTAAACTACCCTTACTTATCGGAAAGCGCCGTACATTACTGTCTATCATAGTGAACCTTGTCTTACTTGTACTTTGGGCATTATATTCCTATGTTGTTGTTTGAGTCTTCAGTATTTTGACTGGTTTGATGCAGCTCTCCATGCCTTCCTGTCCTGAGCTAATCGTTTCATCTCTACATAGCTCCGACACCCTACATCCAAGGCAATCTGTTTAACATATTCTAACCTTGGTCTACCCCTACAGTTTTTGTCCTCGACCCTTCCTTCCATAACTAAGCTTGCTATTCCTGGGTGTCTTAGTATGTGTCCTGCGAACCTATCTCTTCTCTTCATTAACAGTCGCCAGAAACATCTCTCCTCTCCCACTCGTCTTAATACCTCTTTGTTTGTAACCCTATCTACCCATCTGATCTTCATCATTCTCCTGTAACACCACATTTCAAATGCTTCAATTCTCCTCTTTTCTGCTGCACCAATAGTCCAAGTTTCACTTCCATAGAGCGCCACGCACCAGACAAAGGCTTTCAAAAATGACTTCCTAATACCTAAATCTATATTCGATGTCAGCAGATTCCCTTTTTGTAGAAATGCTTTCTTTGCCTGAGCCAACCTACTTTTTATATCCTCTTTGCTTCGTCCATCACTGGTTATTCTGCTTCCTAAGTAACAGAAGTCTCCTACTTCCTTCAGCTTTTCACCAGCCAATTTGATCTCCATAGAGGTTTCTGATTTATTTCGGCTGCATTCCAGTATTTTTGTTTTACATTTATTAATTTTCATCATGAATTCTTTCCGTAAGACGGAGTCCATACCATTCAAAAACTCATTCAAATCCTCAGGCTTGTCGGCCAAGATGACGATGTCATCAGCAAATCTCAGAGTTGAAATTATTTCTCCTTGAATCTTCACTCCCACTTTAAATTTTTCTCTAATTTCCTTCATTGCTTGTTCAATGTAAAGATTGAAAAGTATGGGTGATAAGTTGCAGCCTTGCCTTACACCTTTCTGAATACCAGCTTCTCTCTCATGTCCTTCAACTCGAATGACTGCTGTCTGGTTTCTGTACAGATTGTATATCACTCTCCTATCCCTGTACTTTATTCCAAACGATTTCAAAATGTCAAACAATTTAGTCCAATCAACATTATCAAAAGCCTTTTCTAAATCTACAAAAGCCATGAACGTTCTCTTATCTTTCCTTATTCTACCTTCCAAAATCAGCCTAAGACTTAGTACAGCTTCCCTTGTTCCTACGTTTCTCCTGGAACCAAACTGGTCTTCACCCAACTCCGTTTCTATCTGGCTTTCAATCCTCTTGTAAATTATTCTAGACAGGATCTTTGAAGCATGAGTAATAAAGCTGATTGTACGGTAATCTTCACATCTGTCAGCTCCCACTTTCTTTGGTATAGGGATGATTACATTCTTCTTGAAATCAGGGGGTACCTCACCTGTCTCATAAATCCTACACACCAAGTGAAATAACCTGATCAGACCTTCATCTCCTATGCAGCGTAGCAACTCAATCGGTATATAATCTATGCCTGGTGCTTTGTTCCTGCTTAAGTCTTCCAAAGCTCTATCAAATTCTGATCTCAATATTAAATCTCCTTTCGCATCCTCATCAATTTCTTCCTCCCTTTCCATTACATGATTCTCAATCTCCATTCCCTTATACAAACTCTCGATGTAATCTTTCCATCTCTCAACCTTTTCTTCCCTATCTGTTAGAGGCTTTCCATTTGTGTCCTTAATATTACAGCACTTAGTCTTCTTTTCCCCCAAAGTATTCTTAATCCTTCGATAAGCTGTGTCTACTTTTCCTAATTGCAGACAATTTTCTATACCTGCACATTTCTCTTTCAACCATTCTTCTTTCGCTTCCTTGCACTTCTTGTTAACCTCATTTCTCAGACGTCTGTATTCTGCTTTCCCCTTTTCATCTCTTACATTCTTGTGTTTCCGCCTTTCATCCATCAATTCTAGTATATCCTGAGTGATCCACGGTTTTCTCCCTATTCTTTCTTTCCTACCAATGTTTTCTTCTGCGGATTTTGTTATTTCATTCTTCAAAAGTGCCCATTCGTCTGCAATTGAAGTTTGTTTAGGGGTTTTCATTAGTCCTTCCTTTATACTCTTCTTGAATCTTTCGTTTAAATCCTTCTCTTTCAGTCTGTCTATTGCCCACCTTTTTGGCTTTTGACTTTTCTTCAGTTTCTTCAACTTTAATCTGCAATTCATTACAACCAGATTGTGGTCAGAGTTTATGTCAGCACCAGGATATGTTTTACAATCCAAAATCTGTTTTCGAAACCTCTGCTTGACCTATATGTGCTCTTTATTTCCATCCACATACGTATTTTTGCGGGTGCCTTTATATATAACTCCAAGTTTACGAAAACTTTTCCGTAATGTAAAAGAATGTGAATTCTTCATGGGGTTTAATTCGATTCACGACTACATAAAGCAGCTGGTTGTATTTTTTTTATCAATATGCATCAATTCAATGCCGAACAATCAACTAATAAACTTTTCTCAGAGCATCAATCTCCCATCTCACTGCCACCTAAATCCGTATTGGTTTCAAACCCATTACAACTTATGCATTCTGCCGTGTCGCTTCTAGTCCATTTTATAACATATGACACAAGGCCACTAGACAACCGCCTAAGTACTACATCCACACTATATATCTGGGCACTTTCCGATTATAAAAACATAAACTATAACTATATACATATACAATAGTAAACAGTGATGAGGAGTGTCTGTGCATATCTATGATCTGTCACTTTTACTTTTACGCTCACCGGTGTATCGCAGATTCTTTCTTCTTTTATAAGGAAAATATACCAATTCAAAACAACCATTTATTGGCACTTCTGGATGCCATGACAATTAATTTTACAACAGTGGACAAAGATGACAATCTTAATGTAGCATCTTTGCCCAAAAGATATGACATACTCCCACCTTGAGATGGTGGAAGAACAACTCAACCATACATAGATAACTATAATTACCTCAAAATACAGTAATCATAAATCTAATCTCTTTGGTATATTTACAGCTGTACCACTTTTAGTGGTTACTCTTGACATCCCTTCTCTCAGAGGAATAGGGGATTTAGATATGCATCTTGGTTGGACCTTTCTATTGTCAGACCAATTTGATGATACCTCCAAAGGATAAACTCTCTGAATGGGACGGAGTAGTGATGTAGTAGCTGTTTCCAAGCGTACAAGACGAGTCACATTATCCTTCCCTGGAATGATCTCCATAACAACGCCCAATGGCCAATCAATGCGTTTGGCATGGTCACTTCCTATCATGACAATGTCTCCTATTTTATCTGAGCCTCAGCTTTCTTGGGATCAGGTCTTTGAACCAATAGTCCTAGGTATTCTGATCTGAACCTGTTTCTCAAGTCAGTCATTAGTTTCTGTCGATATCTCAGTTTCTTATTGAGCGAATGCTCATCGACAGCTTCACAATCAGATACTCCAGTTTCATTTATATCATGTAAAAATAATGCTGGTGACAAAGGAAGCAGTTCACTGTCCGAGTCAGAAATGTAAGTCAGAGGTCAAGAATTAATAAGTGACTCTGTATCACACAGGACAGTGTCCATCTCTTCATAGGTAAGAGGGGCTTTACCTAAAACTTTCCGAAGAATCTGCTTCAATATTCCAACGAGTCTTTCCCAGAATCCACCCCACCAGGGGGCTGTAGGTGGAATGAATTTCCACTCTATTTTCTTCAAGCTGCTGAATTGCACGATCTTATTCCAGTCAACGGATTTCAAATCATTTGAAGTGCCCACAAAGTTCGAACAAATTATCAGAATAAATGATTGCTGGCCTTCCTCGACGAGCAACAAAACGTCTAAGTCCCTGAAGAAAATTTTCAGAAGACAAAGATAACAATAATTCCAGGTGTTTAGCTCTATATACAATACATGTGAATAAGCAAATCCAAGCCTTAACACCATCTCTTAAATGTAATGGCCCTGCCAAATCAACACCGACTACCTCAAATACCGCAGAGTCTTTGATTCGATCCTTGGGCAGAGGGGCAAGGGGAGCCTGTAAATTACGTCCTACATATCTTACACAAATAACACACTTTGACAGGATATGTCGAACAGTCTTCCTAGCCTTTGTTCCCTCAAAATGCTTAATAATATTTGAACACCAGCATGAGCGTTCTTTTTGTGCTCACTCATAATCAAACGATGCACCACAGGATGGTTTGAAGGCAAGACAATAGGGGTACAAAATACTCACTGTCACTACGATTAGTTTTCATTCTCAGAAGTCCCTCCTCATCCCTAAACACATGTAGTCTACTGAGACTTTTGTCATTTTTTGAAGAGAAAGACTCTTCCTGTACCAATCTTGCGACTATTTTTTCTGCTGACATTATCTCCTCACATGATAATTCTCCACGAGCTCTTGTAAGGTTTGGTCTTCACGTATTTTGGATAAACCTCTTTATCCAAGCTACCAACCGAATTATTTTTCCATAGCTTGAAAAATATAAGTAATACCAATTAAAATCTTGGTACCTGCACTGATCATTATTTACATGTTTTGGGGTGCTACATAACTCACATGAAGTATCTACAAAGTAACTCATTGATTGAGTTGATTTTCTCTTTTCTTGCAAAATCAGCTCTGCCTCTGCAGGTGGAACTTCATCAGGCCACTCTGGCCGGTCCTTTCGTAAAAACTCTGGCGCCTCCCACCATAAAAGTGCTAACAATTTTTCTGCCAGACAACCTCTTGAAGGAAGATCTGCAGGATTCAAGTGGCCAGGAACATATCTCCACATTTCAGGTAAAGTCAACCGATGGATTCCTTTAACACGGTTGTTGACAAACACAGTCCATGTTTCTTCCTTTCGAATCCATGCTAAAACCGTTGTCAAATCAGTCCAGAAATACAACTTGACATCTTGGTAGTTTTGTCCTTCTAGCACTGAATTACCTAATCTAGCTCCCACTGTTGCAGCAATTAGTTCCAGTCGGGGAATGGTGACTGTCTTTAATGGGGCCACTCTTGCTCTGGCTGCAAGAAGGTGTACCTTACTTTCACCATCAATTTGTAGTCGTATGAAGACTACTGCAGCATAGGCTTGTGCACTAGCATCACAAAAAATATGTAGACTGACATCCCTGTGGTTCTTGGAATAATGAAACCAGCGTGGAATTATTATCTCTTTCAGGAGATAAAGGCTTGAATACCAAGTTACAAATTGGTCCTTAATATCAGTAGTACCACCTCTTCATCCCAAGATATACCACTTAGCCATATCTTTTGCAATAACAATTTAGGAACTAGAAGTACTGGACTAACTATGCCGATCGGATCAAATACCTTTTGTGCAACTGACAGAATGGATCTTTTCGTGATCACTCCCAATTCATGGTTCTGTAACCATTCCAAGTTTAACAATAAAGTGTCAGATTCCAAATCCCATCGTAAACCTAGCACCGCTGTCTGTCCTACAAGAATGAAAGCATCATTGTTGGCCTGCCAACCTCTGAGGTTGAACTTTCCTTCCTGCATCACATCACGTGCTTCATTAATGAATTCTTTCAGTTCTGATTCAGTATCAACACTGGTTACAACATTGTCCACATAAAGGCTCTGTTTAAGTCTTGATATCTGTTCTTTACTATATTGACAATCTTGCATTGCCTTGTCCAAATGGTAATCAAGAACTGCTCCTAAAAGGAAAGGGCTACATTTTAATCCAAATACCACCCTCCGATGCCGAAATATCTTTATATTCTTCCAGTCATTTGGATCACACCAGAAGAACCTAAGAAAATCTCTATCTTCTTGACGAACACTTATTTGTAGAAAAGCCTTTTCTACATCAGCTGTCACCCCAAATCTCCCTTCCCGAAATTTTAATAACAGGGAAGGAATCTGTTCAATCAAATTGGATCCACACTCTAAACAATGATTGAGAGAAGGAGCATTTCTATCTCTTGCTGATGCGTCAAATACAGGACGAACTCTGGTAGTGCTATTTTCCTTAATAACAACTCGATGTGGTAGATAGTGTCCATATTTCCCTACTTCTTTGACTGGTAATTCTTCAATAATTCCCAGTTCTTCCCACTCAGCTAGAACTGCATCGTATTAAATAAGAAGATTTTGAGACTGAAGCTTTCTAGTGGTAGATTCTAACCTTTTGATTGCTAGCTCCCTGTTACTAGGAAGAGCCAAGCTATCTTCTTTCCATAGCAATGAAACTTCGTAACGTCTCTCATCATTTACAGTAATACCTCTTAGAAAATCATCTCTAAGTTGAAGCTTTCTTTCATTTTTGGACATTTTAACAGCTGAGTCTGAGATTCCAATGGCATCTAGTCTCCAGAGATCGTTGATCTCATTAACAAACAGAGCTGTAACTTCTTCTGCCAAGTTAACAGAAGATTGTTGTGGAACTTTCCCCATCAAAGTCCAGCCTAAATTTGTTTCCACAGCAACCAAACCAGAAGAGAGAACTTTAATATTTCCTGTCAGAAGTCTTCCCGCTACATCCGCCCCAATCAGCAAGTCCACAGGCCTAGACTCATCCCCAATATCTGTTAGGCTGATATTCCCTTCCTCAAGTTCATTCAACCAAGGTCCTTTCTTGACCGAAGGGATGCCATTACATATTAAAACCTGATCCAATACTTCAAAATTACATTGATACTTTCCATCCAGGCTTTCAATTTCTACTTTGTAACATGAATGTTCATTAACACTTGTTTTCACTCCCCCAAAAAGGTCATGTTTAATTTTTTCAGTTCTGACTGGAGTGTAACCTAATCTTTTAACAATGTCTTTCTTAACATAGGATCTCTGTGATCCTGAGTCAATTAAGGCTCTAACAGAGAAGGAAGAGCCAATACCTTTCATCTTTATAACCAAGGTTTGCAAAAGAACTTTAGGATATTTAGAAATATTACTCAGCGAATTAGTCTTTTGTTCATTCTTTCCCCCGGACTGCCTGTGTTCGACATTATTATGTGATATATTTTGTTTATTCTGAGGTAAATCAGGGCACATCAGAACTTGGTGGCTCTGACTACAAATAATGCACCGTACTACGTCTTTACATTTATTGACACAGTGTCCTTTCTTAAAGCACTTAAAACACCCACCCTTCTCCTTTAGGACCTTCTGTTTCTCAGATAGACCTAATTTTTGTGCTTTAAAACAATTAAGGGCATCATGTTGACCTCCACAAAAAATACAGTACCCTCTCCTCTCCTCAACTGGGTTAGTGTTTAACAAGTCAGCTGCAGTAGTAATGTGCTCTGACAATTTGGGTTGGTCTCTACTCCTGTTATTATTTTTGATTCCAAAACCGGAAATTGCTAAAATGATACGTTCCTCGACTTCCACTTCCCCTTTCATGAATAGCATGAGATTGTCTAACCTATCTTTCGAATCACGTGTGTGATCAAAATTGGAACTTCTTTGCCGGGCCCTAAGAAACTCCTCAGGCATACATGACTCTACTAAAGGATACAACATAGATGCACACTTATCTGTTGTAACACCTAAGGTTTCAAGTGACCGTATGTGCGATTCCAAGTTGTCATAAAGGCTACACATTCAACTGCCATCACCGGGAGTGGAAGATTTCTTAAGAACTAAAGATAACAACTCTCTTACGTAAACTTCAACCAACAGATCATCTCTACCGAACCTGCTCTTTAAACATTCTACTGCCTTCGTATAATTTTCCCCAATAGGTGGAAAACTTTGAATAATTTCTCGAGCACGAGACCCTTTCACTGTAGCTCGCATTAAGTATTGAAACTTATCTTCCGGTGCAATATCCGGATCCTTGTCTATCTTTTCAAACTGGCCCCAGAACTGAAGCCACTGTTTTACATCGCCATCAAATTTCCTTAGATCAATTTAGGTAGTTTGAATTTTCTCTTGCTCACAAGATCTACACTGCTACAATCACTGTTGTCTTGAGCGATGCCTCCTGAAGGTAGAATATATTCAACACTCACCTCTATATCAAGAAATTGACGTTGATAGTCATCGGCAAGTCTACATTCGTCGTCCAAGTCCTCTTGGCCGACGTCAAGTTTTGGACTTAGGACCTTACCATCCAGCTGCAGAAGCTCATCATTTTTCTTCCGAATTAAAGAAAGAGAAACCTGAACTTTCCTTCGCTTTTCATGAGCTGTCATCTGGACGTCCTCAATTTCACCTTTGAGGTTATTCAACTGCCTCGAAAACGCCGCTCGTGTTACCTTACGTAGCTTTATCGCTCGATCCAGTTCACGTTGAGTTGTCTCCATAATTAAAATATATTGATATATTTATCCTATCACTGGTCGCCACTTATTTTACTTTTACGCTCACCGGCGTATCGCAGATTCTTTCTTCTTTTATAAGGAAAATATACCAATTCAAAACAACCATGTATTGACACTTCTGGATGCCATGACAGTTAATTTTACAACAGTGGACAAAGATGACAATCTTAATTTAGCATCTTTGACCAAAAGATATGACAGTCACACCTTATAAATCCACTACCCTCACTGCAGTATTTTGCGGTATTAGTGTGGTGTTAAACATCATTATCGGCCATATTGTTGATGTATCAACTACTGGTCATGTCACTTTTAAACGTTAACCCCCACCTCAATTAATATACCGTAAACTAAAATTGTTGATAAATATTTTGGTATTACCGCTTTACCAATTTGTTGAAAAACGTTTTTAAGGACGCAGTAGCATAAATAAAATGAATCTGCTCTTTCCAGCCCCTCAACTTGTCAAGCTTTCACAAGATAATTACACACAAAGTGAAGCTCATAGCTTGACATAAATCGTGGCACTGTATGTTTTCGCCATCCTTCTGGCCATTACCTGTCATAAATCACGAAATAAAAAGTACCCTCTGTTACAAAGTTTAGCAAGTTAAGAAGAGGTCACTGAACTCAACAACTATGTAACCTGTAACCTTGGATACGGTACATCAATCTTACATAATCTGAAAAGTTGAAATATCAATCTGCTTTTATAAAAGCTCTTCTTAATTTTGTTATTGGTGATTTCTTTTACATCAGAACAGTGGTTATCTGAGCAGCTTGTAGAAATTCCATCATTCAGGTAAATCCCCATATCAGATTTTTCAACACATTTGTATTGGTAGACACACACTGCTTTTGTATGGTACAGCTTTTACCATCATCTCAGCAGAGTATTCGTAGGTCATTTCTGCGTATTAGTTTACAATTCTAGCTTAGAGCGTATTGCTTAAGTATATGATCTCAATAGTAGCTACACCTTCATAGAACATCACAGAATAGTGGTGGAGGGAGACTGCTTGTTGATAGGATCGTCACTTCTCAGTCTTGCAACAATGTACAGTAGATATTTAAAGCCCTGCGTGGGTGCAGATATCCGCAAAATTTTTCGCCATGCGGATATAGTTTACATGGCTGTGCGGATAGCGGATAAGCTGCGGATAATGTTAGGAGAAAATTTGTGGATAGAATTCAGAATACAATGTGAACTTGTTTAATATCATTATTGTACCGTGATTTTCACGTTACAATGTCTGATGTTTCTAAAACTTGCCCTTGTACATGAACTTAACCTAGAAATCCAACCTACTTCAATAAGATTCATCTTTCCATATATTTCCCACAAATCCTTCTATATTATCAGCTGTGGCCAATGAGATCGCAATCCTGTCGAAAGGTGATTGGCTATTGCTCTGGATCCATCACAGGCCATTTTGCAAGTACCGACAACTGTTAAGCAAAAATAATTGTAACTTATAATAGTCAGGTTTTGGCTTAGTCTGAGGTTGTGTTGGCAGTTCCGAATCAACACTGAATTAAGGTCAACAATTTAAACAATAAAACATCGACACTCGATCTTGGAAGGGTTTGCAAGTCAGATGTAAAATTTTTCTAAGGATTTATCGGGGGCGAGTTTTACTCGTATCGGAACCCCGAAGAGTTTGTATTGTACTCATTTCACTAAAGCGAAATTTATTTCTTAATATGTATTATAATCTGCAGCAAAGGTAATGTCTTATATGTTTAAAGATGTACGGTAAGTGGGCTTTGGGTTGGCAGATTAGTCCGAGACCCAATATCTATTTCTTGGCTTGTGATCAGCACAACATTTTTAATACTCAACTTGTTTAATTGTAAATGGTACGGAACCTTGAGTTTTATTTTCTGTAGTACCTAATTTTGCCTTTTAATTTATTTGAGTAGATTTTTCTTTTGTTTCTGTGTCTGATCATTTATTACTTGTTTTATGAGTTGTATTTCCTTTATGGATTAATTAATTCTGCTTGCCTTGTGCTACGGCCTGAGAGCCGTTTTATGTCATTTTATTGAGATCGGACAAAATCTGCCAAGCCCTTGTAAGCCTTACGAAGTACCAAATCACATAACCTAAAATTGTGCGATCCACAGCTCTCATATTAATTATTAATTTATTTTCCTTTTATTTCTTGGCCTTCTGATGGTAGTACTTCTCTTTTATAAAATTTTGTTTCGCTTTATTGTTCGTTTCCTGGCGACGGTCGCCATTTTTTTTTTCTGGATATTGACATAAGATTGAGATGAAAGCAGTCAGTCGAGCTGTAATTTGATCCGCTTCATTAAGTATTTGGTTTAATATTTTGAGCGGATAAACTTCTATATGTCATTCGTGATTTGATTTCTACCTTCATTGCGAGGTTTACTATTTTTGAAATATAACATATTGGTAATTATTGCTTAAACCCTCCTTTGGGTAATCTAACTTTTGCCGAATCTTAGGCACTCTTTCGACCACTTAAGAGGGGTTTGGTTTTGCGATTTTCTTCCCCTGTCCTTTCTCCTTTTAACATGATTAATAAATTATGATTATTTTTGGGGTCTGTAATAAGCCTTACCTGTTGTAATTGATGTTATTACCTTGTTCTTCCTTTGATGTATTTGGCGTTGTTTGGATGTAATTACTAGCCTAATTAACGTATTACCTCTTCCTTGATCTGTTCTTTATTTGTAATTTGATTTTGTTCTTACATTATATTTGTTTTGCAAAGACGTTGTTCTTTATTTCCTAGTTAAGATATGATCACAATAGCTTCTAACACGGTTCTGGGATTGAGGCTCTCTTTCACACTACGGTCTTCTTTGTACCGGTACAATTATTAGGACCTGGATGTTTCATGACGTATCATATTTTTCCATTTTTTTTCATGGCAAATGTACGATGATGATTTAAGCTAAACTCATTCAAATTATGTCATTAAGCATAATTAACACTCTGAACAGGAAAGGGTTGCAATTCTGGCTGTATAACATTCATTTTAAACATAGCATATGATACACAAAGCCTAAAGGAACAAATTTTTCCTCAAATGTCTTAATATGTTGCGTTGGTAATTTATGCTTTATCTAATCAAAAATATTATTGTTATGCCAGTCGATTCTGATAACAAACGTGCGAATGCGGGAAAAATCGTGTGGATGCGGGACGGATGAGGATAACAGTTGTGTGGATGTGGGGTGACTGAGGATATCAGTTGTGCGGATGTGGGGCGGATGCGGATAACGTTTTGTTTATCCGCGCAGGGCTCTATAGATATTGTAATAAGTAGTTGTTTCTCGAGTGATTAATGCTTTAGTATTTATCAGCAATAGTTGCCACACTTTCTAATTTTTGCCGTGGTTCCTGATCTTAGAGGGTAGAGACCGTTTGTGGGTACAATTTTGTCATGTGTATTTGGATCTGATGATGCTCGCTTGACGAGCGAAACATGTCATTCCATAGTTTTTTCCTTATTCTGTAGTCCATAGAAAATATAATAGACTATAGTTTCTTAATCACATGTAATTGTTTTCAGGTTGTTTTTTCGCATTTCCAGTAATTATGATTATATTGTGTTGATCGTCTGACCAGTAGTTTAAAATGTATGTACTCTATAGCTCAACACTTCTATGACAATTATTCTGATCTACCCTGTCTTATTCCATGAACATTCTGGGCCGTTTCCAAAACCACGTGGGTTTATTTCTCTTTTTTAGTTCAATACTGACCCGCATTAAACCAATTAAAATGGCAATGTTGCTAATGCAATCATATAATTATATCATTTTTCACATTACTATAGAAGTACAAAATCATTAATGAGAGCTTCTTGCCTTTTATAAGAAAACAAGTTCGACAGACAACAATGGCTGGCGGTAAACCTAATAGAACGTAATCACCCGACCCAAGCGTAAGCGGCAAAGGACAAGTCCATGCAAAGGTATACTGAGGTGATAATGAATGAACCCGGTGCTACCGACCGTGCCCACCCTCTCAATGAATGTTTAAAACACGGTTTGCAGGTCCCTTTGTATGTTATTTATACAGATCTGCACGATTTATCCAAATTGAACCAAAGTTTACGTCCCGAGTTTTGTTTTGGTCCTTCGACAAATTGGATATTTCAGCCTAAATCTAGGGAAAGGAGAGGGCTGTCCAAAATTTCAAGGGTAAGGACGTAACATTTTGTTCAGTTCGGTGAAATGGTGCAGATTTGTGCCAAAGAGCCTAAATGTAGGGAATGGAGAAATCTGTCCAAAATTTCAAGTGGACAGTGCTACTCGTTGAGTTCCAAAGGGTAAGTATGTAAAATTTGGTTAAGATCGGTGAAACGGTTAGATTCGTGTAAATAACAGACAGGCAGACATACCAACATGGAGCTTTGTATAATATACAGTCGATTTTGTGAAATAGCGTTATAATTCTACAATAAATTACAGAGATTACCCAGACAAACATACTGTTCTTGATTTTCTGAGCACATGAACAGTTGGGAACATTCAGTAATTTAACACGAAGCCGATTTTCAAGATGTTGAAGTAGTGAGCGTCTAATGTATCTGAATTGTTCCTTAGTTACATAATAATCGTCCAGCAAATTAATTAACTTGTTGAACTAACTCATTATGTTTTTGTTGCGAGAAGATCACTTCCTCTCTCACTTTTGGAATGTCTTCTAAACCCCGCCACTTACTTAATCGTCTGAGCTCCACACGTTGCTGTGTTTAATTAAACTCCTCTAGATTGCAGTGACCTACAAACGCATTAGTGTAAATTTCAGGACCTTAGATGTTACAGCTCTTCTTTCACAAAGGAGTACTTAAATTTACGTCCAATATCCTAAGTGTATGTTACGTAAATGGTAGCCTAAATATTTAGTTTACAAGGCATGCTATGCTGTAAATATCTGAGGGTAGAATGTTTTATAGTTAATGCTTCCCCCAAAACTAGGGCAAGTCTTCACTCTTGGGGACTCGCATTAAGAGGATGTGAACATAATCACACAACATTTATTATTATTATTTTATTTATTTTTACAAGCAAATTAATCACTTAGGATCGGCTACAACTTCATTTATTTTTCCTCATGCGGAGTTTTCTCTGTGCCCAGTACTCCTCTATGCGTTCGCTGGCCTGCATCCGGTCTTCTTAGTTTTTCTGCGGCTGGAAACGCTTCCAAATGTTTCACTATATTCCTAAATGTATTTATGTTTAGCAATTAGACCTCTAAGATGTTGAATCTCTCCATGTACCAAAAGCTGTTTAATCCGCCATGTGGAAAATCCATTTAATAGTTGGGAGAGGTTTTAAAAGCAGCTTTAACCTCCCTATGAAGGCTTCCAAAAACTTGAGCTTTTAGTTCTCGCAGTCAAGTGGTGCGGTTGCACCTAATATAAAGGGATGTGGCGCGCAGTTCGTCACTCCTGTGGGGGTCCGGGCGGGGACACCAAGAGCCCGCCGATGAGCCAGCTTGGTGTCCTAGGCGATACCCCACACAAGACACGGCACAAACCTAGAAGAATTGCTGAGTTTTAATAATATATTTATTTGTAATAGTTCAATGGTTCCCTACTGATATGGAAGAAATATGTAGGAAAATATGAACATTGTTGTCCAAACTTCGAATATACCAATTCAAATAATAGCAAACAAAAGTTTGGTGCTGAGATTAATAAATACACTGTAATTTATTTCAGGACTAGGGCACAACCCAGCTCTTTTTGGGTACATTCGTGTTGACCGACTGAAAAGCACCAAAGTTTTGTTTACTTAGGCAACACTGAAAAAATGGCTTCAAACCTCACAATGTCAAATAATAGCATTAATGTTCTCATCCCTGAGCGTAACATTGAGAAAAAGCTATTTATTTTGAAAGACGTTTAATTATATCTACCTAATTCGAAGTTTCCCACCGTAATGGAGGAAGTTAAATGTTTTCAGTAAGCTTATGTTCTTAACTTATGAGTAAAGGCTGTGTTAGTAAATAGAGATTCCTGGTGGATGCCTGGGGTGGAGGGTGAGACAGCCCGGCGTCAGTCCCACAGAGCACTGCACTAATTTAGCAATGAATAATTCAAGGTACTTACCTGCGTATTAGTGTACTACCACCCATTAACGTCCAGAGTGCTCTCCCGCAAAAATCTCCAGTCTCGCACCAAGAAATTCCAGATTTAAATTACTTCCTGGTAATAGGGATGTAGCGGGAGAAAGTTCGCGCCAGATAGCGCTCGTGTAGTACTGGGTAAGCGCATGGCGATCGTTTTATGTTTCTCCCAGTCAGCTGCGAGGAATCTATAAATTGTGACCGAGTTTTCTAAGCTAAAGTAAATTATATCTTCTCTAATTATACTCCAAGACTAAATTATTTAATTCTATAGGTATATCTCCTAATATATTATGGACGATTTTCAGCGTTTAAGCGTTAAACAGCTGTAAAATGAGCTACGGACTAGAGGCACTAAAACTAGCGGGAGGAAGGAAGAATAGCCTACAGCGGTAATAACAAAATTCTAACACGCTTTATTATTCAAATAATGAATATGAGTCAGCATGCTTTCTCC
This sequence comes from Meconema thalassinum, assembly GCA_946902985.2. Taxonomy (NCBI): domain Eukaryota; kingdom Metazoa; phylum Arthropoda; class Insecta; order Orthoptera; family Tettigoniidae; genus Meconema; species Meconema thalassinum. Next base: position 2,006,469,506 of record OX336388.2, read on the forward strand.
TAAAGATTACAATTACTAGAGTATTGTAGGCCCATAAGACTTAAATCATAAATAGAGATTTAAATATTCACTTGCTCCCCCTGCTTACATACTTCGATTCTTGTATTTTTTTTAAATGTTGATAGCTTACATGAAACTGTCGTGTTTTAAGGTAAACATAATCAAAGAAAGTTGATACCGGTAATGTGTACCTCGAAAATGCATCGCAACGTTTGGTTCTTATGTAATTTTGTCAATTTCTCAATAAGAATCGTTCCCTTACCCCTGGGAAAGGACTTGGGGGTACAATTTTTTTAAAGTTTGAGAATCCCTGCTTTAGGGCCATGAACTGTTTCCATTCATCTGACTATGTCTCAAGGATGTAGAAGTCAGTCGCTACCACATTCTCCGTCGGGCAGATGGAAGTTGACGATTAATTCTGATTTCAAGAAACCCATAATACGTTTGTGACTGTTAATGTTGCGACATTTATTCTTGAAGTATTTGACCGAGTATTGATGTCTTTGAAAATGGGAGTCCGAAATGTTACTTTCATTTCTTCCCGTACTTCAATGGAGATGATTTCTGCAGATTCCGATATTGTAGGCTTATCGTGATAATCCGGCAATTTTCTTGGGTATCGCCTCTTCCTAAATAATTATTTTTGTTGTGTTTGTGGTCTACGAAAAAAGCGATGGAACTGCGCCCGGTTTTAATCTTGCTCTCTCACCTTCAAATACAAACGCATAAATTCAGTGGTTGTTATCGAAATGTCTAATCAGTTTATAGGTACAAAATAGGAATTATTTCCCTTTGTAAGTCACACTTATCCAGCACAGTTTTCGTGAAGTCATCGGGTTGTAAATTATGGAAACACACTTTAATATATTCGGTCAGATTTTTCTCACCGAAATTTTTCCTTCTATTAGCATGTGACAATTTCTTCCTCATTTCTTTATTTTGTGGAAATTGGTGAAACGAAAACGGGCTTCCCTGATTTTTGCAAAGAGGAACACTGCAATAGCTCGGCATAGTCACGAAAATAACAATTTAAACAAATTAAATTCGTACATATTAGCGGCATGAGAACACAGGAGACAAATGAAGAGCGCCTTGCGCTTACCCAGTACAACAGCAGTGCGCTCTATCGGTGCTAGTTCTATACATCCCTATTGCTTTTTTACTGTTATTAGAAAATAATGTATATTAGCTATGTAGAGATGAAACGATTAGCTCAGGACAGGAAGGCATTATATCAGGACAGGGAGGCGTGGAGATCTGCATCAAACCAGTCAAAAGACTGAAGACTCAAACACAGAAATGTAGGCCTATATTGTCAAAAGATTTCCAGTTTCTAGTGAAGACAACACAGTAGCTATAGTTCACGCAGCGGTATTTGGCCGGTCAGCTCCGGTTTCGCACAGAGAACAGTCGGTGAGCCTCAGACGTGTGCAATTGATTCGTGAGTTGCTTTCGGCACAACTCAGACTCACGTATCAATTGCAAAATAATGTCTGCGGCTCACCGACTATTCTCTGTGGGACTGCGAAACCGGAGCTGACCGACCAAACGCCGTGGCGTGAACTGCAAGACTGCACGATCCCATGCAAAGACCATGTATGGCACTCCATAGGTTCAGTCATTGCAACAAGAATAATGACAAACGAGCTCCCTCGAGCGTGGGCCGTTCGTGGTGTAATTGATTATCGCATCTGTCCGGAAAGAAAAGAGATTTGAGCTCGAGTCCCAACAGCGGTATCGTTTTTAACTTTTCCACTTCAAAGACGTACGGTATCTTTATTGAACCACAAACATAAATCGAGATCAGAATCAGTCCTGTACGTTTAATAGAACATACGTTGGTCCAAACATAAATGCACGAAATACACATAACGTTTTCTATAAAATCCCGCGTTCAAATCACACGTTTGCCAAATATTATTACTACATCTTCAAATCATCTGGATAAAGTCTCTTAAATGTATCACATTTAAATTTTTATAAAAACTTATTACTAGAGACGAGAATTATAGGCACTAAAAACAGTTAAAATAGGCAGGCATTTAGGCTCTTAAAAAGCCAAAATAGGCATGTAAATAGGCACTAACGTGTAAAATAGGCAACAAAATAGGCATGAAAAGAATTCTTGTAATTTAATAACATATTTAATTACTATAAAAAGAATTAACAATAAGCAACTTATAATTTAATAGCATACTTATCTTATAAAAGTGAAAGTCTGTATGTATGTATGTATGTATGTATGTAGGCTATGTATGTGGGTGGGTGGATTTGTTCCGTACAAATCTACACCGTTCCACCAATCTCAACCAAATTTTGCATACACATAGTTTAGGACCCAGAATGAACGGCTGGCTACATGAGTTTTCTATAGTCTTTCTCATTCTTCTGATTTCGGCCTTTTTGCACTCAAGCAAAGGCTAATAAAAGCAGAAAATAAACTGATGAAGTAATAGCAAGGCCGGCCATCTCCATAGCAACAGTAGCTCGAGACGGGACCACCAAGTTTCCATCTATCTTGGTAAGTGGCCATGCTACACCCACTGCCAGCTAGATCGCATCCCTCCAAGCTGCTTTAAACTGCCTGTCCATTCACCACAAGATAGGTTACAGCACCAACGCACTGATCGCCGCAGCATTTTCACTCCCAGTTGGATCGCATCCCTCCTGGCTGCTTTAAACTGCCTGTCCGTTCAACACAAGATAGATTACAGCACCAACGCACTGATCGCCGCTGCATTTTCACTCTCAGCTGGATCGCATCCCTATTGGCTGCTGTAAACTGTCTGTCCATTCAACACAAGATAGGTTACAGCACCAACGCACTGTGATCGCCGCGGCATTTTCACTGCCAGCTGGATCGCATCCCTCCTGGCTGCATGGCAACTGTAGTTCAAGACGGGACCACCAAGTTTCCATCTATCTCGGTAAGAGGCCATGCTACACCCACTGCCAGTTAGATCGCATCCCTCCAAGCTGCTTTAAACTGCCTGTCCATTCAACACAAGATAGGTTACAGCACCAACCCACTGTGATCGCCGCGGCATTTTAACTGCCAGCTGGATCGCATCCCTCCTGGCTGCTTTAAAATGCCTGCCCATTCAACACTCAGACGCGTACAGGATATACTGTATATTAATTCACCGTTACATTGCAGCGCCAACCTAACGCGGATTTTGAAGGGGGCGATACCTGAAACGAAGGGTTTTTAACTTTGGAGGCTTAATATCGAGATTGCAAAAACGCGAAAACATGGCACTAAGTTAGTTCTTTTGTTATTCAACCAGCATAAAGTTTATGATATTAATTCACACACATGCTAACGGGTAAATTTTCAATATAAAGAAAAGCGAAATACAAAACGAAGGGTTATTAAGTTTGGGGGCTTAATATCGAGATCCCAGGCGCTATTTCTGGTGACATCCGAGAATTCCCTTTCTTGTTCGTGGGGTAAACACATATTGAGAAATGAGAATATAATTCTGTCGAGCACACCAGCTGCAATATAATGCACTTTAAAATACAGTCAAAAGGCATCAAATAGGCAATTATACTCAAAATAGGCACAAACCCTTGAAATAGGCATTTATAGGCACAATAAAACCAACGAAATCTAGCCTAGAAGAACCTGAAACGGATGTATATCTCGAAAGCCTACGTTTCTAAACACGGGAATAAAATAGGCGAATTCCCGTCTCTACTTATTACAATCAATATGCCGATACTCAGTGCTGTATTTGATTTTTTCTCTTTTTTATTTTACCTGAATTCACTTCAGGTATAGTAGCCTCACTTTCCTGGTTAACGACCGGCGACTCAAACGTTAAGGATTAGGACGAGCCGACAATAGCCATTATTTATGGTTGACAAATACCTGACGGTTCTTGACCAATAAGATGCTTCCGCCATCTGTCCACGAGAAGTGAGGACAAGGTGTTAACGCCAGTCCTGTCTTCCTGCTCACCGGCCTCGGCACCCCGCAGCTATGGAATGTAAACATCCGTCCAGCTAGGTTTCAAAGACGAGCCGGTCGTTAACCAGGAAAGTGAGGCTACTATAACTGATTGCTTTGTAAGTCGTTTAAGTCGTTTCCTTTACCGGCACTCGCTTCTTGGAACCAGTCTGACATGTCGTCCTTTTTGGGTCTAATCTTACCAGATTAAATGAACTTGTTCGTAACCATGACTGTACATGTATGTCTACCCCTTATTATTCCCGTTTTTCCAACGGGGTCGGGGCTGAGATGCGATGGAAGTCTTTGTGGCGATGGTTTTTACGGCCGGATGCCCTTCCTGACGCCAACCTCAGGAGAGGAGTTAATGAGAGATGAAATGAATGATGGTGAATGAAACTGGGCAAGGATGTGGAAGGAATCGGCCGTGGCCTGTCAGAAGGTACCGTCCCAGCATTTGCCTGGTGTTGAAAATGGGAAACCACGGAAAACCATTTCAAGGACGGCCGACGGTGGGGCTCGAACCCACGCGTCTACCGAGTCAGCAGAGAGCTTGGCCCCATGACCTAATGCTGCGCTTTAGCCAGCGTAGCCACTACTGTCGGTGTAACCATGACTGTACATATGGAGGCGTATTGAAGTCTTGAAGAGGTCATCCAACACAACTTGATATTAGGAAGCAGTTCCCCTTCTTGTTCATAATTTCACCCATTGCACTGAGATGTGACGAAGCAGTGCCCAGCTTCTTTCCTCGCACCCAAAGCGAACCGGGTTCGTTCCCAATTGAAACATATGGGATTTTCGAGGAGAAAGTTCACGTCCTCTGGTTCGTATCTCATGTTACGTGTTATTTTCAAAAAAAAAAAAAGTCTCTGAGAAGACATAAATTATCGCATCTCAGTCAAACGTGGGTTTGCGCTCTAAGACACTGAAATGAATGACCAACAATGTAATGCAATATGTTTAAATTGTCTCCAGAACGGTGTAAGTTCTTTAACCACTGTAGAAATGTGTTCTTCTTGACACGGAGTATTTCTACGTACAGTAATTCTTAAAAATTGAAACAGAATGACCACGAACTGAAGATACGAAAAGTAAAGAACGTTGGTGTTCCCGGTGTGTTATCTAATTCTGTACAGCCAATACACAACCTAAATCCCCTGCATTTCTGGGAAAAATAATTTCCTGGCAGAGACGGGAATCAAACCCTAGATCCTTGGGATGGGAGTCTTTTCACAAAATCCAGCTGTGTAGCCGTGGGCGTTAAATTGCTCATCTCGACCACGATGTGGAGCTGCAGTAATTCCGGAGATCCAAGGTTCGAAACCCTGCGCTTACGGCAGCTGTCCTGAGAGTGGATTTTCCCGTGTTTTTCCACACTCCCTCCGGGTAAATGCCGAGATAGCACCTTGTTTCAAGTCCCGGCGAACCTACGCCATTCCCGATCTTATATATTTGAGCCAGAAGCAAACAAAATACATGGTTATACTAACAAACACACATATTTACACACATTACATTCATAAAACAATTCACACCAAGGTCGACTAGTAACGTGCAGCCTCAATAGCATCTGATGTCGCAAGGAGATTATTATTATTATTATTATTATTATTATTATTATTATTATTATTATTATTATAATTATTATATAATATTTGCAAATGGGGGTAATTCTCCGGTGGCAAATTGTACAAATACAGAAAATCACCAACAATATCAAACACAATATACACAATTTAGGAACTATAGTAATTACATCGTAGTATTTACACAAAATTTTAATCTTCTCTTAAACACATCAATATGTTTGGAGAAAGGCTCTAAGACTGAGGCAGGTAATGAATTCCAATTATCAATACCACGGTTAATAAAAGAATATTTCCCATAATTTGTACGCTGTGGTCGGACCTTGACTTTATGTAGATGATCTGCCCTGCTCAGGTAGGTGGGATTTCCCAGACGTTAGTTTAGTTCTCCCCATGCTGGCCGATTAGTGTAGCCTAAGTGTTAAACATAGCGTATTGTTACGTGCCACCCCCTAGTGGCACTTTTGTTAACTGGATTACAGTGGGTAGGAAGCACAACACCATTTACTGCTTAAAGAAATAATTAACTTTATTGTGGCCAGAAAATTACACTAATCAGCAAATACAAGCAATTAGGAGTCTTCTCCAGTTTCCTCAAGTCTCTTCCTTATGCGCTCTTGGCCCCTTTCACTTGCAACAGACCACAGAAGTTAATCCGTCCTAATGAGTCCGGTGGCCTTGGCAGAAGCTACCTGCCCCTCTTCCCCAGGTACAACAAATACAGTTACTTACGAGCACTTGATGTACGCTGTCCACAAGCTGGGAGAAACAATGTCACAGGATTTCGTAACTCGCACAGCACTTCGTCACCACACTTCTGTCGCACAAGATAATCGCTCGCACTAGCTCGTAAAACACAACAACAGAAAACTCGGTCCCCTCACTGTTGAAGCCGCTTATATAGCAGGCTGGTGACTCAATAAATTCTAGAATCGTCCAGGACACACGGCTTCTAGACATTTCCTTCGCTGGTGGTGTCACGAAGATTCTGGACCATCCCTTTCACTTCGCAGTCCGTTGCGAAACGCGCATGCAATACACTGAGGGAGAGCAGTCCAGCCCTGGGGCAGTTTTGACTCATGCGGCGAGCGATGAAACGAACTCACAGCCGTAACACCACCCCCTTCCTAAAAAGGCTGATCGTCCCGATCAATCATTGGTCCGTCTGTGTTCCTCCGTAGGCTGCCAGGCGATCTCGATGCACGATCTTCATCTTCGCCCTCGGGCTCCGCTGGATCCTGTAGACGACATCGTTGATCCGTTTCACGACTCGGTACGGGCCCTCCCAGGACTTCTGCAGTTTGGGTGACAGGCCTTTCTTCCGTAATGGGTTGAAGAGCCAGACCAGGTCGTCCTCGTGGAATCCGCCGGCATCCGTCTGCTGGTCGTATCGGGTCTTCATTCGGTCGGTCTCAATCCGCAGTTTCCTCCTCGCGAACGCGTGCACTTCCTCCAGTTGGTCGACCAGTTCTTGACAATACTGGCTTACCAGGATCGGATCATTCCCAGGTCGGCCAAAGGCAAGATCAACAGGTAGACAGAGCTCCCTCCCAAACATGGCCCGGGCTGGTGTGCACCCGGTGGCTTCATGCACGGCGGCGCGGTAGGCCAGGAGAAATAGTGGAAGATGCTTGTCCCAATCCCTCTGGTGCTCGCTGACGACTATTCGGAGATGGTTCTCGACGGTGCGATTGAATCGCTCTACCATCCCGTCGGACTGAGGGTGTAGCGGCGTTGTCCTTGTCTTCCGGATTCCCAGCAGCTGGCATAGGTTCTGGAACACCTGCGACTCGAAGTTCCTTCTTTGGTCGGAGTGCAGCTCCAGGGGTACTCCGTACCGGCTGACGAATTCCTTCACCAGGGTCTCTGCGATCGTCGTGGCTTCTTGGTTAGGGAGCGCATACGCCTCCGGCCATTTGGTAAAGTAGTCGCTGACGACTAATATGTAGCGGTTCCCTGCCTCGCTTAACGGGAATGGCCCAGCAACATCGATGGCCACTCTCTCCATGGGGCCGCCCACGTTGTAGGTCTTCAGTGGACCCCGTCGTCTCCGTCCTGGGCCCTTGCTGGCTGCGCAATCGTGGCACCTCGCGCAGTGGTTCTCCACGTCTGTTCGGCATCCGATCCAGTAGAACCGCTCTCTCAGCTTCTCCAGGGTCTTATTTATCCCTAGGTGTCCACCAGATGATCCTCCATGAACTTCCTTCAGGACTTCCTCCGTCATAGCCTTTGGAACGACGACTTGTTCCCGAGATGTCTTCCCGTCGGTGCTCTCCCAGGTACGGCAGATGAGGCCATCCCTTACAATCAGAGAGTCCCACTGTGCCCAGTAGGACTTAAACTTTGGTCTGCAGTCACTCACAATGTTCCACCCGGGTCTGGGGACACAGGCCCTCTTCCATTCGACTATCAGTCCCAGGTCATCATCTTCCGCTTGCGCCCGCGTGAAAGATTCGCGGCTCCAGCTCCCTTGAAGTTCCACGGTAGTCCTTCGGCACTGTATCCCGGTGTTCTCCTCCCTTCGGGCACAGAAGGTGCAGTCTTCGGGGCACGGTCTTCGTGACAGGGCGTCGGTGTTAGAATGCAGTTGGCCTTTCCTGTGCTGAATCTCAAAGTTATACTGTTGAAGCCTCTCTAACCACCGCGCGAGTTGACCCTCGGGCTGCTTGAAGTTCAGGAGCCACCGTAGGGATGCATGGTCGGTCCTGATGAGAAATTCTTGCCCGTACAGGTACTTGTGGAAGTGTTCAATGGTCTTCACGATGGCGAGCAGCTCCTTCCTGGTGACGCAGTAGTTCCTTTCTGGCTTTGACAAGGCCTTGCTGAAGTAGGCCACTACTCTCTCCTCGCCGTCCACTACCTGCGACAGGATTCCCCCTATGCCAAAGTCGCTGGCATCGGTATCGACGATGAACCTTGTTCCAGGTCTGGGGTAGGCCAGAATAGGCGCGGTGCACAGAGCCTGCTTGAGTTGTTCGAAGGCACTGTGGCATTCTGCTGTCCACGTGAAGAGTTGGTCCTTCTCAGTCAGGCGATGTAAAGGTTTGGCGATGTCGGCGAATCCCCTCACGAAGCGACGGTAATAAGTCAGAGTCCCAGGAAGCTTCGTAGTTGGGACTTGTCCTTCGGAACTGGCCACCCCCTCACAGCTGCGGTCTTCTCTGGGTCGGTGCGCACCCCTTCCTCGGAAACGATATGCCCAAGGTACTGGACCCGCTTCTGGAAGAGCTGACACTTCTTGGGGCTTAACTTCAGCTGGGCAGCCCGTAGCTTCAACAAGATCTCCTTCAGGTTGCTGTAGTGCTCCTCGAAGCTTCTCCCCAGAACGATGACGTCGTCTAGGTAGACCAGGCAGGTCTTCCAGTGTAGTCCCCTCAGAATGGACTCCATTAGCCTTTCGAAGGTCGCAGGGGCGTTGCACAGACCGAATGGCATGACGGTGAACTGCCAGAGCCCGCTGCCCACAGAGAACGCCGTTTTCTCGCGGTCCTTAGGTTGGACCTCCACCTGCCAGTAGCCACTCTTCAAATCCAAGGTGGAGAACCATCTTGACCCTGATATGGTGTCCAGCGTGTCGTCGATCCGGAGTAGAGGGTAGCTGTCCTTCTTCGTGACGTCGTTCACCCGCCTGTAGTCCACGCAGAACCTGGTGGAACCGTCCTTCTTCTTCACAAGCACGACCGGAGAACTCCAAGGACTATGTGATGGCTCGATCACCCCTTGCTCCTTCATCTCTTCTACTATCCGGTCGACTTCGGCTTGCTTGGCGAGCGGGACACGTCGGAATGGGGCCCTAATCGGTGCGCTGTCCCCAACGTCGATTCTGTGCTGGACCAAGCTTGTCCTGCCGAAGTCTTTGCTCCCCACGGAGAAGACATCCTGGAATTCGCGTAGCAGGTCCTGAAGTTGGCGTGATTGTTCCTCGTCTAAATGGTCCTGGGATCCTTGGTACAGCTTCTGTAGTTCTTCTGGCAGTGTGCTTCTTCTTCGGTTGTCCGTCTGCAGGTGTCCGTCCGTCGTGTCGGTGATGCGGGCAATCCAGGTAACGGGCTCGCAGACTCCTAGGTTGGTGTCCCGGTGAACCGTAATGTCGTAGTCGTTCAGGTTGGACAGGCGGACGTACGGCCGAGACGTCGTGTTGATGAGGGTCTTGGCAACTAGCAACCCTTTTGTCTGGATGTCCTGATATTTTGGCTCGATGACAGCCGCCACTCCCTCAGCAGTTCCGTCGACAATTACGGCAGCGCTGACTTCCGTCCTGGCGGGAACGATGACGTCTTCTCTCAGCCTTACTCGTCGTGCGGTGATGGACTCGTGCGCAGGTTGCAAAGCAAGTTCCTCACCTCCGAAGTGCAGAGTGTTGGTACTCAGATCCAAGATGATGTTGTTCTGGTCCAGGAAGTCCAGTCCGATGATCACTTCATTTGATACGTCAGCCACAAGCACTGGATGCTTTATCGCCCGTCGACCAATGACGAACTCCAGTGATGCTTCGCCATGTACTGGTGCGGTCTCTCCGGTCGCGGTTATTAGCTGGAGGTTCCTTTGTGTGGGTTGCACTCTCCACTTCGGGATCACGGTGGGATTGACGATGGTCCTCGACGCTCCCGTGTCGATCAGCAGGGGCCAGCTCTCTCCGTTGACGACTCCGTCGACCATCAGGCTGCTATTGTCCCTCCGTAACTTCGTCACACGAACTTGGACTGCCGGGGCTTGACGACTGTCACAAGCCAACCTTTGCCCCCCTAGGCTGGCTGATACTTGCTTTCCTGGGCCGCGCGGTTTCTCTACGACTGACTGTCCCGACGGAAACCCTTGGCGGCGGCGATCACCGCAGTCCTTGCTCAGGTGGCCTCTCTTACGGCAGGTCCAGCAGGTCGGTAGTTCTCTTCCAGGCCGCCTCTCCGGATGTCCTTCGGCTACGTTTTTGTTGGTGGTACTGCGATTCTTGAAGAAACGGCTTAGCGCCTCCATCAACTCGTCGGCCAGGGGCTTAGTCTCGTTGGTTTTTACTGGTTCGTCGACGTCCACTTGACGCACCCGCGCGCGCATTCTAGATACCTGCTTTGCCGTCTCGAACTCAAGTGCGAGGCTCAGCGCATCTGCCAGGGTCTTATTGCGCGCGAGTCGCAGCGCCTGTTGAGTGTCCGAGTCCCGTAGCCCGTCGGTGAAAGTCTGCGTCGCTATCTGCTCCAGAAAGTCGGCCGGCGCTGTTGGGTAGGCGAGCCTTACGAGGCGTGCGATGTCCATCTCGAACTCCTGCAGGGTTTCCGCGTTCTTCTGTACCCGGGTCCGGAGCTGCATCTGGTAGGCCTGCTGAAGATGGCTATCTCCATATCGGGACTCCATATGGGCGATCAGTGAAGCGTAGTCCTGGGATCCAGTCGGGATGGCCTGAAGGACGTTAAGGGCGTCACCTCTCAGCGCTACAATGAGAGCTGTAGCCTTTTCTGTGTTCCAGTTATTTATGGAACAGGCCGCCTCGAACTGACGTAAGTAGGTGCTCCACGGGACCTTTCCGTCGAAGGTTGGGGGCGTCACTCTGCTATGTCCCGTTCCTGATATTCCCGGTGTAACGGTGGGCGGGCGTTGGCGCAGCTCGGCAACTTCCTCTTGTAGGGCTTTGACTCTCTCATCCACCCCGGTCGGCGGGCGTCGGCGCAGCTCGGCGACTTCCTCTTGTAGGGCTTTGAATCTATCTTCCATCCCTGTCGGCGGGAGTCGGCGCAGCTCAGCAAATTCCTTTTGTAGAGCGTTGAATCTCTCCTCCACCCCCATCAGCGGGCGTTGGCGCAGCTCGGCAACTTCCACTTGCAAGGTGTTGAACTTCTCCTCCACTGCCGCGACTTCCTCACGTAGGCCCTGTTCTAATTTCCTTTGGCTCTCCTCTAATTTCGTCAGCAGACACTCTTCCAGATTTTTCTGGCCATCCAGAAATTTGGCGGTTAGGTCCTCTGCTAACTTATTCTGGCTCTCTTCCATCTGCTTCAGGTCCTCCGCTAACTTATTTTGGCCTTCTTCTAATTTGGAAGTTAGGTCCTCTGCTAACTTATTTTGGCTGTCCTTCAGGTCCTCTGCTAACTTCTTCTGGCCATCCTCCATCTTGGTTTCCATGCCATTTAACTTTTCTAGCAGTGCTGCCAATTTCTCCTCCATTTTAGTTGTTTGTCTTGTAAAGGGCATGCACTCACAGGAAAATTAGAGAAAATGACCTGCTCGGGTTTTGAAACCAGGACCGTCAGGTGTTGTGCTTGAGTTCGTAATCCGGCTTCTGACACCAGTTGTTACGTGCCACCCCCTAGTGGCACTTTTGTTAACTGGATTACGGTGGGTAGGAAGCACAACACCATTTACTGCTTAAAGAAATAATTAACTTTATTGTGGCCAGAAAATTACACTAATCAGCAAATACAAGCAATTAGGAGTCTTCTCCAGTTTCCTCAAGTCTCTTCCTTATGCGCTCTTGGCCCCTTTCACTTGCAACAGACCACAGAAGTTAATCCGTCCTAATGAGTCCGGTGGCCTTGGCAGAAGCTACCTGCCCCTCTTCCCCAGGTACAACAAATACAGTTACTTACGAGCACTTGATGTACGCTGTCCACAAGCTGGGAGAAACAATGTCACAGGATTTCGTAACTCGCACAGCACTTCGTCACCACACTTCTGTCGCACAAGATAATCGCTCGCACTAGCTCGTAAAACACAACAACAGAAAACTCGGTCCCCTCACTGTTGAAGCCGTTTATATAGCAGGCTGGTGACTCAATAAATTCTAGAATCGTCCAGGACACACGGCTTCTAGACATTTCCTTCGCTGGTGGTGTCACGAAGATTCTGGACCATCCCTTTCACTTCGCAGTCCGTTGCGAAACGCGCATGCAATACACTGAGGGAGAGCAGTCCAGCCCTGGGGCAGTTTTGACTCATGCGGCGAGCGATGAAACGAACTCACAGCCGTAACAGTATAGTCTGGCTTTCGTCCTATCTTCCAGAGATTCCCACCCTAGTGTTTCTATCATTCGAGTTACACTACTTATAGGATTAAAAGCGTTGAGCACAAACCTAGCAGCCTTCCTTTGTACCATCTCTAGCTCATTGATGATCCCTACCTGATATGGGTCCCAAACCGCTGAGCCGTATTCCAAGATTGGACTCACCCGGGTCAAATATCCTAACTCTTTGAGGTAGAGCTACTGCCTTTTAATATCCGCATTACGAAATGAAGTGATTTTTACGCTTTGGAGACGACACAACCAACATGAGTACTCCATTTCATATCATTCCTTACATGGATGCCCAAGTATTTGTTTCGCTATACAAGTTGCAGGACACAACAGACAATCCTGTAAGTGCTTCATGGTCTGGGGTATTCCACAGTCGCAGTTGGTGTGGACGAAGGAAGTGCCATTTCTGCAGATTACTCTTGGATCTTCCTACTTCAGAACGAAGTTACAGTTACACATACTACTTAAGTCACCTCATAAACACCGGTTATCAAACTGAACAAACACTGAAGAACACGGGGCTGATGACCAAGATGTCACAAACCCTAAAACGAATTAACAACACTTAAACATATACATCTTGACCAACGAAGGATGTCCCTACTCCTAAGCTAAGTAACAACAGGAAGTTCCGTGACGAACTAAAGAGCCTACTTTTCTTAAAATTTAAGATTCATGCCAATGATTAATCTATATGGACCTATCTAGAATAATGACGAAATATTTAAAGTTGGTAATATCGAAATTTCTAATTAGTTCGAAATATAATTGGCATAATGTAGCCTAATAGAGCACTACAGTTGGCAGCCCTGGTGACTGAATATATTCTTAGTTCCATCACTTAAGGTACAGAATACAAAATTTGGTTGAAGTCCAATGGATAGCATGGACGTTACATGCAGTTAAACATTGGATCTATCAGCGCGCGTAAAATCATGTTGGCAACAATGTCATGCATGTGTTGGTAAGAAATAATCTGGAATACATTATGATCTGTTGTTGTGTCAATTTTGGATGAAATCCATTTGTTGGTATATAAGTTAATGGTATTTTAAAATTGGACCTATCAGCAGGCTTAGAATAATGTTGGTAGCACTGACGTATATTAGTTAGTCCAAATTAATCTAGAATATCACGTAGGCCTACTATACGTGCGCAAAGTTTATAGCTGTTGGCTTGTATACTTTCTGATATATTGATATTCGGGTAAAACATATAAATATCATTTATTAACAGCTGGCAGCCCTGATTGCCCTTAAGAATACGCATAGTCATATTTGTTATGGCACATATAGCACATACGAAATTTGGTTGAAATCCAATTGATCGTATAGAAGTTCCATGTATTTAAAAATTGGTCCTATCAGCAGGCTTAGAATCATGTTGGTAGCACTGACATACATTAGTTGCTCCAAATATATCTAGAATGTCAGGCACTATACGGGTGCAAAGTTTAAAGCTGTTGGCTCGCATACTTTCTGATATATTGGTGTTTGGATAAAAAATAGAGCATTTATTAACAGTTGGCAGCCCTGGTGGCTCTTAAGAATACGCTCAGTCACATCTGTTTATGTACACATACTGCATACGAAATTTGGTAGAAATCCAATTGATAGTGTAGGAGTTATATGCATTTAAAACTGGACCTATCAGTAGGCTTAGACTCATTTTGGCAACACTGTCATGTAAGGCCTCCTGAATATTAAATTGAAGTTTTATTATCTATATGTGTGCCAATTTTGGAATAGTTCCCATGTAGCCTATACCTTCCAAGATATCCAACATTGAGATCAAATTTCAATTGCGATTTTTCAGCAGTTGGTAGCACTGACATCATTTTCAAGTATGACATTGAGATGTTCCGGTATTGATCTTTACTCATACCAAATTTGGTTTCGATTGCTACAGCCGTTTAGGAGTTGATAGAGGGGTGACGGGGGACACACAAACACAGACAGATATACAGATAGACAGAAGGACAGACAGACATTTTACCGGATCGATCTCATAACGTCCTGTCATTATGCCAGACATATTCAGAGAATAGGGGCAGATGACCTCGTAGTTCCGCCCCTTAAAACAACAATAACTAACTAGAATCAGAGAATTACATTGGTGTGCTCCTGTAGAGGAAAATTTAGGGAAAGCTGAACTGGAAGATGTGACGCACCGTTCCTAACTGAGAAATGGAATATAGGAAATTGCTTTACCGCCAGCATTTCCATGCTTAATCAGTCCTGATATATTTCTGTCATACTGTACATATAAACTTGTGAAATTCAATTACTTTTTCTAGAATAATTAATTCAGTTATGAGGCAAAATATAGAGAGTAGTGGAAGCATGTTCTCAGTGAGACACGAAATTACACCCAGCAGAAGTAATTCTATAATTCAGTCAGTACGGAATCAAAAGGCAGAAATGCTACACCAATCAAAAGTGACTTGCTCATTCCCTGTAGGCAATTTCGAAACGGTAATTGGTTAGATTAAGGTGGAATTGGTCAAATTGGCGAACGACCTGCCCTCCCTTTTATGTAATTAACTGGTTTCTGGATAATTTATCACCCCAGCTTTCCATTGCGCCAAGAAATCAAAGTACATAAATCATGTGTTAACCCTTCGGAACACGCTGATTCTATCTTGCCATCGTGAAACACGGAGGCTAGGAATGAATAATGAATCACCTTCGTTCTCGAAGGGCCGACTATAGATAACTCTTAATCGCGTCATCGTTTTGAAAACATGGTGAATTCTTCCTTCTGTGTACACAAGAACTTAACTGGAGACATTCGTGCATGTTAATTTCACTCCGTAAATCTAAAAGATTCAATGTATCTCCTCTCATTCTGCCTCTCCTACGCAATTATTTCCCTGAGGATAAATTTAGAGAGGGATAAACCATTCATCACTTGCTCTACAAAATGTTCCTGCAGGTTTCTCTCCCATTTGACACAGTTAAAACTCCATTTTCATAAACGCAGTTATTGGGTGATGCGTTGCATGGTACTTAGTTACAAGCTGAGCACTCAGCGATTAGTAATTATTTCTGGCTTGCACAGGAGAGCGCTCGCTTACCAGCTCTGAGCCATAGTAGGGGGAAGACATCTAACGACAGCCACTGAGGTATCTACGTCACTACCGAGACAAACGAACATAATTAGAGGAAATAATCGGCTGTGTGTATATTTTGGCCCAGCACTGGCGCTTGTTTTATATGTCCGCGCTGCTCGGCTCAAATATTAGAATATGGCTTGGGTTAAGAAATGCTGTCCGTTCTCGTATTTTGTCATACAAGAATACCTCGGGAATATTAAAAAAAAAGTTCGAAAGGAAACGAGTCGCGGCTGTTCTAAATTTGTAGCCATGTTCATTTATGAAAAAATAGGCTTAGCCTATGAGATCACCTGTTGTCCGTCCCTAATAAAATCTAAACAGCTGGAGCGATTTCTACACGTGTAAACATATGGTTACATGACATGTTCAAAAAGTTCACCGTTGGCTGCCAGACAGGTAGCAGAACGAAGAGCGGTCGCTGCAACTACGACCGCCAATGATTGAATGGGGACCGCTGTACATGCCGCTGCAATCTCCTGGCGAAGGGCCTCCAGCGTGCGCGGCTTACGTCGATCGACTTGATTTTTCACAGTTCCCCACAAGTAAACGTCCATAGGGGTAAGATCTGGCGACCGTGGGGGAACTCAATGGGCCCTTTTCGTCCAATCCAATGTCCCGACAGATTGTCATACAGGAAAACTCATACTGTTACATGGTAGTGTGGTGGCGCCCCGTCCTGTTGGTAGAAGACCTCATCATCGGCTCCATAAAGTGAACGTACAGCTGGTAAAATTACTGTGCGTAACATTCCCAAGTACACTGCCCCAGTGACAGTACCATCAAAGAAAAAAGGCTCCTAGTAAGCCCCTCGACGGCAGTCCACACCAGACATTAACCCATGGTAGATTGACCGCCTTGTCCACATGAACTTGCTGATTTTCCGGAGCCCAGTAGACACAGTTATGTCGATTCACAGTTCCACTAAGTATAAACTGGGCTTCATCAGACCACACTAACTTCGTTAGAAATTGTTAATCTTGGGTTACCATTCGCAAAATTGCATCTACGATTGGGATCGACCTAATTAAGCGCATGCAGTAATCGTGGGATGTAAACATTCCACTTAGGCTAGTTGTTTTCAAAATTCGTCATACACTTGTACTTCTAATCCCCACTTCCCGCGCACATTGCGTAGCCGACTTCTGTGGAAAATTAGCAAACCTTTCCAACACGTGAGCCGACGAAGCAGGACTAGTAGCTGTACGCGTTCTTCCCTATCTTCCTTTGTGAATGTCACAAATCGTTCCATGCGTCTCAAACTTCCCAGTAATGCATTTATTAATGGTTAGGCGTGTTGGGGGTTCTGTTTCTAACTCCCTCCTTCACTGACGTTGCACTTCAACGACATTATCAATCCCGATAAACCACTTCAGAATGTACTTTCGCTGCTCGAACGTCAAGTGTGCTCCAGCCATTTCGTTTTTCCAGTATCGTGATGCAAGTACCGACATCTGTTGAGCGAAAGACCAAACTACATTTAAAAACAATGATAACAGTAGTAGGTAATCTGTGCAGTTGACAATGTCCAAGACAATGCCCATGATCCGATATCGTCTGACAAAGAGACAAGAGTGTACTGTATACATTTTTCTGGCGGACTCGGTGTAACTCTATGGCCTACTCTACAAATCTATTACAACAATCAAACTGAAATTTTGTAAGTTGATAGAGGCAATTAACATAAGTAGGATGTATCCAATAGGCTATTTACTTCTTCATGGAACTACTTATTAATGATTACAAGAAAAAAGAAAAGGTTCACTGTTACAGAATATGTCACTGTACGTATTCTGCTGTTGTTTACAAAAATGTATATAATTGTCCGAGGCCATTTTAGAAGTTTGAAATAATTGCTTTTTAATCTATCAACACTTCACGCACCCAATTAAATTAGATGGGAAATTACACTTAAGTTACCTACTCACATCTACCAACCTGGAAATAAATATATGGATTAATTATAGGCTACACTCCCCTCTTTCGAGAATAATTAACCCATACATATATTATTTTCCAGGTTAGTAGATGTGAGTAAATAGGTGCTATTCCTCACCCGATTTAGTTGGGCACTTTAACGTGTTGACCGATTGAAAACAAATTCTTTCAATAGATTAATAAAATGATATTTTGATTTAACATTTGAAATTCATAATCCAAATGTATAGCCATTGCTGTCTTCACAGTTTCTAGTTGAAGTTTGTTCTCGTTTCTCTTTCTATCAAAACCCCCTTCAGTAATAACATTTAAAAAAACTCAGTAGTTAAAACGGACGTAAAAATATTTAAAAAATAAAAAAACAATCAAAGAACATAAAGTGAACTAAACAATATAAAAGGTTTAGTGCATGATGCAAGTGAATGAATAAAAGAGTGAGTGGAGGTGACAGGGTTGAGAAGTTCAGAGAATAGGGGAGGTGAGTAGGGGTGTGACTTTGCCATACAAGTCCGATAGTGGGAGCTTCATACCGAGAGAATTCTTTTGCGACATTGTGGTCAAGTTCTTGGGTGGTTCTGTGTGTGCGACTTTCGTCTGATAACCTGTGTTATTGCCATGGGTGTATTTTTAAATGAGATGATTGGGGAAGAAGGCGTTAGTGGCAACAATCAGTGGCTAATATTGTGATGCATAATGATTGTTCATTGTTAAATTTCTGTATGAATAATCAATATTCATTCTGAATTGTAACCTTCCATTAACATTTTTAATTTAAAAGAATATCTTGCAATTCCAGTATCGATTAATCGTTCTCTTGGAAAATTGGGGTTTGAATTAGCGAGACTCAACGGAAATAATATCCATATAATAGTAGGCCTACATTATGCAACGAGCCTATAATGGCCATAATTAAGACACGAGTATTTTTATAAAACGAGCGTATGCGAGTTTTATAATTTCCATACGAGTGTCTTAATTACCATTATAGGCGAGTTGCATACGACTGTTTATGTTCGACGATAATTATAACTTTATTATATGTTTTAACATAAATATTCATAAATACATGTATCTGTTCAGTCACTAAAATGTTGTGATCGGGTGCTGCGGTGGGTAGTATATCTCTGTTTTCCAAGCTCTCTGGACAACCGACGCATGCGCTCTGTGTGCTTCAATGCCTTATGTTCAGAATTTGCTCCAGTATTCAGTAAAACTGTCACCGAAGTCGTTTCAAAACCACGCGCTGTGTAGAAAATTGATTTTGGGGATATTAAGGTACAGTGCCATTTCTTGTCTCAGTTTATTTACGCGAACATATGGACGGTGCAATTTCGGTAATTTATATAGACATGCTGGATTTTGAGCGCATGCGCGAAGGTATCCTTATCTAATTGGTCACACAACTGTTTCTTGAGCTCTGATTGGTGGGAGAAACTGTTTCATAATGAAAAATAGTGTTATAATGAGCCTCATTATGATACAGTTTTCTGACACATAATAGTTAGGGTCGAACATAAAAGCTGTTGCTTTACCACCAGGTTAAAGGAGGATGGCCAAGGCAATAAAAAACTACTGTATAGGGTGGTCAAGAATAAAAGGTGTGAGCATACTAACATTGTTGCTCTGGAAACTGATGATGGAAAGTTTTTAAGAACAAACCTCGAAGTTAGAAAGGAAATGAGGAAGCATTTCAGCATGCTGCTGAATGGTGATGTTGACAACAGTAATGTTACTGATGGCACAGTTGAAAAAATTCATGAGGACCAACAACCTTTAACATGGCTGGAAGTAGAGATGGGACTGAAGAACATGAGAAATGGAAAGTCTCCAGGGTTTGACGAATTAACCTCAGATATGATAAAGACCGTTGGAACACCTGGCCTTCAATGGATTTTCAGAGTACTGTCAGTCATCTGGGAGGAGAATAGTATTCCAGATGACTGGACGAGGGGAATCATCATCCCACTGTTCGAAAAGACAAACCGCAATAGGTGTGGAAACTACAAGGGCATTACTCTGCTATCGAATACTCAGAAGTTGTTGGAAAAGATCTTAGAAAACAGATCAAGGAAGATAGTTGAACCCTTATTAGAAGAAGAACAGCATGGTTTCAGGAAAGGTCAAAGCACTGTTGATCTCATTTTTGCTGTAAGGATTTTAGCTGAGAAATATTGGGAACGTGGAAAGGATCTTGTGATGGTGTTTTTGGACATTGAAAAGGCCTATGATAGTGTTCCCTGTAATAAGATCTGGAAATGTCTTGAAGATTTTGAAGTGCCCTACTACCTGGTTGACAAAATAAAGATGTTATATCGGAGTTGTTATAGCTGTGTCCAAATAGGAAATGGTCGTTCTGAATGGTTTCAGACAAAAAGGAGAGTCCAGGAGAGTGCCTTGTCATCACTATTGTCACTTTTATGGACTGAATTTTAAAATCTATTAAGAAAACTGCAAATGAATCACGAGCTTTGGTATTTGCAGATGACGTGGTCTTATGGGGAGAAACAGAAGTGGAAGTACAGGAGAGACTGACTGCTTGGAACAACAAATTTAAAGAATTTAGCCTGAAGATCAGCAAGGCCAAGACTGTTGAAATGAAATGGCTGGAAGTAGAGATGGAAAAGTTCAAACATATATTTGGAGGGAGCAAAACTAGAATCTGTTTCTCACTTCCAGTATCTTGGAAGTATGGTTTCCAAGGATAACACCCTCAAACAAGAAATTCTAAATAGGACTCAGAAAGCATCACATTTCTATAACCAAGTTCGGCACTTACTTTGGGACAAAAATATACCCTTGGCAGCAAAGGCAACGTTGTATCACACCTACTTTGTTCCAATCCTTACTTATGGTATGGAAACATGTACATTGCTAAGTAAGGATTACAGTAGAATTCAAGCCACAGAAATGAGATTTATTAGGACTATGAACCAAAATACCAGGAGAGACAAGATCAGGAATGAGGTACACAGAGCAACAGCTGGCATCAGGGTCCCTGTTACCAACTTTTTGGGGAAACGCAGACTTCAGTGGTATGGCCATGTAATGAGGAAGGACAGCTCTAGAACAGCTAAGAAGTACTTCAACCTGGATGTCAGAGGGAAGAGACCAAGAGGAAGACCAAGGAGACGATGGATAGACACAGTTCGATTAGAGGTGGAGAAGAATGGTTTTAACTGGGACGATGTCCAAGAACAAATGGTGTACCAAGATCGGGCAAGATGGAGAGTGCTTGTTTGCCACACCCGGGAATCTGGAGATGGAAAATGATGATGATGATAATAATAATAATATAGTGTGGCCTCAGAAGCCGGGTGCAAGCTTTGTTAATTGACACCCAGAGGGCAGCTTGCGTGTCGAATTTAATGCTCCTTGGAGCGCTATGAATGTCAAGGAGATTAGAAAGCCTATCTAAGCTCCTTGGCGCTATACCGCTTTCTAGTAGAGAAATGAGGAACATTGTGTTGGCGGAAAATCCCAAGATTAATTTTGCCATTACGAACTCGGCCTACTGAATTAAAATGGGTTCTTTAACATGCCAACAACGTATGACATGAGTATCGTGATTTTTGTCGCCTTTCAAAAATCACTTACCACGGCCAGGAGCGAACCTGCAATCTTGGGGTTGGTAGTCCGACACTATAACCACACACCCACCGTGGCAAGCATGATGATGATGATGATAAAAGCTGAAAGCTTGTTTGTTACTTATAGGGGAAGGGTGGGCATAGTGGCCACGGCGGGCATAGTTGCCACGGGCTATTTTTCTACTGTACAGTGCTGCTACCTGGCTGCAAGCGCCTCAACTACTCCACTAGACCGCCATTAGTGTTGTGTTGAGCCTTTAAGCTGATCAGATTACACGTTTAGAAATTGTCATCAATTTTGTTGTTTTTCAAGTTGCTGATGTAAGGTAAGCGTACTGCATTAACTATTATAACTAGATATATGATTCTAGTATGTATTGATGACTGTCATACCTGAAACAAGTGTGATTTAAACTTCAAATTCATCTTTGAAAGTAAGACCTGGTGTACCTGGTTGGGCCTGCAGAGTCACATTTACATAATGGCGTAAAAAAGGGCAAAGTGGCCACGGTCATGGCCACGTTGCCCAACACTACATATTATATTTTTTAGTAAAATATTTATATGAAGCCTGGACTAAGCAAAGTTTGTGCTTTAAAATGGGATACTTATTGAACGTTTTAAACATCTCCTTGAATGAGCAGGGTGGTAGCTCAATCGGTTAAGCGCCGGCCTTTGGAATCGTGACATGCTGATGGTTCCAGGATCGTGCCCCGCTGGGTTGAGGTGATAAAGAGGTGATGAAGAATAAAGGTATTCAGGAGAAAAGGAAATCAAAAGTGGCAAAACGTGCTTTGTTCACTAAAGGAGATAGTAACTCAGATAGTGACGAGAGTGATACAAATTACCTTCACTGCCAGGACTTATATTCAAAGTCCAAAAGCAATGAAGGGTGGATCAGATGCTCTATTTGCCTGATATGGGTACACGAGGATTGTGCTGGGTGTGATGAGGAGGACAATGAATTCATATGTGAAATGTGCAATTAAACAAAAATAGGCTAAACACAATATCCATAAAATGTTTTGAAGCATTTCAACTTTTGTATTTTTTATTGTAGGCCTACTCAATAAAAAATTGAAAATTAGTTTTATAAAATGATAGGGGCCCTAAAACATGTGTGGAGATTTATAACAATACTTTGATTTGTAAAACATATGCTCATAAATTTTTGTTAAATGCATTTGCAGGGTTATTTGTAACAACGGGTATAAGGGCCATCTAGTGGCCATTTTGCCCCACCCCATAGGGCAAAGTGGCCATTTTGTAGAGGTTTGAAAAAACTTTTTTTCTTCAAAAAGTAACTAAGATATAGTTAAAATGATTTGTTTAAAGATACATAACTAAATAAACTATAGTATGGCCAATTTTTATTTGTTTTTAACAATTTTAACTTATTGAAAACAATGTTTTCCCGTTAGCGTGGCCACTATGCCCACCCTTCCCCTACACATCTAAACTGTTTCTCTGGTTTGAACCAAATGTTATGCACTTACCTTTTGGTTTCACTTTGGGATTCACTGTCTACTTGAAATTTGCACAGCCCTCTCAATTCCCTAGATTTAGGCCTTTCGGCACATGGACAAAATATCATAGAAGGACCAAACAAGACTCCATTTAAGCCTCGCAATGCAAGAAACAAAACTCTGTATGTCCCGATGGTACCTAAAATTCATGTGTTGAGGCCCTAGAACCTACCATTTTCGAGATACAGTATCTGCAAAAGAGCTTACCCGTTCTTAAAACATTAAGATTTAAATCAGTGTTAAACCGTCGACACTGAATATTAGTACATGCTGTAGCTCAAACTATTTAAAACATTTATTTACTGTTGTATAATCATTAATATACATGCACCATATTATGCATGTAGAGACTGTTTTTTAAGGGCCATCTTTTCTTTGTTACAATATTGGACCAAAGTTTTCATAGATATTAGCTTCATACCTAGACCTGTTATATACTTAATAACATAAATTTCCTAAGGCAGATTAATTTCCATGACTACATACTGCATATCTTAGCAATGACCAAATTACATAAATAGGCATGTCTCCTGCCAACTTCTTAAAATGAAAAGTTATTTGTGGTCCTTACATGTGTATTGATAGACGGCAAAGCAGGCTGCATCACGCAGCCCCTAACATGCATTGTTAAGTTGGATCATACCTGTATTCTATGATTGGATGTTCGTTACAGAAAATTAACTTCCTAAGTACGGTACTGTATTCTTAAGACATTGTGGCATTATTTTTAGGAGGAAAGTTATGCTTGGGTCTAAGCTCCATGTACTTGCGGGGTGAAGTGAAGTGGCAGGAGGGCCTGTTGAGAGCCTGCCGTGTTTCCTGGAATTCCTGTCTAGTCCAATACTGCTAACATAGGGCCTAAACCTGTGTGTTGTTGCGAATGAGTGAGCAAGTAATCAAACAGTTGTTTCTCTAACATTCGTGTGTGTAGTGGACGTAGTTCTCACGGGAGCTCCAGCAAGTCCGGAGATTGTTGGTTCAAATCCCAGCGCTGACAGTGGGTTTCCTTAGTGTGGTTTCCCATACTTCCTCCAGGCAAATGCCAGGATAGTACCTTAATTCAAGTCCCGGGGCACCCACCCCATCCTTAACCCGAATAATTACAGTTACACATTCTCCTACATTCATCATAGAAACACAGGTTATCAGGCAATTAAAAACACACCCATATACATGGAGGTGATGACCAAGATGTCCCAAGCCCCTAAAAAGAAGTAACACAATAGCTCCACAACTGGTGATTTTACCTGTTGGTGGCGAATAACAATATATTTTCTTGATGTGCCCGCCGGCAATCAATGTACCGGTCTGATATTTGCTTGCATGATCAAGTCCAACATTAACAGCCTGGGATATTGACAATTAAATTTTATTTATTTATTCATTTACATAGGTCCCAATGAGCCTGAGCTCGTGTTAGGGACAATCAAGTAACATAGTTACAGCATGGCATATATATAATTTTTGTAACATTATATTGTTTAGTTTAATAGTAACTTATATTAGATTGCTAGTGACTAACTTTACAGAGATGATTCGGTATGATACATTGCATTGCTTAAGGCTATTGTATATGGGCTATTCATTCCTTACTAGGAAGTCTTTTGTTTTCCTCTTAAATGATTTTATAGAGAAACTTTCCCTTATGCCTAATGGTAGCGAGTTGTATTCCTTTATTATAGAGGACATAATTCCTTTAGTTCCAAATTTAATGGATTGGGAATGGCTGGTGAATATTCGATTTACTCCTCTTGTTGCATAATGATGAATGTCATTTGCATGGGTAAAATGGATTTGTGTGTGTATCAATTTGTTTTCTAATTTGTATACAAATACTGTTGCTGACATAGCTATTTGTTTTTGCAGTGGCATAATTTTAGTTCTTGAGTATAATTCATTTGAGGGTGTGAGCCAAGGAAATCCAAAGATAGATTTTATAGCACGTTTCTGGAGTATCTCAAGTTCTTTTATCAGCTCCTTCTTACAATACCCCCATATGGAATTCATGTACATTAGATGTGAATGTATCAGAGCAAAGTATATATTTTTCAATTGTTGGCTAGTAAGACAGCTATATCTTAATCTGAAAATAATACCAATTATAGGGCTGATTTTATGTTTTACATTTTCTACATGATTTTCCCAGGTTAGTGTACTATCTAGTGTGATACCCAAGTATGTTGCCGATTTAACCCTTTCTATTTCTTTGTTGGCTATGTTGACTATGTTTGTGGTCTCAATCTTGTATGATGGTTTATGGAAGAATAAATATTTTGTTTTAGTGATATTGATAACCATTTTGTGTGCTCTCAACCAATCCACCAGCCTATTGAGATCATAATTAATATTTAGCATAATTTCCTGCTCATATGTTCCCAGATAGAGTATAAAAATATCATCTGCAAATAGTTTAAGCTTGCCTTTCAATTCTAATAATACTATATCATTAATATAGGCCAAGAAAAGAATTGGTCCTAAGACAGAACCTTGAGGTACTCCTGAGTCAATTCTCATTTGAGATCCTTTTACATTATCGATTGCAACATATTGTTTTCGGTTTGTGAGGTAGTTCTTCAACCAATCATGTGCCACTCCTCTGATGCCTGCAAATTCTAGTTTATTAAAGAGAATCTTATGGTTAACCAGATCGAAGGCTTTTTGAAGGTCAATTAGTACACCAGCAGCTAGTTTGTTTTCATCTAATGCCTTTTCTTCATCAGTTATTACTTCAAATATAGCACTATCAGCTCCTCTATTTGGAATAAACCCATATTGGCAGTTTGCAAAGTAATCATTTTTAATGAAGAAATTCATGTCTTTGTTTAACAACACTTTCTAGAACCTTGCTGATGGCAGATATAATATTAATGGGTCTGTAATTTGATGGGTGGGTTTTGTCTCCTTTTTTTGTAGATCGGGACCACCCTAGAGACTTTACAGGCATCGGGGAATATACCAGTCATCAGTGAAAGATTTATTATTTTGACAAGATATGGTGTAAGGCCCTCAAGACACAATTGTAGCATGACATTAGTAGTGTTGTCCTCACTTATGTTGTTTTTGTGTTTTAGGGAGTTTATAATTGATTGTATTTCATTAGCATCAGTAGGTAACATAAAGATTGTCTTAGTGCTAGTAGCATTTTTATAGCTTGTAATGTTCGAGGTAGAACTGTTTCCTTGATTTTCCCATATACTGTTAGCAATATTGACATAATATTTATTAATTTCATCACATATATTTTCCTTTTTTTCGATATTTGTGCCGTCGACTATAAGTTTGACAATTTCATTTTTCCCCTTCTTTGGCCTATTTAACATCTCATTAACAACACTCCACACTACCCTCTGATTATTTGCATTTTGAATTTTTTGGTCACAGTAGTTTCTTTGTAGGTTTCTCATAAGTTTTGTAACTTGGTTGCTAATAATTTTATATTCTTCTAAAATTTCTGCAGATGGTTTTTTAACTTTGGTTTTTGTATGTATCTTATCTCTCCTGTGTATTAGTGCTAAAAGATCTTGTGTGATCCAGGGTTTTATTGGTGGGGCACTTGGCTCCTTATTCGTATATTTCATAGTATAGGCTTCTATTCCTTTATTAATAAAATCACAGAATGTATTGTAGTAGTCATTGATGTTAGTTTCATTGCATACAAATTCTTGAGTTATTAAATATTTATTAAGTTTTTTGTAGTTTATTTTATCCTTTTCTATTGGCCTATCATCACATATTGAGTTCCTTTTTATCTTTTTGTTTCTCATTTCACAGATTAGTAAATGGTGATCACTCAAATCATTATCAATATTATAGACATTACATATTTTGTCACAGTCGTTCACCAATACATGGTCAATTAGAGTAGAGCTAGTTTGTGGTACACGAGTTGGATATTTTGTATTACATAAGACTAGACTGTATGATTTGACTAGGTTAATATAACTACTAGTATATCTGTCCCCGAATAATAGATCGATATTCATATCACCTAGTATTATAACAGGATTCGTTGAGTAAGAACTAATAATTACTTCGAGATCAGTTAGAAAGTGTGGAATGTTGCTTTTATGAGGGTTATAAGCAGTGATTATATTGTATTCTTGATGGCCTTTTCTCACAGTAATATGCAGTATGCTGTGGGTGGAATTTATTTCCTTTACAAGGGTACTGCTGCATTTGTTTGAAATATACAAAGATACTCCCCCTCCAGTTTGCTTTCTAACTATGTGATATGCAACATATTTCTTAATATTGAAGAACATTTTTGTTTGTTCTGTTAACCAATTTTCTGAGATTGCTAGGACATCTACCCCCTTTGATTCTGTCTAAAATTATTTGGATATCATCGAACTTGTTTTTTATGCTATGTGCATTTATGTGTACGCATTTTAGTGTACTGGTATCGGTTATTATCTGTTTACTGTCCTTAATTTTATAATAATCGCTAAGTGTATTACAGTTATACTCTGTTAATTCTAGTGTATTATTATTTGCATTACCTAAAAAATTTAATTTCTGTAATTCTAGTTCCATATAAGATAATTAGTAGATATCTTACTATTACATAGATTTTAAAAAAGGAAGGAAGGAAGCTTGTAGTTTAACGTGACCGTTAATCTCGCGATCATAAGCCACGGGACCTCCGTTTTACGTGGAATCCGAACCACAGGACATGGCATTTCACATCGAAAATCTCACATGCAGTGACCGGGAATCGAACCCGGTCCGCCTTGGTGAGAGGCATACACATAGATTTTAGTTTGAGAGGGCGAGTTCATCCAATATTTCAGCACTTGATATAAGCTTTGAGGGTCCATTTTGATTTTTCCGAATGTATATTTTGCAGTCTCTGACCCAAGTTGCAAAGATTTTTCCCTGTTGTCTCAATTCACGGCACTTTTTGGCGATGGTTTCATTTCTTGGGGTCAGGTGTTCATTGATATATATATATATTACCACCAACATTGTAACCAATTTCACTCGTCTTCAGGGTCTTCTTTTGTCTTCTGCTACTGAGAATCTCTTCCTTCTTCCACCTATTATTTAATTTCACAATTATCGGTTGAGGCCCAGGCTTTGTTGACGGGAGGCGGTGAGCTGCGTCTATGTTTGCCCTGGTGATTTCAACTCCTAACACCTTGTCAATGTCCGAGATTTTGTGAAATACATCCTCCTCTCTTTCAGTGGGCATTCCATACACTATCAAGTTGTTTTTGCGCTGGTACTGTTTTAGTTCCTCCAATTCGTTGATAGCTCTAGATGCTGCCATTTCTGCGTCCTTGACGGTTTTTCTCTCTTTCTTCAGAGTTTCAATTTCCCGGTGGAGTTCATCATACTTTTCTGATAAGAAAGTTGCTAGTTTTTTACCTCGTGGTTTTCTTCTCTCATCGCCGAAAGGGATTCCTCAAGTTTCTGGGAAAAAGATGCCATAACCTCCTTGAGGTTAGGTTGCGGGAGGCAGTCTTCACGATTGCATGACCATTTGAAAGTATCATCTTTCCGGAATTGTTGGTACGTGTCATTACTCATTTTCATGCATGTTACATGAAACCAGCGTCTACACTCACCATCACATCCTACAGCCTGCTGATTGTTCTTGATCTTTTTGCCGCATGGAGCACAGTTGACCGTCATGATATTAAATGTTATATGTCTTCTCTTTTAACAAGTTATGTATTGTATTTCTCTTACGTATTTAATCTACACTGTTCACACAATATTTAACACTTTAGTCACTCGCGTAATCCTCGGTAAACCTGCGTAATTTCTTAATTTTGCTTACGTTTAGAATATAAACCTTTTACATATCCGCCATGTTTGTTAATATTAAAAGTTAATTGGTTTTAGATGTTAAAATAACATAACGTGCATATTAACTGACCGATCATGGACCAATGTATTTGGTTCTGTTAGTACGCACGGATGGTAACCGCCTGTACCTCAACATCCGCGATCCACATTCCCCGAATGTACCCAGAGTTTAGTAAGTGTGGTTCAATTCACAGACCAAAATATATATTAAACCAGCTGCACCTCAATAAATGCCAACATTAAGTGCTCGAAACTGAAGCCTACTTGGAAAAGGATTTTGGTAATCCAGGCTAACTGAACTGCGAAACATCTCTGCAATCGAACAAAACACATATTAATACCTTGGTTAAACTGGGACATCCACTTTACCAGCTTATAATTTAATTATGAATAAGGAGTCAGCTAATTGCATTAGAGGCCACAATTTCTGAGTACATCTACTTGTCATACTGTGTTGGCATGACACTTCGCAATAGAATTGATGTAGTGTATGGTCAACATATACAGTACTTTTCTTCAACAATAAGTATCAACGTTATACCGTATAAAGCAAAATGTTTGTTCCTTGCTCGATTTTTAACACTTCCATCTACCTTTACCAAGTTCTTGAACTGTAATTAGTTAGGATCTTGCAGACTTAACTGACTTTATGAAATAGGAATACAGCACCCGTTTCCTTGGATTCTACACATGGGACAGTAACGAGAATTGAGGGATATGACAGTTACACCCAGTTACAACAGGAGGAAGTGAGTACGGTCTCTACTACTCCTCCATCAGGATGGCCAGATATCCTAGATATGAAGTTGTGCTACAACTTCGGACATCTTAGTTGTAAACTCTGTGCATTTATTGCATGTGAGGAGTGTGAAGGCCATATAAATAGTTTGTTGGAACTTAGTTGGTGGAGAAAGAACCATTGGAGAGAGCAATAACCTCTTTCATGACACATACTAATAGTGTGACATTTCACTTTCAACAGATTTCTCTGTGATCCTTTATCACATTGTAGCAATTTCCTTGGTTAATTTCCGTAATGATTCTATGTGTTAATTTTTTATTGTCACCTTCATTTTTCTATGGTCCATTTGAGTATGAACATTATTACGGAGTTTGAATAAAAATAAAAATAACACTTAAAAATGTTAGACCAAGGAACTTGAGGAAACTTTCAGACTTCATGATCAATCAACTGGGTGACGTTGGGTACTTCTAACAATAATAATAATATATATATTTTTTTAAGGGGAAGAAATGCATTTACGCACCGAGTGTCGGGCTCCTGCGTAGCAGACTACCGACTAAAACTCCCCCGTTACTTCTGAACACTAGCCTGGATACTTCAGGCTAGAGTCATTTTATATTTGTCCGTAGGGCACTCTTCAGTAATGAATCATCTTCAGTGGCGATCCAGATCCGTCTTCTTTGTTCGGAGGATATCTTCAACAAAACCTGCTACAAGTTTCCAATGTTCTTCATTTTGTAGCATTATCGCAACAATATTGTCCGGAGATATCTCTACATCAATTTGATCTTGAAGAGACTGCCTATTTTGGACCCACCGTCCATACAGTTCGTACTGTATTTTTATTTTTGGTTAGGATTTCGATGTCATATGATGTTTCACACCAACATATGGGCTGAAGAAGGAAACATATCAAGTTTCCGAAACATGTACCTATAGTATTTTTTAGTAAAGTAAAGTATTGATTTGGCGAGTGTAAATTGTGTTATACATCTTGTTACCATATTGAGTCGCAACTGTGCCTGCTCGACACTTCTTCCTGCTACAAGAGCAGCAACATCATCTGCATAACCTACTAGGATTGTTTCATCAGGGACTTTAGATCTCAGCAAGCTATCATATGTGATATTCCATAGATCTGGTCCTAAAATCAAACCCTGTGCTGCTCCGGCTGAGACCCGTACCCTGCGTTGTCCTTCTGTCGTGTTATAAAGCAACGAACGATCTTTCAAGTAGGAATTTATCATCCGTAAGAGATGATTCGGAACATGAAATGTATTCTCCAACGCATTCAGCATGTCACTCCACTTGACAGAGTTGAATGCAGTTCTTACGTCAAGAGTAACAAAGAGAACCACACGACAAGAGTGGTGATTGTAATTCTCCGCCCTCTGGACAGCTGCAACAATTTCTTGTATCGCAAAATAATAATAATAATAATAATAATAATACGAGGGGCATACTATATTGGTTTTACACTTTATTTTTTGCATGTCTGAGAATGGTTCATATTTCACTTTTGAAGGTGGTGAAGTGTAACTAGTGCCTTGTTACACTGTTTGGTAGCAGCACACGCATAGGGGCCAACGAATGCACTCGTCGTAGCCATTTTATAACAACACTGTCAGCATAGGAGCAGAGAACTTGGAAAGTAACCGTCAGGGACAGCGCTATAAGACTTGGTTCCTATGGAAAGAAGGCGTGACCAGTGCAGAAATTCATCGGCACTTGGTGGCAGTCTATGAAGGACATGCGCCGTCACGGAAAATAGTTTACAACTGGGTGGAAGGTCGTTGGACAAGGGAACCAATTCTGGGAGGAATATCACAGTGTCAACACTAACATTGCTCGGGTCGAACAGGCCACCCAAGGAAACAAATGCATCACATTTACGGAAAATGAGGCAGCC
This sequence comes from Meconema thalassinum, assembly GCA_946902985.2. Taxonomy (NCBI): domain Eukaryota; kingdom Metazoa; phylum Arthropoda; class Insecta; order Orthoptera; family Tettigoniidae; genus Meconema; species Meconema thalassinum. Next base: position 2,006,500,679 of record OX336388.2, read on the forward strand.
ACTGGAATTAGCCGCAACACCCTGCAGCAGATCGTGCACGGCCACTTACAGTTGGGGAAGGGGTCAGAACAACAGCAGAGGTGTGTGGACGTGTGCAGAGAACTTTTGCAACGCCATGATCAAGATCCAGCCGACTTCATGGCTGGTGATGAGACATGGTCCCATTACCATGAGCCATAAAAGAAACAACAATCGATGCAATGGAAGCATAGGGGCAGTCCACCGCGCAAAGAAATGTCAAACAGTGCCATTAGTTGGCGACAGTATTCTGGGACACAAAGGGCATCTTCCTCATAAGGGCAGTCCACCGCAAAGAAATGTCGAACAGTGCCATTAGTTGGCGACAGTATTCTGGGACACAAAGGCCATCTTCCTCATAGACTGCCAGCAATTGGGGGCTACGATTTACAGTACAGCATATGTGGCAACCCTGACGGGCTTACATGTGCCACTAAAACTAAGCGGCGAGGAAAATGGGCTAAAGGTGTGCTTCTGCAACATGGCCACCCACACTAGCCAAGAGACCACTGTTGCCACTGATCAAATGGGATTCACGGTGCTGCCACATCACCATACTCTCCCAACTTGTCACCAAGTGATTATCACCGGTTCGGGAACATGAGGAAACCTCTGCGTGGTCACCGATTTGCGGATTTTGCAGAACTGGACACAGCTGTAAAAGCATGGGTACGCAGCACTCAGAAAGAATGGTTTCAGGAAGGTCTGGAGAGACTGACGCATCGATGGCAAATGTACATCAAGTTACAAGGAGATTATGTTGAGAAGGTGGATGTAACAACTGATGTGTAATGTACTTCATTTGGGTAGAAAACAAGTAGTTCCGTGAAGAACTATATAGCCTATTTTCATATATCCTACTTATGTCAATGGCCTCTATCAACATACAAAATTTCAGTTTGATTGCTATCATAGATTAATAGGTATTGAGTACCATCTAAATAATTTGGATGGTCACCATGTTGGATTTTTATATATGTCGGCCATAGAGTTATGTATTATTACATGATGATTTTTGCGTAATTTCATTTTCAAACGTTCACTTCGATCATATGATTAAAACACAGGAAATAGAAACTTAATTTTTAAATTGCGCACATCCGCCACTTTGAGGTTAAGTGAACAACTGAACTAAATTAGATACCAGTGCATTACAATGTGTGTAAACATTTACTGTACCATATTTTACTGCGTAAACATGGTTAAATTGCGAGAAAAGTCTATTAAAATGTTTCACCTTCACTTGGCTGCCATGTTTGTTTAGTATTTTACAGATTTTTGGAAGTCTCATAGCTGAACTTCTAGGAGTACCCTTTATCACCGGGCAAAATTTCAGGGTGACATCAGTAATAGTTTCGGAGATATAGAATACCGGTGAAATATTTTGCACAGCCGCCATCTGGATGTTATATAAACAATTGAACTAAAGTAGATGGCAGTGCATTTCAATGTGTATGAACATTTGCTGTACCAAGTTTCATTGCGTTTGGATGGCTAAATCGCGAGAAAAGTCTATTTAAAAGTTTCAAATTTTCTTGGCCACCATGTTCGTTTTGTACTTTACAGGTTTTTGAAAGTCACATAGATGAACTTCAAGTAAAAGTAGTGCCCTTTATCACCGTACAAAATTTCAGGGTGATATCAGTGATAGTTTCGGAGATATAGAATGCCGGTGTAAAATTTTGCACAGCCGCCATTTTGATGTTATATAAACAATTGAACTAAATTAGATGTCAGTGCATTACAATGTGTATAAACATTTGCTGTACCAAGTTTCATTGTGTTTGGATGGTTAAATCGAAAGAAAAGTCTATTTAATAGTTTCAAATTCGCTTGGCCACCATGTTCGTTTTGTAGTTACCAGGTTTTTGAAAGTCTCATAGGTCAACTTCAAGAAGTGCCCTTTATCACCGAACAAAATTTGAGGGTGATATCAGTAATAGTTTCGGATATATTGAACGCCGGTGAAATATTTTGCAGATCCACCATGTTGGATTGGTGAGACATAATAAAATTTGAAGGGCACGATCGGGGTCGGCCATAATAGTACTATGACCTTACAAGTTTCATTGAAATCGCTCTAGCAGTTTAGAAGTTATTAAGGGGGGGGAGCGACACACACACAAAAGGTCTCATAAGCCTATTTATTCATAAAATGACAATAGGCTAAAAATACGGTGTAAAACAATATATCGGTACTATGCCCTTCGTGATAATAGGCTAATAATAATAATAATAATAACAACAACAATTGAGTAGTTTGATGGATCCAAGAGTCCTTAAAATTATATTAATTAAATTATCCCCCAAGAACTTCCTTAATGACAATTTCATTCAGAACACAACTTCCATGTGCAGCATTCCTTTTTCAAGGAGTTTCGAAAAGCTGGAATACCTTCTCAAAAACAAAATGGAATGTTGATCAAGCATATAAGTCAACACTGGATGTTAAAATGTTTATTTACGAAACATTGACTTATATCACATTCTCAAGTTCCCTCTGTACAAAATAATTTCATTTTTCTGTATACAAATAAGTAAACTCTTGATATGAACTCCGAGACATGTTCACGAATGATGGTACAAGTGATCCCTCATTATGGCTATTGAAACTTTGTTGTGGTAACTACAGTATATTGAGATTGGCATTATTTATACAATTTGTGTTAATGTGAACTTGACAACACATGGATAATTGAAAAACATAGATAATGCAAACAAAACTTACCTGAAAATTACACTTCATTTACTAAGCGAGTAATGTATAAAATACAAAACCCATAGCGTTACTAATTTCTCTAAATTCGTGTTTTTCTGTTCCAATGTATCATTTGCTTTCTTTCTTATAATAGTCTTCATTTACTAGAGAGTCAAATGGTTGGTGTAATCAAATGAGTTTTGTCGTGTACTCTAAGTACTATCATAAGTTCTGTCAGTACGTTCAGTGCATATAACTACTCAATAAAACTATGGAAACCCAGTAACAAACATATAACCAGAAAGAACACAATAAATGCTACAGAATGAACATAATGTCATTCCAAATGATCACTATGTGCAGCAACACAGTGGCAAAGACTCATCATGTACGAATCGTATCCAGTGGAATTTCTTTTACAGCTGATGAGATTGATTTCTTTAACATCTCAATATTGCGGTGCCGTTTTTAACATGCTATCGCCTCGATCTTCTGCCACAGAGAATAATCCAATGGATTGAGGTCCAAACTTCCACAAAGCCAGTCAGCAGCAACAAAACATGGACAATGGTTGCTAACCACTGCTGTGTTGTTTTTGCGATTGCCCTTCAAACAGCTTCGAATTGACACGTGATATCACCTTTTCCAACATTGTCTGGTATCAACATTCACAAAAATGCACCTCCGATGCTCCATGCAAGGAAATCGCCCACCATACCATGACAAAAGCAGGGTGAGGTCCGCGCTGCACACATGGAACTTTCTCTTTGCACGAACAGCATTCACAACTTCTTTTCTGTGTACACACCTAGGACGGCCCGATCTGACGTTGCAACCGTTTGTTCAAACAGTGCTATTGTCCAATACACAAATCGTTAATTGATACTGAGAGGTTTCAGCATAAAAACAATTTCCTTAGCTTTCTTTCCGACACAAAAAAAGGCCAGTACAGCAATACGATTCTCATACACACTCTACTCAATCTTTCACTGCTGCCTGCTAATAGCGCACTGCAAGTCAATTACTGGCGGAGCCTTGAAGGTGACATTGTGGATGACAACATACGGGGTGCCAAGCTTCTTCATTCACAATTACCATGTGTTTAGATGTTACTGTCAGAATTTATGACAGTACTGTGTAAAACAATAATTTTTGATGCCTTTTTATGATTGATATTGTAACCTTACAGTCGGTCAACATGATTACAAGCCCAATTATTGGGAAATGTGAAACAACCTGAAAAAAAATTGTGATTAAAAGTGATATTATAATTCATTGCTAAGTTGCGATATCAATTGTTAATTAGGCAACATTGAAAGAAATGGCTTTGAAGCTTTATCTAGCCTTGGGGTGAGTAATGGGCGATTCCTTCATCAACTCGTCTTCACTCAATCGCTCTTCCTTTGGTGCGCTTCTGCTCACTCTGTTTATAATGCGCACACACATATCACTCAGCTGTTCGAATCCTAGTTCACATGCATCACTCTTCAGCTACTCAAGAATTATTTTATCAGTTTTGATGCCGATAAACCAAACTTACCTACCATTTCTTTATTTTTTTTGCTATAGTTAGAACAACAAGTTTCTACCATATCTTGTAACTTCATTCACAATAAGCAATGTAATACTGAACAGCAATAGCCAAGGGGACCAACCAGACAATTTGCCTACAATGTGGTGAATATGATCAGCAATGCATTCCTATTGGTGCTGTTTAACTGCCAGCTGTCCCTAGGCGGGAAATTTGCACAAAACACAAGATTTTACCCCATCATCATCATCAATTTCCCTTTTCCATCCTAAGCTGGGTCGAAGCAAATATGACACCCTCCCCCCTCACTTTACTCTTGTTTCCTCAACCACAGAACTCCACTCCAGGTTCGGTTCTCTCACACTGTCCTTTACCAAATCCATCCACCATACTCCAGGTCTTCCTTGTCCTTTCTTTCCAGTCATCCGTCTCTCCCTCGCTTGTTTCGGTATTCTTTCATCATTCATCCTTTCCATATGTCCATACCATCTTAATCAGTTCTGCTCCAGCTTATCATTCAACTTCTGTACATTCACTTCCATTTGAATGTCTTCATTGTCTATTTCCCCTGAACTATTCATGGATAATCAGCAAACTACATAATCAAGAGTTTACTTTACAATCTTCATAAAGATATATGAACAAATACTGCTTACAAAAGAGTCAACACATAACAATATAGTCTATAGGCATATATACACAATACACCTCACATAGCACATTCTCATCTTCCTTGAATTTTACTCAGTAATTCGCCATATGGATTTCCACCTGGCTGCAGACTTCTTTTCTTCAAATATTCTGCGGTTCTTACCTGAAACATTGATAAGTAAAAGTGTCAGAGAAATTACAGAGCATAAAGATGCATTTCGTTGTTTAATTTCAACAATTCAGCAAATTATCTCAACCTAAGCTCCTTGTGTACATTAAAATTTGCATTAACTTATCTACACCAATATATTACAAGTAGTTCCGTGAAGAACCATACAGCCTATTACCATGTATCCTACTTATTTTCATTTCCTCTATCAACATACAAACTTTCAGTTTGATTGCTGTAACAGATTCGTAGATCCACGAACCTACTACGGTGTCGTAGCAGGTGGAGAGGTGATACTCCGACGTGGCACGTCCCAGGTGGCGGATAGGGGGGTCCTCACCGGCTTGCTGGCGGACTTGAGCAAAATAAAATAGCTCTCGCGGACCAAACACACAACAACCTCTACGATTAACAACCGCAGTTGTAACTCGGAGCTTGCTCCATACAAGGTTGACTACCGTACCTTTGCAAGTCAAACATGGAAGGAAATCTTTTAAGGAATATTCCACCACCTTGCAATTGCCAAGGCAGACTGCATTCGGATACGGTGGGCAGTCACCTGAAAGATACCCTAGATGAGTCGGAACATCTAAAAATACCCCCGAGTGAAAATCCAAATTTAGACAGAAGACAGGACAGATAAACTATATAGCAACACACAATAGATAAATTCCATCATACAGTCAGGGAAACTCAAAATTTTGACAGACAAAATGGATCGCAAAGGGATTCTAATAACTGGGCTTCAAGAAATGAGAAACACCGATCAGGAACCTATAGAATCACAAGGGTATAGAATTTACAAGGGAATACCAGGAAAAAGAGTAATGAAGCAATGTCCACAATTCGGAACAGGATTTGTAGTCAATCTCAAAATAATTGAGTCCATCATAGAATTTAAAGCATTATCCCCTAGACTCTCGACACTAACTCTAAAAGCTGCAAATAGAACATATACCATACTAAATGCTCATGCCCAACTAAAGTTAAAAATAATAAGAAAGAACACAAGGATGATGTGGAGGGATTTTGGGAGCTTTTGGATCAGACAGCAGCAAACATAGATAAAAGTCACACCAAAATTTTAATTGGAGACTTTAATGCCCAGTTAGGAAGGGAAAAAAGATATAGAGACATACAGTAATAGGAAAATGGCCAGCACAAAGAAGAACAAACAGGAATGGCATAAGACTGGTGGAATTTTGCAGGAACCATGATATGATTTCCAAATCGACCTACTTCAAGAGAAGGCCAAATAAACTCAAAACTTGGAAACATCCAGATTAGAAAAAAGGTGAATGGAAACTAGATCATGTTTGTATGGATAAGAAATATCACAGGGAGATCTACAATCTACAAAGTTCTAAGAGGAACAGATACTGGACCGGATCATTACATGATAAAGATTAAAATTAAATTCACCCCGTTGACAAAGAAAACAACTCACCTAAAAAAAAGAGAACATACGACCCTCATAAACTAATAATGTCACTGTTCATTTTCCTTAGATTATTTTAGGTTAAGGTTATAGCATGGCTACCATTTTGTTGATAGATCATTGCAAGGAGTATTGAGCCTTGAGCCATGGTATTCCTTGTAATGATCTAGTAGTGAGGTGCGAGGGGGCCATGAACCATGAACACACCTGTATTTTTTATTTCTATTTTTGATGCTGATTTGTTTTTTATATATCTTTGTTTTTTTTTTACTCTTGGCTTTTACAATGTTAGGTCTGATTATTGCAAATGAAGGAAGAAGGAAAAATTATGGGCTTGGAGGGTGGTACTGAGAAGGAAGACTGGGTTATGTTTTAGATGATAATGGATGTATGAAGGCTTGTTTTAAAGAAAAATATAGAAGAAGAAATTACAATTGTGGAATATGGAATATGAGATAAATAAAAATACATAATTGGTATCAGACAAGAAGGAGGTGTGTCCAAGACGGAGAGAGTCGATTTTTGTAGGAGGAAAGATTCCCCAATTGTGCCACAACAGCTACGACCCCAAGTAAACCCTAATACAACTAAATTGATATATTACAATTGGCAACCAAACGTCGGGCACGAATAAGGGGGTAAAAAAATAAGTGAGTACAGTGCAGGATAAAGGAAAATACATTTATTTTTAAGAGCAGTGGAGTCCGGCCTCATCATGCACTAAAGTATAAATAGTAAAGAATCTGTTTTGGTCCAAATAATAATGGAGATGTTAGACCAGTTGAGTGACAATGTTGATAAGTTGAGTGACAACATTGATAAGGCGAGTGAACGGATATGTGAGCAGATAGACTCAATGAAAGTACAAATGGAGGAAATATGTGAAGTATGTGAAGATAAGAGTGGCTGAAATAGAAGGAAATTATAGAAAACTAAATGAAGAAGGGAATACGAAGCAAGAAAATTATCAAAGTGCTGGGGGGCGCGAAGAAGAAATGAAAGACGGACAAGAGAGAGAACAAGGTCAAATGGAGGAGGATAAAACAGAGGGCAAGGAAGAAGGGAAAGGAGAAACGGATAACGGAGAAGGTGAAATGGAAGAAAGTAAGAAAGTAGGTGATATGGACAAAACTGATGAAGGAGAGGAAGGATGTGAAGGAGAAGAAAAGATAGAAGAGAAACTGAAGTTGGTCCTGAAGAGGACAGTAGCAGTCAAGAAAAAGAGGCTAAAGATGAGGATGAAAGTGCAGAGTGAATCATGAAGAAGACAACAAACATACTAGAAGAAGATAAGGTTAAGAAGAAACAGTGGAGAACAAAGTGGAAGAAGAGAAAGGAATTGTTGAATAGTATGAGTCAGACCAAAAGAAGAAAAAGAAAGGAAAATATAATGATACTGAATCAGAGAACACAGATCAAAAGAAGAACAAGTAGTTCCGTGAAGAACACTACAGCCTATTTTCATATATCCTGCTCATGTTAATTGCCTCTATCAACATACAAAATTTCAGTTTAATTGCTGTAACAGATTCGTAGATATTGAGAACTGTCTAAATATTTCAGATGGTCGCCAGGTTGGATTTTTATTTTTGTAATATTACATTAAGATTATTGTGTACAGGTGGTATTCAAACTTCAATCGCATGATTAGAACACAAGAAGTAAAAACGAGATTTTAAAATTACGCACACCAGCCATCTTGTGATTATGCAAACAATTGAAATAAATTAGATGCCAGTGGATCAACATTTGTATAAGCATGTAATGTGCAACGTTTCACGGCACTCGGATAGTTAATTCGCGAGAAACGTCCATTTAAATATTTATAATTCGCGTCGCCGCCATGTTGGATTTGTGCTCACCAGGTTATGAAAGTCCTATAGGTGAACATATGTTCATAGTCTCTATGAACATAAAAAAAATCAGTTTGGTTGCTGTAAAAGATTCATAGATATTGAGAACCGTCTAAATATTTCGGAAGCTCGCCATTTAGGATTATTATATGTATAGGCCATAGAGTTATGAACCATTCAAGGACAATTATTGCCTAGGTTCATTATTCAAACTTTCACTTCGATCGCATGATTAAGACACAAGAAATAAAAACTTAATTTTAAAATTTCGCACAGCCGCCATCTTGAGGTTATATAAACAATTGAATTAAATTAGATGGCAGTGCATTACAATCTGCAAAATCATTTACTGTACCACATTTTACTGCGCTCAGAGAGTTAAATCACGAGAAAAGTATATTAAAATATTTCAAATTCGCTTGGTCGCCATGTTCGTTTTGTACTTTACAGATTTATGAAATATACATAGGTAAACTTGTATCAGTACCCTTCATCACCGTACAAAATTGCAGGGTGATATCTGTAATAGTTTCGGAGATATAGAATGTCAGTGAAATATTTCGCACAGCCGCCATTTTGAGGTTATGTAAACAATTGAACTAAATTAGACTCCAGTGCATTACATTGTGTATAAACATTTGCTGTACCAAGTTTCATTACGTTTGGATAGTTAAATCGCGAGAAAAGTCTATTTAAAAATCTCAACTTCGTTTGACCGCCATGTTGGTTTTGTAGTCACCAGGTTTTTGAAAGTCTCATAGGTGAACTTCTAGTAGTGCCCTTTATCACCGTACACAATTTCAGGGCGATATCGGTAATAGTTTCGGAGATATTGAATGCTAGTGAAATATTTCGCACAGCCGCCATGTTGGATTGGTGAGAACAATATTTGAAGGGCACGGTCGAGGTCGCCGGGAATAGTGCTATGAACTTACCGAGTTTCATTGAAATCGCTCTAGCCGTTTAGATTTTATTAGGGACACACACACACACACACACATACACACACGGACAAAAGGTGATCTCATAAGCCTATTTTTTCAAAATTGAAAATAGGCTAAAAAGAAAGGAAAATGTGATACTGAATCAGAGGAGACAGACCAAAGGAAGAAGAAGAAGAAGAAGAAGAAGAAGAAGAAGAAAGGAAAATATGATACTGAATCAGAGGAGACAGACCAAAGGAAGAAGAAGAAAGGAAAATATGATACTGAATCAGAGAAGACAGACCAAAGGAAGCAGAATAAGAAGAAGAAGAAGAAGAAGAAGAAGAAAGGAAAATATTATGATACTGAATCAGTGGAGACAGACCAAGAGAAGAAAAAGAAAGGAAAATATGATGATACTGAATCAGAGGAGACAGACCAAAGGAAGAAGAAATAGAGAGATTTGGAAGACAGGAGACATCGAGAAGGTAGGAGACGTAGAAGACGACGAGGTGGAAGGCGTAGGAGACGCAGGAGTTGCAAACGACGGCGAAGACGTAGAGGCAGGAGGAGAAATGGGAGGACGAAGATGATGGTGGTTCTTCAGACGACGATGAATGGGAGGACGAAGATGATGGTTTATCAGACGCCGATGAATGGGAGGACGAGGCTGTTGTGTGCAAACATTCTCTCTGGTAGCTCATAAGGGAATTCCACATTTACTTAATTACGACGTTTATTATCTTAAAACTAACTGGAACATAAGAGGACAATATACAATAATATAAGACAGGGAGCTCATGAAGTCAAAGGGGGCGTGGTGGCTCAGCGGTCTAGCTGAATGCCTCTCACCAAGGCGGTCCGGGTTCGATTCCCGGTCAATGCATGTGAGATTTTCGATGTGAAATGCCATGTCCTGTGGTTCGGATTCCACGTAAAAAGGAGGTCCCGTGGCTCATGATCTCGAGATTAACGGTCACGTTAAACTACAAGCTTCCTTCCTTTTCATGAAGTCAACGATATGGCATTACACGAAATGCGCAAGATACCCGACCGTGCTATTGGCGCTGCCGTACGTGGGCACTGGGTGAACTACCGTTAATATAGGGAGCAGCACCGTACATGCCGCCCACCTAATTTGTCAAACAAATTACAAAATTGGTAGCAATTCATAGACACACTTCTCCAACGCAAGTCTAGAGCAACTAACAACAGAAACTGTACACATACAAATATAAGAAACAAAAAGGAACACAGTACAGAGGTAGTCCTTTAAATGAGCTCGTCAGGGAAAAGACTGATCCTTGTCACTGGCCTTTTATATGACCCTTTGCTTGTCCGCACAGTTACTACATGCACCAAACCATCAATCCCAGGATGAAGCTCTTCAATTATTCCGGTTGGCCATGTGAGGGGGGGGAGTATTGTCTTCTTTCAGAAGTACCAGCCTTCCTGCTTTGAGGTTGGGTTGAATCTGAAGCCACTTGGAATGCTGCTGGAGCTGGCCCAAGTAATCAGTTGACCAGCGTTTCCAGATGAGTCGTCGGCACCGCTGGACCAATTGCCATCTTGACAGCCGTGCTGATGGCACTAAGTGACAATCAGGTTCAGGGAAAGAGACTAAAGGCTCGCCAGTCAAGAAATGACCAGGGGTGAGGAAAGCGTATTGATCAGGACTGTTGGGTATTGCGACGATTGATCAGGAATTTAAACATGCTTCAATTTGTGTGAGCAGTGTGGTTATTTCTTCAAAGGTTAGCACAGTGTTACCGGCAACCTTCTTCAGGTGGGTCTTCACTGATTTTATACCTGCTTCCCACAGTCCGCCAAAGTGAGGGGAGTGAGGAGGTATGTGATGCCAACGAATTCCTTCTTCAGCTGTGAAGTTCAATACGTTCGTTTGATGATCTTCTGTCCGGATGAAGCGTGACAATTCATCTAATTTCCTTCTTGCTCCGGTAAAGCACGTGCCTTTGTCACTGTACATGTGACTGCAACGGCCACGTCTTGAAATGAATCTTCTTAAGACGGCAATAAACGCCTCCGTGGATAGATCACTGACGGACTCAATGTGTACTGCCTTGGTCGCCATGCACACAAACAATGCTATGTAGCATTTCTTCTGAGTTTTACTTCGTGGATTTCCATATTTCACATGCAGCGGACCTCCATAGTCCACACCACAATGAGAGAAGGGCTTGCTAGGGGTCACTCTAGACTTAAGCAATTGTCCCATGAGTTGACTGGTGTCATTGGTCTTCGCTCGGAAGCATGTTACACAACTGCGGATCACCTGCCTGATAGCAGATCGGCCATTGGTTATCCACCACCGTTGCTGCAACGAAGCTAAGATAAGTTGGCTTCCAGCGTGCAGAAGTCGTATGTGTTCATTCCAAATAAGCAATTTCGTGACATGATGCTTAGGTGGCAGTATCAAAGAATGTTTTTGTTCAAATGATGCTTCAGCATTCTCTAGCCTGCCGCCCACCCTCAATAGATTGTCATTATCTAGGAAAGGGTGCAGAGTGAGAAGTTTGCTCTGAAGTGACACTGCGTTCTTTTTATGTAAATTATGAATCTCCTGACTGTTCGAACAATGCTGAACGATGCGAATGATTGCTGTCAGACTATCGCTAAGTTCGGCAGTGGTCAAAGGTCCATGTCGTCTTGCTGCTGCATCCTGCTTTAGATTGTGAAAAAAAACTGAGAATGTAAGCAACTACTCTGTGTAGTTTAGTCCAGCTGGAAAAACGGATGAAAATGTTATCTGCATTGTGATTACTCGCCACGAAACACAATCTTACTCCTCGTTGTTCAGGAATTTCGGTTGGTCGAACAGTGGTAAGTTCAGGCCAGGTTGAAGGATCCGTAATCGGCCAAACGGGCCCCGCCCACCACGCTCGATTGCTTCGAAGTTGATGTGGCTCAGTTCCCCTGGAGATAATATCTGCTGGATTGTCCTGTGATGAGACATGGTTCCAATCTTGCTGAGACGTCAGTTTGTGAATTTCCGACACCCTGTTGGCCACATATGTTTTCCAAGCTGAAGAATTGCCTGCAATCCAGGCTAGAACAACAGTGGAGTCTGTCCAATAATATCGTCGACATGAATGTAACTTAAGGGCCTCAATCACCCTTTCCATTAGTCTGCTCAGAAGTAGTGCGCCAATCAACTCCAGTCTTGGAAGCGACACTTTCTTCAAAGGGGCTACTCTAGATTTTGAACAAAGTAAATGAACGGAGATTGTTCCATTGGAGTTGATGCAACTTAGATAAACGCATGCACCGCAGGCTCTTTCTGACGCATCCGCAAACCCGTGAAGTTCAACATTGGCATTCACGCCGTCTGCTGTTACCCTCCGTGGTACATGAATTTCATTTAGTTTAGGGAGCTGCTGATGTATCTGTTTCCATTGTGTCTCAAGTTCTGAGGGCAATTTGCCATCCCAATCCAGGTGTTGTTGCCAAAGAACTTGTATAAACAACTTGCATTGAACAATTACAGGCCCTATGAGTCCCAATGGATCATGAATGGACGTTACATTGGCCAACACTGATCTCTTTGTCCAAGTCACATTATTGCAGTTGAGGGCCCCCACTGAGAATTGAAATGAGTCACGACTCGAATGCCACAACAAACCAAGAGTTTTTTCGGCGCCATCTTCAAAGGGAAGACTGCAGGACACCTGGCTCTCGCGAAGTGTTGATGGGATGGCTTCCAAAATATCAGGATTGTTGGATCGCCATTTACGGATGGGAAATCCTCCGGTTTTCATGAGCGATGTGAGGTCTTTGTATAATTGGATGGCTTCTTCAATGGTATCTGACCCTGTCAAAAGATCATCAACATAGAAGTCACTTTTGGTAACTTTGGTTGCTGTAGGGTTTATGTCTTGACCATCGAGTGCCACCTGCAGTAAACAACGGGTAGCTAGATAAGGAGCCGCTGAAGTACCATAGGTAGAGGTGTTAGTTTTTGTTAATTCGCGATAAAACGAAAAGTCATATTTAGAGGTTAGGATGTTTTATTTTCACGTATTTACATGTTTCGTGCCGCCCAGGAGTGAAATTAAATCGCGAAATAACGCGAATTTTGTGAATAACACCACAAATACCGCAATCTGCGAAATAAAAACAAATTTTCATATTTTTTCCCCACACCAATCCGAACATTTTTGTCCACAAGCCGATAATCGAATTTGGTTGGTCTTCAATTCGAGAGAATGATCGATTGTATAGTTTCGCGAGGGGTAATACTACGATATACGTCATATTACGATAGTCGATATTCTCGTTACTCGTTGGATTTTAGCGCTGTGGTAAACAGCTGTTATATCGCGGAGTGAATAGTTTGGCCGACTACCTCCAAAAGGTTATGTGATAGTTGTTCATAATGTAAACTACGTTTGCCTCCTGTTACATCGGTAGCGAGTGTAAATTATAGTAGAGAATCCTATATAATTTAATAAAAAGTGCGCAAATTGTGCGTTATCATCGAAGCTAGTGTGTTATTTGCGTGAATCAGTTGGCGACCACGTGTTCGTCGTATTAGTTCCGAACTTAGCAGTACAGGAAGATGAGACGCGACGTAATTTAAATATTATGACACGAATTCAGAAATAAATTTTGCGTGTGGTTACGAATTTATACTGGCGTGTGACTACAGTCAACCGTGTGATAACTGTTTGTTACTGGGCATCGCTCAGTTGACTTTAAAAATGCCGAAGGTAGCTGTTTCTGCCACAGACAGACTTAAAGAATATAAGAATGAAGGATTTATAATTTCTTGTGGCATTCTTATGTGCAAATATTGTGATTGTCGGTTAGATTATCGCAGGAAAGATGCATTAGACAAACATTGCAAATCGGAGAAGCATTCAAAACGCCGAGAAAATTCGCGTCTTAAAGTTAGTGTTCCTCGAGTGGCCACCTTGAAAGAAACATTATCAAATGCTAGTCGTGTGAAGGATATGAAAGAAGAGTTTATTTTGGACACTACTACTGCGTTTGTGAAAGCTAATATACCAGTAGAGAAACTAGACAATCCTGCTATCCGTACTTGGTTTAATAAGTACGTTCGCGGAAGTGGAGATTTACCATCAGCAAATCAGATTCGTCAGAAATACATCCCCATGATTGGCGAAAGAAGGAGGGAAGAAATTAGGGAAGATAATAAAAACCAAAGACGTGTTTCTGCTATGTGACGAAACAACTGACAAGAATGGTAGGTGTGTTTTCAACATTCTTTTTCGTCCATCAGTACCATCAACTGAAATGAACACCCATCTGGCTGCCTCTGTTGTTCTAGATTCTGCCAATAGCGTAAATTGCTCCAATGCGATATTAGACACCTTGAATTCCTATGAAATTGAACGGGAGCGTGTAGTGGCAGTAGTTACGGACTCAGCACACTACATGACAAAATGTGTAACTACTCTTCAAGGATTGATTGAAGAATTAAGTCATGTCCAGTGCTGGGCTCATAAAGTCAATCTTATCGGCTGCGTATTTGAAAACGAGCTGGACGAATTGAACATGTCTATAGTAAAGACAAAGAATGCCTTTTTAAATATGCGAAAAAGAAAAAGCAATTACGTTGCATTTCTAAGGGAGAAATATGAAAACACAGAAAAAGAGAATGAAATTCTAGCTTTCCCAATGCCTGTATGTACAAGATGGAATTCATGGTTTAAGGCTGCAATGTATATGGCCACGCATGTGGAAGATCTGGTAGAATTTTTCAAAACATTGGAAGATTCAAATTCAGGGGTCAAATTTTTCCAACAAGCATCGACTTCAACAATACAATTTATACAATTACAAGCATTGTATGTTTCTGTTGTTGGTGCCTCTCTTATGGACTTGCTTAATTTCTAGGAGGGATCTAAGTACCCAACAATTCACTTACTGGCTGGGAAGCTAGATGACCTTGAGGTAAAGCTCAAGCTATTAGGCGATGGTGGAATGTTCAATCATACGATCCTCCAGAACTTGGAACAGCTTTCTCAAAAGATGCAGATAAAGGTTAAGTCCAAGCTTACGTGTGTTGCCCAGTCAGCTCTAGTGAAAGTCAGGACTTTAAGGACCACGGATCCAGCCAGGAAGACTGTAGAAGCCATCGGGTCATTGTTTGATCCTCGGCATGCACCTAAGAACGTATCTCCCACAGAACTGCTCCAATTTAAGAATGCCCCATTTCTTACGAAGATGGAGTCTCAACAGTTTTTAGAGGCTCACAGCATTTACCTGACTGCAATCAAGAACCAACTGCGTCATGAAGATAATGTGAATGTTCCAGAGATCCTCATGGGATTAAGGCCTGCTCACCGAGACTATGCAACAGCTGCATTAAAGTGTGTGTGGTATCCTTGTTCAAATGTGGATTCTGAAATGTCATTTTCGAAATACAGTCTCATAGTAAGTGATAGGAGGTGAAAATTGACAGCTGCAAATGCTGAGACTTTAACCATGATCTACTTCCAGTGATTTCACCGCAGTATTTGGATAAAACTGAAAAAGGTATTCACTGAAATGTGTTTCGAGATGGTGAATGTAAAATAAAAATGTGACTTCCATATAAGTATTATCTCATTCTTCCATAGCCATGTTTAACGTTTTACCCTGCTGTTTTGTTTTTTACTTTGTTTTATTAATTGTTTATATTTTTAAATGCACTTATTGTACAAACCTTATCGCTTTCCAAATTTTAACATGTCATCCCCAGAAAAAATAATAAAAACACAAAACACCACCTTTTGAATTTTAAATCAACAAATCTTCAAAAAAATAACAACACTTTCTAACACCTCTAACCATAGGTTACTGTAGTCAATCGGTACATATCCAGTTGTTGATTCTGAGAACTGCGCCATAAGATTCTCTGGAAGTCTCGATCTGCTTCATGAATCTGGATCTGTCGGTACATCTTCTCGATATCTGCTGTTAGCGCATACTTGTGTGTACGGAAGCGAAGAATGATCGAGAACAGATCCTGCTGAACAGTTGGCCCAACCAACATCACGTCATTCAGAGAGATCGACGAAGTAGTTTTATACAATTTTCACAAGAAAATATACATTGTCCGTTGAGCCATATATATTTAAACACAAATAGTGATAAATGTTCCGGCATAACTCAACAAGATGACAGTGTTTCGCCCCAGTGTGCTATTGGGCTCTTCAGTTGGTTAAAGCACACCTCACCAAGACACTGTCTAGTGCACACTGGGAAGGCCATTGCAAGACGTATTTGATACATGTGTATCCGCGTCACGAGCAAGCCAGTGCACTATGGGAGTCGAAACTCCATTCCAAAGCAATTATAACCTTACCTTGGCATTGAATATACAATTTTCACAAGAAAATATACATTGTCCGTTGAGCCATAATATATTTAAACACAAATAGTGATAAATGTTCCGGCATAACTCAACAAGTTAGCCGACACATTGTAGACAACTCTGACCTTGGTAGTGCTGCTCGTAGCCTTACCGCGTGATGAGGCATGTAATAAGCAGGTTTCTGCTGGTCACTAGGATCGACAAGTTCCATGTGTCCTAGTTGTACATAATCGTTCATGAATTTGATATACTCGTTCTTCAGGTCAGGTTGTCGATGCAATTTCCTCTCTATAAAGCCAAAGCTCCTCCTGGCATTGTCAAAAGAGTCACCAAGTTCTCCAACTCCTTGCCGAAGTGGTAGTCTCACTATGAACCTGCCCGACTCATCGCGCGTGAAGGATTTCTGAAAATGTTCCTCGCATTGACTTTCTTCCTTGGAATGGCTACGAGTCGTAAGCTCTTCCTGTTCCCAAAAGTGTTCCACCTGTGTGTGCAAGGTTTCAGCCGTGGACAACAATGATGTTGTTCCATTCTTACGTTGTTGAACTGAGTGAGAGGGGATACATCCAGATAGCACCCAACCAAGTTGTGTATTTTGAAGAGTAGGGTAACCATCCCTAGATTGTTGTTCAGGTCTTAAGAGTTCAAAGAATATAGTAGCACCTAACAGTAGATCTATCTCTTTGGGCTGGTAGAAATTCGGGTCAGCTAATGGAATGTTGACGGGCAGTTGCCAGTCCTCGTAATCTATTCTAGATGAAGGCAGTGGACCAGTAATCTGACGCAGGACAGAACATACTATATGCCGACTATAAGTACTAACTCTCGACTCTATCTGAAGTTGACAGAAGTAAGAGGATTGAGTAGCTTGCATGTTGCTGATACCATTTATAGGTATCGAATGACGATTCCGTATGATACCCAAACGGTCCACTAAGTCTCGAGACACGAAGTTCATCTGTGATGCACTGTCTAATAGTGCTCGACATTGATGCATTTGACCTTTGATATCCCTAATGTTAACATTGGCAGTTGATAACAATACTTCATTGTGAGGACATGCGCTTCTGACAGAACAATATGCTTGCTGCTGGGATGCATTTATTACCGGGGTAGCATAACTGTTCATATTCTGGTGTATATGTAACAATGTGTGGTGACGTTTATTACATGTTCTGCAGTTGCCTGAGTTGCAATTATTGGCTACATGGTCACTTCTCAAGCAATTGAAACAAAGATTATGTTCCCTCACAACACCTACCCGGCTATTTACGTCCATGTACTTAAATTTGGGGCATTTATGCAGACTGTGAGATGTCTTACATAGCACACAATAAGGTGACGTGGTGACGAAAGTTCGGTGTGGTCCCCTTGAACTTGTACCATGCTTGACCTCATCTTGGGTTACAGCAGCTGACTTGTTGGACGTGACTATTTCTAAAGTTTGGCAATTGTTTTCCAAGAATTGAATTAAGTCCTTCAAGTTGACGTGCGTTTCATTTGACGTACCGTTCTCCCATTGCTTCCTGAGATTGAGACTGATTCTCTCCAAAACTAAGTGCGACAGCATGAGGTCATGTATAGGCGTTTCGATTTTTAAAGCTTCTATGGCATTTAAGTTGCTGCTAAGTTGATTTATTAGCAAACGCAGCTCCTTAGGAAAATCGTGCTATGCATTAGGGAGTGACAACAATTCCTTGATGTGGAGATCTGATATAAAGTCTGGGATTGTGATACCGACTGCGAATCAATTCCCAGGCGACCTTGAAGTTATCATGTGAGATTGGTAAATTTTCAATGAGGTGGTGAGGTTCACCAGACAAGCATGATAGAAGATAATAGTATCTTTGAATGTCTGTGATTGTTTCATTATTGATGATCAGCGCTACAAAGGTGTCATAGAAATGCATGAAATCTTGTAGAGCGCCATTGAACTTGGGTAGTGAAATAGTTGGAAGTTTTAGTGCACAACTATTGCTCATGTTATCACTATTTACAGGCGGAGGTGGGTGTGTATGTTCGGGGCACAATAGCGTTTCCATTTTTGACTTAATGTCCAAGCATAAATCATCAAAGGCTGCTCTATCTAGATCATGTGATTCGTTTTCAGCATCATCGATTTCCAATTGTATCTGAATGTCATTATACTCATCCATTAAACTCGCCAATGATTGCTTCTTAACCTTTATATAGTTAAAATTCCCACCTGCAAATTCATTCACGAATGTACTTAAGCGAGTCACGCGAGATTTGATGACTGCTCTTTTCTTTGTCAATACACGTTTTTGATTGGTGTCCACGATGACCCGGTAAGAAAAGGACAAAGAAAATGTTGAACCAGAATGTACTTAGTGATGTAGTTCTGTGCTCTCTAACTCAACCACGTTAGCTATTTTCATAGATGGTTACGTAGTTCACCTATATCCGGCAATCGGAAGGACCAAAAAATGTTGTGTGCAAACATTCTCTCTGGTAGCTCATAAGGGAATTCCACATTTACTTAATTACGACGTTTATTATCTTAAAACTAACTGGAACATAAGAGGACAATATACAATAATATAAGACAAGGAGCTCATGAAGTCAAAGATATGGCATTACACGGAATGCGCAAGATACCCGACCGTGCTATGGGCGCTGCCGTACGTGGGCACTGGGTGAACTATCGTTAATATAGGGAGCAGCACCATACAGAGGCTGATGGTAATAAGGGAGGAATGGTTTGATGCGAATATGTAGTTCATTCTGATTATGATGCTGTCTGATTTTCTGATGGAAGAGGAGTATCTAATAGACTTGATATGATAGTTTTGGTTACTCCATCTGACAAAGATATTCATGTTGGTGATTTTGGTGAATTTAACACAAGTGTTTATAGTGAAGGGAATGCTATTGGACCTTCTGAAGTAGATGATATGTTGTGTGTGATATTTTCTTATAGTGTATGTTTTAGGTGAATTAATTTTTAATTATTTTTTTATATATATATGTGATTCTCACGTGTTTCACACGCGAAAATTACATATATAGGGGGGCGAATTGTCACTGTTCATTTTCCTTAGATTATTTTAGGTTAAGGTTATAGCATGACTACCTTTTTGTTGATAGATCATTGCAAAGAGTATTGAGCCTTGAGCCATGGTATTCCTGGTAATGATCTAGTAGTGAGGTGGGAGGGGGCCATGAACCATAGAGTGACACATTTGTATTTTTAGCCTACTTTCGATTTTTGCAAAAAATGAAAGTAGACTTATGAGATCAACACAGGGCGAAAAAAGTGTGTCTGTCTGTGTGTGTGTATGTGTGTGTGTGAGTCTGTGTGTGCGAGTGTGTGTGTATGTGTGTGTGTGAGTCTGTGTGTGTGTGTGTGTGTGTGTCTGTGTGTGAGTGTGTGTACTCTGAATGTCTGTCCCCCCCTATCAATTCGAACACGGTGAATGCGAATTGAACGAAATTTGGTACAAAAGTAGCACTAGCAAAGGACACCTCAGTGTCATGTTTTATATCGCCGCCATCTTGACGGAAACGTAATGGCGGCCACACAAATGTTCAAAGCTTAAATCAAATTACGACTAACCTAATCATCCGATCTCTACCAAATTTTGCAACAACATACCTTTATGGGGGGAGCATCCTTTGACCAAACTAATAGGTCATCAACGTAATAGTTTGCGGATGGCGGCCATCTTTGTGTGAAAATCTATTCCCCCTATTAATTCGAACACGGTGCAACCGAATGGAACGAAATTTGGTACAGAGGTAGTACTAACAAAAGGCACCTCAGTGTCATGTTTTATATCGCCGCCATCTTGACGGAAACGTAATGGCGGCCACACAATTGTTCAAAGCTTAAATCAAATTACGATTAACCTAATCATCCGATCTCTACCAAATTTTGCAACAACATACCCTTATAGAGGAAGCATCCTTTGACCAAATGAATAGGTCATTAGCCTAATAGTTTGCGGATGGCGGCCATCTTTGTGTGAAAATCGATTCCCCCTACCAATTCAAACACGGTGAAACCGAATGGAACGAAATTTTGTACAGAGGTAGCACTAGCAAAGGACATCTCAGTGTCATGTTTTATATCGGCGCCATATTGACAGAAACGTAATGGCGGCCACACAAATGTTCAAAGCTCAAGTTAAATTACGACTAACATAACCATCCGATCTCTACCAAACTTTGCAACAACATACGTTTATGGAGGGCTCCTTTGACCAATCTAATAGGTTATTAGCCAAATAGTTTGCGGATGGCGGCCATCTTTATGTCAAAATTGATTCCCCCTATTAATTCGAACACGGTGGAACCAAATGGAACGAAATTTGGTACAGAGGTAGCACTAGCAAAGGGCACCTCAGTGTCATGTTTTATATCGCCGCCATCTTGACTGAAACGTAATGGCGGCCACACGAATGTTCAAAGCTTAAATCAAATTACGATTAACCTAATCATCCGATCTCTACCAAATTTTGCAACTACATACCTTTATGGAGGGAGCATCCTTTGACCAATCTAGTAGGTCATTCACCTAATAGTTTGCGGATGGCGGCCATCTTTATGTCAAAATTGATTCCCCCTATTAATTCGAACACGGTGAAACCGAATGGAACGAAATTTGGTACAGAGGTAGCACTAGCAAAGGGCACCTCAGTGTCATGTTTTATATCGCCGCCATCTTGACTGAAACGTAATGGCGGAAACACGAATGTTCAAAGCTTAAATCATATTACGATTAACCTAATCATCCGATCTCGACCAAATTTTGCAACTACATACCTTTATGGAGGGAGCATCCTTTGACCAATCTAATAGGTCATTCGCCTAATAGTTTGCGGATGGCGGCCATCTTTGTGTCAGAATCGATTCCCCCTATTAATTCAAACACGGTACAACCGAATGGAACGAAATTTGGTACAGAGGTAGTACTAACAAAAGGCACCTCAGTGTCATGTTTTATATCGCCGCGATCTTGACGGAAACGTAATGGCGGCCACACAAATGTTCATAGCTTAAATCAAATTACGATTAACCTAATCATCCGATCTCTACCAAATTTTGCAACAACATACCCTTATAGAGGAAGCATCCTTTGACCAAATGAATAGGTCATTAGCCTAATAGTTTGCGGATGGCGGCCATCTTTGTGTGAAAATCAATTCCGCCTATTAATTCAAACACGGTGAAACCGAATGGAACGAAATTTGGTACAGAGGTAGCACTAGCAAAGGGCATCTCAGTGTCAGGTTTTATATCGCTGCCATATTGACAGAAACGTAATGGCGGCCACACAAATGTTCAAAGCTTAAGTTAAATTACAACTAACATAACCATCCGATCTCTACCAAACTTTGCAACAACATACCTATATGGAGGGAGCATCCTTTGACCAATCTAATAGGTCATTAGCCTAATACATACCTGCCAACTTTTGAAAAGGGCTATCAGTAAAACTCACGCGCGACAAAAAATTAACGATTTTCGACATACCCCGGCTTGACGAAAATAATAATACTTCTGGGCTACAAAATACAATAATTCATGCTTTAAACAGGATACTTCAATGAAATCATATCTACTTACTATGATTTGTAGATGAACATAACAATCAAGAAGAAATCCATGTTAATCAGCAGCAGGCGTGGTGAATATTGGTTTGGAGCAGACATAACAGGACTTCCTTGATAGATTAAGCTGATATACGATAATTGAAAAAGGCTTTAAACAATAAAACTTGTTTAACGTAACACAGGCAAGAAATAATATAATACACACTGCAAATCACATGCTAGTTCGACTTTTAAGTCATGGTTGTGGCCTTTTTAGCTTCCTGCAAACATTCTTGAGAAAATGTTTTGTCATAACAGGGACCAGAACGCCTGGTCTTCAAAATAGAAATAGACTCCAGAGATTCATTGGACATGGATGACCTGAACAGTGTTCTATTTTTCTTCACAAGGCTAAAAATAACGTTCACATTCTGCATTGCTATGGGGTATGGTGAGAATAGAGAGCAATACTCTAGAAATTCGGTTATACTTAAGAAGTCCATCGGCTCCACGAATTCTTGATATTTGTGCCCAACTGGAATCACTTGCAGCATCTTGATGTGCAGCCAAAGTGTCATCTACCTGAAGAGCTGTGAACTGCCTCTGAAGCTCATTCACCACCTCATCTGTAGTTTCATTCTCTTCCTTGCATAACATGATAGGAAACTTTTCCAAGAAAAAACGAATGGAAGATAACTGTGCATCTTCAATGTTGTCTAACCTAGCAACTTGAGCATTCTTTAACACGTCATCCTTGAGTGGAAACTTGTTGATGATGTAGTCACAGGCAGTATAAAAGTAGTTTCTCACTGATGAAAAGAAAAGGGATTTATCTGTATCCGGTCCGTTCTGAAGGCACTTAACGACTTCAGATGATGCATTTTTGCCATTTTATTTACAATACATGTCGTTTTCGTGCGACCACAACTATATTTCTTTGCAACTTCTGATGTGGGAAACATCGTCTTAAATAAAGCACCAGCATGATCAGCCGCACTTAAGGGCACATTGTGTTCCACCAAAAAGGAAGTAAACAGACACTCGGCCCTAATTACGTCACTGTCAACGTTTCCAGACTTAGCAAAAAAGGTGTTGATTTTCTTGCTTATCTTCCTTCGATTTAACATAACTAATGTGTTTACCGCACTTCACATGATTACTTAAATCGTTTTTTCCACCATGTGCAATATTAATATCACACCCACATACCGTGCAAAAGGCAAATTTTTCTCTCTTTCTTGATTTTAGTATGCACGGAAAATCAACCGAGTATGATTCTTTAAATGTCTGGAAGTACTGTTTCTTGTTGGATTTGTTCATTCTCGATATCTACTAAAACATCGAAAGGAACCTGGATCACTGAACGTCACATAAAATTATAACATAAAACACTTAAGACAGCCAACACTTCATTAAAACATGTCAAGACACACAAAGCCATTAAATGAAAACGACGCCAACCTCGTGAAGAAAGAATATGCACATGGTAGAAAAAAAACACACACACACGTGGAACGAATGTAATTAGTCGAAGGAATACAGGAAACTGCGAAGCACGAAGTTATAGCACAAAAACTCGAACGCTTCATTAAAATATGCCATAACCTTAAAAGACGAAAACATTCAAGGAACGCCAACTTCGCGAACAATGAACAACTAACGTGGTCAAAGAATATGGTTTAAATCGCAACGAGCGAACGGAGCGGAACAAAGAATATGCGAAGCAGAGCCTATCGACACATGGAAGAAGGGTTATCCCGGCTTCAAATTCAATTACAAATGACGACACAACCACCACACGGTTAAAAGTACGAATCATATCAAAGAACGAGCTATCGACTATCGTGGACTTGCCTCCGACCCACGCAAACAATCGATTGTACGGAAGTGGGCGGTATTATCGAATGTAAATTATCGTTTCAAATTTTTGTCCGCAAAATCGTAAAATGACACCGTTCATCCGTAAAACCGTAAAATGCTGCAATTTCCGTAAATTTTACGGATAAACCGTAAAAGTTGGCAGGTATGCTAATAGTTTGCGGATGGCGGCCATCTTTATGTCAAAATTGATTCCCCCTATTAATTCGAACACGGTGGAACCGAATGGAACGAAATTTGGTACAGAGGTAGCACTAGCAAAGGGCACCTCAGTGTCATGTTTTATATCGCCGCCATCTTGACTGAAACGTAATGGTGGCCACACGAATGTTCAAAGCTTAAATCAAATTACGATTAACCTAATCATCCGATCTCTACCAAATTTTGCAACTACATACCTTTATGAAGGGAGCATCCTTTGACCAATCTAATAGGTCATTCGCCTAATAGTTTGCGGATGGCGGCCATCTTTGTGTCAGAATAGATTCCCCCTATTAATTCAAACACGGTGAAACCGAATGGAACGAAATTTGGTACAGAGATAGCACTAGCAATGGGCATCTCAGTGTCATGATTAATATCGCCGCCATATTGACAGAAACGTAATGGCGGCCACACAAATGTTTAAAGCTTAAATCAAATTACGACTAACATAACCATCCGATCTCTACCAAATTTTGCAACTACATACCTTTATGGAGGGAGTATCCTTTGACCAATCTAATAGGTCATTCGCCTAATAGTTTGCGGATGGCGGCCATCTTTGTGTCAGAATCGATTCCCCCTATTAATTCAAACATGGTGAAACCGAATGGAACGAAATTTGGTACAGAGGTAGCACTAGCAAAGGGCACCTCAGTGTCATGTTTCATATCACCTCTATCATGACGGAAACGTAATCGCGGCCACCCAAATGTTAAAAGCTAAAATGTAATTACGACCAACCTAATAATCTAGTCTCTACCAAATTTTACAACACCATATCTTGATGTGGGAAACATATTCTGACCAAACTGCAAGAACATCAGCCCAATAGTTTCCGGATGGCGGCCATCTTTATGTCAAAATTGATTCCTCCTATTAATTCGAACACGGTGAAACCGAATTGAACGAAATTTGGTACAGAGGTAGCACTAGCAAAGGGTACCTCATATTCATGTTTAATATCCCTATAGCACGTTGTATTTCAACAAGCTACTACAACCAACATTCAATCATACTCCTTGAAAAGGATAAAGAGTTATAACAATACCCATGCATTTAGGAGAAAGTAGGCTATATGTTCTTTACTGAACATCTTGTTATTTCTATTTTTGATGCTGTTTTGTTTTTTATATATATATTTTTTTAACTCTTGGCTTTTAGAATGTTAGGTCTGATTATTGCAAATGAAGGAAGAAGGAAAAATTAAGGGCTTGGAGGGTGGCACTGAGAAGGAAGATTGGGTTATATTTTAGATGATAATGGATGTATGAAGGCTTGTTTTAAAGAAAAATATAGAAGAAGAAATTACAATTGTGGAAAATGGAATATGAGATAAATAAATATAAATAATTTGTATCAGACAAGAAGGAGGTGGGTGTGTCCAAGATGGAGAGAGTTGATTTTTGTAGGAGGAAAGATTCCCCAATTGTGCCACAACAACTACGACCCCAAGTAAACCCTAATACAACTAAATTGATATATTACAATAAATAACAAGGTATACAAAGAACGAACTAGACATCTTAAAATAACAGATGAACTAGAGGAAATAGCTCCCCAATTGAAACAAATAGCTGAACAAGTAGCCCCAATAAATCCAAGGAAGAAACACCAATGGTGGAACGATGAGTGTGATAAAACAGTGCAAGATAGACATCAAGCCTGGTTACGGTATCAGAGTCAAAAAACAGATGAATCACACTTGGAACTCATACAACAAAGGAAGATAACTCAAAAAATAATACGATGGGTTAAACGGCAATACCAAAAGGATATACTACTGAAGATCGAAACAAATAGCGCGAAAACAAACTCAAGAGATTACTACAAAATTTTTCGCAAACAACTACAAAGATATGAACCTCCAACATTAATGTTAAAAGACTAAAATGGCGAGTTAGCTCATAGTAATAGAAAAAATACAGACATTTTAGCAGAAACATTTAACAACTTGTTCAATTGCAAGGATCCACCAGAACTGCTTCAAATAAATACAGACACCACTATTAAAACACCATCAGAAAACATAAATCCACCCACAATCCAAGAAGTCTACAAAGCTCTGAGAGAGCTCAAAAACTACAAAGCAAGTGGAGAAGATCAAACATTTGCAGAATTGTGGAAATATGCAGCAGAACCAGTAAAGATTTCATTACACCAATGCATAGTGAACATTTGGATCAAAGAAGAACTGCCAGACCATTGGACTACAGCTATAATACATCCATTACACAAGAAAGGAGAAAAATCAAATCCTGACAACTATAGAGCAATTTCCCTTTTGTACCGTATTTCCTCGCAGAATCGTCGCCACCGCGAAATCGTCACACCCCACTTTTCAAACACTAAAATAGGTTTATAAAATTTTATCGTATAATCGTCGCATAGCATGTTCGTATTTGTCCACCAGTCAGTTGCACATGCTGCCGCGACTTTATAACCTGGCGCGACATTGTCAGACGAAAAATATCTCGTCCTTATGCTTGCGGGCAATGAACTGTGATGCGAGCGGCAAGCTTCGTCACTTAGCACATTCCGCGAGCGTATAATCTGGCGTGTTCTTGTCAGCAGAAAGTAATTTCGTCTTTATGCCTGCGACGCGAGCGGCAAGCCCACATTCCGCGAGCGTATAAGCCTAATCTGGCGTGGTCTTGTCAGGAGAAAGTAACCTCATCTTTATGCCTGCCGGCTATGAATCGCGACGCGAATGGTCAGCGCACATTCCGCGAGCTTATAGGCCTAATCTGGCGTGATCATGCCAGCAAAAAGTAATCTCATCTTTAGGCCGGCGGCCTATGAACTGTGACGCGAGCGGCCAGCGCACATTCCGCAAGCGTATAGGCCTAATCTGGCGTGATCTAGTCAGGAGAAAGTAATATCGTATTTATGCCTGCGGGCTATGAACCGCGACGCGAATGGTCAGCGCACATTCCACGAGCTTATAGGCCTAATCTGGCGTGATCATGTCAGGAGAAAGTAATATCGTAATTATGCCTGCGGGCTATGAACCGCGACGCGAATGGTCAGCGCACATTCCGCGAGCTTATAAGCCTAATCTGGCGTGATCTTGTCAGCAGAAAGTACTCTCGTCTTTATGCCTGCGGGCTATGAACTGTGACGCGAACGGCCAGCGCACATTCCGCGAGCGTCTAGGCCTAATCTGGCGTGATCTTGTCAGGAGAAAGTACTCTCGTCTTTATGCCTGCGGGCGAACGGCCAGCGCACATTCCGCGAGCTTATAGGCCTAATCTGGCGTGATCCTGTCAGGAGAAAGTAATACCGTACCGGTATCGTCTTTATGCCTGCCGGCTATGAACCGCGACGCGAACGGCCAGCACACATTCCGCGAGCTTATAGGCCTAATCTGGCGTGATCCTATCAGAAGAAAGTAATACCGTATCGTCTTTATGCCTTCGGGCTATAAACCGCGACGCGAACGGCCAGCGCACATTCCGTGAGCTTATAGGCCTAAACTGGCGTGATCTTGACAGCAGAAAGTAATTCGTCTTTATGCCTGCGGGCTGTGAACTGTGACGCGAACGACCAGCGCACATTCCGCGAGTTTATAGGCCTAATCTGGCGTGATCTTGTCAGGAGAAAGTAGCCTAATCTCGTCTTTATGCCTGCGGGCTATGAACCACGACGCGAATGGCCAGCTTCGTCAGCACATTCCGCGAGCGTTAACCTGTCGTGACCTTGTTAGAAGAAAGAAGCCTGTCTCTGACTGCAGGCTATGACTGGCCCGTGCAGCAAATAATGATACAATATATTCTTTGAACTTAAATATTCTTCACATAATCGTCGCACCCTGCTTTTTCCCACGAATATTTGGCAAAAAAAAGTGCGAAGATAATGCGAGGAAATACGGTATATCACATATAAAATCATGTCACGAATTCTATATAATTGTTGTAAAGATCAATTAGAACTGGAAATAGGAGAATACCAAGGTGGATTTCAGCCATGGCGAAGCTGCCGTGAACACATAATCACCTTAAAATTTAGTAATGGACTACTACAAACATACACAAAAACAGCAAGTCATAACCTTTGTAGACTTCAAAAAAGCTTATGATTGTATACATAGATCTTCGTTGCTGAAAATACTAAGGAATTTCGGACTTCATCCCAAATTAATAAAAATTATAAAACTAACTCTAACACCAAATCTAAAGTAAAATTCAGAGGAGAAATATCTGAGCCATTTACGATTAAAACAGGATTAAGACAAGGAGATGGTTTATCGCTTTACTTTTCAATTGTGCTTTGGTATATGTAATGAGGGAATGGTACAGGGAAAATCATAGACACATAAGAATTGGAACCAATAAAGATCAAATAGACTTAAATTGCTTGGGATTCGCAGATGACTTAGCGTTATTGGCTAATAATATTAAAGAAGCCAGAAATCAAATAATAAGCCTACAAAATATAGCACAAAAAATTGGACTTCAGATATCATAAAGTTAAAATGGTGAAGCAATTTAAATACTTAGGAGAAATTATAACTTACAACTTGGATGAGAAACCTGCATGGCAAGAAAGAACTAATAAAATGATAATCGCCCAAAAAATAACAGGGTCTACATATAGAAGAAAATGTCTATCAATCACAACAAAATTAAAACATTAAGACGGTGGTTCACAAGTCCAACCCCTCCTCCACGTGGTGGGAGACGGGCAACGGCATGAAGTAGGGGATTGCCTGTAGGGGTGAAGTACAGTGGGGACTTCGTGTGCCCCGGGACCGCTACGGTAGCTGTGAAGGCTCTATGGGAACCCTGAAAAATGTCGGCTGACGGGGCTCAGGTGAAGCTACGATAGGCCTAGCAAGCCAGTAGTGGATATCATATTTGCTTTCAAAACAGGAACAGGCCTCGGAAAGGACGGATGCAAACGACGACGACCCGGATATGTTAATGGACTACGAGTTGGGACATTAAACATACAGACACTGACAGGAAAGGTGGAGGAGATTGTAGATGTGATGGAGAGAAGAAAACTGGATGTACTGGGCTTGGCAGAAACAAGATGGAAAGGAGAAGGTCGCAGAGAACTGAGGAAAGGGTACCGGTTGTACTGGAGTGGGAACAGTGAAGGAAGGAGCAGCGGAGTAGGAGTAGTTGTGAGAGATGGAATGAAGGAAGAGGTAAAGGGAATAAGTGACAGGATCATGATCAGAGTAACTGTAAAGGGAAGAAGCTTGGAGATAGCCCAGGTATATGCCCCTCAAGTTGGATGTACAGCTCAAGAGAAGGAAGACTTTGAGGAAGAGCTACAACAGCAGTTGAATGGTCAGAGCATCATTGTCATGGGAGATTTGAATGCACATGTAGGAAGTGAAAGGCAAGGATATGAAAATGTAATGGGAGCAGAAGGATGGGGCAGCAGGAATGAAGAAGGGAGAAAGATGCTGGATTTTTGCAAGAGAAACGGTTTAGTGGTAGGCAACTCCTGGTTCCGGAAGAAAGAAAGCCACAAGGTAACGTGGTACAGCAGTGATTTAACAAAGAAATCTTTGGTAGATTACATGCTGTACGACTGGGAAATGAAGAGAAGTGTCATAGATATAAAGGTAATACCATCAGAGGCCTTAGATAGCGACCACAGAATACTTGTAATGAACCTGGGAGTTGTTAAGGATAGCAAGAGGACAGAGTACCAGGAAAGGAGAATCAAAGTATGGAAACTCAAGGAAAAGGAAGTCAAGGAAGAATTCCGGAAGATAATAAGGGAAAGGATGCCAACAGACTATCCTAAAACAGGGGAAGAGGAATGGAAGCATTTCAAAAACACAATGGTGGAAGCTGCAGTGGCAGTATGTGGAAGAACAAGCAACAGAAAGCGGTGTAAAGAGACACCCTGGTGGAATGAGAGAGTAAAAGAAGCTTTGGGAAGGAAGAACAAGGCTTTCAGAGTGTGGTTCCAGGAAAGAACTGATCTGGCAAGGGAAGATTATAAGATAAAGAAGAAAGAAGCAAACATGATTGTCGCAGAGGAGAGGAAGAAGTGGATGGTAAAGTGGACAGAGATGATGGAGGAAGACAGCAGAGGAAATAAAAAAGTACTTTATGGGATGGTCAAAAGTAAGAGAAGAGGTCTGCGAGAGGATGTGGTAATGATGGACAAAAACGGAAATGAGGTACACAACAAAGAGACCCTCAAGACCGTGTGGAAAGAGTACTTTGAGGATTTGCTGAATCCAAATGGTCATAGAGAGGAAGACAATGTATTGGAAGATGGAGAGGACAACACAGGAATGGAAAAGGACCTGTCTTGGAGAGAACTGGAGATGGCTATAGACAAGATGAAAGGAGGAAGGGCACCGGGTATGGATGAAGTGAGTGTTGAAATGGTGAAGGCAGCAGGGGAGGTTGGGAAACAGTGGCTGTACCGTGTGATGAGGGTGATATGGAAGGAGAAAAAGACCCCAGAAGATTGGAAGAAAGGATTAATTGTCCCAATATTTAAGAAAGGAAGCAGAAAGGAGTGCAGAAATTACAGGGGAGTCACACTCATACCTCACTGTGCCAAGATATATGAAAAGATATTAGAAAGTAGAATACGAGCCTAAGTGGAGAGAAAATTGAGAGAGGAGCAGTATGGATTCAGACCTGGGAGATCAACAGTGGATCTCATATTTTCAGTGAGACAGCTCCAGGAACACCACTACGAATTTGGAGAGGATCTGTTGATGGCCTTTCTGGACATCGAAAAGGCCTATGATAGTGTGTGTAGGGAGAAGGTTTGGAAAGCAATGGAAAACATGGGAGTGGAAAAAGGGACTGTAGGCAGAGTGAAGGAGATGTATTGTGGAAGTGTGAGTTGTGTGAAAGTTGGAGGGGAAAGAACAGACTGGTTCAGACAAATGAGTGGCCTTAAACAGGGTAGTGCGCTGTCACCCCTTCTCTTTATTGTGGTTATGGACGAGCTAATAACACGGATAGCAGGAAAGATAGGAGAAGATAAGATGAAAGCAATGGTGTTTGCAGATGATCTCATGGTCTGGGGAAACAAGGAGGAGGAAATTCAGGAGCAACTGAAGGCTTGGGAAGGAACAGTGGGAGAGTACGGATGGAAGTTCAACTTTTTTTTGTTTATTCAAATTAGCGGTTCCGCCTATCAATACCTTATTGCATTTACTTAAAAACTAGATACAGTACATGTTTCGGACTATCATCAGCCCTTCATCAGCTGACTATGTCTTGTCACAGCAAAATACATAAAAAACATTGAGCACTGTCACAAAGATATGCATACATGTTGAAATGTTACAATCCTTCTTTAAAATTCATTAAAAATATGCAAGCTTTAAAAAAGTTCAACATCAGTAAATGTGAGATCCTGTTAACGACCAGGAAAAAGGACAGACCAATGAGTGGGATAACACTTGGAGGTGGACAGCTGAAGAAGGTGGAAAGTCTCAAGTACTTGGGAAGTCTAGTGGAGGAAAATGGGAGAAATGACAAAGAGATTACGGAATGTGGCAGACAGGCAGAAGCATTTCTGAGAAGCTTTAGGAGCTTAGTGTGGAATAAAGATGTCCCACAAAAAAGCAAGGAAGTGTTATACAGAAGCTACTATATCCCGATACTGACCTATGCTTCAGAAACGTGGACAATGAAGAAAAGAGACATAAGCAGAATACAGGCAGGTGAAATGAAGTTCCTGCGAAGTAGGATCGGAGTAACAAGAAGAGACAGGGTGAGGAATGAAAAGGTCAGGGAAATGGTGAAAGAGGAGCCCTTGCAAGGTAGGATTGAGACATCAAGTCTGAGGTGGTATGGACACTTAAAGAGAATGGATGAGAAGAAGATTCCCAAGAGGATACATGAGATGCAGATGCAGACGAAACGACCAAGGGGAAGACCAAGAGATAGATGGCTGAAAGGCGTGGAGGAATGTGTCAAGAAGAGAGGCGAGGACTGGACCAGAGTGACAGCGGAGAGGTGGTGGGAAGAAAGGACTAAGTGGCGAGGCTTATGTTCCAAACAGACCCAGCCTGGGGCTGGAAACTGTACAGGATGATGATGATGATGAAGACGGTGGTTCAACCAGAGGTGACATATGGAATTGAAACTCTTTTCAAAGTTACTCAGAAAAAAGAATCAACAAAATTTTAAAAGTAGAAAGAAGAATAGCTAGAACATGCATAAATAAAAAATATCCGAAAGATGGACAGAGGCGGATAGTACCAAATGAAGTGGTATACAGGGAACTGGAGCCCATCACTGATACTATTCGGAAGAAACGGATTTCTTTTTTTGGTCACATCATGAGGACACCAGAAACCAGGTTATCTAGAAAAATTGTAGTGAAACTTAGGAATATGAAACAAGTAGGATGGATTAAGGAAATTAGAGAAGATATGAAAGAATTAGAAATAACCTTGGATGAAATAGGAATCTCTGTTTGGCGGGCTTATAGGCCGTGTTCCAAGGACATTTTGTCGTCCTGACGTTTCGCTGAATACTGCGTTCAGCATGTTCACAGGTTGCATTAAGTGAGGTAAAACAAGTAAACAGAAGATATATAAATAGTCAACAACCCACACATAGAGGCTACCATAGCAACGGCGTACCACATAAAAGTAATGCATTAAGGACAGGGCTGCTCGTCTGTTGCATCTTCTCGTCTACGACGGTCAATAAGGGCAGGCTTGAGGGGATTAAGGACTGGAAGCCAAGCTCTGTTCACACGTTCTGCTTCGCGAATCTTAAGGAGGGTTGTTTACTTGTTTTACCTCGCTTAATGTAACCTGTGAACATGCTGAACGCAGTATTCAGCGAAACGTCAGGACGACAAAAGGTCCTTGGAATACGGCCTATAAGCCCGCGAAACAGAGATTCCTATTTCAACGCCGGTCATGAAAGTCTAAATTTTTACTTAACCTTGGATGACTTGCAAAACAAAACAAAAAATTTAAAAAAAAAACTGAAAGATATAAAATTAAGATTTCAGGCAAAAATAGACAAACGTAATACAATAAAAAGGGTATTTACAGATGAGGAACGCCTGAGAAGATCAGAGCGAATGAAAAGCTACTGGGCAACTAGGAAAGGAACTTACTGAAAAAGAGGACTAAGAAATGATTGACAGAATGAGGCCGTAAAAGCAGAAGAAGCAGAAGAATATGGGCGCGTTCAGCGGGCTCAGCAATCTGCTAACCTGCTAGGTGCCTGCTGACTTGTTGCTAGGCTAGCAAGTGTGAGCCCGCCTGAACGCTTTGCTACAAGCTGACGCGGGAACTTTGAGCAATGCACAGAGTTCCTTTGAAGCTACCATACTTATTGGTCTATGGTCTATGATAAATACATAGAAAATAATAACTTTTATGCGACAGAGCTGTAGACAGCCCTGTTAATGCGCGGCGCTAGGCCGTGGAGCCAAGCTATCTGCGGACTCGGGAGACGTGAGTTCAAATCCCACCGTCGGCCGTCATGTAAATGGTTTTCAGTGGTTTCCAATCTTCAGGTCCAGGCAAATACCGGGACAGTAAGTTACCTTCTAATAGGCCACGGCCTCTATCTTCCATCTCCTAATCAAGTTTTATTAATTTCAGTTCTCATGAGGTTGGCGTCAGGAAGTCCATCCGGCGGTATAAACCAACCGCCACATAGACTTTCATCGTATCTCATCCCCGACCCTGTTGAAAACGGGAATAATAAGGGGGTAGAAATCCTGACGATAGGAATAACTCTTCTTTTGAAATTCAATTTTATTGTAGGCTAGTCCACTCCTTTAATTACACTGATTCCTTATTTAAACATCCGTCGAAATTTGTAAAGAAATATTGAATTAGCCCTTCAGTTATTTAATTCTCCTACATGTTACGCGGGGCAGATGACCTCGCTGTTCCACCCTTTAAAACAATTATCATAAAATACCCTACTATCAAACCAGCCAATTGTTTGGGGCAACATAACCCACAAAATTAACATGTATTAATTCCATAAAATCCAATCAAAGAAGTTTGTTCATATTACTGCTGCCCATAGTGGTAAAACACAGCACTGTATGTAAATAATTGTAGTGCAAGGCTATTGGCAAGTTATTTTTGCTTTAGCTTAAAATATAAAAATGAGGGGTATCACTTTGTTGCCCCAAGCCGTTCAGTTATTTAATTCCCCCATATATTTCAATAAGGTTCCATATCAGATGCGATTAAAAATTTATATACAAAAACTTTTTCTACAAAAATGTGTCGAGTAATGAATAATTTAATTCTTGTAATATTTCTTTAAGGGGGCAGATGACCTCATAGCTCTGTCTCTTAAAACAACAATAACTATTTCTTTAAGGTTTGGGTGATAAAATATTAATTGTTGCTCCTCTCCCAAACTAATTGGACAGAATCATGTTGACTGACTGAAAAGTTTTCACAGCTAGGGGAGATGTTCTCTATTCAGTCGACTAAGACTTGACCAAATTTAAAAAAAAAAGTCCTGAGTGTCGCCTTTGTTATCTAAGAAAGAATCAATTTTCAGTCGCTAAACACAGTATGTGCCCGAATAATTTGTCACACTAACTGGAAAGGATTTAATTGACCACAATGCTGTGTTGACTGTCTGAAAATAGATTCTTTTAATATTATAAAACTTGAGGGTAAGTCGATACTCACCATATAATACTGTAATATTGGAATGCAAGAGAAATATGCATGTCCTTAATGATATGGATTCAAAATAAGGTTGAATATTTGGAATATATATTGGCTGACAGATAGACAGAAAATATTTACTACAGTAATATTCAATGCCAGCTATTTGTATTGAATTGTGCTCTTACCTGGGAATCTACCCATTCGTTTATCCACATTTTGTAATAAGGGTATAAGATAGGGAGACCAGAAAAAGAATTGAAGTGAACATATTTTTAAACCATTTATTAACTTAATTCATATTAATTTATTCAAAATTCATTGCTATTTTTTCTCTTTTTAGACTTTGGTTCCATCCCACCACCATTTTATAGACATTTAATGCAACAGACATTAAAAAACCACAATTAGAAGAGGAAAAAGTTTTATAATTTTCAATGTAAATGAGACAGTATGAAATTCACGGGAACTCACACATCCCAATAGAAAAGATGCGAGTTCCAACACAATAACATCTTGGCTCTATTATACAACTTCAACTACACTGAAATAGAATTTAAGGAACCTAATAGGTTCATTCGCCGAACGTGCAGAACTTGATCAATTTGATTCCCCGCCATGCGCCGCAAGTCAGCAGAAACAAGCTAGCAAGCCAGCAGAGAAAAAGTTTGCTGGCTCTGCTGAGCCCTTGCTACCTACGTCACATCCGCTAGCAAGCCCGCTGAACGGCAAACTCAGAATCTGCTGACCGTTTGCTGGCTAGCAATGAGCCCGCTGAATGCACCCGATGATTCGTAGTTATTGAGAACCGTCTAAATATTACGGATGGCCACCATGTTTGATTTTTATATACAGGCCTTACAGTTATGTACATTTAGATGAAGATTAATATGTAGGTGTTTTATTTAAACTTCAATCGCATGATTAGGACACAAGAAATAAAAACGAGATTTTAAAATTTCGCTCAGCCACCATCTTGTGTTTATGGAAACAATTGAAATGAATGAGATGCCAGTGGATTAAAATTTATACAAGCATATACCGTACCAAGTTTCACTGTGCTCGGATGGTTAAATCACGAGAAATGTCCATTTAAATTTCGTGTCGTCGCCAAGTTGGATTTGTGCTCATCAGGTTATTGAACATCCCATCCCATAGGTGAACTTATGTTAATTGCCTCTATCAACATACAAAATTTCAGTTTGATTGCTGTCATAGATTAATAGATATTGAGAACCAAATTCTTCCCATGAACTTCTCTGATAGCATTCTCACAGCGAATATGAGGTCTACAGTACTTCGGTCCTTGCTGAAGCCATGTTGTTCCTCCTCCAAGAGTGGATCTATCATTGCCCTGAGCCTTCTTTCAATTATCTTCTCCAAAAGCTTGAGTGAAAGAAAGATTAGAGTGATACCTCAGTAATTTGCACAATTCCTCCTATTTCCCTGGAATTATGATGCCTTTCATCCAGTCTTCTGGTATCCTTTTCTCAGTCCAGATGACAGAGAGTACTCTATACATTGTATACCCGGTGCTCCAGCTGCCTTGATCCTGTCAGTGGTGAGTTCATCAAATCCTGAAGACTTGCTATTTCTC
Source organism: Meconema thalassinum (assembly GCA_946902985.2). Classification (NCBI taxonomy): domain Eukaryota; kingdom Metazoa; phylum Arthropoda; class Insecta; order Orthoptera; family Tettigoniidae; genus Meconema; species Meconema thalassinum. The sequence continues at coordinate 2,006,537,133 of OX336388.2, forward strand.
ATACTTTTAAGTGCAGACTCTACTTCCAGTCAAGTTAACTGGTGTGCTTCATCCCTCACATTTAAGATACAGTCTGCAGTGCTAGTGTTGTCAAAATTTTCTCCATTTAATAAAGTGTTGAAGTAGTTCTTCATTTCTTCTCTGATGCCTTGATCAGTCGTCACCAGGTTCCCATTATCTGCTTCCAGTGCAAGGATGCTGCCGTGCTCACTACTTCTATCCACGATAACTTTGTAAAGCATTTTCTTATTTCCTTCACAGTCTTCTGTCAACCTGGTAGCGAACTCATGCCAACACCTTTGTTTTTCTTCCTGTACCAGTACAATTTCTTGTTTCATTACTCCTGTGCTAGTTGCTATATTTCATCTTCTTGACGGCCTGGTTTCTGCATTGCATAGTCTAAATTAGGGGTCGACGGTGCACCGATTTTTCGGTTTCGGTACGGTACAAAGGAAATTACCGACCTCGGTTCGAGACGATAAAAAACTCGGTAAAAAGTTCGGTTCGGTTCAAGAGACATAAATACCATAATTTAAGGAAACCTTTTTTTAGACATCCAAAGTATTGTCCTTTATCATCAATGTTTTACTTCAATAGTTAGTTAAATACAGTAAAACTTCTTGTATACGGTTCATATTCATATGTTTTCTATACGATTTTTTCCTGGTCCCGGCAAGCCTATATTTTCCATGTTAATTTATCTCCGATATACGTTTTACATTTATTCGTTTTTCACGCTTATACGATAATATTTTAAGTCCCTTGCAATATAAAGCATCACTTATACGTTGCGTGTTCTGAGGAAGTACGTATGTTTGAATGCAAACTTTTGTTACCGCCTGTACTTCCGTCCGGAAGGATGCACCGCGTGCTATATTATGTTACGATGGCCTTGAGCGACACCGGTGGTCACGGCGACACTCGCTTGCCAGAGTGTCGTAACAAGGAAGAACAGCTTGCGTAATAAGCAAGCACTATTATTGTGTTAGCCTTTCAAAATAACAGGAAGCAGCCATAAAACACAGTTAGACAGCATCTGAAGCTTATGTTAAGATGAGCGGAAGTGTTTTACGATCGCCGATATATTAAAAAATATATTATTTCCGCTTTTATAATTTTCATTCGTGTTTTTTTAGGACTTCTCGTCAACCCATTAAAAATACGCGATTGATTCTGTGTTCTAATAATCTTGCGTCTTCAGACAAATGAAAATCCATTAATTTAGGCCTACACTACGGCATTTTATTAATGACGATGAAGAGCCGCAGAATAATTAATACAGTGGATTTTAATGATGCTGTCAATGCTCTATGGACTATCAAACATTTTGTGACGCACCATAACGTTTCTGAGGAAATAATGGCCGAATTATATCGGTTTGAAAATACTGTTCACGCCGAGGCCGCGGCCAACAAAAACAAGTAAAGATAACAGACTACTTCGTAAAGTGACTCAATTTTCTTTGTTTTGTTATATCTGGGTGCATTTCTCTTGTAGTTGTTTTGTTACATATTGCCGATTATAGTTAAACAATCGTATTATTATTTCTTGTTTTTCACTTCTTAACGGAAACCCTCGCTCGCCCGCCGCCCTCGTTGCTAGCCTGTCTCCCGCCAGGCACTTGCCGTAATGCGTATCTCGCGCGGCACAGTCATTGATTAGACTATAGCCTATAGTTCACAGCTGGTGCTGAAAATGTTCGCCATTCATTGCTACACATCGCTGGCACCTCTTCATGAAGTTGTCATTTACGTTCTGAAGTTCCTCAGCACCGATTGACTCTATTTCAGCTGTAATATACCTTAGTCCAAAGAATATGGACTGTTAAAGCCGTGGCGTCAAGAAGCGCATACGGCAAAGTGCTTGGCGAGAACCGGCTCGCGGCGCGAGTGAGGGTCCCTGTCGCTTTTAAAACAAAGTCCCTGTATAACCCATATTGTCACATACATTTTGCAGTTTTTATTTACCGACTTTCATTTACGCGTTTTTCACATTTATGCGTGGTTTTTTTCCTTTGGTCCCCTGGAAATCGTATAAGTGAAGTTCTACAACTAGAGCACAATAACTCTTCTGATTAATAAAATTAAATTATGGACTTTAAGTGTTCCAGTGTGAGCCTAATGTATATTTAATGTGTGCATCAATTTGCTTACTCCACTCTAAAAGGGCAAGTTTGAAAGTTAATGGAACATTGTATGAGATTATTAGCTGTACATTTTTTCTGTATTTTAAATAAAAATTGTGCTATTTGGCAAGTATTTGGTTTACTGTATAATCATTAGAACTCATGTGTTACATTTTTCTTAATGGTTTACAAATTACTCTAATTTAACATGTTAAAATCAGCCGAGCTGTACCGAACCGATTTTGTACCGAGAACCGAAGTACAATTTTTTTTACCGAACCGAACCGTACCGAACCCAAATTTTCAGTACCGAAGACCCCTAGTCTAAATTCTTCTTAGATACATTTCATTCTTTCATTGTTATGAAATTTATGTAAATACTTTGAAAAGCTTACTTGTATGATTGTTAAAAGATATACAAAGCAATTAATTTAATAATTGAGCAATGCTTAGAATTCGGTCATCATCATTTTTCATCATAACAGATCTGAAGAATTATTAATAATTCTTATAATCTGGAAGAGGTATTTCAATAAAACAATAATTAAGAATGGAGAGCCAATAGCACAGAACAGCATGCAACATGTAGGTTACATTAAAACACTAATATGAAACTGTTCATCTGATACATGACCTTAAGACAGCAAATGGATACACATTATGTACACAGATAATACTGTGATAGGAATGAATTAATATATACATAGATTACTTACTGCCTGCTTAGTGTCCAAACAATTGTACCGCTGGGCCAAATTCCAAAGATTCACAGCAAGACTTAATAGGGTGGATTCTTTCAAATTTCCATGTATAACAATCCTTGTGAACAGGGCAATTGCTAGTTGAGACTGAAAGAAAAAAGTTTATTACTAGAAATGATTTTAGGACATACCTCTCCTTAGAGCAATTGATATTGTAACTTTCGGTTGGTCAGCACTAAAATCATTCCTATTACAGTATAGGAATATGTGAAAAAGTAACCTGATAACAAATGACATGTCATTAAGATATTAAGGAGGGTGATCTACAATCTACACAGAAACCAGACAGCAGTCATTTGAGCTGAAGGACACGAGAGAGAAGCTGGTATTCAGAAAGGTGTAAGGCAAGGCAGCAACCTATCACCCATACATTTCAATCTTTACATTGAAAAAACAATGAAGGAAATTGGAGAAAATTTTTAAGTGGGAGTAAAGATTCAAGGAGAAATAATTTCGACTCATTAAACCAGTCAAAAGACTGAAGACTCAAGCAACAAAAATGGCTGGTGGTCTGCTCGACGTGCCTACCGCTTGTTACTGCAGCGAAAATTTCATCCAATAGACCGAGAGCAGTGTCGATCATGAAACCATCTTGTGAGCTTTTTCAGTGCCTGACCACAAACTTTATTGTGTGTTGCATAGTATAAGGTTCGTTCATAAAGTAACGAGCTGGAGGCATAATTACAGAAACCAGTACCTGTATGTTAGAAGTATTGGCCCTGGCTGTTGAGGCACTTGTCCCACTGTGACACGAGGCGGTGAATGGCTGTCTCATAAAATTCCCTGGGCTGCAATGTGAACCAGATCCGCACGTACAGCTGGACGTCGACATCCGAGGTGAATCGTTGGCCCTGCAGAGCCCTTTTCAGGAGACCAAACATGGCGTAATCGCAGGGAGAGAGGTCTGGACTGTATGGAGGGTCGCTGAGAACCTCCCATTTGAATTTCTGCAGGAGTGCCGCGACTGTGTTGGCCGTATGAGTTTGTGCATTGTCGTGGAGCAGAATGACCCCACGGGTGAGATTGTCTGGTCGTTTTGTTTTGATCGCTTGGCGAAGGGTGGTCAAGGTTTGCGAGTAATGCTGGGCATTCACTGTTGTCCCGTGCGCATGAAGTGTATCAGAAGGAGGCCATCTTGGTCAAAGAAGAATTTCAGCATTACCTTTCCTGCACTCGTGTGGATGGACTTGCCCTTTTTGGGTGGTTATGACCCTGGATGCTTCCACTGGAGGCTTTGTCGTTTGGATTCTGGTTCGAAGTGATGACACCATGACTCATATCCAGCCACCACTCGAGCCAGGAACCCATTCCCTTCCCTCGCATAGCGCTGCAGATGACCAAGACAGTGGGCCATTCGACATGCTTCCTGGTGTGGTTGAAGACTGTGGGGCACCCATAGGGCACACACTTTGCGCAAGTGCAGTCGTTCCTTCATGATGGTGTGCACACTTCCGACGCTCAATCCGACCACGGCGGCTATGGCATTCACCGTCACTCGGCGGTCCTGGGTAATGAGTGCATCAACCAGCTGGACGTTGTCATCGGTAATACAGGGGGGTGCCCCAGACCGGGCATCATCGGCTAACGACACCCGTCCTTCCCTGAAGCGCTTGTGCCACGCCTTGACCCTTGCAAGGGACATGCAGTGTTCGCCATACACTTGTGACATTCAGTGATGAATGTCCGTTCCTCTACTCCTTCTGCTGTCAGTAACCGAACAACACCTCTTTGCTCTTCGGTTGACGCCTCCATGTCACTGTTTGCAATGTGACTGGCAGCGTTGGACGATTAATGCATGCTGCTGCTCGCTTTGTATCATCACGTGACGTGCACGTGTGCCCACTAGCGACAGGCTGTGACCTTCCACGCTCTGGTCGGAACCAAACCTCGTTACACACGCCATGATTAGCCGATGTCGTCACCGGTTTGCGCATTTCAGCCTGGGGCTCGTTACTTTTTGAACGCACCTTACAGTAATGCTTCACATTTAAGGCACACAGGCCTTGGAGGCTGGATTTAGACAGCTCCTTAACCCGGTCCATGAGTCAATCCTAATTGGCTACATGGATAATTCTTGCCAGGCGCGTCCACGTCGCGGGGGTGGGCAACGGTACTGTAATATACCATGGAACTACAGTACCGGCTAAGTTCTGGTGAGGACCCAGTCCTATGGGGTATAACATAGGCCCCGTGCACAGGGTTACGTGCGAAGACCTCAACGGAATCTGCAGCGGAGAAGATGGACTTCGGAACGGTGGAGATTGCGGAAGAGGCAACCCAGTACTCGGGGAATAGTATGAGTACAGCATCAATCGGCAGCGTCTCTTTCCCATGTTAGGGGCGGCTGCAAGGGCGTCTGTTCTCCATGTTAGGGGCGGCCTGAATAATAGCTGGCAGTAGCTTCATAAAATGCCTTTGGGAGTGGCGACCCCATCGTAATAATAGCCTAAAATGGAAATGGCACTTCCAATGATTCGGAAAAGGTTAGGGCGTACCCTGCAGGCGACGCGCAGTTCCTTTGGTACTGGGGGAACTGTGAGAAATGGGCGACCAGTAACCGAAATGAAAGTGGGAATCATGAATGTCATGACCCTGACAGGCAAGGTGGAGGAGGTGGTAGACTTCATGGAGAGGGAGAAGGTTGGAATGATGGGGCTGAGTGAAGTGAAATGGAAAGGTAAAGGAAGGAAGAAATTGAGGAAAGGATATACATTATACTGGAGTGGTGGCCAAGAGGCAAAAAATGGCGTGGGACTGATAACCTCGAAACAACTGGAGGAGTATGTTGAAGTGGTAGAGTGTGTGAGTGACAGAATAATGAAAATTAGAATGAAGATGAAGAATGACGTGATGGACTTCATACAAGTGTATGCACCACAGACTGGAAACAGAGAAGAAGATATTGAAGTATTCCTGGAGGATGTAGAAAGAGTAATCTCAGATGTAGAAGTGGTGATCATGGGAGATATGAATGCACAAGTCGGAAATGAGAGACAAGGAAAGGAAGAAGTCGTTGGACCATATGGATATGGGAAAAAGAACCGGGAAGGAGAGGAACTTGTAAACTTTTGTGAAAGGAATGGACTGATAGTGGGTAATTCATGGTTTCGGAAGAAAAACAGCAGGAAAATTACGAGATATGGGTGGGGTGATAGAAGAACAAAATCAGTAATTGACTACTTCCTGGTGGAAAGGACAAATCGCAGAAAGCTGATGGATGTGACAGCTTTACCAGGAGAAGCATTTGATGGGGACCATAGAACTGTGGTGGCAAAATTTAGATGGGGAAAATTGGAAAACCTAAAGGAGATCAGAGAAAGTAAAATAAAAGTATGGAAATTGAAAGACAAAGCTGTACAGGAAGATTTTCAGGAGAGATTGAAGCAACAAATCCCAGTTACTGAAGTGGAAAATGTAGAAGAGGAATGGTCCCACTTTAAAAAGGCATTTGCTGGTGCTGCAGAGAGTGCTTGTGGTAGGACGTCAACAAGAGTGAAAGAGAAGGAGACACCGTGGTGGAATGAGGAAGTGAGGAAAGCAGTGAAAGAAAAGAAGTCTGCATGGAAAGAATGGAACCGAGATCAAACAGAAGAAAGCAAAAGGAAGTATCACGACAGCAAACGGAGGTGTAAGAAAGTGGTAGGAGAAGAAAAGAAGAAAAGTTGGGAAGAATTTACACGAAGAATGGAAACAGATGTAAGTGGCAGTAAAAGGATGCTGTATGGGCTTCTAAGAAGTAAGAGGAAAGAAAGGGTTACTACAAAGCTGGTGAAAAAGGAAGATGGAGAGTTGTTAACACACCCGGAAGAGATAAAGGGACGATGGAAGGAGTATTTCGATAAGCTATTGAACGTGAGCAATTGTACTGGTGAGATCGAAGTGACAGAGCCTGACGACTCTATAACAGAAGATGATATAACAATGCTGGAGGTAGAATTAGCAGTACAGAAGATGAAGATGGGAAAAGCAACAGGGGTGGATGAGATCAGTGTAGAAATGATAAAGGCTGCTGGACCTGTTGGTATGCAATGGCTGTATCGACTGCTAAAGTGTGTGTGGAAACGGAAATGTGTACCAGAAGACTGGGTGAAAGGGCTAATAATACCAGTGTTTAAGAAAGGGGACAAGAAAGTGTGTGATAACTATAGAGGGATCACCCTTATATCACAGATAGTAAAAATACTGGAAAGGATATTAGAAAGAAGAATGAGAAGAAAGGTGGAAGGAGAGTTGCAAGAGGAACAGTATGGCTTCAGGAGTGGAAGATCCACAGTGGACCCAATCTTTAGCTTGAGGCAGGTGATGGAAAAGAACTGGGAATATGGAGAGGATTTGATCATGACTTTCATAGATCTAGAAAAGGCATATGATAGTGTCCCCAGAGAGAAGGTATGGGAAACCATGGTTAAGAAGAGACTGGGAAGAGAAATGTTGGAAATGGTGCAAGCAATGTACAACAACTGTGTTAGCAGGGTTCTGACCCCTGTTGGAAAGACAGATTGGTTTAGGAACAAGACTGGACTAAGACAGGGGAGTGTGCTGTCACCTCTTTTATTCATAATGGTGATGGATGAAATTGTAAAGGAAACAAAGGAAGCATATGGACATAAAGAAATGAAGTTACTATTATTTGCAGACGATATTGTGGTCTGGGGAAGGAACACCGAAGAAGTGCAAATACAACTAGATGCACTGAACGAAAATATTCAGAAGTATGGCCTGAAAATCAGTATAGAGAAAAGCAAGACCATGGTGATGACAAGAGGGGAAAGACAAGGAAAGGGCATTGTGAAAATTGGAAGTCCGAGTTTGGAAATTGTGGACACGTTCAAATACCTAGGAAGTGAATTGATGCAAACTGGTAGGTTGGACATGGAGATTGGCAGGAAGGTACAGCAGAGCAATGCATTCTATCAAAGTGTAAGAAAACTTGTTTGGGATAAGGAAGTACCAAGGAAAAGTAATAATAATAATAATAATGTTATTGGTTTTACGTCCCTTTTAACTACATTGGCTTTTAGAGACGCCGGGGTGCCGGAATTTTGCCCCGAAGGGGATCTTTAACGTGCCAGTAAATCTACTGACACGGCTCCCTCGCATTTGCGCACCCTCAAATGCCAGCTGACTGCGCCAGGTTTCGAACCTGCAACCTTGGGCTCAGCAAGCGAGAACGTTACCCCTGAGCCACGCAGCCAGACACCAAGGAAAAGCAAGGAGGTAATGTATAAAATGTACTATGTACCCATATTAACGTATGCAGCTGAGACTTGGACCCTGACGAGTAGGCAAGAGAGTAGAATCCAAGCCAGTGAAATGAAATTCCTAAGAAGTATGATGGGTAAGACGAGGAAAGACAGAGTGAGGAATGAAGATGTTAGGAAGGAAGTTGGGATGGGAAAACTAAATGAGAGAATTGAGAAGAATAAACTAAGGTGGTTTGGACATGTAAAGAGGATGGAGGAAAATAGAATACCAAGACAGATGCTGGAGGCGAAGTGCAAGGGTAAGAGAGCAAGGGGAAGACCTAGGACAAGGTGGATTGATTCAGTGAAGAACAGCGTGAGAAAAAGAAATCTGGACTGGGACAAGATCGTGGAAGAAGAATGGTGGAAGGAAAGAGGAAAGTGGAGAAGTGCCATAAATACCCCGACCCGGCAGAAGCTGGATAAGGGGAAATGATGATGATGATGATGATGATGATGATGATGAGGAATTATTACTAAACCAACTACGAACACTGATTTTTGGCCATGAATGAGTAAACAAAACATCGCTTTTGCGAATAAAAACACAAAACGGAACCATTTTCAAACATCTCTAGTAATGGCAAACACAAAACAAAGCAGAATCAGTTCCATATTGATGGCTAAGAAGTAAAACCTTACATCTCGCATCTGTCAGTTATAGGGAAATGTTTCGTAACTGACGCTCGTTTAGGGAACATTTTCGCCTTACTAGCCACTATGAGATATGAAGTCTCTCTGCTTAGCCATCGATATGAAAGTTACACATACCTGTTTCTGGTACTGCTCATTGGTTCCCAAGCATTTAAGATGTGCCAAAATTTCATCAAGAATAATGCTGCACATTTTGTTGATCTCCGAAATGAATTTTGGATCCGATCCATATAGCGAGTCATTGGAGTCAACTGAAAGATAAATAAATAAAATAGAATAGTTTCAAAGAGCAATAAAAATTATTAAATACAATCCTGACAATCATCATCAGGCAAGCTAGTCTTGGTAACAGTCTATTGTCTTCATGGGTGGTATCTTGTTTTACATGCAGGGGCTTGGGGTGTATGTTATAGGGTTGTAAATATTGATATTTAACTTTAAAGTGTACACTTTGTGACACAGAAAGTCAGTGCTAAAAATAATCCAAGTACCTGAATTAAGGTAGTGAAATCGGAAATGAATTTTCCCTCACTCAACAAACAATGAACTTGGTGATATCTGGTTTCCCGAACCAAAACGAGTAAAATATTTCTCTATGTAATTTTTACGATGGCATGCACATCCATTCCTAAGAAATAAGGAAGCTTGTAGTTTAACGTGAACGTTAATCGCGAGATCATGAACCACGGGACCTCCTTTTTACGTGGAATCCGAACCACAGGACATGGCATTTCACTTCGAAAATCTCACATGCAATGACCGGGAATCCTAAGAAATAAACTTTTAAAACTCATCCCAGCAATAACTGATATATACTGAAACGATTCCAGGAGTTTAATATTCCCAGATATAATTTTAAAGTGTAGATCTGTTATAAACTCACCGGCATAAAAAGGGAAACACTACGAATTTTAGATAAAACTCAATGTTGGACCGCTTCAAACCTTGTATTAAACAAATATTATGACATTAAGTCAACATGGCAATGAATCATGAGTTAATTACCCTAAATTGCACAATAATTGATACAAATAAATTAACATAACAATCACAGTGCACAAACACGAATTTGGAAATGTCAAAACATGGAATCCATCCTACTGTCCTCCGACCTGTTCCAATGTATGATTACGAATGATTACTTTACGACTTAGTTTGTCCACTTGTTTGCACAACATTTCCATTAGTTCAATAACTGGTATTATCACCTCTAGCCACAGTTACAACTGTGATCCGATCAGGAATGGTCAGGATGCAATCTCGAATGATCTCTTGTGGTTTAAGCTCCCATTCTTCCTAGAGTGAAGTTCGAAGTCAGGAGAACCACTCCTAGCACATCTCCCAAGCATATCCCAGACATGCTCTGACGGGTTTAGGTCGGGATTACAAGCAGGCCACACCATGCGCTCAATTCCGACTTCATTCAGGCACTCACGTACACAGACGGCAATGTGTGGCGAGCGTTGTCATGTTTCAGGATAAAGTTCTCCCCGATGACAGGTGCAAAAAGGCACGACGTAATGTACTAAAATCTCCTTGATGTACCGGTGGGCTGTCAGGCTCCCATTGTCAACGAACACAAGCTCCGTTCGCGTATCCGTGGTAATCCCGGCCCAGACCATCACAGAGCCTCCATTGAACGGTGTCCTTGCAGAGAAGGTACAAGGTGAATAACGTTCTCCGAGCCTCCTCCATACTCTCTCCCTCCGATCCGGTGCCCTCAAACAGAATCGGGATTCATCCGTAAACAGTACTGAGATCCTCTGCTCCACAGTCCAGTTTCGATGGACGTTGGCGAATTGCATCCAAGTGACACGGTGCTCACGTCTAAGGAGATGTCCTGTGGCGGGCCCCTTAAACTGTAAATCCAATTCCTACAACCTCCTTCTTACTGTCCTTCCACGGATGTTCGTGCCCCGTGCTTTCTGCAAGCGATTTCTGGCCTCCACAACTGTTGTTTGTCGATCACGAAGAACTTGCATTGCGAGAAAGCGAACATCGCGCTCATTAGTGCTTCTCCTACGACCAGAACCGGGCCTCCTGGAGTAGATATTGTCCTCTCTGTACCTTTCAACAGTACTGTACACGTTAAAACATGACGTGCCTGTAACGTTTGCCACATAGCGTATACTGCGCCCATCCTAAACTAATGCCACTGCCCTTGCTGCGTTTTCAGGAGAAAGAGCCATTATGATCTGACTTAGAAGCAAGAATAACTATTGTAGACTAGCCGTAATGCCCACAAAAATACGCGGCAAGAGAATTCACAGCAATAAACCTTACGACAGCCGTATGTGGTTATTCTTGTCCAAAGGCGGGAAACAGTAATATTGGTGCTGTAATTATCACGATCAACAATGTTCATCAATTATTGCACTGAAGCTTCTCAAATTGGCTAATTAACTCATGATACATTTCCATATCGCTGCAATGTCACAACATTCAATTTGTACCAAGTTTGAAGCGGTCCAACATTGAGTTTTGTCTAAAATTCGAAGTGTTTCGCTTTTTATGCCGGTGAGTGTATTTCATAGTGCGAGGATGTTAAATTTGCAGAAATGAATTCACTTAACAAAAAATGGTTTGTTGCGGGTCAAAATAAGATTGATTCTTTTGCATACTTTGATGACCACATTATTTAGCTTCTGAATACAACCAATCATTGGACATGATACTTTCATTTTTATGTTTCAGTCAGTTATAATTATTTTCTGATTTTTGCCTTAATAATCTTACACGATGAAACAGTGTTCTTGAAACAAAAAATTATGGTAAATGATGTTAATACACACATACAGAATCTTTCATTTAAAGTAAGAACGGTGAGCAGCGGCTTTGTTATCCGCTGCTGCATTGGCCTTGGCCGAGCTTATGGCATGCCATGGCCCCCTGCTGTAGTATTGAAAGTGCGCGCACAGTATATACTGTACTCGACCTTCCAATAAACGTGCAAGTGTTCAGTCGCCAGTCTGAACCTCAGATGTTAACATGAGACAGTTATCATTACAACATCGTATTTTTGTATGTAAAACTTATTTTAAGTACGAGTCGGCTCCGTGGGTACGTGATGCATTTGTTCACCAATTTCCTGATGAAGTGCCACCTTCACTAGCACAGATTCACGTAATTGTAAATAAGTTTGGCACTACTGACTCAGTGCTCAATAAAAAGCATAAAATTAAAAATCAGAAACATTACAGTGGCAGATCTCACTCGCGTCAGCCAGAATGTGTTTACCAGATACAATGCCTGTATAACCCAGGAAGGACGACACTTCCAGCATCTTTTATAAGGTAATATTTCATACAGTATTGTACACACGCTTGGAGCAGGGGGCCGAGGTGTGCCACAAACTCGGCCAAGGCCACCGCAGCAGCGAATAACAAATCTGCCACTCGCCGTTCTTACTTTATATGAAAGACCCTGTATAAATCATCACTAGGGACCTGAAAATTTAGCATCTATTTTCCTTTAAATTAGTATTTATTTTTTCCCTATTTAGCATCTATTTTTGAAAAATTAGCATCTAATTTTTCCGGATTCTTACGGACTATATGACTTTATTGGCGACACTTGAGATACCATTCAGCAATCCACGCTCTTACAGTTTCATTTTCAAGCTTTTCTAAGGAAATATTTGCTTTTGCAAATACTTCATCAGTTCTTTTTGTGAAGTAGTCCTTGTCATGCTTCCGTCGTTTGGCACCCTGTAGTCTTCCAATAACAGAGGTTTGTTTGGGTTCAGAAAGTGTTGCGCATTCTCGTCGCTTTGCAACATGTTTTACCGATGTAATAATTTTCTGAATATTGTCCTTCTCCGATGTAATATGTTTCTGAATATTGTCCTTCTTCTCCCACACAACACGGCAGTTACAATATTTGCAAAATACTGTTGCCGAGTCGGAACAATAAAAGCCATGATTATCGTACTGCTGTGGTCTTTCATGAGCAGTTACAGCTGTACGTCCCATTTCTCGAAAAAAAAAAAAAAAAACTTTGAACCTTGAAGTGCTTGAAGGTTAAAAAAGAATATCAAGCGGCAAGACGCAAAATTTTCCGTTTAGCGAAGTCCACGTGTTCGACAAACCACCAGTCGCCACGATGCGCCAAGTACACAAACGAGTTTCGTTCTTCAGCTGTCTGAATAAGTTATAAATAGTCGAAAGTTCGTATCGATACAGAAATCGATTGTTATATCGACCAATATTCGTAGCACACTGTGAGTCCGAGATGAGGTATCGCTAGCGAGCGATTAGGCCACCTACTAAACATTTTCTTTTGTTTAATAAACAAATTCGCAAATAAATTAGCAGATTTAAAGTAATTTCGCTATAAAATCGCACTTATTTGGTATTTTCGTATTTTGGGTCATAATTCGCATTTTGTCGCACTTTGATTTACGCGTAAAAATGGTTTTCTTCTTACATTAAAATTAACGTAGGCTTGGATTCTGAACGAAATTTAAAAATTCGCATTTATCGCAAATGCGATTTTTTCAGGTCCCTAATCATCACTCATGTTCTTAGAATGGAAGTGTGGGTGATTAAACTCCAAAATTTAAAGACTTAGATTTCCCTTTAAAAAATCTGTTTTATCAGTAATTTTGGGTTTTGTGTGGATGTTAAGGCTATAAAATTAAGGTGTTTATTATATTCAATAGAATATTATAATAATGTAGAGTAAATTCCATAGGGTTCCAATCTGAAGTGATCCCAATAAGGAAGGGAGCTTAATCTTGCAATCATGAGTCCCAGGACCTCCATTTTAACATGCACATAGAACTACAGAACATTATATTTCACTTTGAAAATCTAACAGGCATTGACTGGGTATCGAACCCTCTGCACCACCATGTCCCTTGAAGTAATACCAAAGTCATTCGAAAACTCATCCTTAAGGAGGAGATAAGAGAATTTTTATCCTTTTTACCTTTCTCTACATGGTACAAGTAGTTTTCCTGTGAGGCTGAAGTCAACATATCAAGCACATTCATGTAAACGACTGCTCTCGCACTACTGGTTTGTTCCCAGGTATAGTGCTGTAGGACATTTATCAGACCACGGGCTAGATACAGCACACCTTGCTCTGGATTATCCTGAAAAGGTACAGGATGGTTAACATTAGCACGATTCCAACAGTATTTATCGTATTTCCTGGTATATTCGTAGCCATGGCATAATTGTCACACTCTACTTTTCAAATACATAAAATTGATTTATATAATTTCATGGCATAATCGTCACATAGCACATTTGTATTTGGGCGCTGGTCAGTTGCACATGGTGATGCAAGCTTATAACCTGGCATCCCCTTGTCAGAAGAGAGGAGTCTCTGTGCCTGCAGTATATGAGTTATGCTACGCGAGCGGCCAGCGTGATCACATAACATTCGTATTAGTGTGCCAATTAGCTGTATACACTGCCGCAAGCTTATGACCTGGCATGACCTTGTCAAAAGAAAAGAGACTGTCTCTGTCCATGTGGGCTATGACACGCTACGCAAGCGACCGACACACTAGAAGAGGTTGCACTCAGTGCCGGTCCAGGAGAGTGAAACTTGCATATACCTAGTATAGACCCATTGCTTCCACAAGCTGGCCTTGGAACGTCGAGATTCAATAAGCCGCTGTGGGAAGTGCTGCTAGCCCTGCTTCACCCATGGGAAAACAAGTCCAATGCTATTGGAGGAAACTTACGCAAGGGACACCCCAGTTAAATTTAAAAAATTACCATGCCACGCATGTCTAGCAACAGCCAATTCCGTGGAAACATTGCAAGAGAGTCCCGTGCGTGACATTCTGCACATGGTGTTCACAATGAAAAAATACAAGAATTAAATGGTGATCCTGAAGTTGAAAGTGAAATACACAGGATTACGAATTAAGCAAATTGTGGTTCTCCTTCTTTGAACTTTTAATACTCATTGCATAATCATCGCACCCTACTTTTCTTATACAAATTTTAGGCTCAAAATATGTGACGATTATGCCAAGAAATTCAATACACATTATGATAAGAAGAATATGTTCATTCAAGGAAAATGATTTTGTTGGTTCTCCCCACTTATGCCCAACAATGTCCCAAGCCTCTTGTTTGGATTTTTCATATTGATAAATAAATTTCAAAATTTGTGCATGTATTCTTTTACTGTGCAATTATTAATCTGGGTTATACTGTATTTTAAAGCTTCCTTTTAATTTTGTAAGAAATTATTGCTGATTGCATTATTTTTATATTCATAGAAGCAAGCAAGGAAAGACAGAGTGAGAAATGAAGATGTTAGGAAGGAAGTTGGGATGGGAAAACTAAATAAGAGAATTGAGAAGAATAAACTAAGGTGGTTTGGACATGTCAAGAGGATGGAGGAAAATAGAATACCAAGACAGATGCTGGAGGCAAAGTGCAAAGGTAAGAGAGCAAGAGGAAGACCTAGAACAAGGTGAATTGATTCAGTGAAGAACAGCATAAGAAAAAGAAATCTGGACTGGGACAAGATCGTGGAAGAGGAATGGTGGAAAGAAAGAGGAAGGTGGAGAAGTGCCATTAATACCCCTACCCGGCAGGAGCTGGATAAGGGGAAATGATGATGATGATGAGAAGCAAGTAACATATCAACTTATCTATGGGCAATTAATAACAGTTGTGGATTACTGTAGCATAAAAGCAATGTCTTTCGCTTTAGTGTTGCGGATAACATTTATAAGACATTTTAGAGGTAACACAAACAATGAACTTACGGGTACCACCAATAATGTAGAGAGTAAGTGGCAGACAAAGGATATAAGATAGGGTTCTGAACTCTTCTGTTTTCCATCTACTTCTACTGTAGCAGGCAGCTCAGGAATGAGACTCAGTGCAGCCTTAAAACAGGCATCAGCTAAAATAAAGATAAAGATACAACACAATTCAAAAGTCCATTTGGTAATATGCCTACACAGTGTCAGTCATACACTCTTTTTCACATCATTAAGGAATAGACAGATCTTCAAATATGTACAAGTCGTCTTTGTCTTCTTCTTCCTACAGCAGATGGTAGAGAAGTTATCTCACCATTGGTCTGGCATCCCAGTGGAGTTTCATGGTATTCTTGAGAACTTGGTGGTCAGTATCTATGATCCTCATCCATAGTGGAGTTTGGTATTTGGCATATTTTGCACTCACTGAATTTATTGTGGTCAGCTTTTCTTAAATGAGCTGCAAGACAGTCAGTCATGTACTACCGTACATCATACTTAGAGATACGGCAAAGTTGCAACTGCAATAAATGTGAATTTTACTTTTTTCTCGTTCTTTCAACTGTTTGTTAACTATTATTATACCCATATTTTGAAAACTGAATGTGAGACAAATCGCGATAACTATGGTTTCTAGCGAATTTACCCCATAAATGCGATAAATGCGAACAGTGCCCAATTTACCGAAAAATATTGAATATGTTTCCTTCGTAGAAAATTTTCAAGCCACACTTAGAAATTTAAAAGTTCCTAGCAATGAAAATATCGACATAATAATCGGTATTTATGCCACATGTTATCCACTGCTTACAGCTGATAAAACAATGTTTTTGGAGAAATTATTTTGTAGTTTCATTTGGTTGTGCCCTTGTGGTAATAAAAGGAATGTTCTAATGATTTGTATCGATTCTTTTTATACCATTAGAGTAATAAGGTTATGTTTATAGTAGTTTATAATGCGTCAGCCACTTCATTTCTAGTACCCTATTTGACCATGATAAAACTGAAAAGCACGTTTCGTGATATCAATAGACTATGTTCATTTCGCCTTCTCCTCGGGTTTGGGAATGTTGTTTAATATGATAAAGGTATTTTCTACAATGAGAGAGTTAAAAGTTATGCTTCATGCCATCCGGTGATTTCTCCTCGAATTCAGATACTGTTTTACAGATTGTCAATCAAGAGTAAGGTATACCAGTAATTGCATGTTTCCATTGTTAGCAAGCTTTGCAGATTTGAGTGTTGTTTCTTTTTGGGGGGGGGGGGGGGGGGGGGTGGAATCTGCCGTTAATTAAAAATCCTCTCTCTTTTTCCATCCCAATTATGGTTTTACTGTACGCCTTCCTTAAGCAGAAATTTTGGTTTAGTAAAAATATTCTGTTTAACTTAACTAAAGAAAACTTTTGAGACTGATAAAATGTGATTATTCAAATCTTAGGAGTAGACATGAAAGATTACTAAATCAAAAATTGAGGAAAAAACTACATCAATCAACACACATATTATACAATTTATCAATCAGGGTACATGTTTCAAGCTATTATTAGCCCTTCTTCAGCCCTATCATGTAAAATACAATCATGCCAATAAATCAGCATATCAACATCATTTCATCATCTAAAAAACAGATGCTAAAATAAATACAAAACACATGCTAAAAAACACTTTAACAACACTATAAAGCTATGAAAGTGTTTGATTGGTTCCTAGGTTTAGAGGCTGCGACAACGCAGACATGTAGGCCCTTGTACTTTGGGTGTGTGTAGAATCTGTCTGATAACTGGTGTTAATTGTGGTGACTGTATTAGTGTGTGTACCTATCTGTTTTAATTCAAGTAACGACTGCAGATGATTAATTTTTCCAAGTAGATCCTAGTTTTGCAGACAAACGCCACCGTCAACGACCAACTAGTTCAGAACTTAGTTACCAGATGCTACCACAGTCAGCTCTTGACAACGAACGCAGGGACCTAAGAACGTTAGTCAAATGCTTAACCTACAGTATATATAATTTAGCTTCACACAGGTGTAATTAGTGGAAGGTTCTTTAACATGCCATAAATCTATGACATGGGACCGCCGACTTTACTTCCCCTCCGAAGGAAGGCATACTGAGGGATTTTTAACGTTCTTAAAAAATCCGACGACTTAGGCCGGGTTTGAACCCGCAATCTTGGGCATAGAAGCTCAGCATGCTACCAACTATGCCCCCGAAGCCGCCATGAAAGTGTTTTGGATATACAGTATTTATGTTGTTCTAAATTATAGGATTACTGACCTTACTGTCGAGGACACCAACAGATAAAAACAGCATCTAACGTTTTTTTTATTAAGGCCAGGGCCACACAGAGAGTGAGAGGGAATGACAGAAGAGGAAATACAGCCTGTGACTCTAGGACTCATCATGTAGACAGGTATTCTACAGAAGTGGCCTTGGTGAATGCCAATGAAAATTTAATTACCGTATTTACTCGGCTATAAGACCCCCTTTTTTTCTTCTAAATTTTTAGTTCCGAAATTGAGGGGGGGGGGGGGGGTGGTACTATAGATGCATACTTCGCAAAAATCCATTATTTTGGGAAAGGGAGAGAGGAAAAGTAGGCTATTTTATTTTGATGCTACATAGTACGATATATTTAATCTAAATAAACAAAGTTTACATCTTTATTCAGCCCATTATGAGACTGCCATAACCTCACTTTTCCGGCTATCCCCCAATGACTTTCACTACTATCCCTTGCTAAGCAAAAATCTTAGCATCAAAGAAATAGAATTAAATGGACAAAGTATCAGACTTGGAAATGCAAACTTTATTTTTATATGAACATAGGGAGGGAGAATGCATCAATTAGGGAATGCAGGATCACTTCTCACTAACATTTGTAAACACAACTGAGCACGTATTATTCACATATTTCACATTAATATACAAATAACTAGGGCTCGGATTTTTAGGTAATTAATTTTTTTAAATTTGCATATTAAGGCTTTCACGGCCCGGATTATTATATAAATAATTCATGCTTTTGGGCTAATGCCGTGTGTATTTTTAATTTAAAACATACGTTTCGGAGAAACCTTGCCTCCTTTTTCAATGAAGGCAAGGTTTCTCCGTAACGTATGTTTTAAATTAAAAATACACACGGCATTAGCCCAAAAGCATGAATTATTTATATATTTTTTTTTTAACGTAAATACATATTTTAAGCATATTTTCCATTAACACATAAATTCCTACTTTTCACTTATTAGCACATAAAAAGACATAATATTTATATATTTTTAAATCAGTATGCTAGATATTTCAGTATATTGCATTTTTGTTGTGTGTTACATCAACGGGGAAGAACCTGTGAGCAATCTAATCTTCATGCAGAGCGTAGGTCAGTTTGCAACTGTGTTATTCTAAACTTGTCGCCCCGTGCCACTCACTGTGGAAGCCGGGGATTTCTTCCTTGTCCATAGCCATATTGCACCACGCGCTAGACCCCCCCCAGCTACCTGGAAACAGTGTCACTCACATGCAGTTCAGTTCTGACACTGTGAAGTGTAAGACAGTTCTACAATGCCTAAAGTGAAATCAACTACAAGTTATCGTCTGCAGCAGTATGTTAAAGAATTTAAGGATAATTTTACTTCTGATGGGGGCGTTCAGTTCTGCCAACCATCTGGGAAAGCAATCAAGGTTGAACAGCAATCTCAAGTTACACAACACCTCAAGGGCAAGAAACATATTGCCGCAGTTTCGCGCCTTCAGAAGAAGTGTTTCGCGATAGTCGTCGGTCATTTGTGATGGACAACCTGAAGATGTATCTCGTTGTTAATTGTAATGCTCCAGCAGTCAGTGAGACATAGCAAAAATTGCATTCGTGAGTGCTGCATATTGTTTATAGTCACATTAATAAACTATATTATTATTAAATAATTTTACTTTTTTGTCACATATTTCAGGTATTTTAAATACATAAAAAATAAATATTTTCCCGATTTTTAGCACCTAAAAATCCTAGCCCTACAAATAACGTCTCACACAAACGCCGACAGTTATTGCAACAAATGAAATGTGTTTAAAATAAAACTAAGGAGACTGTCGTAAACACAATCGAATCGCAACATAAATACGGTAATACTAGACAGAAGAATGCAGGCAAGATGAAACCATAACTTTCATTGGCGAATGGCGCTTCTACTCGGCCAATAGTGAGGCATCTTCTATTGGATATTGGGTGAAGCCCATTGGCTACACAATTCGATATCCTGCCCAATCGCGTATGCGGTATGCAAAATGGCGGTCATATCGTCTCAATAACAAACAAATATACCGTAACAAGAAAAATATTTTTGTCATAAAAGAGAATGAATTTCAGTTGTAATTATAATTTTTTTTAAGAATTCGTCAATTTCCAAGAATGTTGTATTTTGACTCTCAATAATTAAGGAGGGGGTATTATAAGCGATTTCCAAGAATTTTTTATTTTGGCTCTCGAAAATGAAGGGGGGAGGGGGTACTATGGGCGAGGGGGTCTTATAGCCGAGTAAATACGGTAAATAGACCGACCTTGTTGTATGAAAGTGAGAGCTGGGAAGATTCAGAATAATAAGATACATAAGCTCGAGGTAATTGATATGAGGGTAGCAAGAATGATTGCTGGGACAAATGGATGGGAGCAATGGCAGAAGAGTAACTTACTCATAATGAAGAGATAAAGGCAATGTTAGAAATGAACATGCTACATGCTAATAGGGGATCATGGAGGCAACTCGTTCTTGAGGCTTGCAGACTAGTCTGGAAGCTGAAAGGCAAAACAGTCTCAAATGGAAATGTATGTATGTATCTAGTTCAGTTTCTAGGATATTTTATTTTTGCATTCTGCAGAGAGTGGTAATTTAAGTACCACCTGGCAAGTGAACCTAAATCCGCATCAAGAAAAACACATAAATAATATGTAGATTAAGGCTCTCATGGCCTGGATTACTATACAAATAATTCATGGTTTTTGGGCTAATGCCGTGTGAAATTAAATTAGATACCAGACGTTTCGAAGGAACCTTGCCTCCTTTTTCAATGGAATCAAACAATGTGGCCAAAGAAAGTACCGTATTTCCTCGCATAATCGTCACCACCGCGTAATTGTCGCACCCCACTTTTCAAACACTAAAATAGGTTCATAAAATTTCATCGCATAATCGTCGTATAGCATTATTCGTATTTGTGCGCCAGTCAGTTGCATATGCTGCCACGACTTAAGAAGAAAAATATCTCGTCTTTATGCTTGCGGGCTATAAACTGTGACACGAGGGGCAAGCTTCGTCACTTAGCACATTCCGCAAGCGTATAATTTGGCGTGATCTTGTCAGGAGAAAGAAATCTTGTCTTTATGCCTGCGGGCTATGAACTGTGACGCGAGCGGCCAGCGCACATTCCGCGAGCTTATAGGCCTCATCTGGCGTGATCTTGTTAGGAGAAAGTAATCTCGTCTTCATGCCTGCGGGCTATGAACTGTGACACGAGCAGCCAGCGCACATTCTGCGACCTTATAGGCCTAATCTGGCGTGATCTTGTCAGCAGAAAATAATCTCGGTTTTATGCCTGCGGGCTATGAATTGTGAAGCGAGCGGCCAGCCTCAACACATAGCCCTTTCCACGAGATTATAGGCCTAATCCTGCGTGATCTTGTCAGCAGAAAGTAATTTCGTCTTTATGTCTGCGGGCTATGAACTGTGATGCGAGCGGCCAGCGCACATTCCGCGAGTTTTTAGGCCTAATCTGGCGTGATCTTGTCAGGAGAAAGAAATCTTGTCTTTATGCCTTCGGGCTATGAACTGTGACGCGAGCGGCGAGTTTTGTCATTTAGCACATTCCGCGAGCTTATAGGCCTAATCTGGCATGATCTTGTCAGGAGAAAGTAATCTAGTATTTATGCCTGCGGGCTATGAACCACGACGCGAACGGCCAGCTTTGTCAGCACATTCCGCGAGCGTTAACCTATCTTGACCTTGTTATAGAGCATCCAGCGTTTAGAAAAGACTGTGGTTCTTATGGGCTTTTACTTTAAGCGGAAACCCCCCGTTACACTGGTTTTGTTACCACACCTATTATCATGAAGGAACTGAACATATATATTTTTCGTCATAATAGCTTCCTACAATTATCTGCAAATTGATTACCTTTGTTATTGCATACAAGTATAGTTTATATTACGTCTTAGTGATTTAAATAATTTCGAGGTTAGCACGCTGGAAAGAAGAGCCTCGTCCAGTGCTGCATGCTCGCCTGGAGTGGAGCACGTGCTCAGTTCCGCCGGTAACATAAGTTCTGAAGCACTATCCGTCATTGGTGTTATTGTTGTGTGTCTGGTTTAGTTTCTGTTCGATCGAATCAGGGCTGCCGACAGTTGGGTTCGAACCCACTATCTCCTGAATGCAAGCTCACAGCTGCGCGCCTCTAACCGCATGGCCAACTCGCTACAATATTACAAATATTAATCTAAACAAAACAACAAGAATAAAATTGAAAGAAACTAAATTAGAGCCTAACTAATATCCAAAAAAATGTGATGATGAACATTATCGCTGACGTAAAAATTGTTAACATCGTCAGCATACAGTACATCCGAGAAGGAAGGGGTGTGCTCTCGACATCTGTCAATCAGTAATGCGTCATATCACAACGAAATGAATGTCATTATTGGTTCTCTTCGCTTAAGGTATCCTTAATACTGGTCCAATCCGTTAACACCTGCAAAACTGCTCCTTCCTGTGCGTGATGTACTTCAGGTAGCTGCTGGGGTTGTATTGTCTCGCTAACTTATGAAAGAACAGTACTCGAAGCGGGGGGAAGACAGCGTATGACGTCAGCGCTACCTCTGCCTAGAGTTAGCAACACTGTCGCCATAAGGCTCCACAGTCTTTCCTAAACGCTGGATGCTCTATAGAAGAAAGAAGCCTGTCTCTGACTGCAGGCTTTGACTCACGCTACGCGAATGACTGGCCCGTGCAGCAAATAATGTCACAGTATATTCTTTGAACTTAAATATTCTTCGCATAATCGTCGCACTCTGCTTTTTTCCACGAATTTTAGGCTAAAAAAGTGCGACGATTATGCGAGGAAATACGGTATATCAATGAGATTACAAAAAATTAGATAAATTCCTCTGTTCGTCACCAGAGAGCAACTGCCAGAAATTACTGTATGAACCATGGTAGAGCGCAGCAACTCCAACTGAAACCCCGGAAAAAATACGAACTACAAGCTCGCTGTCCTCTCTGTCACGCTGGCTGATGGAGCTAGCGCTCACACAGGGTCTCACTTCAAGTTGCTGAGCTCTAGAACGGCGGACTACTCATACAGTAATTTCTGGCAGCTGCTCTCTGGTGACGAGCAGAGGAATTTATCTAATTTTTTGTAATCTCATTGATATAATTTCTTTGGCCACATTGTTTGATTCCATTGAAAAAGGAGGCAAGGTTCCTTCGAAACGTCTGGTATCTAATTTAATTTCACACACCATTAGCCCAAAAACCATGAATTATTTGTACTTCTTCTTCTTCTTCTTCTTCTGCTTTTACGGTCTCATTGGACCACTTCAGTCAATCATTTCTTGGTCCTCTTCTTCAGTAAGTTTCCTTTCCGAGTCGCCCAGTAGCTTTTCATTCGCTCAGATCTTCTCAGGCGTTCCTGATCTGTAAATACCCTTTTTAGCCTACTTTCGATTTTGCAAAAAATGAAAGTAGACTTATGAGATCACTACAGGGCCAAAAATTGTGTGTCTGTCTGTGTGTGTGTGTGTCTGTGTGTGTGTGTGTGTGTGTGTGTACACTGAATGTCTGTCCCCCCCTATCAATTCGAACACGGTGAAACCGAATTGAACGAAATTTGGTACAGAGGTAGCACTGGCAAAGGGCACCTCAGTGTCATGTTTTATATTGCCGCCATCTTTACCAAAACTTAATGGCGGCCACTCAAATGGTCAAAACGTAATAATGCATTACAACCAAACTAATAATCGGATCTTTACCAAATTTGGTAACAACGTTCCTTCATATGAGGCGCGTCTTGTGCCCAAACTACGAGGTCATCAACCGCACCATTTCAGAATGGCGGCCGTGTGAATTATGCAAACTTTATAATCCATAAGGGACCCACCAGTTCCGACTATCGAACCAAGAATCGTTTAATCTGTTCGAAACGACGTGGCCCGTTTGAAATTAAAAGTTTATATTTTAATATTATAGTCTAGAAGTGATTTTAAAAAGCTGAGTCGTCTCGGTTATTTGACAAGATGGCAGCTGATCTCTCGTTCTGACCTTTATTTTATTAATTTCAGTATGTTGCATGCAATATAGGCTAGTGGTAACAAATATATGAACTTTCTATGAAATGAACTCGGTTTAAAATATACTCCAGTAAAGAAAACGTTTAGTCCAAGTCATGATTTGCTATAACGTGGTATATGTATTGGTTCCTAACGATCTATTAGAGTGTGCACGATTGGCTGAGTGGTCAGCGCGTTAGTCTTTCATCAGGATGGCCGTGGTTCAAATCCTATCAGAGTTAGACTTTTTTTCTTGATTTTTTTTATATTTATTATTTCTTGAATACTGAGACGTTATAAAATAAAGCATTATATGGTGCATTTTGAAATGGAAAATATATATTTAACAACATTCACCACCGGAGTGACATCTAAGAGTAATTACTTGAACTATGTTATTGGTAACCACAGCCTTCTAGATGCGAGCTATGCTCTCTACCGGCCAGTTAGTGAACCCATGTCTACAGTATAATTGCGAAGGTTATTATTTTTGCCGATAGAGGGTACACATCCCCAAGATAAGGCGCGATTATCACGGCCAACGAGAATGACTGGCTCTGGTGAGTTTTCGTGACGTCAGCAATGTAGTTCTGTTGCACCACTGCCTGGTCTTCGTTTTACTGCCGGTGTGGTACCTAGTCATCTTGTCTACATCATTGAACCTGTATAAACGTTGGTATTCATTTATCACTTGTCTTCATAGAAGGTATTGATACAAGTCGTTAGTCGGTGGGTAGTGTATTCCGCAGATCTCTTCTATAAACGAATTAATTTATGTTCCGCCCCTTGAAACAACAATAAGTTAATGATATCTATACTGTGCTGCAAGATTCTTTGATCTAATTATACTAATGTCTACATAATTTAACTCATAACGAAGGTCACAGAATCTACAACTCGACTTAATGTAGCCTGTTCGTTGCAGCTATTAAAGACACAACGAACCCTTGAATCCAAGTTCGCGTGGATTTTTGTAAGGAGTAACTTCAATAGGCGTAGTTTTGCAAACCTATACAGTATAATTTATCGTGTTTGAAAACACACGGAACATCTAAACTGTGTCCATTTTATGAAGATTGATATAAAATATTGCATTTCTGCTGCTTATGAATTGCTCTCGACTTAAACGTACAAGCATCATCAAGCAGTACCGGTACATTGCCTACGTCACAGAAGGGTTTGGTTTACGCGCCATGGCCTGTCTTTCGCGTTAGCCGTGCGCGATTACAAATTAGCTGTGTAATAGTTATATTAAATATGTTTCTCCCAGTGATACGTTTAGAGCAACGAAGTTTAAATTATTGTAAGTAGTCGGTGTTAATAAACTGAATACCTACGTTGTTTGGAGAGTTTACTGATGAAATTGCAAAATGCTGGGGTAAATTATTTGAACGCCACTCCTCAAATCCAGTGTGCCAATTTGCACTTCGAATTGGAAGAAATTAGGAGATGATAAAGACTAAGAGTTATAACTATACCCATACATTTAGGAGAAAGTAGGCTATATGTTCTTTCCTGAACATCTTGTTACTGTATTACGTTTGTCTATTTTAGCCTGAAATCTTATTTTTATATCTCTCAGTTTTTTTTATTTTTTTTGCGTTGTTTTGCAAGTCATCCAAGGTTATTTCTAATTCTTTCATATCTTCTCTAATTTCCTTAATCCATCCTACTTGTTTCATATTCCAAAGTTTCACTACAATTTTTCTAGATAACCTGGTTTCTGGTGTCCTCATGATGTGACCAAAAAAAGAAATCCGTTTCTTCCCAATAGTATCAGTGATGGGCTCAAGTTCTCTGTATACCACTTCATTTGGTACTATCCGCCACTGTCCATCTTTCTGATATTTTTTATTTATGCATGTTCTAACTATTCTTCTTTCTACTTTTAAAATTTTGTCGATTCTGTTTTTCTGAGTAACTTTAAAAAGAGTTTCACTTCCATATGTCACCTCTGGTTGAACCACCGTCTTGTAATGTTTTAATTTTGTTGCAATTGATAGACATTTTCTTTTATATGTAGACCATGTTAATTTTTGGGCTTTTATCATTTTATTAGTTCTTTCTTGCCATGCAGGTTTCTCATCCAAGTTGTAAGTTATAATTTCTCCTAAGTATTTAAATTGCTTCACTATTTTAACTTTCTTGTTATTTACTGTTATGTGATTGATTACAAGTGGCTTTGCTACCATTATCTCTGTTTTTTCAAATGATATCTGAAGTCCAATTTCTTGTGCTATATTTTGTAGGCTTATTATTTAATTTCTGGCTTCTTGAATATTATTAGCCAGTAACGTTAAGTAATCTGCGAATCCCAAGCAATTTAAGTCTATTTGATCTTTCTTGGTTCCAATTATTATGCTCCTAGGATTTTCCCTGTACCATTCCCTCATTACATATTCCAAAGCACAATTGAAAAGTAGAGGCGATAAACCATCTCCTTGTCTTAATCCTGTTTTAATTGTAAACGGTTCAGATATTTCTCCTCTGAATTGTACTTTAGATCTGGTGTTTGTTAGAGTTAGTTTTATAATTTTTATTAATTTGTGATGAAGTCCGAAATTCCTTAGTATTTTCAGCAATGAAGATCCATGTATGCAATCATAAGCTTTTTTGAAGTCTACAAATGTTATGACTTGCTGTTTTTGTCTACGTTTGTAGTAGTCCATTACTAATTTTAAGGTGATTATCTGTTCAGGGCAGCTTCGCTACGGCCGAAATCCACCTTGATATTCTCCTATTTCCAGTTCTAATTGATTTGTGCATAAAAAATAATAATAAAAAAAACACCAGATGAACATTACACCTTGGTTATTTTATAGAATGATTTGGAAATCAGCACAATGGTTTTTGGTTTTTACAAGGGCTGTTTTTTAAGTAAGGGCCGTTTATTTTCTTAATTAACTGAACATTTTATTTTGAAACCACATTTATTTTTAGGATTTACATACCTTCCTCTATTTTTCTACATAGTTGGCTTGCTTATTTAGGCACTTGTCATACCTTAAAACTAAGTTCTGAAATCCCTCTGCATAAAAGTTTGCCGCCTGCTCTGACAACCAAGAATTCACACTTGAGGAAAATCCATTGATAGAGTGGTTCATGAATCTTCGGTCCTCGTGAATTTTCGTGTCAATTGCAGTCACTAAGTCATCTGTGATCACAGACCTGAGCGTTCATCGTCATGAACATTTTCACGGCCACTTTTGAACTCGCGTACCCATTTTCGCACTTTACCTTCCGTCATTGCATTATCACCATACACTTCACAAAGCTGACGATGAATGTCTGCAGCCGACATGATTCTTGCACTCAAAAAACGTATCACAGATCGTACCTCAAACGCGGCGGGCGAATCAATAATCTTGAACATTGTAAAGATGCTCAGTTCAACGTACAGGCAAGCTACACAGCTGCAACTGATGCCTGCTTGTTTGCAAAGGATGCCGGGAGGTAGCGCACACGCTTGTTGCAGCGTGCGCACTAACTACTGGCGTTAAAAAAATGGCCCTTACTTAAAAAACAGCCCTTGTAAATACATTACAAGAAAAGGAATGAAATGAGAACATATTATTCTTTTTAAGTCTGAATTTCAAGTTTGGACAGAAACCTACCTTGACCAAGACATTGATTCAGAAGGGCCACTTGTCCTGAGAGGAGGTACAGTTCCATTCTAGTGAACACAGACGTTATGGAAGGAATGGTAATGAAACAATAAGCTGCACATGCACGTACAAATGCTGCTGTCTTGCGAGTGTGATGACCTTTAACAATCCAACGAGTTTCCACAGCCAAACGATCCACACTCTGTAATAATAATTTTTAAACCATCATTATGGAACAAGATAAATTAATTCAAACATTTGCGACCAGTTGTATGCATTTACTGCTTAAAAAATTATAAGAACATAAAATAAACAAAACATTGAAATATAAAATAAACATTATAAAGCATTTTATATGCAGTATTTACTTGAATAAGCTGGATAAGGGGAAATGATGATGATGATGATTTACCTGAATGTAGCGAACATTCTTTACGGGCAAATTACGTCTCGAAAATCAGGGTGTGCATGAGAAGTGATGACACACTAGATTCGAAGACAAACAGTGGTCACAGTGCAGTGACTACTCTCTTCTGGTGTACCCATGTTGCATCTGTCTATTTCATTCGACTTATAAATGCTACTTTACTGCGCAGACATGCTTTCGCAATGGAATCCAGTCATAATCTGGTTACAACTTTATTTAACCATGGTAAATCATCACGAATGGGCAAAATTTTAGCATAAAGCCAAAACAAGGATTACGAAATTCACGACTTGTCAAAACGAGTGTATATTGTAGCCATGTTGACAAAATGCAACAGTGAAGCTATTTTTAATGGCATGAAAGAAGCCAATTTGATGGAAACAAGCCAAGTTTAACTATGAAAGACAGTCGGCACAGTTCGTTAGGAATTCAATACATACCAGTACAGTAATTTAAACATTCAAACTCGCCGATTGTCTCATAATTGAAAAAAATATCTCGAGTACAAACAAGTCGTCTTTAAAAGCAGGATATCAAATACTGTATTCATCAATTTAGGTTATGTTATCAGCGACCTCTGAACACAAATTTCATAAAAGACACATGAGCTTATGTATATTCAATTCATTTGTAATGGAAATAACACAAAAGAGTTAGAAAATGAAAATCCACTGCCTGCTTTTAGCCGACCAACCGGGTCAGGGAATGGAATGAATGAGCCCCCATCTAGCGGCGAGGATATGAACTGTGCCGGCTTCCGAAGCCTGTTGCACTCCTCTGGGGCAATGATTAAAACAAAAGAGTTAGAAATAGATGCATTGTCCATAAAGTATGGCAATTTAGGGCAATATTGCTAGCCGAGAAATACACGTGTTTCTCTTAAGAATTCACATTGTGGAATGATGTCATGAGATCGACTGTTAGGAAATATAAATATACGGCAACGATACAGATACGAGTAATTTAGGTTTTTGTGTCAAATATCGAGATCCCCAAATCAAATGGTCTCGTCTCACAAAATCTTTCGTTGTTAACCACGGACCTGTGATTGACCTATGTCTGATACATAGTCACGTGAACACAAAGACTATCTTGCGGCACAAGTCCCTCTTATCTCTTTCGTCTTTTTTTCCATCAATATGCGGTGATCACGTTTACACTTATTTTGTTGAAATGCATTGAATGTGACATCATTTTTTTGCATACATTAATAAGCGGCTATGAAATTTACATTTATTTTGCTGAAATTATTCTACAGAGAGAGGACCAACACCGACAATTACAGAGGGGATGTGTCCCTCAAAACAGTACTGAAAATTAGTTCTTAGTCCGTCATCTAGTGTTTCATTTCAACTGAAATACCATCGAAGTATACACACCTATTAATACAGTAATAATGTATGTATCAATGAATCTTTCTTCTTCTTCTTCTTCTTCTGCTTTTACGGCCTCATTGGACCACTTCAGTCAATCATTTCTTGGTCCTCTTCTTCAGTAAGTTTCCTTTCCGAGTCGTTCAGTAGCTTTTCATTCGCTCTGATTTTCGAATCTTTTTTCATTATAATACAAATGACGTCGTAACATGAGTTCACTGATGTACCAGATATAACTTTTGCTGATGCACATGATATTCACCAACACTCTGATTTCTATTTGAAGGTTTTGAAATTTAGGGTGCGCGTGAGATTCAGTGGCACATTAGATACGAGTTAGTTTGAGCATCACCATCTGCTATGCTCTAACGCCTTCTCATTCAGCGGAAGTTGTGTGCTAAGCAACGAACATCCCCTACTTGACGATTTTCCCGAGAGTAGCACTGCTAGGTTGAACCAATGAGCCTGTCCAAGCTCGCAATTTTGCTTGCGTCTCTAATTTTAATATCTGACACCTTTGTTGTTTGTTACATGAGTTGTGTAAATTGAAAAGTGCAGTGGTGTTCACGAAGCGTTGGTGCTGATGCATTGATATTTTGTATTACTTAGAGTACGGTTGTTGGAGTATTTTCACTACGACTCCATAATTTTGTCATGCCTATGGAATACCAATCTTATGTTGTGCTGACGTAATCTCTGGAGTAACAACCTACTAACACTGCATGGAGAATTTTAGTATTTCTACATGTTCGCTGTTTGGAGTGAAGTGGGGAGGTGATAGAACTTAGCAGACAGTGGTGGTTTGAGAAACCCTGAATTGGATAATTTGTTTGGTAAGCTGATTGATGGAGCATGGTGGCACAGCAGTCAAGCTGTTTGCCTCTCACCAAGGTAGACCGGGTTCGATTCCCGGTCAATACATGTGAGATTTTCTAAGTGAAATGCCATATCCTGTGGTTTGGATTCCACGTAAAAAGGAGGTCCGGTGTCTCATGATCGCAATATTAACAGTCACGTAAAACTACAAGCTTCCTTCCTTTTAAGCCGATTGATCATGTGCAGAAGTGTGAGAGCAGAACGAGAGCTAAATATCTTACCTGAACAAGATGAGCATGGACTGCATCAAGGTTAGTAAATGCAGACCTAGCTTCCACATAAAAGGTTAGCTGCTGCTCAAAGTCACGACCATATTCTACTTTTCTAACAAAGGCTGAGATGAGGGTTGCAATCTGACGCTTTTCATCTTCCACAGATAATGCACTGCGACAAAATAATAACAATTAGTTACTTAAGACAAAGCATTTTTCATCCAATAATATGATGATGAAAGAGTTACTGTACTGTATGTGGTTTGTAGCATTTGCAATAGACATGAAATTTGTCTGGCACCTATCACATAACGTACCTTCATATTTGAGTGAATCTTAGCTGTATTTAATTAGTGATAAAATGCAAAATATCGTAATTTGTTTTCGGCAAAATGAATGCGATATTCTTGATTTTCTGCAAAATTTGAAGTAAAATAATGAATGGTGTATACCTTCACAAGAACAATGACAATTCTTGAAATATTTATTTATTTCTTAGCTCAAATTAGCTTTATTGTCTTTTGAATTTTTCGAGAGAAGGGATTCATGGTTTGGAACCAAAATCCAAAAACTTTACTTAACTGAATGTTTGTTAAGTACAATTACCATTAACAGAATTGCTTTTCAGTCGGCCAATACATGTGTACCAATAACAAGTTCCCCCTATATCAGTGAGTAATATTAATACATGTAATCTTTTTTCAAGAATAGTGTGTTATAGGGTATACAGTAAAACCTGCCTTCAAAGGACCCTCCATTAAACATAAACTTGTCTCGAATGGAAATATATGACAGTCCTGTGTACTTAGGGGTGAGAAACATGTTAAATTACCTTCATTTAATGGAAATTAATAAAATTAATAAATGTAAAACAAAAATATTGGAATGCAGCCGAAATAAATCATAATCCTCTATGGACATCAAATTGGCAGGTGAAAAACTAAAGGAAGTAGGAGACTTCTGTTACTTAGGAAGCAAAATAACCAGTGATGGACGAAGCAAAGAGGATATAAAAAGTAGGTTAGCTCAGGCAAGGAAAGCATTTCTACAGAAAATGAATCTGTTGACATCGAATATAGATTTAGGTGTTAGGAAGTCATTTTTGAAGGCCTTTGTCTGGAGCGTGGCACTCTATGGAAGTGAAACTTGGACTATTGGTGCAGCAGAAAAGAGGAGAATTGAAGTGTTTGAAATGTGGTGTTACAGGAGAATGATGAAAATCAGATGGGTAGATAGGGTTACAAACCAAGAGGTATTAAGACTAGCGGAAGAGGAGAGATGTTTCTGGCGACTGTTAATGAAGAGAAGAGATAGGTTGGTAGGACACATACTAAGACACCCAGGAATAGCAAGCTTAGTTACGGAAGGAAGGGTCGAGGACAAGAACTGTAGGGGTAGACCAAGGTTAGGATATGTTAAACAGATTGCCTCGGACGTAGGGTGTGGTAGCTATGTAGAGATGAAACGATTAGCTCAGGACAGGGAGGCATGGAAAGTGGCATCAAACCAGTCAAAGACTGAAGACTCAAACAACAACAACAGAAACCTTCCAAGTTCTAGAATGCAGTGTTAAAACAAGATTGTCTGCTGTAACATTTGATACTGTAGCTAACAAGGAATGTGTAAATAAGCCTTCCTTCATGTTCTCAGTCATACATATTGCTTGTTTCCTGTTGCCTAAGTCATTCTCAATTGAATAAAATCATCATCATCATCTTGCACAGTTTCCAGCCACTGGCCGGATCTGTTTGGAACACAAGCCTCTCCAACGTCTTCTGTCTTCCCACCATCTCTCAGCCTCCACCCTTGTCCAGTCTTCTCCTCTCTTCTTCACGCTTTCTGCCACCCCCTTCAGCCACCTGTCTCTCGGTCTTCCTCTCGGTCTCGTTCCTTCCCACTTCGTCTCGTGTACCCTCCTGGGTATCCTCTTCTCCTCCATTCGTTTTACATGTCCATACCATCTAAGTCTAGATTTCTCTATACCATCCTGTAATGGTTCCTCCTTCATTAATTCTCTGGTCCTCTCATTTCTTATTCTGTCCATCTTTGTAGCTCCAATACTGCTTCTCAAGAACCTCATCTCACTGGCCTGTATTTTGCTCTTCTCCCTTCCTTTCATAACCCAGGTCTCCGAGGCATATGTCAGGATAGGGACATAGTACGTCCGATATATGATCTTTTTGCTGTTCTGAGGGACATCCTTGCTCCATAACATGCTTCTCACACTCCTCCGGAATGCTTCTGCCTGCCTCCCCCGCATACCAATTAATTTTTCCTCAGTATGTTCATTATAATTATGCATGTCCATGGTTTGATTATTTTATTACAGGCCTACCTCCATAAACTGGAAACCTATCTTTAACAGAAAAGAATGCGAGTGACGTTCCGATAATTACCCCCACCTAATCAAATTGGGCAAAAGCGACTGTAAAGTATAAATTGATTTTTTGTACAGGCAGCACTGACAAATGGCATCAAAACTTCACATACTTGCAGGTACGTAGAGAATTTTAAAAAGTAATTTCACATGATAGAAATCTGCTCCTTGGTTCTGAAGCCACTGGTGAACTAATTGGAATTTGTGCACAAATCATTTTCCACACAGACGTTGTTTCAGGTTGCTCAACACATGAAAATCCCATGCTGAAAAATCAAGACTTTATGCTGGATATTTCTGTTCCTCCACCAAAAAAGTAAAAGTAGAGCTGGTTTTATGGACAGTTGCCCTTTCTCATGCCAAACTCATCAGGAGATTTAATGGGAAATGGTATGAACGAAGATGAATGAAATAGGATGGAGAGGGTGGATGTGGGCTATTAGAAGATATAGTCACAGCATTTACTTGGAGTTGAAACCATGGAAAGGCAAATCAAGGATGGTTGCAGTGGAGTTTCAACCCAATTTCCTGAGCTCAGAGAAGCCTGTACCATAGTTTTGCACAATCAAGCACTGAGCAACTCTAACCAGTACAAGGCAGCTTACCTGTATAAGGATTAATATGGCTGTAAAAACAAAATATTATGTAATACTTACTTGACAGAATCATGCAGAACTCGACATATGAACATAAGGGCATTGATAATCACAGGGTCATTAGTTGTTTCCTGATTATTCATTGTGAAGGTATCCATTATATTTTTACACACAGAAACTTTTATACTCTCCTTTTGGAACATATCAAGAAGAGGAAGGAACTTATCCTGTAAAAATAAAACAAAAAAAATCGAACAGCTCATTTGAATATTATTGACAACAGCTAAAATGACCATTACTTAGGTACCCTGAAAAGCGATGAATTAATTCATGGAAAAGAGATGCAAACATCCTCTACTAAGGGTTTATAAGTATAGATTTCTGGTCATCATGGTCAATTAAAGATCCAGAATTACCTAATTTTTGTTCATTTGCAAAAAAAAAAATTGCACTTGAAATAATAATCTAATGTGCATACCACCAATTTCACACTGTAGCAAAATACACAAGTTTATTAAAATTCATATCACGAGTTGCTAGGGAAGAGCAGCATTAATGTTCATATTGTCTATTCATATAAGAACGTGTGACATTTGTGTGTGTATGTGTGTGTGTGTGTGTGTGTGAGAAAGAGACAGAGAAAGAGAAAGAGTGTGTGTAATATCTTTGATCATTTGTGCTATTGTGGTGTCTGTACTAGTGTGTGTACTTGCCATTGGGGCTCAGGAGCAATGATCACAGCCTAAAGTTAGTTATCTGAAGAATTGCAAAATTACTACTGCAATTTCTATTTATTTCTTTATGTTCTACACTGAATTTTCAAGTAAATTTGACTCATGTTGAAAATGTCATTTGAAAAACTTCAATTGAAATGCTGTTGACAAATACTGGTAATTTTATTAATGCAATGGCCATTTATTTTATTTTCATGACGGGTCATGGAAGGGACTTTGGAAGGGCAAATATATTGAATCTAGTACTTTTTTGTTTGTTTCCAACTTTGGCCAACTGTGGGCCGCGTGGAACCTAAGGCTTTCTGGTCAATTTTTTCTTCTTTTCTTCCCAGGACCTCTTCACTTGTGTGTGAATCTAGTACGATGTAAAGGAGATTTCGAGCCATTTATTATAATATGTTAAGTTTGATGACACTTACCATTGAGAAGAGGGACTCAAAGTCTGATGTGTGCAACAGGATCTTATCAATTATGGCTTGAAGTTGTGGGTAGTGTTGCTCATATGCTCTTTCTGGACTCATATGGCGTATGATATCTCCCAGGAAAGTGTTTACTTCACGTGACTAAAAAGATGTACAAT
Source organism: Meconema thalassinum (assembly GCA_946902985.2). Lineage (NCBI taxonomy): Eukaryota > Metazoa > Arthropoda > Insecta > Orthoptera > Tettigoniidae > Meconema > Meconema thalassinum. The sequence continues at coordinate 2,006,571,744 of OX336388.2, forward strand.
ATTAGAGCACTGAGCAATGCAAGATAATAATATACAGATCCTACAAGATGATCCACAGCCAAAGTGTGGAGTGCCTCCACTCTACATGGTCAAACTATAGAATGATTTCTCTAAGGTGGACATGGGAACTAACACATATTGGTAGCTAAAATTTTGCAGCTTTTAAAATTTACTTGCTTCCCCTTACCCTTGCAGGTCACCATACTCATATGGATCAAGTCATCGGCTACTAATAGTACAGTGAAACCTCTATCTACTATTCATGAAAGTATTTTCCCAGATGCATCGTCCAAATTTTGCGGTCCCGAGAAACATCCTATTCAACCTGCGTTATCAAAAACTACAGTAACACCCACAGACAGTCTTTGCCTTCTAAAAACAAAATACAAGAAAACCCGTCAGAAACCTTAGCGTATGTTTTACAAAAATATATAAAAATACTAATAATACTTGGGATTCACAGATGACTTAGCGTTATTGGCTAATAATATTCAAGAAGCCAGAAATCAAATAATAAGCCTACAAAATATAGCACAAAAAATTGGACTTCAGATATCATTTGAAAAGACAAAGATAATGGTAGCAAATCCACTTGTAATCAATCACATAACAGTAAATAACAAGAAAGTTAAAATAGTGAAGCAATTTAAATACTTAGGAGAAATTATAACTTACAACTTGGATGAGAAACCTGCATGGCAAGAAAGAACTGATAATATGATAAAAGCCCAAAAATTAACATGGTCTACATATAAAAGAAAATGTCTATCAATCGCAACAAAATTAAAACATTACAAGACGGTGGTTCAACCAGAGGTGACATATGGTAGTGAAACTCTTTTTAAAGTTACTCAGAAAAACAGAATCGACAAAATTTTAAAAGTAGAAAGAAGAATAGCTAGAACATACATAAATAAAAAATATCAGAAAGATGGACAATGGCGGATAGTACCAAATGAAGTGGTATTCAGAGAACTTGAACCCATCACTGATACTATTTGGAAGAACCGGATTTCTTTTTTTGGTCACATCATGAGGACACCAGAAACCAGGTTATCCAGAAAAATTGTAGTGAAACTTTGGAATATGAAACAACAAGTAGGATGGATTAAGGAAATTAGAGAAGATATGAAAGAATTAGAAATAACCTTGGATGACTAACAAAACAAAAAAATTAAAAAAACTGAGAGATATAAAAATAAGATTTCAGGCTAAAATAGACAAACGTAATACAGTAAAAATGGTATTTACAGATGAGGAACGCCTGAGAAGATCAGAGCGAATGAAAAGCTACTGGGCGACTCGGAAAGGAAACTTACTGAAGAAGAGGACCAAGAAATTATTGACTGAAGTGGTCCAATGAGGCCGTAAAAGCAGAAGTAGAAGAATTTGAAGAATTTGAATTTGTGTAGCTTCTATAAAAGCATTCATTTATTTATTTCTCCATGGTAATATGTTAATATACACATGCGAGTCATCAAATCATAAAATACAGAATTACAGGGGTACAGGTGAATACAACGATCCAAATTCATTGAATAATTGACAGACCCAAATTTTTCGCCTGTATATTTAGTAAAATATACACTATGTGAGGTAATACTATAAACCAAAGTGGTGAAATTCACGAAAATGGCTGAAGATTCATTTTGTAAAAATCAAATGGTAGAAAGTCTCATAGAGCACATTAACGTCGCAAATTTTGGTGGGGCCTAATACTTTCTTTGCCCTAAAAGCAAAAATTCATTAAACAAACTAATTAAGCATTTTGAACACAATCTCTCATTTAACATTTTTCCACATCCATTGTTTTTTTTCTTGGGGTCCTGCCAAAAAAGATAAATGGAAGTTTCAATGCAGTACAAAATTATTAAGTTTAACATAGTGATACTTACAGAAAAATGCTTCACTGGAAATTGAATCCATACTTCGGCACAGCTGATATAATGGGCTGGATCTTCTAATTTAGTGACAATGCGCCAAACATCATTTAAAACTTGCAGCCTGTGTTCTTGTGGAGGATCGGCTAGTGCCAAGCATAGCCCAAGAGTTCGGAACAGCAAGTATTGAGGAAAGCCTAGGGCAAACAATTTAAAATAGTGTCATAATAGTAAAATAATGCAAGATGAACAAATTATAACTGTAAAATATTTAAGAAATTATGGTAAATTGGATGTGCAGAGTAGCTTAACTGGGGAGAAATGCTACTATATGCTGTGAGTGTTTTATCTAAAATATCCTATTTGCATTACCGTACTTCTATTTGAGGGAGAACCAACTAAGCCGAACCCAGCCAAATCTCAGACCAGTGCTTTTCATTTATAAACGGCAACAGAGTTATACCATCAGAGAACCTGGATAGCGACCATCGATTACTGGTAATGAACCTGAGAGGGAGTAAGGAGAAGAAAGGGACTGAGAACCAGGAAAGACGTATAAGGATATGGAAACTGAAAGAAGGGGATAGAAGGGTCGAGTACCTCAAAATGGTAAAGGAAGGAATTCCAACAGATGAAGAAAGAGGGGTGGAAGAGGAATGGGCTAGATTTAAGAAGACACTAGTGGGTGCAGCAGAAGCAGTATGTGGGAGGACAAGTAGTAAGAAGAGGTGGAAGGAAACACCATGGTGGAATGAGAAGACAAAAGATATAGTAAGGGAAAAGAATAGAGCCTTTAGGAGGTGGTATCAAAATAGGACGGTAGAGACAAGGGAAGAGTACCAGGAAAGAAAGAAGGAGGCGAAGAGAGTGGTGGCTGAGGAGAGAAGGAAGTGGATGGAAAAGTGGACAAAGATGATGGAGGAGGATAGTGAAGGTACAAAAAAGGTCCTGTATGGGAAGGTAAAAAATAAGAGGTGGAAGGATCCTACAGGTTATGTTAGAATGGTGAACAAAAGGGGACAAGAGATAGATAATAGGGAAGAACTGAAGAAAATGTGGAAAGAATATTTTGAAGAACTTCTGAACCCAAATGGAAAAGATGGTGAGGAGGAAGAAATCGGGGAAGAGGAAGATGAACTGCAAACAGAAAAGGACTTAACATGGAAAGAAGTGGAAGATGCAGTGAACAAGATGAAAGGAGGGAAGGCACCGGGTGTGGATGAGTTGAGTGTGGAGATGGTGAGAGCAGCAGGAGAGGTGGGGATACAGTGGCTGTACCGAGTGATGAGGACAGCATGGAAGGAAAGGAAGACCCCAGAGGACTGGAAAAAAGGAATCATTGTCCCGATCTTCAAGAAAGGTAGTAGAACAGATTGCAGAAACTATCGGGGAATAACACTGATGAGTCATTGTGCAAAGATCTTCGAGAAAGTTTTGGAAAAGAGAATTAGGACAAGGATAGAAGGAGGGATGAGGGAAGAACAACATGGCTTCAGAGCAGGAAGGTCCACAGTGGATTTGATTTTTGCTGTAAGGCAGTTACAAGAACAGCACTATGAATATGGAACAGATCTACTGATGGCCTTCCTGGACATTGAGAAAGCATATGACAGTGTATGCAGAAACAAAGTATGGAAGTCCCTGGAGGATAGAGGAGTAGAGAAATGGACTATAAAGAGGATAAAGGAGATGTACAAGGGAAGCGTGAGCTGTGTGAAAGTGGGAGGAGAGAGATCTGACTGGTTGGAACAAAGAAACGGCCTGAAACAAGGAAGTGCACTGTCACCGTTACTTTTCATTGTGGTGATGGATGACATAATGACCCGAGTGGCACAAGTAATTGGGGACGGAAAGATGAAAGCAATGGTGTTTGCAGATGATTTGATGATTTGGGGAAACAAGGAGGAGGAGGTACAGGAACAGTTGGACGTGTGGGAAGGAGTAATACAAGGATATGGGATGAAATTTAGCATAAATAAGAGTGAGATGGTGATCACAACAAGGAAGAAGGAAAGAACCACAACGGGAATAACAATTGGTGGGGAACAGCTGAAGAAAGTGGAGAGTTTTAAGTATCTGGGAAGCCTGATACAAGATAATGGAAGAAACGATAGAGAAATAAATGAGCGGGGGAGGCAGGCAGAAGCATTTCGGAGGAGTGTGAGAAGCATGTTATGGAGCAAGGATGTCCCTCAGAACAGCAAAAAGATCATATATCGGACGTACTATGTCCCTATCCTGACGTATGCCTCGGAGACCTGGGTTATGAAAGGAAGGGAGAGGAGCAAAATACAGGCCAGTGAGATGAGGTTCTTGAGAAGCAGTATTGGAGCTACAAAGATGGACAGAATAAGAAATGAGAGGACCAGAGAATTAATGAAGGAGGAACCATTACAGGATGGTATAGAGAAATCTAGACTTAGATGGTATGGACATGTAAAACGAATGGAGGAGAAGAGGATACCCAGGAGAGTACATGAGACGAAGTGGGAAGGAAAGAGACCGAGGGGAAGACCGAGAGACAGGTGGCTGAAGGGGGTGGAAGAAAGCGTGAAGAAGAGAGGAGAAGACTGGACAAGGGTGGAGGCTGAGAGATGGTGGGAAGACAGAAGACGTTGGAGAGGCTTGTGTTCCAAACAGACCCGGCCAGTGGCTGGAAACTGTGCAAGATGATGATGATGAACAGAGTGCAGTTGCCCAGTTTGGTATAGACCTGGCCATACAAGAATGGTGGAAGTGACACTTCATTAAACATGATACCTCATCACCAGCTGTCTCCGGCTCAAAGCTCTGAAGGAACTGTGTTGCCCCTTCTGGCAAAACACCTCTTGCAATCCAATGTGAGGTAACAGCCCAGGAAAGAGAAGACCAATATATACATATAGCTAGAGCCAGAAAAATCAAGATGAAAATCAGAATAAAACTTTCTAAGACCACTCCAAAGCTTGCAGAGATACATACCAAAGCAAGCCAGACTAAAATTATGGTGCACCAGGAGCAAACATCTTCACAATTGGCAAGCTCTCAATGAAGGTCTTTTCCGAGGTTATATGGAAGATTGACCGACTTGTAGATTGCTAAATAGGCTACATTAGGGTGTCCTCATGATGTGTAAGAACAACTTGCAGAAATGGGGTTTGGAGTGGCATCTGTAACATGCAAGAATGGGAAATCGTAGACTTCAACTCAGCCACACCAGTGTCACCCGTCCGTGTCCAGCCACATGTCATGTTATTTTAATGTCTTGACATGAGCAGGAGTGAAAGTGACAGCAGTAGAACTGCTGGTTGGAGGTGACCAGATAGATCAGAGTGTGCAAATTATCTGGTACTACACCTCCCATATATATTTAAACTCAAGTAATTTTGCACTCTCTAGAAAGTGAAAGTACGAATGAAATACCACTTGCAGTTTGACCAATACATATGCGAAGTTTCAGTTACACTGGGTTCATGTCGCATATTCAAGATGGCTGCCGCATGTGTAGACTAAGTATACGGCTCTCTTAAATATTTCGGAAATGTACGTGAGGACAGTCCTATAACTAACGCCAGTGATAAAATATTGCATAGGAAGACGCCTAGTTTGTGTGACATTGGTTGTAAACCATCAGAGGTACATTTAGGTGGTAATACGAGTGATATACTGTGCACACTGTGTGGCAAGGCATCGAGAGAGAGTGTGAAATCTCTACATTTAATCATCGACATATTGAATAGAGACCTTAAACACACCCAAGAAGAACTATCTAAATTAAAAGCTGAAAACAGTGTACTTAGAAATAACTTTAACAACTGCAACAATCCTCCTTCACCGCCGGACTCGTGGAATGTTGTGGCAAGTCGAGGACGCCAAGAAAGGCCTAAACCATGTGTGCGGGAAACACATAGTCAAGCTGTTCCCACAAAACATATGTACGATATTCTTGCCGAAACTGAAAATGAATCCTTCTCAGAAGAAACACCACATATTAGGGCATCAATAGACCGTAAGCTGGAAAAAGCGCGGAAGTTAGCCACGTACATAACCCCAAAAAGGAAAGTACCCCTCCTCAGTGACAGTCGTGGGAAAGGATGTTCAGAAGAGCTAAATTTAAAAGTAGCGTCACTAAACTGGGCACTAAAGTTAAAAGTGTTCTTGAAAATTGTGTTGAAATATGCAAAAACCTTACTCATGGGGATTATGTTGCTTTGTGGGGGGTTACGAACAATGTAGCTAAAAAAGAAGCAAATGGTGCAATACAAGCCTACAAAGATAAACTCTCACTACTTTCAGGTACAAACGTTATACTCTTAGGCATCCCACACAGACATGATTTGATGGAAGAATCTTGTGTCAACAAGGAGGTAAAAAGACGAACAAAAAGCTTCGAACACTATCCAGACTACATCATCATGTTCACTTTATTGATATTGATGTACCAAGAGAACTGTTTACTCGACATGGTCTTCACTTAAAAATGTGGGAAAGGATTTTGGCAAGCGAATACACCGAACACGTTTTGTAGAAATTTTAAGTATAAAAACTGTATTTACACATAAGATTACAACAGATGAGATTGCACAGAACTTAGCGTGACTTCACTCGACACAAAACTGTCACACTGTTCGTCTTTCTTTCTCGCGACTTCCCCCCCCCCCCGACTCCTCTATGTGGCGCCACCGGGCGGTGCCAAGACTGGCGGGAAACCCAACAACGTTTCAACATATTCCGATTCCCAAACACCAAAGGAAAGCAACGGATTTGTTCATAAGTAGCTGAGGAAATAAACAAAAAGTTCCTCTCCCTCGGACCAGTTATCCCACTGCCACATACTCCCAGTCCGACTACTCTAGAATCAGTGAACTTGCTCAGTGGTGAGAGATTTTTAGAACAGAGGTAAGTGCTTCTGCAAGAACCAAAATCCCCAAGCTTAACAACAGTACAAATGCACAGAGTTCCTCAATCAGAATATTCCACCAAAATGTATAGTCAATAATAATAAACTAGTGCATATCGATATGCTTTTACAAACATCACTCAAAGATATCCACATCCAGTGCTTTTCTGAACACTGGATGAAACCTGAACTAAAAGGGACGTAAAACCAATATAAAACCTGAACAAATCAATCATGCTGCCATACCAGGGTTGACTTTAGCTACTACTGTAGATCATCATCAGAAATTGGAGGTGTATGTATCTATATCAAAGGAAACATAATTATTTTGAAGCAACAGCTATTTCTATCCCAAAGGAAAATTTAATTTTGATCTGTATATATCGTTCACCAGGAAATAGTGCAGCGTTATTCCTGAATAGAGTGGAAGTGTTAATAAATAAAATAAATAAACTTAAAAAAAATTGTTCTTTGTAAAGATTTCAATATTAATTTTTTAGAGGAAAGTACGGAAAAGAGGAAATTGTTAAATTTGTTAAGTTCTTGTCACATAATTCACCCAGTCACAGTACCCACAAGAATAACAAAAACTTGACCAGATACTAACAATTACAGGGGAATCTCCCTCCAGCTAGTGACTTATAAGATCTTATCCAAAGCACTTTTAAAAAGACAGAAAAAATACTAGACCCACAATTGGGCGAGTATCAGGTAGGATTTAGGAAGGGACGATCGTGTATGGAGCAAATACTAAATTTAAAGAACATATTAGACATGGGGATTGAAGATAAATGTGGAGAAGAGTAAAACAGTGGTGATGAGTAGAGATAAGAAAGAAGGAAAAGGAGTAATCAAAGTAGGAGATAAGGAATTGGAAGTAGTGAAACACTTCAAATACTTGGGAAGTGAACTGACTGAAGATGGAAGACTAGCTTTGGAAATTAGCTGAAGAATACAATTCGGGAGTGCTTTCTACCAACAGGTACAGGGACTAGTATGGAACAAGGATATACCAATTAAGGCTAAAGAAATTATGTACAAAGCATATTATGTTCCTATAATGACATATGCAGCAGAAACTTGGACAATGACAAAGAGGAATGAGAGCAGAGTACAAGCAGCTGAGATGAGTTTCCTGAGAAGTATGGTCCAGAAAACGAGGAGGGATAGAGTGAGAAATGAAGATATATGGAAAGAACTGGGAGTACAGAAACTAAATGACAAACTGGAGCAAAACATATTGAGATGGTTTGGACATGTCAAACGGATGAATGAAGTAAGGCTACCAAGGCGAGCACTGGAACGACGGATGACTGGGAAGAGAGGATGAGGAAGACCAAGAATGCATTGGATGGACTCGGTGGAGAATAGTATTAGAAAACGGAACCTGGATTGGAACACTGTGTCGGATGAGGAATGGTGGAACGACAGAGCAAAGTGGAGAGGAACCATATTTGCCCCCACCCAGTGTCAACTGGAAAAGGGGAAATGAAGATGATGATGATGGTTAGACATGAGGAAAATCAGGAATTTGAAATATGTAGTTACTTTTGTAGAATTTAAAAAAGCCTATGACACCATTGTCAGAAAGGCACTTATTAACAATCTGAAGGAATTTGGACTTGATAACAAGACAACTGAAATAATTCAACTAACACAACTTCCAATGTTAAATTTAGAGGGTAACTTTCAAAATCTTTCAAAATAAAGTCAGGTGTGAGACAAGGAGATGGTCCGTCACCTCTGCTTTTCAATTGTGCATTGGAAAAGGTAATTCGAGAGTGGAGGAAAGCCATCAATACTAAAGGCGTTCAACTAGGTCGACATCCAAATAAAATCACTGTAAATTGTTTAGCTTTTGCGGATGACATTGCACTACTTACTGACTCACTGGATACTGCCTAAGAACAAATTAGAGAGTTGAAAAAACAGGCAGCCAAAGTCGGACTACAAGTATCATTTGAAAAAACTAAGTTCATGACAAACATCACCGATGCCCCGAAAAGTATCACAAGTCATGACAGTTCAGTATGTAAAACAAATTCCTTAAAATACCTAGGACAGTGGATAATGAACGACTCACAGGAAAAGACAGCAATAGAAATGCGTATGCATAAAATACAAAGGTGTTTTCATATGACAAAAGATATATATAATTTAAAAAACTTATCCTGGAACACTAAATTAAGGCACTATCAAACAGTGGTCAGACCTGAAACTCTGTATGCAGCAGATACACTTAATTAAGCAAGATTTGGTAATTTAGACAAATTAGAGAGGACTGAAAGACGAATTCTGAGAAAAATACTGGGAGATAAACGAAATAACGCAGAATATAGGTTACGACCAAATGTGAAAAATTAACTAATGTAATGAGAAAGAGAAGATTATAGTTTTTTGGGCACATTTATAGAATGGAAAATAGTAGACTAACTAAACAGATCTTCAACTTACTGACTAGTTACAAATCCAAACCCACATGGTCCATTGAAATTGACAAAGATTTGACAAATGCCAGAATTCAGACAGACACAATACCTAACACATCACTCTTCAGAGAAGCTATTCAAAAGGCAGAATTTCAAGAAAGGAAGAAACAAACAACTCACAGAAAGTGGACTCAAGAGGAGAAAGATCGTCATTCTAGAAGGATGAAAGAAATTTGGAAACAAAGGAAACTTTCTTTTTATTCGTGTCAGAGGTACCAAAATATACAAACAAGAAATTGAAAAAAAAAAAAAAAAAACCACACATAATAGAGCACTTGCATATAACATAACACTAGAGCAAGAGAAATGAAACAGGAATGATAATATATACAATATTTACAAGAGTTGTGACCAGTATTTGGCTACAGTGACAGCGTTGTTAGCAGCCAATGCCAGATCCAACCCTGTGCACGAGTCTGGGCATAGACGAAAGTTCAAGAAATGCCTAGAAGTTTGTTCTTCTCCGCTTTCACACAGTGTGTCCCCATCATGCAAGATTCTCCATTTCATGAGATTGTCCTTAGATCTTGCTACACCGGTGCGCAGTCTGTTTAAGGACTTCCAGGTACACCATCCATCTTCGTAACCAGGTGGTAATTTTTCTTCAATTTCAACAAGTTCCGGATGATCAGGATACCTTTGATTCCATAGCTTAGCCCTGGCCTTTTTTGGGTTAGAATCAAGTGGAGAAGAAGACTGTAGAAAACTTTTCCTGGACTTCAGTCGAGCTGAAGGTGGCTGATGACCATGAAGGGGATGGGCTGAGATGTTGCAAACCTTATGTCTCTCGATATTAGCGGCCACCTCACGTCTAATATCAGGTGGGGCTATGCCTGCAAGTGAGTACAACTTCTGTGTTGGTTTTAAACATCCTGTGATTAGCCTGCAAGTTTCATTCAAGGCAATGTCGACGTTTTTTGAGTGGAAGTGGTTGGTCGTTGGTATAGATGTTAAATAGTATTGGAGCTAAGACACTGCCTTGTGGGAGACCATTTTTCTGTATTCTCCATCTACTCTGCTGACCTTGGAAGTCAACAAAGAAACGTCGGTTCTGCAACAACGTAGCAATAATCATTGTAAGCTTGAAATCCGTAGTAAGATGATAGAACTTCCTTAAAACTAACTGGTGTTGTACAGTGTCATAAGCTGAGGAAAGATCAACAAAGGCCACTCCTGAAATATCACCACGCTGAAATCCGTCTTCTATGTGCTGAGTCAGATTAAGGATCTGTGAACAACAGTTCCTTCCTGGCCTAAATCCAGCCTGCTCTGGAATTAAGAGAGGCTCAACCACTGGTGTTAAACGGTTCAAAAGTATTCTTTCAAAAACTTTATATAGATGACAAAGGAGAGATATTGGTCTGAAGTTCTTTGGATCTGTAGGCTGCTTACCAGGTTTCAAAATTGCAACCACCTTAGTCTTCCTCCAGATTTTAGGTATTTGACATCGTTCCAAACAGTTATTGAATAGCTGTAGAATCCATTGTTTGATAGCATTTCCAAAATGTTGAATCTGCTTTATACACATGTCATCTAGCCCGGCTGCCTTGCCTGTTTTACTCGCTTTTATGGCATTTTCCAGCTCTTCCATGATGACGGGATTGGACAGACTGGATGTTTCTTGTTCAATATTTCTTTGAAGTTTTGGCGATCTTTTTCGCTTATCTGTTTTTCCATTTATTAGGAGTTGATGAGCAATCTGGTTAGAAGTAATGTTGCTGTGTAAAGGGTTTATCGTGGGATCATTGTTCAGACATCGTAGCAGCTTCCAAGCTTCTCTGCTGTTTCTCGCCAGATCTAGTTCTTCCATCAATGTAACCCAACGTTCTCTTTTTATTTCACCCATAGACTGGATTAGTTGTTGACCAGCCTGAATAGTCTCCTCGCTGAAAGGGTTGTCTTCATAGAGCAGAAGGTATTCATTTAATTTATCTGCTGTACTGGCATCTAAACCCTGTATATACTGAGACCTACAACCTCTTGGGATTGACTTGCGAGAGCATTCTTGCACAGCATCGTTGAACGCATCATATGCCTCTGGAACAGGTTCGATATTTGTTACCACTTCATCTAAGCATTTCATAAATTTCATCCAATCAGCTTTCTTAAAGTTGTAGCGCCTCCTAAATGGAACAGATTGTGGATGAACTGCTGAGAAAACTTGGCACATAATGGGTTTGTGTTGTGTGTTGGGAATAGGTTCACAGACAGACTTCACACACTGCTGTGATATAGCTTCGCTAACAAAAATGAGATCTGGGTTGTATCCACGTGCATCTTCTCCTCTTGCCCTGCAACTGAATCAGTAAAATGGAAAGGAACATTCGGCGGTTTATAGACAGATGTTATGATACAAAGGAAACTGAATACAATGGACAATAGCCAACGTTGATTCATCGTACCCTCCAAATGGGTTACTCGAAGGAAGAAGAAAAAATGACAATAAGAATTGCAACTCTGTTGTAGTAATCAGTCCAGGTTTCAGTGACCAACAGGCTCAAATAACAACTCTAAATATTTCAAACCCAGTTTACAATGCTGTTTGATAAACACCGAAGCTTTAGTCAGCACAATATAAATTATTTCAACAACTTATTAAAAGGAGAAACTTGGGAAGGCATGTACAATTCAATAGATAAAACAAAAAAATCCAGAAATTCATTAATATTTTCCTATATTATTATGATGTTGCTTTTCCTTTGAAGAGTGTCAGACTAAAACTGTCTTCCCCATCAAAACAATGGCTTACTCGTGGAATAATTACTTCATGCAAAAGAAAGCATTTCCTTCACAAATTTCGAAGTACAAACAAAACTTCTAATTAATTTAACATATATTTCAAGACCTACAAGACCATACCTAACGAAGTTATAAAATTATCAAAAAGAATGTCAAATGATAATTATATCCTGGAATCTAAAAATAAAACTAGGGCTATGTGGAATATCATAAAAAATGAAACCAGGCAAACAAAACCGGTAGTAAGTAACATAACGTTATCAGAATATTCCAAGAAGGTCAATGATCCACAGTGTGTCTCATGAATTTTTAATGGGCATTTTCCTACAATAGCTGTAAAACTACTATGTAAATGCAAACAATATGCAAGCAATAAAATCAACATATAACATTTCATGGAATATCAATGTTTGTTGAAAATGTTACAGAAGCAGACATCATCAACAATGTAAAAAACCTACAGAATAAACACTGCTCAGGAGTTGATGACATTCCTGATACACTAATTAAAAAATGTATCCAAAATATAAATGCGCCCTTAAGACATCTTTGACACCAATCTCTCATGACAGGAATATTTCCAAATATCTTTAAAATTGCAAAAGTAATTCCATTATTTAAAGGAGGAGATAGGGAAAACATAACCATTTATAGACCTACCGTATTTGCTCGCGTATATCTCGCACTTTTTTTCCTGAAATTTCAACTAAAAAAATGGGGTGCGAGATATACGCGGGTGCAGGATATACGCAAGCCGAAAATACAAGTGAAATTTGTGGGTGCAAGATATACGCGCTGAAGACAATGTGTGAGTCCACCAGGAATTACAACAAGATCCGTTTTCATTTCTTGAAGACGTTTCTTCGTGTCTTCCACCAAGTGTCTGCGGAAACTGTCCCACACTAGCATTGCCGGGCGTTGAAGCAATGCACCTGGCCGTGCTCCCCACACTGTACGGATCCAGTCCTGGATAAGAGCTGTATCCATCCATTCTTTCCCTTGCACGCGAACATGAATGCCTTTGGGAAACTTCGCTTTAGGCATTGTTTTTCTTTTAAAAATAACATATGGTGGCAATTTTCTTCCGTCTGCGGTTACTGCTAGCATGACTGTGCAGCGTTGTTTCTCACACCCAGTTGTACGCACAAGGACGCTAGATTCTCCCTTCTTGTTTATGGTAGTGTTGGATGGCATGTCGAAGTTTATCGGAGTCTGATCTGCGTTGCCGATTTGAGATAGCAGGTAATTGTTCCTCTTCCGCATCGCTATCACATGACGATGAAACTCGATAATTTTGTCATTGAAATCACTCGGCATTCTCTGACAGAGAGATGTTCGCCTTCGCAGACACAAGCCCTTTCTTTTCATGAACCTACGGATCCAACCCCGGCTCGCTTTTAGATCCGAACAGCTGATAACGCGTTTATTCGCTACTTCGCGCGCTTTAAAATATAGCATCTCGTGCGAGATACTATAGCCATCAGTTCGTAACTCCGTGACGTAATTAAGCAACTCGTCTTCAAGCTCAGGAAACTTACCAGTTTTTGGCCCTCTGAATGCTTTACCTGTTCGGTTGGTGGTTTCTAGCGCAGCTTTCTGTTTACGCCAGTAGCGAACATTAAACTCAGTCACAATGAATTCTCGTCCAGCAGCTCTATTACCATGTTCTTCTGCGTAGTTTATCACTTTGAGTTTAAACCCAGCCGTAAAACTTCCACGTTTCTCCATAACTTCGACGTACGCAAGGAAACAAGCACACTTAACTGAAAAACAACAGTGGAAAGCGGAGTCAGAGTACCGGTACTGATGTCTGCAAGGCAACTGACAGACGACAATAAAGGAAACCTCTGCCGCCAAAACGAACAATAATATTGCGTATTGATGACTGTTGTGGCGCGCAGCGTCTCGATCCCTAATCGGCTCGCATCGGACAAGTTCGGATCAACTCGTCGTTGCTCGCTCGTCCTGTTAGTATCGCTTCGGGTAAGTTCCTGGACAATGACGACTGTTGTGGCGTGCTAAATCGAACGTGTTTATACCTCAAGGTTATTACGGTCATTTATATGACGGCGTCAAAAATGAATGCGAGATATATGCGAGTACTTTTTTTCCCCTAAAATTTCAACTAAAAAAATGGGGTGCGAGATATACGCGGGGGCGAGATATACGCGAGCAAATACGGTATTTCCTTATTGTCGATATTTTCCAAAACTTTAGAGAAGATATGTATAACAGTTTAATTAGCTTCATAAATAAATATAAATTGTTAACAGATTCTCAACATGGCTTTAGAGAAGGAAAGTCAACAATGTCAGCAATTTATTTATGATTTTTTAAATTCTGCTCTTGAGTCACCTGATGAAAGGAAGAGAGCATGTGGCCTATTTTTGGACCTGTCTAAAGCTTTTGATGTGATAAATCATCAGATACTAATTGATAAACTCCATCAATATGGTATCAGGGGTATCGCTAGTAAGTGGTTTCAGTCATATTTAAATAATCGCCAACAGATAGTCGAACAAAAAGTTTAGAAAATACAACAAATATACTTACGGTAAATATTACTACTCAGATCCTATGTTTTTGAAGTATGGCATTCCACAGGGGTCCGTTATAGGGCCACTACTGTTTCTCCTTTACGTAAATGACTTACTATCTAAGATACCTGCATTTAAAACTGTATTATTTGCAGAAGTGTTTTAATGATGGGTGAAAATGACACTGAGCTTCAAAAATCAGTGGAGGAAGTAACATGTCATTTGTCCTTATGGTTCAACAATAATGGACTCCTTATCAACACTAGTAAAACAGTGGCTCTTAATTTTCACACATCTCAGAATAAAAGTTTTAATAACCCTTCCATAATCTTAAATGACCTTAAAATTAATAATGCCTCTTCTACTAAATTCTTAGGCCTTTGGTTGTAGGATGACCTAAAATGGAACTTTCATATCACTAATCTTGCCAAGAAACTAAGCTCAAGTTGTTAGGCATTAAGAATATTAAGACAATCTGATAGCTGGAGAACTGGGAAATTCACCTGCTGCCCACCAAATCTTTATTATCCACAAAAGGATAATTAGAGCGATGAAAGCAATTACACTAGATTGCACACATGTAAGCCTCTGTTTAAACAACTTAAAATGTTACCTTTGCCATGTATTTACATCTTTGAACTTCACCTATTTGTCAAGCAAAGCTTAGGAATAGAGGATATCTTTGAGATGAATTCAAATATACATAACTACCAGCCTAGACAAAAGAATAATCTTCATGTACACGCTGCAAATACAACGCTGTGTAAAATTTATGTATTTCATGCAGCTGTAACATTATATAATTGTTTGCCAAATTACATTAAAAACACAGCAAACTACCCAAGCTTGAAAAGAAGCACTAAGAGTTCTTGTTGGAACACTGTTTCTACTCAGTTAAAGAGTTTTAAGAGTATAAATAATTTCATAATAAGTAGCCTATTCTTATGAATAGATGTTAATGATGTAATGTTAATTTTGTGTGTATATATTATTGTTATTATTAATTAGTATTAGTATAAATTGTAAATTGACATGTCTTATATCAGTGTACAATGTACAGCGTATGATTCAATGGATGAATAAAATTGAATGAAATGTATATGAAGTTCTCTTGTGAGGCACTGTAATACATACAATAAGCAACTCTACTTTGTACATATAGTGAGAAAATGCTGTCAGTTATTTAAAGAAAATACTGTTTTAATACATACCTTCTTCATCACAAGCTGAGAGAAATTCAATGAATAGCAGAGCTCTGCTTGCAATATAAGCTGGTTTAAAAGCTGCCATGATAGAATTCAATAAAAGAGCACTGGGGAAAAAAATGTAAGAATCAAAATTATCCACTGTTAAGAAATATTATTTAAAGCCGCCAATGGCCATTATCATCATCATCATCATCAAGGTTATGAGAGTGTTCTAGGACCAGAGGGTTGGAGCGGAAGAAATGAGGAAGGAAAGAGACTATTGGACTTCTGCCAGAGGAACAGCCTGCTAGTTGGGAACTCCTGGTTTAAGAAAAGAGAGAGCCACACAGTCACATGGTACAGTGATGACTTGACCAGAAAGTCGGTGCTCGACTATATACTGTATGAGAAAGAACTAAATAAGAACATCACGGAAATCAAGGTTATACCATCGGAGAACCTGGATAGCGACCATCGATTGCTGGTAATGAACCAGAGAGGGAGTAAGGAGAAGAAAGGGACTGAGAACCAGGAAAGAAGTATAAGGATATGGAAACTGAAAGAAGGGGATAGAAGGGTCGAGTACCTCAAAATGGTAAAGGAAGGAATTCCAACAGATGAAGAAAGAGGGGTGGAAGAGGAATGGGCTAGATTTAAGAAGACACTAGTAGGTGCAGCAGAAGCAGTATGTGGGAGGACAAGTAGTAAGAAGAGGTGGAAGGAAACACCATGGTGGAATGAGAAGACAAAATATATAGTAAGGGAAAAGAATAGAGCCTTTAGGAGGTGGTATCAAAATAGGACGGTATAGACAAGGGAAGAGTACCAGGAAAGAAAGAAGGAGGCGAAGAGAGTAGTGGCTGAGGAGAGAAGAAAGTGGATGGAAGAGTGGACAAAGATGATGAAGGAGGATAATGAAGGTACAAAAAAGGTCCTGTATGGGAAGGTAAAAAATAAGAGGTGGAAGGATCCTACAGGTTATGTTAGAATGGTGAACAAAAGGGGACAAGAGATAGATAATAGGGAAGAACTGAAGAAAATGTGGAAAGAATATTTTGAAGAACTTCTGAAGCCAAATGGAAAAGATGGTGAGGAGGAAGAAACCGGGAAAGAGGAAGATGAACTGCAAACAGAAAAGGACTTAACATGGAAAGAAGTGGAAGATGCAGTGAACAAAATGAAAGGAGGGAAGGCACCGGGTGTGGATGAGTTGAGTGTGGAGATGGTGAGAGCAGCAGGAGAGGTGGGGATACAGTGGTTGTACCGAGTGATGAGGACAGCATGGAAGGAAAGGAAGACCCCAGAGGACTGGAAAAAAGGAATAATTGTCCCGATCTTCAAGAAAGGTAGTAGAACAGATTGCAGAAACTATCGGGGAATAACACTGATGAGTCATTGTGCAAAGATCTTCGAGAAAGTTTTGGAAAAGAGAATTAGGACAAGGATAGAAGGAGGGATGAGGGAAGAACAACATGGCTTCAGAGCAGGAAGGTCCACAGTGGATTTGATTTTTGCTGTAAGGCAGTTACAAGAACAGCACTATAATAATAATATCATATGGCCTCGGGTGCCTGGTGCAAGCTTTGTTAATTGACACCCAGAGGGTAGCTTGCATGTCAAATTTCGTCGTTCCTTTGAACGCTATGAAAGTCAAGGAGGTTAGATATCTAAACTCCTTGACACTACAGCGCTGTCAAGTAGAGAATAGAGGAACTTTGTGTTGGCGGAAAATCCCGAGATTAATTTTGCCATTGAACACGGCCTACTGAGTTCAAATGGGTTCTTTAACATGCCAACAACGTATGACATGAGTATCGTGATTTTTGTCGCCTTCAAAAATCACTTACCATGGCCAGGGGCGAACGTGCAATCTTGGGGTTGGTAGTCCGACACTATAACCACTCACCCACCGTGGCAAGCTAAGAACAGCACTATGAGTATGGAACAGATCTACTGATGGCCTTCCTGGACATTGAGAAAGCATATGACAGTGTATGCAGAAACAAAGTATGGAAGTCCTTGGAGGATAGAGGGGTAGAGAAATGGACTATAAAGAGGATTAAGGAGATGTACAAGGGAAGCGTGAGCTGTGTGAAAGTGGGAGGAGAGAGTTAGTTAGTTATTGTTGTTTTAAGGGGCGGAACTACGAGGTCATCTGCCCCTCTTAACACAGATTAAAGAATACAAATTTTGAATTGAATTTAAAATTTTGAGGTGGACATCTAAATTTAAAAAGACCAAAAATAATAAAACAAAAACAAACAATTAAATAAAAAATAAAAAATTATAAACATAAACAAAAATTACGGAAAAAACAAAACATTATCATTCAAAAACGAACAAGTCGTTGAGTCAAAGTTCACTGGAAAATTTAGATTGCTGGCCCTAACCCACTCTCACTTATAAAGCGGATAACGCGATCAGCAGCCACCGCGTCATCGGCTAATATAAGTTTGAGTGTCGTCTGCAAACCAAGGTTTCTTCGTAAGTCAGCAAGATCCACACACTCTGTGAAAATGTGGGCCACGGTGAAAACGGCTCCACAGGTACAAAGTGGGGGGTCTTCCCTTCTCATTAGGTACGAGTGGGTGGATCTTGTATGACCTATCCTTAGCCTACACAAAATGACGGACTCTCTCCGGGCCCGGAAGGAGCTCCGCCAAACGCGAGTAGTTCCCTTGATCGCTCTCAGTTTACTGGGCAGTGGGTCAGCTAGCCACTGACTCTCCCAAAAAGCCAGAACTTGTAGGCGTAACTGAGAGCGAATATCTCTAGCGGGTACCTCCATTGGTCGAGGTGGTAGTGATACCGCCTCTTTTGCAGCTTGATCTGCTAACTCATTTCCCGCAATTCCCATGTGGCTTGGAAGCCACAGAAAGGTGATTCGAGTGTCAGCGTGGCACAGCCCGGCTAGTAGGTCGTGGATTCGCTGCACTAGGGGGTGTTGCGGGAAACATGTAGCAATTGACTGCAACGAACTCAAAGAGTCGGTACACACGAGAAAGTGGATTCGAGCATCCTGTAGTGCAAACTGCAGAGCTTCATAGATGGCAACGAGCTCCGCAGTAAACACACTACAGGCCTCAGGCAAAGAGATCTTGGTATTTGCACCATCAATAACGTAAGCACAACCCACCTTCTCGTCCACCTTCGAACCATCCGTGTATAGAATGCCAGCGTCCGGAAATTGGTGAACTATGCTGTGGAACTGCCTCCGGTAAACGGAGGCATCCGTGTTCACCTTAGGACCTCGGTGCAGATCTAACCGAATTTCCGGACGCGGGACTTGCCACGGAGGCACCTCGCTAGATGTCCGGATCATACAGGGACCTACAGCCACTCCTATTTCGGTACACGAGCTATCAAGTCTAATACCAACCGGCCGAGTGGCACGAGGCCGGTTGGCGTACCCCTGGTGGTTTTGGGTACCGAAGAGAGCTTGATAGGTCGGGTGTTGCGGCATTTGACGCACATTGGCAGCATATGCTAACAGCATATGTTCGCGTCTATAATTTAAAGGTGGAACACCCGATTCGGCGAGTAGGCTGGGTATCGGGCTGGTCCGGAAGGCACCGGTAGCCAGCCTAACGCCACTATGGTGGATACTGTCCAGCATTTTCAAGGTTGCCGGCCTTGCTGAACCGTATGCCGCAGAACCATAGTCTAGCCGGGACAGGACGAGGGCTTGGTAGAACCGTAGCAGCACCGCACGGTCAGCCCCCCACGTAGTGCCACTAAGAAACCTGAGCATGTTCAGTTTCCTGAGACATGTCATTTTCAATTGCCGTATATGGTGCTGCCACGTTAACTTGCTGTCAAAATGGAGCCCCAGGAAGCGATAAGTGTCAACCACCGGCAACGCAGCATCCCTGAGATGTAGTTCAGGGTGTAAATGTAGCCTCCGTAGCCGACAAAAATGGACGACGGAGGTTTTCGCTGCTGAAAAACGAAAACCCCGGTCGTGAGCCCACCTGTCGACCCGGTTGATGGCTAGCTGCAATTGCCGTTCCACGACTGCCATACTTCCAGAGCTGTAATGCAGGGCTAAATCGTCTACATACAGCGATGGAACTACCGCGGACCCGGCGGCGGCAACAATGCCATTAATGGCAATCGCGAACAAGGTGACACTCAGCACTGAACCCTGAGGAACTCCATTTTCTTGGGTATAGTACTGCGATAATGTCCTACCGACCCTTACACGGAAGAGTCGGACGGACATGAAATTCGCAATGAAAGTCGGTAAGTTACCACGGAGTCCCCACTTGTGAAGGGTGGAAAGGATCCCGTAGCGCCATGTGGTGTCGTAGGCTTTCTCCAGGTCAAAGAAAACCGTGACTAGGTGCTGCTTCCGGAAAAAAGCCTCCTGTATGGCGCTCTCAAGTCGCACCAGATGGTCAGTGGTGGACCTATGAGAGCGAAATCCACATTGGTACTCAGACAGGAGACCTTTATCCTCCAAGAACCACACCAGTCGACGGTTCACCATCTTTTCGAGCAGCTTACATAGGCCATTTGTCAAACAAATGGGCCTATAGCTGCTTACAAACTTGGGATCCTTTCCAGCCTTAGGAATCGGTATCACGATCCCCTCTCGCCATTGAGATGGAAACTCCCCTTCAATCCATATACGATTGAAGAGGATCAACAGTTCTTTCATACTGGATTCGCACAGATGTTTTAACATTTGATTATGTATGTTATCCGGTCCAGGAGCCGTATCCCTGCACAGTGCAAGCGCACTTCGCAGTTCCCATTCAGAGAATGGTACATTATAGGACTCCGAAGCAGCAGTGGCAAAGGACAAGGGGTGAGTCTCTGCCTCCCGCTTCAGAGTCAGAAATGTAGGATCGTAACTCCCGGAGCAGGATACATCGGAGAAGTGCGAGCCAATGCTGTTGGCAATGGCGAGATGGTCCGTGATGATGTCCCCATTGATGGACACTCCGGGTATCGATAGTGATGTCGGGAGTCCGGAGATCCGACGAAGCTTAGTCCACACTTGAGATGAACGAGTATGCGCCGTCATGGACGACACATACTTTTCCCACGTCGTTTTCTTACTCTCCCGAATCAGATATCGGGCTCTAGCACGCATCCTTCTGAAGGTGATAAGGTTGGCCATAGTGTTTTGCCTCCGATAGCATTTGAAAGCACGTCGACGATCTTTAATGGCTGCTGCAATCTCGGCTGTCCACCAAGGAACAAGCTTCCGGCGTGAGTTGCCGGATGAGGAAGGTATTGTTTCCTCAGCAGCAGTCAAAATACCATTCGTTATGTGAATGGTATGATCGTCGACACTCTCAAAGGTATCTTCGGCAAACACCGCACGTGCCGTGAAAGTTGGCCAATCAGCCCGACGGAGAAGCCATCGACTTGGTAACTCGATGGCTCTCTGGTTCGGAAGAGTAACGATAATTGGAAAATGGTCACTATTACAAAGGTCATCGTGTACACCCCACTGTAGCAGGGGAACCAGCGCACGACTGCACAGGGTAATATCGATACTTGAATAAGTACCGTGTGCAATAGAGAAGTGCGTAGGCTCCCCTGTGTTCAACAGACACAGGTCCAGCCGCCTGATCAGCCTCTCAAAATCTCTCCCTCTACCGCTAGTGGTAGCGGAGCCCCAGATGGTGTTGTGGGCATTAACATCTCCCAGAAGGAGAAAAGGAGGGGGGAGCTGAGAGACTAGATCCACCAGCTGGTCGTAATCCGGCTGAGAATCAGGTGGGATGTACACGTTACATACTGTTGCCATTACTGGCAACGAAGTACGAACTGCAACTGCCTCTAGCTGAGTACGCAACGGCACCTCTTCACTAAAGAGGCTAGAGTGGACGAGAGTGCAGACGCCACCAGCGGCCACAGCTCCGTCCATCCGGTCTTTAGAGAAGAGTTTGAAGTGACGCATTGTTGTCTCATGTCCAGGACGAAACCTGGATTCCTGAAGACAGACAATGGTTGCCGAAAACGAAGATATTAATTGTCGTAACTCAGCGAGATGAACAGAATAGCTATTACAGTTCCATTGTAATAGTGCCATGGTGTGGACTTAAGTAGAAGTGGGTCTTCTACTTATGCTTGACCGTTTGCCACCCTTCCCCATCTCTAGTTGGAGATGATGGGGCAGGAGAGCACACCTCAATCTCCACATCTCCGTCCGAAGACGAAGAAAATGGAGCGGGCGCTCTCTTGGGTTGCGCACGGTCGTCGTCGGACCTCACGGGTCTCGCCCTTGGGGAAGAGCGAGAGCGGTGTCGAGGGACTTTCTCCCGGTCCGAAGACTGGGTGTCTGTCCCCGACACGCCCCGAAGAGACTTCTTCTTGGATCGGCGCCGACGTGTGTTTGGGGAAGTAGATGGTCCCTTCCCCACAGACGCCGGGTCCTTATAAAACAAGGTCACTCTTGCTGGCACCGCTCCACTGGTAGTGGTGGGAGCGGGATGGCTAGCAGATACGTGAGCAGCCCTGCCTTTAGGAGAGGAAGAGAAACGGCGCTGAACCGCTCCCCTCTCCTCCGCCGATCTATTTTCTTTTCTATAGGGGAGTTCCTCCATACGGACGGGCTTGGCTTCAGCAGGCTTCGCTCCCTTGGTGGTAGTGGGAGCGGAAAAGCCAGCAGAGACAGTAGCCACCCCGTCAGCAGGAGGGCGAGAGAGACGGCGACGACCCGTCCCCCTCTTCTCCACTATCTTTGTCTTATCAGATGGGCTGGATGACGATCCAGCCCCGGTCGCAGAAGTCTTCTTTGCCTCGTTGGCAGGGGAAGACTTCTTCTCCGACCGTTTCGGAGAGGAAGATGACTTCTTCTCCGATTGCGCCGGTTTAGATGGTATAACCGGCGCCTTTATCACAATGGCCGAAGAAGGTTGTTTAACCTTCTTCGGGCTGACAGGTCTCGCTTGGACAGCGAGGGGAGACTTTACGATCTCAGAGTAGTTCGTCGTCGAGGGTACAGCACGGGGAACGAAAGTGGCAGGGGTGATAGGTGGCGTCACCTTAGCCGCGAAAGATACCGGAAATTCGGGTGCAGTCATATCACGGTATCTCTTTCGAGCGTCGTGATATGAAAGCCGATCCAATGTTCTGATTTCTTGGATCTTTGCTTCCTTGCAGAACTCAGGGCACTGCTTCGACCGCGGAGAGTGACTTCCTTGGCAGTTAGGACACGTCGGGGGAGGCGTACACCCCACACCGTCATGTGTCCCCTTGCCACACTCTCTACACACCGCCTTGGCAGTGCACCTGGCAGAAACATGACCGAATTTCTGGCAATTGTAGCAGCGCATAGGTGGAGGGATGTACGGTCTAACGTCGCAATGGTACGACGTGACCTTCACCTGCCTAGGCACTACATCACCTTCAAAATGAAGAATGAAAGCGCCAGTATCGACGCTATCATTTCCAATTTTCCGGGTGATGCGCCTAATCCTGGTGACGCCTCGCTTCCCCAGATCCCGCATCAATTCCGCGTCGCTGTTTAAAATGAGGTCGCGATGGAATATAACTCCACGGACCTCATTTAGCGTATCGTGCTTCTCAACCTTAACGGGAATTTCGCCGAAATGCATGCATTCCAGCAACGCTTCGGTTTGCTGCCGGTCAACGGTATGCAGCAGGAGCTGCCCGTTCCGGAGCTTGGAAATCCCGTTAAGGTCACGATATTTCCCCTCGATTTCCTCTGAAAATAGGATCGATTTTACCTGTTTAAAATCTCCCCCGTCTGTCCTGGTAGCTACCAGGTAGCGAGGAGACCTGTCAACAGGAAACTTCTTATTAAATGCCTCATCCCAAGGCGTATACACCTTGGGATTCGGTCTACACTCCAGAGACGGCTTTTTAAGGGTGCCACCCTGTACAGGTGTCCGTGATCGTTTACTACGCATCCCGGACGAAATCCTCCCCGAATACTGCCCACTCCGAACGGGGGCTATCACTGTGGGCGCCACCCAGCCAAGGCAATACCTACCTGGCATAGCAGATATTGCCCGGGGTCCCAGTGCCTCGAACAGGCACTTCCCCCTCGGCATGCACAGGATTTATTCAGCTCCAGTATTCGGCCATGCAGGGACCTTCGTTGTAAGGCGGATACTACTGTAGGGTACATGGCGCACCCACCTGACGGGATGGGGCATACCGTCTAGGCTTTCTGGCCAGATGGCCAAGCTGGTGGCCCTTCCCCTAACAGCACGCATGTTTATTTCTATTGGTCAAACCAGAGCTGGGACCAGAAAACCAAAATTGACCTTTATAAGGCCCCCTCTAAGTCGCCTTTTACGACAGGCAGGGGATACCGTGGATGAATTCTGCCCTCCCCATCCACAGGGGGTCTGAACAAATCAAAACTGGCAAGTTATTCGGCCATGTCGGCCCTATTAGTCGCCTCCTACGACAGGCAGGGCATACCGTGGGTGTATTCTAACCCGCACCCACACGGGGGTGGGAGGAGAGAGATCAGACTGGTTGGAACAGAGAAACGGCCTGAAACAAGGAAGTGCACTGTCACCGTTACTTTTCATTGTGGTGATGGATGACATAATGACCCGAGTGGCACAAGTAATTGGGGAAGGAAAGATGAAAGCAATGGTGTTTGCAGATGATTTGATGATTTGGGGAAACAAGGAGGAGGAGGTACAGGAACAGTTGGACGTGTGGGAAGGAATAATACAAGGATATGGGATAAAATTTAGCATAAATAAGAGTGAGATGGTGATCACAACACGGAAGAAGGAAAGAACCACAACGGGAATAACAATTGGTGGGGAACAGCTGAAGAAAGTGGAGAGTTTCAAGTATCTGGGAAGCCTGATACAAGATAATGGAAGAAACGATAGAGAAATAAATGAGCGGGGGAGGCAGGCAGGAGCATTTCGGAGGAGTGTGAGAAGCATGTTATGGAGCAAGGATGTCCCTCAGAAGAGCAAAAAGATCATATATCGGACGTGCTATGTCCCTATCCTGACGTATGCCTCGGAGACCTGGGTTTTTAAAAGGAAGGGAGAAGAGCAAAATACAGACCAGTGAGATGAGGTTCTTGAGAAGCAGTATTGGAGCTACAAAGATTGACAGAATAAGAAATGAGAGGACCAGAGAATTAATGAAGGAGGAACCATTACAGGATGGTATAGAGAAATCTAGACTTAGATGGTATGGACATGTAAAACGAATGGAGGAGAAGAGGATACCCAGGAGAGTACACGAGACGAAGTGGGAAGGAAAGAGACCGAGAGACAGGTGGCTGAATGGGGTGGAAGAAAGCGTGAAGAAGAGAGGAGAAGACTGGACAAGGGTGGAGGCTGAGAGATGGTGGGAAGACAGAAGACGTTGGAGAGGCTTGTGTTCCAAACAGACCCGGCCAGTGGCTGGAAACTGGGCAAGATGATGATGATGATCATTTATTGTACATATCAGGCCATTAAGGCCCTTGACATAAAACAAAGAAACATAACACACACATCAAATATACAATATTACATAACACTATCCTAATCAATCAACAGGAGGCATTATCCTGATCACAATCTCAAGCATTTGTTACAAATGCCGTTCCATTTTTCTCTATCCATTGCATCATCCTGTACTGACGTTGGTTCTACCTGCTGCAATGTTCTCATCACCCTATCCTTCCATCTTGTCCTTGGACGGCCTCTTGGACGTTTGCCAATCAGCTGAGCATTGAACACTCTGCTAGGGATAGATTCCACAGCTCTTACGATATGCCCCATCCATTGGAGTCGTCCTCCTCTGATGATCCTACCCACATCAGCTTTCCCAAAACATTGGGATAAGTCCTCTTAATCCCTCCTTTCCCATCTTCCTTCTTCCCTATAGTAAATAGGTCCATATATCCTTCTGAGCACTTTCCTCTCAAATGCACAAATGCGTTCTTCCAGTGTTTGCTGTTTTGTGAAATTAAGTGCAACTTAAATATGTTATTGAGACCAAAAATGGTACTATAGGCACTATTAGTCCTCTGTTGGATCTCTCCTTCAATCTCACTTTTACTAGATAAAATCAAGTACAAGTATTTAAATTTCTCCACACGTTCAAACGTATGTCCGTCAATACTAACAGTGGCATCAAAATCCTGTCGGAGTGAAATGATCATATATTTAGTTTTCTCATCATTGACAAGTAATCCCATTTTGCTTGCTTCTTTTTTCATGAACTTGGTGGTGTCGGATCATATCTGATCTAATGATTCTCCCATAATTACTACATCATCAGCAAATGCCAAGATTGTGTTAGTACCAATCATATCCGATTCTCTGTCATAACCAATTACACGTCGTACCTTTTCCAATGCAATATTAAATAACATTGGCGACAGAGGATCTCCTTGTCTCAATCCATTTTGAACCGTGAAAGGAGTTGATATTTTGTTTGCGAACTGTACTTGACAACTAGAATCTGCATAGCATGCCATTATAAAATATAAAACGTATTAAAAGTACTTTAATATATGACCCCAATTCGATTGCAATAATATAATACACAGAATTGTAGAGTACGAATTGTTAAGAACTTAAGTCCTACTTAAGACCAGATTGTTGCAGAGAGGGAGGTTTTCTAATGAGTGGTGCAATGTGACTTTATTTATATTGAATTAAACTCAATGTGAACAAAATTTTAAATATAGGGTAACGCAGCCTCAAGAAAAAAAGTCACTAAAGAATCAAAGAATTTACATGTACAAACAGGATGGCTAACGACAGGACAGGAAATGCGAGTAGTACAAGCATAATTGCTAGTTTTCTCAGGTAAAATAGGTATAAAATTACCTATTTATATAATTGATATTGCAACTTTTCAGTCAGTAATCCCAATTACTGAGAAATGCGAACATCCTGAATAAACATTAATGTTGTAACAACAATTGTCAATAAGGCAACAATGAAAAATGGCTTCAAGGCTTTCTATATTATGATAAACTACATTCATACACATAATCTCACTAAGAGTTCTGAACATGACTTCAAAAGATGTCCAGTTAAACTTTATTTTAACTTGCAAATATAATTGAAAGACAACAGAGTGATAGTGATAATGAAACTGAAGGTGGTGGGCTCCTCAAAATCCATGATATGAATAGCTGACGATCCTATGTGCAGAATATACAGTATCTGTCCTGAAAGTAGTCGGACCGGATCTTTCCCGCGCAAATGGACAGATTGCCCGCGGCTTGTCCGCCGAGGGTTGGTGGAGGGGGTGTGAGGAAGGCTGGAAGCCAGTCACACAGTTGATTCCCAGCTGTAGTGGAGCGTAAATCGCTCATCTCCATAACCTCTGCAAGTGCACTCGAAACGCTGCAGCATGGTTCGTCTGTTGGAACAGCGCTACGCCATCAGATTTTGTGTTAGGCTCGGCAAAACCAGGAAAGAGACTCAAGATATGATCAAGATGGCTTACGGTGATAACACCATGGGCAGATCGAGGGTGTTTTACTGGCACAAGCTGTTTCGGGAGAAGAGAGAGGAAGTTGAAGACGACGAACATTCAGGACGAGCTTCAAGCTCCAAAACGGACGAAAATGTAGAAGAGTGAAGAATTTTCTGGACAATGACCGCAGAGTAAGTTCTTTACGAGGAGGTACTTAAACGGCTGAGAAAACGCATTGTCCGTGTCCGCCCAGCAATCGCCAACTCCTGGCGGCTTCATCACGACAATGCGCCGAGCCACACTGCCTTCCGCGTGCAGGCGTACCTGGCCCGACACAACACCGCAACCCTGCCTGAGCCACCCTAAAGTCCCGACATTCCCTCAGCAGACTTTTTCCTCTTCCTCTGCCTCAAAACCACCCTTAAAGAATATTGTCACGACTTCGTGGAAGCGTTGCAACAGACCTTGACGAGGGAGCTCGACAGCATTCCGGTTGCCACCTTCCAGAAAGCGTACGAGGGTTGAAAATCCCGCTGGTAGCGGTGTGTGGACGCAGAAGGGTCCCACTTTGAAGAATATTGAGCATATGTATCATTTCTGTCAATATTTTTTTTTTTTAATTGACTCAGTCTCATTACTTTCAGGACGAACCCTGTATACCATGTAATATAATTATACATACCTCAACTTAAGTTTGGAATACTGTCATAAAGCAAAGGCAGAGATATTCCATACCTCATTGTCCTACGCTGCCTAGTATAATAGGGTATGGCTACGGAATATCTCTGACAGTATTCAAAACAGTATAAACAATGGATTGATATACACATTCAATAAAGTCAAACAGTATATACAACAATGGATTGATATATGCACTCACTACAGTCAAATATCTATAATTCCAAACTGATTTGTCTTTGATTGATTTATTTTGTAGTGTTCACTTCCTACAGCTGTTTTTAGTGCAAAAATTAATTAGAACTGGACAGGAAGCTTATACAAGATAATGAGAAACCATAAAATTAAAATTCAATACCATTATAAATTGAGAGAATGTTCAGAACCCTTGTAAATGTATGTTTACAACTAGATTGCATCTAAGTTTAAGATTTTATGCATTTTGTGGAATTGCACATCTGTCAACACACTTGTGATAACTATTACCTGTTACACTTCTCCTTACAACGTGCAAGTATCTCAACAAGTAGCTTTTCAGGTGCATTTGCAGCAACTCCTTGCAGAATCCAGTCTAGTGCAGGGGTATAAAGAGTAAGATATGTAGACAGATCAATTTTCATTCTGCTTAATTCACTTCTCACAGCAGGTGTGAACAGCTGAAATGAGTCCAAATTGAAACCCACTCAAATATCTGTATAAAAATACAGGTAATAGTTGTGGTGTTTTCAAGAGTGCAAAGTCAACAACAGTGTTGATTGTGGATTTAATCTGCACCAGAGATAATGATTTGGTTATCAACAAATACTACTCCATTATGACCATAATAAGCTTGTATGCTTACAACATAAGTGTAATCTATTTGACAACCTGTGTCATTGCGATATCTGTAATGGTGTGTGTATGAAATTACTGGAGCCTGAGAATGGGAAAGGTATGCCAAAACTTGGGGAGAAAAAGAAACCATCCCAGCATCATTCTGAAATGACCATTGAAAAATCTAGAAAAAAAACAACACCAGAATAGCCAGTGACCAGTGGCTGAACTACCGTACTTAACATTCTACTTTCCTATTATTCTGATGACTTGTGTAGCTATTGAGGTAGCTACTACAATTTATATGAAAAAATATAACTGAACAACCTTTAAAATAAAGTCTGTAAATTTAAACTTCCACTTTATGTTTGCCTGAGGATTGAACATTTTCATTACAGCAAACTTGTAGATTTATGGGCACAGGATCTCTTCTCTTCATGATATAGATGAATAGATCAATTTACTATATTTGCAAATGAGAACAAAGTTCCCAGAGGCAATTATTACAATAAAACTACAATTTAAAATATATACACACCAGAACTAAAAAAGCTAAATTTTCTGAAGAAACAAACAAATAAGTAATAATAACAGTAATGAGGTAAAACTCAGGGGCCCTGTGCAGGCAAGACTAGCAATCTGCTTCACTTGCACTTCCTAAACCTACTGTAAATGTCGAGCAAGCTCGGACCTATGGGAGTGATGTAGTCCCATTCCCATCCGACATATCAGGGATGTCTTGGAAACAAACAGGCAATCTAGCAGATATTCGATGGGGTGTTGTTAATATCGAGGGGTGTTATAGAAGGAAGAAAGCAGAGCTAGCTGAGTCAGCAAGTAGGATGGGATTGGATATTCTAGGCATTAGTGAAGATCAGGTGTAAAACGAGGTTAGAGCTGCATGACAAGAAAACCGTACAACGTAACTTTGAGAACTTCCATATAATTATTCTTGTCCTTCAATAACAATAAAAAAGAAAGAGACATTGATAAGAAAACGTACAAGGAATGTCAAGATACTTTGCTGCCTTAATGTATTTGAAGGAACAACAGAAGATTTGTACTCTGGTAACTGCAGTTCAATACATCAGATTTGTTCAAGATGCTTCTAAAAGATGAGAGTTGTTAGCTAAAATTATGAATGAAGAGAACTAAGAAGATGCTGAATGGTTGGAAGAAGACATGGTGGACACTTAAACCCTTAGCAGACGAATTTGATTCTTGTGTAGTCCCGCGCTAGTCTTTTTTCCCCCACCACCTCCCCTTCATCATCATATAATAATGATAATAATAATAATAATAATAAAATTAAGACATTATACCACAGTAATCAAACCTGAAGCACAATACGTCTCATTATTTAGACAATTGATATTATAACTTTCAGTCGGTCAACAGAAAATACAGTGAAACCTCTCCTAACGGACACTCCCCTAAGACAGACACCCCATCATAACGGAAGATTTTCTAGGTCCGTGACCAAACCCCTATTAAGTATAATAGTAATTAATCTCTCTTATGTGGACACTCGCTATAATGGACACTGACACCCTGGCCGCATTTAAAATAATCAACCAACCTCTCTTAGCGTACACTTGTTTTGAAAAGAAATTAATCTCTGTAGGTCTATTAGTTTTGTATGAACACTCTGTTGTGTTAATGTACTTTTGACACATCCTGTGCTTCCTGGAAGCCAGTTAGCGCTGACCTTCCCATCCTCTATCTTCTGCACTGCTCCAAAAATAAACCTAGGCCTAATGGTATCACTTTCATTGTTCTCATGAACTTGAAATGGTCGGGATAAGGGGATTCATACTTTCACTATCTGGTCAGAAAATGGCTCCTCGTAAAAGTTTAACTTTAAAAGAGAAAGTAGACATCGTAGATTATCACAAATGTGTTGTACGGAAACCATGTGAAGTGTTTAAGATTGGAAAGACACAAGCAGCAGAAATTGTGAAAAAACAAGAAGAGATAATTAAGGTATGGTGTCTTTATGGTAATGAGCTACAAATTAGAGAGTTTCAAAGTGACAATGGTGCTGTTATTGATAAGGCAGTGATAAGAGTGGTTTAGCAAAATAAGAAGTCAGAACGTCTCTGTGTCCGGAACAATGATACAAGCCAAAGCATTGGATTTTGCGGCAGAATTAGATATCGGAGATTTCAAAGCCTCGAATGGCTGGCTCGAGAATTTCAGAAAACGCCACGATATAAAATTTACAGCAATTTGCGGAGAATCCTCCACTGTTGATATGGATAATGTTTCAAGCACGGAAGAAAAATTGCTTTCCATCACTGACGGCTATTCGCCGGAAAACATTTTAAATGCGGACGAAACAGGACTCTTTTACCGAATGTAATCATATGATTTTAAGTAAGTACACATACTGCACAAGTACATGTGCCAAATTTCAATCATTTTCTCCAACCATCTCCATAGTGGATACCCCTTTTTAGCGGACAGTATTTACGGTCCCAAAGGTGTCCGTTATAGACAGGTTTCACTATAATTTTAACAACTAGAATATAATAACAATGATAATAATAATAAAATTAACACATTATACCACAGTAATCAAACCTGAAGCACTATACGCCTCGGAAACCTCAATAAGTGTTGACAATTTCATCTAAAAATCGAGTTATATCAGATGCCTGCGCGCCGCCATTTTCACAGCTGACTAACGTAAACAACAGCTCGTTCTTTATTTACTAGTAAAACTCGTAACACAAAGTTTTAACGCACCTAGGAGGCTGTGATATTGCTAATAATTTTATACAATAACTACAGACAGCAGCACGCATAATTGCTTCACACGCGTATTGTGCCCGCTTCTCCAATGGGACAGGCGATCACCCGGCTAGCACCCCGGCCCCATTAGAAGAAACAGCCAAGGGAGTGGGTACAAAAAAAATTAGGGCATGAATCTTGGTTCATACAGACAAGACTATGAAAAGCTCCAGTGAGCTAGAGACAAAGGGTCTCGGGTCGTTTACGGGTTGGGATGGTAAATAGACTGAACCAGGATTCACAAGCAAAACCCTAACTTGAATTGACAAACAGAAAAGAAAGTAAAAGCCCTCGTAAAATCACATCTGCTCCTTTATTGGCCAAAGGATAAATAAGTATGCAACCTGCCTATCACGCACGAGTATAATGTTATGGTGGGACAAAGTCCGGAAAAGAAATAAAGTTCATAGTCCCTAAACAAAGAAAAGAAAATTACGCTTATTCAAACTCGTGGGTGTCCTCTCTTAAAGTTCCGACAGGGAGATCGTCTTTCAAAAAGCTAAATTAACCATAATTTATCGGTGCACACGCATGTAAACATCACTAGCCCAATCAACATAAAGTTCACCTGCGGCAAAAAAAAACTCTTAAGAAAATATCGAATGTCTATATAAATTACAACTGTCTACCCTTATACAGTAATGGACGGATCTCCTCTATCGAACTGCAAATGAATAATTAAAGAGCATCATGTTACATCAAATAGCACTCAAACATCGACTCAGCTTCACATAAGATGACATTTCAACAATTAATTATAGCCTATCATAAATTATTAACACACCCAGATTGTGCTTACATATTTACACTACTAATTCTTATTATTATTATTAATTTATCTTCCTCTTTCCAACAACCTAGATCCACATGGTCATATTTGTCCTTGTAATTAAATTATAGCATTGTCAAATGTTTATGAAAGGTTACGAACCTCGCAATAAGGCGCCCTAGCGTATTTCATACTCACATAACCAACATTTAATCGTAACCCTTCCGCCGAACACTCTGTGTGAAGATCCAAACAACCTGACTGTCGAGCGCACCATCAATTACACCCCTGCGCTATTCAATACAACTCATCAATGAACGTGGCACGTTCGTCAAGAGGACCCTGTCCTTACAACTACAATTCCACGGACATCCGTCGCCCCGTGAATAATCTCGTCACATTTTGACGGAAAAAATACCATATCTAATTACCACATAATTATCACATAAACTTTACACAACATCATTACAAAATAAATCAGGCATTATCAGCATGCGTCAAGAACCCACACTAACAGAGCGTATCAACTTTATCGGGACCACGAGGTCGTATGATAATATGGCATCCTATCCAAGGAACCTTATCCGGCAATCTTCAACCATATTCATTGCTATAAAAAAAAATCTGTTCATTCCGTGACAAACCTTTCAGAATAGAATTCGAATAATGACCTCTGAAATCGACGTGCTAGGATCTCCCAGCAAAATGGGCATCTCTTATTATGGTTACCCAATTTCAAATTATTATTATTATTATTATGACTCAGAGACTAAATACATGTCTTACTCCTACCATTGATGCTGTAAATTTATATAGGTCAAATGACCCGAGAAGAAAGACAAAAAAACATCTGCACGACCCTATGAAAAGAAAAAAATGATGCTCTTATTCAATCTGGAATAAATTATTATAAAGGGCGTTAAGTTACACGATCTCAGGTTATCTCATGGCATGGCTATTCGAGGTAGAAGTTCTCTTCTTTCTGATGAACAAGGATGGAAAGGAAACGTCTTACTTTATATCTGGCGTCCTCGGAAATCCATGGCGTCGGCGTCGTCATCGTCTGCGGCGTCAGGGCGGCGGCGTCCCTCCAGCGTCCCCGCGATGTGGTCTCCCAGCGTACTGGCAGAGGTATCCGCCTCTGGCAACTCCCGATCTCCTGGCGACGCCCATGTCTGCCCACAGGTTGTCCCCCGTCACCTTCATCAGCGCCGTGGATCGACGTCCCAACCATGGTCCACTCGTCCACCTCGTTGAGACCGTTCACCCCATTATGGCCCCTTAGCAGTTCAGTGCAGCATAATTCGCGTGTTAATATGCATGTTGATGCCCAGAATATGTGAGTCCATGGCTAATAAGTTCATGCTGCCGTGCGGCAATATACACCTCACTATATCAGAGCACATTTATGCTCGCACACTCCTGGTTCACTTGAGTCATATGTTTTCACTTCCTTTAGCCCGGTGACACACTTCCTTCCACGAGGAGCTATTTCGAGCTGGCCTTGACCGACATATCAAGTTGCCTGCGGCCCGTAGTCTTCCAACCCAAGCTTAAAGTAGATGTGGCCTCCCTTACTGCGTTTTCACAACGTGTCTTAAAACGCCGTACTGCTATGCTATTTCCGAATGAATGTCAGTTAAAATATAGGGCCTCGCGATAATGTTTCGCCTCGACTATCCTTATATAGTTCTTCCCCTGATACTCGTAAATTTAAACACCTCCTGGTATCAATCTTTAATGAACATAAATTGTCGGCATAAACGGACTTCCTTTATCAGTTCTAACTGTTTCCTCACATACTAGCAGGTCCGATATCGCCTAGAAATTCACACTGTTCGACAAACAAACTGACATGCTTCACTGAAAAAAAAACTCACTGGCAATATATGCACGCTAGTTTCAGGCTTCATGGCCTGCTGGTTACTCACAAAAACCATTCAAGTTCCCGATGTAAAATCACTGTCTACATGACATGGGCTAATCTTCCGTGCTCCGCTGTGTGACATTCTCGTCCACGCACTACTGACTCACATACTGCTGATTCACATACTAAACATTCCGGAACTCCGTCCTTCTTCGAGAAAAAGAAAGTGGGAGGGGTTGGAACCTTCTGGAGCATTCCCCTGCTCTCGCCGCGTCATGCCATGACGTCATACTGACTCTCCGAGTTCCTTCATCTTCTGTCATCCGGGGCTGGTAATTGACCCTGACTGGATCGGTCACATCTCTCCCGCGGCCTTCAAAATATAAGCGGTGGGAACATAGCTTATGTTTTTCCTCAAGTGATGCATGTGAACGATCTTTTTCAGTCATCTCCTCAATGCTGACTAACGGGCTTGCCGGTGATACTTCCGCAGATTCGCAGCATTGAAATTCCCAACAAGTGCATTCGTGACGTTGTCAACCACCCTATAGCAATTGTTGTCCATCACTCTGGCAACCCTATGGGGTCCCGAAAATGGGCGCGCAAATTTCCCATACACTCTGAGTGGTAAGTTTGATGACGTGGGTTTTCGAATCAGCACTAGGTCATTGACTCGAAGTGGCTCGCGAAAACGGCGGCCAGCCTTCCTTCTCTCCCGTTTCTGCGCCTGTAGCTGCATCCTCTCCCGAGCCAGTTCGTTTCTCCTTTGCACCGACGGCTCAATCTCTGGGGGTGCCTGTATAACAGCATGCCAAGGTCTACTCGGTTTTCGTCCATGGTGCAGAAGGCAAGGAATTTGTCTGGTACTCTCATGTGTTGTAGAATTCAAGCAACGTTCAATTATGGGTACCACTTCCATCCATCGATGATGCTGTTCATGACAGTAAATCCGGCAGTACTTTCCAATCTCCGCATTTACTCTTTCAACAGGATTTCCTTCTGGGTATCTTATGGAGCTCAAGATATGCCTTATGCCGAGTCGTGCCATAGCTTCTTGAAATTCAGCGCTCGTAAACTGCGTTCCGTGATCGCTCAGAAGGAACTCTGGCTTCCCTGCAGTTGGAATCACGCCGGTCTCAATCCTGCGAATCACGTATCGGGATGTTGCCTTCTGGATAGGGTGCAACATGACTAATATGGTAAACACATCCATCGTCACCAAGATGTATTGGTTACCCCTGGTGGACCTCGGAAGGGGGCCATACAGGTCCGTAGCCATTAATTCATTCGGACGAGTCGGTATAATAGCCCTAGGCTTCTCCTTAGATACGTCCGATGGGAATTTGCATCTCTGACAGATGTCGCATGTCCTGATTACCGCTCGTACGGTTTTTCCCATATACTCCCAGGTAAATGTTTCTCTTATGGCATGTAAGGTTTTATCACATCCTCCGTGCCCAATAGATCGGTGAGCCAACCAAACCACTGCTGAAATCAACTTCGGCGGTATTACAATACGTAGCCTTGTGTGGTCTTTATCGACAAACTTGTGAATCACGTCACCAACAATGTGATAAAAGTGAGCAATCTTCGCCGTTCCAGCATAATCAGGATCATCTGCACCCATGCGATTCTTCAAATACCGGTATATCCGTCTTAACGGAGTATATCGCCGTTGCGCCTGGCTCAGGCGTTTCAAACGTTCCACCGTTTCCTGATCGTCCGGTATTAGCTCTACCTGGTGCAAAACAGCCTCCTCACGTGGGTTTCTGCTCAAAACATCCGCTAGAAAGTTTTGCTTTCCGGGCCTATGAATAACTTCTGCATCGAATTGCTGCAGGAACAGGGTCCAGCGTGTGACTCTTTCGCTGGAAATGTCAGACTTTAACATAAACTGTAACGCGCGATGGTCCGTCACAATCACGACCTTATGCCCTAGAAGAATCTTCTTCCACATCTTTAGAGCATAAATTATAGCCAGCGCCTCCAGTTCCGTGGCAAAGTAATTAAGCTCAGGCTGTCGCAATTTCCTACTGGTAAATGCCAGATAATGTTGTTTCTTCTCGTCATCCAACTGGTACAACACAGCGCTCACTCCTACCTTTGAAGCATCGGTGTCAATATAAAATGTTTTGGAGAAGTCTGGGTACTCCAGTTTAACGTTGTTAAGGAGCATGTGTTTGGCTTCCGTGAAGGCCTCTTCACACGCCTGATCCCACTTCCAACGATTGTTTTTCCTGAGCATGCTCTGTAGAGGGGCAACTACATCCGTGTAACGGGGACAATGACTAGAAAAGAATAAAGTCATTCCCAGGAACTGCCTCACTTGTTTCACCCTTTCTGGTCTGGGAAACTCAGCTATCGCTTCAATTTTCTCCGGGTTCGGCCGATATCCATATTCGTCAATGAGATGTCCCAGAAATCGAATTTCTCGATGAAAGAAATTGCATTTCTCCAGGTTTGCCTTGAATCCGGCCGTAAGCAAGTTCTCAAACAACAATCTCAAGTGTTTCAGGTGCTCCTCTACTGACGTGGATGCCAAGATCAAATCGTCCACATAACATAGTACGTGTTTCTTGACCTCTTCACTCAAGTTGCTGTCCAGCGCTCGAATCAGCACAGGGCCACTGTTTTTCAAACCGAAGGGAAGGCGGTTAAAGACGTGGGTCTTCTGCTCATGCAGGAAGCCAGTGTATTGCTTGCTGTTCTCTGTTAATTCGACATGATAATAGGAATTTGTGAGATCTACGGTCGAGAAATATTTCTTTCCTTTAAAGCGCCTCAGCAGCTCTCTAATTTGCGGTGGGCGGTCATATTCTGGCAAAATGCGTGCATTTATTCCACGTGCATCTAGACAAATCCTTAGGCGACCGTTTGGTTTCCTTACAACCGCTAAAGGGTTTAGGAAAGAAGTCGGAGCCTTCTTTATTATGCCATCCTTCTCCATGGCGTTTATCATGGCCTTCACCTCCTCCTTCCATTTCTCTGGGACTGGATATATGTGCTTCCTGTATGGTGAGTCATCACTCAACTTGATATCGTACTGAAAGTTCTTGATAACTCCAGGTTTGTCGCTAAATACATCCTGAAACTCCTGTATTAGGTCATCAAACTGTTTCTGGACGGTTGGATCCAAAATTTCCTTTACACCAACGGGCATGTGGGTGATCGTCTCTTCCTCACGTTCCACGATATTCTCAAGTGTGTTCTCCAAAAAGGGCGTGCTCGAGCTGGCATTGATATAACCTTTCGATCCTCTGCTCGGCGATTCTTTTCCGACATACATAACACCCTCTTGCATATTTATAATCCAGCCGTACTCCGAAATGAAGTCAACACCCAGAATTATTTGAAAATTGATGTTGGAGATGGCCACGAACACGTGCTCATAAAACCTCCCCGCGATCTTGATCGTCAACAGGGCCTGCAGCTTGCATCTCACTGAGCGATCGGGAATTACACCTCTAACCTTTACATTCGCTACTGGTAGAGTATGTACGGGTCCTGCCTCCATTATCTCGTCCAAACATGACTGAGACACCACACTAATCATCGCTCCGGTGTCAACCAGGGTTTTTATTTGTTTACCGAGCACCTCTACTGTTATGATCGGCAAAGAATACACTTTCCCGCGGCGGATAACGTCTTCCTCATGAATCAAGTCTTCGTCGGTAGCCTGAAATATCTCTTGAATTTCTATCAGTTCGGGAGGACCAAGGTTTGAGGAATTTCTTAATTTGAAGTTTTTTTTTGTTGCTCTGACCGACTTGTGTCAGGTGGTCGGTCAGCTTCCCCCGGTGGTGCGGATGGATTACTCCGTAATTGTTGTAAATATTCCTGGCTCTCTCGATGTCTTTCCGTATAGCTCGGCCGCGATCCCTGCGAACGAGAATCCCTGTAGGCATTCTGTCTTTGATAATATTGATTTGACTGCCTTCGTTGATATTCACCATATCGTCCCTTCGTATTGTTGAATCGGGATCTCCTACGTTCTTCATACGGTTTATTCCTCCATCTGGGTCGCTCGTCTGTTCCACTGTAGCTCCTATCTCGGCTCCGATAGTACCCCGTGTCCCTTGGCCTGTCCGTCTCCCGCGGCGTTCGCTCTTCCGTCTGCGCAATTTTGTCAATCACGACCGTGTTCACATCTCTATTTTCCTGTCGTCCGGACCTCGCCTGTAACTGTGCGCTAGTGTGGTCCAGTTTTCGAAGAATCTCTTCACATCCCTCTAAAGTCTCGGCTCCTGACGCTATTACACTCTTCTGGACCTCTACAGGTAACTGTCGAATAATAGCTTGGACCAATTCGTCCTCCGGCACTGGTGGAGTCAAATACTGCAACCTGGCGAGTTGCGACGCGAAGTACCCCGCGTACCTAGTCGGATTGGATGTCGCATACCGTTTAGCGTATAGTTCCGCCCGTATGTTCAATTGTTCTTCAGGGCTCCAAAAACGTTTGATTAATAATCGTTCGAACTCGTCCGTACTCGTGAACGTGTATCGAAATGCGCGAAACCAAGTTAATGCCGTCGATTCCAGGGACCTCTCAATAACTCTTAGTTCCCTCTCACGTGGTATCTTATTTTCCGCCATGTATTCACGGACCTCCCTCATAAATTCGATAGGTGTGACGTTATTAGTCCCATTGTTCCCCGAGAATTTCCTCGGCTGGTGGTCTATACTTCTAATGATAGTTAGGTGTCCCGCGGGATTTGCACTCCGTATTCTCGGCGTTGCATCTACCTCACCCGCCTTCCTAGAAAATGGGGCGTTTTCACTTTCCGTCCCGTTAAGATGTGGCGTGGTTTCAATTTCGGACCATCTAACCCTTTCTGACTCCGATTTGTCTTTTATCTGCGTCATTTCCGCCTCTAAGTTGCCTAATCGAGTGAGCTGCCTTCCCTGTTGAATAATGATCTTCTCCTCCAACTCAACAATGGAAGTGTGGATAGATTCTCTCACATGTTCGATTAATGTCGTTTGTGAATGAGTGATTTTCCTGTCATACGTGTCCTGGAATGATTCAACCTGTATCTGCATGTTTTTCACGTCCTTCGCAACCTCTTCTTTCCAACCTGACACGTCCTGTTTCAACTTATCCAGGGTTTCCTCGCTAGACTGACCAATTTGCTCAATTTTTGCCGTCAAATCTTGTCCCATGCATTTAATATTACTGTTCAACTTCTCCTCAAGTCCTTCAATATTCCCCCGAAGCGAACTCTGAGTATCCCTGATTTGCCGTGCCATAGAATCTTTGAGCTCCGCGGTGAGCACTTGGAATGTAGTTTCTACCTTTTTATCGAGTAGATTAATCTTATTGTCTATAGCCTTTCCTGATAGCCTAAGATTACGTTCTACAGCATCAATGTTTTTCTGCAAATGAGATTCTAAACTCTTAAGATTAGATCCCATGACTTCTAATAAGTCGGTTCTGAGACCATCGACTTTATCACTAACATCCTTTTTTATTCCTGCTACCTGAATACCGACACCCTCTTGTGTCCTCTGTACCTCTGCTACCTGAATGCCGACACTCTCTTGTGCCGTCCATAAGCGATCCATATCGCTCTTCATGTTTGTTTTAATTGACCCGACACTATCCTTAACATTATTAATTTCAGTGGTTAGACCAGTTAATCCAACTTGGATTTGTTTTAATATATCAGCAATATTTTCTGTGGTTACTACTTGTGACATCTTACAATACAACTTAAATATAGGGGCCTACATGGGAATGTAGGTCGTCGAGTATAGCCATAACCTGAGATCGTGTACCAACCCTGTCAAATGGTTCACTAAAGGCTCAGTGTGATACGAGGTTAATTTTACACAAGAATTACACATGGCAAGTATCGCGCTCCCATCAAAGGCACGAATCTGACCACACAGTATACTCCCATCACCACAACAAATGATTGAGTACAAAAAAAACATGCCCATGACGGAAACGAAACACACCATCGTCGTCGAGCCCCACACGTTGGCGGCGCCACTTCCCCCCCCTGTGCCCGCTTCTCCAATGGGACAGGCGATCACCCGGCTAGCACCCCGGCCCCATTAGAAGAAACAGCCAAGGGAGTGGGTACAAAAAAAATTAGGGCATGAATCTTGGTTCATACAGACAAGACTATGAAAAGCTCCAGTGAGCTAGAGACAAAGGGTCTCGGGTCGTTTACGGGTTGGGATGGTAAATAGACTGAACCAGGATTCACAAGCAAAACCCTAACTTGAATTGACAAACAGAAAAGAAAGTAAAAGCCCTCGTAAAATCACATCTGCTCCTTTATTGGCCAAAGGATAAATAAGTATGCAACCTGCCTATCACGCACGAGTATAATGTTATGGTGGGACAAAGTCCGGAAAAGAAATAAAGTTCATAGTCCCTAAACAAAGAAAAGAAAATTACGCTTATTCAAACTCGTGGGTGTCCTCTCTTAAAGTTCCGACAGGGAGATCGTCTTTCAAAAAGCTAAATTAACCATAATTTATCGGTGCACACGCATGTAAACATCACTAGCCCAATCAACATAAAGTTCACCTGCGGCAAAAAAAAA
Source organism: Meconema thalassinum (assembly GCA_946902985.2). Taxonomy (NCBI): domain Eukaryota; kingdom Metazoa; phylum Arthropoda; class Insecta; order Orthoptera; family Tettigoniidae; genus Meconema; species Meconema thalassinum. The sequence goes on from OX336388.2 coordinate 2,006,612,311, forward strand.
CTCTTAAGAAAATATCGAATGTCTATATAAATTACAACTGTCTACCCTTATACAGTAATGGACGGATCTCCTCTATCGAACTGCAAATGAATAATTAAAGAGCATCATGTTACATCAAATAGCACTCAAACATCGACTCAGCTTCACATAAGATGACATTTCAACAATTAATTATAGCCTATCATAAATTATTAACACACCCAGATTGTGCTTACATATTTACACTACTAATTCTTATTATTATTATTAATTTATCTTCCTCTTTCCAACAACCTAGATCCACATGGTCATATTTGTCCTTGTAATTAAATTATAGCATTGTCAAATGTTTATGAAAGGTTACGAACCTCGCAATAAGGCGCCCTAGCGTATTTCATACTCACATAACCAACATTTAATCGTAACCCTTCCGCCGAACACTCTGTGTGAAGATCCAAACAACCTGACTGTCGAGCGCACCATCAATTACACCCCTGCGCTATTCAATACAACTCATCAATGAACGTGGCACGTTCGTCAAGAGGACCCTGTCCTTACAACTACAATTCCACGGACATCCGTCGCCCCGTGAATAATCTCGTCACATTTTGACGGAAAAAATACCATATCTAATTACCACATAATTATCACATAAACTTTACACAACATCATTACAAAATAAATCAGGCATTATCAGCATGCGTCAAGAACCCACACTAACAGAGCGTATCAACTTTATCGGGACCACGAGGTCGTATGATAATATGGCATCCTATCCAAGGAACCTTATCCGGCAATCTTCAACCATATTCATTGCTATAAAAAAAAATCTGTTCATTCCGTGACAAACCTTTCAGAATAGAATTCGAATAATGACCTCTGAAATCGACGTGCTAGGATCTCCCAGCAAAATGGGCATCTCTTATTATGGTTACCCAATTTCAAATTATTATTATTATTATTATGACTCAGAGACTAAATACATGTCTTACTCCTACCATTGATGCTGTAAATTTATATAGGTCAAATGACCCGAGAAGAAAGACAAAAAAACATCTGCACGACCCTATGAAAAGAAAAAAATGATGCTCTTATTCAATCTGGAATAAATTATTATAAAGGGCGTTAAGTTACACGATCTCAGGTTATCTCATGGCATGGCTATTCGAGGTAGAAGTTCTCTTCTTTCTGATGAACAAGGATGGAAAGGAAACGTCTTACTTTATATCTGGCGTCCTCGGAAATCCATGGCGTCGGCGTCGTCATCGTCTGCGGCGTCAGGGCGGCGGCGTCCCTCCAGCGTCCCCGCGATGTGGTCTCCCAGCGTACTGGCAGAGGTATCCGCCTCTGGCAACTCCCGATCTCCTGGCGACGCCCATGTCTGCCCACAGGTTGTCCCCCGTCACCTTCATCAGCGCCGTGGATCGACGTCCCAACCATGGTCCACTCGTCCACCTCGTTGAGACCGTTCACCCCATTATGGCCCCTTAGCAGTTCAGTGCAGCATAATTCGCGTGTTAATATGCATGTTGATGCCCAGAATATGTGAGTCCATGGCTAATAAGTTCATGCTGCCGTGCGGCAATATACACCTCACTATATCAGAGCACATTTATGCTCGCACACTCCTGGTTCACTTGAGTCATATGTTTTCACTTCCTTTAGCCCGGTGACACACTTCCTTCCACGAGGAGCTATTTCGAGCTGGCCTTGACCGACATATCAAGTTGCCTGCGGCCCGTAGTCTTCCAACCCAAGCTTAAAGTAGATGTGGCCTCCCTTACTGCGTTTTCACAACGTGTCTTAAAACGCCGTACTGCTATGCTATTTCCGAATGAATGTCAGTTAAAATATAGGGCCTCGCGATAATGTTTCGCCTCGACTATCCTTATATAGTTCTTCCCCTGATACTCGTAAATTTAAACACCTCCTGGTATCAATCTTTAATGAACATAAATTGTCGGCATAAACGGACTTCCTTTATCAGTTCTAACTGTTTCCTCACATACTAGCAGGTCCGATATCGCCTAGAAATTCACACTGTTCGACAAACAAACTGACATGCTTCACTGAAAAAAAAACTCACTGGCAATATATGCACGCTAGTTTCAGGCTTCATGGCCTGCTGGTTACTCACAAAAACCATTCAAGTTCCCGATGTAAAATCACTGTCTACATGACATGGGCTAATCTTCCGTGCTCCGCTGTGTGACATTCTCGTCCACGCACTACTGACTCACATACTGCTGATTCACATACTAAACATTCCGGAACTCCGTCCTTCTTCGAGAAAAAGAAAGTGGGAGGGGTTGGAACCTTCTGGAGCATTCCCCTGCTCTCGCCGCGTCATGCCATGACGTCATACTGACTCTCCGAGTTCCTTCATCTTCTGTCATCCGGGGCTGGTAATTGACCCTGACTGGATCGGTCACAGTATATACACGTATATTCGTATTTACCGTGAAAACAGCTGGTGGGTATATCCCGACATACGTCCAGAACAGGAAACTAGGATATTGGGAAATGCCCAACAGACGCCCGCTAAAGGTTAAGAGGTTTAGTTCCAGCTTTCGATTTCCAGCACCAATTTCTTCAATTGAGCACTAGAGTGCAGGGGAAAAGTGACTAGTCAAAAAACCACAGGGTAAGAAACTGCCCAAATAAATAATTATTGACTTATTTTGAACCTTCAGTTTCACCTTTCTGATTGGGGAATTGCTTGTGCCTCTTTCCTCAGGCTGAATATGGTTGGTTCGTCAGTTTAAGAGCTGCGACAACACGGTCATGTAGCCCTGTGTACTTTGGTTGTGTGTAGAATCTGATAACCGGAGTTAATTGTGATGGCTGTATTAGTGTGTGTAATCTGTAATTCAGGTAAGGACTGCAGACGATCAATTTCAAGTAGTTCCTACTTTTACTACCAAATGCTACCATCAACGACACCTAGCCGCAAACTAGGCTACTAGATGCCACCACAACAAGCACCTGGTGGCGAACTTTGGAACTTATAGAGTGTTAATCAAATCTAACCTACAAATTTAGCTTCACACAATTGTAGTTAATGGAAGGTTCTTTTACATGCCAAAAATCTACGACATGGCACTTCCCCTCCGAAGGATGTTTAATGCTCTTACAAGCTGAATATGATACAGACCCGCATTATTAATGGAAAGGAAAGAGAAAAAAAAATGAAATAAACAAGTGATATTGGCTTTTGTCACTTTTCCCGGGCACTAAAGCATTAAGAGTGGGGTTGCATTGAGCAAATAAATATAGTTACTTAATGTTGTTGGTTCTAAATAATATGTTGATTATATATAAATTTCAGTTTTATTTGAAATGTGTTAGGACATTTATTGACTTTTTGTGTTTTCCCAGATTAGAGTGGGGGATTAATTTAATTTGGATGTTTACTTAGGGTGGTAGTACGAATCTGATGTTAAATTTCATGACTGTTTTGCAAACATATTTTAGAGATGACCCCAGGTGTAATTTTGTCTAGTTCACTTTCATTTTTATTCAGAGAATCATATTCCAGGAATTAACCCATTTGAGTCATAATTTAATGGTCACATTGTTGACTGTGAAATCAGATTTTATTCACCCGGCAGTGGTTGGAGATTACTTAAGACTACAAAAATATCCATAAAATATAAACCAATAACTATATTTTACTGAAATTCTGTATGCATCAGCGAGTTACCTTACATGGTACTTCTTTCTAACTAAGGTTTGTTTTCATTGCGCATTTACATTGTAAACAATTGATTATTATTATGCCCATACGCCATCTTGAAAGTATGGAGTGGCTGTCATTTTGCCTTGATAATACCAAGCTATATATAAGGTTCTACCGCGTCACAAATTTTCGTTATCGCAACTCTAAAATATAGAGAATAATTTAGTTTTAAATTATGAAATTTCAAGATGGCCACTGCGCGCTAACGTGGACTGTGTTATTAGCTTATTGGAAACCCCACTGAATCTGCTAAAAGGATATACAATGGGATTATTGTTCCATTATTTCAGGATTCTGGCAAGTTATACGGACACGAGATAGGAATACACGAACGTAAATAAAGCAATGCGTCACCACGAGTAGAGCTTGTCATATGATTCCTGTGCTAATGTGATAACACGCGATCAGAGCTCGTCAAATGACGTTAATGGGTTAATGAAGAAAATCCCGATCTGAAAGAAAGAAAAAGTACTGGAAAGAGCGCAAGAACCAAGTAATACTACCTTCAAAGAAGAAGTGATTGCGGAACAACTCAAGTGGTCCAATGTGACCAATCAAGATTAAAAATAATAATAATAATAATAATAATGAAGAACCTAGAAAGAAGAATACTACGGAAAATCATGGGCCCAGTCCAGACTGAAACCGGCTGGAAACTTCGGAGCAACAATGAAGTCTATAAAAATGTGGAGAGAATCTCAGAGACCATGAAGAAGAGGAGGTTATCATTTCTCGGACACTTGTACAGAATGAACAAAACTAGACTAACCAAACAGTTATTCGACTACCTGTGGAACAAGAAGACAACAACGACATGGATTAAGGAAGTTCGAAAAGATCTCGAAAATTCCAACATCCAGGAAGTTCAGATGTCTAACAGGGAAACATTTCGGTACATAATTCAAAATTTGGAAGGGTTTCACGTCACAAGAACCACAAAGAAGGGAAGAGCCTCGACGGATGAGCAGAAGAAACAGCATAGCGCCCATATGAAGGAGTACTGGAGGAAGAGGAAACTTCAGGCAAAGAAAAAATGAAATTGTAGCGTGATCCGAAGTGGTCAATTCACAAATTAAAAAAAAAATAACGAAGAAATTGTTATTGGCAGTAAATTTCCTCAATGTTAACGATGTTGATCCAAAAATTGTTCTCATTTTAAAAAACAATATTTACCTGATTATATGTGGACAAGAAGTCGTAAAAGTTCTCTTTTACATATTCTCTGTTTGCTGTTGCCACAGTCATGCCAACTCTGCAAAGGTAACATCTGGCATACACAGCCACCAGGGGATCTCCAATACCACGAATCATTCGTGTTAATCTAAGGAGGGCTTGAGAAAATTCACTGTAGGAATAAGAAAATAATTTTCAAATTAAAAAGTAGAGTCAATCTTTCATTACATGATTACATCCCTGAATTTAAATCACCCCATTAGGTAAAATTTTGTTTGTAAAGTAGGGATCGTGTAAAATACGCAAATTGTGAAAAATCTTCAATCAAGGAACACTGATTAGGGAAATTATAGTATGGTATACTAACTAAACCATCAGTAATAATACTGGTATAACATGACAGCAACTGTAAAATCAGCCATTTGAATATTTAAAGAAACTTTTTGTGGTACATTGGCTTACACGGCCAGTGAATTAAAACTCAGCAAATCTTTTTCTAGGTTAGTGCCGTGTCTTTGCCGAGTTTTAATTCACTGGCCGTGAAAGCCAATATACCATCTTTTTGGAAGCCTTCATAGGGAAATTATGGCTGCTTGAGCTTTTAGTTCTCACATTAAAGCGGCGCAGGTGCGTTTCTTAAAAAGGGAGGTAGCGCACAGTTCGCTACTCCTGAGGGGGTCCGGGCGGGGACACCAAGAGCCCGCTGATGAGCCAGCTTGGTGTCCTAGTCTGAACCCCACACAAGATATGGCACAAACCTAGAAAAAATTTGCTGAGTTTCAAAATTTTTATGTTTACTCAAGTTCAGCTACTGAAATCTCTAAGAACATGCCATACAAAGATAACACAAACAAATGGCAGGAAAACAAAGATAGAAGGTGGATGTGTATGCCAAACAATACAATATCCAAAATATATCACGTTCATATTTTGTATTAACAAAATCCTGCTTGAGAGGTATTAATGCAGGAGGATGAATTCGGTAAGAGTGCTGCTCAACAGTATGAGAGGGCAAACAGATGAACAGAGGGAGGGAAGGAGGGAGAGAAGAAACCTTCACAGCAAGGAGGAACATATCATGCAAAAAGAAAAACAAATACCGTATTTGCTCGCGTACATCTCGCACTTTTTTGACCGAAAATATGTGTGAAAATTTTCGGTGCGAGATATACACGGGGAATTACCGTATTCCCGAAAAAGCACAAAATTTAATTATTGAAACAAGGCAACTGGCATACGCCCTATTCATTGTCACTGCCGTCACTGCTGCCAATCTCCGAGGTACTCTCGCGTGCATCATTCTAGTCATCATCCCATACTGCTTCATCCTGACTTCCGTCCAATGCATTTGCGATGCCCGTCTTCAAGAAGCTTTTCACAACAATGTCCCTCGACACCATTTATTTCTATTCATTATGGGACATTAAGAACCTATGAAAAAGACGTCATATGCTCATTAAGGATGATTCAAGCAGAAAGGAATTTAGAGTGCAAACGCTTCGCGATCGATACGATCGATCATCGTCCATATCGATTCCTCGCTACATGCACGAGCGAGCTCGAACTTAGCCAACCGCGGCCGAAGACTAACGATGTCCTGTGTGCTAACACTCACGCCGCAGGCTTGCATGCGGCCAAGCTCTGATGCGACGCAATGCCTAACTGAGACTAAATCATTGAGATTCGAGAAGACTGAACTGCGTTTCTCTGCGATGTAACGGTAGGCCTACTTGCGCAAACTTCAAAACATACGAGCATGTTGGCACGAAAGGTATAGCACAGATTTCCTTTATCTTCGAAGCCAGAGTACCGGTACTGATGTCTGAAAGGCAACTGACGGACAACAATAAAGGAAACCTCTGCCGCCAAAACGAACGATAACATTGCGTATTGATGACGGTTGTGGCGCGCTAATCGCTAATTCGAACGTGTCTCAAGGCGGCGCCTCGTTCTCTAATCGGCTCATATCGGACAAGTTCGGATCAACTCGTTGTTGCTCCCTCTTCCTGTTAGTATCGCTCCGGGTAAGTTCCTGGACAATGACGACTGTTCTGGCGCGCTAAATCGAATGTGTTTCTATCTCAAGGTTATTACGGTCATTTATATGGCGGCGTCAGAAATGAATGCGATATATATGCGAGTAGTTTTTTCCCCCTGAAAATTCAAATAAAATATGGGGTGGGAGATATACGTGAGCAAATACGGTATTACAATCTCAAATCATCTCTGAACAATTATGTACTAGGCGTTAAAACACATATAAAGAAAACTGGGTTACCTGAATGAAATACAATGATTACAGATGTGGTATAAACAAGATCAGCAGTTTGAACTGTCCAACACTGACATTGTAAATCTAGTAGTAAATGTTCATGAACATAAACAACAACCAAGCACTAGAGCATTAAACATCTAACCCGTCATCTAAGGGTGGCCATGGAGCCAGTTACTACATTAGGCAGTCTACACCATCGGGGCTGGGTATGCCCTGATGCTTGGTAACTAGTCGGTGAAGGATTGAGGACTGAGCTATCAAAGGTAGAAAGAATGAAAGAAAGAAGCTGAGAATAATCTACTGAATCACAGTAGATATACCAGTGCTATGAGAGTTTCTGAAATTCTCATCTACATGTTCAGAGCCCCATTATAAATTTGACATTTAAATGTTTCAATTCTACTGACCAAGATCCACAGCAATGAAAAGACACAGTATTTGCAATCTACAGTCAGTATTATAGAGCCTACAGTACATACCTGGATGTAAGGAAACTGTATGACTTCAGGATGGCCATTTCAACATATAATCGAGGCACTAATTCCCTAATCGATGCTATTTTATAGAACCAGTTACGGCACGTTTCTTTTGCAGACTCTGGTACGATATCAGGTGTGAAATTTTCAGGAAGAGCTGTGAGTGTCTTGCAACCTGGTCTGCAAAAATAAATTAATGACTTGGTGTGCATAGGCACTGTAAAAAATGATACCACAAAACACAGAGCATATTCCGTAGCAGAGGTTCATAGCATGAAACGTTCAAGAAATTGAAATGTTCTCAAAATATTTTAAAAAAATACAGTACAGTATATTTCATGATTTAAGTATGGCGGCCTTTACTGAAATATTAGCACGCCAAGCAAGTTTATACTTGTGGAGTGGATTTGGGTCGCTTTGTTCCAAAGACGGGAGACGTGTAACATGAATAAAGAAATATATAAATATATGCCCCAGCAATGGCCTGAATAATCATGAATTAAAATCAAAAAGGAAACAAGAATATATTGAACTAAAAATAATTACACTCAATGGAAACAAGATAAACATAACAAAACATGAGAAAATAAAAATACCCTCCTAAGCTAGTGACTACCCACGTGGTCAGTCCAAGTTCCAACGGTTGGGCATGGCGGATTTGAACACAACGGCCAAGCCAAGAATATTTCTCGAGAGCAAGAAATATATAAATATATGCCCCAGCAATGGCCTGAAAAGAGCTCAAAAGGCAGCAGGCCTAGAATGAAATTGGGAAGCAAATTCCCTAAGTAGAAGTTAACACAAGCCATGAGGCTTTACCAAAAAATATTCGAAGTTTCAAACATATTAAATCCTCGTAAAAGGAGGTTAATCCAGGAGCAACAAACTACATCAAAGCAAGGAGACATTACCTTCAAAAGTGAAAGCCATTATAAATGATTAAACACCAAAATGTTACAGAAAACATAGGCTATACTAAAGCCCTTAGAGCGAGAGCTCTAACACAGACGTCCACACTCAACCGAGGATGCCAAGGAACTCTGCTTCCGACTGGCCAACAAGGGGGCCTGAGCCGTTAGCAATTGTAGACCACGCTACCTGACAATGTAAAACATTGTTGCCAAACAACTAACTAACCCTCCAAAATACTATGCTAGGCGGTCTAACCACAAAATTAATAATTAGAATCACGAACAAAATTACTGTAAAGTTAACAGGGAAAATGAGATTAAATCAGATTGCAACACGCAGCTTTTCACGAGGGCAAGCATCAACAGCCATATACCCTGTAGTAATTACAGTTCAAAAAAGGTGTTACCAAAGTCTTAAGAAATCTAATCAGTCCGGTCTTGAAATAAAGCATTCTCACAACGACACTGTGAGATTTTAATCACATAATTACTTGAAATAAATATCAGTCAGTTCCTCTGTATACATAATCAAATCATAAGCATACCTTTAGTCCATAATGCTGGCCTAACAGCCAAGCGCGGCCGAGCTTCCGAGAGCTTGCCCAAAAGGCGACCTGTTAGTTACATAGCTCTAACTGAAGTGGGAAGAGACTAGATCGTCTCGCATGTAGGAAGGGTGGCCGGCGAGCAAAGCCGAACACACCACATGAAGTATTCAGAGTTCGGCAGAGCCAACTTTGACACGCCGCAGCAGCAGTTTGCCGCTGTAACAGGACCTCGCAAGCACGCGAGTTAGGGTGGCAGTAATTTTGCCCATAATACCTTGCAGTTCACAGCGGAGCTATTGGCTCTCCGCGCGGCGGGAATAAATTGTTCCCGAGTGTTCCGGTCACCGCTTAGCTTTGCCGGGAAGAAGGATGGCGGGAGGCTAGGCGGGATATTCAAATATACCTTGGGCGGTATTTTATTTATACAGTCTTGTAGAAGGGGTTGCCGGGGGGCTGGCAGGCAGTGGCGAACGTGTGCCAGTCTTTAGGGTGGCACATTAAGGGAAGTACACTGCAGGCATATTTGGAATAACATAAGAAATAAGAAAGGAGGAATGCACAGTATTAAGTTCACACACGTATAGATGTATCACACGAAGTACTTTTCCGTGTGTATGTGTGCTGTCCTACAGTGAACCTGTAAGTCCACTGTATTCCTCCTCTCCAGTTTCACATGTTATTTAAAATATTTAATGGATATTTTAGGCAATCTAGAGAATGCTTAGCTAGTAATAAAGAAACAAATCAAAGAGTGCCAGTATACAATTACTGGCCATATGGTACTAAATATCTAGAAGATTTTATCATTCCACTGGAGTCAAATTACCTTCTGCACTTTGTATAATCCATGCAACAAAACCACCTGCATGCTAAGATTTCTCCTCTAGATGAGATCTGTGAAATTTGCGAGATGCAATAACGCACTTTCTTTCCTTTTTCTTTGAACAACAAGCAAACAATAAGAGCAGATGACTTGGAAGTTTTGTCCCTTAAAACCATAACCACCACCATCAAGCACATAACAGACATATATCATCCCCTGAAAGTAGGTACTCTTTGAATCACAATAATGAGATTTACACAAGCTGTTAAAGAAGCCTTTAACAAAAGGGAAAGTCTTCTTGCAGTTTTCATCGATTTTAAAGGAGCCTATGATACTGTATGGCGAAACATGCTGCTAAAGAAGCTTATCAAATTCAAAGTAAATGGATGTATGTTAAACTGGTTTTCAAGATTCCTTTCACAAAGAATGATCAATGTTCGTTACAACAACAAAACTTCAGGTTGCAAGCAATCAAAACAAGGCCTCCCACAAGGAGCTGTATCAAGCACAACTTTATTCAATGTGTATATCAACGATCTTCCAAAAACAATAAAGGAAGTAGGTAATGTGAATATCAGCATGTTTGCAGACGATGTTATCATTTGGACCACAGCACGTAACAGCCCAAATCAGCAAATGCTTCTTGAACACAGAATGAACCAGGCATAAAACTCAAAAACTGGAATGAGAACAATAATATGGAAATCAATACTACCAAAACAGTATACCAGTTTTTCTCCCAGAGACACCACAATCCAACTTTCAGTCTCCAATTTAGTAATCAAGACCTTCCTAAAAGTGAAAGTACAAAGTACCTAGGTATCATCATGGACAAGAAGCTGAACTGGACCAAACACATACAACATGTGGAGGATAAGGTAAGCAAATGGATGAAATTACTGAAGAGACTAGCAGGAGCTACTTGGGAGAGCACTCAAGACACACTCAACAAAACCTACAATAATTACATCAAACCTATCATAAAATATGGCAGTGAAGTACTCTCTACAGCACCCCAGTCAAACATTGATCGCCTCGAGAGGTGTCAGAATAATGCCCTACGAATCATAACAGGCACAATAAAAACCACACCTATAACCGCCTTGCAATTATATACCCACAACTTACCAATAGAAGAAGAGATGAAACATCAACAGCCAATGCATATCTCAGTATACAAAGACTACCTCAAATGGCATGGATCAAAAAACCAGTTTCTAGCTCCAATCTTAAAATACAAAAAGATCCCTTAAGTCTTGCCAAAGAATATATCAATAAGAGCAATCTGCAAATAAAACTTGAACCACTCTGTATGCCAGTCAACCCCATTAAATATATACAAGTGACTACAGATCTTTGCTAGAAGAGGTCTGCAAGAAAGACTCTTCATCACAAGATCTAAAACAACTGGCCCTATGTACAATAGAAGAAAGATATCCATGTAATCAATGGCTAAAAATATTTACAGATGGCTCACAAGCCAAAGAAAATAGAACTGGAGCAGGAATACATTCATCTCTCTTCTCACTCTACTTCCCAGTAGGCCAATACAAAACAAACTTTGATGCTGAGATAAGAGCAATTTCACATGCCCTCCATCAGTTATTAGGCAGAAACATTGATTATCAAAAATGTGTTATCATTACAGATTCAAAAGCAGCCATCCAAGCCATCTCGTCAAATTATAAGCCTCAAAATAAAGAACTGAAAGAAATTTTTTGTATGATAAAACCCTTCAAAGACTCCACAAACAGATCTCATTTCAGTGGATCCCTTCTCATGTTGGAATAGCAGGTAATGAAGAGGCAGACAGATTAGCAAAAAAAAGGTACCACACTACAACAACCTGTCAGTCAGACTGATTTTATGTCAGCAAAAAGGATCTTGAAAAATACTATCAAAAACAGGTATGAAGAAATGGCAAAGAAAACAGCAGAAACCAAATTATGGAAGGACATTGATGCTAAATGGGATCAATATAAATTAACACCAAGAAGAGAAGCTGTAGCCTTCTTCAGACTTAACACTGGCCATGACTGCCTTGCAGCTCATCTGAAACGAATCAACATCCTGAGATCTGAAGAATGCACACTTTGTCACGAACCTGGAAGTAAAATGGATAAGGGGCACCTGCTACATTGCAACAAACTTGATGTGACTGCTAGAACTTCTGGAAACCTCACACAACTCTACTGGAACGCAAGAAAGCTGGTGTATTGGAATCTGGGCTAGCCATAGGAAACAACAACAATATTGCGAAATTCATGCTTAAAACAAAATAATATAAACATTTTTAATGCAAGTTGAATAAATTCCTCAAATTTATATGCAATGGCTAAAATACTAGTCATCAATGTAAAAGGCATTTAAAATGCTTACAATATGGGTGCCCAAATGTGGTGAAGAGAACTAGTTTGATTTTGTCCCTCACTGAAACTCCCAGCTTTGCTGTCCTCTCTTGTGGCCATGTTCCCTCGCTTTATTCATTCTCTCACAGCATAGACCAAACCGTAAGTATTGTTGCTTTGTCCGGTGTTACTCAATTGAGGTGTGGCAAATTATAAGCAAGGATGGTAAAAAGAAAGAAAACAACTGTCGGGTGACCCACAGTTTAATCCACTGGGAATCTAAGTAGCCCATTTCTTCACTGATACTCAGATTGACCAAATATGCTTGTATTGTTTGTGCTGAAGCAATTTAACATTATAATTTTGGACAACAGTTGGCAAACCTTACTATTGCAACAGAGAACATAAAATTCAACAACTGAAGGATCCACATAGGTTAGTTGTTCTGTTCGGAAATGCTCTTCTTTATTTGGAGACAACATTGTCATTAAATTTACAAAGAAACTGCAATTGGTTTTGCTTAATTTGTAGCTTATTTTAGGGGCTGCGATCATCATCATCATCATCATCACCATCTTAAACAGCTCCAGTCACCCGGGTGATGTGAACGAGCCCTCTCCATTTCTTTCTATCCATGAATAGTTGGTCTTCGTGAGTGTTCTCCCAATCCAGCCCTTTGTCTGCCAAGTCACCCTTAATCTGGTCTACCCATTTCCTTTTAGGTCTTCCAACACATCTTCTTCCTTTGATGTTTAGATTGAAGTATGCCTTTGCCTTTTGTTCATCTTTCATCCGCTGCATATGTCCATACCACCTCAGACAAGACCTCTGTAAGGTCTCCATTACAGTGGTGTTAATACCTGCTTCTGCACTATTTATTTCATTTCTTACTTTATTCTTTCTTGTCCTCTGAAGCATAGTACGCACAAATTTCATTTCGGATGCCTGAAGTCTACTGTTATCTCTTTAAGAAAGGGTACATGTTTCAAGTGCGGAAGTCAGTATGGGTATGTAGTATGTTTTAAATAATATATGTTTACACCGTATAGGTGCTTTGTTATCCCACAGTAGTATTCTGACTTGGTTGTAGAAGATTGCTGCATTATTTGTTCTGTTGGTTATCTCACATTTACTGCTATTGTCCAAACTCAAGGTGCTGGCAAGATATTTGAATTGGTCAACATTTTGAAGCTGATGGTTGTTCAGGTAGATGCTTGTACTAGTGCACCCTGATCCTTTTGCCATAGCCACAGTCTTATTCTGACTAATTTTAAGCCCATACGAGTATTCCTCAAGCAACTTGTTCCAAATCTCTAGATTTTTTGCACCTCTTCTGCACTTTCACCCCAAATCATAACATCATCTGCGAATACCAGGGCTTTGGTGTAATTTCCATGCAATTCTTCTTTAAGTTTCTTCAAGATGTCATCCATTACAATGAATAGTAAGGATGACAAAGAGCTGCCCTGTTGTATTCCTCTTCTTGTCGTGAACCAATCGCTCTCTCCATTGCCTATTCGTACGCAGGCCTTCGTGTTTTCATACAGCATTTTTATTTTGTTGACTAATGTTCCTGGTACATTCCGTCTTTCCAGGCATTCCCACATTTTTGACCGTACAATACTGTCATAGGCTTTCTCGACCTCTAGAAAGACCATAAAGAGATCCTTATCTTTTTCTTGGTGTTCTTCAATAAGTATTCTTACAGCAAAGATTACATTGGTAGTGCTTCGTCCAGGTCTGAAACCATGTTGTTCTTCTTCTAATAAGGTTTCTAGATGTCTCCGTAACCTTTTCTCGATTATTTTTTCTAAAATCTTTAATCCGTGTGACAGAAGTGTGATTCCACGATAATTTTCACACATCTTTCTGTTTCCCTTTTTGAATAGGGGTATTATTACACCCTTAGACCAGTCCTCTGGGATTTTATTGTCATTCCAAACGGCCTGTAACACCCTGTATAACCACTGGATCCCATGAATTCCGGCCGCTTTTATCATATCTGCATTCACTTCTTCATGTCCACTTGATTTTCCTTTCGCCATAAATTTCAGAGCATCTTCTACTTCAGACCATGTCAAAGGTGGTTCTAGCTGTTGTGCATCACCCAATTCAGCATGCACAGTTTCTTCTCTAACGTCTATGTTCACGCCTTTGCCATTTAACAGTTGATCAAAATACTATCCCATTTCTTCTCTGATTCCTCTTAAGTTCCTTATTAGCACACCATCTTCATTCTCAATTGTTTTCACGAATTCCTGATTCCCTCTCCTATTTTTGACTGTTTTATATAACAGATTTTTATTGCCTTTAGCATCTTGTTCTAATTTCATGGTAAAATCATTCCACATTTTGTTCTTCTCTTTCTCTATTATACGTTTAACTTGAAGTTTATGTTCTCTGTATTCTTGCGACAGAGATTGTATTTTATCCTCATCTCGAAAGGCATCAACCTTTTGTTTTTCAATGTCCAGCAGTCTCTTAGCCTTGTTCTTCAGTTGTATAGCTAACTTGACTACATCATTCCACCATGCAGTTTCCTTATCCCGGAATTTACAGCTTGGCATACCACATACTTCCCTGGCCTCTCGGACAATAACATTCTTGAAGTCCTCCCACTCATCATCACCACATTTGACTTCGCTATTTGGAACCTTTCCTCGGATTCTTTGTTGATAATCATCTTGCTTTTCACATGTCTCCAGTTCCCATACCTTAATTTTGGATTTTTCTCGACCTTTGTAGTGGATAATTTAATGCCTGATACCACCGCAATGACTAGTCTATGATCACTGCCTAAACTTTCGCTAGGAATAACTTTGACATCCATAACTCGTTTTCCCACCTCCTCAGTTGTTATAACAAGGCCAATCATATAACCCCATGTATTTGGGTGTGTGTGGAATTTGTGTGATAACCCATGTTTTTGTGATGTCTATTCTAGTGTGTGTATTTGTAAATTGGGTATAGGATTGGGAAGGAGGTTCCATGGCCTTAAGTTAGGTACCATCCTAGCATTTGCCTGGAGTAGAAGTGGGGAAACCACGGAAAAACACTTCCAGGATGGCTTAGGTGGGAATCAAAGGCTCCTCTTCTCAATTTTGCCTCACGAGGCTGAGTGTACCCCGTTCCAGCAATCACACCAGAATTAATTTTTTTTTGCAGAGCTGGGAATCGAACCCGAATCCAGGGTGACAACCAAGAAGACTAGCCGCTACACCACTAGGTGGTCAAACTGAAATTGTCCAGGTTCCTCAATCTATTTTGCCACTGTTTTGCCTCAGTGAACTATTGGGCTGATTAGTTTGCATGATCCACCACACCAATAATTACCGTATATACCCGAATGTAAGACGACCCCGAATATAAGACGAGGCCTAGTTATCAACTGCCTCTTGCAGATTTTTTCAAAAAAATACTCGCTAACTCATAACTTGCACAATATATGCCCTTAAGGTCGTGCTTTCATTTTTATAACGTCTCGTGTTATCGGAAATCCCTCTGCCCGCTTTTCCAAGACATACTCTATAATTTCTTTCTTCAAGAATGGGAGACAATATTAAATTAAGATACGTTGATCACTCGATTACTGCTCGTAAAACTGACTGGTTGTTCATGTAAAGATTGTTTTAAGACATATTTCCGTATGCTTTCGACATATAATTTATCTGCTTAAAATGACGTGTATGTGTAAATCCTAACCTCAAAATGTACGCTATTCGTATATAGATGGTAATTAAACATAACAAACCATATTTTAATCTTCATTAAGGCATTGATTTGTTGCTAGTTGCAAGATGCCAACACCACATACTACTTTGCAAATAATAATAACAATTTTTTTTTAATACCCTGAATGTAAGACGACCCCAAATTTTCATAACACAAAAAGTGGGAAAAAACCTCGTCTTACATTCGGGTATATACAGTATTCATGATTCTAACCAAAACACATATGGACAAAAAAAGAAAATTAACAAGGAACATGCTGGGAAGGCCATTGAAAGGCTAATATACATTCCTTCTTTTCTTTTTCCTTCTTCAAAAATTTTCCCTCTTTGCAGGTTCATGTGGTAGGTCTATCTTTCCAAAGAATCTTTCCCTCTCTCTCTCTCTCTTCTGCAAAGTGTTGTATGGACAGCTCTTCTTTATTTTTATCTTACTTAATCATATCAACTCTTTGGAATCCTCATAAATACTCAGAAACACACTCTATGCTAAGCAAACTTTCACTTTATCTTCATGCTGTAAAACAAGTAAACAGAAATAAAGAAGTACTCACAGATATTCTGCTTTGCTGCGCAACCTTTCATAGACTAGTTTCCCAAATATATCTAAAATATCTGTGATGAGAACAAACTTGCTAGGGTAAAACTGGATAACAGTTGTATCAACCAACAATTTAGAACACTGAAACAAAAAACCATGTCAATTGTATTAATAAGTATTTATGATCCTAACCAAAACACATATGGACAAAAAGAAAATTAACAAGGAACAAATACAAACCTGGATTGCAATTTTCAGAGCCTTGACACGCTGATCATGATGCCAGGCTTGAACTAGTTCTTGATTTAATTGTTCTATGCGCCCCATATACTCTTGTTGAGATAAATCAAGCATCTGCCGTACAGAACCCTCTTCAAAATCATCCAGCTGTTCTAAGCGGTTCTTTACTTTATCTACAGCTGATGATTGAGCTTTTACCACCACTAAAAAAGAAAAGTAAAAGACTTTAATAAATCTCATAAAAACAAAAACACAAAATACAATTCTCAAGAGAACAAAATGAGAAATGGAATGGGAATGCAATGGAAGAGTGGTTGGTTGGTTCTTACGTTTAGGGGCTGCGACAACGCGGTTATGTAGCCCCGTGTACTTTGGGTGTGTGTACAATCTGTCTGATAACTGGTGTTAATTGTAATGACTGTGATAGTGTGTGTTATCTGTTTTTTAATTTAAGTACTGCTACTTAGAATTTTTCAAATAGTTCCTACTTTTGCCGCCAAGCGCCACCATCAATGACTACTAGGCCAAGTTCAGAACTTCTACTAGACGCCACCGCAGTCGGCTCTTGGCAACGAACGTAGAAAACTAAGAGCGTTGTTTACATTCTTAACCTATCCAATTTAGCTTCACACAGCTGCAATTAGTGGAAGGTTCTTTAACATGCCATAAATCTATGACATGGGACCGCCGGCTTTACTTCCCCTCCGAAGGAAGGCATACTGAGGGATATTTAAAGCTCTTAAAAAATCCGACGGCTTTGGCCGGGTTTGAACCCGCTATCTTGGGCATAGAAGCTCAGCATGCTACCGACTACGCCACCGAAGCCGCTGCAATGAAAGAGTATGGTAAGATTACTTAGACAGGTGACACAAAACAATAGATACTGAGTTAGCATGCACAGTCGAACCCTGATTCATAGCTTTCAGAAGGACCTAAAAAATTCAAAACAACAAATCTACTACAGTACTAATGAGCTGTTGCTTTTAGGGGAAAAAAAAGTATTAGTTCCCAGCCACACTATGCATTCTATGTCACTTTCTAACATTTGGCTTTTCATCATCATCATCATCATTTCCCCTTATCCAGCTCCTGCCGGGTCGGGGTATTTATGGCACTTCTCCACTTTCCTCTTTCCTTCCACAATTCTTCTTCCACGATCTTGTCCCAGTCCAGATTTCTTTTTCTCACGCTGTTCTTCACTGAATCGATCCACCTTGCTCTCTTACCCTTGCACTTGGCCTCCAGCATCTGTCTTGGTATTCCATTTTCCTCCATCCTCTTTACATGTCCAAACCACCTTAGTTTATTCTTCTCAATTCTCTCATTTAGTTTTCCCAACCCAACTTCCTTCCTCACTCTGTCTTTCCTTGTCTTTCCTATCATACTTCTCAGGAATTTCATTTCACTGGCTTGGATTCTACTCTCTTGCCTGCTTGTCAGGGTCCAAGTCTCAGCTGCATAAGACAATATGGGTACATAGTACAGTTTATACATTACATCCTTGCTTTTCCTTGGCACTACCTTATCCCAAACAAGTTTTCTTACACTTTGATAGCATGCATTGCTCTGCTGTACCTTCCTGCCAATCTCCATGTCCAACCTACCAGTTTGCATCAATTCACTTCCTAGGTATTTGAACGTGTCCACAATTTCCAAACTCTGACTTCCAATTTTCACAGTGCCCTTTCCTCGTCTTTCCCCTCGTCATCAGCATGGTCTTGCTTTTCTCTATACTGATTTTCAGGCCGTACTTTGAATATTTTCGTTCAGTGCATCTAGTTGTTTTTGCACTTCTTCGGTGTTCCTTCCCCAGACCACAATATCATCTGCAAATAATAGTAACTTCATTTCTTTACGTCCATATGCTTCCTTTGTTTCCTTTACAATTTCATCCAATATCATTATGAACATAAGAGGTGACAGCACACTCCCCTGTCTTAGTCCAGTCTTGTTCCTAAACCAATCTGTCTTTCCAACTGGGGTCAGTACCCTGCTAACACAGTTGTTGTACATTGCTTGCACCATTTCCAACATTTCTTTTCCCAGTCTCTTCTTAACCATGGTTTCCCATACCTTCTCTCTGGGGACACTGTCAATTACCTTTTCTAGATCTATGAAAGTCATGACCAAATCCTCTCCATATTCCCAGTTCTTTTCCATCACCTGCCTCAAGCTAAAGATTGGATCCACTGTGGATCTTCCACTCCTGAAGCCATACTGTTCCTCTTGCAACTCTCCTTCCACCTTTCTTCTCATTCTTCTTTCTAATATCCTTTCCAGTATTTTTACTATCTGTGATATGACGGTGATCCCTCTATAGTTATCACACACTTTCTTGTCCCCTTTCTTAAACACTGGTATTATTAGCCCTTTCTCCCAGTCTTCTGGTACACATTTCCGTTTCCACACACACTTTAGCAATCAATACAACCATTGCATACCAACAGGTCCAGCAGCCTTTATCAATTCTACACTGATTTCATC
This sequence comes from Meconema thalassinum, assembly GCA_946902985.2. Lineage (NCBI taxonomy): Eukaryota > Metazoa > Arthropoda > Insecta > Orthoptera > Tettigoniidae > Meconema > Meconema thalassinum. Next base: position 2,006,631,576 of record OX336388.2, read on the forward strand.
CACCCCTGTTGCTTTTCCCAACTTCATTTTCTGTACTGCTAATTCCACCTCCAGCATTGTTATATGATCTTCTGTTATAGAGTCGTCAGGCTGTGTCACTTCCATCTCATCTGTACAATTGTTCACATTCAATAGCATATCGAAATACTCCTTCCATCGTCCCTTTATCTCTTCTGGGAGTGTTAACAACTCTCCATCTTCCTTTTTCACTAGCTTTGTAGTAACTCTTTCTTTCCTCTTACTTCTTAGAAGTCCATACAGCATCCTTTTACTGCCACTTACATCTGTTTCCATTCTTCGTGTAAATTCTTCCCAACTTTTCTTCTTTTCTTCTCCTACCACTTTCTTACACCTCCGTTTGCTGTCGTGATACTTCCTTTTGCTTTCTTCTGTTTGATCTCGGTTCCATTCTTTCCATGCAGACTTCTTTTCTTTCACTGCTTTCCTCACTCCCTCATTCCACCACGGTGTCTCCTTCTTCCCTCTTGTTGACGTCCTACCACAAGCACTCTCTGCTGCACCAGCAAATGCCTTTTTAAAGTGGGACCATTCCTCTTGGAGACTGGATTTAGACAGCTCCTTAACCCGGTCCATGAGTCAATCATAATTGGCTACATGGATAATTCTTGCCAAGCGCGTCCACGTCGCGGGGGTGGGCAACGGTACTGTAATATACCATGGAACTACAGTACCGGCTAAGTTCTGGTGAGGACCCAGTCCTATGGGGTATAACATAGGTCCCGTGCACAGGGTTACGTGCGAAGACCTCAATGGAATCTGCAGCGGAGAAGATGGACTTCGGAACGGGTGAGATTGCGGAAGAGGCAACCCAGTATTTAGGGAATAGTATGAGTACAGCATCAATCGGCAGCGTCTGTTTCCCATGTTAGGGGCGCCCTGAATAATAGCTGGCAGTAGCTTCATAAAATGCCTTTGGTAGTGGCGACCCCATCGTATTAATAGCCTAAAATGGAAATGGCACTTCCAATGATTCGGAAAAGGTTAGGGCATACCCTGCAGGCGACGCGCAGTACCTTTGGTACTGGGGGAACTGTGAGAAATGGGCGACCAGTCACCGAAATGAAAGTGGGAATCATGAATGTCATGACCCTGACAGGCAAGGTGGAGGAGGTGGTAGACTTCATGGAGAGGGAGAATGTTGGATTGATGGGGCTGAGTGAAGTGAAATGGAAAGGTAAATGAAGGAAGAAATTGAGGAAAGGATATACATTTGGCTTTTATGAAAGCATTATTCAATCTTGTTTCGAGCCTCACCTCAAACATATTCGGACCTGAGTCAATCTCTTGGGGCGAATTTAACTGCCAGAACAAAAGATCATGCGCAACAGCAATTAACCAACATATGCATTTATTAAAATAACACAGTACACTCTCTACATACTATGCATGTTGAATAGGACAGTCTTGCATAGCGAGGAGCCACGGCTGGGCCCAGGCAAAGGTACGAGGGTCAACAAGTGAACGTCACAATGTTGCCAAGCATGACCACACGTTGTCACTTGCCTTCTCACATTGTCCACTTACTCTTCTTCTTCTTCTTCATTTCCCGGTTCCGGTGATCTGGGTCGGGGTGTGAATCAAGGACTTCCATACTTTTGTCTCTCCACCATTCTCGTCCCTCTTCCAGTACATTCTCCACTCTCACTCCTCTTTTCTCAACGCTCTCCCTCAATGCATCCATCCACCTCATCCTTCCTCTTTGGTGCCTTCCCGTGGCTTTCTCAGTAAATGCCGGTAATCGCTTCGGGACTCGGTCTTCTCCCATTCACATCATATGTCCATACCATTTTAGCTTACTGATCTCTATTTTGTCTTGTAACTTTGGGAATCCTGTTTTCTCCCTAATTGTCTTGTTTCTGATTTTGTTCTGCAGGTCTTTCCAATTATACCTCTAAGGAACTTCATCTCTGCTGCCTGGATTCTACTTTCCTCCCATTTAGTTGTTGTCCACATGCCTGCTCATCATCATCATCAATTTTTGTTTTCCAGCCTAAACTGGGTTGGAGCAAATATGACACCCCTCCACTTACTCTGTCTGTCCACTGTCCTTCCTCAACCACTGAACTCCACTCCAGGTTCGGTTCTCTCACACTGTCCTTCACCAAATCCATCCACCGTACTCTAGGTCTTCCTCGTCCTCTCTTTCCAGTCATCCGTCTCTCCATCACTTGTTTCAGCATTCATTCATCCTTTTCACATGTCGAAACCATCTCAATCTGTTCTGCTCCAGTTTATCATTCGGCTTCTGTACATTCACTTCCTTTTGAATGTCTTTATTTCTCACTCTATCTCTCCTAGTCCTCTGCCCACTTACTATGCCCAAAAAATCACTTATGGAAATTTCACCATAATGATTCAATATCAAGATGGCCTATTTTCAAAGCAAGTTATAAAATCAATTAATTGGTCAACATCAATCTATTATTTAATAGATCACAAGAGCACCTCCAATTCATAATCTTGGTGCCAACAGCAAGCAAGATGTGTGTTGAGAAGAATTGTGCTGCAAATAAGAACAACGAGTATAGTATGAAGTAAATATTTCCTCGCATAATCGTCACATAATTTTAGTCTAAAATTCACGGAAGAAAAGCAGGGTGCGACAATTATACAAATAATATTTAAATTCAAAGAAGAAACCCACATTTTTTAAAAATATTCTGTACCATTATTTGCTGAACGCTTATGCACTTTCTTCTATTTCCGGTATTTGATTATTCTCTAATCACGTGTATTTTACTTTCATCAAGATCACCGTATAATTCTTGAATTTTCTCATTGTGAACACCATGTGCATAACATCACGCACGGGTCTCTGTTACCATGTTTCCACAGAAGTGGCTGATGTTAGAATGACGCGAAGTGTCTCTTGCGTAAGTTACCGCCAATAGCTGCTGGGCCTATTTTTACGGCGGTGAACAGGGGCTAGCAGCGCTTCGTACAGTGGGTTATTGAATCTAGTCATTCCGAGGACAACTCGCAGTAGCAATGGTCCATACGAGCTTCACTCCCATGGACTGGTGCTGAGCGCAATCGCCGTTTATTGTGCCGTGGGCTAGCCGCTCGCGTAGCGCGAGTCATAGCCTGCACGCAGAGAGACAGACTCCTTTTTTTTTCTGACAAGGCCATGCCAGGTTATAAGTTCGCGGCATGTGCAATCGACCGGCACACAGATATGAATGTGCTAAGTGATGATGCGGGCCACGTGCGTTGCGTGGTCATAGCCCGACCAGCGCACAAATACGAACGTACTAAGTAACGATACTGGCTGTTCACATCACGTGGTCATAGCAGACCACGTACCGTATTTTTTCGCATAATCGTCGCCACCGCGTAATCGTCACACCCCACTTTTCAAACACTAAAATAGGTTTATAAAATTTCATTGCATAATCGTCGCAGAGCATATTCATATTTGTGCGCCAGTCCCTTGCACATGCTGCCGTGACTTTATAACCTGGCGCGACGTTGTCAGCAGAAAAATATCTAGTCTTTATGCTTGCGGGCTATGAACTGTGACGCAAGCGGCAAGCTTCGTCACTTAGCACATTCCACGAGCGTATAATCTGGCGTGATCTTGTCAGGAGAATGTAATCCCGTCTTACTGCCTGCGGGCTATGAACCGTGACGCGAGCGACCAGCGCATATTCCGCGAGCTTATAGGCCTAATCTGGCGTGATCTTGTCAGGAGAAAGTAATCTCGTCTTTATGCCTGCGAGCTATGAACCGTGACGCAAACGGCCAGCTTCGTCAGCACATTCCGCGAGCTTTAATCTGTCGTGATCTTGTTAGAAGAAAGAAGCCTGTCTCTCACTGCAGGCTATAACTCACGCCAGACTCACGCTAAGCGAAAGACTTGCCAGTGCAGCAAATAATGATACAGTATATTCCTTGAACTTAAATATTCTTTGCATAATCATCGCACCCTGCTTTATTCCACGAATTTTAGGCAAAAAAAGTGCGATGATTATGCGAGGAAATACGGTAGTCCAACACGTAGTCAAAGTGGTGGAAGAACCAGTACAACCAACACATTTTTCAACGTATTTCAGCTACGTAACACTATCACACATATAGAAAACGTTTTCAGTGTGTGAAAATTTCACATACACCTGCTGGTAGTAATTGTACCATCATCATCATGAACCGGCTCCAATTTCCCGGGCGCGGTGAATGAGCGCTCTCCATTTAGTTCTCTCCAAGAATGTCTCCCCTTCCATGACCTGCTGCAAATCCAGACCTCTCCCGCAAATCCAGACCTCTCCCTGCAAGATCATTTCTAACCTGGTCGATCCGTCTCTTCCTTGGTCGACCTCTTGGTCTCTTGCCTTTAAGTTCTTTTTCAAACCACACTCTAGCTGTTTTTTGTGTGTCCATTCTTTTGAGATGACCAAACCATTTCAGCCTGGCTTCAACACAGAACTCATTAAGAGATTGTTCTACTTGAACAAGATGGCATATCTCATAATTTTTTATTTTGTCCCTCCTTGTCTTCTGAATCATAGTTCTTAAAAACTTCATCTCCACCACCTGTAGTTTGCTGGTATTTCTCTTGGATTGGGTACGGGTTTCTAAGCTATATGTAGTAACAGGTACAAAGAAGCTCTTGTAGAGTATTAGTTTTGATCTTAAAGGAACTTGCTTATCCCAAAGAAGCCCTCTCACGAGATGATAAAATTTAGCTCCATGTTGAAAGCTACTAGTGATTTCTGCAGATGGTTGGTCATCTGTGGACACTACACTGCCAAGGTAACAGAACTGATGTACTTGTTCTAACGTTGTACCATTCAGAGTGATGTTAATACAGATGTTTTTCCTGTTGTTGACATCTGCAGGTTGTAAGCCAACATCGTGCATATCCATCTTAATGTTGTCGATCCAACGCTTCGCAGGTCGTCCGCATGGTCGCATTCCACCTGGGTCCAGGTTGAAAGCTACTTTGGCGACTCTTCTCATAACATGACCATGCCAACGGAGACGAGCTTCCCTCACTTTCTCCGTGATTGGTGTGACACCTAATTGTTGTCGAACATCTGTATTTCTGACATGGTCATATCCAGTCAGTCCAAGTGTCCAACGGAGCATCTTCATCTCCATCGTGTGCAGAGCCTGTTCATGTTTTCTTGTCATTGGGCGGGATTCTGCCCCACAAATTGCTGCGGGACGTACAACTGTCTTATGAACTTTTGCCTTTAGGTATTTAGGGATCTTTTTGTCGCAGAGGACACCAGTGACCTGTTTCCATTTGAGCCAAGCCGCATTTCCCCTCGCTCGAGTATCTAAAGTGACATCACCATTTGACGTGATAACCGACCCTAGATATTTAAAGTTATTTGTCTTGGGCAGATCTAGATCGCTAATTTGAACAGTGCCGTCGGTTTGCGGGCCATATTCAAGATATTCTGTCTTCTGGATGTTAAGGCATAGTCCATAGGCAGCCAGCCTTTCCATCCATATCTGTGCTTGATGCTGGAATTCAAGGCGTGTTTCTTGTACAAGTACTATATCGTCTGCGAAAAGAAGGCTCCAAGGGTGTGGTGTTTGTATGTCAGCCGTAACCTTATCCATGCAGAGGATAAACAACAGTGGTGATAGCAAATAGCTTATAAAGATAATAGCGGAAACTCGGCCGTTAAAGCATGCGCTCGCCTGGAGACAGCGATCACAGTGCCATCTCTTGGTGCGAGTTGACAGCATTTCTCTCCTTGCCACCCACAGCTAGCATTTTTGAGTGTGCACCGACCGAAATTGCAAGGAAATATTAGGACATTGATTTTAATCTATCCTTTTTGACATACTGGTATTTAAAAACGAGTTGAACAGGCTTAATTACATAAAAAAAGTTACCTTCTTATATATTTCCCAATAAAGTCAGTAAAATTAACATTTGTGTTTCGGAACTTGTTAGATTGCACCAACCTCCTTTAGCTTTAATAGTGCAATACGTACACTTAAGAGGCAGATGACCTCGCTGTTCCGTCCCTTATAAAAACAAATAACTACGTACACTTTCAATCGTAAATATTGAAGCATGTTGTTAAATGTTAGGCCTACTGTACCGTAGAGTCACCTCGTTCTATAATTATGCAGTTATTTCAATATTAACATTAGGCCTACTATCAACAACCTATAAAGATCTTATTCTTGACTTGACAAGTTTTTATTCCTGAAATCTTTCTCCACAAAGTGGTCTGAACATACAACATGAGTTCTCTTTAAATGTTCTGGGCCATTCCTTTTCAATACGTCATCTAAGTCAGCCCTTCGGCTTCGAATAACCCACTGTGTGCATCTATAAATAAATAAAGAACAGGCTAAAATATGCTTAATTATATTGTAAAAGCCGGCCCCGTGGTGTTGGGGTAGCGCGCCTGCCTCTCACCCGGAGGCCCCGGGTTCGATCCCCGGCTCAGGGATTTTAAAACAGACGTGAGGGTTGGAACGGGGTGCACTCAACCTCGTGAGGACAATTGAGTAGCTGTCTGACAGTGAGACAGCGCCCCAATCACGAATACCAAGATTAACGGCCGAGGGGACCCGACGCGCTGATCACGCGTCACCCCAATATCTGCAGGCCAAATGGCCGGGCAGCGGTCGCTTGGTCGGCCTTAGCCCGTCATGGGCTGTATAGTGCCAGGGGTTGACTTTTGTTGACTTTTTTAAATATTGTAAAAGCATTCTGTATTAAAAGAAAACCGAACTCTATCAGTGTAATGGTAGGCTACTTGTTTACAATAAATTCATACTTACATTTCCTTATTTCTTGGGAACCTGAAGAAAGATTTTGGGTCACTTTGTTGATTTATAATTATTACAGCCATATATGGCACAAATACTCCCCGTACCAACCATTATAATTGGATAATTAGATCATCCACAGGTCAATAATTTCTTATAATTGTGTGGTTGGATCTCACGGTTGTAAATCAGCTGGTCTTACGTTGCCAACTCGGACCGCTAGGCGGTGCTGGGAAGCGCTGTCTCCTGTTTTGGCGAGGAGCTTCCGCTATTATCTTTATAAGCTATTTGGTGATAGTGCAGAGCCTTGATGAACACCGACGGTGATATCGAAAGGCGGGGAGATTCCGGCTGGGCAGCGTATTACACTAGTTACATTGCAATAAAGAAGTTGCACCAATTTTATATAGGTTGCAGGAACACCATGGGAACGAAGAGCACACCAGATAAGGTCATGTGGGACACATTTATCTCTTCTAATATACATGAATATGCATAATTACAGAAGAATAGAAGGAAATGTATATAATGATCAACACAACAACAAAATTAAATACTTATAAGGTGGGAGCTTTGTAACAGTTCATATGAACATTTTTAACAGTTTAACATATTACCTTTTTCACCACCTGACAGAAAACTGGTTACAATAGACAGTTTTTCTGAAGTTGTGAATTTTGCAAGAATTGCAGATTTTCTAGCAGACCATGGTTCTATTACATCTTCAGCAAGAACATCAAGATTCTTCTTATCTCCAGGTGCACTCTCCCACTGCAGATAAATACATAGATGTGGTATTAACATAGAAGGGATATAAATCATTAATTATGGAGTGGATCACATACCTCCATTTGGACTTACAGCTACTGCACTACCGCATCACAAAAGGGCTAATTTAAAGCCATTCAAGTCACACAGTTAAGTGTATTGAACACTCATACACAAGGAGGGAGATATAAATAAAATAAGTTCAAGGAAAATCTATCCATTAAGGTAAGAGGAGTTTTTTAAATTTTGAACACAAACATAGTTGGGATGCCTTCGAAAATTGGAGTTGGATAAGCACTGCTGATTAATGACTGGAGAAATGGACGCTCCTCCACAAATTATGAAATGTAATCAACTGCTGTATTTAGAAAATGGTTGTGGGTACAATGGACATTTCAAATGATCTGTAAACTTAAAAAGGGGAAAATGTATATATGAATAACCTTGATTCTATTTTAGTCTTTACAAACTTATTAGAGAAGGTATTAAGGTCCTATGGATTCTTCCTGCAATTCCACTGTAAAATTATGAACAATTATTGCATAAAATTGTAAAGGAAACAAGGAAGCATATGGACATAAGGAAATGAAGCTACTGTTATTTGCAGATGATATTGTGGTCTGGGGAAGGAACACCGAACAAGTGCAAAAACAACTAGATGCACTGAATGAAAATATTCAGAAGTACGGCCTGAAAATCAGTATAGAGAAAAGCAAGACCATGGTGATGACAAGAGGGGAAAGACGAGGAAAGAGCACTGTGAAAATTGGAAGTCAGAGTTTGGAAATTGTGGACACGTTCAAATACCTAGGTAGTGAATTGATGCAAACTGGTAGGTTGGACATGGAGATTGGCAGGAAGGTACAGCAGAGCAATGCATTCTATCAAAGTGTAAGAAAACTTGTTTGGGACAAGGAAGTACCAAGGAAAAGCAAGGAGGTAATGTATAAAGTGTACTATGTACCCATATTAACTTATGCAGCTGAGACTTGGACCCTGACAAGCAGGCAAGAGAGTAGAATCCAAGCCAGTGAAATGAAATTCCTGAGAAGTATGATAGGAAAGACAAGGAAAGACAGAGTGAGGAATGAAAATGATAGGAAGGAAGTTAGGATGGGAAAACTAAATGAGAGAATTGAGAAGAACAAACTAAGGTGGTTTGGACATGTAAAGAGGATGGAGGAAAATAGAATACAAAGACAGATGCTTGAGGCAAAGTGCAAGGGTAAGAGAGCAAGAGGAAGACCTAGAACAAGGTGGATCGATTCAGTGAAGAACAGTGTAAGAAAAAGAAATCTGGATTGGGACAAAATCGTGGAAGAAGAATTGTGGAAGGAAAGAGGAAAGTGGAGAAGTGCCATAAATACCCCGACCCGACAGGAGCTGGATAAGGGGAAATGATGATGATGATAATGCATAAACATATTTCTGAAAATCTTTCTACAGAACTTGAAAATCTAGGTGCTTGAGAATAGGAATGACTGCGAATGTCATAGCTAAGAGCAGACAGCACAAGCTGGACTAACTAGACAGCACAGGCCCCTTTTGTCTGATGAAGTCTGGCACCAATTATATTAAAATGTATGCAGGTGCCCAATAAAAACCTAATTGTCCCCAGTAACTTGAGACAACTGATCATCATTGGCTTTAACTCGAATCCGAGTATAAATCTTCTTCCTTCAGTCCAGTTTGTGGATGTGTTTACGGTGACTAAAGAGTCCAATCCTGGCATGGAACAAGCGACCACACAAGTCACATAGTATTGCTGGAGGAGGACGTGGTTGGGCTGCTCGAAGTTTCCTAGCTTGATGCTTGGCCTCTTCATGTGAGCGTCGATCCCTTTCAAACGTCTTTACAGTATCCGAGATGGTACGGCGCCAAGTTGAGCGGTCTTCGGCCAGCATGTCCCAGGTTCGTGAATCAAGACTTGTCAATTTCAGGGTCTGCTTAAATTGGTCCTTGTAGCGCCTCTTAGGACCACCATGAGGTCTGGTGCCATAGCATAACTCACCATATAGCATTTGACAAGGTAATCTCACATCATCCATCCGATGGACATGACCAATCCATCTAAATTGGTGACCTATTATGGATGATTCTATGCTGTTGATTTGAGACTTTTCTAGAACAGCAATGTTGGTAATGTGGTCTTCCCATTTAATCCTCAGGATTGATCGAAGTTTTTGTAGGTGGAAACGCTCAAACTTCCTGAGATCACGTCGGTAAAGGGTCCACGTTTCACAGCCATAAAACAATGTAGAAATGACTACTGCTTTGTACACCATAAGCTTTGTACTCATGGACAGATCTTTATTCATGAAGACCCGGTGCGCTAATCGTCCATATGCTGCATGGGCTGCGCCAATTCTCTTATCCACATCCTGCTCACAGGTACAGCTCACAGAAATGGTACTGCCCAGGTACGAGAAGTGGTCTACCTGTTCTAATGGCAAATTTGAGATGGAGATATTAAACTGAGGAAGAGGTGTGCCTGGTGAAGGTTGTGCCAAGACTTTAGTCTTATTACATTTATGGTAAGACCAAAGCGATCACATGCACTTTTGTAACAATTAACTAACTCTTGCAGCTCTTCTGGTGTAAGAGTTGGCGACGCAGCATCATGTGCATACAACATGTTAGTAACCTTAGTAACCTCAGTTTTCCTCAAGGAGCGGAGACGAGTTAGGTTCAAAAGCCCTCCATCAAAACGATACTTGATCTCCACACCTGGGATGTTTATGGGTGAATCATAAAGCATTGCAGCCAAGTACAGTGCAAAAAGCGTTGGAGCCAGTACACATCCTTGTTTCAGTCCATGGGTAATAGGAAATTCATCGGACATCTTATTCTGATGGCAAACCTGACCTGTCATGCCATCATGGAGAGCCTTGATTAGATCTACACATCGCTGAGGGCAACCAAACCGCTTCAGCACCACCCACATGGCTAGTCTTGGAACGGAATCAAATGCCTTTTCCAAGTCATAAAAGACTAAGAAGAGTGGATTCTGTTGTTCTCTACATTTTTCTTGTAGCTGTCTCACACAGAAAATCAAGTCAATTGTGCTTCTGGAAGCTCTAAATCCACATTGTGACTCTGGGAGGATCTTCTCAGAGATAACCTTGAGGCGGTTAAGTAGAATTCTTGCAAGAATCTTCCCCACAATTGATAGCAGTGATATACCACGGTAGTTGCCACAAACACTGCGATCACCCTTTTTAAAGATAGTGACGATAGTGGCATTCTTTAGGTCTCCAGGTACCTTTCTTGATTCCCATATTCTGAGCATAATATTCAAAAGAATATCCAGGTGTTCAAGTGTGAGAAATATATAAGTAATGATACACCTGCTCACCATTCAACAGGTTTTGAAGAACATGAAGATACCATGCCAATCTTACAACCTGCCATCAAAGCCCTTACCTGCAGTTCAATACAATTTTTTGGATAGCTTGGAAATTTGAAATAATAATTATCATATTGATATTCAAATTATTATTAGGGATGACACAGTTAGATAATCTTAACTGTAATCTGCACTTCCTTCAAACATATATGAAAAGTAATAAGCCCAACCTATTATTCACTTTAATAATTAACAAACCTACTGGAATCCCTACATGGCAACAATGACAGGATCAGCACTACAAGATAGACCATAAGCAGTGGGTAGTAGAAACACCTGCTTCTTTATGCAACTATAATATAAGAAACAACTACTAACACCAATGTTCAAATTGTCTTACCATATCAACTGCCATTTTGGAAAGTGGGTCCATTTCCAGACGAGCAAACTGGCTGAGAGGATCACTTCCATCTAGAGCAGCTCCAAGAGGATCAAGTGTCGGTGTTGGAGTAGAGGAGCCTGTGCTGCTAGTGGTACTCCCTCCAAAGACCCTTTTAGTCACACGGCTCTCGGTCACCTGGTTATAGAAGAACAAACAAATACAAGTCCTTGAAAGTTGTTTTATTTTCCAAGAAAATTTGTTTTAAAATTATGTTACTTTGGTGTTTTTAATTTGGATTGCGTTATTTTAGGTTTACCAACCATGTTCTCATTTGAAGTCAAATAATTTTAGTGTTTCACTATCGTTTTGAAAACATATATTTGTACATAAATACTGGGAAACATTTTTCTAATAAGGAGCAGCATTTCTACTGACAGATTGTTTCAAGGAATGGCTAAACCTAATGGACTCAAAATGGTCTCAAATTGAAGCTCTTAGTTATGAAAATATGGTGTAGAATGCCTGGAGATATGGTTGGCGGTGCACTCAGATCGGCTTTAAATTCTGAAGTTTGTGATACAAAGTTCACTCTGTTAGCTGTTATTAGGGTACAACTTCAATGAGCATGTATCGCAATATTATAGTAATGCAAGTCTGGAGATACGGAAGTCAATAGCTAAGTCACTAACAGTAAGTCACATCTGGATAATGAATTGCCGAGATCTTATTTTTGTAAGACTACATAACAAAATACTGTACCATGTTACGAAATAAATTACAGAACTCCAAACACACATGTGTTGGGAGTATTTAAGTGATAAAATGCCGTTCTCAAATAAATTCAAACAAAATAAGGATTGTTTTTCAACCTACAAATTCAAGCAATTTAAGCCATGTCAGAGATTATGTTAAAAATTGTTATGACTTCATTTGTTTTATGTTCCAAGAAAACTCAAAAGGCAAAAATATGCATTATTGCATCTTTTGAATTTAATATGTTCTGTACTGTACCTCATCAGCTAACATGACATGCAGGTTGCAGGGTGTCAACTCAAACGACCTGCACTATGTCTTAGTGAAGGGTACAGCTAACTCTTATGTTTCAAATAATAAAATTCAATACCGTATAATCCTGAAATTTATAGTACAAGCACCATATGCCTGTAGCTTTGAGTTTACAAGTAAAGTAGATGTACCAGACTATTTCAATATCTCACAAGGGAAGTCTTCGCGCTACTACACTCCGATCGGGATGAAACTCAGGAGACGAATAGCTGAGGAAATGTACCAAACAGGACATGAAACCGCATCGGCTCAAATTAATATTCAATACCATTTTTATTGTATGAAACGTCTGCACATCGGGCGCGCGCTAGTAAGAGCGCGGCACAAGGAACGAAGCAGACACCGTAAACGAGTTGCTGACTCGACTGTCACGTTTAGAACATGTACTTTATTGGTTATTAATTCGGTCCGTGTTTTGGGGGCTAGTTTGACGTCTTCGTTACAGGTCTCATGGCAAACCGTATAGATGACCCAAGTTTTTCCGTTAAAACGGAAGATAGCTTGGTTATGCTTGACCCCGGCAACGATGCAGAATACGACAGGGAGCACGATGAACCTGCGGGAGACAATAGTGATGTAAGTGTGCAATATAAGAAAGCCGCTATTGATTTTGGCGTAATCGAGGAGGTAAACAACGGAAGTTCCAAACTGTGCATCGCCGCTATAAGAAGTTGAAGTGTCGTAATGACCTTGACATTTGGGAGAAACATGTTGAGCGCTGAGGTACGAAAAAAGAAAAACTGAAATTAATTTTCGATGCAACCGCTAAAAAGTTTCAATGCGCCAGAGAGGGAAGAAAGGTTGTTCATTCGAAAGTTTGGCTCTCCCATTCTAAAAGATCTTGCCGTATTGTGTCAAGAAAAGTGACAAAATTCGTGTCACATAATTATACAACAAATCATGCTGACCTACTTGCAAGTGCGACAACCTTTGTTGGAGATGTTGCGGAAGCCATTGAAACCAATAGTCCAATGTATGTCTTTAATACAGACCAAAGTGGGTTCATCATGGAATTTCACTCTGGACGAACTCTTCACAGCAAAGGTGACAAGCGTATATTTGCTGAAGCACAATCCCTAAATTCGTTAACGCATAGTTACACCGTCCAACCAATAATCTCCGCGGACGGTCGTCTGCTTCCCGTTCTACTTGTGGTATTACAGGAAAAGAACGGAGTCTTTGGACCAAGAGTTACGGACACCTTGTTTACTGCACCTAATTTATATGTACTCGCTTCCAAGTCAGGTAAATTAACTGAACATTTATTTCAAGGGTGATTCCTAAATGTGTATTTTCCGCTAGTCCCCGATTTTAGTGTACTGGTTTTAGATTCATGGACTGGACAAACAGAAGATGCTATACTAGCAGCTAAACCAAATGACAAGGACATTGATGTCAAGATTGTACCAAAAGGAACCACAGGTATAATTCAACCCCTGGCTGGATGTATTTGGATTTTGGATATGGAAGAATTTCATTCGAACTTTCTATGATAGTGTGCTGTTACATGGTCTAGAGTTCAATATTCACCTACGTAACAACATCTTGAAAGGTCAATCTTTTACACACAACCAATTGTCATCCCCACGGTTTCAAAGCATGTGGCTGGCTTTGTAGATGAACGACCGTCCAACTTTCTGAACCCTGTTGTTTTTTGGTTTAAAAGTCCTTCTCTGGATATTTGTGGCCAGTGTACAAATACTGCCATACTCACGTGTGACTGGTGTAAAACAAATCTATGTATTGACCACCTTGTTCATGACATTCACCTTTGTGATACGTTCATTGATTGCAACAAACAAGATATGATAAACAACTGATACTCGTTAATTGTATCAAGTACTGTATTTATTATTAGGTATCGGTTGCATTTTATTTCGGTAATTGTATATACTACCTAGGTAATATATCTCGGATAATGAACAGATTACGGTAGCAACCCTGCTACTATGTCATCCATATTGATGAATTTTACAGCTTAATTTGGTTCCGTTGTAAGATAACACGTCCTGCATATTACTAAAAAAGTACATCCACATTGAAGGCCACGCGCTTGTATCATTCCGTCTCGCCTGGAAACAGCGAGTGTGTGCCAGACCTGTTACAGCCTCCCTGGCTTGCTGCTCACCATTCTCGGTTCGGCACGCGCATCATTGTCATAACTTTAACGTTATAAATATGACATAGAATATTAATTTGAGCCGATGCGGTTTCCTGTCCCGTGTTGTACATTTCCTCAGCTATTTTTATCCTGAATTTCATCCCGATCGGAGTGTAGTACCGCGAAGACTTCCCTTGTCAGTTCCAGACCTAACTTCCAGATCTATACCTCCAATTTTCATAATATCTTTTCCTTTTTTCTTTCCACTTGTCATTACCACTGTCTTACTTTTCTTGACACTGATTTTCATTCTCCACTTCGCAATATTTTCCTTCAGTACATACTCTACAGCTGTTCTTGGATCACATTCTCATTTTTTCCCAAAATCAGAACATTGTCACCAAATACGATTACATTAATTCTTGTACCTGCGTACGCTTCCTATGTTGCCTTTAGCATATCACCAGTATTAATAGAAATGGTTAATTCCTGGGAGCAAAGACGGCTGGGCGTGGAGCTGACAATCCATCCCATCTAGTGCCGATGTCACAAAAAGTGGAAGCCTCTACCTTCCACTACTCCCACGGCCTCCATGGCCTGTAGAGAGTTGGCTCAAACAGAAATGGTGAGAGTACACTACCTTGTTTTAATCCATGTTCAATTTCTAACTATCCTGTTTTACCAACTTGAGTTTCGATACAGCTGCAACAATTATTGTACATTGCTTTTATCATTTGTATTATTTCTTCCCCAATACTTTTTTGTTTTAAGCTTTCCGAAACTCGGTCTCTAGGGACACTATCTAATGCCTTTTCTAAGTCAATGAAGGTCATTCATTATCATGTGTTTCCCAGTACATAAAAAACATGTTTGTATTTCTAATGATACAATTGGGGGTTGAAAAAAATTGGAAGGAAGCTTGTAGTTAAACGAGACTGTTATTTCGCGATCATGAGCCATGTGGAATTCGAACCACAGAACATGGCATTTCACTCTGAAAATCTCACATGCACTGACAGGGAATAGAACCCTTGGTGAGAGGCAAACTGCTTGACCACTGCACTACCAAGCCCTAATTGGGGGTTGAAAAATTACCCTGTACTTAGAACTATGGATAAAATGTGGAGAATCAGAGTCAAAGGAAATTTCACAGACATTTCTAAATAGTCAAAAAGCTGACTTACAAAGAAGCATTATAAAAATGCAGCTCACAGGAATTTATTCTTTAAATTTTGAATGTAATTCACTGATGAATGTTCCAACAGACGATGCATGTAACCAGAGCACATCTGAATAGTTTTAATCCAACACACTTTAACAATATCCTTCGTAAACCTAAAATAGTCCACAGGTGTAATGCATATTTTTAGCCTATTTTCATTTATGAATAAAATGGGGTTATGCGATCACCTTTTGTCCGCGTGTGTTCTCCTAATAAAACGGATGGAGTGATTTCAATGAAACTCGGTAGGGTTATAGTACTATTTTGTCTGACCCCGACCGTGCCCTTCAAATTTATTTTTGTCTCACCAATCAAACATGGCGGCTGTGCGAAATATTTCACCGGCATTCTATATCTCCAAAACTATTACTGATATCACCCTGAATTTTTGTACGGTTATAAAGGGTACTACAAAGAGTTTACCTATGTGACTTTCCAAACCCTGTTAATTACAAAACGAACATGGCAGCCAAGCGAAGTTGAAACATCTTAAATAGACTTTCCTCGAGATGTAACTATCTGAGCGCAATGAAACATGGTACAGCAAATGTTTATACACTTTGTAATGCACTGACATCTAATTTAGTTCAATTGTTTACATAACCTGTGTCCTAATCATGCGATCGCAGTCAACGTTTGAATAATGAACCTATGCAATAATAGTCATCTAATAGTACATAACTACATATATAAAAATTCAACATGGTGACCATCCAAAATATTGAAATGGTTCTCAATATCTACTAATCTATTACAGCAAACTGAAATTTTGTTATGTTGATATAGGCAATTAACAGAGGTAGGATATAAGAAAATAGGCTACCTAGTTCTTCACGGAACTACTTGTCAGATCTTTCAACCAGATAACTGCAGCTGAAGAAGACAAAAACATAATTAAAAGGTGGAATAACCAGGCCATAAACTGGTGAATTATTTTTCTCTCCAACTATTCTATGGTATAATGGAATGAAAAACGAAAGTCTGATGTACCCAAAAGAGATGGATTATTCCCTAATCCTGAAAAAAAATTACATGAGATTAATAAATACACTTGGATGACCAGTTTCGATCATCATGCGATCATCATCAGATCCATTACACTTAGGCTACAAAATTTTTATGTCTGAAAGTATGGGTGAAAATATTTACAATATGTACACTTCTTTAGTTGAGATAGTCCAACTCGTCAATATTTGTTAGTTATAGTCTATGTGATGTTTTGTTAAAATACCGTACTGAAAGTGGTGATTGACCTCCAAACTTGCTTGTTTAGAGTGAACATGTGATTGTAGTTCAATAGTCAATCCAGGTTGAATTGTACAGGCTACTTATCTGAGTCTTGCGTGTCCTGGTGAGAGCAGTTGTCTTCGTCACTATCTACACTCAACTGGGAGAGCTTCTTGTGTACCAGGGCCTCTTATATACCTGGGTATTTACCCTCTTGCATACCTAAGTTTCTGTGTTTGTCGTACAAATGTGACTGTATGTAGCCAAGTCTACATATATAATATAATACATGTTTGCAGACGATGTTATCATTTGGACCACAGCACGTAACAGCCCAAATCAGCAAATGCTTCTTGAACACAGAATGAACCAGGCACTTATAAAACTAAAAAACTGGACTGAAAACAATAATGGAAATCAATACTACCAAAACAGTATACCAGTTTTTCTCCCTGAGACACCACAATCCTACTTTCAGTCTCAAATTCAGTAATCACGACCTTCCTAAAAGTGAAAGTACAAAGTACCTAGGTATCATCATGGACAAGAAGCTGAACTGGACCAAACACATACAACATGTGGAGGATAAGGTAAGCAAACGGATGAAATTACTGAAGAGACTAGCAGGAGCTACTTGGGGGAGCACTCAAGACACACTCAACAAAACCTACAATACATCAAACCTATCATATAATATGGCAGTGAAGTACTCTCTACAGCACCCCAGTCAAACATTGATCGCCTCGAGAGGTGTCAGAATAATGCCCAATGAATCTTAACAGGCGCAATAAAAACCACACCTATAACCGCCTTGCAATTATATACCCACAACTTACCAATAGAAGAAGAGATGAAACATCAAACAGCCAATGCATATCTCAGTATACAAAGACTACCTCAAATGACATGGATCAAAAAACCAATTTCTAGCCAGAATCTTAAAACAAAAAAAACATCCCTTGAGTCTCGCCATAGAATATATCAATAAGAGCAATCTGCAAATAAAACTTGAACCACTCTGTATGCCAGTCAACCCCATTGAATATATACAAGTGACCACAGATCTTACTTTGCTAGAAGAGGTCTGCAAGAAAGACTCTTCACCACATGATCTAAAACAACTGGCCCTATGTACAATAGAAGAAAGATATCCGTCTAATCAATGGCCAAAAATATTTACGGATGGCTCACAAGACAAAGAAAATAGAACTGGAGCAGGAATACATTCATCTCTCTTCTCACTCTACTTCCCAGTAGGCCAATACAAAACAAACTTTGATGCTGAGATAAGAGCAATTTCACATGCACTCCAACAGTTATTAGGCAGAAACATTGATTAACAAAAATGTGTTATCATTACAGATTCAAAAGCAGCCATCCAAGCCATCTCGTCAAATTATAAGCCTCAAAATAAAGAACTGAAAGAAATTTTTTGTATGATAAAAACCCTTCAAAGAGTCCACAAACAGATCTCATTTCAGTGGATCCCTTCTCATGTTGGAATAGCAGGTAATGAAGAGGCAGACAGATTAGCAAAAAAAAGGTACCACACTACAACAACCTGTCAGTCAGACTGATTTTATGTCAGCAAAAAGGATCTTGAAAAATACTATCAAAAACAGGTATGAAGAAATGGCAAAGAAAACAGCAGAAACCAAATTATGGAAGGACATTGATGCTAAATGGGATCAATATAAATTAACACCAAGAAGAGAAGCTGTAGCCTTCTTCAGACTTAACACTGGCCATGACTGCCTTGCAGCTCATCTGAAACGAATCAACATCCTGAGATCTGAAGAATGCACACTTTGTCACGAACCTGGAAGTAAAATGGATAAGGGGAACCTGCTACATTGCAACAAACTTGATGTGACTGCTAGAACTTCAGGAAACCTCACACAACTCGATTGGAACGCAAGAAAGCTGATGGATTGGAATCTGGGCTAGGCATAGGAAACAACAACAACAACATATATCTACACAATTGTGAGATTCACTACAAATGGCACATCCCGAGAAGTGATAGTCTATAAGTCTAAGTTCATTTCCACTAAATATTACAATATTAACTTTAGTTTTAGCAGAAACATGTGGGTATTATGCCTAGTCAAAACATAAAGGCAGAATAGATCGGTACGTAACGTTTCTAAATATGCCCTAACCACCTTCGGGATCCTTCTCCTTGAGTTAAAATTGTGTTATCCACTGTATTGTTTGGAGATTATTGGATGCTCCAAATATCTTGAAATGGCATTCATGCATAAGATGTATGAACAATATCCTTAAAAGCTACATTCAAGATTGATCTTAAGAGGAAAAAACAATAATTGCCAACACGAAATTGTGTACGAGCAAGTGATGCAAGTCTAAGTTCATTGCCACTCAAAATTACAATATTAACTTTCGCTTTAGCCATTTGTTATTAGTAGAAAAGTGTGGGTATTATGCCAAGTCAAAACATAAAGGCAGAATAAAGTTAGCATTACAACATCATTCATTAATTCTGGAGGAGACCAAATCTTGGCTCTTACGCTTCTACCAGGCTAATTATTGTTGATAAGGTATGATTGTCATTCCTTTCTAGGAGTCATTCACAATATAAATTAACTTACTGTCAATTATCACTGCTGCACCAGAAATATTTGTTAAATTACATAAATATATGTTGAATAGCTTGCTCATTCAACGACGGCAGCCATGTTTTGCAGGCACATGAAGTCTCTTCAACTGTTACTCAATCGCAAACATTTACGTCATAGCACAGTTGCCAACACATGGGATACAAAATAAACCACACGGCACACATAATATTATGTGAAAAAGAATTAACTGACAAAACCATTGGTCTCAATAAAGATTATTGATGCGTGACTATCCCCACTGTGCGTGACAAAACCCAGGGATGAATATACAGGGTCCGGCAAAAAAACCTCCCCGGTTTGAGCAAGCCACCACGTGAGTTGTAGTGGGGGTAGAGATGTGGAGGGGGTATTGTTCCGTAGCGGCGTACGTGCCATTTTCAGTGTTCGCCATGGCTTGGCTCGGTGAGCATCGGGCGTTTGTTGTGGAGGAGTTTATTAAAAATGGGGGTTCTGTGATTTCTACTCAACGAGCGTTTCGGATTCGATTCGAACTTGGCCGACGTGATAGTGTTCCTGACGCGAAAACGATTAGACTGTGGGTGTCAAACTTTAGGCAAACAGGGTCAGCACTAAAAAGAAAGCCAACTGGCCGACCTCGTACTGCAATAACACCGGAGAATGTGGCGCGAGTGAGAACATCCATCCAACAGTCTCCAAAGCGTTCAGCGGTTAAACATGCAGCTGTCCTGGGATTTTCAGAATGGAGTGTAAGGAGAATTCTGCATAAAGAACTTCATCTGCATCCCTACAAAATAATGGTTGCCCAAAAGTTGTTTGAAGCAGATTATGAAACTCGCAGGGCTGCATGTGATGACATTTTGCAGAACATTCCCCCAGATGCTGTCTTCATTTCTTCTGATGAAGCCCACTTCCACTTGTGTGGAACTGTTAACAAACAGAATTTCCGCTACTGGGCTGCAGAAAATCCTACGGAACTCCACCAACGACCACTACACAGCCCAAAAGTCACAGTTTGGTGCGCCGTTGCGGAATTTGGTGTGTGGGGACCGTACTTTTTTGAAGAAGATGGACAAACAGTAACGGTCAATGCCGATCGCTATTGTCACATGATAGAGACATTTCTCCGACCCAAGATCAACCAGTTTGTTTTAGACCATGAGGAAGAAGAAGTTTGGTTCCAACAGGACGGAGCCACAGCTCACACTGCTCGGCGGTCCATGGGAATGTTAAGAGAGTTGTTCCCTGAACGTCTTGTTTCTTCAAGAGGAGACATTTCCTGGCCCCAAAGGTCACCCGACTTATCACCTTGTGATTTCTTTCTGTGGGGCTACCTAAAGGCTGAAGTGTACAAACATCGCCCCAGAACTCTGCAAGAACTAAAAGATGCCATTAGGCAGGAAGTGGCAGCCATTCCAAGGGAAGTTACACGAAGAACTATGGACAACTTCAGGGAAAGACTTCGTGAATGTCTTAACAATGGGGGACATCATTTATCGGACATACCGTAATTTTCAAAACCAAATAAAGTGTACTAAGTGATGCCAAATGGCATCATATAGGCTATTCACAAATATAAGTAATTGTTCTGTAAGTTTCTTATTCTTTTTGCAAATGCCTATTGAAATCAGGGAGGTTTTTTTGCCGGACCCTGTATTAGCTAACGCGGACCTGCCTAGCAATTATTGGTCTAGGCAAAATAATTGATACCTTTTTGGGCGCAGCAGTGTTTCAGCAATAATGCCATTATAAAAGCTTCAGTAAATCATGCAATAAGCACAATCCATGGTAAACTATGATTGGATCTTGTTGGTTTTTTGTTTTACAATACCGGCTACACAGTAGTACCATATGCATGGGGTTGGCAATAATGTATTTGTCCATAAATCATGCATGAAATGGCGGACTCAACTGGAATTTTATCTATATTAATTCATGATCGAAAAAGAGGAAGGTGGGTGGGTACTAGTCAGCGAAGGAGTAAACATATACAGTATTACTACATCTCCAGATTTTTTCCTGACCATTACCACAGGTATTTTGGCTAATTTCAGTAGTTAAGAATCTTTTCCACCAAGATTTAGTCTCCTCCAGTATTGTTAACTATTCCTAAATTAAACTGTGCTTGAGCTTCTTATCTGTCTGTTGTCTGTATATAATTCGTCATATTAATTAATAACAAATGGAAGCTTTCAGCCATCAGATCATGTATTGTACAGAAAGTACATCTATCTTCCATATATATAGCTTGTACTTTCTGTACAACATATTACCTCATAACTGAAAATTAATAATTAGTTTGGTATAGGTTATTGGCTTTCACGGCCCGTGAATTTAATGTTAGCAATGCCGTGTCTTGTGTTGGATTTTGCCTAGGAACACCTAGTTTGATCATTAGCGGGTTCTTGGTGTCCGCGCCCGAACCTAGATGTTAGGCCCCTTAAAACGAGAATTATCATTATCATCCTAACTGCGAGAGCTAAAAGCTCAAGAGGCCTTTCACCTCCTTATAAAGGCTTCCAAATCGATGGTATATTGGCTTTCACGGCCCGTGAATTAAAACCCAGCAATGTCTGGGCGCAGACAACAAGAGCCCGCTGATGAGCCAGCTTGGTATTCCTAGGCGAAACCCCACACAAGACACGGCTGTGTTTTAATTGCTGAGTTTTAATTCATGGGCCGTGAAAGCCAATATACCATCTTTTTAGAATCCTTTATAGGGAGGTGAAAGGCTGCTCGAGCTTTTAGCTCTCGCAGTTAAGAGGTGCACATGCGCTTCATAAGAAGGAAGGCAGTGCATGGTTCGCCACTCCTGTGGGGGTTCAAGGGCGGACACCAAGGGCCCGCTGATGAGCCATCCTGGTATTCCTAGGCAAAACCCCACACAAGACATGGCATAAACTTACAAAAATTGCTGAGTTTTAATAATTACTTCATTTGTTGCTTGAGTCTTCAGCCTTTTGACTGGTTTGATGCAGCTTTGATGCTTCCCTGTCCAGAGCTAAGTTTTTCATCTCTACATAGCTACCACACCCTACATCTGAGGCAATCTGTTTAACATATTCTAATCTTGGTCTACCCCTACAGTTCCTATCCACGACCCTTCCTTCCATAATTAAGTTTGCTATTCCTGGCTGACTTAGTATGTGTCCTACCAACCTATCCCTTCTCTTCATTAGCAGTAGCCACAAACATCTATTCTCTCCCAATCGTCTTAATACCTCTTCATTTGTAACTCTATCTACCAATCTGATCTTCTCTTCTGTAACACCACATTTCAAATGCTTCAATTTTCCTCTTTTCTGCTGCTCCAACAGTCCAAGTTTCACTTCCATAGAGTACCACGCTCCAGACAAAAGCTTTTAAAAATGACTTCCTAATACCTAAATCTATATTCAATGTTAACAGACTTCTTTTTTGAAGAAATGCTTTCATTGCCTGTGCTAACGTACTTCTTATATCCTCTTTGCTTCGTCCATCACTGCTTATTTTGCTTCCTAATTAACATAAGTCTCCTACTTCCTTTACCTTTTTACCTGCCAATTTGACGTCCATAGGGGTCTCTGATTTCTTTCGACTGCATTCCAATAATTTTGTTTTACATTTATTAATTTTCATCATGAATTCTTTCCTCAAGACAGAATCCATACCATTTAAAAACTCATTCAAATCGTCTGGTGTGTCGGCTAAGATGACGATGTCGTCAGCAAATCTCAAAGTTGAAATTATTTCTCCTTGAATCTTTACTCCTACTTTGAATTTTTCTCCAATTACCTTCATTGCTTGTTCAATGTAACTTATAGATTGAAAAGTATGGGTGATAAGTTGCAGCCCTGCCCTACACCTTTCTGAATACCAGCTTCTCTCTCATGTCTTTAGGCTCGAATAATTGCTGTCTGGTTTCCGTGTGGATTGTAGTGCACCCTCCTATCCCTGTAATTTATTCCTGTCCTATCCTAATGTCAAACAACTTACTCCAATCAACGTTATCAAAAACCTTTTTTAAGTCTACAAATGCCATGAATGTTCTCTTCATCATCATCATCATTTCCCCTTATCCAGCTCCTGCCGGGTCGGGGTATTTATGGCACTTCTCCACTTTCCTCTTTCCTTCCACCATTCTTCTTCCACGATCTTGTCCCAGTCCAGATTTCTTTTTCTCACGCTGTTCTTCACTGAATCGATCCACCTTGTTCTAGGTCTTCCCCTTGCTCTCTTACCCTTGCACTTCGCCTCCAGCATCTGTCTTGGTATTCTATTTTCCTCCATCCTCTTTACATGTCCAAACCACCTTAGTTTATTCTTCTCAATTCTCTCATTTAGTTTTCCCATCCCAACTTCCTTCCTAACATCTTCATTCCTCACTCTGTCTTTCCTTGTCTTACCTATCATACTTCTTAGGAATTTCATTTCACTGGCTTGGATTCTACTCTCTTGCCTGCTCGTCAGGGTCCAAGTCTCAGCTGCATACGTTAATATGGGTACATAGTACATTTTATACATTACCTCCTTGCTTTTCCTTGGTACTTCCTTATCCCAAACAAGTTTTCTTACACTTTGATAGAATGCATTGCTCTGCTGTACCCTCCTGCCAATCTCCATGTCCAACCTACCGGTTTGCATCAATTCACTTCCTAGGTATTTGAACGTGTCCACAATTTCCAAACTCTGACTTCCAATTTTCACAATGCCCTTTCCTTGTCTTTCCCCTCTTGTCATCACCATGGTCTTGCTTTTCTCTATACTGATTTTCAGGCCATACTTCTGAATATTTTCGTTCAGTGCATCTAGTTGTTTTTGCACTTCTTCCGTGTTCCTTCCCCAGACCACAATATCGTCTGCAAATAATAGTAACTTCATTTCTTTATGTCCATATGCTTCCTTTGTTTCCTTTACAATTTCATCCATTACCATTATGAATAAAAGAGGTGACAGCACACTCCCCTGTCTTAGTCCAGTCTTGTTCCTAAACCAATCTGTCTTTCCAACAGGGGTCAGAACCCTGCTAACACAGTTGTTGTACATTGCTTGCACCATTTCCAACATTTCTCTTTCCAGTCTCTTCTTAACCATGGTTTCCCATACCTTCTCTCTGGGGACACTATCATATGCCTTTTCTAGATCTATGAAAGTCATGATCAAATCCTCTCCATATTCCCAGTTCTTTTCCATCACCTGCCTCAAGCTAAAGATTGGGTCCACTGTGGATCTTCCACTCCTGAAGCCATACTGTTCCTCTTGCAACTCTCCTTCCACCTTTCTTCTCATTCTTCTTTCTAATATCCTTTCCAGTATTTTTACTATCTGTGATATGAGGGTGATCCCTCTATAGTTATCACACACTTTCTTGTCCCCTTTCTTAAACACTGGTATTATTAGCCCTTTCACCCAGTCTTCTGGTACACATTTCCGTTTGAATGTTCTCTTATCCTTCCTTATTCTAGCTTCCAAAATCAACCTAAGACTTAGAACAGCTTCCTTTGTTCCTACATTTCTCCTGAAGCCAAACTACGCTTGACCCAACTCTGTTTCCATCCGTCTTCCATCCTCTTGTAAATTATTCTAGTCAAGATCTTTGAAGCATGAGTGACCAAGCTGATCGTACGGTAATCTACACATCTGTCAGCTCCTGTTTTCTTTGGTATAGAGATGATAACACTTTTCATGAAATTAGAGGGTACCTCACCTGTCTCATAAATCCTACACACCAAGTGAAATAACCTGATCAGACCTTCACCACCTATGTAGCATAGCAACTCAATCGGTTTATCATCTATGCCCGGTGCTTTGTTCCTGCTCGAGTCTTCCAATGCTCTGTTAAATTATGATCTCAATATTAAATCTCCTTTCTCATCCTCATCAATTTCCTCTTCCCTCTGCATTACCTGATTCTCAATCTTCTCTCCCTGATACAAACACTCTACTGTATGTAAGCTTATGTACTTTATTATGTTAATTCAATGAATTAAGTTAAATGCAAGATATTATTAGATAATGTATAAAATGTTCAATAATACACATTATGGAGAGAACATACAGTTACAACCATGGGTTTCAGAGGATGATCAGCAACTTCTTCCCAATTTCGATGTAATTTTTGAAACTCTTGGACATAATCTCGGGGTCGAGACGACCTGTAAAGGAAACAACATATTACCGTATATATTTTCCATGAAGCTTGCAATGTTGTCAGGTTAGAAGGAATATTCAATGATTTTATAAAGATTATACTGTATGCATACTCATACGGTACTCACCTGAAAATGAACATAGAGAGCATATTACTTACCACTCACACGAAGTAGCCGACATTATAAATAAAATCCACTAAATGATCAAACACAGGCTTGTAGGCAGCTCAGCTCCCTAGAAACAAGAAAATTTGTCTCAAACTTTACGGATTTCACAGTTGAAACAGACCACTGCAAACAAATGCAGAGGATGGACCAATGTATAGTAAAAGTAGCCTACAGGATGGATCCATGCACCGTAAATATACCGTAGTAAGAAAACATTACATATATTTAGCCCTTCGAGTTTCAATACACCACCATAGAGTGCGGACGGTATGTGATGACTCTGATGAGACTTCAAGGTCAAGCTGCTGCTCTGGGCAGACAAATTTCCAGGCTCATTTCAGTGATGGAGAAACAGCGACAGCAGTCACTCGGTGTACTGTCGACATTACATGTTAATGCTTAAAATCTGTGCATGTAATCAACTTAAGCTCGGCACAGTTGAGTGACGGGTGTCTCCTACGGTGCTCCAGCTCCGCACCACTCATAACTGTACCACAACCTTGAAGCCTCGCAACAGACTGTCCATACTCTACATTATCATCATCAGGTAAACCAAGGTGGCTCAATAGCTAAGAAATTATCTTTCCATTAGAGAGGACTTCAGAATTGTCCCCAACCTTCCAGGTAGGTCCTAGTCGAGTCAGCCAGCCGTAAAAAGGAGTACAGGATGTATATCCTCCGTTGGCAGACCCCCTTTGGAGGTAAAAGCCCTTCAAGATGCAACAATGACTACACTCTTCTCATCTCCTGTACCCAAGTTCAAACAAATTACTGGACTCATGTTACTCAGTCACAGCATCTCTCGGCCTTGTATAATAACATAGGCAATAATATGGATATAATATATGGCTGACATGAAAAAGTTACTGAAGTTACGAGGGCAGATCAGATTGTAACGCACAATCATTTTTTTCTCCCCTGGTATTGCAGCTGGAATGTTGAAATTTCAAGACGATACACAGTAGAGTCCCACCAATCCGAAGCCCGCTAATCCGAAAATACGCCTAATCTGAACAGGGCTAGGAAAAAATATCTGCCAAATTTGTTTTGAATTTTAAAACAGGAAAAAATAAAAGTTTAGATTAAACTGGTTTTCCCAAGTAAAAACGTAAATGTATTAGCACAGAAAAACATGAGATACCGGTATGTTAAATGCTACAGGAGTAAACAGTGAATCTGTCGGCTATCTTATACACAAAAACTAAAAACGGAAGGCCTAGACCTAATAACAATGTGCATAACAAAGTTTGAATGTAATTATTTTTACGTTAACGATAAAACAAACGGAAAAGCAAACCATCACTTAAGAAGTGAAGTCAGTGATCTTCTTCTGATGCAACACAGTGAAACGACTTGAAGAGGCAATGTTTCGCCAAGGTCGCATAAACATTAAATAACTACGAGTTGCAGTGGCATTACAGTACAGTGAAATTGGTTTTCGAGCCTTTATGTCAATATGTTGTTGTATTTGACGAAATTCCACCTAATCTGAATTTTCGCTAATCCAAACAGGGTTCGGTCCCAATTAGTTCAGATTAGTGGGACTCTACTGTAGTTAGTAGTTTACGCTACAGGGGGTATTTTGTTTTCATGTGCAGCTCTAGCGAGAGAAGCATGTTACTGTCGTCAACTTGTGAAGAACAGCGAAGTGTAGTTCGATATTTGAGGGCCAAACGACATAAACAGAGTGAAATTCACAGAGACATGCGTGGCATGTATGGAGATGACTGCATGGACCGTAGCAATGTGTCCAGGTGGTGTGCATTCTTCTAAGAGGGCCATGTGAACCGTATTGATTCGCCACGCTCCGGGCGGCCGTTAACAGATGCAATCTTGCAGAATATCCGAGCCATTGAGGCAGCCAATTTTGAAAGACCGACGTGTGCACCTGCAAACCTTATCGCAGACGTTCAACATTTCCTAAGGTGCGGTGTATAACATAGTTCATCACACGTCGAAATCCCGTAAAGTTAGTGCTTGCAGGGAGCCTAAGAACCTGACAGACAACCACAAAGACCAGCAAATAATGACAAGCTTGGATCACTTAACGCATTATGCCGCAAAAAGGCATGACTTTCTGAAAGGAATCGTCACTGTTGACGAGTCATGGACGTGCCACTACACACTCAAAACCAAGCAGGCCTCTATGGAGTCGAAACATGCTGGTTCCCCAGTAGGAAAAAAAATTCAAAGTGACTCAATCTGCTAGGAAAGTGCTTGTGACAGTATTCTGGGATATGTGTAATGTGTTATTGGTGGACTTTGCTGAAACTACATTAAAACTTTGGTTAAGTCGTGTTGTTTCCTTCGTGACAAACTGCATAACATTAATGCTGATGGTGTCAAACTTCTTCATGACAATGCCCGCCCCCATGCTGCTGTTCCTGTTCATGAGTAAATCACTCAATTTGGGTGTGAGTGCTCCAACATCCACCATACAGTCCGGACCTGGCGCTGTCGGACTTTCATGTGTTTGGTCTCGTGAAGAAATTCCTGGCCGGCCAACACTTTGCGACAGATGCAGAAGTGAAATCACCAGTCCGCATATGGCTATACTCTAACCAAACGGACTTCTACGAACAGGGCATATTGAAACTGGTAACACGATGGCAGAAATGTGTTGAGAAAGTTGGTGACTATGTTGAAAAGTAGGTCAAAGATGTAAATTCATTTGTGATTTGTTTCGGTTTGTTACCTATTAAACTTTTAGAGAAAAAAATTAATGTGCGTCACATTCCGATCTGCCCTTGTACATCCAATGGGCAAATAATAATAATAATAATAATAATAATAATAAAAATAATAATATTTATGGCCTCGGGTGCCAGCTTTGTTATTTGACACCCAGAGGGCAGCTTGCATGTTGAATTTTGTTGTTCCTTGAAGCACTATGAAAGTCAAGGAGGTTAGATATCTAAGCTCCTTGACACTATAGCGCTTTCTAGTAGAGAAATGAGAAACTTTGTGTTGGCGGAAAATCCCAAGATTAATTTTGCCCTTATGAACACGGCCAAATGAATTCAAATGGGTTCTTTGACATGCCAACATCGTATGACATGCGTGTCGTAATTTTTGCCGCCTTTCAAAAATCACTTACCATGGCCAGGGAGGAACCTCCAAGCTTGGGGTTAGTAATCCGACACGATAACCACTCACCCACCGTGGTAAGCAATGGGCAAATGAAAAGGATGAGAAAATAAGAAGATGAAACTGAAACTACAAGCCTGTCAACCCTTATAGTGCCATGGGGTACCAGCCGAGGGAGCTTCTGTTAAAAATGCCACCAGCCGATTTATCGGTCCCATTTTTCGAAATGTTTTAGTGTTATTTCCAACCACACAGCGCTAGCACTGTTGTAACCAAGACAACGTGGAAATCATTTTCTCTCAGAATTATTATATTGATGTGTTTAAGTTCCGTGAATAATTGGATTTATAATAACTATTCTTTGAACATGCTGCAGACTGTTGGCTTCCCACGTGTGTTGACCACTTCTCGTACCTGGGCAGTACCATTTCTGTGAGCTGTACCTGTGAGCAGGATGTGGATAAGAGAATTGGCGCAGCCCATGCAGCATATGGACGATTAGCGCACCGGGTCTTCATGAATAAAGAGAGTACAAAGCTTATGGTGTACAAAGCAGTAGTCATTTCTACATTGTTGTATGGCTGTGAAACGTGGACCCTTTACCGATGTGATCTTAGGAAGCTTGAGCGTTTTCACCTACAAAAACTTCGATCAATCCTGAGGATTAAATGGGAAGACCGCATTACCAATATTGCTGTTCTGGAAAAGGCTCAAATCAACAGCATAGAATCATCCATAATAGGTCACCAATTTAGATGGATTGGTCATGTCCATCGGATGGATGATGTGAGATTACCTCGTCAAATGCTATATGGTGAGCTATGCTATGGCACCAGACCTCATGGTGGTCCTAAGAGGCGCTACAAGGACCAATTTAAGCAGACCCTGAAATTGACAGGTCTTGATCCACAAACCTGGGACATGCTGGCTGAAAACCGCTCAACTTGGCGCCGTACCATCTCGGATTCTGTAAAGACGTTTGAAAGGGATCGACGCATACATGAAGAGGCCAAGCGTCAAGCTAGGAAACTTCGAGCAGCCCAACCACGTCCTCCTCCAGCAATACTATGCGACTTGTGTGGTCGCTTGTTCCATGCCAGAATTGGACTCTTTAGTCACCGTAAACACATCCACAAACTGGACTGAAGGAAGAAGATTTATACTCGGATTCGAGTTAAAGCCGATGATGATCTTCTAGTCATGTACGGTATGTTTATGATCTTGCTTGGAGCTTATTAAGTTAAGATATGTGGTGTTACCGATATGCCTAGGTCAGTAGAATGTGTTGTTTGTTGTTTCAATCCTCTGTTAGTCGCACTGGGTCTGATAGCCCCATAGGTTTGTTTAGTTTTAATATCTTGTTAAAAAATGAACTTGCATTGTTACTGACTTAGTACAGCTTGCACCATACCTTAAGTCAGTATTTTAATGGATTGATTAACTGATCAGTCTCATAATAACTCCTCCAACATGACTGATGTCTCATTTGGGGCTGTTTTTAATGATCGTGTGGCCTCCGGAGAGGCCGAGTGCAGGTCTTTCTAATTGACGCCCGTGGGTGACCTGCGCGTCGTAATGAGGATGATGTGATGATGATCCAGTCCCCGAGCCACGGGAATTAAGCCCAGGAGATTAAAATCCCTGATGGCTCGGCCGGGAATCGAACCCGGAGCACGTTGGGCCAAAGCCTATCGCACTAACCATTTAGCCACGGAGCCAGACATTTGGGGCTGTTGGGTCCAGCGTGCCAACACATGTTACACACTGCCATATCTGGCAAAAATCATTCTCGTGGACAACACCGAGGATATAAGTATATACTTATGTTTCATCAACAGTGGCATATTGAAAACTAATTTTGGAGGTGTATTTTTGGTTGGAAATTCCTATGCCCTCCCCTCTCTCCCTACAGTCAGTCACAAGCTGATTACTAACACTTCTATACAGTACCATAAAATATTGTAAGATAGTAAGTAGGCCTATTCGAATTTTGCAGTTAATTTCATTGAACGTCATGGGACACCTTCCCCAATATTGCATTTCAGGATAACAGTTACATTAAGTTAGAGGCATCATAGTTGAGTAAACTATTGTTTGATGTAGCAGATATTGTGTTGATCAATTTTTATTTTCGGACTAACTTAAATTTAGTTTGTAAGATATATTCCTCGTAACTATTCTGTGAATTGGTCATTTATGAGAAAATAGAGCCTACAGCATTCAAAACAACAATAATTCACAATAAGATACGGTATGGGACAATAGCATGGGGCCACCAGACACAACGCGACTAAAGACGTTATAAAATGCTGCATGCCTAATGAAGAGTTAAGGGGTAGACAAAACAGCAAAGTGATTAATTGTGGAGATTACCAGAACCGGAATCAAACTAGAATGTGGTAGATTATTGAACATTTATCATTCACATAAGTTACCTTCCTGGGAGTCATTAGGAATTGAAAATACAGTCAAATATCACTGCTGCACAATAAAAATAACTTACTGTCAAATATCACTAAGTATTGCTAAAATGAAGGTTTTTATTTGTAGCTTCTTCAACGATGGCAGATGTTTGTAGCTGAGACATTGACGTCATATTGCGTTACCAACATGTCCGATACAAAATACACCCCACGACACACGTAACTTTGTAATTATGTGAAAAAAGAAATGATTGGCAAAACCATTGGCCTGGATAAAGATTATTGATGCGTGACTACCCCCACTGTGCGTGCCAAATCCAGGGGTGTTTATATTAGCTAACACGGCCCGCAGGGCTGCGCTACCTAACAATTATTGGTCTAGGCAAAGACCATTGGTCTGGATGAAAATATTGGTCGAGGCAAACCATTGGCCTGGATAAAGATAATTGATGCGCGACTACCCCCACTGCACGTGACAAAAACTAGGGGTGTTTATATTAGCTATATTGGTCTAGGCCTGGATGAAAATATTGGTCTAGGCAAAACCACTGGCCTGGATAATGATTATTGCTCTACGGGTCTTGTTGCAGCTCACAATTATGTTACCGGTCCATTTTAAGTAGGCCTACTTCACTTGCAATTCGTGGTGACATTTCGTGCACGGTATTGCTTTCGCTATTAAATTGTGTACTTGTAATAGTTTCAACAACTTGTCACTATCATTATGATATTCTTGGTTGAAATTCGAGATTGTCAAGTGGCAACTCGCACAATCCATGTTGAAATTGAAACATAAACTTGGTGCACTTTTGCATTAACTTGATGGCACTCTTTTGTTTTAGACCGGATGCAATATAGTACCGAATGAGTTGGGTTGGCAATCATGTACATGTTGCTAGAAATGGTGGAGTTAGCTGCAATTTAATCTATATAAGTCGTGATCCTATTTGAGATGGCTGGGTGGGTTACAGACAGCAGAGGAGTAAACATCTATTATTATATCTTCTCCAGATTTTTTCCCTACCATTACTACACGTATTTTGGCTAATTTTAGTAGTTTAAGACATTTTTTACTTCGGTTCAGGTAAAGACCAAGCTGTTACTGCAAAGTGCGTTCATTTGTTGCCTTCTAGTTCCATGATCTATCAGAATGGCATTGCTACAGGTTGTTTATGGTCCTATCCATTACAACTAGGCATAAGCTACCAGTATGTTGTTTAGGGAGAAGAAATAATTATAATTCTAATTTTAGTCTGGAATCCACTAACTTACCTACAATTTGTTTTGATTGAGTATAGCATCAAACATGCCTTTCGATTCAATTTAATAGCATTAAATACCACACTATTTTACAGAATTCTTAAAGCACCAAAATGAAATTGCTCTAAATCTCTGGAGCATGTATACAACTGGCACATGCGTGGGAATAGAGAATTCACCGCTGCCCATATCTCCCAAAAAAAGTGAGGTTAAGTCAGATATGATTGAGAACCCTAAAAGGTGTCCAACTGCTGTTACCCGAATTGCCAAATAACCAATCATGCATTTAATTCAATTAAGCAGGAAGGCAAACTTATCACATACAGCTGTCCGAATCACCGTCAATTTCGATACTATCCGTCAAAAAATGAGTGTCCATTTAAAGACTATACAGAATATACCACTGATATACCACCACACCGCAGTAAAACAGCATAGACAGTCTATTGATATATTTACCTGCGACCTTGATAAATATAAACACACCCGTCGCATGACATGTGACTAATAAACAAACATAATTTCCATCATAAACCACCTGCAAACTTGACGTTCGCCATTATCCTAACATGCATGTTCGCCAACACACCCAACGCGAACTCTTGAACTCTTATCTAACTGCAGGATGCCACATTGACCAACCAACAAAGCGTGTTGTTTCAACGCCACCGAGATAATATTTTCTCCAACTAATAATTTTCTTAACTAATAAAACAACAAAATGCGTTAGTTAACGCTGAAGTGGTAGACGGATTGATATGTTATATTGTAATAATTTGTTGATTTATACTGATACTTTCAAAGATGAATGTGGGTTCAATATGATTGATAATCCACAGCCTGCTTCCAGTCTACCGACCGGGTCAGGGAATGGAATGAATGAGGCCCCCATCTAGCGGCGAGGATATGAACTGTGCCGGCTGCCAAAGCCTGTCGCACTCCCCTGGGGCAATGATTAAATGAATGACAGATTAAATGAAATGTTAGTGGAGAGTGTTGCTGGAATGAAATTGTGACAGGGAAAACTGGAATACTCGGAGATAAACCTGTCTGCCTCCGCTTTATTCAGCACAAATCTCACATGGAGTGTCCGGGATTTGAACCTCGGACCCAGCGGTGAGAGGCCGGCGTGCTGTCGCCTACTGAGCCAAGGAGGCTCCGTTCAATATGATTAAAAGCAATAAATCATTACTAGTGGTCCCGTGTGTACAGACTTCCCGCCCGGCGCTAGGTCTATGTGGGCTGTACGCGACACAGTTCTGCAGGGGCAATCGTCATATGACCGTGACGAGTGAAGACATAGTAGAACCAAGACCAACTACAATACTCAGACCATAATGCAGGTATCGAAAGTGTGAAAATGGCGTATCATCAGAATATTTTCTTATTAGAGGAACAAGTGTGGTGGCAGATTAGCAGAGACTAATAATCTTCTTTTCCCCAAAAATATTTTTAATCTTTCGATGAGCTCGGCCTACTTTTCCTAATTTCAGACAATTTTCTACACCTCTCTATTTCTCTTTCAACCATTCTTCTTTCGCTTGGAGGCTTCGGTGGTGTAGTCGGATATTTTAAGAGCGTTAAAAATCCCTCAGTATGCTGGTTGCGATGGCATCTATTTCACAGCTAGGTATCGTTGACGGTAGCATTTGCTAGTTAAAGTAGGAACTAATTGAAATTATCGTCTGCAGTCCTTACTTGAATTAAAAACAGATAACACACACTACTGTCGACCAAAATATTATGTGCACTCGAGTTTGAAGGTTGTTTGTGAAGTAACCAATAGACCTACATAAAATCCAATAACATCATCATTTTCGTCGTTTTATTTTACATTAGTTCATGTAGGTTTGGAATTTTTAATTTATATTTTAATATTTTTTTATCGCAGTTGGAACACAAAAAGTGCACTTTTTAAGCGTGTTTCAACCATGCGTCACATTTAAGATTTATTATCTCAAAAACCTGTCATCAGATCGAATCCAAATTTTAACGCAATATACATTGGAATGTTGTATAACTGGTTTATTAATTTGAAAATGTTGTGTGTCCAAGAAACAAAGTTGTTATCATTTTTGTAAGGTAACTTTTTCTCGGCTCGGGGTGGTTGGAAAATGTAATTCTTGGTTGCGTTGTAATCCTTATACATCAAAAAGTTATGCTGTATGACTGTGAAATACGTAAATTAATTCAATTATTGATGTGTAACATCTTTCCGCTCGGTTGCTGGATAGTTTTGTGGGAGTGATTTTGAAAATTGGGGACGGAAGTGAATCGGGCGGACGTGGATTGAACGGAAGTGGATCGGACGGAAGTGAAGACGCACTGCCAGAAAAATGGGACGGAAGTGAGTCGGGCGGAAGTGGATCGAACGGAAGTGGATCGGACGGAAGTGAAGACGCACTGCCAGCTGGATGTACAATTGAAAATGTGTGTATTGGAAACAAGGCAGTGTGTGCTCTGTAGCGCGAGAATGTTATGGCAGTACAGTAGGCAGTGCATTTAGCAGGCACTGGTTTGACGAGCACAATGGCAAATGTTTCGCCGACTTTCATTTGTCGTTGAGCAGTTTATGAAGCTTCACGTTCAAGGTTGAATATCACATGAGGTAGGACAAAGACGACAAATGACATTTAAGTAAGCGGCATTATTGTCAAGCTGTGGGTGAGTAGTCAAATATTAAATGCAAAACAGAATGTTGTTATATGAGTGAAATAAAAGCTGTATTTTCATCATATGTGAGACTAGGTCATTTCATGATTGTAGGAAGCCATGTTTTGATTGTTTACGACGAACTGTATGAGAGTCTTGAGTATAATGAATGTTATAGTTACTGAGGAATGTGCTCACAGTATTTGAGAGTACTGTCGACGTTGTGTGTCACTTTGTTATTATGAATTATTAATGTAAAAGGAAGGAAGGAAGTTTGTAGTTTTGCGTGTCCGTTAATCTCACGATCATGAACAACGGTACCTCCCTTTTACGTGGAATGCGAACCACAGGACATGGCATTTCAATTCGAAAATCTCACATGTATTGACCGGGAATCAAATCCGGTCTACCTTGGTGAGAGAATAACAGCTTGACCGCTGCGCCACAAATGTGACAGTAGCATATCTCCAATTCAATCTATACATTCATCATAGTACCAGTATGAAAATGGAGTGTAAATTAACATTTTAAGAATGCCCAAGCTGTGTAGTATACGAGTAGGATAACATGTCAGATGTTACACATCATATGCGACTACTGTAAGGCTCGTACCTTTTTTTTATATCGGTTTGTATCTGTACGGGGAAATAACACATGGTTCACCAGCTAGCCACTCCGGGAAAAGCTGTACAGCGTTGCTGAGATGGTGCCCATCACTTCCGAGCGAGGCGCGCCATGATGCGTGATGGGCTCCATTTCGGCAACGCTGTACGGCTTTCCCCGGAGCGGCTAGCTGGTGAACCATGTCTTATTTCCCCCGACAAATACAAACTGATATAGAATAAGTGAATTGATTTACGTATTTCACAGACATACAGCATAACTTTTCAATGTATAAGGATTACAATGCGACCAAGAACTACATTTTCCAACCACCCCAAGCCGAGAAAAAGTTACCTTACAAAAATGATAACAACTTTGTTTCTTGCACACACAAAATTTTTGAATTAATAAACTAGTTATATAACATTCCAATGTATATTGTGTTAAAATTTTGATTCGATCTGATGACGGGTTTGAGAGATAATAATTCTTAAATGTGACGCATGGTTGAAACACGCTTAGAAACGTGCCCTTTTTGTGTTCCAACTGCGATAAAAAATATTAAATTACAAATTTAAAAATCAAACCTACATGAACTAACTTAAAATAGAATGAAGAAAATGATTATGTTATTGGATTTTATGTAGGTCTATTGGTTACTTCACAAACAACCTTCAAACTCGAGTGCATATAATACTTTGGTCGACAGTAATACAGTCGTCACAGTTAATACCGGTTATCAGACGACTCTGCACACACCCAAACTACACGGGGCTTCATGACCACGTTGTCGCAGCCCCTAAACTAAGGAACCAACCAACTTCTTTCGCTTCTTACACTTCTTGCTAACCCCATTTCTCAGGGGTCTGAATGCTGCTTTCCAAGGACGCCCCCCCCCCCCCCCCCTGGAATTCCGAGAATGTTGATATTCGATTGGCCATTGTCACCAGTTTATTTCATAAATTGAAGTTTATGATAATCAACTGACAAATATTACAATAGAAAAATTCTTTAATGTTGCTGATGTAATATGTATTTACTAGCGGACCCGTGCGAGAAATCTCGCATGTTCATAAACCACACTTTCCCCAATAGGTTTATAATGATAGAAATAAGGAGAAAGGTTATGTTTATTCTTCAACCAAATGATTATAGAAGACTATTTACATTTCAGTTAGAATTCCAAGTTCTATGTTCCCTAACTTAGAAGGCAATCACTGAAAATTGGATCATCATAACACTCACTGTTAGGGACCTACGCCTACCCGGTGTAGGTTTAACCAATAAAACAAATTGAATGAAACGCTCAAGACTTCTCATAAGAAAAACTTTATATTCTAGTAACCACCATTACAACATTTCACGGCATTGTGTATCAAAGCTCTTAACAACAAGAAACACAAAAGTCATGGAGTAAAGAGTAATCGTCCGTGACATCCTCCCACCTTTGATGCAAATCAAACACAATGTTCATAAGCAGAGACGGGAAGGCGTTTTTACTCTTCTTCCACTCCTGGTGAAGTTGCGACTTCTGCGACTTACTGCCTCCGGAACTGCACCACTAAGTAAGGGCACCGCCTCACTCCCACCTCCAGCCTCCAAAGGATATAGGTGTCTCGTAGGCCGGAGGAGTTCTCCTGAGGATGTCTTTACCCTAACTACTCGGGTCACTTTGTCTTTACCTGGAAGTGTAGCTGTCACTCTCCCCAGGGGCCAGTCTATCCTTCTCTTGTCATCACTACCAACGATAACTACATCCCCTACCTTCCACTGATGGTCAGACTCCTTGCCCGATGAACTGCATAGAAGACTACCAAGATACTCCAGTCGGAATCTCCTCCTCAGCTCACCCCTTAGCTGTTGAAGATATTGAAACCTTCTGGTGAGATTAACTTGATCTAGCATGTCTAAATCAGGAGTGCCAACCACGGGAATGTCCTGAAGAAACATTGATGGAGTCAGAGGTACCAATTCATCACAGTCTTCTGAAATGTAGGTGAGGGGCCTCGAGTTGATTACCGATTCACTATCGGCAATCACAGTCAATAGTTCTTCATATGTCAAGATAGCTTTGCCTAAAACTCGCCTTAATAATTTCTTGACCATTTGCACAATACGTTCCCAGAATCCACCCCACCAAGAGGCTGAAGGAGGACTAAATTTCCACTTGATTCTATCAACTGATACTTCCGCACACAATTTTTTCCAGTCAATAAAGCCAAACAAATTGTTGGTGCCAACAATGTTTGTCCCGTTGTCACTATAAATCACACGAGGCCTTCCTCGTCGGGCTATGAAACGCCTAAGAGCTAACAGAAACCCTGCAGTCGACAAAGTCATGACTAATTCAAAATGGACCGCTCTCACTACGGCACATGTAAAAATCACAATCCAAGCCTTGTTCTTGCATTTTAAGTATAGCGGTCCAGCGAGGTCCACTCCCACTACCTCAAATACACCTGCATCTATCACACGATCTTCTGGAAGGGCCTGGCGTTTCCGGAATTGTCTTTTCCATTTCGAATCTCATGCACTGGGTACACTTCCTGATGACTTTGCGAATGGTTCTTCTTCCCTTTGGTATCCAGTAGTGCTCCCTGAGTATAGCGAGTAAAATCTGAACACCAGCATGAGAGGCTCTCAAATGATGATCTCTGATTATCATCTAAGTCAAAGGGTGCTTTGATGGCAATAACACCGGCGCACGGAAATCATATTCATCCTTTATGTTGGTAATTTTTGTCTTAATCCTGAAGAGACCCATCTGGTCTTAAAAAAAGCAGAATGTTTTCTGGTTGTCCCTTTCGGTAAACTTCTCTTCCTGAACTAATTTCAGCAGCCGTTTCTCTGCCATTGAAATTTCAATACAATCTAATTCGGAAGTAACATTTGTCACTACGCCCTTCCTGGCATTGTTCACGAACCGTAACATCCAGGCCACCATTCTGACGATTCTTGAGTACTTGGAAAAATACCTCAAATACCAGTGTTTTTCCTTGGAGACAAGCATAGTATTGGTAACATGGACTTTTCTTCTTTCTTCATCGACCTCCTCTTCATTAACTTTTACAATGTGCGTTGGCCAGCTGTTTTCTTCCAACTTTAACCAAGCGGGTCCCTCCGACCAATGAGAAGAAATCAGCTGCAACGTAGAGCAACCTCTCGAAGGTAGATCGGCTGGGTTGTCCGTCCCTGGTAGATGAAACCAACGCTTTGGGTTAGTTAATGTTCTAATTTCTTTCACACGGTTAGTGACGAACACTCCCCAAGCTTCCTCGCTTCGTATCCAACATAAAACAGAAGACGAGTCACTCCAGTAGTACTCCGGGACGTCCGTTTGATTCAAGCTTTCCTTCACTATAAAGGCAAGCTAATAGCTCCAGTCTCGGTATCGTCACCTTCTCGAGTGGTGCTACCCTGGATTATGCTGCGACCAGTTGCACTTCAAATTCTTTCCCATTGAATGATCTCAAGAAAATTACAACCGCATAAGCCACTTGACTGGCATCACAAAATACATGCATACTCCAAGAGGATCTGTCCTCACAATTAGAAAATCGTCTAGGCACCTTAATCTCAGCAATAGAGGGCAGTTCATGTAATCATTTATTGAATTTGCTTTGGGCGTCTTCACTCAGTTGACTATCCCAACTTATTTTCTCTCTCCAACTTTCCTGAAGCAAAACCTTTGGCACAATGCCAGACAAGTAAATCCAATTGGATCAAAGATACTTTGAGCTACCGACAAAACTGTCCTCCTTGTGAGAACATCAGATTCATTTAATTTTGCTACTTTACAAGCCAGAGTATCAGCTACTGGGTCCCACCACAAACCCAAAACGGGTGTCACTTCGGGACCCTCATCCTCCAGACTCAATCTGGTGTGCTCCCATCCTTGGAGGTCAAATTTTCCTTGCGACAGTAACTCTCTAGACTCATCCACAAATTGTTTGAGTTCTTCCTCTGTGTTCAAGGAAGTGACGCAATTGTCTACATATAGTGAGGTTCTTAGTTTATCAGCTGTCTCAGTGAAGCATGTACTGTTTTTCAGATGACTGTCCAAGACGGCTCCAAGTAGAAATGGACTACAGTTCACTCCGAAAACAACCCGTTTGTGGCGGTATATGTTAAGAGTCCCCTCAGTGAAGTTCTCCCACCACAGGAATTTCAGAAAGTTTCGATCATTCTCAGAGACTGAAATTTGAAGAAAAGCCTTCTTAATGTCTGCGATCACACCTATCCTGTTTAAACGGAACCGGTTCAAAATAGAAGGAATTACTTCCAACAAATTAGGACCCTTTTCCAGACAGTCATTGAGTGAAAGTCCTCCTTTCGATTTACATGAAGCATCAAACACCGGCCTCACCGCTGTACTCGATCCTTCCCTGAAAACTCCTCGGTGTGGTAAATAATACCCAACATCCTGAGAGCCCCCTTGACCAACTTCTTCGATTATCCTTTCCTGTTCCCAGTCCTGAAGCACCTGCTGGTACTTCTCAAATTTGTCTTCCTTGATCAAACGGTGTGTTACAGAAACCAGTCTTTTTAAGGCAGCTTCCTTGTTGCCTGACAATAACTGCTGATCTTCTTTCCACGGAAGTGCGACTTCATATCTTCCTTCCTCATTGATCTTAACGTTTTCTTGGAAATGTTTCAATGTTGCAATTTCAATTTCCTTCTTCGATAGCGTTTCAACAGGATCACCAATTCCAATGATTTCCAGGTTCCACAGTTCACCCAAAGAAGCAGTTCTCACAAACAGAGAGTTCACCATGGACACTGTACTATCGTTTTCAGTTGTCTTCCAAAGCTGACCCATCACTGTCCAACCAAATGTAGTCCTAACAGCAACCAATCCAGACTTCAACTTGATTGTGTCCCCAGTCAATAAACTAGCCACAATGTCTGCGCCGATTAGTAGTCCAATCTCCGATGGCTCTGGGCCAAAATCAGAGAGCCAGATTTTATTTTCTCTAATCTCATCCGTCCAAGGGACCCGGTTTAACCGTGGGATTACACCACAAATTTCCTTTTGTCCCAACACCTTTATTTTTCGAGAAATTGAATGACGTAGGTCGTCCATATCTATCTCATATAGGTTATGATCATTGGCACTGATTGAAGCCCCCCCAAAAATCCTGTGTTCAATTTTTTCAGTCTTTGATGGAATATACCCCATTTCCACAGCAATCTTCTCTAACAGATAGGATCTTTGCGAGCCTGTATCTAA
Source organism: Meconema thalassinum (assembly GCA_946902985.2). Classification (NCBI taxonomy): domain Eukaryota; kingdom Metazoa; phylum Arthropoda; class Insecta; order Orthoptera; family Tettigoniidae; genus Meconema; species Meconema thalassinum. The sequence goes on from OX336388.2 coordinate 2,006,672,600, forward strand.
CAACGCCCGTACAGTTTTTTCTCTCCCTTGATGAACCAACCTAACTACAATAGTTTGCAGCAGTACTTCCGAAACATCACTAGTTTGTGTGTTAAGGGTTGTAGTTGGGACACCAGGCAATTTTGAGCCCCTTTCCTGGTGCTTCTCCTCACCTTTATAATCCCCCCTATTTACATCTAATTTTGGGCACATAATAGCTTCATGTTTACTACTGCACACAAGACACTTCAGTTTCGTAATACAATTTGCATCCCTCTGTCCAACCTTCAGACACAAAAAACAAGCCTTGTTTTCAGACAGCCTTTTACGTTTGTCCCCTAAGTTCATTTCTTGAGCAAGATAACACCCCTTACTGTTATGTGTTTTTTTTACAGAAGACACACGTTAAACTGTTTCCTTCACCTTTACCAGCAAAGAGAACACTAGCAGTTGCTAAACTACTCTCTTTCCATTCTTTAACTTTAGCACTCCTTGATTCACTAGAAACTCCAAAACCAGCTTGAGCAAATGTAATCCTCTCTTCACTTTCTACTTCACCCTTCAGAAAACCAAGTAATGCAGTCAGATTGTCGGCATGTCCATTGTCTTGATCTCTCATAGCCGTTGACGAACTCCTCATCCAGACACGTAACACTTCCTCGGGCAAGCAGGATTCTACTAGAGGGAAAAGCATTGACCCGTACTTATCTGGGGTAACACCTATGAACTCCAAAGCTCACAGTTGTGCTTCAAACTTGTCATATAGACTAGCAAGTTGAGTCTTCTTCCTTGTTTGAGAAACATTTTTCACTACAAGACTTATGAGTTCCCTTACATAGAACTCAGTCAATAAATCCTCCCTTCCAAATCCACCCTGAAGAGATTCCACTGCTTTAGGGTAATTTTCAGCAGTAGGGGGGGGGGGGGGGGGAAACTGGCAACTAATTCTCTAGCGCGACTATCAACATTCGTGGATTGGATCAAGTATTGGAATTTGTCCTCGTCCCCAATTTCCGAGTCCTCATGAATGCGCCGAAATTGTCCCCAAAATTCCAACCAATTTTTAATCTCCCCATTGAATTTCATGAGTTCTATTTTAGGTAGTTTCAACTGCCTTTTGGTTTTATTCCCATCTGATAGGACCGATCTTGCTGACACCACTGCCAATACATTGGAATTAGCCTGCAACCGTAGAGCATACTTCTGTCTTGCATCATCCAATCTGTCTCTAAAACTGACTACATATTCGTACTCACGGTCATACTCGTCCCCTTCCTTTTCCAGCAACATACTTAAAATTTCTCGTCCAACGGTGCCAGCTCCGTTCCTAACCTCTCCAATTTGGTTAGCAAGGACTGAAAAGTGTCGTCGTCCACGCCGTCTTGAACTTCTTGATTTAAGTTTTGCAAAAACGCATTGTACGTCTTCGTAAAAGTCGCTCTTACCGGCTTCCGCGCTTTCATTAACTTCTCCATTTCCAATACGAACACAGAACAGGAACACGAACGAACAGGAACACGCGGTCGTTAAATCAACACAATCTTCAAGTTGTTTGAATTAATACGCCATCCTGGCAGGGTCGCCAATATTTTGTTAGGGACCTACGCCTACCCGGTGTAGGTATAACCAATAAAACAAATTGAATGAAACGCTCAAGACTTCTCATAAGAAAACTTTATATTCTAGTAACCACCATTACAACATTTCACGGCCTTGTGTATCAAAGCTCTTAACAACAAGAAACACAAAAGTCATGGAGTAAAGAGTAATCGTCCGTGACACTCACCGGTTATTCGATATTTATGAAATTATACGATTTGAGTACTCATTCCTTTAATGTACTGTTTCTAAAATCCATGCAAAATGAAAAGGAAAGACCTCAGAATGTTAAAATGACATGAAACAGGCGTCACAGCAGCCAAAATGTGAAGTGGACAGCAATTATGGAGCGTATCTTCATGCAGCAACTGTATCTGCAAATCGCATACTTCGTACAGTTTTTTAAATTTCAGTTTTTAAAGAAATTATAGATATTTATGAAATTAGAGTGCAATGCGTCACTGGTAATGTATATTCTCTTTCATTCGAATGCTCATTTGTCACGATCGGTCGCTTGGGATCGCTGCAGGACGAATCTATTCTACTGAAATAATTTATATGATATTCAACAAGATGTTCAGTAAAGAACATATAGCCTACTTTCTCCTAAATGCATGGGTATTGTTATAACTCTTTGTCCTTTTCAAGGAGTATTATTGAATGTTGGTTGTAGTAGCTTGTGGAAATACAACGTGCTATAGGGATATTGAACATGAATATGAGGTGCCCTTTGCTAGTGCTACCTCTGTAAAAAATTGCATTCAATTCGGTTTCACCGTGTTTGAATTGATATGGGGAATGGATTTGCACACATACATGACCGCTATTTGCAAACTATTGGGCTGATGACCTTGTAGTCAGTCATAAGATGCTTTCCCCAAAAAGGCATGTTGTTGCAAAATCTGGTAGAGATAAAATTATTAGGATGGTCGTAATTAGATTCAAGCTTTTAACATTTGGGTGGCCGTCATTCCGTTTCCGTCAAGATGGTGGCGATATAAAACATGACACTGAGGTGCCCTTTGCTAGTGCTATATCTGTACCAAATTTCGTTCAATTCGGTTTCACCGTGTTTGAATTGATAGGGGGAATCGATTTTGACACAAAGATGGCCGCCATCCACAAACTATTAGGCTAATGACCTATTAATTTGGTCAAAGGATGCTTCGTCCATAAAGGTATGTTGTTGCAAAATTTGGTAGAGATCGGATGATTAGGTTAGTCGTAATTTGATTTAAGCTTTGAACATTTGTGTGGCCGCCATTACGTTTCCGTCAAGATGGCGGCGATATAAAACATGACACTGAGGTGCCCTTTGCTAGTACTATCTCTGTACCAAATTTCGTTCCATTCGGTTTCACCGTGTTCGAATTAATAGGGGGAATCCATTTTGACACAAAGATGGCCGCCATCCGCAAACTATTAGTCTGATGACCTATTCGTTTGGTCAAAGGATGCTCCCCCCATGAAGGTATGTTGTTGCAAAATTTGGTACATATCGGATGATTAGGTTAGTCGTAATTTGATATAAGCTTTGAACATTTGTGTGGCCGCCATTACGTTTCCATCAAGATGGCGGCGATATAAATCATGACACTGAGGTGTCCTTTGCTAGAGCTACCTTTGTACCAAATTTCATTCAATTCGCGTTCACCGTGTTCGAATTGATGGGGGGACAGACATTCAGAGTACACACACTCACACACACACACACACACAGACTCACACACTCACATACACACACACACACAGACAGACACACTTTTTTTCGCCCTGTGTTGATCTCATAAGTCTACTTTCATTTTTTGCAAAAATCGAAAGTAGGCTAAAAATAGATGGTTCTAATGATGTCATGCTCTAGACTACCAATGGAAACAAAGCTCCAATTTTCAAAATGGTTATGCCTAGTGTTAACTAACGTAAGTTTCCCCAATACTATCAAGAGTGGCTACCACTTTCGCCACCTCACTTTGGCAGTGACGGTATGAAAGCACGTTTTGGAGATATTTTTATACATTGCAACACCGATAGTGGATTTCAACCCCAAAAATGAGGTTTTCTTTGCTGACTGGTAGGTCGCTTAAGGTCGTGCTTACAATATTGGGTCATTTACTGTCTGTACTATACATTCGTCTACTTTTGCGCCGTTTTGCCTTACGGGTTCGTTCTTTGTGCTGTGAAATGCCGTATATTTTTAGCCTACTTTTCACATTTTGCAAAAATGAGGAAAAAGTAGACTTATGAGATCGGGCAAATGTGTGTCTGTCTGTCCTTCTGTCTGTCTGTCTGTCCTTCTGTCTGTCTGTCTGGCTGGCTGTGTGTGTGTCCCCACTTACAACTCCTAAACGGCTGCAGCAATCGAAACAAAATTTGGTAGGAGTAAAGATCTATACCTGAATATCTCACGGCCATATTTGAAAATGATGTCAGTGCTACCAACTGCTGAAATATCGCAATTGAAATTTGAGCTACATGTTGGATATCTTGGAAGATATGAATGGGAGCTATTTCAAAATTGGCACACGTATAGATAATAATATTACAGTTTAATTTCCAGGAGGCCATACATGGCAGTGTTGCCAAAATTATTATAAGCCTGCTGATAAGTCCAAATTTTAAGTGCATATAACTTCCACACCATCAATTGGATTTTAACCAAATTTCGTATGTGCTATGTGTATATAAACAGATATGACTGAGCGTATTCTTAAGGGCCACCAGGGCTGCCAACTGTCAATAAATGCTCTCAATTTTTAAAATCCAAATACCCATATATCAGAAAGTATGCAAGCCGACAGCTTGAAACTATGCACACGTATAGTACCTGACATTTTATATTAATTTGGAGTAACTTATATACGTCAGTGCCACCAACATGATTTTAAGCCTGCTGAGAGTTCCAAATTTAAATACATGTATCTTCTACACTATCATTTGGATTTCAACCAATTTTCGTATGTGCTATGTGTACCATAACAGATTATGACTATGCCGATTCTTAAGAGTAACCAGGGCTGCCAACTGTTAATAAAAACCGTCTCTATTGTTGTTACCCTAATATCAATATGTCGGAAAGTATGCAAGCCAATAGCTCTAAACTTTGCACACGTATAGTACCTGGCATTGTAGATAAATTTGGAGTTACTAACATAGGCCTACGCCAGTGTTGCCAACATGATTCTAAGCCTGCTGATAGGTCCAATTTAAAAATGCATGTAACTTATTGACTAATGGATTTCATTCAAAATTGACACAACAATAGATCATATTATTTCAGATCATTTCTGACCAATACATGTATGTCATTGTTGCCAACATGATTTTACGCACGCTGTTAGATCCAATGTTTATCTGCATGTAACGTCCATGCAATCCATTGGACTTCAACCAAATTTTGTATTCTGTACCTTAAGTGATGGAACTAAGAATATATTCAGTCACCAGGGCTGCCAACTGTAGTTCTCTATTAGGCTACATTATGCCAGGTATACAGTATTTCGAACAAATTAGAAATTTCGATATTACCAACTTAATTTCGTCAGTATTCTAGATATATCCAATTAGATTAATCATTGGCGTGAATCTTAAATTTTAAGACAAGTAGGCTCTTTAGTTCGTCACGGAACTTCTTGTTATTCTTAAGGTGTGCAATAGTACGGTGGCTCATTTTTTGTGAACAGAGCAATTATTGCTACAAATGAACAGCAATCTACCATTGTTGTAGATACTTAACCTGTAGTGTTAAATCTTCTACGATCGAAGCAATTTATAGGCTAACAGTTAAATTGTTCTGCGGTGTTTTTGTGCCGTTATCAAAGCGAATGAGATTCGCACTCTCAATCGAATGTGGACAGCAGATCAGTTGAGACAAAATGGTGATTGAATACTGATATACTTTGTAATGTTGTACAGGGGCATAAAACACGGGGGCGGGGGAGTTGGGGAGGGGTCAGGGGGGGGGGGACATTGCCCCCCTCAAGTTTTAGGTGCAAGACAACATTTTTAAGTAGCCTACCCTCAGAAAAAGTAAAATAACCAGAAAGTATTCTATAAACGATTTAATACTACGTTAGGCGGAAAATGGGAAAAGCCATCTTGCCTTGCTTAGTCGAAATTTCTTTATTCTATCGAACAAACAGGCTGTTTTTGCTCTCTCTGCCGATTCCCGCCGAGGCGCCAACCCAGCCGAGACCGAGAGCCGACGCGCTTTGAGTTTTGACCACTTAACACGACGATCCGAAAAGGTACATTTTTTAACTATCATTTCTGAGCCCTGGTTTAAAACTGAGGTAAGGTACTGGGACACACAAAATCATTACTCATGCCCGCAAAAAACAGCGTACGCGTCGGTTTTTGAAATAAACTAAGTAAAATAACATGACTCTTCCCTCACGCATCTCGCGTTTTAAGCACACGCTACGCATGCGCCCTGCGTTGCGCCGACAAGGTTCGAAAAGCTTTGAAAAATGTCAATTTCATATTATTACAAAAATTAAAGTATCCTTTAATGAAACACTGTTTTAATTATTTAGCACCTCGTATACGGTTCTATATTTGCCTTCTACAGTCAAGTATCAAAATCTCAAAAATTATTGTTAGGCCATAATGTTTATCAAAACGTGTGATTTCCTTAAACTTAGCTTGGCATCCGAAGGGTTCATTAGAAATAATGAATAAAATTAACGTTTTTTTTTTAAATGTAGCGTTAGGCCTATATTACCGTGTTATGTCAAGCTTTAAAGTCTAAAACCAAAAGAAGTTCTTTCTGGTAGGTAGGCAACCGCAGTTTATAAATTTGACCCTCCCCCCAAGTTTGCGAGGAGTTTTACGCCCCTGATGTTGTAGCTATATGATTCCAATGAAATCTTCTTGCAAGGCAATTTTCGATGCGCAACATGTAGCCTACTTATATGAGCGGAGAAGCTAATTTAATCGTAATGTAACTAGCGGACCCTTGTGAGAACTTTCGCACAATGGGTTGTGTGCGCCCCATGTATACAGACTACACGCCTGGCTCCAGTGTTATGCGGGCTGTACGCGACACGGTTCTGTGCTTTATTTAAAAGCACTTTATAAACAAATATATTTGCGTTGACTTATCAAGAAATGCAAGATTTTTCCTGTATTATTGAGACGATTTGGAAGATTTTGGTACAAAACACACCTTCCAACTCCCTCTGGTTTAGGAGCTTGAGTTTTGTGAAACATACACCTTAGCGTATTATATAATGAGATTGGGCTTATACTCGTATTGACCGACTGAAAGTTACAATTCATTATAGATCAATTGGCTGATAAAGCCAACGTTCAAGGGGGCATTGATAATGATGTGCTTCTGAAAGAAGAAAATTACAGAACAGACATTGGCTGGCTCTTAACTCAAGGAACATTTATGCGAAATTCATAAGTACGAATGTACCTAGTTAAACGATCCTGCGATGTTTGTGTCGTTATCAATGCGACTAAGTAAGAAGTACGTGATTTAGTGAGTTTTATATATTTTACTTAACGGTCAGCAATAATCAAATGTAATGTTTTCTTTCTAAAACGAAAATTTGCTAAAACCATGGGCGTCACAAGTACTGTACGAGTAACGTACAATAAGCATTTATAATTTCGCACAAAATCCATTATGCTAAGAAGAGCAATGTGAAGTATTCCTGATAGCTTGTGAAGAAGAGGAGAAACGTGATGGATCCTCTGTAACGGCCACTACAATCTAGATATTTGAAAACAGTGCTATTTGAATTATTAGACAGATTCATTATGTAGGGATTTTTCCACAGTTTAATTTAACTCAGTAATTTGGAAATATCTGAAAATATGTCATCCAGCTATTTAGAAAATAGACGAACTGGATTTACATTAGCATATTAATGAACTGCTTGATTTTTATATTATTGTCGATACTGTAACGTAATCTTGATTACGGTACAAATTATTATTATTATTATTATTTTTAATATCATTGTGTAATTATTATTATTATTATTGAAATATCAAAGTTATATCGTTTTATTCACCCATTAATATCAAGGGAGGGGCCATACCATATTCACGTCATTACCATAGTCATATATAATATTGTCAAGTGCTTAGATTAAGAAACAGGGTTTTTATAGAGGTCTAGGGCTGTTTTATTAGTTAAATTGTAAAGACAGGACGGGCATGGTTGGAAGAAGTTACGGACGGTGAAGCAACATATTGCAAGAAAATGTATTTCTGGAACGAAGCCACGCTGACTGGAGACAAGGGCTTGGAGAAAGATTTCGGCGGAATTATATATGCGCAACGAGAGGAATAGCGGGTTCTGAGTGGAATATTTGAAGTACGCGGGCCTGTATTCCCGCTCGGAGAAGTTTTAGCGTCGCTTGAGGACTGAGAAATGCTTTGCTATAATTGGTCTGATGGGTCGCGGGCAAATTTATGCCGCGAAACATCGGGACCATTCAGAGTGTATAAAAGCCCAGCGCGACTTCAGCACTGGCTATTCTATAGATTCTATTCTGTCATTCACATATTCGATCACGCACTCACTCACTGACTTTGTGAGTCGTAGACTCTGCCAGTCCCTCAGTAAGATGGGACTTAGTGAATTCAATTAGCCTGGTTTGTTCAAATTTGCTTACCATGGTGATCAAACTCAGAAACAAGCAGCAGCAGCAGCAACAACAACAACAACAACGAGAAGAAGAAAACATATGTTTTCAAAGGTCAATAAACGTGTGTTGGCGTAAGATCTCAAATTAGACTGCAAGCAGACCAACGAGATGGACTTTGAACCACAAGGCACCAGGTATGTGGACCGAGTTATTATCAACACAGAAGATCAGCGCTAGCGAGAAGACAGTCAATATTGCCCCGCAATTAGGGAATATTAATGCACATATTGTACACAGCTCGAAACCTCAGATCAAATGTTAATAATTTTGTTGTAAATAAACCAGTATTAGTTAAAATGTCTTGTTCATTGGGAGTTGAATATATAGGATAGTTGGAATGCAAAGAGTATCTCATAGAGCAAGTTTATTGCCCTACGCTCCGATGATAGATCTTGGCTCAAGGAAGGGAGCGGCCGTGGCTAAATAAAATTTTAATGTGTTATCTTTACGATAACTGGCGCCCAGTAAATCTAAATTAATAAAGTGTATGTCGTCTATCTAGACAGGCCAATGCTAAATAAGAACGATGAGGTGGTTTTAAGGAGTCTTGAGTGTAATATCTGTAGAAACGTTATAAATGATCGCCCAACTTGTAGAGCGATATCCAACAACAAAGGTAGCCGTTACAAATGGCACAACCAATGTGGGGCTACGAAATATCGTACTGAAGTGAATGGATATTATGTATAAATCCAGTTTATTTCAAGTATGTTAAAGTTTAAAGTTGTTTTCATGTACGATATAAACGAGTACTCTTTGCATTCATTCCGAGTTTTTCAATAAAGAGGCATATATCAAGTTAGGGAACTACGGTTATAAATTAGGAGTGTTCCTTTGATGAGTTGTTTTTTGGGTAATGAGTAACAGGGATAATTTGGGGAACATAAATTTGAGAAACCGTAGTATTATAAGATCAGTTAAAATGTCGAAATTAGATGTGCAGGGTACCAATGATGAGATGTCAAAAGAAAGCGAAAATCAGGAAACTGAGGAAAATAAACAAGACGGGGCTACAAACATCCAGATTAATGAGGGGGAGAATCCTTCCTGGCTTCGAAACCTGACGATGCTGATAACAGAACAGAACAGAAACATAGATATTAAGTTAGGCGAGCAAAGTGCAAAGTTAGCTGAACAGAGTATGAAGTTAGAGGAACAAAGTAAGAAATTTGACGTGCGTAGTGATCAATTAGAGAAATCAATAGATCTTAAGTTCACTGAGCATAGTAAGAAGCTAGATGAACAACGTAAGAAGTTTGATGAAGCTACAGAGAACTTCAATAAACAAATTAATGAAGTAGGCCGAGAATTTCACAATAAGTTAGAAAGCAGGATTAGTGAGGTGGAAGAATCATGGTCACTTAAGGTTGACGCCAGAATGCAACAAGTGTCGGAGCGAGTTGATAAAATTGACGAGGAAGTGAAAATTAAATGTAGTAAGGTTAGGGTTGACTTAGAAGGAGAAGTCAACAGTATGAAGGTCAAGTGTGATAATAATATTGCTAAAATAGGTAATTTAGAAAATAAACTAGAGAGCGATAATCAAGAAATTAGGGAAGAGGTTAACAGTAAATTTAACAGTATCAGTGATGAAGTAGCGAGTAAGACAGATAAAATGGAGGAGAAATTGCAGAGATGTCAGAAGCAAATAGCAACAAATAGCGGTAATGTACAAATAGGAAATTTAAGTAGATTTCTAACTAAAGAAGCAGATTTGCCAGTATTCACAGGCAAGGCATATAACCCAATGGAATTCTTAAAAACAGTAGAAAAGAAGTTCGCTAAAGATTTAGAAGAGGGGATCGTTCAATGGGAACGAGTACTTGAGATGCTAGATAAATCTTTTGTTAGGGATTCAAGGTCATGGTTCAGTGTGTATAAATACCAGATGACTAGTTTTAGAAAATTTAAAGAGAAGTTCATAGCCAAGTACTGGAATGAAAATGTGCAAGAAAGAGAAAGATGTAACATTATTTTTGGGAAGTACCAAAGGAGAGATGGTGTTTCGTACACAGAGTATTTCTTAGCGCATGTACTTATATGCCAGAATTTAGAAGGTTTAGAGACTGAATCACAGGTAATTAAAACATTATTAAGGCATTTTCCTGATATAATTAAAGAAGCATTCTTCATGCAGAATATTACTACTATTGACGGGTTCGAGAAGCTATTGGAAAACTTTGACTCTCTTGAAAATAGTAGGACCGAACGCAAGCCAATAAGTAGAGGAGATAATTTCGGGCAGGGTGAGAGAGAGAGGGGAAGAGAACAAGGCAGGAATGCGAATTACGAAAGACGACTTGACAATGGGGGACGCACAGCAAATACGAGGAACGAGAATTTGAACAGAGTAGGGGAAGGTACTAGGCCAGACAGACGTACAGGTCAACAACAACAATCTACATCAGGGGCAGGTAGGCCTAATTTAAACGAATAACGGGTTGCAGTGAGGTCAACAGACAGCCCGAAGTGATTGCAGTTCAATGTCCTAGGAATATTGAGTATTTAGGAGATTTTAATATAGATGTTAGAGAAGAACTGCTTTATGACCTAAATGGTGGAAATTTAGATAATGTTGAGAATGAGATTATGTCACCAGTAATTAAACTTAATGTGTGGGGTAAAGAAGTTGATGTTTTATTGGACAGTGGAAGCGAAAACTCTTGTATAAATTTAAGATTTTTGGAAGATGTAATGAGAGAAGGTATTCATGTTGATATAATTCCAGTTAAGTCCACTTTCATTGTCACAGCTGTAGGTAGTAGGTCTCAGAAAATATCTAAGCAAGTCGCAGTTCCAATTAACATTAGTGAGTTAGTTAAATTTCAGCCCTGTTTGGCAGTTCCAAATTTAGTATATCCGGTGATTCTCGGTGCGGAATGGTTATCATTATATCAAGTTAAATTAGATTTTCATTTTGGCAGGATATGTTTATTTTGGCAGGATAAAGAAGTTCAGGTTACGTATAAGGTGTCTAAGACTGACAAACAGATGAAAGTGTGTATGTTTGAGGAAGAAAGCAACGTGGTTGTGAGTGATGAGATTCCTGAAGTAAATGAGGTAGACCGCGGAGATGCTAGTGAGAGCAAAGTTTTTAAGGTGTGTCAGGTTGCAATGGAGTCTGAACTTGAGAGTAGGATCCATGATGCATTGTCACAGTGTAAGCTGGATGATGAGCAAGGTCATCAGTTACATGAGGTATTAATAAAATATAAGGAAATTTTCAGCTCAAAACCCGGAGCAACACACTTATATGAGCATAGTTTTGTCGTTAAAGACACAAGTAGTTTCGTAGGGCCTAGGTATCCTGTCGCAACTAAATATATGAAAGCCGTCGAAGAACAGATAGAATTAATGTTGGAAAACGACATAATTGAGCCTTCAGCTAGCCATTGTTTAAATCCATTAGTTGTAGTAGCCAAGAAAGACAATTCAGTGAGACTGTGCATAGACGCCAGAATGTTAAATACTAGGGTCGAAAGCGACCAGCTGAGAACTGAAGCACTGGAGGATTTAGTTCAACGTTTTCAGGGGCGGAAGTGGTTCTCAACAGTAGATTTTAGTAGTAGTTGCTCAACGTTAGTTAGGAAATTAGGTAGGACACTAGGTAGTTATTTCAGGTATGTATTGTTGACTCATGTGATGTTATCGAGACTATTCAGTGTTTTGTTGAGAGGTAGGAAGTACATGGAAGTTTGTAGCAACGATTGTTACGTAAGCCGTTGCCATCTTGTGCATTGGAAGGGAAAATGTCAAAGCTGTTTTTATTGTTTACTGGACCTTATGTCGTTTCGAAGAGGATAGGAAAGAATGCCTACTTATTGAAAGATCAGGAAAATTGTGTCATTGGTACATATAACATTTTCAATCTGAGGAAATATCATAGAAAAGAGCAAGTGCTGCAAGAAGGGCAGACTGCCGTGTGTTTATAATTAGAGTCGTGTCGTGGCTCTAAGGAATTGGTGGAAGTGAGATAAATCACTTGTGTTGCGTGAAACAAGAAGCAATATATATTGTGTTCTGTTATTGTAAGGGACTACAAGAACAAATGTAGCATGTAAATCCTGTATGACTGCACAGGACAATCAGAATGTTTATGTAACATTGCAAGAAGAGTGCAGATCAATCAAGGAAAATGAAAAGGGTATAATCATTATGTATGTAATTTGAAGGGTCATATATGTATATTCAGTGTATTTCCTGTTAAGTTTTAAAGGGAAGATTTGTGATTTCATCATTCATTACATTCTTTATGAAACCATGGGGACGTTTTGTAACGTAATCTTGATTACGGTACAAATTATTATTATTATTATTATTTTTAATATCATTGTGTAATTATTATTATTATTATTATTGAAATATCAAAGTTATATCGTTTTATTCACCCATTAATATCAAGGGAGGGGCCATACCATATTCACGTCATTACCATAGTCATATATAATATTGTCAAGTGCTTAGATTAAGAAACAGGGTTTTTATAGAGGTCTAGGGCTGTTTTATTAGTTAAATTGTAAAGACAGGACGGGCATGGTTGGAAGAAGTTACGGACGGTGAAGCAACATATTGCAAGAAAATGTATTTCTGGAACGAAGCCACGCTGACTGGAGACAAGGGCTTGGAGAAAGATTTCGGCGGAATTATATATGCGCAACGAGAGGAATAGCGGGTTCTGAGTGGAATATTTGAAGTACGCGGGCCTGTATTCCCGCTCGGAGAAGTTTTAGCGTCGCTTGAGGACTGAGAAATGCTTTGCTATAATTGGTCTGATGGGTCGCGGGCAAATTTATGCCGCGAAACATCGGGACCATTCAGAGTGTATAAAAGCCCAGCGCGACTTCAGCACTGGCTATTCTATAGATTCTATTCTGTCATTCACATATTCGATCACGCACTCACTCACTGACTTTGTGAGTCGTAGACTCTGCCAGTCCCTCAGTAAGATGGGACTTAGTGAATTCAATTAGCCTGGTTTGTTCAAATTTGCTTACCATGGTGATCAAACTCAGAAACAAGCAGCAGCAGCAGCAACAACAACAACAACAACGAGAAGAAGAAAACATATGTTTTCAAAGGTCAATAAACGTGTGTTGGCGTAAGATCTCAAATTAGACTGCAAGCAGACCAACGAGATGGACTCAGAACCACAAGGCACCAGGTATGTGGACCGAGTTATTATCAACACAGAAGATCAGCGCTAGCGAGAAGACAGTCAATATTGCCCCGCAATTAGGGAATATTAATGCGCATATTGTACACAGCTCGAAACCTCAGATCAAATGTTAATAATTTTGTTGTAAATAAACCAGTATTAGTTAAAATGTCTTGTTCATTGGGAGTTGAATATATAGGATAGTTGGAATGCAAAGAGTATCTCATAGAGCAAGTTTATTGCCCTACGCTCCGATGATAGATCTTGGCTCAAGGAAGGGAGCGGCCGTGGCTAAATAAAATTTTAATGTGTTATCTTTACGATAACTGGCGCCCAGTAAATCTAAATTAATAAAGTGTATGTCGTCTGTCTAGACAGGCCAATGCTAAATAAGAACGATGAGGTGGTTTTAAGGAGTCTTGAGTGTAATATCTGTAGAAACGTTATAAATGATCGCCCAACTTGTAGAGCGATATCCAACAACAAAGGTAGCCGTTACAATACATGGTGATACCACTACTTTTTACCTGTCTTAAGAACTGAACATTATGACAATGAATCACAAAAGAAGAAAAGCGAACTTACATGGACAAAAACTGTGAACTAAAAACAAAATATTCCTCTCAATTTTGCCATAAAGTTGCCAAAGTTTCAGAGCAATCGAATAATGAATTTCACGAAGCAAGTAAGAAATGAAACGAAAATTGGGGGAGGGGGCAATGAAATGAAAATTATAACTTGGCCCCCCTCTGGAAAAAATCCTGCGGGCGCCCATGCTGCTTTCCCCCTTTCATCTCTTACTTTCTTGTGTTTCCACCTTTTGTCTATTAATTCTAGTATATCCTGAGCGATCCGCGGTTTTCTACCTATTCTTTCTTTCCTACCAATGTTATCCTCTGCGGATTTTGTTAATTCATTCTTCAAAAGTACCCATTAGTATGCAAATTGAAGTTTATACTCTTCCTCTTCCTTTATACTCTTCTTGAATCTTGCGTTTACATCCTTCTCTTTCAGTCTGTCTATTGCCCACGTTTTTGACTTTTGACTTTTCTTCAGTTTCTTCAACTATAATCTGCATTTTATAACAACCAGATTGTGGTCGGAGTTTATGTCAGCACCGGGATATGTTTTGCAATCCGAAATCTGGTTTCGAAATCTCTGCTTGATCATAATGAAGTCGTTTTTGGCAACGCCCTGTATCCAGAATTCCATCAGCCTGCTTCCTCGATCATTCCTTTCACCTAATCCGAAATCTTCTACTATCTTCCCTTCTCTTCCATTTCCTGCCACAGTAGCCTATTCCAATCGCCCATTACTATAACATTTTCATCACCCTTGACATACCGTACATCAGAATTTCATCTATTTCTTCGTGGAACTTTTCTACATCTTCATCATCAGCTTGACTGGCAGGCATATAGACTCGTACCACTGAGGTGCACGTAGGTTTTGTGTTGATTTTAGCTACAATAATCCGTTCACTATACTGCTCATAATATTCCACCCGCTGTTTGATTTAGTGCTAATGACCGTATAGTCTCCTCACCTAAAGTCCTGTTCTTCCTGCCAGCGCATTTCACTATTCCAAACCAAATCCAACCTCAACCTATCTATTTCCCTTTCTAAGTTTTCGAACCTTCCATTGCCTAGCAGACTTGTAACATTCCACGTTCCGATCCGTAGAATGTCAGATTTCCTCTTTGACAATTCTGTGATGTTAACTCCCTCTCGAGTAGTCCCCACCCGGAGATGCGAACGGGGGACTAGCGTACCTCCGGATTGGTATTTTACAAGAGAGGAGGCCATCATCACATGTAATAGGCCTATGCATAGAGAGGTGCATACCGGTATCCTCGGGAATAGCATTTCGGCTGAAGTTTCTATATCTCATCGAGTAGTGACTAGTATTCTTGTCTGTCTCCTCGGGAATCCTGGTTCGACCACAGGCTCGGCAAAGAAATGTAATTCTGGTAGGTCTAAGCAAGGGTTGGAACGGAGTTCACTAAGCCTGGTGAGGCAGATCTGTACAAAAGAGTGTTCGACTGCTACCTTTGATATCCTAGAAATTGTCTTCCGTGGTTTCCCACTTCTACTTCAGGCGAATGTAAATAAGAACAAAATGTCTTTAAAAGCATTTAATTATGTATAGGTTTCTACTTTATTTTTTCTCGAATTCGAATTGTATTTTGTTTTTGGTATACTCGGGTATCGAACCGGACCTGTTACAACAATCCTAACCACTACACCGCGAGTCGGTGTAGTATCGGTTAACTATACCCGCCCGATATTGCTGGTATAGCATTCCACAATGAATTAAAGAATTTAATATCTCAAGAATTCTGAGAACTCTACTCGAAAATTAAATACTAAAACATTAAACTACTAGTGCAGTATATTTTTCCGCTGAGATAGTTAGTCATTGTTGTTTTAAGGGGGGAAACAGCGAGGTCATCTAGGCAACGCTGAGATAGTATCAACCTTGGATGAATGAAGAAAAGTCCTTGTGGAATTAACATGAGCGCTATGTGCAATTTACACGAAGTACGCTTGAAAATTGCTCACAAAGATGTTGTAACTCGCAGTATCGGTTCAGCATACCAGATTTTGCTGAGATCGTTACTTGGCGGATTGTAGGCAAATATTTACTAGACGTATTTAAAGGAAATAGTCAATGTTAGTGTCACCAACATAATTTAATTAAATTTTCTAGAAGTCACAAATATTCCCTGTAATAACAAAGACATTGGGGGTGCATTCCATCATTTTTATTTTCAACTTTTGCGAGATATCACGTGATCATCGGAGACATTGTACAAGTGACAGTGGTAGCGGCTTGATCTACCAATTGACCCTTGAATTCAACTGTCAACTAAAATTTGACGGGCCTGTCTACGCATTACAAAGAGAATTTACATGATATATCGCAAAGATAGCCGTATTTATTTATTTATTCTGTTTGTCTTTTTTTAGTAGTAAGGTAATACCTTATAGCGCTCCCTCGTTAATGGCACCCAGGGTGATTGCCCCACTCGCCCATGTTCGTGACAGCACTGGTGCCAGGCAGATATTCTTCTTCTGCAGTTCCAAAGTCCGAATTAGTTTTCTTTTGACAGTGAACAATGACAAGGAGCCTAGATAGTCTACCAGGAAGAAGGAGGGATGACATCCAGCACCAAGCGGGAAGGAAGAACTGATTCGGATTGCCCAGCAGAGGTTGACATGGAAAGCAAAGGAAGAGGCCTGTGCATAGGAGTGGACATCAAAAGGATAAAGAAGAAAAGAAGATAAACTATATTCACATGAATGGTAATGGACAACGGCGACATCAACCACCGGCGTAAGACACTTACAAAATGCATTCGAATTGGGAAATGGTAAAAATGTACCATAAAGGCCATAAAATTGAACAACAGTGTACAGTTTACGATTCCGGTCTTGGGTTCATAACCTCACCATGAATTGCCTCTATTTCAGCTAGAGGCTGCCCTGCCAGCAGGCGCAGTTGCTCCAGTCATGCCCGTCTTGCGGCGTCACTGGTAAGGGAACTGGTGTCCATTTGCAAGAAAAAAGAACGGAACGGAACCCAGGAAGTTTCACTCTAACAGTCTCCTGCGTTTCATGTAAGTTTTTCATTAATTCTTTACGAGAGGGTTTCCTTCCTTTATATCACTTTCACAAGGCTAAATATTGAATATATATATATATAATTTGATTCACATACCTTCTGGGAGCTTGTGGGAGTTCATTTTCAATTTGCATCGGCATTGCTGCACTGGAAATAATTACTTTTACTACCGATAACAGTTATTTCTTACGAGATTCCGCACCATCTTACATTCACGTCACACGTTACGTCATACCCGTTGTCAATGTTGCCAACATGTCCAATACAAAATACACCACACGACATAAAATAAAAGGCAAAACTATTGGCCTGGATAAAGAAAGATTATTGATGCGTGACTTCCCCCACTGTGCGTGACAAAAACCAGGGTTGTTATCTATTAGCTAACGCGGCCCGCGCTATCTATCCACCATTGGTCTGGACGAAAATATTGGTCTAGGCTAGGGGTTCTCAACCTGTGGTACGCGTACCCCCGGGGGTACGCGAAACATTTCAGGGGGTACGCGGCAGGCCACCCTTCTACTCGATCCACATGCGCAGTGTGCTTCGTGCCATGACTACTGTGTGAGTTATTTACGGCGCGTGTATTTGAACTCCACAAAGAATTGCATCTTTTCTTTACCGAGCACAATTCTAATTTTATAATCAGTACTCAATGACTTTGGTTGGC
Source organism: Meconema thalassinum (assembly GCA_946902985.2). Classification (NCBI taxonomy): domain Eukaryota; kingdom Metazoa; phylum Arthropoda; class Insecta; order Orthoptera; family Tettigoniidae; genus Meconema; species Meconema thalassinum. The sequence goes on from OX336388.2 coordinate 2,006,690,290, forward strand.
TCTTAAAATTGGCCTATTTAAGTGATATTTTTGAAGAACTGAACATTTGGAATACGTGTATGCAAGGTAGTGTTTCTGATATGTTCTATGTTGAAATGAAAACTAACGCAATGATTGCAAAAATCACCCTTTGGGAAAAGGAACTGAAAAACAACTATATTTTGTTTCATTAAAATATCTTTCCTTACAAAATTACAAAGGTTAAACCATACTAACTAAATAGGCCACCTTTTACATTTTTTAATAACCATTATTACTACCTAAGAAAGTTTAGTAGGGGGTACGCAGGATGTTTAATTTTTTAAAGGGGTACGATGGTTGAAAAAAGTTGAGAACCCCTGGTCTAGGCAAAACCATTGGTCTGCCGGATGCGATATAGTACCGAATGCGTGTGGTTGGCATTACTGACTCCTTGAAATAGATGGATGCCAAAGTCGCAATTTCAACTATATAAGTAGTGATCCATCCTATTTGGGATGGCTGAGTGGGCCTCAGACAGCGGAGGAGTAAACATCTATTACTACATCATCTCCAGATATTTTCCCGACTGTTGATTCAGGTGAATTCGTTAATTTCAGTAGTTAAAAAAATTTATACAAAGGAAACCCTCTTGTGAAGTTTAACCAGTTTTTTCCTCATACTTATACCTAGTACAGTAGCCTATGTTTGTCTGCAATATCTGCATATTTAAAAAGAGCTCACCAAAATTAGAAATTTGATGTGCATAATTCAATATCCATTTTTCTGCAGCTACTGCAATTTTGTTCAGCAAGGCAATATATTTGGTGGTAATTGTCTCTCTCTCACGCTCTCCCTGTTGCAGTATGTATAATGCCATCTCACTCCTCCTTGCCACAATGTGTATAGCACCGTCTCACCCCCCTTCCGCAGAATGTATAGCCTCATCTCTCTCTCCCCTGCCACCTGGCAGTGGCACGTATGTCGAGCGATAGCTGACCTCACGCAGCTAATTAGTTTGGCCATTTCATTTCAAAAGTTACAAGCTGACAGCCTACGTTAAGCCAAGGCTCCATAGGATCGTTAAATTAAAGTTGCGGTGAGTTATGAAAGCTCCAGTCAATTACAAGCTTTCTAATGATATTTTGTTGTTTTACAAGCTCCCTACATTTTCTAATTTTTTTCACAGCGTTCCCATGTGACATTTTCACCAACTTTCATTTCAATATTTCAACATTTGTAGGTGATAATTTATTACCGAACTAGCACAACCCATGGGCCGTGTAGCTAAAAGTCGCAAATTATGCTGCATTTTTGTTTATATTCCCTTCTCCCTGAGGGTTACTGCATGTCGCGAAATGCCCATGTGGTCCAGAAACCGCCCTGTATCTCAGAGATAGAAATGCATGTTCTTGAATTTACACAGGTGTGTAAAGAATAAATTTGGAGGTCATTTGCTTTTCTTTGAAACATTTTTTACTGGCACACAGGTGACAACTGTTTAATAGTCTGCTTATTCCCTAGTTTATTATTTTCTTTTTTGATCGTTTCGGTCACTTAAGACCATGGTTAACTTTTGAGGGGCTCAATGGAAGAAGTATACATTCGAACTGCAGCACATTTGGAGTTTTTATTAAACTGTGAAGGCCTAAAGCATGAAACTGTAAATGATGGGTGATGTGACTATAATAATAATTATCTTCTTCTTCTTAGCATTTTCCCGCTGAATTGCAGGGTCTGCTGTTCTGCACTTTCTATTCCACTTGATGCGGTCTTGTGCATCTTCGGGAGAGACTTAAGCCACATCCTCCCGCAGTGTGTCAAGCCAGCGCTTCCTTGGTCACCCTCGTGGTCTGTGGCCCTCAGGACTGATGCATGTCATGGAAATGAAGATGCTCCGCTGGCCAATAGGACACACAAGACTGGACCACATCAGAAATGAAGATGTTCGAATGGCATTTGGTGTGGCCCCAATCCCTGAGAAGATGAGAGAAAACTGTTTGCGATGGTATGGCCACGTACTGCGCAAAAGCGGTTCTTCCGATGAGAGAAGAGCCTTAAACAGCTAATGTTCATGTCTCCTTGTGGCTGGCCACCATAATAATAATAATAATAATAATAATAATAATAATAATAATAATAATAAAATAATAATAATAATAATAACAAAATATTATTAACCTTCATTTAATTAGAATAAAACAATAAATTTAATAATGACACTGATACGATATTAAACAGTCTACAATATGAATCCCAGTGCATTACTGTAGCCTATATTTTCAACATATGAACCACGGTTTTCATCGACATCTGACCGATGGTGGCTTGGTGCAGACGACGTACATATTTCATTCGACCTAGTGGTGTAGCGACTTGAGTTATTGACTGACGGCCCCGTAGGTACGGGTTCGATTCCCGGCTCTGGCAAGAAATGTTAATTCTGGTGTGATGCAAACAAGAATAGAGGAGGGTTCGATTCCCACCTCAGCTATCCCGGAAGTGATTTTCCATAGTTTCCCCACTTCTACTCCAGGTGAATGCTGGGTTGGTTCCTTACTTAAGGCTACGGCCTTCTCCTTCCCAATCCTATCCCCAGTTTAAAACTCTCACACTACTACAGCCATTACAATAAGGCAGGTTATCACACAAGTTCTGCACACACCCAAATACACAGGGCTATGACCACTATGTCGCAGCCCCTAAAATAAGCAACAACAACAATATATTTCATTAGAGTTATACTATTATAATTTGCCTACCATTAGAACACTTTGTTGACAATATTATGCCATGTATGGCAATGGACAGTATACGTTTACTTTTCTCGCTGTAGGCTTATCGCGATCTCTGCAACCATGTCACTGTAATGCACGTTATGTTTGTTCTTCGTTAAACAAAATTGAGATGCTTTCCTGGTATCAAGTTTGCTCTTGTCCTCGACCAGCATTTTTGCTTGATGAACTTCTAAAGTAAGTGAGATATTGAAAATCTTCAGTCTTCAGGTCAATAACTTTCAATTGTTTCTTCACAAGACTCATCCTTATCAAAACGCCTACTGTTCAGAAATGTAACGTATTGTGTTTTCCTTTTAACATATTTTATATTTCATCCACTCCCGAACATTATTTTTAGCCTACTTTTCACATTTTGCAAAAATTAGGAAAAAGTAGACTTATGAGATCGGGCAAATGTGTGTCTGTCTGTCCTTCTGTCTGTCTGTCTGACCTTCTGTCTGTCTGGCTGTGTGTGTGTCCCCCCCTATCAACTCCTAAACGGCTGCAGCAATCGAAACAAAATTTGGTAGGAGTAAATATCTATACCTGAATATCTCACGGCCATATTTGAAAATGATGTCAGTGCTACCAACTGCTGAAAAATCGCAATTGAAATTTGAGCTCTATGTTGGATATCTCGGAAGGTATGAATGGGAGCTATTTGAAAATTGGCACACGTATAGATAATAATATTGCAGTTTAATTTCCAGGAGGCCATACATGGCAGTGTTGCCAAAAGTATTATAAGCCTGCTGATAGGTCCAATATTTAAATGCATATAACTTGTACACTATCAATTGGATTTCAACCAAACTTTGTATGTGCTATGTGCACCATAACAGATACGACTATGCGTATTCTTAAGAGCAACCAGTGTTGCCAACTGTTAAAAAATGGTGTCTCTATTTTTGTTTCCCTAATATCAATATATCATAAAATATGCAAGCCAATAGCTCTAAAATTTGCACACGTATAGTACCTGACATTCTAGATTAATTTGGAGTAATTAATATACGTCAGTGCTGCCAACATGATTCTAAGCCTGCTGATAGGTCCAATTTTAAAATGCCTGTAACTTCTATACTAACAAATGGATTTCATTCAAAATTAACACAACTAGAGATCATATTATTGCAGATTATTTCTGACCAATACATGTATGTCATTATTGCCAACATAATTTTAAGCGCGCTGTTAGATCCAATGTTTAACTGCATGTAACGTCCATGCTATCCATTGGACTTCAACGAAATTTTGTATTCTGTACCTTAAGAGATGGAAACAAGAATATATTCAGTCACCAGGGCTGCCAACTGTAGTTCTCTATTAGGCTACATTATGCCAGGTATACAGTATTTCGAACTAATTAGAAATTTCTATATTACCAATTTAATTTTGTCATTATTCTAGATAGATCCATATAGATTAATCAATGGCAGGAATTTTAAATTTTAAGAAAAGTAGGCTCTTTAGTTCGTCACGGAACTTCTTGTTTATTTTTATTTTGCTTTGGAACATTACACACATCATTACAGGATCCACCCGTGTCAGGTGTTACACAGCCTATTGGGGCGTTACTTGAGCGGAGAGGCGGGCAGAGAACAGTCTAGCGTCTACTGCAGAAATTGGGATAGGGAGTTTTCCGTCAGCTTTTATGGCTTCAAGTATTCCTTCAGCTTGTTGGAGAAAGCTGCTCTTCGTTCTCGATTTTACTTCGTGTATTTTTTTCTTTCCACTCTTCCCGGTAGATCTTTTACCTCGTGTGCCTGGGCCCTAAACAAACTTCTATATTGCACATTTACCTTAGAGGCACCGGTAATATCCTCATTGTTGAAGTTGCTCATCGAGTGGTATATTATTTCCAAGTCATGTAGAAATTTAAAAAAATCTAGTTCTGCTGTTAGGCATTCGAAAGGGATAACCATAAAACATGAGACAGTGCATCCTCGACGAAAGTGAGAGAATTTCAAATAAGACTAGTTCTACATTTCGTTTCGGGATATATGATAGAAACACCCTCCAATCTGGTAGGCTAATCAAGATTTAGGTTGGGATTGAATCCTTAAGTCAGAGTCCTTCATTTAATTAAATAAAAACTCAACACATTGTCCTGTTGTAATGTATAAATTTTTAAAAGGAGATTCCCAAGCAATAAAAAGAAAGAAAGAAAGAAAGCAATTGAGAAATACGTTCATTCTACCTTAAAATGTTCACTGAAACTAAATACCTGTTCACTTCACTTAGCGCAATGCACTTCCTGTTACTTATTATTGTTATTATTATTATTATTATTATTATTATTATTATTATTAAATATAAAAAATACAGGAACCCTATTTTACCAGAGGTACATTAGGGTTGTAGACTAAAAACAAAGCAAATACAAATATTACTAACATAGTTTATAAAAAATTTTGTTGATGAAAGTGAGAAATTGTCCTAAACAGCACTGCCTCTTGAAAATATGGTACAGCGGCATTGAAAGTTCCAGATTACAGCTATTAAGGTGGCATTGTAAATAGTATATTTCCTTTTCAAAAACAGGACACTCAAATAGACTAGACCGATTGAAGCAATCCACAAAAACATGAATAGTCGTCTGTTGCTATTTTAAAACGTTCAAAATAAGACTTGACTTTTCCATGACCAGTTAAAAATTGTGTGAGGACAAAGTTTGGCTCAAATAATTTTGATAACAGTCGATTTTGTACTTCCGGGAAGAATATTTCTCTTGTTACAGATCCTTTCAGGCTACATGTCCATGCGATATTCCATTCGTGTAGTATGTAATTCCTTATCTGCCTTTTAACGTAACATATTGGAGACTTACTATATGTTATTTCAAGATGTGTCGTAGCCGCTGATTTTGCTAACTGGTCTGCTCTTTCATTACCAGCCAATCCAGTGTGTCCCCTTATCCATGATGTGCATATATGTGAGCACTCCTGAGCAGTTGCCCTGATGTACACAGCTATTGGGTTAGAATTATATTTGTCATTTATAGAATACAATGCGGATTCTGAATCACTGAAAATCCTCACTCTTTTATTGTTAGCTTTAACCCATTCTATTGCGCACTTTAAGGCCCAAAGTTTTGCCTGGAAAATTGAACAACTAGGAGAGAGCTTATACTGAGCTGCTAATATTTCACTATCATTCTCATAAACGACAAAGGCACAGCCAACACTGTCATTTCCGTCAGAGCTTGGTTCACGGGAGCCATCAGTGTAGATGAAAGAGTCATGGGTACTGAAACAATTTTTATCCAGAAGTTTATAGAATTGACTAGGAGGAGAAGATTCCAAGAAATGGCACTTTTGCTCCACGATAATGTCGAAAATCGGCATAGGAGATGTTCTGTTCTTCTTCAGTAATGTCAGCTCAGCTTTCCCTATTCCTGTTAAAAATAGTGGTTCTATTCCAGCAATTACAAGTGCTGCATCTGTAGATGTAGTGCGGTATGCTCGAGAAATTCTTAGAGCGAAACCTCTTTGGATTTGTAATAAATTAACCCGAGCCCATTTCTTTTCCAGGGTGGTACGGAAAGCGGACATGCAGTACAGAATCAAAGGTACTGTACCCAATCGTCATCATATGGAACATGTGTTCGTATCCCAGCTAACTCACGGTCTTTCGAGGTATGGGACGTTCCTGCCCTCCATACGACCACATGCTCAAGATTTGAGTCTGTCAGGTAACTACTCTACATGAAAAAAAAAATATTCCTAAATAAAACATTTAATGATAAAAATCATGGCTATACAACAAAAATACAAACAAAGGATATTCTACATTTACTTCCCACAACGAAAATCAAGGTTATTTGTGAGTCTCTTCTTAAATTAGTGCTTCACTGCACTCAAATCTATTTCTAGCATCCTATCATTGATACTCTCAGACATCTACGAGTGTCCATAGTGTTCTTCACATGGCACAATTTAACACAAACTGGAGTATCACAACACAATAGTCACAATACATCTTTAAATGACATTAATTATGCAATAATTAAACATTTTATCCGTTTTCACGGGGCATTTACTTTCATTAACATAAATTCATTATCTTATGCCTTAATTAACAAGTGTTGTGTCGTGTGAATCGTATTCCTTTTTCCCATCAATTTGAAACGCTAAAGTGGTACGTTTTCCCTTCCAAAATACACATGGATAAAAATGTTTATAGCTTCACCATACAACGATTTTCTGGGTCTGGTCGAAATATTATCGTTACAAACGTGTCATGTCATTGAAATCACCTACCCGTCTGCATAAATTAGTGTGAACTGGGCAAAATGCACTTTAAAAAGATGCCTATTTATATTTGGTGCAGCGTTCCTCCTCAGAGAATAACTGGGCCAAATATTATCCGATCACAGTGATCCAACATGGTAGTGTATTGAAACACATCATTTAATTCAATTGGCATCATCACAACAATCATATCTTAATTGCATTTCGAAATATCGAGATTCTTCAGTGTCCCACTATGCTTCTAAAATAAAGGGATCAGGTCACCAGACCTCCTCTCCAAGCGGGCAATAAAATTAGTTCCAGCTGGCCGAGCAAGATGGCCGCCATCCTCGTGGCCTTCTACCACCCCATATGGCTGCTAGCAAGGTCACGTTTGTTTACAAGTGCAGAACAATGGAGGTACCCTGAGTGTTGTCCCTAGTAATCGAGTCATTCTAATTATTTAACATCTACTTATATAGTGTAATGGGCTCAATTCGGCTCCTAATTAACATTCATGGCAGGGGATGGATCCTGTAATAGCCTTGCCGTTCTGTGGCGATACTAGTGGCTTCTGGCGCGCATCTCGATAGAGTATCCAAGTTTTCTCATCGGAGCAGCTGCTTAATAATAATAAGGAAATCTGCGTTTCCTATACGACGAACATGATTCTTACCTCTCAGGGCAGATCAATTAATACATGGGCTCACGCAGGGTCTCGAAGAGTTATCCCTCGCGGCACAATTCCTGCAAGCGGTGGATACAGACAGACTCCGTCTCACTCGCTGCGAATAATACAAGTATGCACCAAGGCGATACTGTCTCGTAGATTAGCCAACTTTTCACCTAACGTGCAAGCTATGTTTGAATGATCTCCGCAACTTATTGACGTAAATCACTTGATTCTACGTTACTTGCTCGCTGTATGCGGCTCAAACAATACTTCTCATAGATGACTCAATTATTAAAGCACTCACGCCTCTCTGCAATTACTCTTAAGCCAAAGCTTTAAGTAACTACTAAAACAAGCATCAATTTACTGGCTTACATTACCTTAATGGTTCTTAAATACAACCCTGTAGAATTTACCATATTAAATACACATTCAACACTTCAATGACACTGAAAAATTCTCATATCTCGATATATTTTACGTTACTTTCTTACTGTTTACAAAAATACAGTATCTTTACGTTAAACATGACACAATTTGCACGTACGCTAGGCTTGACACGCCTATTACTTTACTTATTACTGTTACCGATCCCAGATTATTATTATTATTAATATTTAACGTTACCGTTACTTTCATCACTATCTTAGGCCCAAATAGCCGTAAGCAAATCACCCTCCAAGCCATATTTTACCAAAATACGAGTGGTGAAAGCTCGTACATAAATGACTGTTACATCTTAGTCTTAAAGTGTTCGTTGTATGGTGAACAATTTAATTATATTAACATTTTAAATTTGTACTCACTTTTCATTTTTGCTGGGTTATTCCAGCACGCCAGCCACGAACCTACCATGATGCTGTGTTTAAGCCATCATAGTAGTTAACACACGACAACTGATCTTATACACTTCAAATATGATAATCATATTTTTATCACTGGCTTTTCTCACTTTAACACAATACATATTATTTTACCATACACATAAACACTTTTAAAATCACTGTAATCCGCACTATTTCACATGTGGATCCTTAACTGGACTCCTACTAACGCCTGACCTCAGAGATGCGATGCAGCTACGACAACCGCTGGTCTCCGTGAAAGTCTATCTTGCGTGTGCGTGCGTTCGATTCCCGTCACCTTCAATTCATATCATCTCTGCTGCAATCCTGTTCAGTTCACTGTCATGATTATTTGTGCTGCCTTCCAGGCTCCCATAACTGTAGTGATCCTGATAATAATGTGTCATTTTTAACTATGACAACACCTCCTGGTATATTCACTGTCCAAAAACATCCTGAATTAACCCTACGCTGTAGCGAATTTATACTTGCGTATGATATTGGATAATATCTGCTGTAGGTTAAATCTTACATGATTCATAATTACTATTAAGAAGCTGTATGATGCGCTTCCATTGTTCTCCCAATATACTTGAGCGTCGATACTTTAACAAATTCGCGCACTTTCTAGCGTGATCTGGCAGCGTTTTAGTTTACGTGTTGAGTCAAGAAGAACAGGAGAAGAACTGTAGAAGCACTCGAGATGAACTGGAGAAGCACTCGCGATGAACTGACTCCTCTACGCTGCTCCCCCTATATAAAGGTTTCTCGTAAAGCGTAGTCCACTGGACATTCGGGACCGACTTCTTTCTTGAAATAATGCATTTCCAGCCAAAATGACGTATAATCCTCGTTTGTCTAGGTGTGGAGGTCCCAAAATCACTCGCGTGCAAGCGATCGCTTCGGCCAATTAATTACAATTAATTGCCTTCTTCCATAGCGTCATGACGCTAGCTTGGTAAATCCCCTCGAGCTGGTCTCCAAATCATTCCTCCTGCGCGTAGGCAGTGTGTTCATAGGCTCATTTAGAGACATAGGCTTTAATTTAGGCGTGAAACCACTCCTAAATTATCTCTCCTAGAATATATTCACCTGGGTGTAAATTTTATTTCATTTCAATGCTCCAATTGGCTGCAATCAATTAATTTCTGTGGGCAACTACCCCTTCTCCGGTGTCCTGCCTTGTCCAATGGTGAACCCCAGAGTCATTAATCTCGAGCTGTCCCTGTGGTCCAGACGAAATGAGTTCCTTCGGCGTCACTAAAACACGCCCCTCTGCTGGCTGCGATTAGTCAAATGTCAAGCTGGTTGGTTTTCATGCGTCCAGGCTTCCAAAACGTACATATGCCTGCACTTTCTTACAATTATTCACTTTAAACAGCTATGATATTCACATTCTAGCCGTGAAATCATGCTATTATTATTATATGCCATTATAACTCATTGCTCTTCGGGTTCCCTATAGCTGTTCCCCCTCCGAGATCAATGGTTCGGTTCTAGGCAGACTCATGGGCCTGGTCTTCTCTGATAAGACCCGAGTTCGATGCCAATCTGCCGTGTCCCATTGGGTACAGTACAAAAGCTGCATAATATATTATTCGTAAAACATCGGAGTTCAGACCCCAAGAAGGCCTACAAGCAATCGCAAGACCTTGTAAAAGCTTGCTTGATTTCAATTTAAATCTATTTAAATGTGCTCTGAATGTCAGGTGTTTGTCAAGCACAACACCCAAATAAAGCAGTTGATCATCTAAAGTTATTTTGTGGCCATTCATAATGATGTTGGGTTTTTCCACTTTTCTTCTCCTTGTGACGAACATGGCTCCAGTCTTCGAATGATTGAATTGAAGTTTGTTCACAGAACCCCATAGAGACAAGGTGGGTAAAGCAGAGTATGTTAGATAATTCAAATTCTGCACATTATCTGATTCACTTAGGAGAAGAGCATCATCAGCATAAGCAATAACATTACACCCTGTCGGAAGAGGTAATTGTAGGAGTTCATCATGTAAGATGTTCCAAAAACCAGGGCTGCATGCTGATTCTTGGGGGCATCCCTTATTAATACTGTTACGTGCCACCCCCTAGTGGCACTTCCGTTAACTGGATTACGGTGGGTGAAAGCACAAACACAATTGTTCCTTTAAAGAAACGTATTAGCTTTATTGCGGGCCAGAAAGATACAACACACAAATAGCAAATACAAGCAATTACTATCCCACTCTAGTTTCCTCTCGTAGGGAACACCTGCCTTTCACTTGTCAAGAAGCTACAGAAGTCAATTCCTCCTAATGAGACCGGTGGCCTCGATAGAACTACCTGCAACACTTCCTAGAATACGCAAGCTACCGTTATTTACGATAGCAGGTCACTCACCACTACACTCTGCTTCGCTCTCCACTGGCTAGGGAAACAGCCCCCGGCGCTATCGCAATTCACCACACTAACCACTGCTGCACTGGAAAACACACTCGCTCAAGACACAGTGTCTCCGTAGGCATCACACTCCTTCACCCACAACTGTCGCTCAAGGTAAAAGCTCGCACTAGCTCGAAAAACACTGTTCACCCCGCTTGCCAGGTTGCTCTTATATAGCAGGCTGGTGACTCAATAAATGCTTCAAGACCCGTCCAGGATTCACGGCTTCTCGAGATTTCCATCACTGGCTGGGTCACGATTATTCTGGACCATTCCTTTTGTCCTAGTAGCCCTGTTGCGAAAGGCGCACGTAATACACTGAGGCAGAGCGCAGCCTGGGAACGGCGGTGACTCACGCGGCAGGTGACGAAACAAACTCAGAGCCGTAACACCACCCCCTTCCTAAAAGACTGATTGTCCCGATCAATCATTGGTCCGTCTGAGTCCCTCCGTAGGCAGCCAGGCGATCTCGATGCACGATCTTCATCTTCGCCCTCGGGCCCCGCTGGATCCTGTAGACGACATCGTTGATCCGTTTCACGACTCGGTACGGGCCCTCCCAGGACTTCTGCAGTTTGGGTGACAGGCCTTTCTTCCGTAATGAGTTGAAGAGCCAGACCAGGTCGTCCTCGTGGAATCCACCGGCATCCGTCTGCTGGTCGTATCGGGTCTTCATTCAGTCGGTCTCGATCCCGTCGGACTGAGGGTGAAGCGGCGTCGTCCTTGTCTTCCGGATTCCCAGCAGCTGGCATAGGTTCTGGAACACCTGCGACTCGAAATTCCTCCCTTGGTCGGAGTGCAGCTCCAGGAGTACTCCATACCGGCTGACGAATTCCTTCACCAGGGTCTCTGCGATCGTCGTGGCTTCTTGGTTAGGGAGCGCATACACCTCCGGCCATTTGGTGAAGTAGTCGCTGACGACCAATATGTAGCGGTTTCCTGCCTCGCTCAACGGGAATGGCCCAGCAACATCGATGGCCACTCTCTCCATGGGGCCGCCCACGTTGTAGGTCTTCAGTGGACCCCGTCGTCTTTGTCCTGGTCCCTTGCTGGCTGCGCATACGTGGCACCTCGTGCAGTGGTTCTCCATGACTGCTCGGCATCCGATCCAGTAAAACCGCTCTCTCAGCTTCTCCATGGTCTTCCTTATCCCTAGGTGTCCACCAGATGATCCTCCATGGACTTCCTTCAGGACTTCCTCCGTCATAGCCTTTGGTACGACGACTTGCTCCCGAGATGTCTTCCCGTCGGTGCTCTCCCAGGTCCGGCAGATGAGGCCATCCCTTACAATCAGCGAGTCCCACTGCGCCCAGTAGGACTTTAACTTTGGACTGCAGTCGCTCACAATGTTCCACCCGGGTCTGGGAACACAGGCCCCCTTCCATTCGGCTGTCAGTCCCAGGTCATCATCTTCAACTTGTGCCCGCGTGAAAGATTCGCGGCTCCAGCTCCCCTGAAGTTCCAAGGTAGTCCTTCGGCACTGTATCCCGGTGTTCTCCTCCCTTCTGGTACAGAAGGTGCAGTCTTCGGGGTACGGTCTTCGTGACAGGGCGTCGGCGTTAGAATGCAGTTGGCCTTTCCTGTGCTGGATCTCAAAGTTGTACTGTTGAAACCTCTCTAACCACCGCGCGAGTTGACCCTCGGGCTGCCTGAAGTTCAGGAGCCACCGCAGGGATGCATGGTCGGTCCTGATGAGAAATTCTTGCCCGTACAGGTACTTGTGGAAGTGTTCAATGGTCTTCACGATGGCGAGCAGCTCCTTCCAGGTGACGCAGTAGTTCCTTTCTGGCTTTGACAAGGCTTTGCTGAAGTAGGCCACTACTCTCTCCCCGCCGTCCACAACTTGCTACAGGATTCCCCCTATACCAAAGTCGCTGGCATCGGTATCGACGATGAGCCTTGTTCCAGGTCTGGGTTAGGCCAGAATAGGTGTGGTGCACAGAGCCTGCTTGAGTTGTTCGAAACCACTGTGGCATTCTGCTGTCCACGTGAAGAGTTGGTCCTTCTCAGTCAGTCGATGCAGTGGTTTGGCGATGTCGGCGAATTCTCTCACGAAGCGACGGTAATAAGTGCAGAGTCCCAGAAAGCTTCGTAGTTGGGACTTGTCCTTCGGAACTGGCCACTCCCTCTCAGCTGCGGTCTTTTCTGGGTCGGTGCGCACCCCTTCCTCGGAGACAATATGCCCAAGGTACTGGACCTGCTTCTGGAAAAGCTGACACTTCTTGGGGCTCAACTTCAGCTGGGCAGCCCGTAGCTTCATCAAGATCTCCTTCAGGTTGCTGTAGTGCTCCTCGAAGCTTCTTCCCAGAACGATGACGTCTTCTAGGTAGACCAGGCAGGTCTTCCAGTATAGTCCTCTCAGAATGGACTCCATTAACCTTTCGAAGGTCGTAGGGGCGTTGCACAGACCGAATGGCTTGACGGTGAACTGCCAGAGCCCGCTGCCCACAGAGAACGACGTTTTCTCGCGGTCCTTAAGGCGGACCTCCACCTGCCAGTAGCCACTCTTCAAATCCAAGGTGGAGAACCATCTTGATCCCGATATGGTGTCCAGCGTGTCGTCGATCCGGAGTAGAGGTTAGCTGTCCTTCTTCGTGACGTCGTTCGCCCGCCTGTAGTCCACGCAGAACCTGGTGGAACCGTCCTTCTTCTTCACTAGCACGACCGGATAACTCCAAGGACTATGTGATGGCTCGATCACCCTTTGCTCCTTCATCTCTTCTACCATCCGGTCGACTTAGGCTTGCTTGGCGAGTGGGACACGTCGGAATGGGGCCCTAATCGGTGCGCTGATCCCAACGTCGATTCTGTGCTGGACCAAGCTTGTCCTGCCGAAGTCTTTGCTCCCTATGGAGAAGAAATCCTGGAATTCGTGTAGCAGGTCCCGAAGTTGGCGTGATTGTTCCTCGTCTAAATGGTCCTGGGATCCTTGGTACAGCTTCTGTAGTTCTTCTGGCAGTGCGCGTCTTCTTCTTCTGTTGTCCGTCTGCAGGTGTCCGTCCGTCGTGTCTGTGATGCGGGCAATCCAGGCAACGGGCTCGCAGACTCCTAGGTTGGTGTCCCGGTGAACCGTAATGTCGTAGTCGTTCAGGTTGGACAGGCGGACGTACAGCCGAGACGCCGTGTTGATGAGAGTCTTGGCAGTTAGCAATCCTTTTGTCTGGGTGTCCTCATATTTCGGCTCGACGATAGCCGCCACTCCCTCAGCAGTTCCGTCGACAATTATGGCAGCGCTGACCTCCGTTTTGGCGGGAACGATGACGTCCTCTCTCAGCCTAACTCGTCGTGCGGTGACGGCCTCGTGTGCTGGTTGCAAAGCAAGTTCCTCACCTCCGAAGTGCAGAGTGTTGGTACTCAGTTCCAAGATGATGATTTTCTGGTCCAGGAAGTCCAGTCCGATGATCACTTCGTTTGATACATCAGCCACGAGCACTGGATGCTTCACCGCCCGTAGACCAATGACGAACTCCAGAGATGCTTCGCCATGTACCGGTGAAGTCTCTCCAGTCGCGGTTATTAGATGGAGGTTCCTTTGTGTGGGTTGCACTCTCCACCTCGGGATCACGGTGGGATTGACGATGGTCCTCGACGCTCCCGTGTCGATCAACATGAGCCAGCTCACTCCGTTGACGACTCTGTCGACCATCGGGCTGCTATTATCCCTCCGTTACTGCGTCACACGAACTTGGACTGCCGGGGCTTGACGACTGTCACAAGCCGACCTTTGCCCTCCAAGGCTGGCTGATACATGCTTTCCTGGGCCGCGCGGTTTCCCTACGACTGACTGTCCCGACGGAAACCCTTGGCGGCGGCGATCACCGCAGTCCTTGCTCAGGTGGCCTCTCTTACGGCAGGACCAGCAGGTCGGTAGTCCACTTCCGGGCCGCCTCTCCGGATGTCCTTCGGCTACGTTTTTGTTGGTGGTACTGCGACTCTTGAAGAATCGGCCTAGCGCTCTTTATCAGTTCATCGGCCAGGGGCTTGGTCTCGTCGGCTTTGGCTGGTTCGTCGACGTCCACCTAACGCACCCGCGCGTGCATTCTAGATACCTGCTTTGCCGTCTCGAACTCAAGTGCGTGGCTCAGCTCATCTGCAAGTGTCTTATTGCGCGCAAGTCGCAGTGCCAGTTGAGTATCCGAGTCCTGTAGTCGGTCAATGAAGGTTTGCGTCGCAATCTGCTCCAAAAAGTCGGCCGGCGCTGTTGGATAGGCAAGCCTTACGAGGCGTGCGATGTCCATCTCGAACTCCTGCATGGTTTCCGCGTTCTTTTGTACCCGGGTCCGGAGCTGCATCTGGTAGGCCTGCTGAAGATGGCTATCTCCATATCGGGACTCCATATGGGCGATTAGTGAAGCGTAGTCCTCGGATCCAGTCGGGATGGCCTGAAGGACGTTAAGGGCGTCCTCTCTCAGCGCTACAATGAGAGCTGTAGCCTTTTCCGTGCTGTTCCAGTTGTTTATGGAACAGGCTGCCTCGAACTGACGTAAATAGGTGCTCCACGGGACCTTTCCATCTGTCCCGTTCCTGATATTCCCGGTGTACCTGTGGACGAGCGTCGGTCCAGCTCAGCAACTTCCTCTTGAAGAGCGTTGAATCTCGCTTCCATCCCCGTCGGCGGGAGGGTGTTGGCTCAGCTCAGCAATTTCCTTTTGTAAAGCGTTGAATTTCTCTTCCACCCCCGTCAGTGGACGTTGGCACAGCTCGGCAACTTCCTTTTGTAAGGCGTTGAATTTTTCCTCCACCCCCATCAGTGGGCGTCGGTGCAGCTCGACAACTTCCACTTGTAAGGCGTCGAACTTCTTTTCCACTGCCGTGACTTCCTCACGCAGACCCAGTTCTAATTTCTTCAGGTCCTGTGCTAACTTATTCTGACCGTCTTCCATCTTCTTCTGGCCGTCCTCTATCATCTTCAGGTCCTCCGCTAGCTTATTTTGACCGTCATCCATCTTCTTCTGGCCGTCTTCTAGCTTCATCTGGCCGTCTTCTAGTTTGGCAGTTAGGTCTTTGGTTAAATTCTTCTGGCCGTCTTCTAACTTGGTTTCCATGCCACTTAACTTTTCTAGCAATGCTGCCAATTGCGCTTCCATTTTAGTTGTTTGTCTTGTAAAGGGCATGCACTCACAGGAAAATTAGAGAAAAAGGACCTGCTCGGGTTTTGAAACCAGGACCGTCAGGTGTTGTGCTTGTGCTTGAGTTCGTAATCCCGCTTCTGACACCAGTTGTTACGTGTCACCCCCTAGTGGCACTTCCGTTAACTGGATTACGGTGGTGAAAGCACAAACACAATTATTCCTTTAAGGAAACGTATTAGCTTTATTGCGGGCCTGAGAGATACACCCCACAAATAGCAAATACAAGCAATTACTATCCCACTCTAGTTTCCTCTCGTAGGGAACACTTGCCTTTCACTTGTCAAGAAGCCACAGAAGTCAATTCCTCCTAATGAGACCGGTGGCCTCGATAGAACTACCTGCAACACTTCCTAGAATACGCAAGCTACCGTTATTTACGATAGCCGGTCACTCACCACTACACTCTGCTTCGCTGTCCGCTGGCTAGGGAAACAGTCCCCGGTGCTTTCGCAATTCATCACACTAACCTCTGCTGCACTGGAAAACACACTCGCTCAAGACACAGTTTCTCCGTAGGCTTCACACTCCTTCACCCTCAACTGTCGTTCAAGGAAAAAGCTCGCACTAGCTCGATAAACACTGTTCACCCCGCTTGCCAGGTCGCTCTTATATAGCAGGCTCGTGACTCAATAAATGCTTCTAGATCCGTCCAGGATTCACGGCTTCTCGAGATTTCCATCAATGGCTGACTCACGAATATTCTGGACCATCCCTTTTGTCCTAGTAGCCCTGTTGCGTAAGGCGCACGTAATACACTGAGGCAGAGCGCAGCCCGGGGTCGGCGGTGACTCACGCGGCAGGCGACAAAACAAACTCACAGCCGTAACAATACTTCTTGTAGAAATCGCAGTTCCGATCCGAAGTTTCACTTTTTTTGGCTAAAGTAGGCTTGTATTAAACTATACAAATTCTTTGGGCATTGTTTTCCTTTTAACTGTGATAACATTTTAGGCCACCAAGTATTATCGAAAGCGCCTGAAATATCCAAAGACACAAATACGGCCACCTTTTTCATTGAGAATATGTTGCGAATCCAATCAACCACATAAAGTACAGCATCTTCGGTTGATTTTTGGGGCATGAAACCATACTGCTTTTCACTTAAGTGACCATGACGATACATGTGATACATAACGCGATCAATTATTAGTGTCTCGAAAATTTTCCCTAGTATTGGCAGGAGGCAAATAGGTCTGACAGATTTAACAGTACATATTGTTAAGGAACTGTCCTTTGCAATTACTTTAACTATTGCTAATTTCCAGGAGGTAGGAAAGAAATGCAGGGCAAGGCATTTGTTAAAAAGGGTAACAAAAAGCGAGGAAAACATAAGTGTATGTTCTTAATTATGTTAGCAGAAATGCCATCACATCCAGGAGCTTTCTTGTCATCTTGTAAAAAGATGATTCGTTCTACCTCTTGATCTGTGAAGGGTACATCATCTGCAGTGTCAGGTGGGAGTTGAGAATATATCCTAATCGCTCTTTGTGATTCTGTGTCATTACTTTCATCAGAAAAGAATCCGTTAAATAAAACTTCGACGGTATCTTGAAACGAAGTGGTGAATCCATGTTCAGTCTCAATTGTAGTAAGATTATTATTCAGATTATCTGGCCTCCTTGAGAATTTGTAAACAAGTCCCCATGGGTTATTTTTTGTAGGAAGTGAACAAAATTCTTTCCACCTCTCTCATTTCCTTTTTAAAATCATTGCTTTGTATTCATTTTTAACCGTTAAATATATTTCTTCATATATTTGACTTAACAGGGGACAACGACTTCGTTTATATCGTCTATGACAGGCTAGAACACGTTTCCGCATTAAAGAAATTTCATTATTCCACCAGAAGTTTTTACTACGTGTCTGAGAAAGTTTAGGTAAATTAACTTCAGCTAAATTAATTATATCGTTGTTTAGTTTGTTTACAGCTTGATCAAGCTCGTCCACCGAACTACAGGATTCTATGTCTCCCATTACTTTCAGCAAATTTCTTTTGGCAGATAAATGGAAATGATCCCACTTTACATTCTTTGCCTTATATATGCGAATTACGTAATTGGAAGCTTGTACAGTAGGTATTTCTGCTGTAGGTTGTAAATATATCATTATTAAAGCATGATCAGACAGCATTGGTGTATCGCTTACTTTCCAGTCGTAAATAAATGGAAGAAGTGCAGGACTACAGACACTAACGTCTAAATAACTCGGAGAGTTAGAACGTATATATGTTGGTTTATCACCTTTGTTTAAGATAGTTAAATTTTGTCCACTGCAGAAATCATAGAAAAGACTTCCAAGAGCATCTTCAACGGGTCTACCCCAGGAACTATGTTTCGAATTAATATCACCTGTTATGAGGAGAGGTTTCCCTCGTAGGTCTTCACACACACGCTCCAAAAAACTTAAATCCACATTGATGTCCTGTTTGGAGTCGAAATACACATTACATACATAAACTTCCCTGCAGTTAAAAGTTGTGCATTCAACAACTCTGTCAGCAGAACAGTATTGCCCTAAACAGATGACGGTCTTAGATTTTGTAACTATAGCCGCACGAATTCGCTATTCAAGCGTAATATTGCTTGAAGTATAAATATGAAAGTCTAGTCCGAAGCCAATAACTTTATTATTTCTGATATTGGGTTCTTGCAAACAGAGAACTGTACTCTCATTATGGTGACAATTTAAAAGCAGTTGGAACCAAAGATTTATGTAAATTTAGTTGGTATACGAACAATTCAGCCATAATTAATTTTCGATTTAACGATATTAAATATTTTCTTGTATATCGGACAGTCGAATGATGTAGCTGGATGATGATAATCTACAGTTTCAGGCAGGTTTCTCATAACGTTTCTATGATTTTGAAATTTACAGTTTCCTGTTACTTACATATTAACTTGAAATTAAAGCGCAGCGTTAGGTCATGGGGTCAAGCTCTCTGCTGACACGGTAGACGCGTGGGTTTGAGCCCCACCGTCGGCCGTCCTTGAAATGCTTTTCCGTGTTTTCCCCATTTTTAACACCAGGAAAATGCTCGGACGGTACCTTCTGACTGGCCACGACCGCTTCCTTCCACATTCTTGTCCAGTTTCATTCATCTTCATCCATTCCCTCCCAGCGCGCAGGTCGCCCACGGGCGTCGACTAGAAAGACCGGTACTCGACCCCTCAGGAGGCCACACGACAACAAAGGAAAATCCCTATTATAGCTATTTACAACGAAATACATGAAATAATTCTCACACATCAATGAAAATGTTTGTATACTTCCCTTCCAATATCACAGGTTGTCAGAGAAATTATAGATACACATCCAAATATACGGATCTGATGACCACGATGTCCAAGACCCTATGCCTAAATGAGACAACTCTAACAAGAATTGAGGATGTGCTTATTTTAATATGGTTGAGCGTAATATCTGAGACAAAACATAATTTTTCGCGGAAATATAGTAATTACAAATCCAGTGCTGAGGATTGCGTCATGTTTGCTGGGTGGCACAACAATGGCTTCACCTTGTTCGCATGCTGCATTCCTGTTTATCGTGTTCGTTCAACCGTGTTCTGCGAATCCTGACACACCCGTTATAGAAATTAATTAAACATATTGATTAAAAATGGCGTTGTTGGTGCACAGTAATGCGAATTGGAGGTGGAGATGAGAAGGAAATTACCAGCGTAGCTGAATTGTCTACGGCATGTTAAGTTTTGTGGTTTATTAACTGTAGATAGCTAGCGTTTGGGCATCCAAGGTTCGAAACTCAACGCCGTCATTTGTTATTCTCACAAGGGGACCCTACGGCAATCGGATTTTTATAATTTTTCCCGCTTCGGGTACGTAAAGTTCATACCTCGAACAATAATTTCCCAAAGCCGTTCGATGCCATATTCATAAATTCTCGAGAAAATCGACTTCGAAGTTTTCCGAGTGCTTCATATTTAGTTAAGATGTAACCGAGTTCGAGCAGGGCACGTGGCTCTCCCGGTAAGGTTCTGGCCCGGTAATCGCCGGGATGCTAGTTCGAGTCTCACTTCGGGTTCCATTTTTTTCTTTCAATTCATATACGCCTAATGTGATTGAAATGTAAAAATCATCAAGTCTGTTGTAATTCACAGATATGTAATTATAATTTCCAATGAAAAAACGCACTTCTCATTTCTAATTATATCCTATTTGAAATTGCGAATAAGCGACAAAAATAATGTCCAGCAATAATATTCACACCTTGTAGATTAATAAAAATATAATTAGAAGAATAAATTAATGTAAGCAATGGAATGAGTAAAA
Source organism: Meconema thalassinum (assembly GCA_946902985.2). Classification (NCBI taxonomy): domain Eukaryota; kingdom Metazoa; phylum Arthropoda; class Insecta; order Orthoptera; family Tettigoniidae; genus Meconema; species Meconema thalassinum. Next base: position 2,006,710,617 of record OX336388.2, read on the forward strand.
TTGCATGTGATGAAATATTTGAATATGGCGGTTTCTTCGAGATCTGTCGTTATTATTTCGAATAACAGTTCTGCGTGTATCGTTTGCCTTTGTCACGTTTTTCTACCTGCGAAGTAGGCACTGCTCTAGCCCAAATGATTTGTGGGTATTCTAGGATGGGTGGAAGGGATACATACCACGTCATTCCCAAGGGATGCCTGCTCGAAGTAGCATTTGACCGTTGGTTTCCAGAGAAGCAGATAGTGTTTCTTGGCGTGATGGGTGATTTTTTCTAACATACGATCAAGAAGATCATAATGTCGGGCGTGGAGGACGACAATCCGCCTGACGATCTCTTCTCTTCTTCTCTTAGTCGTTTACCCTCCAGGTTGGTGGAACCCACGGACTCAGCGAGGGAACTCACCACTACCGCCTCTACGGGCAGTGTCCTAGAGCTGGAAACATCTAATCGGAGTGGATACAACTGGTGAGGTGTGATTGGCACCTCGCCCAGGCGGCCTCACCCGCAAAGCGAACAGGGGCCTCGTGAGGGAAGGTAATGGGAGGTCAGGATGGATAGGCAAGGAAGAGGGAAGGAGGCGGCCGTGGCCTTGAAGAAGGAACCATCCTGGCATTTGCCCGAAGACGAAGTGGGAAACCACGGAAAACCACTTCGAGGATGGCTGAGGTGGGAATCGAACCCCCTCTACTCATTTGGAACACCCGAGGCTGAGTAGACCCCGTTCCAGTCCTCATACCACTTTTCAAATTTCGTGGCAGAGCCGGGAATCGAACCCAGGACCCCCGGGGTGGCAGCTAACCATGCTGACCGCTACGCTACGGAGGCGACAGCCGCCTGACGATGATTTATATATTTCAATCACATTAGGCGTATATGAATTGAAAGAAAGAAAATAGCACACGAAGTGAGACTCGAAGTAGCATCCCGGCGATTACTGGGCCCGAACGTTACCGGGTGAGCCACGCGTCCTGCTCGAACTCGGTAACATCTTTACTGGACATGAAGCGCTCGGAAAACTTCGAAGTCGATTTTCTCGAGAATTTATGAATATGTCATTGAACGGCATTGGGAAATTGTTGTTCGAGGTCTGAACTTTACATACCCGAAGCGGGGAAAATTACAAAAATCCGATTGCCGTAGGGTCCCCTTGTCAGTGTGTATTTGCCTGATTTCTCGCCTTCACTCTAAGCAGATGCTACGATAGAACCATGTTTCAACATTCAAGCCCCGAGGTCATCTCCACACACATAACTACGCAAGGCTCATGTCAAGATGCATTAATACCTGAACTGAAAAAAGAAAAAACAAGGAAACAAATATTGTTGTTGTTGTTGATTGATTTAGGGGCTTTGTGACATCGTGGTCATGTAGCCTTGTGTGCTTCGGTGTGTGTGTCTGATAACCTGTGTTATCGTGATGACTGTACTCAGTGTGCGTATTTATAATTGGGATGGAGGCAATCATGGCCTTAAGTTAGGAACAATCCAGGCATTTGCCTGGAGTAAACGTGAGAAAACCATGGAAAACCACTTTTGGGACAGCTGAGGTTGGAATTAAATCCATCTCTTCTTAGTTTAGACTCACAAGGCTGAGTGAACTCCGTTCCAAAGTTCAAACCAGAATCAAATTTCTTGGCAGAACCGGGAATTGAACCAAGGACCTTTGGATCCGGAGTGTCAATACGTAGCCCATGACCACAGTAGGTGGGGATGTAATCTTCTTTGTAATTGCATCTCAAGTTCAACTCTTCGAGCTTCAGCTTATAAGTGCGCAAGTTTGGTTACCATATCATCGTAGTTCACCTCGTGGTGCAGTGGCTGTCACCCCTGAGGGATCGGTTCGTTTTTCGGCTCTGCAAAGAATCTTAATTCTGTCCTGAGAACTAGAACGGGATACACTCAGCATCGTGAGGCAAAACTGAGAAGAGGTGGGTTTGATTCCCACATCAGCCATACCGGAAATGGTTCTCCGTAGTTTTCCACTTCTACTCATGAAAGAAAGAAAGAAAGAAAGAAAGAAAGAAAGAATAATGAAAGTAGCCGTAAAGTAAAAATTGCCATTATTTAGGATTGACAACACTAGCATATTTGAAACTTGTTACGGAAACACCACGTAAGTTGGTAATACGTGTGTGTGTTTGAGTCTTCAGTCTTTCGACTGGTTTGATGCAGCCATCCATTGCTCCTTGACCTGAGATAATCGTTTCATCTCTACATAGCTACCACACCTTACTTCCGAAGCCATCTATTTAACATATTCTTACCTTGGTCTACCCCTACAGTTCTTATCCTCCAGTCTTCCTTCCATAACTAAGTCCGCTATTCCTGGGTGTCTTAGAACAGCATGTGTCCTACCAACCTAGCTTTTCTTTTCATTAGCAGTCGCCAGAAACATCTCTCCTCGCCCATTCGTATTAATACTTTTTCGTTTGTTACTCTATCTACCCTTCTGATCTTTGTCCTTCTCCTGTAACACCACATTTCAAACGCTTCTATTTTCCTCTTTTCTACAGCACCAACAGTCTTTGTTTCACTTCCATAGAGTGCCACGCTCCAGACAAAGGCTTTCAAAGATGAATTTCTAGTACCTAAATCTATATTCGATGTCAACAGATATCTTTTCTGTAGAAATGTTTTCCTTGCCTGTGCTAACCAACTTTTTTATATCTTCTTTGCCTCGTCCATCACTAGTTATTTTGCTTCCTAAAAGTAGCAGAAATCTTCTACTTCCTTTAGCTTATCACCTGCCGATTTGGTTTTCTGATTTATTTCGGCGAAACACGACGGAACCAAATCGAACCAACTTTGGTACAGAGTAGCAAAGGACAACTCTCAGTGTCATGTTGTATATCGCCGCCATCATAATGAAAAAGAAATGGCGCCCACCCAAAAGTTCTAAGCTTAAATCAAATTACGACTAACCTAATCATCCGATCCCTACCAAATGTTTCAACAATATAATACCTTAATGTGGGAAGCGTCTTTTGCCCAAACTACAAAGTCATCAGCCAAGTATTATAGCCTAACCCTAACTTACGGTTCAAGAAGACCTGGCCTCAACAAATCAGCTTATCGTACATACGGAGGTTTAAACTGTCCTCAAGGAGGTGACCGGTAGGATATTCGCATTATACTGCACAATCGAATATATGTAACCGTAGAAGTGACTAACCGGCCAGACTGACCGTACCATATCGTGCCGTTCCGTCCCGTTGGGTCAAAATGGAGGTTATTATTTGCTCGCTAGACCATATTTCAGTAACTATGTAAGTTTATATTCTTTTAGGAATGTACTGAACACAATAATACATTAGTATCAAATGGTTTATAAAAACGGCAGAATACACTAATGAAATAGTTCTTCAACACAAAATGCATTATGCGGTTATACTAAAGCAGTTGTTAACCTAATGTTAGTTTTGGGCGTGTGTATCGTAGTGGTAGCGGTCTAGACTCATAGTCTAGAAATCCGTAGGTCAAATCCAAGCAGGTTCAAGTTTTTTTACTTGATTTTTTTTGTATTTATTTATTTATAACTACTCACACGTTATAATGCTAAGTATATATAGTGTGTATTTAAAATCGAAAATATTATATTTATAACACCACATATTTCAACACTCGACTACAGCGATTAAAATTCGTTATGCTTGAACCGCGGTAGAGTCTATTGTTGTTGTTGTTTAGGTTGTTGATTCTTTAGGGTCTTTGCAGCATCATGATCTTGTATCCCCGTGTACTTGCGTGTGTGTAGAAGTTCTCTGATAACCTGTGTCACTGTGATGTCTGTAGGCTTACTAGTGTGTGTACTTTTATACGAGGAAGGATTTGGGTAGGAAGCTGTTATTGTTTCATTTGAGATGCATGGACAGCATGGTCATTTAGCTCCGTATACTTTGGTGAGTGTTGAATTTTGTCTGATAACCTGTGTTATTGTGGTGGCTGTATTAGTGTGTATATAATTCAGGTTAGGATTCAATCAATCAACGTATGATACCCGTATAGCACGTTGTATTTCAACAAGCTACTACAACCAACATTCAATTACGGTATACTCCTTGAAAAGGACAAAGAGTTATAACAATACCCATGCATTTAGGAGAAAGTAGGCTATATGTTCTTTACTGAATATCTTGTTTTTGTTTTAATACGAGTAAGTGTTTACATACTATGTTTGGTGAGAATTAGATCACAGATGATCTATACAGTAGGTAGACACACAGAAATACCCAGATCTCATAAGTCTGCTTTCTAATTTCTTAAAAATGAAGACCAGGTGTTTGGAGTACGGAACAATTAAATTGTTAATATTAATGGACATTTATATTGCCCACTCTCTGTGTAGTCTTACTGAAAGAATACGATAGCAACGAGTGAAAGAAATTTATGTTCAATCAAAAGAAACGGAAAGAAAGGAAATCTGTTTAATGGGCTATTAAGAATGCAGCCAACGAGCCTGGGTACAATGAGCCGTGAAGATTTCCCTCTGAATAGAAGGCAGACTAATGTACTGTGAAAGCCGAATAACTCGGCTGAAGAGGCGAGTGATCATACGAGAATGAAGTAGCACAACTCTACTCTTGGACCAGCAACTAATAAAATTAGACATCATTATCTTCAATCATATCCTGAGAATAAATGTTTTTTATAACACGCTAAGAATGTTTATTATACGGAATATTTTACTAAAGAGAATTTACTTTCATGCACCCGCATTTTTATGAAGCTTTCTATAATTTATGTACTAAAGAAATGGGTTAGAGTAAATTTAGAAATGAGCACACAGGGTATCTACAAAGTAGTTTCCTTGCATTCGGTTTTCGACAGTCACTGAATTTGGCTCCATGGGTCACGACTTGCGAATAAGAGAAATTTAGAAATAATAATTATCCCATCATGTGAACAGGACACGCATAGTTCATAAATACTACTGAAAAGAAATATTTCATGCGTAGCACTGGATAATTACTGTATTATATAAATTTACTTGGATGATAAGTGACATGCCCCTTAGCTTGATTAACGTACCTGACCTGATGGTGGTTTTCATTCCTTTTGAGTGATGGTTTACAACCATTCATATTGTTCCTACATATAAAAATATAAACTAACAAGCAAACAAACTAAAATAAATTAGGGCCGTTTTCACCAACGTCAATTATCTCTTAATTCCTCATTAAAGGTTATTTAACTTTGCACGAGCATTTCACCAAACAGAAATGCTCGTTAACTTACCACTAACAAGGAATTAGGTTAAATGGTGAAATCTGGCCACTCAACTCTCTAAAGCATCTTTAAAGTGGCGGGAAATAGTTGAACTGTGCCTTGCGCATTCCACAATGGCGGTTTATTTCCCGAGTTTCACACGTACTTACAGCCATATGAATATAAAATATGTTTATGACAATGAAATTATAAAAGATCACACACACTACTAAGTTTTAATACCAAGAAAGACGAATACGGAAATTAAAAATATATATATACATATACAGTGGAACGTGGCTAATTCGAAATTCTATAATTCTAAATCTTCTTTAATTCGAATTTTTATTTTGGTCCCTAGCATTTTATATTCAATCAATGCTAAGAAAATCGTGGTTAATTCGAATTATATTTTGGATAATTCGAAGTTTTTACGTGTAAAACGCCGATCGGAAGCCAAACAGATGGATCAGGAATTCCCGAAAAACGACGTTTATTATTGGCCTACTCGATTGTTGGCGTTTATTTAGTAGAAATGACGTAAGTGATTCTGTTTTCCGTTCCTTAAATTTGTTAGATTCTTTTGTAGTAGTGGTTTTTGAGGGGTTCAGATCCCTCCTCCTCCTCCCCTCCTCACAAGATGGCGGCAGCCCGATAACTCTCGAACCCGTGGTCGGATTTTGACAAATGAGTTGTCATTGAACTCGGGCTGACACCCCCTTTCCAATTGACAACATATTTCCACCCCAAAAATAAAACCTACCCCTACTAGGGGTGAATTTTTTATTTTTTAAGAGAATCTCTGTTTCCAATTGCAACATGTGAGAGCTTGAATGCCGATATGGAATGAAACGTTGTTCTACATAAAGTGCATGTGTACGGTCGATAGTCACTATGAATTAACATGCATGTTTTTTGTTTTTGTTTTTTACGCATGCCCACTCATGGCTTTTGTAAGAGGGTGGGGGAGTGGATCCCTATGGATGGGTTATTGTTGACGGGTCATTGTTGGCGGGGTCATTGTTGTCGAGTCCTTGTGGACGAGTCCTTGTGGACAAGTCCTTGTGGACAGGTCCCTGTGGATGAGTCCTTATCCCTTTGGACGGGTCCCTTTGGCCTGGTCCCTACGGACGAGCCCATGCATTTATTTAAATTATGTCAAAGGGCCTAACTACATTTCGTGTGTGTTGAATCGACGTTGTTCACTAATCCCCCACTACTATAATGGGATAACGATATGAAAGGAAAGTGACGAAATACATGTGAACATACAAGGGATCTAACTAGGTGGATGGATGTGTTCTAACGAGTCATTTGTAGTTGAAAGAGAATAATACATGTTCTTAAGATGTTAAAACTGAGGAGATGGCATGTACAGTAAGACGTCTTGTTACTTCCTGTGTCATATTACAGACATGACAGAGAGCGCACAGATCTGTTGCTATGACTAACCCTGCAGTAATTTGAAAAAGCAAGTGTTCATTAAGACAATGGATGATGATCATGCAAAGTTAGCAGTTATTGGATAATACACAGGTGTTCCTTCCGGTGTCATGTTGCTGACATACCAGAGAGCGCACACTGCTGTTGTTATGACTGACGCTGCAGTAATTTGAAACCCCATATGTTGATTAAGACAATGGGTGATGATCATGCAAAGTCAGCAGTCATTGGATACCACACAGGTGTTCCTAGTGTACTTTGGGCTCTCAGCTGTATTGGGAAAGGAATTGCAATGATCTGCAAAAAACTGCTGACACGAGCGATGAGAGTTTATATAAGAGAGGTGTCCTATATCTCCCTACTGTCAGTCTTTATTACTCGCTTTGAGTGAACAGTGCTCTATTACTGCTCAAGAGTTGTAAAAAAAAGCCGTTTTGGTAGAAAATCATTACATTATTTTGCAAGGTAAGTACTTATTATTAATGGATTGTAGTCTTTTATTACTAATTGATGTTGAAGTTATTGATTGGAATGTATATATTGATTGATTGTTTGATTGTTTTGTTTACAGATAATTGGGTACCTGTAGGCTACCAGATTCCTACAATCTGTTCATTCAGTGGCAGCAGTTGATAAATTATAAAAAGGTAAGTGCCCCTCTAAGAACTTTTAAACAGTTAGAGTGATATTTTCCAATGTTCACTACTAAATGTCAGTGAAAATGGTATATTTGGCAGTCAAAAGTTGGAACTACTTGACCATGGTGTGTAAAGCTAATTTTGTAGGTTAGATTTTGATTACCGCTCTATTAAGTCTGAATGTTCATTGCTAGGTGTCAGTGACATAGGGAATATTTAAAGTCTTAACCTCAGTTCACCTAACATAACCTAACTTTACCTAACTTAACCTTATCACTTGACATATTTTACAAGTTTAGACTTGCTTTATAACTGACTATGACGTCACACTTAGCTCACTTAACTGGTGGCTGCTGGTTTCTATCACGTGACATGTTCTACAAGTTTAGACTTGTTTTAAGACTGGCTATGACGTCACACTTAACTCACTTAACTGGTGGTTGCTGGTTTCTATCACGTAACATGTTCTACAAGTTTAGACTTGTTTTAAGACTGGCTATGACATCACACTTAGTTCACTTAACTGGTGGCTGCTGGTTTCTATCACGTGACATTTTCTACAAGTTTAGACTTGCTTTAAGACTGGCTATGACGTCACACCTAGCTCACTTAACTGGCGACCGCTGGTTTCTATCACTCTATCAAGTTCCAATGTTCACCGCTAGGTGTCAGTGACAGTGGTATATAGTAACCCCCAGTTAGAACTACATGAAGTTAGACTAGCTAGGAGTTCACAAATGATCGATTTAAATACCCTGCTATAACCATTGACTAGAATATAATTAAACTATTTATATATTGTACTTTGTTTTTATCATTTATTAACATTTATGATTTCTTTCTTTTATAGGTAATTTCGAAAGGGAACATCATGTTCAAGTGTGGTGACTGTAAGAAACAGTTCTCAAGACCTGACAACCTTCAACGACACGCACATGTTAAACATAACATTAAAATGTTTGTGTGCAGTCTTTGTGCTACCACATTTAACAGACAAGATAATCTTACACGTCATGTAAATTTAAAGCATGTTAGTTCAGCATCATTTTCATGTTCAGTTTGTGAACTTGTTTTTTCTGCTGTAAAGAGATATCAATCCCACATGGTTGAAGTGCATGGGGAACAACAGGAATTAAAAACTGTGAAACCATCAACTAGCACGGAACCTTTAAATGAATGTAATGCTCAAAAGCGTAAACGTTCTCAAGATTGTGAAAATAGTTGTGCATCAAAAAGAAAGAAGAATGGTGAACCTTCAATAACCCATTGTGATGTTTGTAATATTGATATACCTTCTTCAATCATTCATGGACATTTACGCAGTATTCAACATAAAAATAACACTTGCCATGAAAGAAATTCTGGAAATGTTCAACAAATTGGTAGTGCATTTAAAAGTCGAATTGCTAGTTATAGACATCATAGTGAAGAAAAAACTCAAAGTATTGAATCGTTTTTAAAAAATGTTCAACCTACTGTGTTTGGCTTGGTAGGTAATGTTTTATTAGAGCATAAAACAATTAAAATGAATTTTGAACTTTTTGGACTCTATGTAAAAACTGGGAGCGAAGGTGAAATTACAGATATCAAATCTTTTAATACAAAAAACATAATTGTTAGCGAATCAACTAATATTAGTGATATATACCAAAATATTTCAAGTGCTATCATTGTGAAGAGTGAAGAGTTCCATGAAAGGAAGTCAGGCTGGGCGTTAGTTGAAGTACTTTATTTAGAAACCAACATGAATAAATATAATCCCCTTCGAGCATCATCATCATACGTTGATTTGCCAGGATGGATCAAACGTAAGCATGCTTGTGTAAACGTTATGAATAATGATGACGCATGCTTTGCATGGGCTGTAACCTCAGCTCTCCATCCAGCAGTGGGACATGTGGAGAGAACATCATCTTATCCTCACTATTCTTCAGTGTTAGATTTAAAAGAAATAGAATTTCCTATGGCGATAAAAGACATTCAACGTTTTGAAGAGCTGAACAATGTAAGTATTAATGTTTATGAAATTGAAAATAAGAGTATAGTTGGTCCTCTATATTATACTCAGGAAAAAAAGAATGCTCATGTAAATTTACTATACATAACCGAAGGTGAAAATGCTCACTATTGTTGGATAAAACATTTATGTAGACTTGTTGGTAGTCAACTATCAAAATACAAAGGTAAGAAGTGGTTGTGCGATGGCTGTTTGCTATATTTCAGAAAAGAGGACCAACTAACTCAACATCAAAAATGGGGGTGTAATCATGTTCTTACGGTATTACCGACTCCTAAAACTAACATTCTAAAATTTAAGGATTATGAGAAACAGCTTCGAGTACCATTTGTTATATATGCTGACTTCGAGGCTTTGCTAAAACCATTTAATACATGTTCATCGAATCCAGCCCAACCTTTTACCAACACTACTCACATTCATGTACCTTTTAGCTTTGCATATTATATTAAATGTAGTTATGATGACTCTTTAAATAAGATTGAGCTCTATAGAGGACCTAATGCACCTAAAGTTTTTATGGAAAGGCTTGTGAAAGATGCCATTCGTATATCCTCTATTTTAAATACGATCATTCCAATGGAGCCACTAACTTCCTCAGAGCAAATGAATTTTGAAACTGAAACTAATTGTTTTATATGTGGTGAATGTTTATATTCAGACAGGGTTCGCGATCATGACCATTTAACAGGAAAATATCGTGGTGCTGCTCACCAAGAATGTAATTTAAATTATAGAGTAAGTAAATTCATTCCGGTCATTCTACATAACGATAGCAAATACGATAACCACTTTATTGTTAAAGAATTGGGAGCTTCAGATGTGAAAATTGATGTGATTGCAAATAATAAGGAACAATACATATCGTTCACAAAATACATCAAAACTAGCAATAAAAAAACCATTAAACTGCGATTTTTAGATTCATTCCGCTTTATGCCGAGTAGTCTTGATAATCTGGCTAGTAATTTAAAATCAGATCGGTTTCATGAACTTCAACGTGTCTTTCCTAAAGAAGATGATTTTAATTTGATTTGTCAAAAGGGTATATTCCCTTACGAATATATTAACTGTGTGGAACGTCTTGAGGAGTGTTCTTTACCACCGAAAGATGCATTTTACAGTTCCTTAAACACAAGTCATATCAGTGATCAGGAATATTTACATGCACAACGTGTATGGGCACAGTTTAACATTCAAACTTTAGGAGAATTTTCAGACATATATTTGAAGACAGATGTGTTGTTATTAGCAGATGTTTTTGAAAATTTTCGGAATGTTTGTATGAAAACTTATGACCTTGATCCTTGTCAGTATTTCACAGCTCCTGGGTTAAGTTTCAGTTCAATGTTGAAAACAACGAAAGTAAATTTAGAATTAATGACTGATATAGACATGATCAATTTTATAAAATCATCAATTCGAGGTGGATTAAGTCAATGTAGTGGACGGTACTCTAAAGCGAATAATAAATACATGCCTAGCTACAACCCTTGTGAAGGGTCAAAGTATATTGTCTACCTCGATGCAAATAACCAATATGGTTGGGCTATGAGTCAATATCTACCACTGAAAGATTTTCGCTGGCTGACACAACCTGAAATTGATGTCTTACATGTTGACACTCTTAATGATAACGATGATAAAGGATATATTTTAGAGGTAAATCTTGAGTACCCTAAAGAGTTACATGATGATCATAATGATTTACCATTTTGTCCTGAGAATATGAAATCTCCATACATCACATCACGAACAAAAATGTTAATTGCTAATGTAAATAATAAATGTAAATATGTAATACATTATCTAAACTTGAAACAGTGTCTACAGCATGGATTGAAATTAACTAAAATTCATCGCGTATTGCAATTTCATCAGTCAGCATGGCTCAAACCGTATATTGATCTAAACAATAATTGAAGAACACAGTCAACAAACGCGTTTGAAAAGGATTTTTATAAACTCATGAATAATAGTGTTTTTGGAAAGACTATGGAGAATGTTGATAAACGAGTTGATGTAAAGCTGATAACAAAGTGGGAGAATGATATTAAAAGGTATGGTGCGAGCAACTTAATAAGCAAGCCTAACTTTCATAGCTGTTCAATTATTCATGAGGATTTAGTTGTAATACAAATGAATCGTCTTAAAGTAACTTACAACAAACCCATATATGTGGGTTACACCATTCTGGAATTGTCAAAAACACTTATGTATGAATTTCACTATGATTATGTAAAGAAAAACTATCTTGATAATGCTAAATTACTCTACACAGACACAGATTCTTTTATTTATGAGTTTAAAACTGATGATTTTTATGAGGATATCAAAACTGAGCTAAATAGGTTTGATACAAGTGACTATCCCGAGGATAATATTTACCATTTGCCTCTAGTAAACAAAAAGGTTCTTGGGAAATTTAAGGATGAATGTGCTGGTGTTATTATAGACACCTTTGTAGGTACAAAATCTAAATCATACAGCTATATGACAATTGATGATGTAGCAGTAAAGAAATTAAAAGGAGTGAAAAAGAATGTTGTTAGTAAAGAGTTAGATATAAGTGATTATAAAAACTGTATAGTTAGTAACCCACCTGTATTATATAAGAAAATGTGTGTATTTAGAAGTAAAAATCATCAACTACATACCAATTTGCTGAACAAAGTTGCTTTAAGTAATGAAGACAACAAACGATTCATTATACCCAACACGTTTGATACTCTTGCTTGGGGAAACAGTCGCATTGACGACTATTACTTTACTTAAGTCTAATGATCACTATATTGTAATATTTGTAGTATGTTTTATATTGTTTTTTTTTTTGTAAAAACTGTAAGTAGAATGTATAATGTTAGGCTACTCTAGATTAGTAAAAATAAGATAAGTAATACATTTTAGTGTAACATGTTTTGCTTTTGTATATTACGAAAAAGATTTTAAAAAATGTACAGAATGTGTGAACTAAACAAGGGAAATGTAAAAAATGTAAAATGGAAATTGTAAATATCCATGTATGAAAAAGTGAAATGGCTATCACCATCTTAAAATTAAAAGACATTGTGATCTGGTAAACCTTGTTTTTATTTCACAACAACAAAAATGTACAGAATGTGCAAACTAAACAAGGCGAATGTAAAAAATGTAAAGTGGAAATTGTAAATATTCATGTGTGAAAAAATGAAATGGCTATCACCATTTAAAAAAATAAAAGACATTGTGATCTGGTAAACCTTGTTTTCATTTCAGAACAAATAGGGCTTTACAAAATAGAATACAAAGAAAGGCCAATTCCTCAATCCTTTTCATTGTTCATGTCCACTCATCATTAACTTTCCTTTTATAGCCAACCTCTCCCCCACTGAGACATCACAGGATGTCAAATGTTGTTTAGCTCTTTTCAACAATACTTTATCCACTACACGTCTTAAAGCAGAATGACTATGACGATAAGAAAGGTCGTGTTCTTTACATGCTGGATCCAAAGAATTAATAGATATTCACTTAGCATAGGGTCTTGCGACCATGATTTTGGTACATGTAGCCTGATTTCTTTCACGGTATTGTCTATCACATAATAAATGAACAACTTGGAGAATACTAATAATTCATCTTTGGTAAGACTATCCAGGATCTTGAGTCCATGATTTTGGTATAAGTTGCCAGATTTCTTTCACGGCATTGACTGTCACATAATAAATGAACAACTTGGAGAGGACCAATAATTCTTCTTTGGTAAAACTATCTGCATATCGATGACAGATAACCTTTTAGTTCCACCCTTAAAACAACATCACTACCTCTTGCATAATCTGCGATGTTGATGGCTCTTGAGACGTGAAAGATGGATTAAACATAACTTTTACATCAACAGGAGTTAGACTTTGCTCAGTAAACAATGCACTGTCATGAGCCACAGTATTTTTTTCTTGGATTTGCTTCTTTTCTTTTCTTTATAAGTGTTTGAAACGGTGTATTAAAAGAGAATGATAAACATCCAAAGGGTAAATAGAGTAACAAATAAAGAGAAATGAAAATGATACTTCCATATCAATTGTCAAGCATGAACTAATCTCTAGCAAAGTTCACTCAATACTATAAATAATAGTTTAAAGTGGGTGCAAAAGTGGGTGCATAAGTGGGTGCAAATGTGGGTGCTAAGTGGGTGAAAAAGTGGGTGCATAATTGGGTGCAAATGTGGATGCATAAGTGGGTGAAAAAGTGGGTGCATAAGTGAATGCAATAGTGGGTGCAAAGGTAGGTACAAAAGTGGGTGAAAAAATGCCCCCCCTTTTTGAATCTCGCTAACACCCCCTTTTTAATCTATTTTTTGAAATTTTGACAAAGGGTCTAAGTGCACTTTTGTTAATATCTCGCGAACCAGTCTCTGTTGACGGGTCCCTGTGGGCGGGTCCTTTGGACTTATGCACCCGTTTTTTCACCCACTTATGCACCCACATTTGCACCCACTTATGCACCCACTTTTTCACCCACTTATGCACCCACATTTGCACCCACTTATGCACCCACTTTTGCACCCACTTTTGCACCCACTTTTGCACCCACTTTAAACTATTATTTATAGTATTGAGTGAACTTTGCTAGAGATTAGTTCATGCTTGACAATTGATATGGAAGTATCATTTTCATTTCTCTTGATTTGTTACTCTATTTACCCTTTGGATGTTTATCATTCTCTTTTAATACACCGTTTCAAACACTTATAAAGAAAAGAAAAAAAGCAAGTCCAAGAAAAAAAAATACTGTGGCTCATGACAGTGCATTGTTTACTGAGCAAAGTCTAACTCCTGTTGATGTAAAAGTTATGTTTAATCCATCTTTCACGTCTCAAGAGCCATCAACATCGCAGATTATGCAAGAGGTAGTGTTGTTGTTTTAAGGGTGGAACTAAAAGTTTATCTGTCATCGATATGCAGATAGTTTTACCAAAGAAGAATTATTGGTCCTCTCCAAGTTGTTCATTTATTATGTGACAGTCAATGCCGTGAAAGAAATCTGGCAACTTATACCAAAATCATGGACTCAAGATCCTGGATAGTCTTACCAAAGATGAATTATTAGTATTCTCCAAGTTGTTCATTTATTATGTGATAGACAATACCGTGAAAGAAATCAGGTAACATGTACCAAAATCATGGTCGCAAGACCCTATGCTAAGTGAATATCTATTAATTCTTTGGATCCAGCATGTAAAGAACACGACCTTTCTTATCGTCATAGTCATTCTGCTTTAAGACGTGTAGTGGATAAAGTATTGTTGAATAGAGCTAAACAACGTTTGACATCCTGTGATGTCTCAGTGGGGGAGAGGTTGGCTATAAAAGGAAAGTTAATGATGAGTGGACATGAACAATGAAAAGGATTGAGGAATTGGCCTTTCTTTGTATTCTATTTTGTAAAGCCCTATTTGTTCTGAAATGAAAACAAGGTTTACCAGATCACAATGTCTTTTATTTTTAAAAATGGTGATAGCCATTTCATTTTTTCACACATGAATATTTACAATTTCCACTTTACATTTTTTACATTCCCCTTGTTTAGTTTACACATTCTGTACATTTTTGCTGTTGTGAAATAAAAACAAGGTTTACCAGATCACAATGTCTTTTAATTTTAAAATGGTGATAGCCATTTCACTTTTTCATACATGGATATTTACAATTTCCATTTTACATTTTTTACATTTCCCTTTAGTTCACACATTCTGTACATATTTTTAAATCTTTTTCGTAATATACAAAAGCAAAACATTTTACACTAAAATGTATTACTTATCTTATTTTTACTAATCTAGAGTAGCCTAACATTATACATTCTACTTACAGTTTTTACAAAAAAAAAAAAAACAATATAAAACATACTACAAATATTACAATATAGTGATCATTAGACTTAAGTAAAGTAATAGTCGTCAATGCGACTGTTTCCCCAAGCAAGAGTATCAAACGTGTTGGGTATAATGAATCGTTTGTTGTCTTCATTACTTAAAGCAACTTTGTTCAGCAAATTGGTATGTAGTTGATGATTTTTACTTCTAAATACACACATTTGCTTATATAATACAGGTGGGTTACTAACTATACAGTTTTTATAATCACTTATATCTAACTCTTTACTAACAACATTCTTTTTCACTCCTTTTAATTTCTTTACTACTACAACATCAATTGTCATATGGCTGTATGATTTAGATTTTGTACCTACAAAGGTGTCTATAATAACACCAGCACATTCATCCTTAAAATTCCCAAGAACCTATTTGTTTACTAGAGGCAAATGGTAAATATTATCCTCGGGATAGTCACTTGTATCAAACCTATTTAGCTCAGTTTTGATATCCTCATAAAAATCATCAGTTTTAAACTCATAAATAAAAGAATCTGTGTCTGTGTAGAGTAATTTAGCATTATCAAGATAGTTTTTCTTTACATAATCATAGTGAAATTCATACATAAGTGTTTTTGACAATTCCAGAATGGTGTAACCCACATATATGGGTTTGTTGTAAGTTACTTTAAGACGATTCATTTGTATTACAACTAAATCCTCATGAATAATTGAACAGCTATGAAAGTTAGGCTTGCTTATTAAGTTGCTCGCACCATACCTTTTACCATCATTCTCCCACTTTGTTATCAGCTTTACATCAACTCGTTTATCAACATTCTCCATAGTCTTTCCAAAAACACTATTATTCATGAGTTTATAAAAATCCTTTTCAAACGCGTTTGTTGACTGTGTTCTTCAATTATCGTTTAGATCAATATACGGTTTGAGCCATGCTGACTGATGAAATTGCAATACGCGATGAATTTTAGTTAATTTCAATCCATGCTGTAGACACTGTTTCAAGTTTAGATAATGTATTACATATTTACATTTATTATTTACATTAGCAATTAACATTTTTGTTCGTGATGTGATGTATGGAGATTTCATATTCTCAGGACAAAATGGTAAATCATTATGATCATCATGTAACTCTTTAGGGTACTCAAGATTTACCTCTAAAATATATCCTTTATCATCGTTATCATTAAGAGTGTCAACATGTAAGACATCAATTTCAGGTTGTGTCAGCCAGCGAAAATCTTTCAGTGGTAGATATTGACTCATAGCCCAACCATATTGGTTATTTGCATCGAGGTAGACAATATACTTTGACTCTTCACAAGGGTTGTAGCTAGGCATGTATTTATTATTCGCTTTAGAGTACCGTCCACTACATTGACTTAATCCACCTCGAATTGATGATTTTATAAAATTGATCATGTCTATATCAGTCATTAATTCTAAATTTACCTTCGTTTTTTTCAACATTGAACTGAAACTTAACCCAGGAGCTGTGAAATACTGACAAGGATCAAGGTCATAAGTTTTCATACAAACATTCCGAAAATTTTCAAAAACATCTGCTAATAACAACACATCTGTCTTCAAATATATGTCTGAAAATTCTCCTAAAGTTTGAATGTTAAACTGTGCCCATACACGTTGTGCATGTAAATATTCCTGATCACTGATATGACTTGTGTTTAAGGAACTGTAAAATGCATCTTTCGGTGGTAAAGAACACTCCTCAAGACGTTCCACACAGTTAATATATTCGTAAGGGAATATACCCTTTTGACAAATCAAATTAAAATCATCTTCTTTAGGAAAGACACGTTGAAGTTCATGAAACCGATCTGATTTTAAATTACTAGCCAGCTTATCAAGACTACTCGGCATAAAGCGGAATGAATCTATAAATCGCAGTTTAATGGTTTTTTTATTGCTAGTTTTGATGTATTTTGTGAACGATATGTATTGTTCCTTATTATTTGCAATCACATCAATTTTCACATCTGAAGCTCCCAATTCTTTAACAATAAAGTGGTTATCGTATTTGCTACCGTTATGTAGAATGACCGGAATGAATTTACTTACTCTATAATTTAAATTACATTCTTGGTGAGCAGCACCACGATATTTTCCTGTTAAATGGTCATGATCGCGAACCCTGTCTGAATATAAATATTCACCACATATAAAACAATTAGTTTCAGTTTCAAAATTCATTTGCTCTGAGGAAGTTAGTGGCTCCATTGGAATGATCGTATTTAAAATAGAGGATATACGAATGGCATCTTTCTCAAGCCTTTCCATAAAAACTTTAGGTGCATTAGGTCCTCTATAGAGCTCAATCTTATTTAAAGAGTCATCATAACTACATTTAATATAATATGCAAAGCTAAAAGGTACATGAATGTGAGTAGTGTTGGTAAAAGGTTGGGCTGGATTCGATGAACATGTATTAAATGGTTTTAGCAAAGCCTCGAAGTCAGCATATATAACAAATGGTACTCGAAGCTGTTTCTCATAATCCTTAAATTTTAGAATGTTAGTTTTAGGAGTCGGTAATACCGTAAGAACATGATTACACCCCCATTTTTGATGTTGAGTTAGTTGGTCCTCTTTTCTGAAATATAGCAAACAGCCATCGCACAACCACTTCTTACCTTTGTATTTTGATAGTTGACTACCAACAAGTCTACATAAATGTTTTATCCAACAATAGTGAGCATTTTCACCTTCGGTTATGTATAGTAAATTTACATGAGCATCCTTTTTTTTCCTGAGTATAATATAGAGGACCAACTATACTCTTATTTTCAATTTCATAAACATTAATACTTACATTGTTCAGCTCTTCAAAACGTTGAATGTCTTTTATCGCCATAGGAAATTCTATTTCTTTTAAATCTAACACTGAAGAACAGTGAGGATAAGATGATGTTCTCTCCACATGTACCACTGCTGGATGGAGAGCTGAGGTTACAGCCCATGCAAAGCATGCGTCATCATTATTCATAACGTTTACACAAGCATGCTTACGTTTGATCCATCCTGGCAAATCAACGTATGATGATGGTGCTCGAAAGGGATTATATTTATTCATGTTGGTTTCTAAATAAAGTACTTCAACTAACGCCCAGCCTGACTCCCTTTCCTGGAACTCTTCACTCTTCACAATGATAGCACTTGAAATATTTTGGTATATATCACTAATATTAGTTGATTCGCTAACAATTATGTTTTTTGTATTAAAAGATTTGATATCTGTAATTTCACCTTCGCTCCCAGTTTTTACATAGAGTCCAAAAAGTTCAAAATTCATTTTTATTGTTTTATGCTCTAATAAAACATTATCTACCAAGCCAAACACAGTAGGTTGAATATTTTTTAAAAATGATTCAATACTTTGAGTTTTTTCTTCACTATGAAGTCTATAACTAGCAATTCGACTTTTAAATGCACTACCAATTTGTTGAACATTTCCAGAATTTCTTTCATGGCAAGTGTTATTTTTATGTTGAATACTGCGTAAATGTCCATGAATGATTGAAGAAGGTCTATCAATATTACAAACATCACAATGGGTTATTGAAGGTTCACCATTCTTCTTTCTTTTTGATGCACAACTATTTTCACAATCTTGAGAACGTTTACGCTTTTGAGCATTACATTCATTTAAAGGTTCCGTGCTAGTTGATGGTTTTACAGTTTTTAATTCCTGTTGTTCCCCATGCACTTCAACCATGTGGGATTGATATCGCTTTACAGCAGAAAAACCAAGTTCACAAACTGAACATGAAAATGATGCTGAACTAACATGCTTTAAATTTACATGACGTGTAAGATTATCTTGTCTGTTAAATGTGGTAGCACAATGACTGCACACAAACATTTTAATGTTATGTTTAACATTTGCGTGTCGTTGAAGGTTGTCAGGTCTTGAGAACTGTTTCTTGCAGTCACCACACTTGAACATGATGATCCCTTTCGAAATTACATATAAAAGAAAGAAATCATAAATGTTAATAAATGATAAAAACAAAGTACAATATATAAATAGTTTAATTATATTCCAGTCAATGGTTATAGCAGGGTATTTAAATCGATCATCTGTGAACTCCTAGCTAGTCTAACTTCATGTAGTTCTAACTGGGGGTTACTATATACCACTGTCACTGACACCTAGCGGTGAACATTGGAACTTGATAGAGTGATAGAAACCAGCGGTCGCCAGTTAAGTGAGCTAGGTGTGACGTCATAGCCAGTCTTAAAGCAAGTCTAAACTTGTAGAAAATGTCACGTGATAGAAACCAGCAGCCACCAGTTAAGTGAACTAAGTGTGATGTCATAGCCAGTCTTAAAACAAGTCTAAACTTGTAGAACATGTTACGCGATAGAAACCAGCAACCACCAGTTAAGTGAGTTAAGTGTGACGTCATAGCCAGTCTTAAAACAAGTCTAAACTTGTAGAACATGTCACGTGATAGAAACCAGCAGCCACCAGTTAAGTGAGCTAAGTGTGACGTCATAGTCAGTTATAAAGCAAGTCTAAACTTGTAAAATATGTCAAGTGATAAGGTTAAGTTAGGTAAAGTTAGGTTATGTTAGGTGAACTGAGGTTAAGACTTTAAATATTCCCTATGTCACTGACACCTAGCAATGAACATTCAGACTTAATAGAGCGGTAATCAAAATCTAACCTACAAAATTAGCTTTACACACCATGGTCAAGTAGTTCCAACTTTTGACTGCCAAATATACCATTTTCACTGACATTTAGTAGTGAACATTGGAAAATATCACTCTAACTGTTTAAAAGTTCTTAGAGGGGTACTTACCTTTTTATAATTTATCAACTGCTGTCACTGAATGAACAGATTGTAGGAATCTGGTAGCCTACAGGTACCCAATTATCTGTAAACAAAACAATCAAACAATCAATCAATATATACATTCCAATCAATAACTTCAACATCAATTAGTAATAAAAGACTACAATCCATTAATAATAAGTACTTACCTTGCAAAATAATGTAATGATTTTCTACCAAAACGGCTTTTTTTTACAACTCTTGAGCAGTAATAGAGCACTGTTCACTCAAAGCGAGTAATAAAGACTGACAGTAGGGAGATATAGGACACCTCTCTTATATAAACTCTCATCGCTCGTGTCAGCAGTTTTTTGCAGATCATTGCAATTCCTTTCCCAATACAGCTGAGAGCCCAAAGTACACTAGGAACACCTGTGTGGTATCCAATGACTGCTGACTTTGCATGATCATCACCCATTGTCTTAATCAACATATGGGGTTTCAAATTAGTGCAGCGTCAGTCATAGCAACAGCAGTGTGCGCTCTCTGGTATGTCAGCAACATGACACCGGAAGGAACACCTGTGTAATATCCAATAACTGCTAACTTTGCATGATAATCATCCATTGTCTTAATGAACACTTGCTTTTTCAAATTACTGCAGTGTTAGCCATAGCAACAGATCTGTGCGCTCTCTGTCATGTCTGTAATATGACACAGGAAGTAACAAGACGTCTTACTGTACATGCCATCTCCTCAGTTTTAACATCTTAAGAACGTGTATTATTCTCTTTCAACTACAAATGACTCGTTAGAACACATCCATCCACCAAGTTAGATCCCTTGTATATTCACATGTATTTCGACACTTTCCTTTCATATCGTTATCCCATTATAGTAGTGGGGGATTAGTGAACAACGTCAATTCAACACACACGAAATGTAGTTAGGCCCTTTGACATAATTTAAATAAATGCATGGGCTCGTCCGTAGGGACCAGGCCAAAGGGACCCGTCCAAAGGGATCAGTCCAAAGGGATAAGGACTCATCCACAGGGACCTGTCCACAAGGACTTGTCCACAAGGACTCGTCCACAAGGACTCGACAACAATGACCCCGCCAACAATGACCCGTCAACAATAACCCATCCATAGGGATCCACTCCCCCACCCTCTTACAAAAGCCATGAGTGGGCATGCTTAAAAAACAAAAACAAAAAACATGCATGTTAATTCATAGTGACTATCGACCGAACACATGCACTTTATGTAGAACAACGTTTCATTCCATATCGGCATTCAAACTCTCACATGTTGCAATTGGAAACAGAGATTCTCTAAAAAAATTAATTTCACCCCTAGTAGGGGTAGGTTTTATTTTTGGGGTGGAAATATGTTGTCCATTGGAAAGGGGGTGTCAGCCCGAGTTCAATGACACCTCATTTGTCAAAATCCGACCACGGGTTCGAGAGTTATCGGGCTGCCGCCATCTTGTGAGGAGGGGAGGAGGAGGAGGGATCTGAACCCCTCAAAAACCACTACTTTTTGTGATGGCCGAGAGACTTTATTGTAGGAAAGAGGTAAAAAACTCGAAACTTTTTTGAAAAATAGTCGATTTCTCTAAGACTTAAACTACATTGCTTGATTACTACTGTCGTTAAATAGGTGAATAGTGCATTGGTTTTATTTTATAATTTGAAACTTTTGAGGTTATTCACGATACAGTCATTATACAGTACCGTTGTCTGTTAATCTGCTTTGTTGAACGTCAATTTATGTAAACGTAATACATAGTATATAAACACTTTACTTGTTAAAAACCTATGTAATATTATGTTTAATAACGGTCCTTGGATGAAAACTTAAAATTTGAATATTTTCTTCATCCTTTTCAAAGAACTTTCTTAATTCGAATCTTTGGATAATTCGAATTTTTTATCTGGTCCCTTGAGGTTCGAATTATCCAAGTTCCACTGTATATACTCGTATATCCGAAGGGGGTTTCGAACTGTTCCCAACGCTGCATAATAAATTGGGAGTCAGTACCTCTTCCGCTTACGTTACGAAGACAACACGGTTGCGCGTCCTAATAAGTTATATATTCCCACAACTGCCAGTTCTCCTAAATACTTTGTTCATATCATTTTAAGCTTTTGCCACGAATAAGGCCTTCTGTATTTCCCTTTCTTTATAATTATGTTCCAGAAAGTCTCAAGGAAGCATCGCAAACAATGATCAGTGCTAGACGTTACTTGTTCGGTCCGCCATGCTTGTCCAACATGAAACCGAGTCTACGCCTGCGCGAGAGCCGTAAATCTTATTTAAGTAAATGGCACATTACGGCAATGCATACATTTTTCATTTCTCACTCATGATCACATTATGATAGAATGGTTAAGTGGCACTCCTAGCGGCGAAACACTGAAAGTAGGGAATCCAGTTAACCATATTGAAATGGCGACAAAATGTGATGATCTCTTATTATGAAGTACACGTAGATTTAAGGTTATATCGATTTTAACTCTCCTCGACGGTATAAATCAAGCGCCAAGCAATGAATAATTAGAAACACAGTAATAATAATAATAATAATGTATGACAGGCCGATCGCCCAGGTGACCGCTAAATTGTATCTTATTATGGAAGGGCCAGGGAAGGGGTTTTGGAAGGAAGTTGTCCATGCACCTGTTGATAGAAACCGTCCCGGCATTTGCCTGGTGGTGGAAATGGGAAACCACAAACATTTTCAGGATGGCCGAGGTGGTATTTGAACCCATGCTCTCCTGATGTCAGAAAGGCACGAGGTAGCACTTTATTATGATAACTCCAGGTAAATACATGCTTGATATACCTAGCGAAACAAACCTCCATTCACCGCATATTGGCACATGTCATCTCATCTCCGGCCACACAGAAGCGGGAATATAGAGTAGAAAAACATAACAAATGTAATAAAATGGTATCATGTCTCTTCTCTGTAGGAAGAGGGAGGTTATTTTAACTTCAAAGGCTGTTCAGCCAACTTTCCCAGACCTCCTACATGACCTGTTTACATTGCAACATGAGGTGCTGAATATTTTATGTCTAACGTTTTCAGAGAGAGCCAGTGTACTCATTCAAGTTGACAAACTCTTTCTCCATCAATGAGGCTTGACAATCTTCGCTTGTACGCAGGATGAGAGGATCATAAGTTGTGAATCTATGGTAGTGACGAGGGGAGGCAGATTCGTAATATACCAACATGGAGAAATGAAAATGCCCTGCGGCTTAACATAACTTAAAGGTCTTTGCTTCTATAGGGTCGTCCGCGAAGCCAGCGCGCGGCGGTATGTAGGCATTACGCTAGTTAAATGTATAGGTAAATGTCTTTTTTGTTTTACTTAATAAATTAGCAGAAGCCTTACCTTGTAAGTTGAATATAAAGGTAACTTTTGTTTCACTTGTAAAATTTGTTCAAAGAATAGGTTCAGAAATGAAATGAAAATCCACAACCTGCTTCCAGTCTCCGACTGGGTCAGGAATGGAATGAATGAAGCCCCCATATAGCGGCGAGGATATGAACTGTGCCGGCTGCCGAGGCCTGTCGCACTCCTCTGGGGCAATGATTAAATGAATGACAGATGAAATGAAATGATAGTGGAGAGTGTTGCTGGAATGAAATTTTGACAGGGAAAACCGGAGTACCCGGAGAAAAACCTGTCTGCCTCCGTTTTGTCCAGCACAGATCTCACATGGAGTGACCGGGATTTGAACCACGGACCCAGCGGTGAGAGGCCGGCGTGCTGCCGCCTAAGCCACGGAGGCTTCAGGTTCAGAAATATTGATGAAAAATAAAGTAGGACTTTCTTTAATTATTGTTCGTACATTTCTTGTGCTCTTTTTTGTCCCCAAAGCACCTCAGGAAACTTAAGAGTTATATTATTTTTTACAGAATCTGACTAAGAAGCTTACTTGCATACAAGGTACCTCTGAAGGAAGATTAACGCAGACCACTCATCTTTTATCCTCTTCAGACCTTTAGCCGTATATCGAGGCTCAAAGTTACCCTTCAATATTTAATTCCTATTGCATGTGTGGATTCTGAAAATAACATAATTACGTAAAGGGGCTATAGTATACTTTATTACATACATATATTTATGTTGCCTTTGTTAATTAGTTGAATACCAGTATACCAAAAAATGGCACTTGGTTACTATATGTTTTGATTATTTACCATAGACAATAATTGAAATGGAACCAGACACTTGGTGCTGTTATGCGTTTTATCCAATCTGCCATACAGAATAAGTAATTTCTTCAAACTTAAAATTTAAAATAATTATTCCATGCCTGAAGTCCATAATTGCTGGTCAAATAATTCAATATTTCCTTCAAAAGATAGCACTTATAAATCAATTTCCGTAAAACTGGCACTTGGTTCCTTTAATCATAACATGGTTCAACTATGAGGGTTACAATCATGAAGTGCACTCGCCCTATTAGGATTATCTTATGCGAAACTTTTCCACCAGATGTCATGACTGGTCTATGTGGGACTCCATTGGTTTGCCTACGTTGGCATTCAATACGCATCGAATTTGAAGAATGACAAGTTGATAATACGATATTTTTTTATTTTAAAGCGTTTGTAACAGACTATTGTGTGTTATTTGAAAATGTTATTTGAACTAAAGAGCAAAACAATTCCACATAGTACCTGTACTCTATCTGTTGATGCTAGTTCAGGATATTAATCAATACTTTTATTGCAGAAAAATAGAAATCGAAAATAAAGAATGAAATGTACACTAAAATTGCGCTCTGGCGATTTGAATTGCATAGTCTTTGATTGATTGTTTTCTTTCAATACAGAGCTCTAAGTGGAGCGTTCACATGCTTGTCCTGGTAGTTGGTATACACACATCACTGTAGGGTCATGGAAAGATTTGTTAACACAATTAAGGTGGTAGAAACCATGGACAGCCAGACGTGTAAACACATGCCTCAACTCAAAGTTGGATGTTGCTCACGTCTGGTTGATCATGTCTCCAGTTCCATAAAATTCTGGAGATATGTCTTCTGTTTCTTTCTTTCTTTCTTTCTTTCTTTCTTTCTTTCTTCAATGGCGGTAGTAGTTTTTCCGAGGCTCTCGTGTGTGGTAGAGGGAAATATTTTCTAAGGTGTTCAACCAAGAGATGATTCTATTCTACTCCTTGATAAAGACAAAGAGTTATAACTATATCCATACATTTAGGAAAAAGTAGGCTATATGTTCTATACCGAACATCTTGTTTCATAAATGAAAATAGGCTAAAGTTAGTTTAGTCGTAATTTGATTTTAGCTTTGAACACTTTGGTGGCTACCATTTAGCTTTGATTTAGATGACGGTGATATAAAACGTGTGCTAGTGCTATCTCTGTAGCCGACATACACACATACCCACACAGACACACTCATGCGCACACACATACACATGGACTTTGGGCCATGTAGATCTTGTAAGTCTACTTTTATATTTAGCAAAAATTGAAAGTAGGATACAAATTTAAAAAAATAATAATAAAAAATAAATGAAAAAATAGATAAAGAAATAAATCTTCTTCATCTTTCTAGCAGTTTTCTTGCAGAATGTGTAGGGTCCAGTCATTGCCTATGCTGTTGCCACTTCTTTCTGTTATTCACGTTGGCAGGTAACAGATCTGCTGCTCTTATGTCATTGTGGATAGTGTCGCCGTTATGGTTTCCACGAGATCTTCTTTCATTTTATTCTCAACATTGTTGTTGTTGTTGTTGTTGTTGTTGTTTGAGTCTTCAGTCATTTGACTGGTTTGATGCAGCTAACTATGCTTCCATGTCCTGAGCTAAACGTTTCATATCTACATAGCTACCATACCCTACATCCGAGGAAATCTGTTTAACATATTCTAATATTGGTCTACCCCTACAGTTCTTATCCTCAGCCCTTCCTTCCATAACTAAGTTTGCTATTCCTGGGTGTCTTAGTATGTGTCCTACCAACCCATCTCTTCTTTTCATTAGCAGTCGCCAGAAACATCTCTCCTCTCCCTCTCGTCTCTTCATTCGTAACCCTACCTACCCATCTGATCTTCATCACTCTCCTGTAACACCACATTTAAAACTCTTCAATTCTCCTCCTTTCTGCTGCTCCAACAGTCCAATTTCACTTCCATAGAGTGCCATGCTCCAGACAAAGGATTTCAAAAAAATACTTCTTAATACCTAAATCTACATTCGACGTTAACAGATACCTTTTCTGCTGAAATACTTTCCTTCCCTGTGCTAGCCTAATTTTTATATCCTCTTTGCTTTGTCCATCACTGGTTATTTTGCTTCCTAAGTAACAGAAGTCTCCTACTTCATTTAGTTTTTCACCTGCCAATTCGAGGTCCATAGTTGTTTCTGATTTATTCGACTGCATTCCAATACTTTTGTTTTAAATTTATTCATTTTCATCATGAATTCTTTCCTCAAGACACAATCCATATGTCATTCAAATCCTCTGGTGTGTCGGCTAAGATGACTATGTCATCAGCAAATCTCAGAGTTAAAATAATATCTCCTTGAATCTTTACTCCTACTTTGAATTTTTCTCCATTTTCCTTCTTTGCTTGTTCAATGTATAGATTGGAAAGTATGGGTGGTAAGTTGCGCCTTGCCTTACACCATTCTGAATACCAGCTTCTCTCTTATGTTCTTAGGCTCAAATAACTGCTATCTGGTTTCTGTATAGATTGTAGATCTCCCTTCTATCCCTGTACTTTATTACAATTGTTTTCAAAATATCAAACAACTTACTCCAATCAACGTTATCAGAAGCCTTCTCAATGTCTTCAAATGCCATGAACGTTCTTCTATCCTTCCTTATTCTAGCTTCCAAAATTAGCCTAAGAATTAGTACAGCTTCCCTTGTTCCTACGTTTCTCCTGAAGCCAAAATGGTATTGACCCAACTCTGTTTCTATCTGTCTTTCCATCCTCTTGTAAATTATTCTAAACATTACTAAATAAAATAATTTTACTGTATAAGTTCACAACTTACTTAAGGTTTCTGGAATAAGGGAATACGAAATTGCATAGATTTACAACCTTTCATATTTATTGTCGTTTGCTGCTTTTTAGTCGGTCAACACGATTGTGCCCAATGAATTGGGTGGGGTACAAGTTATGTATATAAACACACTCCTGGAAAAAAATTCATTTATTAGTTAGTTATCACACTTAAATGGGCAATTTAGGAGTACGCGTATCGACCCTCAAATGACCATCATCAGATCCTGATCACTGAGTTAAGGTTAATTTTAACTATTGTAAATTCACTATTGTGGTTCAATAGCACGTCGTTACTACACAATAGTGAATTTACAAGAGTGAAAATTAACCTTAACACAGTGATCAGGATCTGATGATGGCCATTTGAAGGTCGATACGCGTAATCCTAAATTGCCCATTTAAGTGTGATAACTGACTAATGCATGTACTATTTCCCAGGAGTGTGTTTATATATTTATAAGTTGTACCTCGCCCAATTAATTGGGTACAATCGTGTTGACCGACTGAAAAGCAGCAAAAGACAATTTGTGCAGGCAACACTGAAGAACGAATGACTTCAAATTTCCTCCTTTCATATATACTACTAGTTATTTCCTGCGGGATGTCCCCATAGAAACAATCACAGATGTCTGTGTATTATAATTGACTTGATTTCGAAATTAAATTAGAACGAATTAAAAGCGGAGTCAATCGCTTAAATTCAAATTATCGTTCGAGACCTCACGTGTAGTACACAAGAGGGTGGTTGGATGTATGTCTGATGTCTTCTAGAAAGAATGAAACAATATTCATCTCATTTCCCAGGTGGAACAAGGAAATCTTTCGAGATATTTGTACGTTGAAATAATGGGCGGAGGTCTTATAAGGCCACGGAGCTGATCTAGGGCGTCTGTCCCTCCTGGCTATCACAATTACGAGAGCCTTTCCTTCTTCTCATCTCGGTTCTTTGTTTCAGTTATCAGAGATGAAGCCATTTTCTAGCTCCGCGTAATCATTGTTTCTCCTTCAAGAGAATTTAAAATATTTTACTCAGAATTGTTGGCTTTCTAAAATTTGTTTTAGACCTGCATGAAACTTTCAGTGAAGATACGAGAAATAATCACCACTAAGTCATACTTTAGGAAACAGTTCCTTTTGGAGCAGTCATATCTGTTGAATAAGACTGAATACGTGACTTCAGGTGGGCTTCGAACAAGTTACTCCTGATTTTCGGGCAGATGCATTAGCCAACTATACGACGATGGCCTCTGCCAGAACAGAACTCAATTTCCAAATCTTACATGAAGAGGGCAATCCGGAATGGCTCTCTGAATATCGTTAAGGTGACCGTAATCTCACAGAGCTATCTACGCATGTACCCTAGTCAAAATCTGACCTCGTAAGAAATGACTTGAGGCATTAGCTTCCCTTGTAATGGTCGTGTCTTTTGAGCGAGTTTTCTTTGGCCGTTTAAATCGATAAATGGCATTTGAGATGGTACCTTATCATGTCGGTTTGGACTTTACAGATACATTGCTAGACTCTCTTGAGATAAAAACTCAAATCCACCAGAATAGACCGATAGTCTGCACTAGTGAGGATATACTGTATTGGAAATGGAAGTCCGGATATAATAGTAAACTATGTCAATAAACCACCAACTGGGGTCGAAGTAGCTAAGCGTATATAACGTTAAATCACACTGGGGAAGTACGCAGAAGCAGGGAATCGGAGAGACGGGATGCTTGAATAATAATGATAATATCTATATTTTTTTACGAGGGACTGTGGAAAATCTTCAAAAGACACTTTAGAAAGATCCGCACTCCACAGTAGTGTGGGATTCTTACCCTCTAAAACCACATCCCTTTTACCACGATGCGTTCATCACCCAGGAACTGCTCTCGCATTACTTCAGGCTCAGGGTGATGTCGTGCTTATTTGGCCTTTCAGACTTCTTCTTTATTCATTTCTTCTTAAGGGCGTTCGTACGCTTCCAGATCCCGCTTTTTCTGGCGAAGGACATCCTCCACATACACTGCTACCTGATCCCATGATTGCTGGTTCCGTAACATCACAGAAATAATATTATCTGGTGTCAGTTCTCCCAGTTCCCACATATTCTCTCTTTAGCGTCCAATGGCCGCACACGAAGAAGGTGTGAAGTACATAATCGATGTCGTCACCAGGGCCGGATTTAAGAGTATGCCGCGTATAGGCTAAAGTCCATTTGCCGTCCCC
Source organism: Meconema thalassinum (assembly GCA_946902985.2). Lineage (NCBI taxonomy): Eukaryota > Metazoa > Arthropoda > Insecta > Orthoptera > Tettigoniidae > Meconema > Meconema thalassinum. The sequence goes on from OX336388.2 coordinate 2,006,739,868, forward strand.
TCAATAGTTCATATTTGCTTAATATTTGTTTTATACAACAAAAGGATAGAGTCCATTGGCATTTTCATCTTTTTTAGCCTATTTTCAATTTTGAAAAAATAGGCTTATGAGATCACCTTTTGTCCGTGTGTGTGTGCGTGTGTGTGTGATTCGTGTGTGTGTCCCCCCCCCCCTAATAAAATCTAAACGGCTAGAGCAATTTCAATGAAACTCGGTAATTGCATAGCACTATTCCGGGCGACCCCGACCGTGCCCTTCAAATTTTGTTACGACTCACCAATCCAACATGGCGGCTGTGCGAAATATTTCACCAGCATTCAATATCTCCGACACTATTAGCGACATTACCCTGACATTTTGTATGGTGATAAAGGGAACTACTATAAGTTCACTTATCTGACCTTTGAGAACCTGGTAACTACAAAACCAACATGGCGGCCAAGCGAAGTTGCGACTTTTAAATAGACGTTTCTCGTGATTTGTCCAACCAAACGCAATGAAACTTGGTAGAGTATATGTTCATATACATTGTAATGCACCGACATCTAACTTCGTTCAATTGTTTACATAACCACAAGATGGCGGATGTGCGAAATATTTCACCGGCATTCTATATCTCTGAAACTATTACTGGTATCTCCCTGAAATTTTGTACGGAGATAAAGGGCACTACTGGAAGTCCATCTATAAGTCTTTCAAAAACCGGTTAACTACAAAACGAACATGGCGGCCAAGCGAATTTGAAAATTTTAAATAGTCCTTTCTCGCGATTTAATGTTCCAAACGCACTGAAATCTGGTACTGGAAATATTTATACACATTATAATGCACTGGTATCTAATTTAGTTCAATTGTTTACATAACCTCAAGATGGCGGCTGTGCGAATTTTAAAATTAAGTTTTTATTTCTTGTGATGTAGTCATGCGATCGATCTGAAAGTTTGAATAATGAACCTACGTAATAATTTTCCTTTAATGGTACACGACTCTATGGCCTATACATTTAACAATCCAACATGGCGACCATCCGAAATATTTAGACGGCTCTGAATATCTACGAATCTATTATAGCAATCAAACTGAATTTTATAATGTTCATAGGGGCTATGAACTTAAGTTCACCTATAGGACTTTGAATAACCTAGTGATCACAAATCCAACATGGCGGCGACGCGAAGTATAAATATTCACATGGACGTTTCTCGCAATTTAACCATCCGAGTGCAGTGAAACTTGGTACAGTAAATCCTCATACGAATGGTAATCCACTGGCATCTAATTTATTTCAATTGTTTCGATAACCTCAAGATGGCAGCTGTGCGAAATTTTAAAATCTCCTTGTTACTTATTGTGTCTTAATGCGATTGAAGTTTGAATACTACACGTACACAATAATCTGCATGTAACAGTACATAACTCTAGGACCTTCATATGTAAAATCCAACATGGCGACCATCCGAAATATTTAGTCGGTTCTCAATATCTACGAGTCTATTACAGCACTCAAACTGAATTTGTGTATGTTGATAGTGGCAGTTAACATAAGTAGGATATATGAAAATAGGCTGTATAGTTCTTCACGGAACTACTTGTTAAACATAAAGTTAATTTAGTATAGATAAAACTGCAAATTTAATGGCTTACATAATAAATGTTATAATGAAATTAGTTATCTACTTGGTTTTTTACTTCTTTTAAGATTTGTAAAAAACATGAAATGGTTTTCGAACTTAATTAATGAATTTGTTCTTGGAGATCAGTGATCACTATTTTACACATATTTTTATATTTTAATGCTAATGACTGTCTTTTGCGTAATTGAAGAACTGTGTTCAATTTGAATTAAGTTGTCCTACATGGTGAAATGAAATTGCACAAAATGTAGTTAAATACTGGTTTATTTGTTGAAAAATGTACAAATTTCTCTAAAACAACTCACCCCACGTAATCTTAGTGTTCAAATTTTCATAGCTTTCTTACGAGATTTCTCAATGGCAAACTCGTTAATAATGTCCTCATATGGAAGTGTTTTTGTTTATTTGCCTCAATGCAAAGTAATGAAAGTGAGTTTAACTGTATTTCAGAAATACTAGTTCGCAGATAGTTCTTAGGCCCTAACTCTTCTAAGGCAGGAAGAACTGTATAAGGACTCAAACGTATTTTTAAGAAACTTGGATTTTTAAATTCGTACGGAAAATTTTATTAACGTCAGAAATACTTCATTTTAGCTTTTGAATGAATTGCCAAACTGCCGCCCCTGAAAATTTGTCGCTCTAGGCTGCAGCCTACTTAGGCTATTTAGAAATACGGCCCTAGTCGTCACAATATATGCATGTTGCACCACTCGCTCCGCCTACTCTGTGCAGGAATTTCCGGAAATATCCGTGTCCTGTTAGAAGTTGTGTGAGGTAATGAATTATTACTAATAATTGACTTCACCATGGACTCTTTCGACCCAGGCGTGGTATCAGTCACTTGGTCCATTTACCACGAGGGTCACTTTCCCATCTGAGTTGCCATCGCCTCATCCGTTGATTAAAGACACGCTTCTTTGCACATTTCTTTCCCAGCTCTCCTTGAGTACGCCAGATTTCTTGTCGCTCCAATGCTGCCACCGTGAGGATTGCAGGTTCAGAAACCGTGCGGTATGCACATGCAATACGTAAAGCTGCTCTCCGTTGTACAGCAGCTATCCTTCTCCGATACCATGCAAATCTCAAGGATTCGGCCCAAACTTCAGAGCCATACAGGAGCACTGACTGAACCGTTGTCACGAGGAGGCGTCTTTTACTTGATTTTGGGCCGTTAATATTGCCCATCAGCCTACTAAGTGCTGTCATATATTTTACTGCCTTATCTGTCGCTCTATGAATATGGTTCCAGAATGTGAGCTTGGATTCAAGTGTCACTCCTAAATATTTTGTACTCACAGATGTTTCAATCACTGTATCTCCAACAGTCATTGGTACAAGAGTCTCAATCCTTTTCCTTGTCAGAAGAACTATCTCCGTTATATGTTCTGCTAGTGTTAGCCTGTGACTCGTCATACAGTTTTTTATGCGCCGCATCAACTGGTTCAATTTGATTTGAGCCATCTCAATATTGCGGGCCACTATCAAGGCAGCCACATCATCAGCGTAGCCCTCTAGATTCGTATCCTCTGGCATCTCCAGACGTAACAAAATAATAATGATAATAATAATAATGATCGTGTGGCCTCCAGAGAAGCCGAGTGCAGGTTTTTTCTAGCTGACGCCCGTGGGCGACCTGCGCGTCGTAATGAGGATGAAGTGACGATGAAGACGGCACATACACCCAGTCCCGACCCACGGGAATTAACCCCAGGAGATTAAAATCCCTGATGGCTCGGCCGGTAATCTAACCCAGGGCACTTTGAGCCCAAGTCTAGCGCGCTATCCATTTAGCCACGGAGCCGTACATGATAATAGTAAGAACAATAATACACCATTCAAGATAGAACAGCATTCAGATTCCTAGTAAATAAACACACATTTGCAGAACAACCTAAACGAATGAAATACAGGATGGATTGACATTAGAACCCTATAAGAAACTCACAAGCAAACTTCCAGATGGGGCAGGTGAAACAAAGTTAATGGTTTCTAACAAAACGTTTGTAATGTCAAATTAAGTGCTTATACTAATTTTTATAACGCGAGTGTGATTTATTTGTACAGTTATTGACAATGGGCGAGGAGATTATGAATTCATTTTAAATACGAAAAAATCAATTTCTTTCATAAATTGCAGATTTTCGGGAATGCTACAAATCTCCAAATGCGGTTAGTCCTGAACATGCAACGTGCACTGAGTTAATGCTGAAGCATAATTTCAATGTACACCATCCTTATAGATTCAGTTACCACCGTCATGTGCACAAAGCGATGATAGTTTGCAGCCCATGGGCACCCCAGCGCTAGGCAGGATTCAATTCCTGGAGAGTCTTGGGGTTCTTGGGGGGTGCTATAACTAAGATCGGTGTAAAATGGTATGTACGGGGCAGCTCACACTCGATTTGTACACATGGTGGCAGGTGCACTTTTCGCTCAAATTTAAATTGGCGGGAAAGTATTTTGGTGGGAAGGAACAATCTTTATATTTAAATGCACCCAACATTTATAAAGATAGGCTGGACGGGTAGAAGGGGAGGCGGGAGGGATGGGGAAATAAATGCTACTTAGAAAGCAAACTAACTAGTGATGGACGAAGCAAAGATGATATAAAAAGTAGGGTGATTCAGGCAAAGTAAGCATTCTTCTTCTTCTTCTTAGTCGTTTACCCTCCAGGTTGGTGGAACCCATGGACTCAGCGAGGGAACTCACCACTACCGCCTCTACGGGCAGTGTCCTAGAGCTGGGAACATCTAATCGGAGTGGATACAACTGGTGAGGTGTGATTGGCACCTCGCCCAGGCGGCCTCACCTGCAAAGCGAACAGGGGCCTCATGAGGGAAGGTAATGGATGGGCAGGATGGATAGACAAGGAAGAGGGAAGGAGGCGGCCGTGGCCTTGAAGAAGGTACTGTCCCCGATAACCCGGATAGTAGGCTGTCAGATATCCGCCCCCTCAATCGGATTGCCAATAATCAATCGCACCGGCACAGCTACATCAATGAAAATGGCACTGACAGATACTACCGAGATTAGAGCACAGTAGTTAACAAGAAATTATTGTGGAACACACCAAAATATACGGGGGTTCATACTTACCTTTACTTACCTATTCAAATTAATCTCGGGTATGGGTTGCCAACTGGATCACTTAAATGTATGCCCACACAATAACCTCCACCATGATATTTAAAATGAACCAAAACGGAAACAAGAAACTTTAAACTGTACAATAAATTATTTCACATAAAGGAATGAATTTAACAAAAATATAACAACAAAATAAACGTGGCAATCAGAAGCCATTGTCAATATAATCATGTCCTCCTGTAGGACTTGTAGACTTTGCATACATAATTTCAGCTTTCTAGCTCAAAAGAACGTAATAATAATACACTTGGAATGGATAAGGGAATTGGGACGAGACATATAGCAATTGTTTTCCTTTTAATAAACATCACACTTTATTTATAACTGCAAGCCTGCTATGAAGACGACCTTGGCCTCTATCATCCAGTTGTCAGGCCAGCTGCGATGCACCCTACACCATGCCACATGCCTGCATCGTCAAATGGACTCACCTGTCCAGCTAACGTTAGCATGTGCTAGTTACATCAGAGCCTAGCTCCTTTTCAAACACTTTAAATGTTCACGTCTCAGCCCAAATATTATCACGCAAATCTTTTAAATGCTCCATTCACATATCCATGGATTACTCTAATAATCCCAAAACTTGTTTAATTATATATCCAAATGTTTAACTAGCGTTGTTTAGAGTATAATAACATTTTAAATTGTTTATAACAAATTGTTCATTAATTATTTATAACAATTATTAATTGTTTATAACATTGTCAAACGACAATTGAAAAATTTATACAAGCCTCTATTAATCCCTTTCATATCAAATTATTATTAAAGATATTTACATATTTATTTACAATATTTATATTATTTATTTTAGAAATACATTTAACCACACGTCTATCCGGTTGATAATTACTTAAATCGTGATGATATAATCGACCAATGAAGGTTAGTTATATTTAAGTTATAGATTCAGGTTTAATAAGGTTAAATAATAATTATTATTATTAGTGACGGTAACCTCCATTCAAAATCGTTATCTCAAATTATTTAAACACTCTTGTTAATTTTAACAGTAACTTCACATGATTAATTTTCAAAGGACCTGGACAATACACTCAGGGAAAAATACCTCGCTCAAACGCACAAAATTGCACAAAAATAGGCACAGAATTCATCATATATCTCAATATATATGGCATACAAAATCTTCCACATACAAAAACCTCCACTTATAAATTCATTAACTTCATTCTTATTACTGTGTGAACCTCCTTCACTTATTACAGGGCATTATTCATCAACGACTTTTACACGTCCACTGAACTAACGATTATACATCCATAGTTCCTCTTTAAAAATTCTTATATTCATTAATTGTTTCAAAACTGTTATTATTTTTAACCTTCGTGGGTTTCATTCATGAATCGATATGAAGTAAAAATTTGCCAATCACAAATAAATTAAATAGCAAATAGATTAGACACGCCTCCCTGGTCTATCAAAATTGAGATTAACGCCTTCAAAGTAATGCAGTATAAAAATACTATCTTCAATCAAAGTTCATCGAAACTGCATAAATAATCGAATAGAATACAATTAGACTGTGGAATGCAAACATTATTGTTCCAATCTAGAATTGAGAAAAACTCCTATCAAATGTTCATTACTATAGTGTATTCAATAAATCGTAATCAAAGTTCATATTTCATAAAATTGTCTATAATGCAATGGTATTTCAGAACTGACAATAAATGTCTATGTTGCAATCATGTTCATAAAACGACTAGTATTTCCAAGATCGTCGATAAAATAGATTTTAACGCTCTAAAATCTTTTAATTATTCTTCTTTCTTGAAGATGACAGAAAATTGGTCAAAGTAATTTACTGAATAGAATTACTTTAATAAAATGACACGCTGTCTGAATTCAAATTTGCCATAGAAATCGTTAACTTTACAGTCAAATCGTGACTACAAATATGCAAATTACTGAAAGAATATATATAATCAGTCTCAACTGATCCAAAAATATTTAAATATGCCAATGACATAACAATGTCTGAATAAATCGTAGAAAAAGGCATAAATCATCAAAGTGTACTGAGTACAGAAATATCAAGCAAGGATATGGGGCAAAATATATGGGACAGAAAATATGGGAAAAATGGTTGCTCAGATATCGCTAAATGGCTCAAATAAAACAAGAAACGTTCACGACTACCTTATCTGTTGATTGAAGTTCTAGAGGAAAATTTCCAAAGAAGACTGCTGATAGTTCCATTTCACCAACGTAAAGATGTGCTCCGTCCTCGAACCTGGAACCAGTGCCCTCGGAGAATAGAACTGCTTCCTCCTCCGGAAATTGCACTGCTCCATGTAGACGATAGACATCCTTCTCGCAAAACTCTTCTTTGTGAGCCGGGTCCACCCTGGCCTCTCTTGATAGTACCCTGAAGTTCTGGTAGAAATTCGCCATGAAGTTTATTGCAATTATTTCCGCAGAAATATTCATAATCGTGGAGTATGAAAATATTTCCACTGCCATTTGATATAATTCAGCGATGGATCACGATGCATGAGTGTAGTTGGATGTTCACTACATGCTCGCTTTTGTAGAAAGACGATTAGCGAAGTTCCATGCTGCTATTTCACTCCATTGATATATGTCCCAATTGCATTAAAGTCTTAGCCTTCCATCTCCACTTCTGTTATAATCATAGTTGAAAGAACTGCCATATTATATTGTTCCATTCTATAATGTAGCGTTGTATCACCAAATGCAATATGTAGTATCACGGTTGCAATACACGTGTCAGCCGTAGCGTAGAATGTGATATTTTAAAAGTGCTTCTCAGGTGGCGAGAAAATCTCTTTTGTTGGCAGTCTTAAAATGCCAATATCTTCCAAATTATAATCGTGAAAATGTTCAACTTTACTACACACTTTAATACTGTAATGCACAATAGATTTAGCTTAAAGGCAGTCGCTAACTCTTGATATATTATCTGGTAGACTCGTTTATGAGTGCGTTTCAACTTCGCCTAGTTTCAATCACCGTAAAATGGAACTGCTGCACGCTCCGTGCTCGTTCGATGCGGTGGGCTTTACCGCACGCTAAAGACGACTTGCTTCACTGAATCACTCGAAGTCTGACAATATGATAATCAGAAAAACCACTATAAGACACGAGAAAATGAGATATGAGATATGAGAGCTCCTCTCTCCTGTGCAAGACCTTTTATCAACTTCTTAAGGGGCGTATCCATCCCTTCCATAGCTTGTTCCTCCGTCATTGCTAGAAGTTTTAACTTCGGCTATACTTGACGGATTTTCAAATTTCAAAAACTCAAAATTAATTTCTTCAAAATTCCAAATCAATGCAATAACTGAAAATAGTTTTCCACAATTCTGCATGCCAAAAGTAATTAACTATGGTAGTTTCAGTAATCTCCGTCTCCCTCCAAACTATCGTTCATTGGTTCGAGCCTTTCCTCCAATAGCGTAACTTCTTCCTTAGCACAATTCTTTGTTTCCATACGACTGCGTCGTAAATCTCAGATCTTTCTCGAACAAAATCATGACGTCACTAAGAATCTCAGCTCAACCAGCCTACTTGCATGAAGTCTGCGTCATCCATGCCTACGTCATGAATATCCACGTCACAACTATGACAGCCATAACTTTCTTCATATTTGCCAATACAGCCGCCGTGGTCTCATTATAATTCAATTTACGGGGGCATTCTCCCTTCACCACGTTTTAAAAACAGTTGCAAATTGTTTTTAAACTCTGTGTTATAAATATCTCAATTCACTTGAACACGAAATTGAATTATTATTGACTTACTCTTGTATAATATTTCCTCTATGCTCCTTAATCATAAGTCGCTTCTTCTCTGGGTTGTGTGTGGCTAATGCATTCTCTCCTCTCTACTTTCTCTTCTGTCCTGTATTCCTGTTTTCCAAATTCTGCTGGCTTGTAGAAGGACCAGGATCGATCACTACATCCTGTCTTTTCTTTTGGTTTTCAGCTTCCTTCTCTCGTAATTCCTTCAAATACTGCTGACTTTCTTTCTCTCTTTCTTGATACTTGTCCGGTGTCATAACCTGACCTTGAGAATTCTGATTCCGATTCTGGTTATTTCTATTGTAGCCCTGGTTATTGTAATATCTACCTCTTCCGTTATTATAATTCCCTCTATTATTGTTCCAGCCTCGTCTCTGCCGATATGGACGGTAACCTTGTGATCTTTTGCGAAAATAATTATTCCTATGAGGACCTACATTTTCAGTTTTTTCTTCGGTGGGCTTATCAGTTTGCTGGACTTGATCCATGTAGACTGTATTAATGTCTTTGAATTCGTGCCTCTGGCCTTTTTGAACCACATTTGGCATCGGACTCGTGTAGTCAAGCCTTCCCAATAATTCGTCCATACTGGTCAAATCCCTGATATTTGACGATATAATCAGCCTTCTTACCTCCACAGGCAGCATACGAGAAATCGCATCTATCAACTGCTCTGTCGACAATGGGGGTTGCAAAAATCTCAAGCGCGATAACTGGCTCGTGAAGAAATCAGCGTACCGTGTTGGAAGAGTACCTGAATACTTCCTCGAGTATACCTCAGCTCTTAATGAATTCTGTGCTTCTATTGACCAGAATCGTTTTATCAGTGCCTCTGCAAATTCGTCGAAATTACTGAAAGTGTACCGAAATGCTCTGAACCATTCAAGGGGTCCTCCAGCTAGAAATCTTTCTACGATTCTCATCTCTCTTTCTCTGGGAATATGAGCTTCAATAAAATAGTCTTTCAGGTTCCTGATATATTCTATCGGTGTTAGACTATCAGTATTACTAAATTTTTGTGGTTTGTCCTCAAAATTTCGGATTACTGTCACATTTCTCGGATATGAATCCATGTAATTCTTCCCACTATCACGATATTTCCATTCAGGTTCAATATTCCTATCCTCTTCTTCTTCCCGAAATCTGGATATATGTTCCTCAGGACTAATATCTCTCTCTTCTGTAGCGAGGTTACATCTTCTGACGTAATTCCTATTATCTTCGCAAGTCAAGCCTTCTGGATCCTTATCTGTGATTTCCGTGATGACTTTCCTAATCAACTCTTCTTTATAGGTTTCCATCATGCTAGCTTCTCCTAGTTTCAAATTCTGAAGTTTGCTCGTAGTTTCATTAACATCAGAGACAACCTTATGAATTTGTTCCTTTAATGTTTGCACGTCCTGACCTATTTGAGTTCTATCCTCTACCTGCTTTTCGGATAGCGAATCCATCCTTATACTCAAATCCTTTCTAATTTGAACTACTTCATTATTGATATCTACTTGTGTACTGGCAAGTTTTCGTTCAATTCGCTCCTGAATCTGAGTGACATGTTCCCCACTTGACCTGTTCCATTCATCTTTCCAAACCGTTACATTTGCAGTTAACATTTCCGCAATATCTACTTCAATGTCTTCCTTAAGTAAACGATTATGATCTAAGACTTGGGTTCTCATGACCTCTACATCATATTTTAATCCAGCTAGAGAAGCTGTTGTCCTAACAGACTCGTCAACCAACCTAGTTGTTAAAGCACTAATGTTACGAGTACAAAGCGTTTTTGAAGTTTCAATTTCTTCTCTTACTTTATTAACATCAGTTTGAACTTTGGCAATGTCTACAAAAACTGTATTTACTTCTACTTGTATCTTATTAATGTCGCTTTGCATCTCATTTACATCAGAATGAATATTATTTATGTCTACTTGAACATTTGACACATCGGTTCGAACATTTTTAATCTCTCTTTGAACCTCTTCTACTTTATCTTGTACAGTAGCAACATCATTCCTAACAACAATTACCTCTGCTCTAGCACATGAAATATCACCCCGGACATTAGCAACATCAAGATTCAACATAGTAAGATCTTTCTGTACCTTAGAAACATCAGTCTTAACATCTGAAACATCTTTATGAATGTCACTTACAGCATTCTCGATTCCCTGGGTACTGATCTGTAAACGCGACATATCATTTTCTAAGTTTGCAGAACTGGTCTGAAGAACTTTCAAATTTTCATCCAGCATCTGCTTCGTTCGACTAGCATTCCTAGCTTCCATCTCCCTCACACTTTCATCCATGCTAGCTTTCAAATTAGCAGACATATTACTAGAATTCTCCTCCATCATCTGCTTCATACTGTTATTCATGCTAGCTTTCATCTCCCTCTCACTTTCATCCAGCCTAATAGACAAATTAGCCGACAAACTGTTGGACATCTCCTCCAACATCTTCCTCATACTCTCATCTGCCATTTCAATAATATTTCAATAATAGACTGCTTTAGGGACATACATCAAACAGAGCAAGATAACAACATCTGAGCAACATCTTTCACCATATATAAATTTGAGCAATTTTCTGTCTTAAATCTAACTTATAATTACCTTATAATTAACTTTCGTAGACACTTCATGTTGAAATAAACTCAAGCACATGTTCAAATTTCTTTGGTTCATTTTAAAATATCGTAACACAAATAATTTACATTTACAATCCAAATAGTTTAATTTTATCTTTAATATGACTAAACATGTCATAAGCCGGTCAAATAAAATAAGACTCCAGATCATAGGCGATTTTTCTAAGTTTCCAGCCTATTTAACCTCTCTCAAGTTGTATAAGATCTGATCTTTTCTGAGTGTAATTTTCCTAATACAACACAACATTTAACCCCTATATAATCACACTCTCAAATTCTACAATTGGCCAAGACATCTAACAAAGAATCAACCTCTTTATTTGAGTCTTCACAATCCCATTGACATCGATAACTTGGTAATCCAATGTTATTCGAACACTCCACACGAAATTGCGGTGCCAATTCTACTCCAATAACTTGGTAATCCAATGTTATTCAAGCATTCCGAACTTCGATTGTGCCAATTCTACTGGCGTTCAACCTGGTAATCCAGTGTTGTCAATCGAGCCCCACCGAATTGCGGCGCCAATCCTACTGTCCCCGATAACCCGGATAGTAGGCTGTCAGATATCCACCCCCTCAATCGGATTGCCAATAATCAATCGCACCGGCACAGCTACATCAATGAAAATGGCACTGACAGATACTACCGAGATTAGAGCACAGTAGTTAACAAGAAATTATTGTGGAACACACCAAAATATACAGGGGTTCATACTTACCTTTACTTACCTATTCAAATTAATCTCGGGTATGGGTTGCCAACTGGATCACTTAAATGTATGCCCACACAATAATCTCCACCATGATATTTAAAATGAACCAAAACGGAAGCAAGAAACTTTAAACTGTACAATAATTTATTTCACATAAAGGAATGAATTTAACAAAAATATAACAACAAAATAAACGTGGCAATCAGAAGCCATTGTCAATGTTATCATGTCCTCCTGTAGGACTTGTAGACTTTACATACAAAATTTCAGCTTTCTAGCTGAAAAGAACGTAATAATAATACACTTGGAATGGATAAGGGAATTGGGACGAGACATATAGCAATTGTTTTCCTTTTAATAAACATCACACTTTATTTATAACTGCAAGCCTGCTATGAAGACGACCTTGGCCTCTATCATCCAGTTGTCAGGCCAGCTGCGATGCACCCTACACCATGTCGCATGCCTGCATCGTCAAATGGACTCACCTGTCCAGCCAACGTTAGCATGTGCTAGTTACATCAGAGCCTAGCTCCTTTTCAAACACTTTAAATGTTCACGTCTCAGCCCAAATATTATCACGCAAATCTTTTAAATGCTCCATTCACATATCCATGGATTACTCTAATAATCCCAAAACTTGTTTAATTATATATCCAAATGTTTAACTAGCGTTGTTTAGAGTATAATAACATTTTAAATTGTTTACAACAAATTGTTCATTAATTATTTATAACAATTATTAATTGTTTATAACATTGTCAAACGACAATTGAAAAATTTATACAAGCCTCTATTAATCCCTTTCATATCAAATTATTATTAAAGATATTTACATATTTATTTACAATATTTATATTATTTATTTTAGAAATACATTTAACCACACTTCTATCCGGTTGATAATTACTTAAATCGTGATGATATAATCGACCAATGAAGGTTAGTTATATTTAAGTTATAGATTCAGGTTTAATAAGGTTTAATAATAATTATTATTATTTGTGACGTTAACCTCCATTCAAAATCGTTATCTCAAATTATTTAAACACTTTTGTTAATTTTAACAGTAACTTCACATGATTAATTTTCAAAGGACCTGGACAATACACTCAACGGAAAAATACCCCGCTCAAACGCACAAAATTGCACAAAAATAGGCCCAGAATTCATCATATATCTCAATATATATGGCATACAAAATCTTCCACATACAAAAACCTCCACTTATAAATTCATTAACTTCATTCTTATTACTGTGGGAACCTCCTTCACTTATTACAGGGCATTATTCATCAGCGACTTTTACACGTCCACTGAACTAACGATTATACATCCATAGTTCCTCTTTAAAAATTCTTATATTCATTAATTGTTTCAAAACTGTTATTATTTTTAACCTTCGTGGGTTTCATTCATGAATCGATATGAAGTAAAAATTTGCCAATCACAAATAAATTTAATAGCAAATAGATTAGACACGCCTCCCTGGTCTATCAAAATTGAGATTAACGTCTTCAAAGTAATGCAGTATAAAAATACTATCTTCAATCAAAGTTCATCGAAACTGCATAAATTATCGAATAGAATACAATTAGACTGTGGAATTCAAACATTATTGTTCCAATCTAGAATTGAGAAAAACTCCTATCAAATGTTCATTACTATAGTGTATTCAATAAATCGTAATCAAAGTTCATATTTCATAAAATTGTCTATAATGCAATGGTATTTCAGAACTGACAATAAATGTCTATGTTGCAATCATGTTCATAAAACGACTAGTATTTCCAAGATCGTCGATAAAATAGATTTTAACGCTCTAAAATCTTTTAATTATTCTTCTTTCTTGAGGATGACAGAAAATTGGTCAAAGTAATTTACTGAATAGAATTACTTTAATAAAATGACACGCTGTCTGAATTCAAATTTGCCATAGAAATCGTTAACTTTACAGTCAAATCGTGACTACAAATATGCAAATTACTGAAAGAATATATATAATCAGTCTCAACTGATCCAAAAATATTTAAATATGCCAATGACATAACAATGTCTGAATAAATCGTAGAAAAAGGCATAAATCATCAAAGTGTACTGAGTACAGAAATATCAAGCTAGAATATGGGGCAAAATATATGGGACAGAAAATATGGGAAAAATGGTTGCTCAGATATCGCTAAATGGCTCAAATAAAACAAGAAACGTTCACGACTACCTTATCTGTTGATTGAAGTTCTAGAGGAAAATTTCCAAAGAAGACTGCTGATAGTTCCATTTCACCAACGCAAAGATGTGCTCCGTCCTCGAACCTGGAACCAGTGCCCTCGGAGAATAGAACTGCTTCCTCCTCCGGAAATTGCACTGCTCCATGTTGACGATAGACATCCTTCTGGCAAAACTCTTCTTTGTGAGCCGGGTCCACCCTGGCCTCTCTTGATAGTTCCCTGAAGTTCTGGTAGAAATTCGCCATGAAGTTTATTTCAATTATTTCCGCAGAAATGTTCATAATCGTGGAGTATGAAAATATTTCCACTGCCATTTGATATAATTCAGCGATGAATCACGATGCATGAGTGTAGTTGGATGTTCACTACATGCTCGCTTTTGTAGAAAGACGATTAGCGAAGTTCCATGCTGCTATTTCACTCCATTGATATATGTCCCAATTGCATTAAAGTCTTAGCCTTCCATCTCCACTTCTGTTATAATCATAGTTGAAAGAACTGCCATATTATATTGTTCCATTCTATAATGTAGCGTTGTATCACCAAATGCAATATGTAGTATCACGGTTGCAATACACGTGTCAGCCGTAGCGTAGAATGTGATATTTTTAAAGTGCTTCTCAGGTGGCGAGAAAATCACTTTTGTTGGCAGTCTTAAAATGCCAATATCTTCCAAATTATAATCGTGAAAATGTTCAACTTTACTACACACTTTAATACTGTAATGCACAATAGATTTAGCTTAAAGGCAGTCGCTAACTCTTGATATATTATCTGGTAGACTCGTTTATGAGTGCGTTTCAACTTCGCCTAGTTTCAATCACCGTAAAATGGAACTGCTGCACGCTCCGTGCTCGTTCGATGCGGTGGGCTTTACCGCACGCTAAAGACGACTTGCTTCACTGAATCACTCGAAGTCTGACAATATGATAATCAGAAAAACCACTATAAGACACGAGAAAATGAGATATGAGATATGAGAGCTCCTCTCTCCTGTGCAAGACCTTTTATCAACTTCTTAAGGGGCGTATCCATCCCTTCCATAGCTTGTTCCTCCGTCATTGCTAGAAGTTTTAACTTCGGCTATACTTGACGGATTTTCAAATTTCAAAAACTCAAAATTAATTTCTTCAAAATTCCAAATCAATGCAATAACTGAAAATAGTTTTCCACAATTCTGCATGCCAAAAGTAATTAACTATGGTAGTTTCAGTAATCTCCGTCTCCCTCCAAACTATCGTTCATTGGTTCGAGCCTTTCCTTCAATAGCGTAACTTCTTCCTTAGCACAATTCTTTGTTTCCATGCGACTGCGTCGTAAATCTCAGATCTTTCTCGAACAAAATCATGACGTCACTAAGAATCTCAGCTCAACCAGCCTACTTGCATGAAGTCTGCGTCATCCATGCCTACGTCATGAATATCCACGTCACAACTATGACAGCCATAACTTTCTTCATATTTGCCAATACAGCCGCCGTGGTCTCACTATAATTCAATTTACGGGGGCAGTACTGAACTCGAATTCTAAATGATTCAGGATGGACAGGATGCTATTTAGGACGTTTTGGTGAAATTTGGGGAAGATTGCTATATTTTTGGAGGAATTACGATATTTTTAAAATTTTAATACAGGAGGAAGCTTTAGATTGTGTTGGACAACAACAAAATGGCGAAGAGAAGCCGCTCTGGGGCAATGCTGCGTAGTATTTTCGCTAGGCTGCCCATAGCAACTTGTAGAGTTCAAAGAGAAATGCGTTGATTGGCTAATCCAATTGCCAGAATCAGTGAGGGAAGGAGACATGAGCGGGCTTGATGAGAAGCTTCGTCGATTTATAAACTGCCGTTTATTAAAGAAGAGAGAACCTGCACATTTAAAACTATTGAGAAAGGATCTAAATTAAAAGGATTTATGATAGTCACCCAGAGATGGAAGTTTGATAATCCAGTAAGAAGATTTAAGTAATGATTGGTTTGCCGCTTCTTTTCATGAGGCGCCATTCGATTGGTTTTGAGGTGCGTGGGGACGCGCCGCTGATCGAGGTCTTTTGTGTGGAGGTGTCGAGCAGAGCGGACCTGCGACAATTGTGTTCCTGAAATTAGCGTGTGCGAGATTAGGGTCTCACGCGAAGATAGTTTGTCGGCGATGGAGGCAGTTCCATCGGTCAAAAATTAACATGGGAAGTCCGGTGAAGATGTGGGAAACAGAATATTGTCATAATATCAGTTCTCGTGTGAAACTAGTATTGAAAGTTTGACTAAACTAAAGAGAAACATCGTGTGCACTTTATATGAAAGTTTCATGGCGATATTCGAAAGAATAAGATAGTTTTCTTTGTTGAAAGCACTTTCGTTATACAAGCACGTTTCGCTTGGTGCGTGTCAGCTATACAGGCGAGAAGGCAAGGCCCGTTATCTGCCTGTGCTAACATTTGTATAACAGCTCTCATTTATAGCAAGTCTATGTTTAGTGGCAAGCTTTTTATCGAAATGTTCGACATGCAAGCGTTGAGGGGAACAGTTAACATTGCATTTAACGCTGTAGTGATCATGTTTTAAGCCAAGTCATGCGCAGGGAACGTGATGTTACACTGCCGGACTGGGATACCGGGCAACCGAAATTAATCTTAAATTTATAAGATGTGGTGTAACAACTTCAAGGCTGCATTCCAACGTTGCGAGATGGAACTTGATTACCGCGTCATGACTAGATATTATCAGACCCGAAGCGAAGCAGTCCATTATACTTCGAGACTGGGGGATTTTTGCGGTTCCGCTGATCGAGGAGAGCTCCGTGTTCGAAGCCAGCCAGGGAGATTGACGATCGGGGAGCAGGGTTCGAGTCGTGGCAAGGCAGTCTTCCCAAGAATGAGGATGAAGATTAGTAAGTGTGGAATTGCTGGTGTCGTCAGTAATTCTCTCCATACTTCTTCTACAAGATGTCATCGCAAGGTAGAAAAAGTTATCCTCATTAGTAGCTGTTGGTTTGTTAGTAGCTAGTTGTAGACTAGAATATTAGAGAGCATGACACCATTTCAACGATAAATTATTTTGTTGCGTGTGAAATAGTTTAAGCCCAGAAATTATTTTTCCGCGTTCGACATTTAAACCTTAATTTTCTTTTAGTGAGATTTTCGGATAGTAACATTTGGATTTTTGACTTATAGGTTTTGAGATTTAAGCTCATTTTATTAGTAATTTCGTTTATCGAATTTCTTTCGATCCACGTATCTTTGGGAATTTTATTGAATTTTATTTGAATTTTATTGTATATTATTGAATTTCATTGGGAATTTTATTGGATTTTATTGAAGTTTATTGAACATTATTGGAATATTATTGGAATTTTATTGGATATTATTCAATATTCTAGAAAATGGTAGTACTTTACCCAAGCAACTTAGACTTTGAAAAGAATGCTTATTTGGAAATGAATTATCATTTGGACATTTCCAAGACTTTATAGTTATCTCCAAGTCCGACTTCGTTCAAGTAATTATTTAATTAAACATTTTGAATTGGTGGAAGGATGAAACATTATTTGGACATTCCACTTTAGCCAGTTATAATTAATAACAATTTATCTGTGGATAAATTATCTTATTTTATTTGAGAGATCTTATCTGCTCGGACGAATCAGCACATTTGGGTATTCTACGGAATTTTACAACACTCTTGGAGATTGTTATTGACTTTAATTGCATTAACGCAATATTTTGGAAAGACCAGAGAGAAGTAACGAATGTTTATATTTATTAAATGTTAACAACAATTATTTGAAATCTAAAGTAACTTATACTAGTAAACCATTACGTCATCACTGTTTAATAGAGTCGGTTATTATGTATTTTCACAACATCTGAAAGAGCTATACGCTGTAATTATTATAAGCGAATTTATTATGAAAGCAAGGCATTATATGCAATTTTAATAAGTTGTTATGGCAGAATACTGTATTAAGAGATTGAAGTAAAGAATTATAGCAGCTATATTTGTGTAATATCAAGCTGAGGAAAATGTTATACGGAATTTACGTATGTAATTGAGAGAAGTTGTTGTTTAAGTATTCTGTGGATATTTGTTCAGTCTATTAGAGAAGGGAAGGTCATTATACGCGTTGTGAGCGTTTATTTGAAAATTATAAGTAAATACACTACATTACAGTAAAGAATTAAGTAAGACCTTAGTTGTCCAGTATTATTGTAAAACGACTCTCAGTTGAATTGATTAGTTCTATTGGCGGAAAATATTTGGGAAACGGATGGAAAGTGAAAATGTTGTTAATTATTATTAAGATATTATCAAGGATAAGACATTAATTATATAAGCTTAACTTAACCGTTCGGCGATGTATGTATGCCCATTTATGAAACGAAAGATCTTTACTATGATGATAGTGATATGAAAATGTAACAGTGATACTTTATTTAAGAGCATAAAAATTTGGAATTGTCAGTAGTTAACCAGAGAAGGAAGGTTGGATGATTGAGAATCATCACGAATTATGTAAATAACATAAGACATTTGTTAACAATATTTAAATACAATACTATTAATAACTAGGAGAATTTAACGATATAATAAAGTTAACTGAATAACTTTCTTAATAAACATCTGACCCTAAAACAATAATAATAATATGGTTTATTATTTGGATTAAAATGATTAATAATTATTTCTAATAATTAATAAACATTTAAATAACGAACATTTTACAAACTAATTAATAATTTGGAAATATTAATAGTCTTTAACAAAATTATTTAATAATAATTTCTACCATTAATCATTAAATAATTTTGGGAACCTTAGTTGTCAATTAAACGAAAGTTTAATATACTTTAAACGTTTAAACCATAAATTGGAGTGACGTTTAAAGAACGTGACGACGTTCTTTAAATACAGTAAGGTTGTTTACTGGTGTGTAAAGCTGATCTCATGGAAGATCAGTATAAAATTAATTTCTATTAATTTTACCAATGGAGTACATTGGAATAGTAAGTAGAAATGTCATGGGAAGACATTGGATGTATTAAAATCGATCTTTGTTCATATATCACTAGGGAACAAGAGTAAAATTTAAGAGCTGTTGTGCAAACAGCTGATTGATAATTTGTTTATTTAATTTTATTTAAGAAGTGGAGTACTTCTAACGTACTTGGGACGATGATTTAATTTCAGAATCCTATTATAGGAATTTTCGCAGAATCATTTGCGGATTACATGTAATTATTATGAAAATATTTACTAAATTGATTTCATTTATTATCACTTCGTTAATAAATTTATTTGTTAAATTTGTAACTGCGTGTTGATGATTTATATAAGTTATGAAGAAGGATTATGTTTTGGTGCATTTGAGGTTTTATTGAACCACTAATTTCGCCCACTTAACCGAGAATAGTCAGTATCTCGAGCTCTTCGTTTATTTAGTTAATATACCCATTTTGCCTTACCAAAACATGATCTTAGAAAGTGTGCACTCCCCATTTAGCTATTGTTGGTAGGATTTCCAGGTTTTTGAGCCGGGGACCTCGATATTCTACAATCCAGCTGATCTTCGGATACGACAAGCAGCTCAAATGGTTTAAACGGGTACAGTACCATCCCGGCATTTTCCCGAAGACGAAGTGGGAAACCACGGAAAACCACTTCGAGGATGGCTGAGGTGGGAATCGAACCCCCTCTACTCATTTGGAACACCCGAGGCTGAGTAGACCCCGTTCCAGTCCTCATACCACTTTTCAAATTTCTTGGCAGAGCCGGGAATCGAACCCAGGACCTCCGGGGCGGCAGCTAACCATGCTGACCGCTACGCTACGGAGGCGACACAGGTAAGCATTTCTACAGAAAAAAACTGTAGACATCAAATATAGATTTAGGTATTAGGAAGTCATTTTTGAAAACCTTGGTCTGGAGCGTGGCGCTGTAAGGAAGTGAAACTTGGATTGCTGGCGCAGCAGAAAACAGGAGAATAAAAGCATTTGGAATGTGATGTTACAGGAAAATAATGAAGATCAGATGGTAGATAGAGTAACAAATACAGAGGTATTGAGACGAGTGGGGGAGGAGAGATGTTTCTGGCAACTGCTTATAAAGAGAAGACACACACTTAGACACGCACGAATAGCAAATTTAGTTATGGAAGGAAGGGTCGAGGACACGAACTGTAGGGGTAGACCAAGGTTAGAATATGTTAAACAGATTGCCTCGGATGTAAGGTGTGGTAACTATGTAGAAATGAAACTATTAACTCATGACAGGGAGGCTGGAGGGCTGCATCAAAGCAGTCAATGGATAGAAGACTGAAACAACAACATAATTCACACCTAGTAACTGGCACTTTTACATCTAGGCGAAACTCCGCAATAGACACGGCAAAAACTTTCAAGATTTGCTATAGTTTAATTTGTCTGACCGTGAAAGACGATATTCCAATGATAATAATAATAATAATAATAATAATAAGAAGAAGAAATCATCATCATCACTATCACCATATTCTTAGGCCATATATCCAGACCCGCTCCTCGAAGGACCCACCACTCTCCCTGAGCAACGTTCTTAATATGCCCCTTGGCGTACCACAGGCGGGGTGCGTGCAAAGCGTTCGTGATTAATGAATTTCCCTTCTACCGTGTTAATTTTACAGGTGTTGTTTGGCACCAAGGTACACCAAGCAACACGCAAGCGGCGGGAATGTTGGATTAGCACTGTGTATGTAGCGTGAAGTTTTAAATTCTCTCTATATACCTTCTGGTAGATTATATTTCATGTTGAGAGAGGAGTGTGTACGAATGTTCATCGTTACTGGAATATTGCCTATATTTTTCTGTAAGTAAAACGTTATTTTATGCGTTTAGAACGCTTTGTGCAATGAAGAGATTTCAGCTATGTAGACAAATAGTATAAAGGTTTTTCCTACTTTTAATATGATTAATTTCAAATACATTTGACAATATGTATTTAAATAAATATTGGGATATGTTTTTGTTCGTTCAGTTGAGAATTACGTGGAAAGCGAATCGCTTCGCAAAATTGTGATTGACTTAGGTAAATACTAGGCTAATTTGCGGTTGTAGTCATATGTTAAAGAACTTAAAGATAAAAACAGCATGATAGAAAATTATTGGCAGCCATGTTGAAAATAGATTTAAGCCGATCGACGCTCTCATGTTATGCATCATTTCAAAACATGAGCAGTAGCATTGTGGCTTCACACTTTAAACGTTATACAATAGTTAATATTTTAAAAGATGTCAGCAAAAATTCTCTATTTCATAACGGACAAATAATAAACAATTCTCACACTTACAATTCCGTTCCATAGTTATGAATTAATCAATATGCTTAACCACTACTGCAGTCTTCGCAGGCATACAGGTTATCAGACAAGTTCAAAACGCACTCTACTACATGGGGCTGATTAAGATGACCCAAGCCCCTAAAATAAATTAACAATAACAGGACATGCATAACTGTCCATCGAATGTTTTCCTCCCTTCCTTTTGCTTGAACAAGTAAAAGGAATATGCATATTTAATGTTTTCTCACGCACCATTGTAATATTTCAGCAATTGAGCTAACGCGGCAGTATATTGGTGGTTGAAGTCATAGGTTTCGGGTTTGATTCCGTGCAAGTATTGACATTTAAGTCCCCATACCTACAGTATACCAAATAGCCCATTCCTGCAGCGTACAAACTTTCAAATAAATTCATAACTTTAAGTAGGCCTACTTTGAATTGCACCGATTAATCTCTTGATAAGAATTAAAACGTTTATCTTTTTCAATAAGATACAATTTTTCGTTAAAATTACCAATATATCGATTTTTATCTTTAGAATGTCTCCTTAAAAAGTCTAGTGGAAAATAAGACCCCAAAACCAGTTTCAGATTGAAAAGATCTTCACAAAATATGTAATTTTCGGAACTTGGTATCTGACTTCGTACCATTCCCTAGCTAAAATTCTTGGTTATACATCTTTTGATGCTCTCATGAATTGCTCCAATTTTGAAATATTTGCCAGCTCAGTTAACAAATGAGTGATATTTTCGTTTATTGTCAGTTTTGAAATATTAAATACATGTAGCAGGTGTAACCTTTTATTTTAGCTCTCTCAGTTCTAGACAGGAAAACAGTAATTCCTATTTGTGTTTGTAGCTTTTCATTCCTTCTGCGAGTGAATGTTTTGCCTTTCTCGCTAAATTCTTTGACTCAATGGATTTAACAGATGACTGCTCTTCTGCGGCAGAACTATGAGAAAGGTATGAGTATTGAACTGTAGTCACAGTTCAATGGTTAAGAGGCTTCGAGCATGAATCCAATAGAGTGCGCATTGGCACACTGCGCCTGTACTGTGACGTGAGAGCAACATCTCTATCAGCTGACTGTAGTGTAAACAGAGGAACTCGTAATACAAGGTGATAGGAGTACGTGGGGAAATACATTTTAATGAGGGTTTTAACACACATTTTCGTAATTTATACGGCATTGGGAAAAGCATCGCATGTTTCTCTACGTACCGGAAGGTAGCAAAGGTAAAAATGTAACATATTTGGTGCTAAAAGTGGCTGTCGTGTTCCGTAATACTCATACATCCAGGATACCCTCTCGTAAATAATTAATAACAAATCCAACTCTGAATTAGGCCTACTGATTTTTGAACAGAATTGTTTTGTGTAGCTGTTCACTTTTGATTGAACGCCCGAGGGATCCAAAAAAATTCAATCTGTTACTACATAATTTCTTAATTTTGTTTTCATCATTAGATAATGTAGGTATTTTGGTTAATTTCAGTACTTTAGAAAATTTTATCTTACGATGAGCTCTCATTCAGCGTTACTTTCGCTTCAGTATTTTATCAAAGTGAACCAGACAATATGGGCAAATGGAAATATGGAAGTCTATTGATTTAGTAAGCGTTGCTTTTCAACAACTATTCATTACGGTACATTTGCTGCAAAGGAAAACATATTCAATGAACTGTTTCCTTTTAAATTCCATTTTCCATGAATCATAGAAACCTTCGCAAAAATAACCCAGAACTTTGAAAGGCTACGAAGAATTAGACTAATTTAGGGATGCAATGTATCCTAGAAGCATCTCAAAATTTTCTCAACCAAACGCACTGTCCATACGTATCGAATACACATTCTACATATGTAGCATAACCTAAAATTCGACACTGGACATGATTGACGACTGCATTGCGTAGTCCACACTACATTTAATCCAGCATAGGGATATAAAGCAATATTATGTTCAGAGATGCATTTACTAGCAGTCTCAACAAGTAGTTCCGTGAAGAACTAAAGCCCATTTTCATATAACCTACTTATGTTAATTGCCACTATCAACATACAAAATTTCAGTTTGATTGCTACAGTAGATTCGTAGATATTGAATACCGACTAAATATTGCGGATGGACGCCATATTGGATTTTTATACTGTATATGTAGGCCTTAGAGTTATGTTCTGTTACATGAAGATTATTGAGTAAGTGTAGTATTCAACTTCAATCGCATGATTAGGATACAAAAAGTAAAAAAAGAGATTTTAAAATTTCGCACAGCTGCCATCTTGTGGTTATGGAAACAATTGAAATAAATTAGATGGTAGTGGATTAACATTTGTATAATGATTTACTGTACCAAGTGTCACTGCAC
This sequence comes from Meconema thalassinum, assembly GCA_946902985.2. Taxonomy (NCBI): domain Eukaryota; kingdom Metazoa; phylum Arthropoda; class Insecta; order Orthoptera; family Tettigoniidae; genus Meconema; species Meconema thalassinum. The sequence continues at coordinate 2,006,763,692 of OX336388.2, forward strand.
TCGGATGGTTAATTTGCTAGAAACGTTCATGTGAATATTTATATTTCGCGTCGCCGCCATATTGGATTTGTGATCACCAGGTTATTGAAAGTCCTATTGGTGAACGTATGTACATAGCCCCTATGCACATAAAAATCAGTTTGATTGCTCTAATAGATTCATAGATATTGAGATCCGTATAAATACAGTATTTCGGATGGTCGCCATGGATTGTTATATGTATAGGCCATAGAGTCATGTACCATTAAAGGAAAATTATTGCGTAGGTTCTATATTCAAACCTTCACTTCGATCGCATGATTACGACACAAGAAATAAAAACTTAATTTTAAAATTTGCCCAGCCGCCATCTTGAGGTTATGTACACAATTGAACTAATTTAAATACCAGTGCATTACAATGTGTATAAACATTTGCTGTACCAAGTTTTATTGTGTTTGGATTATAAAATCGCGAGAAAAGTCTATTTAAAACTTTCAACTTCGCTTGGCCGCCATGTTCGTTTTGTAGTTAACCGGTTTTTGAAAGTCTCATGGATTAACTTCCAGTAGTACCCTTTATCTCCATACTAAATTTCAGGGTGATACCGGTAATAGTTTCAGAGATATAGAATGCCGGTGAAATATTTCGCACAGCCGCCATCTAGAGGTTATGTCAACAATTGAACGAAGTTAGATGTCGGTGCATTACCATGTGTATAAACATATGCTGTACCAAGTTTCATTGCGTTTGGTTGGTTAAATCGCGAGAAACGTCCATTTAAAAGTCGCAACTTCGTTTGGCCGCCATGTTGGTTTTGTAGTTACAAGTTTTTCAAAAGTCACATAGATGAACTTCTAGTAGTTCCCTTTATCACCGTAAAAATTCCAGGGTGATATCGGAAATAGTTTCGGAGGTATTGAATGCAGGTGAAATATTTCGCACAGCCGCCATGATGGATTGGTGAGACGTAACAAAATTTGAAGGGCACGGTCGGGGTCGTCCGGAATAGTGCTATGGACTTACCGAGTTTCATTGAAATCGCTACAGCCGTTAAGAAGTTATAAGGGGGACACACACACGAATCACACACGCACACACAGACACACGGACAAAAGGTGATCTCATAAGCCTATTTTTTCATAAATGAAAATAGGCTAACAAATCATGTCTATGTACATTTAAATACTTGATACCTTTGTGGAGTAAGGTATAGGGTAAATTTTAATAATCTATATATATATATATATATATATATATATATATATATATATATATATATACATGAATTGCTGTTCGTTAGTCTCGCTAAAACTCGAGAACGGCTGGACCGATTTGGCTAATTTTGGTCTTGAATTATTTGTGAAAGTCCAGACAAGGTTTAAAAGGTGAATAAATATGAAAGTTGTAGCGCACGAGTAGATTCAACAAATGAGTGACGGCACGCGAATCGCTTAAAAAAAGTCCCGTATGCGTTCATATACCATTCATCCGATTGCTATGAAACTTTGGTTGTATTGTTGTGCACACTACAGGAAAGGTATCTGACTTAGTAAATCCTTTTTACAATAGGTAGCGCCCGAGTAGAGTCAACAAATGAGCGACGACGGTCGAAGCGTTTCAACGAAGTCCTGTATGCGTTCACATACCATTCGTCCGTTAGCGATGAAACTTGGGTGAGAGGTTGTGTACACTACAGGCACGATTTCTGGCTAAGTAAATCCATGTTATAATAGGTAGCGCACGAGTAAATTCAACAAATGAGCGACGACGAGCGAAGCGTTTCAACTAAGTCCCGTATGCGTTCATATACTATTCGTCTGATAGAGATGAAATTTGGGTGAGATGTTGTGTACACTTAATGGAAGATTTCTGGCTCAGTAAATCCACTTAACAATAGGTAGCGCACGAGTAGATTCAACAAATGTGCGACGACGGGCGAAGCGTTTCAACGAAGTCCTGTATGCGTTCACATACCATTCGTCCGATAGCGATGAAACTTGGGTGATAGGTTGTGTACACTACAGGCAAGGTTTCTGGCTTAGTAAATCCGTGTTATAATAGGTAGCGCACGAGTAGATTCAACAAATGAGCGACGACGAGCGAAGCGTTTCAACAAAGTACCGTATGCCTTCATATACTATTCGTCTGATAGTGATGAAACTGGGCTGAGATGTTGTGTACACCTCAGGGAAGGTTTCTGGTTAGTAAATCGACTTAACAATAGGTAGCGCACGATTAGATTCAACAAATCAGTGACGACGGGCGAAGCGTTTCAACAAAGTCCTGTATGCGTTCACATACCATTCGTCCGATAGCGATGACATTTGGGTGAGAGGTTGTGTACACTACGGGCAAGGTTTCTCTCTTAGTAAATCCATATTATAATAGGTAGCGCACGAGTAGATTCAACAAATGAGCGACGACGAGCGAAGCGTTTTAACAAAGTCCCGTATGCGTTCATATACTATTCGTCTGATAGTGATGAAACTTGGGTGAGATATTGTGTACACTTCAGCGAAGGTGTCTGGCTAAGTAAATACACTTAACAATAGTTAGCGCACGAGTAGATTCAACAAATGAGCGACGACGGGCGAAGCGTTTCAACAAAGTCGTGTATGCGTTCACATACCATTCGTCCGATAGCGATGAAACTTGGGTGAGAGGTTGTGTACACTACAGGCAAGGTTTCTGTCTTAGTAAATCCATGTCATGATAGGTAGCGCACGAGTAGATTTAACAAATGAGCGACGATGCGCGAAGCGTTTCAACAAAGTCCCGTTTGCGTTCATATACTATTCGTCTGATAGCGATGAAACTTGGATTATATGTTGTGTACACTTCAGGGAAGGTTTCTGGGTTAGTAAATTCACTTTACAATAGGTATCGCACAAGTAGATTAAACTAATAAGCGACGACGCGCGAAGTGTTTCAACATAGTCCCGTATACGTTCATATAACATTCGTCTGATAGCGACTAAACTTGGGTGAGTTGTTGTGTACACTCTAGGGAAAGTTTTAGGCTTAGTTAATCCATTTTACAATAGGTAGCGCTCATGTAAATTCAACATATGAACGAAGGCCCGCGAAGCGTTTCAACAAAGTCCCGTATGCGTTCATATCCCATTTGTCCGAAAGCGATGAAACTTGGGTAAGATGTTGTGTGCACTTCAGGGAAGTTTTCTGGCTTAGTACATCCACTTTACAATAGGTATCGCACAAGTAGATTCAACAAATGTGTAACGGCGTGCGTATCGTAAAAAAAAAATCGTAAGCGTTCATATACCATTCATGCGATTGCAATGAAATTTGGAGAAATGTTGTTTCCACTCCCGCAAAGATTTCTTATTTAGTAAATCCATTTTACAATTGGTAGCGCACGATTAGATTCAATTAATGGGCGACAGCGCGTGAATCGTTTCAACCAAGTTCCGTATGCGTTCATATAACATTCATCCGATTATCATTAAACATTGGGGAGTTGAGCACAGTCCTGCGAAGGTGTATGAATTATTAAATCCGTTTTTCAATGGGTGGCGCAAAAGTAGATTCAACTAATGAGTGTCGTCGCGCGAATCGTTTAAGCAAAACCCAGTATGCGTTCATATGCCATTCATCCGATTGCGATGAAACTTTCATGAGTAGTTGTGTACACGCCAGGGAAGGTTTTCACTTAGTAAATACATTTTACAATAGGTAGCGTACGAGTATATTCAACAAATGGGTGACGGCGCTCGAATCGTTTCAACAAAGTCCCGTATGTGTTCATATACCATTCATTTCATTGCGATGAAAATTTGGTGAGTTGTGGAGCACGCTCCCATGATTTTTTTGAGATAGTAAATCAATTTTACAATAGTTTAGAGGTGGTTAACAGAAAAAGAAAAACAATCTTGGGAATCTAAAAGCACTTCAACATACAAAGTTACAATGCCAACACTTTCTTTGATTGGCATTGCAACGCATGCCGGGTACAGCTAGTCTTATATATATAGTCTATAAAAGGGAATGTCTGTGTGTTCGTCTTTTATGTGTTCATGAACCATTCATCCGATTACGATCAAATTTTGGTGAGTTGTTGTAAACACTTCCGGGATGATCATAGGCATAGTTAATCCATTTCACAATAGATAGCGCGCGAGTAGTTTAAACCAATGCGTAATGGCGATGCGTTCATATATAATTCGTCCGATTGCGATCAAATTTTGGTGAGTTGTTGTGCAGAATCCCGGAAAAGTAATAGGCGTAGTAAATCCAATTTACAATAGATGGCGCCCGAGTAGGTTCAACAAAATTGCGTGCGTTTGTTTCAAGAAAGTCCCACATGTGTTCATATACCATTCATCCCATTGCGTTGAAACTTGGGTGAGAGGTTGTGTACTCTACAGGCAAGGTTTCTGGCTTAGTAAATCCATGTTATAATAGGTAGCGCACGAGTAGATTCAACAAATGAGCGACGACGCGCGAAGCGTTTCAACAAAGTCCCGTATGCGTTCATAACCATTCGTCTGTTAGCGATGAAACTTGGGTGAGATGTTGTGTACACTACAGGGAAGGTTTATGGCTCAGTAAATCCACTTAACAATAGGTATCGCACAAGTAGATTCAACAAGTGAGCGACGACGGGCGAAGCGTACAACAAAGACCAGTATGCGTTCACATACCATTCGTCCGATAGCGATGAAACTTCGGTGAGAGATTGTGTACACCACAGGCAAGGTTTCTGACATAGTAAATCCATGTTATAATAGGTATCGCACGCGTAGAATCAACAAATGAGCGACGACGCGCGAAGCGTTTCAACAGAGTCCCATATGCGTTCATATACTAGCCTATTCGTCTGATAGTGATGAAACTTGGCTGAGATGTTGTGTACACTTCAGGAAGGTTTCTGGGTTTGTAAATCCAATTAACAATAGGTATCGCACAAGTAGATTAAACAAATGAGCGACGACGCGCGAAGTGTTTCAACATAGTCCCGTATGCGTTCATATACCATTCGTCCGATAGCGACTAAACCTGGGTGAGTTGTTGTGTACACTCCAGAGAAAGTTTTAGGCTTAGTAAATCCATTTTTCAATATGTAGCGCACAAGTAGATTCAACAAATGAGCGAAGTCGCGCGAAGCGTTTCAAGAAATTCCCGTATGCTTTCATATACCATTCGTCCGATAGCGATGAAACTTGGGTAATATGTTGTGTACTCATCAGGGAAGGTTTCTGGCTTAGTACATCCACTTTACAATAGGTATCGCACAAGTAGATTCAACAAATGAGCGACGGCACGCGAATCGTTTCAACCAAGTCCCGTATGCGTTCATATACCATTCATCCGATGCTATGAAACTTTGGTGAGTTGTTGTGAACACTTTCGAAATCATTATATGCATAGTCAATCCAATTTACAATGGACAGCGCGCGAGTATTTTAAACAAATGAGTGTTGGCAATGCTTTCATATAGCCTACAATTCATCCGATTGCGCCCAAATTTAGGTGGGTTGTTTGGCTCACTTCCGGGATGGTTATAGGCATAGTTAATCCAATTAACAATAGATAGCGCACCAGTAGTTTAAACAAATGAGTGTTGGTGATGCGTTCATATACAATTCATCCGATTGCAATCAAATTTTGGCGAGTTGTTGTGCATACGCCAGGAAAAGTTATAAGCATAGTAGATCCAATTAACAATAGATGGCGCGCGAGTAACTTCAACAAAATGGCGTGCGTTTGTTTCAACAAAGTCCCACATGCGTTCATATACCATTCACCCCAATGCGATGAAACTTGGGTGAGATGTTGTATACACTCAGGGAAGGTTTCTGTCTTAGTAAATCCACTTAACAATTGGTAGCGCACGAGTGGATTCAACAAATGAGTGAAGACGCGCGAATTGATTCAAAAAAGTCCCGTATGCGTTCTACCATTTGTCCGATAGCAATGAAGCGTGGGTGAGAGGTTGTGTACACTTCAGGGAAGATTTCTAGCTTAGTAAATCCATGTTACAATAGGTAGCACACGAACGGATTCAACAAATGAGCGACGACTCGCGAAGTGTTTCGACAAAGACCCTATGCGTTCATATACAATCGTTCGATAGAGATGAAACTTTGGTGAGTTGTTGTGTACACTCCAGGGAAGGTTTTTGTTTTAGTAAATCCATTTTACAATTGGTAGCAAACGGGTAGATTTAACTAATAAGCGACAGCGCGTTAATCGTTTCAATAAAGTCCCGTAAGCGATCATATACCATTCATCCGAGTGTGATAAAACTTTGGAGAGCTGAGTACAGTCCTGCGAAGGTTCATGAATTAGTAAGTCCGTTTTTCAATGGGTGGCGCACAAGAAGATTCAACAAATGAGTGACGGCGCGAATCGTTTAAACAAAATCCCGTATGCGTTCATATGCCATTCATCCGATTGCGATTAAAGTTTGATGAGTTGTTGTGTACACGCCAGGAAAGGTTTTCGAGTTAGTAAATCCATTTTACAAAAGGTAGCGTACGAGGATATTCAACAAATGGGTGACGGCGCTCTAATCGTTTCAGCAGTCCCGTATGCGTTCATATACCATTCATTTCATTGCAATGTAACTTTCGTGAGTTGTTGATCACGCTCCCGTGAATGTTTCTGAAATAGTAATTTTTTTTAAATAATAGTTTAGAGGTGGTTAACGGAAAAAGACGAAAATATTGGGAATCCAAAAGCACTGCAACTAACAAAGTCAAAACTCCAACACTTTCTTTGATTGGCATTGCAACGCATGCCGGGTACAGCTAGTTTATAATAAATTTACATCCCTACGCGACACGGTAATATACCATTTACATGTTTAATACTTATTTTTCTTTCGTGTTTCGGAGTTAAGAGCAAACGTAGGTTAAAGAAATGCAAGTAGTTAAGGCAAGAATTTTAGGGTTATTTTACAATGAATGAACTTACCTATGGAAACAAATGCCCGATCCTTTTTAAAAGTCTCCTTACATCCCTACGCGACACAGTAATACACTATTCTGGCTTAGTAATGAATAAAACTCACTTTAAAAAGCCCAATTCTATCATCACGTGTAGTATTTTTCAGTGTTCCAAACTACCGCAGTTCACTACAGTCAGCTGATCGAGAGGATTTATGATCGAAGGTATGAGGTATTGTTTGTATTCTCTGAAATATTTAATCTGTGACGCATGCTCAGTTCTTTTCCTTAGCGCATGCGAAGTTGAGTGTTTTACGGACTTGTAATATTATAGTTGATCGTGTCTCTCGATGGAAAATTCAATCAACCTTTCTTATTCACAGTATGATTGAGTCCAGAAATATAAACCCACTACAAGCCTTCTGCACTGCAAGTACAGGTGGTATTACTGATAAGAGAGAAAGTTGAATTTCTTTGTAAAAAGAGGTTAAGTATTAGGGCTATTAACTGAAATCTTTTAGTCTCTATAAGGATGTGTCGTAAACAAAATTATTTCAGCCGGTGTCATATCGATGCATGTGGCAATGTAATGAAGCTCCTGTGATCACATGTTCCTATACTAAAAAAAAATATTGCTACCTTTTTAATGGCAATGCTTCTCTACGTTGTTCTTCCACATTCTATATTTCTAGTCTATTTCCAGTTACGAGAAATCGATTTGAAAAAATGTAATCGAGAAATGATGATATAAAATTAAATTGATGAACTTGCTTGCGTTTGTGTGCCTATGTGGTGCGCCCGATGGAGATGTAAGTACAACGTTTCCACTGCGAGCAATTGGGAAATAAGTGAGTAGGAAAGGAGTGGGAGATAGGCCACCGGCCAAATATTCTCGAAACGAGCCGTCCCTTGAGACTGTTGATGATTAAAACAGCCCACGTTGCTGCTGAGTCCACATGCGACCTCCTTTTAAACATACGTGTACCCAATCTAATTTCATACAGAGAAGTGAGAATGAAACTCGTCAGAGCCATTCAAAAGACTAACTGATTTTGTCACGAATTCTTTCTGGAATAAATTATTCACACGCATTTTATCACCCCTTTTGTTATTTATTATTGACAAGTTTTACAATTTGAAACTTAACATTCTTAACTCCAGTGATTTATCCAGTTTAAAATATGATAAGTATTGTTACGGATCATTTTCATATATACCGGTATATGGATCTTTTATAAAGTACCTTCTTTATCGAATAATAATTTCCTCAATCCATTTTGCTCACACATATTCCGAAATATCAACGTCTTATCTCTAAATATGTATTGATACTTGGATGTTACTATTAAGTAATGGTTTACGAGAACATTGTACTTCTAAATATCTGTCGTTCACTGAATGGGATAATGCAGAAGGTACCACAATAGTTATATTTGGAAAATAAGGGATTGCATTGCTATTAACCATAGAACATGTACGCTCTTTCACCACTGGTGTATTCTTTGGAATACACGACTAGTCAGAGTCATTGAACTCTAGGTAATAACCTACAGTCAGAGTTAAATCTTGCTGCTCTTGGCTTTCTTTTTCATTAGTTTCATTTATTTAATTTCCCTTCTTGCAGACACCAACAGTGACCCTTTGTATTCCATTTGCCTTAAACATGTGCTTATGTTGTTGATAAGTTTGTTCCAGATGTGTATCTTCTACGAAATTCACATAGCGGCATCTCTCGGCAACCCGCCGAAGTTCTTCGGACTTATCGAGCTCAAGAGGATTTACATACCACTTCATCAGGCTTCGCCGCTGTGCTCTATCTGTGAATATATATTTGTGTCATTCTGTCGTCAGCTATGAATCTTTGTCTTTTTAATGTTTCCCACTCTGCTATATGTTCCTTTGTTGTCTTCCCCCTCCTCCTTGCCTCCCCGGTTCCCTCGTGTGCTGCTCTGCTAGCCCCCACTTCTAGTTCGGACTTCGAGTGTACAGACGCCATGTCTGTTTTTAAAAAGTAACGGTTACACGGAACTTTCCACTTCAATCATCATGGCAAGTTAAGTAAACCACATACATTGAATTTTAAACCATTTTAGAGGGTTTTAATCAACATTTTGAATGCTTCAGTGTTGGGATTTCATAAAATTGTGTAACATCTGCCCCTCGAGGGAATCGCTTTTCTTAGCTAACAAAGCTTTCTACCAGTCATGAAATCTAGTATTTTCCACATCAAGTAAGGGAATACTTTCCCGCAACGAGGGATTCATTTCAATTTAACCGTTGTCTAGAACTTAACTTGTTTCCACCAAGGGATTATTACTGCTGCATTTAACTGTCACTACAGTTCTGGAATTTTTCATTCAAAATAAACTCCAAACCGCAAAGATCTATGCTCAATACTGTCAAATTTCTGAAAACCTCAAGTTAACTGAAACTATCATTTGCAACTTAAAACTTGTATAAAGCAAGAAACATGTTAAAATTCAATTAAGTGCATCTCCATAAACGCTATAACTTTTCTTTTGTTTCATGAACTTTCAGTGCTTCAATAATGAAAACAGAAAATCTATCAACAAACTTTAGTGCTAAAACTGTGTCCGCTCAACAATCTACCGCATCGCGATTCGTTCGTATCAGTAAAACTGGCCAGAACTATACATTCCTATCTCCTTTTTCCCAAATACCATTTACTAACAAAATTAAGTTAATCTAATTATCTGGTTCTATTTCTATGAGGCTTCGCCATACCAAAGGTGGCCTCCCACCTTTGTTCTATTTAAAACTTATTCATTCTGTTTAATCAATCGTGGCTAAAATCTACGTTCTAATATTTATTGTTTTCTACTTCTTCTAGGAAGTAAGCGTTTTCTAATTGTTAAATCGTATAATCCAGGCTTCACAAAAGGTGACCTGCCCCATTTGAATGTATCATATATTCAATTCTGTTTAAATAGTAGTGGTTTAGAAACCACTTACTAATCTTTTTTCTTATCCTTATAGCCCAGAAATTGGCAATCTTCTAATTGTTCAATTCTCGCTTTTAATCCAGGCTTCGTTAATGCGATCTGCATTTTGTAAAATAACAGCGGATATCATCCGCTTATTTCTTTCTTCTTTTCTTCTGCTTCGGCAAAGATTTTGAAATTGCTTATTTATAGCCATTTTGCTTGCCATAAGGGCATTTTAACCACGCTGGTATCCTACCTAACTAAATTAACAAAATGTTATACTAAATTACAAACTTTTATAATTAACCTAACAAGTTTAAAACTCTCTAATTATACGCTTGTTAAATAACTCTTGTAAGGGTTTTGTACAAATAGGGGTCTTAGACTTCCAAGTTGGTAAACCAAAATCTCTTTCTTTAGCTTAAAACATCTAAAGAATTGTTAATTGTTATAAATTCTATAATTTGTTAAATATAGTCATTAACAAAATGTTATACTAAATTACAAATCTTTTATAATTAACCTCTATTTCTAGAATAACGGTTAGGCAGGACCTTCTCTTCCCTGATTCTTTCCCAAAATTATTTCCTATTTCAAAATAAAAAAGGCAATCACTGAATGCATAAAAACTTTACCACTTGTTGCGTTTAAAACGAAACTTCAAATAACAACATTTGCAAAGTTTCTCCTAGCTATTACAGCTAATTCTAGTAAATCATTAAGGCAAGTATAGCTTGCTCCGCCAGCTTCCTACTTGTAGAGTTTTCCTCTCAGACTTGTAATTTACTGTTCAAAATTTGGTTTTGCTTAAGTTAGGTTTGAGGTTTTTCCTCTGTTCTAAACTTTTAGTCGGCAATCTGCTGGGTAAGGGTTTAGTCTGCTTTGGATGCAACAATTGGTACTCTTTAAAGATTCCACTAATAATAATAAAACCATTGCTAAAAGCACTAGAGTTGCTTTATCTCTTCCCGCTTTGGGGGCATTCGACTGTTTTGTCGGAGATCCAACAGTGTCTAGTAATAAAAATATCACTACAAATTCAAATCCTTCTAGCATTTTAGAATGCTTTCTAAAATCTCACCCTTTTGAAGGGAAAGCGCTTAGATCCTTTCCTTTTGGCATACCTTGCCTTGCTAGAGTATCACCCTTCCCCATATTACCAGAATACCGGCTCGGGAGGGAAAGAGAACTTAGCGATTGCTTGCTAACGACCTCAGCTCACGCTGCACTTCCCGTTGGCATTGCACAAGTCCCCGCACATTTTAGGTACTTCCCAGGCTTCGTGCAGTAAAAAACGTTTTATAAATCTTTACTTTCTTTCTGTTTTGTGTTGGATTTTCTTCCTTTCTGCCTAAAATTGTTTTCACTCCTAAACCCACCTCCTTCTCTCTCTCATCATCTTCCCTTAGGTAGTGTTAGCACTCAGTATTAACCTACCAACCACAAGCAACCAACCTTCCGTAAATTTGACTTCCACAACTTAGAATTGCTGTATTTTCTATACACAGTATAATATATAAATGAAAGTTTGTCTGTTTCTTTTAATTACCACGGAACTTCACAAAAATAAATATTTGACTGTCTGCATGTTCGTCTGTGAATTCGTTTGTACGCTTATAGCTCGAGAGTTGCTGGGTGGATTAACGTAAAATTTGGTATGGATATCCATTATAGACAAGGCACCAATCATTTGTATAACTTTTCAGCGTACATCTCAGAAGGAGGGCTATAGGGGGGATCCCCCTCAAAATGCATGCTAAAATAGGCAACATTTCAAAATTATCTTAGAAAGACGATAAAATGTTTACCCCGAGTCACTCAATGTGAGGGACAAACCTCGGATGGTCATCGAAAACCACATTTTTAGGCCCTAAAACGAATATTCCCAGAAAACAGGCTACGCTCTGATAAACTGATGAAGGAATGGCAAGCCCGTAACCATAGCAACAGTACTGATAGTAGCTCAATAGGTGACACCCAACTTTCCATCTATCTCTATAAGAGGCAATTTCACTCCGTTTATTATCTAAAACACGATAAGAATAAAATAAATAAATAAAAATTAAATAAATGAATAAATAAATAAATACATAAATAATCAATTTTATGGTGTTTGAAGCCTATTTTCAGTGTTGCCTTAGTAAACAAAAGTTTGGTGCTTTCCAGTCGGTCAACAAAAACATGAGATGTACTTTATTTATTAATCAGATGTAATTTTTTTCAGGATTAGGAATAACCCATCTCATTTGGGTACAATCGTGTTGACCGACTGAAAAGCACCAAACTTGTGTAAATAATCACCGAGAGTGTAATCCGACCAGGGAGTTGAAGGAGATTTTAATAACAAATTTATTGCAGCCGAATGGACTGGAGACTTTGATCATTCGTGATCATTCGACCGGGACATAGCCGGGTAGTACGGTACGGCTAGTAAGTTCATAAAACTGACATGATAAACATACATAGGATATTAAATTGTTTTATGTGATTTTATTTCAAATATAGCTCACGGAAAATATTACATAAATGTAGCCCCGTGTACTTTTGGTTTGTGTAGAATCTGTCTGATAAACAGTGTTATTTGTGGTGGCTGTATTAGTGTGTGTTTCTGTTTTCAGTTCAAGTAAGGACCACAGACATTGATCTTTTTCAAGTCGTTCCTACATTTGCCGCCAAACCCCACCGTAAACGGCTACTAGTTCAGAACTTGGTTACCAGACGCCACCGCAGTCGGCTCCTGGAGACGAACGTAGGAACCTAAGAACGTTTGTCAAATGTTTAACTATAATTTAGCTTCACACAGGTGTAATTTGTGGAAGGTTCTGTATCATGCCATAAATCTATGACATGGGACCGCCGGCTTTACTTCCCCTCCGAAGGAAGGCATACTGAGGGATTTTTAACGCTCTTAAAAAATCTGACGACTTCGGCCGGGTTTGAACCCGCGATCTTGGGCATAGAAGCTCAGCATGCTACAAACTACGCCTCCGAAGCCGCTAACGTTGAATGAGAGAAAAAAAAACCGAGTCTTCAGTAGTCGCATATGATGTGTAACATCTGACATGTTATTCGAATAATTTCATATTATTTACTCGCATTTTTTATTTAAAGAATGAACTCATAGTGCTACCTTGTGCCAGCAAACATGAAGGATTCCTTCGTGTTATTACCATTGGTAAGTTCTCATTACTATTATTTCTGCAATAACTACTTGTAAAACTCCAGTGACAAATCCGTTCAGCAAATATGATATAATAGTCTAGTGCTGTATTTTGTCCGACAGTACCTCGAGTGCTTACATTAAATAAGAATAAGATTTATTAAGTTATAATTGTTTTCAGCAAATATGATATAATGAATATTTTCTCACCAAAGAACGACAGTTTGAAGATGATTTATTGTAGGAATATCTGTAATGGGGCCTCCAAACCTCAAGGTAAGCCGTATGCGATTTACATTCCACATAGCCACATGGCCAACAGTACGCCGTTGTACCAATCTCTGCCACCGCGCGCTAGTTGTAAAATTCCTGTGCCAAATCCTTTCAGCAAATATGATCTAATGAATATTTTCACAGCAAAGAACGACAACTTGAGGATGATTTATTGTAGGAATTTCTTTAATGGGGCCTCCAAAACTTGAATTAAACCGTATGCTATATACATTACACACACTGCTGTATTTTGGCCGACAGTACCTCGAGTCAACAACAACAACAAAAAAGTCAACCCCTGGCACTATACAGCCCATGAAGGGCCTAGGCCGACCAAGCAACCGCTGCCCAGCCATTTGGCCAGCAGATATTGGGGTGACGCGTGATCAGCGCATCGGGTCCCCTCGGCCGTTAATCTTGGTTTTCGTGATCGGGGCGCTGCCTCACTGTCAGACTGCTACTAAATTGTCCTCACGAGGCTGAGTGGACACCGTTCCAACTCTCACGTCAGTTTTAAATACCAGAGGGAGCCGGGAATCGAACCCGGTGTCTCCGGGTGAGAGGCAGGTGCGCTACCCGAACACAACGGGGCCGGCAACAGTACCTCGAGTGCTTACATGAAATAATTTTTTGAGTGCTGAGGCGTTAAACAATTGAGCGTTATATTGTGGATTTTGCAATGGAAAATATATATAACTAGCAGGTACCCGCGGCTTCGCTCGCGATCAAGACAATGGGGACGATGCATTAATTGGTCTATTCTATTACAGCAATCGCGGCTACAGATGGGTCAATTCTAATTCTGAAAATTCTGATACATACAGTACAGTATATTGATATGAGCCGAAAAGTGGGATTTTTTTTAGAGTTGTCAAAATCTGCAGGGTACAATGTTACATTATATGAACACATTTTAAAATTACGTTTTTGGTTTTGCCATCTTCTGCTGAGACATAACGATTTTGTTGTCCGGATACTCGCGAGCACGCCACATACAGTTGCCCATGGGAAAAAAAGGTTTTGTCTAAATGTACACCTGCTGCTGTTAAGTGTGTGTCATTGCGCTTTGTTAATAGAAATTGCGAATATAGTTTGAAGAGGGAACTGCAGTCTTGCACACTGGAATGGCAAATCTATCGGAATATGGGGAATTAAAAGTATTTTTCCTTAAGCTATTCTGGGTGTAATTTTGCCACACTTTTGATGATTTGAACGTCAACATGTCGCTATTAATAGGCCTATAGTAAAATATATCTCACCTTGGCCGCTGATGTACTCGTACATTATGCAGTCTCTTCCAGTGTTACGTCCCAGGGATTGAAATTCTCCAAAAACCATTTTGCCTCACATACCTCTCTAAATAATTAAAAATTCCTCATTGTTGTTGTTGTTGCTTGATTCTTCCGTTTTTTACTGGTTTGATGCAGCCCACCATGCCCCCTCTCCTGAGCTAATCGTTTCATCTCTACACAGCAACCACACCCTACATCCGAGGCAATCTGTTTAACCCTGGTCTACGCCTACAGTTCTTTTCCTCGACCCTCCCTTCCATAACTAAGCTTGCTATTCCTGGGTGTCTTATTTATGTGTCCTACCAACCTATATCTTCCCTTCATTAGCAGTCGCCAGAAACAACTCTCCTCTCCCACTCGTCTTAATACCTCTTCATTTGTTACCCTATCTACCCATCTGATCTTCATCATTCTCCTGTAACACCACATTTCAAACGCTTCAATTCTCCTCTTTTCTGCTGCACCATTAGTCCAAGTTTGACTTCCTTATAATGTCACGTTCCAGACAAAAGCTTTCAAAAATGACTTCCTAATACCTAAATGTATATTCGATGTCAACAGATTCCTTTTCTGTAGAAATGCTTTCCTTGCCTGAGCCAACCTGCTTTTTATATCCTCTTTGCTTCGTCCATCACTGGATATTTTGCTTCCTAAGTAACAGAAGTATCCTACTTCCTGTAGCGTTTCACCAGCCAATTTGAGGTCCATAGAGGTTTCTGATTTATTTCGGCTGCATTCCAATAATTTTGTTTTACATTTATTGATTTTCATCATGAATTCATTCCTCAAGACGGAGTCCATACCATTCAAAAACTCGTTCAAATCCTCTGGCGTATCGGCCAAGACGACGATGTCATCAGCAAATCTCAAAGATGAAATTATTTATCCTTGAATCTTCGCTCCCACTTTAAATTTTTCTCCAAATTCCTGATTATTGTGTTTTTTTGTTGTTTTTTAGTCGTGTAGCCTCCTGAGAGGCCGAGTGCAGGTCTTTCCAGTCGACGCCCGTGGGCGACCTGCGCGTCGGGATGAGAGATGGAATGGATGAAGATGAATGAAACAGGGCAAGGATGTGGAAGGAAGCGGCCGTGGCCTGTCAGAAGGTACTGTCCCAGCATTTGCCTGGTGTTGAAAATGGGAAACCACGGAAAACCATTTCAAGGACCGCCGACGGTGGGGCTCGAACCCACCCGTCTACCGAGTCAGCAGAGAGCTTGGCCCCTTGACCTAACGCAGCGCTTTTAGAACGCGTAGCCACTACTGTCGGTGATTATTGTGGTATTAGAGATCTTTGAAATGCGTTGTCCTCGCACATGGTGTAGATGCATTGTCAAAGGATAACATTCCATGTTACGAACATGGGCCGCATAACCTGCACCGAAAGCCTATTCTGGACAGCAGTTCCTTGAATTCAGATTTGCCAACATTTTATTGTATCTTTCCATGTGGTATATCTCTGTACCTCAACATACAGAAGAGTGCTTTAAAAATCATGTCTTGTGTACATTTTGGAAAAGGTGGTGAGTGTGGTTTTTGCCAGAGTGGATACTCGCACGTAGAAATTCTTTTCAGTAAATAGACTGGTTCACAATTTTGTAAGTGCACATTGAGGTATGTGACGGCAAGATGCCGTAAGTGTTACGGAAACGGCAATAGCCGCCACAGAGCTTCGTTGCTACTGAAATAACGACCAGACTGATATTTGTACTTAACTATACGGGATTTGTAAGCCCAATGATTATGAAATTGAACGCAGGTATATCGCTAACTTTATTGAATAGCCGCTAGTGTAGTGTTTAAAATTTTAAAGTGGTATTAGAAGGCGCTATCCCTAATTTTTTTACCCCTGGCACTACAGCCCACGAAGGGCCTAGGCCTATCATGCGACCGCTTCCCAGCCATTTGGCCTGCAGATATTGTGGTGACGCGTGGTCAGTGCATCGTGTTCGCTTGGCCGTTTATCTTGTTCTTCGTGACCGGGGCGCTGCCTCTCTATCAGACAGCTAATCAATTGTCCTCACGAAGCTGAGTGCACTCCGTTGCAGCCCTCACGCCAGTGTCTAAAATCTCTGACGGGGCCGGGAATCGAACCCGGGGCCTCCGGATGGGAGGCAGGCACGCTACCCTGTTCTTGTGTTTATATATCTCTTGAAAAAGATAATAAATGGATTGGCACTGCCTCCTACAGGGATATATAGAAAATCGGATGTCATACCTTGAGGTTCAGTTGCCATGGAAACGGACTTGCCATTAGTTCATCAGTTTACCAGGGTGAAGATAGTTTTCTGCGAATATCTTTGAAACTGTTGGTTTTAGGGCCTTAAAATGTGGTTTTCGGTGTCCCGTAGGGACCCACCGAGTATTGTTTCTCGCATTGAGGGGCGTAAAATGAGCTTTGTCCGGTCCATATGCGACAACTTCGATATTTTGTCCCGGCTGAGTATTTTTGGTGACTTTTCAGTTATGTTGCCCGTTCGACGGGAACAATGATTTATTTCCGAATGAAAGGCAGCCTATATGTTATCCTAGGGTATAAGCTGTCTCCATTTCAAATTTCATCCAAATACGTCCAGCCGTTTTAGTGTCAAGAGGTAACAAACTAACACACACACGGACACACAGATTTTCACAATTATAATATACTAGCAGGTACCCGCGGCTTCGCTCGCGATGAAGACAATGGGGACGATGCATTATTCTGAAAATTGGTCTATTCTATCACATCAATCGCGGCTACAGGTGGGTCCATTCTAATTCTCAAAAATCTAATACATTCAGTGTATTGATATGAGCATCAAAGTGGGACTTTCATAGAGTTGAGAAAGTCCACAGGGTATGATGTTACCTTATGTGAACACATTTGAAAATTACGTTTTTGGTTTTGCCATCTTCTGCTGAGACATAACAATTTTGTTGTCCGGATATTCGTGAGCAGGCCACATACAGTTGTTCATGGGAAAAAATGGTTTTGTCTAAATGTACACCTGCTGCTCTTAAGTGTTTGTCATTGCGCTTTGTTAATAGAAATTGCGAATATTGTTTGAAAAGAGAACTGCACTCTTGCACACTGGAATGGCAAATCTATCGGAATATGGGGAATTAAAAGTATTTTTCCTTAAGCTATTCACGGTGTAATTTTGGCACACTTATTGATGGTTTGAACGTCAACATGTCGCTATTAATACACCCATAGTAAAATATCTCTCACCTTGGCCGCTGGAGTACATTATGCAGTCTCTTCCAATGTTACATCCCTGGGATTGAAATTCTCCACATGCCTCTCTGGGTAATTAAAATTCCTGATTGTTGTTGTTTGAGTCTTTAGTCTTTTGACTGGTTTGATACAGACCTCCATGCCTCCCTCTCCTGAGCTAATCGTTTCATCTCTACATAGCTACCTCACCCTACATCCGAGGCAATCTGTTTAACCTTGGTCTACCCCTACAGTTCTTGGGCTCGACCCTCCCATCCATAACTAAGCTTGCTATTCCTGGGTGTCTTAATATTTGTCCTACCAACCTGTCTCTTCTCTGCATAAGCAATCGCCAGAAACATCGCTCCTCTCCCACTCGTCTTAATACCGCTTCATTTGTTACCCTATCTACCCATCTATCTTCATCATTCTCCTGTAACACCGCGTTTCAAACGCTTCAATTCTCCTCTTTTCTGCTGCACCAATAGTCCAAGTTTCACTTCCTTATAATGTCACGCTACAGACAAACCTTTCAAAAATGACTTCCGAATACCTAAATCTACAATATATTCTATGTCAACCGATTCCCTTTCTGTAGAAATGCTGTCCTTGCCTGAGCCAACCTACTTTTGATATCCTCTTTGCTTCGTCCTTCACTGGTTATTTTGCTTCCTAAGAACAGAAGTCACCTACTGCCCGTATCGTTTCACCTGCCAATTTGATGTCCATAGAGGTTTTTGATCTTTTTCGGCTGCATTCAAATATTTTTGTTTTACATTTATTGATCTTCATCATGAATTCTTTCCTCAAGACGGATTCCATACCATTCAAAAACTCATTCAAATCCTCTGGCGTATCGGCCAAGATGACTATGTCATCATCAAATCTCAGAGTCGAAGTGATTTCTCCTTGAATCTTCTCTCCCACTATACATTTTCTCCAATTTCCTGATTACTGTGTTTTAGAGATCTTTGAAATGCGTTGCCCTCGCACATTGTGTAGATGCATTGTCAAAGGAAAACATTCTATGTTACGAACATGGGATGCATAACCTGTACCGAAAGATTCTGCAGATTTAACACAAGGCCTATTCTGAACAGCAGTTCCTTAAACTCAGATTTGCCAACATTTTATTGTATCTTTCCATGTGGTATATCTCTGTACCTCAACATACAGAAGAGTGCTTTCAAAATCACGTCTTGTGTAAATTTTGCTAAAGGTAGTGAGTGTGGTTCACAATTTTATAAGTGCACATTGACTATGTGACGGCGGGATGCCTTTAGTGTTACGGAAACGGCAATAGCCGCCACATAGCTTCATTGCTACTGACATAACGACCAGACTGATATTTGTACTTAAATATACGGGATTTGTGAGCCCAGTGTTTATGAAATTGAACGTTGCTTGATCGCTACCTTTATTTAGTAGCCGCTACTGTAGTGTTTAAAAATTAAAGGTGGTATTAGAAGGCGCTTCCTCTAATTTTTTTACCCCGCACTACAGCCCATGAAGGGCCTAAGCCTATAATGCGACCGCTTCCCAGTCATTTGGCCTGCATATATTGTGGTGACGCGTGGTCAGTGCATCGTGTCCCTCGGCCGTTAATGTTGTTCTTCGTGACCGGGGCGCTGCCTCACTATCAGACAGCTACTCAATTGTCCTCACGAATCTGAATGCACTCCGTTGCAAACCTCACGTCAGTGTAAAAAATCTCTGACGGAGCCGGGAATCGAACCCAGGGCCTCCGGTGAGAGGCAGGCGCGCTACCCTGTTCTTATTGTGTTTATATATATCTTGAAAAAGATAACAAATGGATTGGCATTGCCTCCTACAGGGATATATAGAAAATCGGATGTCATACCTTGAGGTAGTGTTGCCATGGAAACGGACTTGCCATTAGTTCAGTTTATCAGAGTGAAGATAGTTTTCTGCGAATATCTTTGAAACTATTGGTTTTAGGGCCTTAAAATGTGGTTTTCGGTGTCCCGTAGGGACCTACCGAGTATTGTTTCTCGAATCGAGGGGCGTAAAATGAGCTTTGTCCGGTCTATATGCGACAACTTCGATATTTTGTCCCAGTTGAGTATTTTTAGTGACTTTTCAGTTATGTTGCTCGTTCCACGGGAACAATGATTTATTTCTGGGTGAAAGGCAGCCTATATGTTATCCCAGGGTATAAGCTGTCTCCATTTCAAATTTCATCCAAATCCGTCCAGCCGTTTTAGTGTCAAGAGGTAACAAACTAACACACACACAGACTTTCACATTTATAATATATATAGGGACTAGCAGGTACCCGCGGCTTCGCTCGCGATAAAGACAATTGGGACGATGCATTATTGCTGAAAATTGGTCTATTCTATCACATCAATCGCGGATACAGGTGGGTCCATTCTAATTCTGAAAATTCTAATACATACAGTGTATTGATATGAGCAGCAAAGTGGGACTTTCATATAGTTGAGAAAGTTCACAGGGTATGATGTTACCTTATGTGAACACATTTGAAAATTACTTTTTGGTTTTGCCATCTTCTGCTGAGACATAACAATTATGTTGTCCGGATACTCGTGAGCAGGCCACATACAGTTGTTCATGGGAAAAAAATGGTTTTGTCGAAATGTACACCTGCTGCTGTTAAGTGTGTCATTGCGCTTTGTTAATGGAAATTGCTAATATTGTTGGAAAAGGGAACTGCACTCTTGCACACTGGAATGGCAAATCTATCGGAATATGGGGATTTAAAAGTATTTTTCCTTAAGCTATTCACAATGTAATTTTGCCATAATTATTGATGGTTTGAACGACAACATGTCGCTATTAATAGACCCATAGTGAAATATCTCTCACCTTGGCCGCTGGAGCACATTATGCAGTCTCTTCCAGTGTTACATCCCTGGGATTGAAATTCTCCAGATGCCTCTGTGGGTAATTAAAATTCCTGATTGTTGTTGTTGTTTGTTTGAGTCTTCAGTCTTTTGACTGGTTTGATACAGACCTCCATGCCTCCCTCTCCTGAGCTAATCGTTTCATCTCTACATAGCTACTTCATCCTACATGCGAGGCAATCTGTTTAACCTTGGTCTACCCCTACAGTTCTTTGGCTCGACCCTCCCATCCATAACTAAGCTTGCTATTCCTGGGTGTCTTAATATGTGTCGTACCAACCTATCTCTTCTCTGCATAAGCAATCGCCAGAAACATCTCTCCTCTCCCACTCGTCTTAATACCGCTTCATTTGTTACCCTATCTACCCATCTATCTTCATCATTATTCTGTAACACCGCGTTTCAATCGCTTCAATTCTATGTCAAACGATTCCTTTTCTGTAGAAATGCTGTCCTTGCCTGAGCCAACCTACTTTTGATATCCTCTTTGCTTCGTCCTTCACTGGTTATTTTGCTTCCAAAGTAACAGACGTCTCCTACTGCCCGTAGCGTTTCACCTGCCAATTTGATGTCCATTGAGGTTTTTGATCTTTTTCGGCTGCATTCCAATTTTTTTGTTTTACAATTATTGATTTTCATCATGAATTCTTTCCTCAAGACGGATTTCATACCATTCAAAAACTCATTCAAATTCTCTGGCGTATTGGCCAAGATGACGATGTCATCAGCAAATCACAGAGTCGAAGTGATTTCTCCTTAAATCTTCTCTCCCACTATACATTTTCTCCAATTTCCTGATTACTGTGTTTTTAGAGATCTTTGAAATGCGTTGCCCTCGCACATGGTGTAGATGCATTGTCAAAGGAAAACATTCTATGTTACGAACATGGGATGCATAACCTGTTCCGAAAGCTTCTGCAGATTTAACACAATGCCTATTCTGAACAGCAGTTCCTTAAACTCAGATTTGCCAACATTTTATTGTATCTTTCCATGTGGTATATATCTGTACCTCAACATACAGAAGAGTGCTTTCAAAATCACGTCTTGTGTAAACTTTGCAAAAGGTAGTTCACAATTTTATAAGTGCACATTGACTATTTATTTATCGTATGGTTTTTAGTGCCGGGAGTGTCCGAAGACATGTTCGGCTCGCCTGAGTCTGTAGCTGCTTCCAGCGGACACCCTAAAGGGTGAGCTACAAGTTCCGTTCAATTTCAAGTAGTTCCAACTTTCGCCACAAGATATCAATGATACGTAGTGGTGAACGTTGGAACTTTGATAGAGCGTTCTGACGAAATCTAACCTAACAATTTTGCTTTACACAAGTTTAGTCTGTGAAAGGATCTTTTACATGCCATAAATCTATGACATGGGACCGCCGGCTTTACTTCCCCTCCGATGGAAGGCATACTGAAGGATTTTCAACGCTCTTAAAAAAATCCGACGACTTCGGCCGGGTTTGAACCCGCTATCTTGGGCACAGCAGTTCAGCATGCTACCGACTACGCCACCGACTATGAGACGGCGGGATGCCTTTAGTGTTACAGAAACGGCAATAGCCGCCACAGAGCTTCGTTGCTACTGACATAACGACCAGACTGATATTTGTACTGAAATATACGGGATTTGTGAGCCCAGTGTTTATGAAATTGAACGTAGCTTGATCGCTACCTTTATTTAGTAGCCGCTACTGTAGTGTTTAAAACTTAAAGGCGGTATTAGAAGGCGCTTCCTCTATTTTTTTTACCCCTGGCACTACAGCCCATGAAGGGCTTAGGCCTATAATGCGACCGCTTCCCAGTCATTTGGCCTTCAGATATTGTGGTGACGCGTGGTCAGTGCATCGTATCCCTCGGCCGTTAATGTTGTTCTTCGTGACCGGGGCGCTGCCTCACTATCAGACAGCTACTCAATTGTCCTCACGAATCTGAATGCACACCGTTGCAAACCTCACGTCAGTGTCAAAAATCTCTGACGGAGCCGGGAATCGAACCCAGGGCCCCCAGTTGAGAGGCCGGCGCGCTACCCTGTTCTTATTGTGTTTATATATATCTTGAAAAAGATAACAAATGGATTGGCATTGCCTCCTACAGGGATTTATATAAAATCGGATGTCATACCTTGAGGTAGTGTTGCCATGGAAACGGACTTTCCATTAGTACAGTTTATCAGAGCGAAGATAGTTTTCTGCGAATATCTTTGAAAATATTGGTTTTAGGGCCTTAAAAAGTGGGTTTCGGTGTCCCGTAGGGACCTACCGAGTATTGTTTCTCGCATCGAGGGGCGTAAAATGAGCTGTGTCCGCTCTTTATGCGACAACTTCGATATTTTGTCCCAGTTGAGTATTTTTAGTGACTTTTCTGTTATGTTGCTCGTTCCACGGGAACAATGATTTATTTCTGAGTGAAAGGCATCCTATATGTTATCCCAGGGTATAAGCTGTCTCCATTTCAAATTTCATCCAAATCCGTCCAGCCGTTTTAGTGTCAAGAGGTAACAAACTAACACACACACACACAGACTTTCACAATTATAATATATATATATAGGGATATAGGGATATAGGGATTAAAACAAAGTTCTCCAATGCATCTGCAGTAGTGCCATATACCTGCAACTGTATGCGGAAGCAATCCACTGCATATTTGATGCAAGCTGCGCTTTATACCGGCCAGTTAGTGAGTTAAGTTTGTCGCTTAACAGTCTTCTTTAGTGATGTACTAAGAACTTGTTACTACTGCTAAGTCAGTAAGTCTCGTGGTTCTTACTTCTGATGAGTAGTATCTGCTTTCTATGGATGAGAACTCGTTGGTTAGTTTGTAGAAGTATTTATTAATCTTTGACGATCCAATATATACAAGTGAACACCAGTCAGACAACCTGTTTAGTTGCTGCTGTTGGAAGAGAGCTTTTGCTTCTTAGCCCAGGTCTTTTATACAAATCCTTTCATAACAATGTGCGTCACAGTAGTGGAGCGCACTCGATAACATGTATGTGGAAATATACATCTTACAGGATATGGACTCATGTCTTTGATAACAGTTCCGTGAATTTGACCACTCATAGCTGTTGGAGTCAACACATTTGAAATAACATATTGAATAATTATATGAGGAAATGTACAGGGTCATTTCCTTAGTTCCTTCTAGGAAGTATTTGACAAATAACAAATTACAGATTGTGAAGTAATTACGTTGACAATAACATGTTGTGAAAGAAGTATGCAATGTCATTTCCTTGGTTCCAAGAATGAACATTCATCAAGTAAACACTTTGTTAATAGCATATTGAGGGATATATTGGGCAATGATGTTCCTTCTATAGGAAGAAGGACCATAACCTTTAGGTTAGAATGGGGTCTGGGGTTCGAACCTAGACGGGATACATAACTCCTCCACCCTTTGTTGCTCGTTATCGTCCTCGATAACAATTTTCTTAAATCTATTCTTTACAGATTTAATATATTGATATATTCTTGTTCTAAATATTAACATGATAACACAGAGAATAAGTATTATAATACTTGTGTTCACAGACACAAAAGTTTTCATTTTAGTATTGTATTCTGGAATGGGTTTTAAATCTAACTTCATTCCTTTCACATCAAGGTGGGATGAATGGAAATTTATTTCGGTTTTAACATATGGATCATTTGGAGTTGATAGGAGTGGAAACAGGTGTACATAATTTGTAGGTTGCTGTTGCAAAGTTATACCCATGCTTGTAATAGGGCAAGACTCATTTGAGTAGATAACATATGATCCTGCTAACTTTATAGTTCTCTGAGATTCTGGGCAGGTTTGCAAGATTATTTGAGGATTTTTACTAGAGAAAAGGCTATGCTTCTTATTTAGTGGTTGAAATAGTTGTACCTCGTTTTTTACAGTGGCAATTGACATCTGGTAGTGTCCGTTAAATTACATGAAGTTATTCTAGTATTAAAGAGTATACATGCGTTGTTGTTTGAGTCTTCAGTCTTTTGACTGGTTTTATGCAGCTCTCCATGCCTCCCTGTCCTGAGCTAATCGTTTCATCTCAACATAGCTACCACACCCTACATCCGAGGCAATCTGTTTAACATATTCTAACCTTGGTCTACCCCTACAGTTCTTGTCCTCGACCCTTCCTTCCATAACTAAGCTTGCTATTCCTGGGTGTCTTAGTATGTGTCCTACCAACCTATCTCTTCTCTTCATTAGCAGTCGCCCGAAACATCTCTCCTCTCCCACTCGTCTTAATACCTCTTTGTTTGTAACCCTATCTACCCATCTGATCTTCATCATTCTCCTGTAACACCACATTTCAAATGCTTCAATTCTCCTCTTTTCTGCTGCACCAATAGTCCAAGTTTCACTTCCATAGAGCGCCACGCTCCAGACAAAGGCTTTCAAAAATGACTTCCTAATACCTAAATCTATATTCGATGTCAGCAGATTCCTTTTTTGTAGAAATGCTTTTCTTGCCTGAGCCAACCTACTTTTTATATACTCTTTGCTTCGTCCATCACTGGTTATTCTGCTTCCTAAGTAACAGAAGTCTCCTACTTCCTTCATCTTTTCACCTGCCAATTTGATCTCCATAGAGGTTTCTGATTTATTTCGGCTGCATTCCAGTATTTTTGTTTTACATTTATTAATTTTCATCATTGTGGTGTTTGAAGCCATATTTCCAGTGTTGCCTAAGTAAACAAGAGTTTAGTGCTTTTCAGTCGGTCAACACGAATGTACCCAAAAGAGATGGGTTATGCCCTAATCCTGAAATAAATTACATGAGATTAATAAAACACTAGGATGACCAGTTTCGATCGTCAAGCGATCATCATCAGATCCATTACACTTAGGCTATAAAATCTATGTTTGAAATACAGGTGAAAATATTTACAATATGTACAATTATTTAGTTGCAGTATTGGTACTGCAACTGTCAGTGTATGCTAAATGCAGTATATATGTTAGGTGAAATGCTAAATGGTGATAGCTATCCGGAGTTTGTACTTTAGAGAGATTATATGGTTGTAAACTATAGTTAAACTATAAAATTTTAGGCTAACTACTTATCTGATTGTCTTCCGTACTACAGCTGCTCGCAGTTTTCGTGCTCACTGTAACATACTGTGCGGTCAACTGCGGTGGTTATCTTAACGACTGGTTTTTCCTGCCTTCTCCCCCCTTCCCCTACGTGCTGTGGGGAGTGATAGCGATGTGTTTATGTGAGGTGTTGCCAACCTAGATAAGATGTATGTTATTGAATGAGGTGTGTCTACAACTATTAAAGACCGTGGATTAGCCCTCGCCACGCGTGGAGCATTACCCATTCGAACTAAGCGTTGACGGTCTTATGAGGACGTCCCGGCACCTTTAATACTGCCGCGAATATGGGCCTTGGTTTGTTGCAGAAGAAAAGTACATCGTACACCTGATCCAGATAACATTTACCTATTAAAAACCCCCTAATTTCCCCCCCTTTTTTATCTAGCTTGGCTGTGTCGCTAAATTGTGTCTTGTTTCCGACAGGGTGTGTTTTTTAGTAGCGTGAAGAGGGGTGAGCTCTCCATGAACGTGTGTTCGTTTCGATTGTTGGGATTGTTTCGTTTGGCTAGGTGTATCTCGATTGCTTCCTTTATGTCAAGAGCTCTGCCTTTCGATTCGTGATGGATTATTTTAAGGTCCGACTCTATGTTGGTAAAGCTGTGCCCCGCGTCACACATATGTTCGCACACGGCTGAATGTGTTCCGTATCTTATCGCATTCCTATGTTCATTATAACGGGTGTCTACTCGTCTTCCACTCTGCCCGATGTAATTAGCTTGACAACCGGTGTCTTGGCACGTTATAGAATATACCCCTGACCTTGAATACGGGTCACGTTTATTTAGATTACTATTTTGGAGGTGCCTAGCGGTTGTGTTTTTCGTCGTGAAAGCTATCTTTATGCCTTGCTTTTTGAATAGGTTAGTGATTTTATATGTATTCGCATTCACATAGTTGAAACGCACAAATTTTTTCTCATTACTGTCCGGTTTGGGAATCGTTTTATCTTTATTTTTATGCTTGGCTATAATTTGGTTTATTTTGCTTGGTGGGAAGTTGTTTTCCTTTGCTATTTGCTTAATAGTTCTTATTTCCTTATTATAGTTGTCTTTAGACATGGGTATGTTTAAAGCCCTGTGCACCATTGAATTGAAACCTGCTAGTTTGTGCGTACTGGGGTGATTAGACTGATTGTCGATTGCATGCGAGGTTTGTGTTGCTTTCCGAAATATGGAATATGAAAGGTCGTTGTCTTTACGTTCAATAGTTATATCGAGATAATTTATTTTTCGGTCTATTTCGGATTCCTTAGTGAATTTGATAGAGTGGTGTAGGCTATTAATGGATTGGAGAATTGTTTCTTCGCTTGTTAGTTCAGTATCGTAGATGCAAATTACATCATCTACGTATCTTTTCCATATTACTATTCCCTTTGTTGAAGTCTTTTCTAAGAACGCGTTTTCTAGTGCATTGATGAAGATGTCAGCGATTAACCCACTTAGAGGCGATCCTATTGCTAGGCCTTCTCTCTGTGTGTATATTTTATTGTCGAATTGAAACACGTTTTGGGTGAGAACGACCCTCAATAATCTCACAATCTCATCGGTTGGCAACACCTCACATAAACACATCGCTATCACTCCCCACAGCACGTAGGGGAAGGGGGGAGAAGGCAGGAAAAACCAGTCGTTAAGATAACCACCGCAGTTGACCGCACAGTATGTTACAGTGAGCACGAAAACTGCGAGCAGCTGTAGTACGGAAGACAATCAGATAAGTAGTTAGCCTAAAATTTTATAGTTTAACTATAGTTTACAACCATATAATCTCTCTAAAGTACAAACTCCGGATAGCTATCACCATTTAGCATTTCACCTAACATATATACTGCATTTAGCATACACTGACAGTTGCAGTACCAATACTGCAACTAAATAATTGTACATATTGTAAATATTTTCACCTGTATTTCAAACATAGATTTTATAGCCTAAGTGTAATGGATCTGATGATGATCGCTTGACGATCGAAACTGGTCATCCTAGTGTTTTATTAATCTCATGTAATTTATTTCAGGATTAGGGCATAACCCATCTCTTTTGGGTACATTCGTGTTGACCGACTGAAAAGCACTAAACTCTTGTAATTTTCATCATGAATTCTTTCCGTAAGACGGAGTCCATACCATTCAAAAACTCATTCAAATCCTCAGGCTTGTTGGCCAAGATGACGATGTCATCAGCAAATCTCAGAGTTGAAATTATTTCTCCTTGAATCTTCACTCCCACTTTAAATTTTTCTCTAATTTCCTTCATTGCTTGTTCAATGTAAAGATTGAAAAGTATGGGTGATAAGTTGCAGCCTTGCCTTACACCTTTCTGAATACCAGCTTCTCTCTCATGCCCTTCAACTCGAATGACTGCTTCTGGTTTCTGTATAGATTGTATATCACCCTCCTATCCCTGTACTTTATTCCAATCGATTTCAAAATGTCAAACAATTTAGTCCAATCAACGTTATCAAAAGCCTTTTCTAAGTCTACAATAGCCATGAACGTTCTCTTATCTTTCCTTATTCTACCTTCCAAAATCAGCCTAAGACTTAGTACAGCTTCCCTTGTTCCTACATTTCTCCTGAAACCAAACTGGTCTTCACCCAACTCCGTTTCTATCTGGCTCTCAATCCTCTTGTAAATTATTCTAGACAGGATCTTTGAAGCATGAGTAATCAAGCTGATTGTACGGTAATCTTCACATCTGTCAGCTCCCACTTTCTTTGGTATAGGGATGATTACATTCTTCTTGAAATCAGGGGGTACCTCACCTGTCTCATAAATCCTACACACCAAGTGAAATAACCTGATCAGACCTTCCTCTCCTATGCAGCGTAGCAACTCAATCGGTATATCATCTATGCCTGGTGCTTTGTTCCTGCTTAAGTCTTCCAAAGCTCTATCAAATTCTGATCTCAATATTAAATCTCCTTTCGCATCCTCATCAATTTCCTCCTCCCTTTCCATTACATGATTCTCAATCTCCTTTCCCTTATACAAACTCTCTATGTAAGCTTTCCATCTCTCAACCTTTTCTTCCCTATCTGTTAGAGGCTTTCCATTTGTGTCCTTAATATTGCAGCACTTAGTCTTCTTTTCCCCAAAAGTATTCTTAATCCTTCGATAAGCTGTGTCTACTTTTCCTAATTTCAGACAATTTTCTATACCAGCACATTTCTCTTTCAACCATTCTTCTTTCGCTTCCTTGCACTTCTTGTTAACCTCATTTCTCAGACGTCTGTATTCTGCTTTCCCCTTTTCATCTCTTACATTCTTGTGCTTCCGCCTTTCATCCATCAATTCGAGTGTATCCTGAGAGATCCACGGTTTTCTACCTATTCTCTCTTTCCTACCAATGTTTTCTTCTGCGGATTTTGTTATTTCATTCCTCAAAAGTGCCCATTCGTCTGCAATTGATGTTTGTTTAGGGTTTTTCATTAGTCCTTCCTTTATACTCTTCTTGAATCTTTCGTTTACATCCTTCTCTTTCAGTCTGTCTATTGCCCACCTTTTTGGCTTTTGACTTTTCTTCAGTTTCTTCAACTTTAATCTGCATTTCATTACAACCAGATTGTGGTCAGAGTTTATGTCAGCACCAGGATATGTTTTACAATCCAAAATCTGGTTTCGAAACCTCTGCTTGACCATAATGAAGTCGATTTGGTAACGCCCTGTATCTCCTGGTCTCATCCATGTGTATATTCTTCTATTGTGGTTATTGAATAAGGTGTTAGCTATGACCAACTCATGCTCAGTGCAGAATTCTACCAGACTGCTTCCTCGATCATTCCTTTCACCTAATCCGAAATCTCCTACTATCTTCCCTTCTCTCCCTTTTCCTACCACAGCATTCCAATCTTCCATTACTATAACATTTTCATCACCCTTGATATACCTCAGAATTTCGTCTATTTCTTCGTAGACCTTTTCAACATCCTCATCATCAGCTTGACTGGTAGGCATATAGACTTGTACCACTGTGGTGCAGGTAGGTTTAGTATTGATTTTTGCTACAATAATCCGTTCACTATATTGCTCATAATATTCCACCCGCTGTCCAAGTTTCCTACTCAATATGAGACCAACCCCTGCTTGGCCATTGTTTGATTTAGTGCTAATGACCCTATAGTCTCCTGACCAAAAGTCCTGTTCTTCCTGCCAGCGCATTTCACTAATCCCAACCAAATCCAACCTCAACCTATCCATTTCCCTTTCTAAGTTTTCTAACCTTCCATTTCCTAGCAGACTTCTAACATTCCACGCTCCGATCCGTAGAATGTCAGAGTTCCTCTTTGTCACTTCTGTGATGTTAACCCCCTCTCGAGTAGTCCCCACCCGGAGATCCGAACGGGGGACTAGTTTACCTCCGGATTGAAATTTTACAAGGGAGGAGGCCATCATCACATGTGTTTATGCATAGAGAGGTGCATATCCTCGGGAATAGCAAACGGCTGTATTTTCCCCTTGCTTTCAGCCGTGCAGCAGGACGCAGTGTAGCCATTATTTGGCTTATATTATCAATATCTTATTCGTCTATAAGACTAGTAAAGAATTGATTTATTCTGAAAGGCTGCTACTCCCTTTCAGAATAAGTAAAGAGCAATTCTACTAACAAAAATACTAACCTTCTACTGTACTAACAATTAAATACCAAAATTCTACTAACGAAAAAATACTAAAGTTCCACCAACAACAAATACTACCACTAAAACAGTCTGTCACCAGACACACTCACATGCAATCACACATCACAGTCTACTGAAACAATGAACTATAACTAATTAACAATGCAACTGTTACCAGACACATTCACACACCACAGTCTAATAGAACAATGACATATATCTAATAGACAAACTAACTACCTACTTACAACTAACTACATACTTACTGTACTGTTATTTGAATTGACAATATTTACAAAATGCAATTTAGATAGAAAATACTTACAGGAAGAGATCAAAGATAATGCCAATGGTTATCCTTCGTATAGGAGAAGAAATAATTTACAGTTCCCAAAATGTCAGTTCAAAGCCCCTCAATCCCACGATACAGAAACATGGACCCTCCAACCCGCTGCCCCCACATCCGTCAACCCACCGAACTCCCACTCACAGCTTTCAAAACCTCAATGCAATGCTGCTCCCTCCACCCGTCAACATGGAAACATGGATTCCTCCAACCTGCGTTCCACATGCTCACCCCGCACCAGGAGTGGAGAGAGGTGGGTAGCAATCAAAAACGTGCAAGCAGCGTCCATTGTTGACAGGTCATTGCTAACGAGTCCCCCCTCACACAACAGACAAGCGAGCTCATGTTGCACATGCACCACCCAAAATGCAACACCATGCAAGTGTTCAACATTCCACAAATTAGCCCATGCATCAGTCCATGTGTGGGGTCCCACGTTGGGCACCCTGTGTTGGCCTATCTAACAAGCCACCCTGTCAATGCATTCAGTGGATTCCCCTCCTGATACCGGAAAGCATATCAGTCCACCCCATCACAACACAATGCCCACCGCCATGCTTGCAAGCAACAACAACGAAAATAGGCTAAAAAGGAGTGGGTGGGACGAAAAAGGGGAGAGGTAAACCTGGTACGCGGAGGAGGGGGCAGCAGGTCATGGATGGATTACGCTTGAAAATGCACCCCACTGTCGGTTGGAACGATAAGTTGGCGTAAAAATTGTACGTTAATTAGATGCAAGCCTCTTTGGACTGAAGCCCCTGCATGGTGTTCTCCACATGTTTCCGCCTATAACTTCAAGTCTCACATATAGCATACATAGGTACTAAAATGCCGGCCTATGACCGGTGGAAGATTAGGCCACAGCCGACCCGCACACTCGCCAAGATATAGCGCGCCACTCGCATCTACAGAGAAGGCAGAAGCTGCAGTATTTTTCCCGAGTTTAAGATTTATCACTCAAGCAGTTTCAGAGACACCCACGTTTTCACAACTAAAAATATATCAAATAAAAAAAAATTTGTCTAAACATATGTTACTTTTATTATTCCCGTAAGGTAAGGAATTCTCCATGATTTACGTTGCCATATACTTTTAAACAAGGGCTCCTAAATGCAACCATATTGCTTGGATTTGGAAATAATAAGAGCAGTGAAAATTAGGCAGAGAGGTCTAATCCTTCGACTTGATTTAACACCATCCGTTAAAACACTATCATTTTCTTCTAAGAGGCAATATTTTCCAATTCGTTTGGCATACTTTATCACAACCAATAAAGCTCAATAGGAAACTCTGGAACGTATAGGTCTCAATTTGCCTCACCAATTTTTGTCATGGCCAGCAGTATTTTGCAATGTTGAGAGTGCAATCTTTTGACGCCCGTATAGTTCAATAGAGCCCCCCAAAAAATCGTACAAAGAATGTACAGTAGGCCTATATAAGAAAATTCTTCAGTAAATATTTTTCTATTGACCGTCATGTTTTGCCGGGTTTCAACTAGTATAAATAAAAGTAATAGTGTATCATGTACACACAACAAGAGGAAGATCAGAGGAAACTCTCCTAAAATGAAGTGCACGAGTTAACATTTTTGTAAATGCTTACGAGGGGAGGATACGATGCATGGGTCACCAATTCGAACCATCCTTATTACACGTGTAGGGCATGGCCAGGCGTATACCAGGTGCAAGAAGTAAGGTGCGCTTCTGAGCCGTTTCCGAGAAATTAATTAATTGCAATTACAGTGCGGCGTCTATGTGCGTTGTACGTTAGCAAGAAGCCAACGAGCCCGTGGTGCAGCGGTAAGAGCCCTGCTTCGTAAGCCCGGGATCAATGGATCGATGGTGAGCCTTTGGACTGTGTTGTTTCTTTTTTTTACCATTGGCAATTTCCAACCAATACCCATAGCATGAGTCACTGCTTGCGGGGTACGGGGTAGTCTGATGGTTCATAGACGTGCGACGAACGGAAAAGACTGGGCCTTTAATGTATAAATGTATCAATGTATACATGCGTAATATTGAGTAATTTTATACAAGGTGCGTTAGACCATCTTAAGGTAGGTCCTTGCAAGTAATATTTTTCCGGAGGGATTAATATTAGATTATTGCTAGGTACAGGAGAAATTTTATACAATGTATAAGTTTTAGCATCAGTGATTGGCATATATAATATTACAACCATTTCTTCGTTCATCATGAGAACTTGCGTTTTTGACAGTTTAAGGTTCTCAAATTGATGATACTGGTCAGTATGAATTATAGTTTTTGTTGGGTAGATTAGTTGTAAATGTTTTACAACATTTGTTAAATCCTTTTGGGAGAACATCTTGATATTTGTCATTTCATTAAATGACAAGCTAATAGTATCTTGCATCACTTGTATGATTTTATCTAATTTGTTCGTACACAAGAGCACATATTGTTGATGTTCCAGAAGGTTAATCATGAAGTCTTCTTCTTGTAAAATACCTTTAATTACCTTCATATTATAGTTTACATGGTTCATTTCATTATAGAACTTTTGAGCAATGGAGTTACTGAATGATACTAATTTATTAATATGTTTAATTTCCTTGGCGTTACTTTGTTTTAATGCTTCTAATTGCTCTTGTAGGTTGTCTAGATCATCTTGGTCTAGATTACCTGATATGAATTTAATTATACTACCTAAACCATTTATAAGACCTCTCTTACTTCTAGGTGTAGCAGGTAGCAACTTATTTAATTCCTTTTTTGTTTCTTTAATTGATTCTCTTAATTCTGATATTAAATAAGGAAAAGTATTATTGCTTCGTGATACGAGACTTGAGATAGTGTCTTGAATGTTATTATAAGATTCTTTTAAACTCGTTAAATTGAAATGAAACATGAACCGGTGATAATCGTTAATTATTTAGGCTAGTCCTAATGAGTCGGCATAGAATCCTTGTGTCTGGATGGGCTGTGTGATGATGGTGCCATATCCGGGGAGGAATCTAGAATAAGAAATTTTCTTTTTGGTTTAATGTCCCGAAAATTCCTTACATGTGTTTTACCGTTTCTAATTTTACAGTATACCCTGTTTTCTTCGATTTTTGTAATGATACCTTCGTTGAACAGGTTTTTTGGTTTCTTGTTTCTGGTGAGGGATCTAATACGTAGACAGTTTCATTAAGTTGGTGATTATGATTGAAAGTGTCGGTGTTAGGTTTAGTATGCCTCTCTTTTACAATTTTCAACTGATTTACTTGTCTTTCAATGTATGTGTCATCTCCGGGGATGGCAACGATTGAAGCTGTTTCATCAGCCATGTTAATCTCTACTCTAGAGAGTGCGTCTGCGACATTGTTGGTTTTGCCTTTGACGTATTTGATATCAAAGTCAAACTCTCCAAGCTTTATCTTCCAACGGTTAAGTCTCGAACTAGGATCCTTTAGCGTGAAGAGCCACTGTAACGGGCGGTGATCACATTCTACTTGAAAGTGTCGTCCCCATAAGTAAGGCTTGAAATGTTTGCAGCTTTCTACAATTCCTAATAACTCTCTCTCTATTGTGGAGTAGTTTTTCTCTGCTGGGTTTAGAGTCCTGGAGTAGTATGCGATGGGGTGTCCCTTCTGCGATAGGACGCTTCCCAGAGCAAAATCTGAACTGTCCGTGGTTAACGTGAATGCTTCTTCGAAGTTTGGATAAACTAACACAGGAGCATTTATTAAAAGGGTCTTAAGGTTCATAAAAGCGGACTTGTGTTCAGTATTCTCTATATCGACTTTGGATCCTTTCTTTAAGCAGCGAACCATGGGTTGTGCTACTTTTGCGAAATCTTTGATGAATTTTCTGTAAAATCCAGCAAGGCCAAGAAATTGTTTGATTTCTTTGGTAGACTTCGGAATAGGATAGTCCTTGACTACTCTGATCTTTTCGGGGTTTGGTTTGACTCCGTCTTGTGATACAATGTGACCAAGAAAAGCAACTTCTTTGTGAAGAAACTCTGTCTTGTCTAGTTGTATTTTGAGATTTACTTCTCTCAATTTCTGTAGCACAAGGGTTAAATGTTGTACATGTTCGCTTAGCGACTTGCTGAAGATTATTATGTCGTCAATGTACACAAAGCAGAACTTGTACAGATAAGGACGCAAGACATTGTCCATTACACGTTGAAACGTGGCTGGTGCATTTTTTAGGCCGAATGGCATTCTTTTGAACATTAGGTGTCTATTGTCGATTGTAAAGGCTGTTTTCTCGATAGACCTAGGGTCCATCTCAATTTGGTGAAATCCCTGAGCCAGATCTAAAGTACTGAAGTACTGACATCGACCGAGATTATCTAAGATCTCTGTTATTCTAGGCAGGGGATATTTATCCTCAATAGTTTTTTTGTTCAACTGTCTGAAATCTATGACTAGTCTCCATTTCTTTTGTCCCGAAGCGTCAAGCTTCTTGGGGACAATCCAGACTGGATTGCAGTATGGAGATTCGCTATGCGTGACTATTCCTTGGTCCAAAAGTTTCTCTACTTCGTTGTTTAATATTTGCTTTAGAGGTGGTGGGTACCGATAATTTCTTTGGTGTACTGGGTCTTCATCTGTAGTGCGAATAAAATGCTTTACTGCACTTGAAAATGTCAGATCACATCCTGGGTAATAGAAAACATCTGAGAATTCCGAGCATATGTCTTGAATAGCACTGTTTTCTAGATCGTTCAAGTGTTGTGTTCGGAGGTGTTCATGAATGTTTCTTTCAGAAATGGAATGTATTTCCAGTGGTTGGGTTGTTACATTCTCTAAAGGTTCAACTAGTATGGGCTCGGTGAATTCTTGTTTCAACTGAGTGTTTGTGGGATATATAACCTGGTAGTTCTCTGCATGAAGAATAGCATCTGGAAAACATATTCCTTCGTATTCAAATTTGGAAATATACACGTCTCCGTGTTGTATGTTGACAGGTATAGCTAGATGATATGCATTTAATGCAGGTTGAAAGCTTTCTTGCTTATGTGGGGAATGAAAGTGAAACGGTATGTCCGTGTTGTTGAGAGTGACTAGGTTCGAGGCGTAGTCAATCTTTGCACCTAGCTGAGCAAAAGCTGCGCTACCAATTAATGCGTCGAAGTAATTATGCCATTGCATAACTCTGTATGTTATAGGTGAATCTATTTTGTATTCGGAAAAAATAGGGAATTGGATATTATCTTCTCCTATTGTTAAAAGTTAATGAAAATTAAATAAAATTAAAATGAATTTCTTTTAAAAGTGAATTACTTACTTATAAGTGTTAATATTAATCAAAATATATGTGAAAGAGCCCCGGTTAGGTTTTCTCAATTAAGTAAATAACTTTTTATTATTAATGATCATAATATATGTGAAAGAGCCCCGGTTAGGTTTTCTCAATAAAGTAAATAACTTATTATTATTAATGATCAAAATATATGTGAAAGAGCCCCGGTTAGGTTTTCACAATAAAGGAAATAACTTATTATTATTATTACTATTATTATTATTATTATTAATCAAAACATATGTGAAAGAGCCCCGGTTAGGTTTTCACAATAAAGTAAATAACTTATTATTATTAATGATCAAAATATATGTGAAAGAGCCCCGGTTAGGTTTTCACAATAAAGGAAATAAGTTATTATTATTATTAATCTAAAATTAATGATATGTGGATATCTCGTTTAGATTCTCCACAATATAAGCTAGTTAAATGATATTTCTTCTGAAATAAGGATGATGATTGATGATGATAATAAATATTTAATTATTTTATTAATTCCTTTAATAGTGACAAGCGAAAGACCAGTATGGGCTGCACTAACTCACTTTTGTTAGGAAATGAAATTACTTTATTATTAATTTTTGTTTTAATTGTTTAGTTACAATATTAATTCAAAAGTAAATAAAGAGTGTAAGGTCTGCTAATTAGAGCCCACTAAATTATTTCTTCTTGAAAGTACAAATATTTATTATTATGTATTTATTATTTGTTTTAAGTTTATTAATTTTAATTCAAATCGAAATGACAAGGCAAACTCTACTAGTTAAAGTTTACTGTAATTTGTTTCAGTTTGAAAGGGAAAGAATGTATTATTTAGGTTTTATTATTATTAATGTTGTTGCTCTCCCAATTTGTTACTTGAAATATTGAACCATGCTTTACTAATAATACTCTAGTTCACAAATAAGGTATTATTTGGAGTTTGACTTACAGACAAGAAAAGATGATCAGTGCTGGCTGCATCCTCTTGGAACTGCGGAGTCGGTTGGTTCTCGTGTCGTCGTGTGGTCGGAAAGCGCTTCTGGAGCGTTGTCGGCACGTACGGCGATGGCGGTCGGTTGTTGCGAAAGGCGTTGCTTGGAACGTTGTCGGCTAACTTCCTTCCTTCCGTTAAGTTAGCAAAGTTGGTTGTGGACGAAAGGCGTCTCTTGGTACGTTGTCAGTTCCACTTCTAACTTGCTTCCTTCAAGCTAGCGAAGTCGTTTGTGGACGAAATGCCTCCGTGTGAGGTTGTCAGTACCACTCCTGGCTTGCTGGCTGATTCATAGAAACGATGACTGCATCTAGTGTTGAAGATAGGTACCTTGGTGTCGCTAGTATTGTGACGAAAGGCCTCCTTGTGAGGTTTGTCAGAACACTGTACTAACTTACTCGTAGATTATCTGGCAAGGATAATCTTTACCTATCCCGGACTGGGCCCCCAGTTAAGTTTGTCGCTTAACAGTCTTCTTTAGTGATGTACTTAGAACTTGTTACTACTGCTAAGTCAGTAGGTCTCGTGGTTCTTACTTCTGATGAGTAGTATCTGCTTTCTATGAATGAGAACTCGTTGGTTAGTTTGTAGAAGTATTTATTAATCTTTGACGATCCAATATATACAAGTGAACACCAGTCAGACAACCTGTTTAGTTGCTGCTGTTGGAAGAGAGCTTTTGCTTCTTAGCCCAGGTCTTTTATACAAATCCTTTCATAACAATGTGCGTCACAGTAGTGGGGCGCACTCGATAACATGTATGTGAAAATATACATCTTACAGGATATGGACTCATGTCTTTGATAACAGTTCCGTGAATTTGACCACTCATAGCTGTTGGAGTCAACACATTTGAAATAACATATTGAATAATTATATGAGGAAATGTACAGGGTCATTTCCTTAGTTCCTTCTAGGAAGTATTTGACAAATAACAATTTACAGATTGTGAAGTAATTACGTTGACAATAACATGTTGTGAAAGAAGTATGCAATGTCATTTCCTTGGTTCCAAGAA
Organism: Meconema thalassinum; assembly: GCA_946902985.2. Classification (NCBI taxonomy): domain Eukaryota; kingdom Metazoa; phylum Arthropoda; class Insecta; order Orthoptera; family Tettigoniidae; genus Meconema; species Meconema thalassinum. Next base: position 2,006,801,635 of record OX336388.2, read on the forward strand.
TGAACATTCATCAAGTAAACACTTTGTTAATAGCATATTGAGGGATATATTGGACAATGATGTTCCTTCTATAGGAAGAAGGACCATAACCTTTAGGTTAGAATGGGGTCTGGGGTTCGAACCTAGACGGGATACATAATTAGTGAACCCATGCCAGCGGTGTTATTGAAAATGGCCTCTTTTTGCCGATATAGCGCACTTCCAAGTATAGGCGCGAATAAAAATTAGGTGTGCAGTAGGTATATTAAATGCGTTTCTCCCAGTGATACGTTTAGACCAACGAAGTATCAATTATTGTTAGTAGTCTGTGTTAATATACTGAATTCCTACGTTGTTTGGAGTGTTTGTTGATGCGATATAGCACTCGAGGAATCGAGTGCTTACATTAAATAAGAATAGAGCAAATGTATGAAGATTTAATAAATCTTAATTGTTTTCAGCAAATGTGATATAATGAATATTTTCACACCAAAGAACGACAACTTGAAGATGATTTATTGTAGGAATTTCCTTAATGGGGCCTCCAAACCTTGAGGTAAACCGTATGCGATTTACATTACGCATTGTCACATGGCCTATAGTACGTCGTTGTACCGATCTCCGCCACCGCGCGCGCTCATTGTTTCCGTCCCATGCACTTCCGTCCCATCCACTTCCGTCCCTTTTCCAAAATCACTCCCACAAAAATGACCAGCTACCGATTGACACAAAAATATCCAGATACCGAGTGGAAAGTTGTAACACATCAAAAAATAAACAAGAAGTTCCGTGACGAACTAAAGAGCCTACTTATCTTAAAATTTAAGATCATGCCAATGATTAATCTATATGGATCTATCTAGAATAATGAAGAAATTGAGTTGGTAATATCGACATTTCTAATTAGTTCGAAATACTGTATACCTGGCATAATGTAGCCTAATAGAGAACTACAGTTGGCAGCCCTGGTGACTGAATATATTCTTAGTTCCATCTCTTAAGTTACAGAATACAAAATTTGTTTGAAGTCCAATGGATAGCATGGACGTTGCATGCAGTTAAACATTGGATCTAACAGCGCGCGTAAAATCATCTTGGCAACAATGACATATATGTATTGTCAGAAATAATCTGAAATAATATGATCTATTGTTGTGTCAATTTTGAACGAAATGCATTACTTAGTGTAGAAGTTACATGCATTTTAAAATTGGACCTATCAGCAGGCTTAGAATCATGTTGGCAGCACTGGCGTAGGCCTATATTAGTTACTCCAAATTAATCTAGAATGTCAGGTACTATATGTGTGCAAAGTTTAGAGCTATTGGCTTGCATACTTTCTGATATATTGATATTAGGGTAACAAAAAGAGAGACAGTATTTATTAACAGTTGGCAGCCCTGGTTACTCTTAAGAATCGGCATAGTCATATCTGTTATGGTGCACATAGCACACACGAAATTTGGTTGAAATCCAAATGTTAGTATAGATGTTACATGTATTTAAATTTGGACCACTCAGCAGGCTTTGAATCATGTTGGTAGCACTGAAGTATATAAGTTACTCCAAATTAATATAGAATGTCAGGTACTATACGTGTGCATAGTTTAAATCTGTCGGCTTGCATACTTTCTGATATATTGGTATTTGGATAAAAAAAATTGAGAGCATTTATTAACAGTTGGCAGCCCTGGTGGCTCTTAAGAATACGCTCAGCCATATCTCTTTATGTACACATAGCACATACGAATTTTGGTTGAAATCCAATTGCTAGTGTAGAAGTTATATGCATTTAAAATTTGGACCTATCAGCAGGCTTATAATCATTTTGGCAACACTGCCATGTATGGCCTCCTGGAAATTAAACTGCAATATTATAATCTATACGTGTGCCAATTTTGAAATAGCCCCCATTCATACCTTCTAAGAAATCCAACATGGAGCTCAAATTTCAATTGCGATTTTTCAGCAGTTGGTAGCACTGACATCATTTTCAAATATGGCCGTGAGATATTCAGGTATAGATCTTTACTCCTACCAAAATTTTGTTTCGATTACTTCAGCCGTTTAGGAGTTGATAGGGGGGGGGGGGAGACCACACACACACCGCCAGACAGACAGACAGACAGACAGACAGAAGGGCAGACAGACAGACAGACAGAGAAACATTTGCCCGATCTCATAAGTCTACTTTTTCCTCTTTTTTGCAAAATGTGAAAATTAGGCTAAAAATATAGACTGGGGTTGTAGAAGTATTCGAATGTGGGGATAAACGTCATTAAATAGAGGTAGCATCTTCAAATGCATGTGAGCTATTTTTAGCCTACTTTTCACATTTTGCAAAAATGAGGAAAAAGTAGACTTATGAGATCGGGCAAATGTGTGTCTGTCTGTCTGTCTGTCTGTCTGTCCTTCTGTCTGTCTGTCTGGCTGTGTGTGTGTCCCCCCCTATCAACTCCTAAACGGCTGCAGCAATCGAAACAAAATTTGGTAGGAGTAAAGATCTATACCTGAATATCTCACGGCCATATTTGAAAATGATGTCAGTGCTACCAACTGCTAAAAAATCGCAATTGAAATTTGAGCTCCATGTTGGATATCTTGGAAAGTATGAATGGGAGCTATTTCAAAATTGGCACACGTACAGATCATAATATTTCAGTTTAATTTCCAGGGGGCTAAACATGGCAGTGTTGCCAAAATGATTATAAGCCTCCTGATAGGTCCAATTTTTAAATGCATATAACTTCTATACTATCAATTGGAATTCAACCAAATTTCGTATGTTGTATGTGTACATAACCAGATATGACTGAGCGTATTCTTCAGACCTACCAGGGCTGCCAACTGTTAATAAATGCTCCTAATTTATTTTATCCAAATACCAATATATCAGAAAGTATGCAAGCCGACAGCTTTAAACTATGCACACGTATAGTCCCTGACATTCTATATTAATTTGGAGTAACTTAAATACGTCAGTGCTACCAACATGATTCTAAGCCTGCTGACAGGTCCAACTTTAAATACATGTAACTTCCATACTATCATTTGGATTTCAACCAAATTTCGTATGTGCTATGTGTACCATAACAGATATAACTATGCGTATTCTAAGGAGCAACCAGTGCTGCCAACTGTTAATATGTGCTGTCCCTATTTTTGTTACCCTAATATCAATATATCAGAAAGTATGCAAGCCAATAGCTCTAAACTTTGCACACGTATAGTACCTGGCATTCTAGAGGAATTTGGAGTAACTAATATACGTCAGTGCTGCCAACATGATTCTAAGCCTGCTGATAGGTCCAATTTTAAAATGCATGTAACTTCTACACTAACTAATGGATTTCATTCAAAATTGGCACAACAATAGATCATATTATTTCAGATTATTTCTGACCAATACATGCATGACATTGTTGCCAACATGATTTTACGCGCGCTGTTAGATCCAATGTTTAACTGCATGTAACGTCCATGCTATTCATTGGACTTCAACCAAATTTTGTATTTTGTACCTTAAGAGACGGAACTAAGAATATATTCAGTCATCAGGGCTGCCAACTGTAGTGCTCTATTAGGATACATTATGCCAGGTATACAGTATTTCGAACTAATTGGAAATTTCGATATTAGCAACTTAATTTCGTCATTATTCTAGATAGGTTCATATTCTGTAGAATAATCATTGGCATGAAAAGTAGGCTGTATAGTTCTTCACGGAACTTCTTGTTTCCCCTAAAATATGAGCCGGGTTGGTGATGTTCCCTTGAGAGAGGTGTATTGATCTATTATTAGAATGATTGCGAGTGCACCCAATTTGATGGGACTGGGAGTTACAATTAATTTCTTAATGCCTAAAATAAATTTCACTTAATGAAACACGTTTCACATTAAAGTATCAATAATTGAAGCCTAGACTGATCTATTTTGTCTCCCTTGAACACACTATATTCACTTCAAGTTCAGGTGGCACAACGAATTTCTTTCCAATTATTGCAAGGGTTGCACTTCCTGGATCAGCTAAATATTGTGTGCAATAATCCTTTTTAGTGTACTCTACAGGATACTAAAACCTTTACTAGCCTTATATACTGTCCATCCATCTTCCTAAACCAAACGCAATGCTTATTAAGTGTTTCAGCTGTGTAGGAACGAGCCACTTTATTCCATTTTGGCGCCATCACAGCGTCCAACCTACGAAAAACGTATTGCTAAACTCACGCACCTTGCATGCGTAACACTACACGCATGTGAGCTTTAAATACGAATGGTCTGTATCTTACCTCTAACTGGTGTTAAAATGAAACTTATACAATGAAACAGCTGTTTATAAGAAATTAAAATCTTCACCCCAGATTTCACTCGATATGTATCACATGTTGAAATGTCAACTCTCTGTAAATATTTTCTTAAAACGTCTTCGAGTTGGCCAAAGATAGAGCGCAAGGGTTCCCTGTATTCCTGGTTTGTACTGCCATCTGTTGGTAAAAACTTAGACCTTTCGGAATCGAACCTACGTTGCGATAGACGAAATACGCTTTTTCACGGTGTTACTTGATATCACGGAGTAACTTGACTCTACCCTATACAGAGTCCACCAGAAAAATGTATACACTCTTTGTCAGACGATATCGGCATGTGGACCTTGTCAACTGTTATCATTGTTTTCAAATGTTGTACTATGGTCTTTCGCTCAACAGATGTCAGTACTTGCATCACAATAGTGGGAAAATGAAATGGCTGGAGCACGCTAGACGTTCGAGCAGCGAAAGTACATTCTGAAGTGGTTTATCAGGTTTGATAATGCCGTTGAAGTGCAATGTTCGTGGAGGAGGGAGTTTGAAACAGAACCCCCAACACGCCTACCAATTAAACGCATTGTTGGGAAGTTGGGGACGCATGGAACGATTTGTGATGTTCACAAAGAAAGATGGGAAGAACGCGTACAGCTACTAGTCCTGCTTTGTCGGCTCATGTGTTGGAAAGGTTTGCTAATTCTCCACAGAGATCAGCTACGCAATGTGCGTGGGAAGTGGGGATTAGCAGTACAAGTGTACGACGAATTTTGAAAACAGCTAAGTGGAAAGTTTTCATCCTACAATTACTGCATGCGCTTAATGAGGACAATCCCGATCGTCGAATGCAATTTTGCGAAAGGTATAAGCAAATGGTAACCCAAGATGAACAATTTCTGACGAAGTTAGTGTGGTCTGATGAAGCCCAATTTAAACTTAACGGAACAGTGAATCGACATAACTGTGTCCACTGGGCTCCGGAAAATCCGCATGTTCATGTGGACAAGGCGGTCAATCTACCAGGGGTTAATGTCTGGAGTAGACTGTCGTCGAGGGGCTTACTAGGACCCTTTTTCTTTGGTGATACTGTCACTGGAGCAGTGTACTTGGGAATGTTACGCACATTAATTTTACCAGCTGTACGTGCGTTTTATGGAGCCGATAATGAAGTATTCTACCAACAGGATGGGGCGCCACCGCACTACCATGTAGCAGTACGAGCGTTCCTGGATGACAATCTGCCAGTACATTGGATTGGACGAAGAGGGCCCATTGAGTTCCCCCCACGGTCGCCAGATCTTACCCCTATGGACTTTTACTTGTGGGGAACTGAGAAAAATCAAGTTTATCGACATAAGCCGCGCACGCTGGAGGCCCTTCGCCAGGAGATTACAGCGGCATGTGCATTCAAACATTAACGGACGTAATTGCAGCGACCGCTCGTCGTTCTGCTATGTGTCTGGCAGCCAACGGTGAACATAATTTATATGTCCAATATGGAAGCGCTCGGAAAACAAACGAGTAGCGTGCTTGGATGTTCCTAATATGACATTCAGAGGGTCCTAGACGTGGTAGACGTACAACTTATTTATAAAATTCATCTTTCATTCCACGTGATGTAACACGTATAAATAAGTGTATAAGTGATTTAAGGCCCTAGGAAATTAATCGTAACTCCCCGCCCAATCTAATTTGGGCACATTTATGTTGACCGACTGAAAAACAATAGATTACATAGGCAAAACTGAAAAATGGCTTCAAATATTTCAATTAATGCCATACGAAAGGGGCGTTTAAAATTCTATGGCCATATCTACCGACTGGACAGTAAAAGACTCACCAAAAGATTATGTATTATAGTAATACGTTCACAGACCTCCAATATAAGATGGTTAAATGAAATAAAGGAAGAAAAAACTATGATCTGCCGGTACATTAATATTATTAACAAGAAGTTTCGTGACGAACTAAAGAGCCTACTTTTTAGCCTATTTTCAATTTTGAAAAAATAGGCTTATGAGATCACCTTTTGTCCGTGTGTGTGTGTCCCGCTAATAACTTTTAAACGGCTGGAGCGATTTCAATGAAACTCGGTAAGTTCATAGCACTATTCCGGGCGACCCCGACCGTTCCCTTAAAATTTTGTTACGACTCACCAATCCAACATGGCGGCTATGCGAAATATTTCACCAATATTCAATATCTCCGAAACTATTCGCGATATCACACTGGATTTTTTGTCGGTGATAAAAAAACTACTAGAAGTTCACCTATGTGATTTTTGAAAAACTGGTCACTACAAAACCAACATGGTGACCACGCAAATTTGCGACATTTAAATAGACGTTTCTCGCGATTTAACAAACCGAACGCAATAACACTTGGTACAGTATATGTTTATACACATTGTAATGCACCGACATATAACTTCGTTCAATTGTTTACATAACCACAAGATGGCGGATGTGCGAAATATTTCACCGGCATTCTATATCTCTGAAACTATTAGCGGTATCACCCTGAAATTTTGTACGGAGATAAAGGGCACTACTGGAAGTTCATCTATAGGACTTTCAAATACCGTTTAATTACAAAACGAACATGGCGGCCAAGCTATTTTGAAAATTTTAAATAGACCTTTCTCGCGATTTAATGTTCCAAACGCAATGATATCTGGTACAGGAAATGCTTATACACATTGTAATGCACTGGTATCCAATTTAGTTCAATTCTTTACATAACCTCAAGATGGCGGCTGTGCGAAATTCAAAATTAAGTTTTCATTTCTTGTGTTGTAGTCATGCGATCGAAGTGAAAGTTTGAATAATGAACCTACGCAATAATTTTCCATTAATGGTACATGACTCTATGGCCTATACATTTAACAATCCAACATGGCTACCATCCGAACTATTTAGACGGCTCTGAATACCTACGAATCTATTATAGCAATCAAACTGATTTTTTATGTTCATAGGGGCTATGAACTTAAGTTCACCTATAGGATTTTAAATAACCTGGTGATCACAAATCCAACATGGTGGCGACGCGAAGTATTAATATTCACATGGACGTTTCTCGCAATTTAACCATCCGAGTGCAGTGAAACTTGGTACAGAAAATCCTTATACGAATGTTAATCCACTGGCATCTAATTTATTTCAATTGTTTCCATAACCACATGATGGCAGCTGTGCGAAATTTTTAAATCTCCTTGTTACTCCTTGTGTCCTAGTCATGCGATTGAAGTTTGAATGCTACACGTACACAATAATATTCATGTAACAGAACATAACTCTAGGACCTACATATATAAAATCCAACATGGCGACCATCCGGAATATTTAGTCGGTTCTCAATATCTACGAATCTCTTACAGCAATCAAACTGAAATTTTGTATGTTGATAGTGGCAATAAACATAAGTAGGATATATGAAAATAGGCTGTATAGTTCTTCACGGAACTACTTGTTTTAAATTTAAGATTCATGCCAATGATTAATCTATATGGATCTATCTAGAATAATTACGAAATTATGTTGGTAATATCGAAATTTCTAATTGGTTCGAAATACTGTATACATGGCATAATGTAGCCTAATAGTGAACTATAGTTGGCAGCCCTGGTTCCATCTCTTAAGGTACAGAATATAAAATTTGGTTGAAGTCCAATGGATAGCATGGACGTTACATGCAGTTAAACATTGGATATAACAGCGCGCGTAAAATCATGTTGGCAACAATGTCATACATGTATTGGTCAGATATAATCTGAAATAATATGATCTATTGTTGTGTCAATTTGGAATGAAATCCATTAATTAGTATAGCAGTTACATGCATTTTAAAATTGGTCCTATCAGCAGGCTTAGAATCATGTTGGCAGCACTGGCATATGCCTATATTAGTTATTCCAAATTAATCTAGAATGCCAGGTAATATACGTGTGCAAAGTTTAGAGCTATTGGCTTGCATACTTTCTGATATATTGATATTAGGGTAACGAAATAGAGACAGTATTTATTAATAGTTGGCAGCCCTGGTTGCACTTAAGAATACGCATAGTCATATCTGTTATGCTACACATAGCATACACGAAATTTGGTTGACATCCAAAAGATAGTATAGATGTTACATGCATTTAAAGTTGGGCCTCTCTGCAGGCTTAGAATCATGTAGGTAGCACTGACGTATATAAGTTACTCCAAATTAATATGGAATATCAGGTACTATACGTGTGCATAATTTAAAGCTGTCGGCTTGCATACTTTCTGATATATGGATATTTGGATTTAAAAAATTGAGAGCGTTTATTAACAGTTGGCAGCCCTGGTGGCTCTTAAGAATATGCTCAGTCATATCTGTTTATGTACACATAGCACATACGAAATTTGGTTGAAATCCAATTGATAGTGTAGAAGTTATATGCATTTAAAATGTGGACCCATCAGCTGGCATAGAATCATTTTGACAACACTGCCATGCATAGCCTCCTGGAAATTAAACTGCAATATTATTATCTATACGTGTGCCAATTTTGAAATAGCTCCCATTCATACCTTCCAAGATATCCAACATGGAGCTCAAATTTCAATTACGACTTTTCAGCAGTTGGTAGCACTGACATCATTTTCAAATATCGCCGTGAGATATTCAGGTCTAGATCTTTACTGCTACCAAATTTTGTTTCGATTGCTGCAGCCGTTTAGCAGTTGATAGGGGGGGGGGGGGGACACACACACAGCTAGCCAGCCAGCCAGCCAGACAGACAGACAGACACACATTTGCCCGATCTCATAAGTCTTTTCACATTTTGCAAAAATGAGGAAAAAGTAGACCAGCAAACTCCTAAACGGCTGCAGCAATCGAAACAAAATTTGATAGGAGTAAAGATCTGTACCTGAATATCTCACGGCCATATCTGAAAATGTGGTCAGTGCTACCAACTGCTGAAAAATCGCAATTGAAATTTGAGCTCAATGTTGGATATCTTGGAAGGTATGAATGGGAGCTATTTCAAAATTGGCACACGATTAGATAGTAATATTGCAGTTTAATTTCCAGGAGGCCATACATGGCAGTGTTGCCAAAAGGATTATAAGCCTGCTGATAGGTCCAAAATTTAAATACATATAACTTCTACACTATCAATTGGATTTCAACCAAATTTCGTATGTGCTATGTGTATATAAGTGGATATAACTGTTCGTATTCTTAAGAGCCATCAGGGCTGCCAACTGTTAATAAATGCTCTCAATTTTTTCTATTCAAATACCCATATATCAGAAAGTATGCAAGCCGACAGCTTTAAACTATGCACACGTATATTACCTGACATTCTATATTAGCTTGGAGTAACTTATATACGTCAGTGCTGCCAACATGATTCTAAGCCTGCTGAGAGGTCCAACTTTAAATACATGTAACTTCTATACTATCATTTGGATTTCAACCAAATTTTGTGTGTGCCATGTGTACCATAACAGATATGACTATGCCGATTCTTAAGAGTAACCAGAGCTGCCAACTGTTAATAAATACTTTCTCTATTTTTGTTATCCTAATATCAATATATCAGAAAGTATGCAAGCCAATAGCTCTAAACTTTGCACACGTATAGCACCTGGCATTCTAGATTAATTTGGTGTAACTGATATATGTCAGTGCTGCCAACACGCTTCTAAGCCTGCTGATGGGTCCAATTTTAAAATGCATGTAACTTCTATACTAACTGATGGATTTCATTCAAAATTGACACAACAGTAGATCATATTATTTCAGATTATTTTTGATCAATACATGTATGTCATTGTTGCCAACATGATTTTACGCGCGCTGTTAAATCCAATGTTTAACTGCATGTAACGTCCATGCTATCCATTGGACTTCAAGATTTTGTATTCTGTACCTTAAGAGATGGAATTAAGAATATATTCAGTCACCAGGGATGCCAACTGTAGTTCTCTATTATTACTAACTTAATATGGTCATTATTCTAGATAGATCCATATAGATTAATCATTGGCATGAATCTTAAATTTTTTAAAAAAGTAGGCTCTTTTGTTCGTCACGGAACTTCTTGTTATACTTGTGGTCAAACTGTCCTTATGCAAGGTTTCGACACTGATGTGTAACTATGTAACGGTCTGTTACTTCTTCACGCAAAATTATATCTCCCTCAGAGATTTTGATTGGTTCCTCAATTTAGGGGCTGCGACAACGCGGTCATGTAACCCCGTGTACTTTGGGTGAATGTAGAACCTGTCTGATAAACGGTGTGAATTGTGATGGCTGTATTAGTCTGTAATTCAGGTAAGGACTGCAGACGGTCAATTTCAAGCAGTAGCTCCTAATGTTGCTACCAGATACTAACGTCAACGACACCTAGCTGTGAAATTGGCTACTAGATGCCACCGCAACCTGCAACTCGCAACGAACGTTGGAACTTCCCCACCAAAGGAAACATACTGAGGGATTTTTAGCGCTCTTAGAAAAACCGACGACTATGGCCGGCTTTGAACCCGCGACCTTGGGCATAGAAGTTCAGCATGCTACCAGTTACGTCACCGAAGCCGCTTCATACTTAGTCAGATGGAAATCTGAATCTGATCTCGTGCAAGTGCGTTCTCGTGGCAACGTCTGATGGCTCATCTCTCATCAATTTAGTAGTGTTGCCATGGCAACCACTGATAGCTCTTGGCATTTTCGTATAATTCCGAAATCATTTTTTTCATCCCTTGGCGTAGTGATGGGTCATATCAAAAATTCTTTCAGACAAAAGTTTTAGGTAATTATTAGGGGAATATTGCCCATTTTGTACGGTTTTGATATTGTGCCTATTAAGAGAGATATGATTAATGTTTCCCCGAAAAACCCACGTTTTCCCACCCCTTTGGTCAATGGTCGGTGCTATAAAAGACTCTTCAAACGTAAATTTTTGGGCTTTATCCGACACATAGTATGAACTGTGAACGGATTCTATATTTTACATATTAAGAGAGTTATAGCAATATTTCACTTTTTCGAAAAAAGTCCCCCATTTTCACCCCCTTTGACCGATTTAGCCCAATAACGAACTCGACCGAGATTTTATGGGTATACATATTCGGTAAAAGATTCAAAGTGATTGGTGCAAAATTACGGCAGTTATCATGTCCACAAGAAACTGATATCATACTTACATATAAAAATGAGATGGTGTGTGTCTGTCTGTGAGTTACTCAATAACGCAAGAATCACTGGTCCGATTTAAATGAAATTTTGCATGGATTTAGCTGATTTACCACGTTTACATATAGGAGACTTTTAATTTCGATATTCTTCACTATTAAAAAATGGCGACCATTTTAGTGACGTCACTACACCCTTTGGTTTCAAAATTTCATATTTCCATATCAAATAAAAAGAGAACGCTCAGAAATAGCATACTTTTTATGGCACTTACGAGCTTCAAAATTTAATTTCCTATCCGAAAGGTCCTTATCACTTTTCGTGTATCTCCAACGGTTAGCGAGTAAAACCCACATATGTGACGTCACTACACCCTTTGGTTTCAAAATTTCATATTTCCATTTCAAATAAAAAGAGAACGCTAAAAAATAGCAAACCTTTGATGCATACACGAGATTTAGCATTTAATTTTCTATCCAAAAGGTCCTGATCACATTTCGTGTATCTCCAACGGTTAGCGAGTATAACCTAAATTTGTGCAATAAAACACGGTCAATACCGAGCGGTGTAGTATATCTCTACATACATAAAAATTGAAGTTTGTATGTTTTTTTCGCAATTTCTACGGAAATTTGAGTAATTTACGCGTTTCAGACTGTTTTATTACGGATGCGCGCGAAAATAATTTTTTGGTCTGTCTGTCTGTTTGTTTGTCTGTGGACAACTTTGTTCCCTTATAACTCGAGAACGGCTGGGTGTATCAACGTAAAACTTGGTACACATATCCATCGGAGGCAGGACACTAATCATTGATGTAACCCTTCTCCGTACCTCTCATAAAAGTGGGCCTACCCCCTTAAAATACATGCTGAAATAAGAGTAGAAGGACGAGACAAAGATCGTCTTCAGCTCCTCAATGTGAGAGACAAAACTCGGGGGCCCTAAAGGGTCCTCGAAATCCACATTTTAAGGCCCTAAAACCAACCATTTTTGAAATATTCCCAGAAAACTAATTTCATTTAATAAACTAATGAACGAATACAAGCCGGTAACCATGGCAACAGATTCTCAGAGGTCCATCTATTGCTGTAAGACGCAATGCAATTCCATTAATTACATTGGTGTGAAAGTTTGCAAACGGCTAGAAGGTTATCACGGTACCAAATTAAGCTGTAAAATTCATCAATACGTATAATGCGCTTAAGAGGGTCAAGGGGTTCACTAGCATTTTATCACGCGATTTACACCTGCGGGTGTGGTACGGCAGGTCTAATTTATTCCTATCCCTATATTATATTATTATTATTAGTATTATATTATGGCGTACAACGAGGAGACGAAGCCCCTCGGTGCCAGAAACAAAACTTGGGGGCCTCGAAAACTACATTATAAGGCTCTAAAACCAACAGTATCTGAAATATTCCCAGAAAATTAATTTAATTTAACAAACTAATGAAGGAATGGAAATCGGTAACTATGACAACATTATCTCGAGGGGTGGCATCCAACTTTCCATCTTTTTCTGTAAGAAGCAATGTCACTCCATTTATACCTTGCCACGGTGGGTGAGTGGATAGCGTGTCGGTCTACTAACCCCAAGATTGCAGGTTCACTCCTGGCCGCGGTACAGGCCGGACGTTTGTTTTAGACGAGTGAAAAATCCTAATGGAAGCCTGGAGGCGAGTTACTACAGTACCTGGGTTGTTATCAGCTGCCCGAAGCGCTCCGATGATTGATAAAGCTGTTTCACACTATTGCTGAAGTATAGTCACTGGCAAATATAATGACGTTCTGTTCGTAACTACGTAACGTGTACTTCCGTTTCACACAATACTTCGACGTGGACTGTACTGTGCCCGTTTAGACCGGAGTCCGCACGACCACATATGCATTTTACCAATAATCAGTCAGCACGAGAGTCAAAATATCCCGGAGCGCCAGATGGGTTAAAGCAAATCGCAAAAACGACATCAAATTTATAAAAATGCTTTACTGATTTTTGGCTCAATGCAACAATAAGGATAGAAGGAGATTTAATTGGGTGAAACACATCTGGTAAAATTATCTCAGTTTATTTAAAGTTAGAATCTGACTGCAAGAATGCTCAAAGCAGCATCATCCACGTGTGGCGATCCACACTCTTATTTACACACAATATACAGAAATCTTCCAAACACATTTGACAATCTCTTTGGAAACACAAGTCCGATTGATAGTCCTGTGGACTGTGTTCCAAAATTATTAACATTTAATTCCAGTTCAAAATGAATTGTCCATACTGGAAATAACGTAGATCACTGTTTGACTATTTACATGATATTAACACTCGTAGAATAAATGTTTATAGAATTTCTTAAACTTTCACTTGTTTTCCAGTTTCAAAAAATATCTCGTCGAAAATATTATCATCATAGAAGCAACACAAATTATGAACACATATTAATAACATTTGAAAAGTATTTGACCATTGAGCATAGCATCGAAGAACTGTGCGAAGCACAACAACAATTAATTGTTCTTCTGACATTAAACATTCGAGAAGTGACTCGATTATGAACTTCAAGTTCCAAACAAAATACATGATTTCTGAATCATTAACTTGATCAACAAATGGTTGAACCATTCAACTATTAGATTATCCACTTGGGAACATTATTACAAAAATATTTATATTTTATGGCCATTTCTAGTAACTTTTACAACTTGCAATTCTTCGACAGAATGCGGAAATTAGAATTGTAGCTTTATAATGAATTCATTTAGTTCATGGCACTAGGATTGAAAATATCCTTTCAAATTATTCGTGGTTAAAGAATTATTTTAAATTGGCAGTGGCCCATTCTACTATTTGTGTAAGAACACAATATTACAAAAACAACGGCAAAGGTCTTCCTCTGAAGAAGAATAAACTACAATCATGACAAATCCGGGTTCTAGCAAAATCAAAGTCTAAATGGAATTCGTAAACAAGGTTGAAATAAGAACTGATGGTTTCAAAGAAATAACCTTCGGGTTATTCATACGACGAAATGTGTGGCTCCAATACTCCTACTATAAACGTGAGCCATCGAACCTGCTATTTGATTGATGCTCGAAAAAAAAACCTTCATTCCTGCGACTTAAACATGCGCACCTGGGAATGGCATTTCAACTACTCCACACACATAAATTATCTTCCCAAAATTTATACAATAAATCAAGCCTCTGCTTGTTATCAACACTGGAAGATTAATAAACTTACAAGTTTATTTTATTTTACCATTCAGTTCAACCCGTGACTTTACCATACTCATGAAAAGCTTTATTTCACTTTCGAAGTGTATTTACGTCATGATTTTATATAAATACAAAAATATCCTATTTGATACAAATATCATTTGCTTCCCGTTTCATGCCTCTCCATGTTATATGAAACATATACTTTGCTCATAGCAAATATCAACTGTTCAACCAGAACTGAAATGTTGGTTGAATGCGGGCTTGCGCTAACCACTCTCCTTCGGAAAATCTCCTGTTCCAGACTAGAAATGATTAAACTACTTTATAGGCTCTTTCTCAATACATATGATTATTATAAAATATAATATCCAAGAATTATTTAGAAAAATTATGAAAATTATTATTATTATTATTAGTGGATTATTATTATTATTATTATTTATATCATTTTAAATGTGTTTAATTATCATCTCATTATGTGAGAATCCACATGTTCGAACCTTCGAATATGGAAAAAATATCCATTCCTCAACAAAAATAAATTTAACTTTTACAGTTACATCGGCTGATTACCGTGATTTCCCAAAAATATGAAAAATTCAAATAAATGCTCGAAATGCTCGGTCATCGATCCTAAACTGTTCTGAGTGCTGAAAATGCTCAGAATAACTCTAATAAGTCTTGCGTAAATCATTACAAGCTTTAAATACGACAAAAAAAATGTGTTGGTCATCTGCAGAAAAATAGTTTGTTCCAATTAGCTAGGCATAATATAATTCAAATGTGGCTTACATTTCTTGATGGTCTTGAAGTGTAGTAAATCTGGTCTGTACCAGATTTATCCATAGACATGCCCTATCGGACAAGCACGTATAATCCTTGTATCGGCCGCCATTGTAGACCCACCAATCGTCTAGTCAGACATAGTGGTAGTAACTTTCGACGTTTGAATAAACTGTGGTTCCATTTTAATATGAGCTTCTATCCAAGCCATAACAGTTTGTTGAAATAGGGTCAGATCTAAGTGATCTCTTCTTGAATATGTCAGTTGTAACATAACTCACTGTAATCTCATCAGTACAAGAAAAACATTGACAGTCTAAGCAATTAACGGCTGTTCTGAAGATCGTTCCCTGGGCATGGTTTATTAAAATCACCATCTGCCATGCGCTAGACAACTTGCAGTTTCCCTTGCGTAGACTAATGAACGCCACCGTTATAGACTAGTCTTCAGTGTACTGACAGATCGAAGTGGTCAACTAGTTACAAAATATGAAAACTGACTTGCAAATGGATTTAAACATCCAAGTATTAAGTTACTAATGGACTGTGACAAAATACTATTTTCTAGACAGAGTCTAGCATATGTCCTTTTGGAAATATAAATATTTCCACCAATGTCTGTAGAAAAACAATCACCTCAGTGATTCTCCTCACCAGAAACTTACTAAGTTCCAACTCGTTTGCGCAGCACTTCTCGTGACTATCACGATTTGAACAGAACTTCTGCGTAGATGCGGCAACCATGTGCCTTGGCTCAGCGTAGACGCAACTTGCTCTGCAAGTGCTTGTGATGAAGTGAGCTAACCATGCCTGCTCCAGCTGGCTTTTATTCAAAACGGTCAGGGTCACGCGTCATCGCCTGATATCTAGAAATTCTCATATCTCTTGAATCCCTGGTCCGATTTACTTGATACTAATTGCATTCTCTTTCATTTGGCCGTGCCAGTAATCTGATCCCAGTCTCAAGTCTCTGCTCCATAGTTAACTATTTAATCGATAAATAGCCTCCACCTCTGCTATGACTCGCTACGTCACTTGCCATCCAACTATCGGTAAAATCCTTCGAAATGCTTCGAGAAGCAATGTAGCGCGATATTCAAATATCTGAACTTTCAAAAGTGGCTAAGCCTTTCCCTTGATATCTAGGTGTCTGAAACTTGGAATACCCATTCCTAGAGTTGGGCACATCCACCCCACACCTAGCAAAAAAATAATAATTGAAAAATTTTTATTTTTCCTATCTACACATTAAATCATCTGGTTCTTGAATAATAGATCTTCAAATTCGATGCATTATAAGTTCCCACGATGTTACCAGTTCGTGTATTGGCTACTTCATAGCTTCCATTATTGTTTACTTCCACAATATTCAAAATCTTCAATTTCACCAGGCTTAATATCAAAAATATCGTGATACTCTTCCAAAATCTTCCCTAGCTCTGGGGACTTCTTCTCAGTGTAGACTTCTCTTCCTTCAGCTTCATGAAAAATCAGAGACCATTGAGCATCTCCCTTGATGTCTTCCTCTTCCTTTCCCTCGAAGTTAATCTCTTCGGTATTCTTGAATTTGATCGTCTCTGTCTTCATATCTATCACTGCTTGATATTTCTGAATGAAATCTGCTCCCAATATCATGTCAAAAGCCATGTCCTTCATTACAACAAATACATGTCGAAAATCATGTCCTCCAATCTTAATACATAAGTATAATTGTGTTTTACACAGAGATATTTTATTGGGTATTATTCCTTGGATCTTAATTCCTGATACTGGAATCTCCTCTAAATTCTCTTTGAGCTTCCACAGAATATAAAGCTTCTCACTCACCAGACAAAGCATAGCCCCAGTATCGATCAAAGTATCGACAGGCATACCGAATACTTCGCATGAAATGATCGGCATTCTAATTCTGGTACCCATTTCTTTTCGTTCGTCATTCTGTTGAATTAAATCATCATCCTCTGCTTGCCATTTAATAATTCTGGAAGTGAAAGTGTTCAAAATTCTATCTTCTACTGTGAATTCGAAGTTGTTTTTTTTTTCATTACCATTCCCCCGGGATTGTTGTGTTCCCGATGGACCTGGATTATTGGGCCTCTGCTCCACAAATTGCAAGTTATCTTGGTGTCTTGCTTCCAAATTTTTCCTCGTCTCCTTGTTAAACTCTTCATTGGACTGACGAGTATCTACATTCCCTCTGTTGTTGTAGTTATTTCTACCATAGGATCTTCTTTCCTGGTACCTTCCTTGAGTATCACGTGGTCTTCTCCATCGAGTGTTGTATCGATTACCACCATCCGGTCTCGCATATGGTTTGTAACTGTATCTGTTACTGTATTGGTTCCATCCTCTCTTATTTGGATCTTCCCTCGGCGATTTCTCTTCTCGCTCCTCTCGAATCTCTCGAGGTGTCTGAGAATAACTATCAGCCATAACAGCATACACAGCGTTGTTACTCTTTACTCCCTTCTGATGGAAGAATTGAGCGTTTGTATGATCCAGCTTCTGTAATACTTCATCAAATTGTTCCATATTATAGATATCAGCAGCGATCAAAGTCCTCTGGACGTCTGCTGGAAATTGACGTATCAATGCAGTAATCAACTCGTTATCTGGCATCGGCGGATCTAAATGTTGGAGTTTAGACAGCTGTCCAGAAAAGTACGTAGAGTATCGAGTAGGTTGTGACGTCGAGAATCTCTTCGAATATAACTCTGCTCTAACTTGCTGTTGGGTTTCCGGGGACCAAAACTTCTTCAATAGCCCACGAGAAAACTCCTCAAAAGTGGTTAGAGTGGATCTAAATGCTCTAAACCACAAAAGTGCAGGACCTTCCAAGAACTTCCCTATCACTCGGATCTGTCTTTCTTTAGGGATCTTAGAATCTTTCAGGTAATCACCTGCTTCTCTCAAAGATTCCACGGGTGTTACAGAATCTCGCCCTGAAAATTTAGAAGGCTTATCTTCTATATTCTTAAATACAGTTATGGGGTTGGATTGAAATACTGTCCTGACCTCATCCTGTCTATCAGTCTCTCTAGCTGCTCCTAGATTTATCTGTATCTGTTCCTTTCCCCTTACATTCTGCATTTTCAACAGATGATCAGACTGTTTCTCATCCTTTATTTGAGTTTTCATAGCCTCAAGTTCCTTCTGGTTTTCTTCTGCCATCTTCTTGATTGCTTCGGTCTCTTTACAATTTTCCTTAACATCAGTGGATATCTGGTTCATAACAGCTTCATGACTTTTCAGTGACCCTGTCATATCTGATATGTCCTTCTGAGTTGCTTGAATATCCTTGGCAATTACTTCAATATGGGATGACAAAGATTCCCTAATCTCCTTGATTCCCTCTTGATTCTCCAGCTTGAGTGTGTCTTTAATTTCATTGACAACTGTGGTCTTGATTTCAGTTTGCAATTCACTAATCACACCTTCTCTTATTTCTCCCATGACAAGTTCTTTGAATTGTTCCGTTAAACGTTGAACAACTAGAATTCCCATCTCGTTACTCTCCTTCTTCACTCTGACTTCCAGGTTGACCATGTCTTCACCAACTTTCCTAAGACCATGTTCTATCCTATCAGCTAAGCTTTGGGATCGAAGATCGGCATCGCGAAATTTATCGTCCATTAAACTTGCGTTAGTAGCTAATGAAGTTTCGAGCTCATGTGTTTTTTCGCATAATTTATTCATTTTACTTTCAAGTGTCATTTTCAAAATTTCAGATTTCTCTTTAAATTTACTTTCCATTGAATTAAATTTACTGTTTAAATTTTCTTTCAAGTTACCTTTTAAAGAATCAGAACTTTCTTTAAGTTTATTTTCCAAAGAATCAGAATTTTCTTTAAGTTTACTTTCCAAAGAATCAGAATTTTCTTTAAGTTTACTTTCCAAAGAATCAGAATTTTCTTTAAGTTGTTCATCTAAACTTTCTTTCAAATTATCAGCGTTTTCTTTAAGTTTATCGTTTAAACTTTCTTTAAGTTTATTCTCTAAAGAATCAGAATTTTCTTTAAGTTTATTTTCTAAAGAATCAGAATTTTCTTTAAGTTTATCGTTTAAACTTTCTTTAAGTTTATCAGAATTTTCTTTAAGTTTCTTTTCCAAAGCCTCAGTATTTTCTTTCATAATGGCTGCTACACGCAGTCCAGCCTGTTTCGAACTCTCCTCCAAACTCCTCATCATCCTCATCATTTCTTCCATAATTTCAATTATTATTCAAAACTTAGGGGTATACAACAGTGGCAAACACAAGCTTATAACTAGAACAAGAAATATGAATAGCTAATTGGAACACTATAATAAAATGAGATTTGTCCTAATATCGACGTGATGGAAAAACAAAATTCTCTACTTTTACGAATTACATTTACCACAATATCACAAGAAAAAATATGCAAGTTCTCAAATATCCTCCACCTGGATTCTAATAATGTGTATGTCCAGTCATCGAACGTTTACTACTGAATTTACTTGACGCCCTAATGGTTAAGCCATTATCAAAATAATCAAACCCATTCTAATTATTAACCAAGTTAAATTTTTAATTTTCCCCACTAATTGGGTTTCCTACTAATTTATTCATCCAAACCAGACATCTCTCAACTCCCAAAATATTTCTATAAAAATTATCACAATTTCAAATCGGCATGCGATTGACCATGTCTAAATGGAGACCCACGTTCGAAGCCATTTCTCTCTCTATCTTATTTTATGTGCCCGTTTAGACCGGAGTCCGCACGACCACATATGCATTTTACCAATAATCAGTCAGCACGAGAGTCAAAATATCCCGGAGCGCCAGATGGGTTAAAGCAAATCGCAAAAACGACATCAAATTTATAAAAATGCTTTACTGATTTTTGGCTCAATGCAACAATAAGGATAGAAGGAGATTTAATTGGGTGAAACACATCTGGTAAAATTATCTCAGTTTATTTAAAGTTAGAATCTGACTGCAAGAATGCTCAAAGCAGCATCATCCACGTGTGGCGATCCACACTCTTATTTACACACAATATACAGAAATCTTCCAAACACATTTGACAATCTCTTTGGAAACACAAGTCCGATTGATAGTCCTGTGGACTGTGTTCCAAAATTATTAACATTTAATTCCAGTTCAAAATGAATTGTCCATACTGGAAATAACGTAGATCACTGTTTGACTATTTACATGATATTAACACTCGTAGAATAAATGTTTATAGAATTTCTTAAACTTTCACTTGTTTTCCAGTTTCAAAAAATATCTCGTCGAAAATATTATCATCATAGAAGCAACACAAATTATGAACACATATTAATAACATTTGAAAAGTATTTGACCATTGAGCATAGCATCGAAGAACTGTGCGAAGCACAACAACAATTAATTGTTCTTCTGACATTAAACATTCGAGAAGTGACTCGATTATGAACTTCAAGTTCCAAACAAAATACATGATTTCTGAATCATTAACTTGATCAACAAATGGTTGAACCATTCAACTATTAGATTATCCACTTGGGAACATTATTACAAAAATATTTATATTTTATGGCCATTTCTAGTAACTTTTACAACTTGCAATTCTTCGACAGAATGCGGAAATTAGAATTGTAGCTTTATAATGAATTCATTTAGTTCATGGCACTAGGATTGAAAATATCCTTTCAAATTATTCGTGGTTAAAGAATTATTTTAAATTGGCAGTGGCCCATTCTACTATTTGTGTAAGAACACAATATTACAAAAACAACGGCAAAGGTCTTCCTCTGAAGAAGAATAAACTACAATCATGACAAATCCGGGTTCTAGCAAAATCAAAGACTAAATGGAATTCGTAAACAAGGTTGAAATAAGAACTGATGGTTTCAAAGAAATAACCTTCGGGTTATTCATACGACGAAATGTGTGGCTCCAATACTCCTACTATAAACGTGAGCCATCGAACCTGCTATTTGATTGATGCTCGAAAAAAAACCTTCATTCCTGCGACTTAAACATGCGCACCTGGGAATGGCATTTCAACTACTCCACACACATAAATTATCTTCCCAAAATTTATACAATAAATCAAGCCTCTGCTTGTTATCAACACTGGAAGATTAATAAACTTACAAGTTTATTTTATTTTACCATTCAGTTCAACCCGTGACTTTACCATACTCATGAAAAGCTTTATTTCACTTTCGAAGTGTATTTACGTCATGATTTTATATAAATACAAAAATATCCTATTTGATACAAATATCATTTGCTTCCCGTTTCATGCCTCTCCATGTTATATGAAACATATACTTTGCTCATAGCAAATATCAACTGTTCAACCAGAACTGAAATGTTGGTTGAATGCGGGCTTGCGCTAACCACTCTCCTTCGGAAAATCTCCTGTTCCAGACTAGAAATGATTAAACTACTTTATAGGCTCTTTCTCAATACATATGATTATTATAAAATATAATATCCAAGAATTATTTAGAAAAATTATGAAAATTATTATTATTATTATTAGTGGATTATTATTATTATTATTATTTATATCATTTTAAATGTGTTTAATTATCATCTCATTATGTGAGAATCCACATGTTCGAACCTTCGAATATGGAAAAAATATCCATTCCTCAACAAAAATAAATTTAACTTTTACAGTTACATCGGCTGATTACCGTGATTTCCCAAAAATATGAAAAATTCAAATAAATGCTCGAAATGCTCGGTCATCGATCCTAAACTGTTCTGAGTGCTGAAAATGCTCAGAATAACTCTAATAAGTCTTGCGTAAATCATTACAAGCTTTAAATACGACAAAAAAAATGTGTTGGTCATCTGCAGAAAAATAGTTTGTTCCAATTAGCTAGGCATAATATAATTCAAATGTGGCTTACATTTCTTGATGGTCTTGAAGTGTAGTAAATCTGGTCTGTACCAGATTTATCCATAGACATGCCCTATCGGACAAGCACGTATAATCCTTGTATCGGCCGCCATTGTAGACCCACAAATCGTCTAGTCAGACATAGTGGTAGTAACTTTCGACGTTTGAATAAACTGTGGTTCCATTTTAATATGAGTTTCTATCCAAGCCATAACAGTTTGTTGAAATAGGGTCAGATCTAAGTGATCTCTTCTTGAATATGTCAGTTGTAACATAACTCACTGTAATCTCATCAGTACAAGAAAAACATTGACAGTCTAAGCAATTAACGGCTGTTCTGAAGATCGTTCCCTGGGCATGGTTTATTAAAATCACCATCTGCCATGCGCTAGACAACTTGCAGTTTCCCTTGCGTAGACTAATGAACGCCACCGTTATAGACTAGTCTTCAGTGTACTGACAGATCGAAGTGGTCAACTAGTTACAAAATATGAAAACTGACTTGCAAATGGATTTAAACATCCAAGTATTAAGTTACTAATGGACTGTGACAAAATACTATTTTCTAGACAGAGTCTAGCATATGTCCTTTTGGAAATATAAATATTTCCACCAATGTCTGTAGAAAAACAATCACCTCAGTGATTCTCCTCACCAGAAACTTACTAAGTTCCAACTCGTTTGCGCAGCACTTCTCGTGACTATCACGATTTGAACAGAACTTCTGCGTAGATGCGGCAACCATGTGCCTTGGCTCAGCGTAGACGCAACTTGCTCTGCAAGTGCTTGTGATGAAGTGAGCTAACCATGCCTGCTCCAGCTGGCTTTTATTCAAAACGGTCAGGGTCACGCGTCATCGCCTGATATCTAGAAATTCTCATATCTCTTGAATCCCTGGTCCGATTTACTTGATACTAATTGCATTCTCTTTCATTTGGCCGTGCCAGTAATCTGATCCCAGTCTCAAGTCTCTGCTCCATAGTTAACTATTTAATCGATAAATAGCCTCCACCTCTGCTATGACTCGCTACGTCACTTGCCATCCAACTATCGGTAAAATCCTTCGAAATGCTTCGAGAAGCAATGTAGCGCGATATTCAAATATCTGAACTTTCAAAAGCGGCTACAGCCTTTCCCTTGATATCTAGGTGTCTGAAACTTGGAATACCCATTCCTAGAGTTGGGCACAGTACTGTCTGCTCAAGTCTGGAATTCCATTACATCAGATCGGTGGTGACAAATGTGAAGTGATAGGGTGAGAGAGTGACTGTGTACAGGCTCACCCGCAGGCTTCAAGGTCAAGGGCAATCGTCTAAAACAAACGTCCGGCCTGTACGTGATTTTTGAAAGGCGGCAAAAATACGACTCGCATGTCATACGATGTTGGCATGTCAAAGAACCCATTTGAATTCAGTAGGCCGTGTTCATAATGACAAAATTAACCTCAGAAGTTTCCGCCAACACAAAGTTCCTCATTTCTCTACTAGAAAGCTCTATATTGTTCAAGGAGCTTAGATATCTACCCTCCTTGACTTTCATAGTGATTCAAGGAACAACGAAATTTCGACATGCAAGCTACCCTCTGGGTGTCAAGTTACTAAGCTTGCACCCGGAATATGAGGCCATACGATATTATTATTAGGCTACTCCATTTATTACATTTCTGTGAATGTTTGCAAATGGCTATAAGGTTATCACGGAACCAACGTAGACTGTATAATTCGTCAACGCAATTAAGGGGGTCAAGGGGTAACCTAGAATTTTTTCATGCAATTTCACGTGCGACATATAGTACAGAAAGTCTATTATATCTACAAACAGCAACATTATTTTCAAAAATTCCTGAATTGAATCAGCATTTTTTGCGGCTTTTAGGAATTTAGGCCATTTGAGTCTAAAGAACCTGAATTTTCATGCACCACAAGCCTTTATAATTTATGAAAGAGGTCTTCCTGTGTATGGGGACCTAACACAACGTAGAGGGTCATTTTTTATGTGAGGTGTATTGCGTTTCGTCTACAAGGCATTCAAATCTATTTCACGTCAGGAAGTACACGTTAGGTGAATTTAATTTGAGAGCACATTTTAACTAACTTTTTTTTTGTCTACATACGGGTTCATCGTAGGGATGATTTTGTTTGATAAGTATGGCAGATATACCCATATTTGGATATCTGGGTGATATGTTGTAGACAATAGATTTGTCTGTCTGTCTTTCTGTGTATCTTTATGTACGCCTATAAATCGTGTTCGGATGCTTGTTGCATCGTAAAATTAGGTATGGTAAACATGAGTCAATACACCAATCATTTATAAAACTCCTCACCGTACTTTTCATACAGTAAAAGGGTGGATATAGGGAAAAACTTCTCAAAATACATGCTAAAATAGGCGAAATATAAAAATTATCCTACAAGGACGATCAAAGCATATGTTGCGCTTCTCATTGTGAGACACAAAATTCGCGAGTCTAAAAGGGGTCTCCGAAAACCACATTCTAATGCCCTTAAATTAACAGTGCGTGTGATATTCCCAGAAAACTAACTTCGTTCTGATAAACTTATGAAAGAATGACAAACCGCTAACCATTGCAACAGTTGCTCAATTGATAATGTCTGGTGTTAATATATAACACCGTTCGAAGAACGGGTGCTTCTGCTAGTACATATATATACTAGCTGTTACCCGCGGCTTCGCCCGCAATAACCTTTGGAATCCTGTTATAACATTAGTTAAATAGATAGATAAGCATGGGTCCCAGTGGAAAATAATTCTATCACCTGAAACCAAAAATGCATGGGACGAAAAAAACAACATCAAAATATCATGTTGGTTTCGGACCCTAAAAGACGTGAAAAATAAAATAAAAGTATAAAAAAAAACATTTTTTGAAATTTCATTCGAATCAATTTTTATGTCATTCCTGGGACTTAGAAAATTCCGGCCAAAAAGTACAAAATCATTAATAACTCCGTAAGTATTCGTCGTATGATGAAATAGCAAGAGACAAAAAAGATGTAATGTGTTATTGTCTACAACATAGGCCATGTATAATTTTACACTCAGACATATTACGTTCCCCCCCCCCCATAATTTCACCCCTCCCCATGGGCCCCTTAAATTGGATTTATGAAAAAACGGTCAAACACCTGTTTAGTTATTTTTTATGCTGATTTTTTTCGGCTGAGTTCCAAACTCCTGGTCTATGTCGTTTAAGAGATACACGCTCCGTTGGGAATCCTTCAACCCCCACTTTTCACCCCTTTCACCTCATAATATACACCACATCGAAAAACCCTCAGACACATGTCTTCTTATTTTTAATGATGAGTTTATATGCCGAGTATCACATCCCCCAATGAAACCAATCGGGAGATATTGCTATTCAATGAAATGCAGGTCTACCCCCTTAACACCCCTTTAGAACCTGAATATCTAAAAATCCTTTCTTAGTGGGCGTTTGCGGCCCTTGAGGATGCTGCATACCAAATTTCATTCCAATCCATTCGGTGGTTTCTGTGATTTCGTGATGAATGAATCAGTCAGTCAGTGGTATTTGAGCTTTATATAGTAGATACATAAATTGTATATAAAATTTTGAATTGACGGTGGTTTTGGGGTCTGGGGGACGTGAAACGCGAAGATATGTCGAAATTTTCCGGAAGTCGAAACACGGTACCCATTGCAATAGTTAGCTTTCTAATGAAATCTACCTAAAAAAAACTTCAGCAAATATATAAAGATATTTTGGAAAACAAAAAGACCTAAGTCATCAAGACAGTCGGAAAGTTCCAACGCGCTCCTTGAATGGACTAAACAAAAATTAAATATTAATAATAATAATAATAATAATAATATAAAAGCATCTGTGAGATCTAGTTGACTAAATACGCACTTCGTCGTGGGTGAATCTCTTTCTATTGCTACGACTAACACAAATCACTTGCATTCTCGACTCTGCACCTAGGTACAAAGGCTCGTGTTCATTTAGCATATTCTGTGTTTCTATCACTTTGATTGCTGGACCGTTGGATCATTCTACTGGGCACGAGGAGCGCTTTCAATGTAAATAGCAATCATTCTCTGTGGACCTAAACCACCAATCAAACACCTGGGTCACCCAGTTTCAAACCACGAGTCCATTCAATATTGGAAGTGAGAATTCAGCTCCATCGTTTTGTAGGTAACAAATTAGATTGCAACATTTCTGAAAATTAAATAACGTAAAGTCCTTTAACATTAACATACGTAATTGAAATTATCTGGGTGATATGTTTGAAAAATAAGTCCAATTTATATTTATAAAGATGGAGGAGCGGCAAAGGATGTCTCCCAACGTATCCGAAAAGCAAACGGTGCCTTTGTGCGGCTCTATCCGGTGTGGAAGAACAGCAACCAAACTTCGTATCATCTGGAGTAATGTCAGGTCCGTTCTGATATATGGGTCTGAGACTTGGAAGGTAACTAAGGAAATCACCTCCAGGCTGCAGACCTTTGTAAAACACTGCTAAAGAAAGATCTTAAACATCTTCTGGCCGGAAGTAATCTCCAACCAAGAAATTTGGAGAAGGACGGGTGAAACTGAGATGGCCACACAAATTAAGCGACGGAAATGGAAATGGATCGGACATACCCTGAGGAAAGGAAATGAAGCCATTGAGAGAGAGGCACTGGATTGGAACCCACAGGGTACGAGGAGGAGAGGGAGACCCAAGCAAACCTGGCGCAGATCTGTCCACTTGGAGGCTATAGAGGATGGTAAGACCTGGAGCGAGGTGAAGAGGTTGTCAGCAAACTTCCTTGATGCTCTATGTTCCAAGAGGGACAACATGAACTAACTCAAGTAAGTCATACTTATAAATGTTACTAGCATTACCCGTCGCGGCTTCGCCCGCGAATATTCTAGTTGTAAAGAGTACACTTAGCAAAATCTCAATCATGACTGCTATGACTGATTTATCCTTAGTATGAATAATCAGACTTTATCAATTCAGCTACTGGTGCAGTGGTTAGGGGTTTGTCATTCCTTCACAGGTATATCAGAGCGAAGTTAGTTTTCTGGGAATAGCCTATCACAGACACTGTTAATTTAAGGGCCTTTAAATGTGGTTTTCGGAGAACATTTATAGTAGGGTGAAAAAGACATTTCGTACCACACTCAAGTGAAAATTGCGTGAAAAAATTCTAGAGTGCCCCTTGACCACCTTAAGCGCATTATACTGTATGTATTGATGAATTTTACAGCTTAATTTGGCTCCGTGATAACCTTATAACCATCTGGAAACTTTCACAGTAATGTAATACAGTAATTGGAATTGCATTGCGTCTTACAGAAATAGATGGACCTGTGAGATTCTGTTACCATGGTTACCGTGTTGCATTCTTTCAATAAAATATTTAATTGTAAATATACATGTTTTAAGGTATTTATTTAATTGTGAGGCATTTAAAGAGTAAGTGAGTGCGTTTCGCTTACGCATTGGGTTATGCTGAACATGTAGGTACCCCATATGTGTAGGTTGGTGTTAATGCGACCATATTTTCGGTACAAAACTGGAATGGGACCTTAGCAGACTAATACAGGGAGGGATAACTCATCCGAAGTGTTTAGAAAAAAAAAAACCCAGCAATATTGAAGAGCCCGGCACATACACCAGACAGCTCCAAAATATAGCATTTTTCAGCGGACACTAATAACTGAATAAGATAATTATGTGTCGAAAAAAATTAAGGGTTATCTGCGTACAAAAGCTAGAAGCAATAGTAACATACATATTAAAGTGGAAATGATACGGGTTGTGTTACTGGACTCCTCTCAGTTTATTCACACATCCGCTGGAGCTGTCTTCTTTCCTGCCTATTTTTAGCCTACTTTTCACATTTTGCAAAAATGAGGAAAAAGTAAACTTATGAGATCGATCCGGGAAAATTTGTGTCTGTCAGTCTATCTGGCTATCCCCCCACTATCATCTCCTAAACGGCTGCAGCAATCAAAACCAAATTTAGTATGAGTAAAGATGTACACCGGAATATCTCACGTCCATATTTGAAAATGATGTCAGTGCTACCAACTGCTGAAAAAACGCACTAGAAATTTGAGCTCCATGTTGGATATCTTGCTTGGTATGCATGGGAGCTTTTCCAAAATTGGCACACATGTAGATAAGACTATTTCAGTTTAATTTCCTGGAGGCCAACCATGACAGTGTTGCCAAAATAATTTTATGCCTTCTGATAGGTCCAATGTTTAAATGCAAATAACTTCTACACTATCAATTGGATTTCAACCAAATTTTGTATGTAATATCTGTACATAAACAGATATGACTGAGCGTATTCTTAAGAGCCATCAGGGCTGCCAACTGTTAATAATTGCTCTCTCTATTTTTTTATCCAAATACCAATATATCAGAAAGTATGCAAGCCAACAGCTTTAAACTATGCACACGTATATTCTGACATTTTAGATTAATTTCGAGTAACTTATATACGTCAGTTCTACCAACATGATTATAAGCCTGCTGATAGCACCAATTTTTAAATACATGTAACTTCTATACTATCAGTTGGATTTCAACCAAATTTCGTATGTGCTATGTGTACCATAACAGATATGACTATACGTATTGTTAAGAGCAACCAGGGCTGCCAACTGTTAATAAATGCTGTCTATATTTTTTACCCTAATATCAATATATCAGAAATTATGCAAGCCAACAGCTCTATACTTTGCACACGTATAGCACCTGACATTCTAGATTAATTAAACTGAAATAGTATTATCTACATGTGTGCCAATTTTGGAATAGCTCCCATGCATACCTTGCACGATATCCAACATGGAGCTCAAATTTCTAGTGCGTTGTTTCAGCAGTTGGTAGCACTGACATCATTTTCAAATATGGACGTGAGATATTCCGGTGCACATCTTTACTCATACTAAATTTGGTTTAAATCCAATTGATAGTGTAGAAGTTGATGCATTTAAACATTGGACCTATCAGAAGGCTTAAAATTATTTTGGCAACACTGTCATGGTTGGCCTCCAGGAAATTAAACTGAAATAGTATTATCTCCATGTGTGCCAATTTTGGAATAGCTCCCATGCATACCTTGCAAGATATCCAGCATGGAGCTCAAATTTCTAGTGCATTTTTTCAGCAGTTGGTAGCACTGACATCATTTTCAAATATGGACGTGAGATATTCCGGTGCACATCTTTACTCATACTAAATTTGGTTTTGATTGCTGCAGCCGTTTAGGAGTTGATAGGGGGGGGGGGACACACACAGACAGACAGACAGACAGACACACATTTTCCCGGATCGATCTCATAAGTCTACTTTTCCTCAATATTGCAAAATGTTAAAAGTAGGCTAAAAATGAGATGGTGTTTGTCTTTCTGTCTGTCTGTCTGTGTGTTACTCAATAACGCAAGAACCACTGGTCCGATTTAAATGAAATTTTGGATGGATGTATCTGATTTACCATGTTTACATATAGGATACTTTTAATTTCGATATTCTTCACTATTAAAAAATGGCGACCATTTTAGTGACGTCACTACACACTTTGGTTTCATAATTTCATATTTCCATATCAAATAAAAAGAGAAAGCTAAGAAATAGCAAACTTTTGATGGCACATACGCGCTTCAAAATTTAATTTCCTATCCGAAAGGTCCTTATCACTTTTCGTGTACCTCCAACGGTTAGCGAGTAAAACCCACATATGTGACGACACTACACCCTTTGGTTTCAAAATTTCCTATTTCCATTTCAAATAAAAAGAGAACGCTAAGAAATATCAAACTTTTGATGCATACACAAGATTTACCATTTAATTTTCTATCCAAAAGGTCCTTATCACTTTTTGTGTATCTCCAACGGTTAGCGAGTAAAACCTAAATTTGTGCAATATAACACGGTCAACACCGAGCGGTGCAGTATATCTCTACATACATAAAAATTAAAGATTGTATGTTTTTTTTTCGCAATTTCTACGGAAATTTGAGTTATTTACGCGTTTCAGACTGTTTTATTATATATGTGCGCGTAAATAATTGTTTGGTCTGTCTGTCTGTTTGTTTGTTTGTTTGTTTGTTTGTCTGTGGACAACTTTGTTCCCTTATAACTCGAGAACGGCTGCGTGTATCAACGTAGAATTTGGAACAGATATCCATCGGAGGCACGACACTAATCATTGATGTAACCCTTCTCCGTACCTCTCATAAAAGGGGGCCTACCCCCTTAAAATACATGTTGAAATAGGAGTAGAAGGACAAGACAAAGATCATTTTCAGGCCCTCAATGTGAGAGACAAAACTCGGCGGCCCTAAAGGGTCCCCGAAATCCACATTTTAAGGCCCTAAAACCAACCGTTTTTGAGATATTCCCAGAAAACTAATTTCATTTAAGAAACTAATGAACGAATTCAAGCCGTAACCATGGCAACAGATTCTCAGAGGTCCATCTATTGCTATAAGACGCAATGCAATTCCATTAATTACATTGGTGTGAAAGTTTGCAAACGGCTAGAAGGTTATCACGGAAAGAAATTAAGCTGTAAAATTCATCAATACGTATAATACGCTTAAGGGGGTCAAGGGGTACATTAGCATTTCTTCACGCGATTTACACCTGCGGGTGTGGTATGGCAGGTCTATTATATTCCTATCCCTATATTATATTATTATTGGTAGTATTATATTATAGCGTACAACGAGGAGACAAAGCCCCTCGGTGCCAGAAACAAAATTTGGGGCCTCGAAAACTACATTATAAGGCTCTAAAACCAACAGTATCTGAAATTTTCCCAGAAAACTAATTTAATTTAATTTAACAAACTAATGAAGGAATGGAAATCGGTAACCATGATAACATTATCTCAAGGGGTGGCATCCAACTTTCCATCTATTTCTGTAAGAAGCAATGTCCCTCCATTTATACCTTGCCACGGTGGGTGAGTGGATAGCGTGTCGGTCTACTAACCCCAAGATTGCAGGTTGACTCCTGGCCGTGGTAAGTGATTTTTGAAAGGCGGCAAAAATACGACTCGCATGTCATACGATGTTGGCATGTCAAAGAACCCATTTGAATTCAGTAGGCCGTGATCATAATGGCAAAATTAATCTCAGCAGTTTCCGCCAACACAAAGTTCCTCATTTCTCTACTAGAAAGTGCTATAGTGTTCAAGGAGCTTAGATATCTACCCTCCTTGCCTTTCATAGTGATTCAAGGAACAACGAAATTTCGACATGCAAGCTACCCTCTGGGTGTCAAATTACGAAGCTTGCACCCGGCAGCCGAGGCCATACGATATTATTATTAGGCTACTCCATTTATTACATTTCTGTGAAAGTTTGCAAATGGCTATAAGGTTATCACGGAACCAACGTAGACTGTATAATTCGTCAATGCAATTAAGGGGGTCAAGGGGTAACCTAGAATTTTTTCATGCAATTTCACGTGCGACGTATAGTACAGAAAGTCTATTATATCTCCAAACAGCAACATTATTTTCAAAAATTCCTGAATTGAATCAGCATTTTTTGCGGCTTTTAGGAATTTGGGCCATTTGAAGCTAAAGAACCTGAATTTTCATGCACCACAAGCCTTTATAATTTATGAAAGAGGTCTTCCTTTGTATGGGGACCTAACACAACGTAGAGGGTCATTTTTATGTGAGGTGTATTGCGTTTCGTCTACAAGGCTTCCAAATCTATTTCACGTCAGGAAGTACACGTTAGATGAATTTAGTTTGAGAGCACAATCTTTTTTTTTTTTGTCGTCATACGAGTTCATCGTAAGGATGATTTTGTTTGATACTGTATGGTAGATATACCCATATTTGGATATCTGGGTGATATGTTGTAGACAATAGAATTGTCTGTGTGTCTCTCTGTGTATCTTTATGTACGCCTATAAATCGTGTTCGGATGCTTGGTGCATCGAAAAATTAGGTATGGTATCCATGAGAGCCAATACACCAATCATTTATAAAACTCTTCACCGTACATTTCACACAGTAGAAGGGTGGATATAGGGAAAAACTTCTCAAAATACATGCTAAAATAGGCGAAATATAAAAATTATCCTAGAAGGACGATCAAAGCATATGTTGCGCTTCTCATTGTGAGACACAAAATTCGCGAGTCTATAAGGGGTCTCCGAAAATCACATTTTAAGGCCCTTAAATTAACAGTGTGTGTGATATTCCCAGAAAACTAACTTCGTTCTGATAAACTTATGAAGGAATGACAAACCGCTAACCATTGCAACAGTAGCTCAATTGATAATGTCTGGTGTTAATATATAACACCGTTCGAAGAACGGGTACTTCTGCTAGTTCTGTATAATTTGGGAAGAAATAATTGTTGTGTGTGCAGAGAGTTAAATACTCCATTCTGAGTGCGCAATTAAGTCGCAGGAATGAGGTTTTGTGAAATGAAGCACCAATCATATTGTAGGTTGGATGTCTTTGAGTTTAGTAGAGGATTCGATTTTAGCCCACTTTCGTCGAAAAATAACCAAAGGATATTTTGTTGAGCCATCATTGTCAATTTACAGTTTACCCACGTGTTCTAGAAGTATTCCTAGTAATTGCTTACCCGAGAATTGTTATTGTTAAACTTGTACCTTTCATTACGAAAAGACTTCACCTTTGTCTAGATGCTAATTATGATTATGTGATTTTTGAGGCATTTAAATCGAATGGGCCGATGCTGTTAATTATTTAAAACTGTTACTTCTTAACAACCACTACAAACTGAGAGGATTTTGTGATCCTATACAAATATATAAACATTTTGCAAATAAGTTGATGATTAACATATTTGACATTTTGTCAAATTATTGAAATTTTGATAATAACAAATGAAATTGTTTCATGATAAATTTTCTGAATAATATTTCCAGTTTTCTAAATAATATTTCCAAGTGATAATTAATTGATTAAATGGTTGAATCCATATGGAATTGAATTTATATTTTGTTGATAATAATACTTTGACAATTATATTTATGATTGAGTCAAAAGCTCTGAATCGACTTTGGATCGAGAACAGGTGATTCAATAAATATTTTCTGTTTATCGAAGTTCGTCGAATCCAAATGCTCGAAGTCCATGTAAATGATATTGTGTTGTATTTCTTGTTAATAACTTTGTATTTGAACAAATCCTGAGATAACTGAATCCCAAAGTGTTAGCTAATTTGCTACGATATTTTTTTGAAAAAGTGAACGGTGATATATTTTTCAACGAGTGATATTTTTTTTCCATTTCAATATGTGAATACTCAAATAATATAGGGATCAGTAAAGACAATTAAATTTGCACTGACAAAACCCTACTACTGTAAATAATTCTTTTGAGCGAAGTCAACAGGACTATTAATTTGACCTTCGTCTCAATTGTTAAGTGTTCATGTGTTGGTGAAATTGTATATCTTGTACATAACATATGATTCGTCATTCATCTTCCATGCCATTTTTGGCATACTTTAAGTCAATTTTAAAGTTTTAAATAAAATGAGATTAATTTTATCGGATGCATTCATTTCAGAAAATCTCCTTCTATCCTTATTGTTGCATCGAGTCGAAAATCAGTAAAGCATTTTTTTGTTGAGTTATTGTAGTCACTTTAACCCATCTGGCGCCCCGGGATATTTTGGTTCTCGTGCTGACTGATTTTGGTGAAATGCATATGTGGTCGTCCGGACTTCGGTCCGAACGGGCACAGTACCAGGGCACGATAATCTTTTGGCAAATATATTCTTTCTTGCCGAATAGCCAAACATTGAACTCTAACCACTGCGAGAACCTGATTACTCCAGGAGCTGTCAGGGTTAATTCGCCGACAGAAACAGTTAAAACAACACCGACAGCTCCTTTTACATTCCTACTACGCACCAAAGAAGTGAAGTGGTATAGTAATTGCACCGATAGATGGAGCATTTTTATGGTAGCTTACAGCAAAAGAACGAAGTTGACCAAAAAGTGAAGCTGCCTGGTTCCTGCTCCGGCCTCTTTAATTAAGAAAGTTTACAGTGGTTTGCGTAAATTGAAGACATTTTCATTTCTCCAAGTCTATTGGGAAGATACTCTGAAGAATGTCATAATACAGGATTCACCCTCACTTAATTTAAAATATAATTCGATATGGACTTTCCATGTTTTTATTGTTGCGTAAGAGACACTGACTAGCGGATAGTAACCATTATTATATTATCTAATCAATATCTATGTTAATTAAAACATTGCTTGCACGAAGTATAACCAATATCAGCCTTTACTTTATAGTAAACTGCTCACACCGGTCTGCCCAATTAGCCGATCGAGTTCGGATTATCTTCGCTAACTGAATCAAATATTATCATACGAGTAGATGGGAGTGCCATAGCTTACCAGAATTATTAATTTAAGTAATAGCTAAAATTTTAATTAAATAGCACGCCATTTAATTTTGAGAGGAGCTTACTTGCAAAATGTGTTTAATCACAAACGCAGAATATTAATTATAGAAACATATATTTATTCTTTGTGAATAATTTAAGACCTACAATTAGAAGCAGAATTTTAGGAAGACACACTGTTCATACAGAATTATTTCCCGACACCAAAAATTAGTTTCCACTAAACCTTCGGTGCAAACTGTCTTTTTTTTTAACAGCGAATGTTCAGAACTAAGAACCACAATGTGTCGTAGTCGGTGCCCAAGGTTTTTGAATCGAATATCAGCACTGTTGGTTGATATTTAGAGGCTGCTTATAAGTGAAAGACGCATGGTAATAGATTTATTGGCAGGTTTATGGCCCCCTCCACAGATATACGGTATATCGATACGCCGGCGTTTTTGAATACACAGGAGCAAAGAGGGACGTTATGTAACATTATAACATTTTAATTTTAAGGATTAGATTTTCACGACCACGTTGATGATCAAAGAAGCTGTAACCGAACTTTTGTTAGGTTACAGAGACTTATTTTTTTATTTTTTTATGTGGTTGCCAGCCATGACCACGATTGGTAGACCGCCACAGATAATCTTATGAGATGTGCCTTGAGATTCTTTGCTGGTGGGTAGCCAAGTGGGTGGACAAGGTGGCCTTGGCTGATATTGGAAAGATTACTTGACATTAAGAGGTTGCCATAGAATCTGCTGTTTAAGGTAGTGGCTGGCAAAATGGATGCTGCCAGGCTGGATGGAAACTAGATGTTTTTAATACGATGTGAATAAATTATTGATAGTGTTGAGGCGCTGAGATATGGAGTTGGTCTGATAAAGTTTGTTGGAATGAAGGGAAGAGATCAATGTTGTGATGTGAACATGCATTTAGCTAGAGGAAAATCAAGTCAGGAATGATATATGAATTGCAGGAGTGTGAAGTGTTTTGATTTAATTTGTCCATGCAGGCAGACCAATGTTAAGGGTTGTGTTACCCACAAAAGGTGGAATAATAATAATAAAAAAGGAGCGGAAGAATATTAAGCTGTATGAGAGATGCAGGTAATGAAGATTGTATATATGTAGACAGACAAAGTATTAAAAGCATTGTATTTCTGATTTCGTTATGTGCAAAACATCATCTCGACCCAGAGAAGGAAATATAGTTACATTGATTGCCCAACGGTGTGGCATGTTGCTGTTGGTCGACCCCTAACCAACAAATAATTATAAAAGTTTCAAAGTTTTCAACTCTTAGATCATATTATGTACATTGAACACAAGTCACGTAGATATATAATATTGTATATTGTTAAAATATTATAATGCGAGTGGAAATCAAATCTGGAATGTTTATATTAGGCCGCTAATGAATTCCCGAGGAAATGCACCTCTCTATGCATAATTACATGTGATGATGGCCTCCTCCCTTGCAAAATTCCAATCCGGAGGTAAACTAGTTCCCCGTTCGGATCTCCGGGTGGTGACTACTCGAGAGGGGGATAACATCACAGAAGTGACAAAGAGGAAATCTGATATTCTACGGATCGGAGCGTGGAATGTTAGAAGTCTGCTAGGAAGTGGAAGGTTAGGAAACTTGGAAAGGGAAATGGATAGGTTGAGGTTGGATTTGGTTGGGATTAGTGAAATGCGCTGGCAGGAAGGACAGGACTTTTGGTCAGGAGACTATAGGGTCATTATAACTAAATCAAACAATGGGCAAGCAGGGGTTGGTATCATATTGAGTAGGAAACTTGGACAGCGGGTGGAATATTATGAGCAATATAGTGAACGGATTATTGTAGTAAAAATCAATACAAAACCTACGTGCACCACAGTGGTACAAGTCTATATGCCTACCAGT
Source organism: Meconema thalassinum (assembly GCA_946902985.2). Taxonomy (NCBI): domain Eukaryota; kingdom Metazoa; phylum Arthropoda; class Insecta; order Orthoptera; family Tettigoniidae; genus Meconema; species Meconema thalassinum. The sequence continues at coordinate 2,006,838,261 of OX336388.2, forward strand.
CAAGCTGGTGATGAAGATGTTGAAAAGGTCTACGAAGAAATAGATGAAATTCTGAGGTATGTCATGGGTGATGAAAATGTTATAGTAATGGGAGATTGGAATGCTGTGGTATGAAAAGCAAGAGAAGGGAAGATAGTAGGAGATTTCGGATTAGGTGAAAGGAATGATCGAGGAAGCAGGCTGATGGAATTCTGCACCGAGCATGAGTTGGTCATAGCTAACACCTTATTCAATAACCACAATAGAAGAATATACACATGGATGAGACCAGGAGATACAGGGCGTTACCAAATCGACTTCATTATGGTCAAGCAGAGTTTTCGTAACCAGATTTTGGATTGTAAAACATATCCCGGTGCTGACATAAACTCTGACCACAATCTAGTTGTTATGAAATGCAGATTAAAGTTGAAGAAACTGAAGAAAAGTCAAAAGCCAAAAAAGTGGACAACAGACAGGCTGAAAGAGAAGGATGTAAACGAAAGATTCGATAAGAGTATAAAGGAAGGACTAATGAAAAACTCTAAACAAACTTCAATTAAAGACAAATGGACACTTTTGAAGAATGAAATAACAAAATCCGCAGAAGAAAACATTGGTAGGAAAGGAAGAATAGGCAGAAAACCATGGATCACTCAGGATATAGGCTACTAGAATTGATGGATGAAAGGCGGAAACACAAGAATGTAAGAGATGAAAAGGGGAAAGCAGAATACAGACGTCTGAGAAATTAGTTTAACAAGAAGTGCAAGGTAGAGAAAGAAGGATGGTTGGAAGAGAAATGTGCAGGTATAGAAAATTGTCTGAAATTAGGAAAAGTAGACACAGCTTATCGAAGGATTAAGAATACATTTTGGGAAAAGAATACTAATTGCTGTAATATTACGGACACAAATGGAAAGCCTCTAACAGATAGGGAAGAAAAGGCTGAGAGATGGAAAGCTTACATAGAGGGTTTGTATAAAGGAAAGGAGATTGAGAATCATGTAATGGAAAGGGAGGAGGAAATTGACGAGGATGCAAAAGGAGATTTAATATTGAGATCAGAATTTGACAGAGCATTGGAAGACTTAAGCAGGAACAAAGCATCAGGTATAGATGATATACCGATTGAGTTGCTACGCTGCATAGGAGATGAAGGTCTGATCAGGTTATTTCACTTGGTGTGTAGGATTTATGAGACAGGTGAGGTACCCTCTGATTTCAAGAAGAATGTTATCATCCCTATATCGAAGAAAGTAGGAGCTGTCAGATGTGAGGATTACCGTACAATCAGCTTGATTACTCATGCTTCAAAGATCCTGTCTAGAATAATTTACAAGAGGATGGAAAGCCAGATAGAAGCGGAATTGGGTGAAGACCAGTTTGGTTTCAGGAGAAATGTAGGAACAAGGGAAGCTGTACTAAGTCTTAGGCTGATTTTGGAAGACAGAATAAGAAAAGATAAGAGAACGTTCATGGCATTTATAGACTTAGAAAAGGCTTTTGTTAACGTTGATTGGACTAAATTGTTTGATATTTTGAAATCTATTGGAATAAAGTACAGGGATAGGAGGGTGATATACAATATATACAGAAACCAGACAGCAGTCATTCGAGCTGATGGACATGAGAGAGAAGCTGGTATTCAGAAAGGTGTAAGGCAAGGCTGCAACTTATCACCCATACTTTTCAATCTATACATTGAACAAGCAATAAAGGAAATTAGAGAGAAATTTAAAGTGGGAGTGAAGATTCAAGGAGAAATAATTTCAACTCTGAGATTTGCTGATGACTTCGTCATCTTGACCGACACGCCTGAGGATTTGAATGAGTTTTTGAATGGTATGGACTCCGTCTTACGGAAATAATTCATGATGAAAATTAATAAATGTAAAACAAAAATATTGGAATGCAGTCGCAATAAATCAGAAACCTCTATGGACATCAAATTGGCAGGGGAAAAACTAAAGGAAGTAGGAGACTTCTGTTACTTAGGAAGCAAAATACCCAGTGATGGAAGAAGCAAAGAGGATATAAAAAGTAGGTTGGCTCAGGCAAAGAAAGCATTTCTACAAAAAAGGAATCTGTTGACATCGAATATAGATTTAGGTATTAGGAAGTCATTTTTGAAAACCTTTGTCTGGAGCGTGGTACTCTATGGAAGTGAAACTTGGACTATTGGTGCAGCAGAAAAGAGGAGAATTGAAGCATTTGAAATGTGGTGTTACAGAAGAATGATGAAGATCAGATGGGTAGATAGGGTTACAAACGAAGAGGTATTAAGACAAGTGGGAGAGGAGAGATGTTTCTGGCGACTGCTAATGAAGAGAAGAGATAGGTTGGTAGGACACAAACTAAGACACCCAGGAATAGGAAGCTTAGTTACGGAAGGAAGGGTCGAGGACAAGAACTGTAGGGGTAGACCAAGGTTAGGGTATGTTAAACAGATTGTCTCGGATGTAGGGTGTGGTGGCTATGTAGAGATGAAACGATTATCTCAGGACAGGGAGGCATGGCGAGCTGCATCAAACCAGTCAAAAGAGTGAAGACTCAAACAACAACAACAACAACAATGAATTAATCACTGAACTAAAGTGATGCGGAATCAGCTGAACTGCAGGCTACAATTCACTGTCGGTTTTTATTTACTTTTGGCTTACACAGGTCTCTTTTCCAAGAGAGTTGATTGTCATGCCACACTAGCTCAATGGTAGAACATTGGCGAGCAAGACCAAGGAATGAATGTTAGAAAGCCTCATTGCTATATTGATTATAAAATGATGTTTTGTATTTTAAAATTATTTTTTGTATTTATAGCCTATTTTCAATTTATGAAAAAAAAAAGGCTTATGAGATCACCCTTTGTCCGTGTATGTGTGTGCATATGTGTGTGTCCCCCCTAATAACTTCTACACGGCTGGTGCGATTTCAATGAAACTCGGGAAGGTCATAGTACTATTTTGGCCGACCTCGACCGTGCCCTTCAAATTTTATTACGTCTCACCAATCCAACATGGCGGCTGTGCGAATGATTTCTCTGGCATTCTATATCTCCGAAACTATTACTGATATGAATCTGAAATTATGTACGGTGATAAAGGGCACTACTAGAAGTTTACCTATGAGACTTTCAAAAACCTGTTAACTACGAAACGAACATGGCGGCCAAGCAAATTTGAATTTTTTAAATTGACTTTTATCGCGATTTAACCACCCAAACGCAATGTAACTTGGTACAGGAAATGTTTATGCACATTGGAATGCACTGGCATCTAATTTAATTCAATTGTTTACATAACCTCAAGATGGCGGCTGTGCGAAATATTTCACCGGCATTCTATATCTCTGAAACTGTTACTGATATCACCCTGAAATTTTGTACAGTGATAAAGGGCACTACTAAACGTTTACTTATGATGCTTTCAAAAACCTGTTAACTACTAAACGAACATGGCGTCCAAGCGAATTTGAAACGTTTAGACTTTTCTCGCGATTTTACCATCCAAACGCAATGAAACTTGGTACAACGAATGTTTAAACACATTGTAATGCACTGGCATCTAATTTAGTTCAATTGTCTACGTATCCTAAAGATGGCGGCTGTGCGAAATATTTCACCGGCATTCTATATGTCCGAAACCATAGCGTATAGAAGAGAAAGTGTGCCGAATCCCGAATCTGCCCTATCTTTAGTATGGGTAATTGCTGCACCCGCCGACAGACTGCGCAGCGGTGACTGTTGCTGGCTGGAGTCACTTTCTAATAAGCGCTCGCAAGTTTGAAACACAAAAATGCTGCCGTATTTAGTCCGTATTTCTTGGTGCTGACAAATGTATTCTATCAAGAAGCGATTTCCACGATAAATGGAAGTTGTTGTACAAAAATCAAGTAATAGATTTTAATTACTACGGACAGGTTTATGCCATGGATACGTTACCCGAATTCACAGGCCTTAAAGCTTGTCCAAAATTGACTTCCACACAGGTAAACCTTACGTCTTTCCAAAGAACGAACGTGAGACTCTTTTTTCCAATTATTCAGTAATGCGACCGCGAATGCCATTAAATTCTTCCTGCAAACTTACCTCGACATTTTTAGCGGCAGTTAAGGAAGGAAGCTTGTAGTTTAACGTGACCGTTAATCTTGAGATCATGAGCCACGGGACCTCCTTTTTACGTGGAATCCGAACCACAGGACATGGCATTTCACTTCGAAAATCTCACATGCATTGACCGGGAATCGAACCCGGACCACCTTGGTGAGAGGCATACAGCTAGACCGCTGAGCCACCATGCCCCTTAGCGGCAGTTAGAATACAGAATTATTCACGAGAAACATGAACAATCTAGCAGATGCGCTTAAATCCAGAATACCAACAAACGCTTTCTACAAAGATGCCCCTTCGCACAAGGCATTAATTTAATAGACTTTTATGAAACCATTAGCTCAGAAATTTTGCCTCAAATAAGACAATGGAATCTCTTCGAGTCACGATAAAGAGTACCTTAGAAGTCGCTCAATATTTATGGTCCTAATGCTTTAGGATACTGCACACCTTCTAAATCAGATTTGGACCAAACTATACAACAGGTGCATAGAGACAGCTACCATCCCCGATCAGTGGAGAAAATCAATTGTCAAGATATTATATAAAGGGAAAGGAGACCCCAATGACCCAAACCAATATAGAGGCATCGCATTGGAAAACTGCCCCTTTAAAATCTTCACGAAAATAATAACAGGAAGATTAAGTGAGGAATTAGACGATCACCTGCCAGAAAATCAATTCGGGTTCAGAAAGGGAAGATCAACCCTGCAGGCAATCGAACTCTTACTGAAACACATTTGGGAAGCCCTAGAGAAAAAACAAAAATTTTATACTGTCTTCATAGACTTCACAAAAGCCTTCGACCTACTAAGCAGGCAACTAGTGATAGAAAAAGTCAAGGAAACTCTAGGGGAAAACAACATATGGTCGAACCTCATTAACACACTGCTGAGCTGGAACGAAATATGCGTCTCAGATAACCTTGCCATGTCAGAACCGATCATACAAACAAATGGAGTACTACAGGGCGACCCACTTAGCCCTCTGCTGTTCATACTAGCAACCGAAGAAATCCTTGGAATTACCCGCAAAGAGGGAATCTTCTCGTGCGCATACGCAGATGACATCGTAATTGGCTCCAAAGACATAACAGAACTCCAGGCAACAATAAACGAGGTGGATAAATGGTGCTCCAAGAATAACTTGGTCATTAACATATCTAAGACGAACACAATGATCTTTAGAAACGGAGGAAGAGCCCCCGCATCAGCTGAGATACACATAAAGGAAATAAAACTGAAAATAGTATCAGAAATCAAGTATTTAGGAATTACTCTACAAACGACCGCAAAATGCTTCACAAAACACATAGCAGAAAAGGCAACTAAAGCGATAATTACAATGCACGAAATAAGAAACATTCGATCCCTCAGCCTAGAGACGGCGATGCTGCTATTCCTGGTAAAAATTTTACCAATACTGACGTATGGCATAGAAATCATCTGGTCACACCTATCATTGAAGAATCTATCTACGTTGGAAGGAGTGAAGGCAAGATACATAAAGAAAGCGTTAGGAGTGTCAAAAATGACGCACTCAAGATACACATATCTGCTGGCGAAGGAAACTTTCCTCATCGAAGATCTCGGGACAAGCATACTCCTACCTAACACGTGCGCCTCACAGAACCTGCTAGCAACACTGAATAGGAAAAGAGAGGAAATTCATCCGACATTCTACAGCACAGGAGCCATGGTAGACCGTGCGTGGACAAAGGAAAACGTCGAAATCAGACACGTCATCACTAGGTTGGCAGTCCATGGATTCCACCACCTGATATGCAAGAACACAAACTTCCACGAACCAAATATAGACTGTGAATGTAGGCTGTGTGAAACGGCATGTGATCGTTATCACATCGAAATATGCACAAAAAGGACAAAGTCATTAACTGAATATGCAAACATGTAAAATTTCAATTTCATCGTGGCTATTTGGCCGCAATAAAGATTTATTAATGCTTTAGGTATGTGATGACAGGGAAATTCAATCGAGACCCCTTGGAACGTCTATTCGGAATTTTAAGGTCCATAAATTGTGACGAGCCGGCCCCGTGGTGTTGGGGTAGCGCGCCTGCCTCTCACCCGGAGGCCCCGGGTTCGATCCCTGGCTCGGTCAGGGATTTTAAAACTGACGTGAGGGTTGGAACGGGGTGCACTCAGCCTCGTGAGGACAATTGAGTAGCTGTCTGACAGTGAAACAGCGACCCGATCACGAATACCATGATTAACGGCCGAGGGGACCCGACGCGCTGATCACGCGTCACCCCAATATCTGCAGGCCAAATGGCTGGGCAGCGGTCGCTTGGTCGGGCTTAGCCCGTCATGGGCTGGATAGTGCCTGGGATTGACTTTTTTTTTGGTTGATAAATTGTGACGATCACCCATCAATTGTAGATTTTCTGCATTTGCATATGTTACAGTGTGTGTATGTTCCAATTAATGTGGCTATATCTCTGTCCGGGAACTGCGAACATAAGTTAGAACTACCTCTCACGTCATTCGTTAATCAAATGAGATTATGTGTGAAGCAAACCGAAGAACAGCACAAACCAGTTAAGTTGTCTGCAGACGACAAAATTAGAGACAAAGTGGTGATAGCGGACTGGGAGAATGATCTTCCGCTTCCTTATGAAGACAAAAGTCCGAAACAAAGCTTGGTTTACTATCTAGCAGGGTGCATTGTCAAGCAACAAAAAAAAGAAGGAATCAGCTGTGTGAAGTGTGCAACAACCCTTCAAAGTGAAAGGCCGTCAGACACAACAGCTGCAACTTGCACTGACATAAAGGACTTTGGCTCAATAAATACCCCTACTTACCTAACCCACCCATCCGGCAGTCTCTTCAACATTTTTTTACAGGCTGAAGAAGTAGTTGAAAAGAACTGCGAACTCGGGGGACGTGTCCTTGGCATAAACCTGTCCGCAGTAATTAAAATCTATTACTCTACCCTCTCAAATTTGTGGAGTGATATATTTTATGAGTGTTTGGACAGCATTGATGAGATTGTTTTAGGGCCCTGTGAATTAGGATATATTATGGGACATAAAATGGACCTTATTGGAAAACTCGTTTTTCATTTCATAAAGTGCCGCTTTATCTTTCGTACGAAATTAGGAAAGAACAGTCATTTGCTAAGTCTGCAAAATCGTCCCGTAAGCTTTGCAAAGTTTCGAACAACTGACAGCTATAAGTTACATGGGTGAGTTTATATTATATTATATTATATTATATTATATTATATATATATATATTTAGAATTTGGCCAATTATAGACCGCTTTGAACCTAAGACTACGGTACATTGTTTCGTTTTTTCTTTTCTTCCCAAAACTTCTTCATACGTTGGCTGATGGCCTGCCTCTGTTCCGCTGATAACACTCTCCGTGGTTGATGTGGAACTTGCAGAATCGAAAAATCTGCAGTAGTGATCAGTCGCCGGAATTCCACCCTATTAGAAATGATGTTGTTTGTGATCTTCAGTTTTTGCAGATCACACCGTATCTCTTCCAGCCATCTAGTGGTGTTTTTTAATTTGGAGATGTAGTCAAAAATTTTCTTAGTTAGCCTGCTGCTATCCATTCTATGAAGGTGACCATAAAATCGTAGTCTCCGTCTTTTAATTGAGTCTGTAATTTTTTCCACATTTCGGTAAAGGTCTTCATTTTTTCTCTTCATCCAAATATCTTTATTCTTTTGGGGACCCAAAATTTTCCTCAGTATTTTCCTTTCTTTCTTTTCCAGTTCCTCTTGTTCACCTCTTTTGTTCAACGTTAAACATTCTGATCCGTATAATACCTCTGGTTTAATTACAGTTGTGTAGTGCCTGATTTTTGCCTGGAATGAAATTGATCGTTTGTTGTATCTATGTTGGGTGAGTTTATAGGCATTTTCCATCTTTCTTAATCTCTCCTTGCAGGATGTGTTATCAAGTCCATTTGACTGGATCCATTCTCCCAAATATTTAAATTTATCAACTCTTTGGATCTGTCCATGTTGAGTTGTTAGATATTTTTCTCCATTGTGTCTGTGTTCAATATATTTGGTTTTTTCATATGAAATCTGAAGACCAGTTTTTATTGCTATTTCATGTAGGGTTTCAACCATTATTTGTGCTTGAAATCTGTTTTCTGAAATGATTGCTATGTCATCAGCAAAGGCAAGACATTTCACCTCAAATCTTCCTTTTCCTTGCCCCAAATGGACCCCTTCAATGTTTCTTTCGCATAATTTAAGTTCCCATTCCTTCATGATTTTGTTTAATATCAAATTAAATAGTAGTGGTGAAAGCCCATCACCTTGTCTAACTCCAGTTTTGATTTGGAAGGGTTCTGAAATGTCGTTTAGAAATTTAACTCTTGAGGTTGTATTTGTTAGTGTTTGTTCAACCAGTTGTCTGGTATTTTTATCTATCCCTAATTCTGCTAGCGTTAGGAATACAGACTGTCTGTCTATTGAATCATAAGCCTTTCTGAAATCAATGAAAGATACAACTGTGTTGAGGTTACGTATTGTTCTGATTCTAAGGATTGTTTTGAGATTGAAAATTTGCTCTGGACAAGATCTCCCTTTTCTAAATCCGGCTTGGTATTCGCCGATAGTATGTTCTGCTTGTTCTTCCAGATTGTGTAGCAATGCTTTAGAAAGAACTTTGTATGCGATTGGCTGTAAGGAAATACCTCTATAATTGTTGGGGTTTGCCTTATCTCCTTTCTTGTGCAAAGGATGGATTATTGCCTGTTTCCAATCATTTGGAATTGTTCCTTTTTCCCAACATTCCTTGATAACTTTGTGTAAAGCTTCAGCTGCAAATTTACCACCGAGTTTCAACATTTCAGTTAGTATCCCATCCTCACCAGGTGCCTTATTATTTTTAAGATTGTCAATATATTGTTCTATTTGTTGGACAGTTGGTGGTTCTGACGGAGGGTTCTCTTTTTGTGGTGATGTAATCTATAGTCTTTCTAAAGGTTCTTCGCAATTAAGAAGTTCCTCAAAGTATTTAGCTAGTAACTCGCAGTTGTCTTTATTATTAGTGACCAGTCTACCAGTTGAATCCTTGAAATGGAGGTTCATTGGTTTGTATCCTTGGATCTCCTCTCGAAATACTTTGTAGAATTGTCTGGTGTTGTTCTTTTTAAAATCTATATCTATCTCTTCCAATCGCTTCTTATCATAATTACGTTTCTCTATCCTGATGATTTTGGATGTTAGCTTTCTGAACTCTACAAAATTAATCCAGTCATCTTCTCGTTTCCTGGAATTCCATAACTGCCAAGCCGCTAATCTACGTTCGATCGCTGCATCACATGTTGTATTCCACCATCGGTGTTTCCTTTTCCTTGGAGGCTGTCCCAATTCGTTGGCTGATTCTATCATTACATCTCTGATCTCTTCCCAGTTACTCTTATCTTTAGTATGCAGTTTATTGATAAATTCAGTCTTATTTTCTGATAAAACTTTTGTGTCTATTTTAGGAATTTTTGGAATTTTTGGCTTGGATTTATTTGGCTGGAATTTAGTTTTGATCTCAGTCAAAAAATGGTCAGAGTCAATATTTAATCCTCTCCTTACTCTAACATTCATGATTTCTCTAAAGTTCTGCTTTGTAATTGCTACATGATCCAATTGATATGAACCTAAATGTGGATTTGGAGAGCACCATGTTTTCTTTCTCCTCGGTAATTTCCTAAAAAAGGTTGACATTAATTTAAGATCAAATAGTCTGCAGAAACTTATGAGTCTCTCTCCATTTCTGTTAGTGCGGTTGTGAGCAGGGAAGTCACCCACTATGTTTCTAAATTTTCTCTCTCTTCCAATCTGTGCATTAAAGTCACCAACTAAGATTTTAACGTGATGATAAGGTACCTTTGATGATTCATGTTCCAACATTTCCCAAAACTCTTCAACATTTTCTGGATTTTTCTTATTGTCCTCATTGGTAGGAGCATGAGCATTGATTATAGTATATCCTTTGTTTCCTGATCGAAATGAGAGAAGTGAAATTCGTTCTGATGAAGATGTAAAATTTGTTATTGATTCTGTTAAGTTTTGTTTAATCATAAAAGCTGTTATATTATATTAGCTAGTTATTGTTGTTTTAAGGGGCGGAACTACGAGGTCATCTGCCCCATTATATTATATTGTATTATATTATATTATATTTACTGTATTTTTTCAGTTGTGAATGGTCTGTAGCTTATGATTTTTACACATTCAGTTACATTTTGATCCCCGTCAGGATGTTTTATTTCCGTATTAGTTGTTACCCGCGGCTTCGCCCGCAATAACATTTGGAATCCCGTTATAACATTAGTTATGTAGATTTTCCCTGTAGTGGAAGATAATGACGGCAACATAGAGCGTTGAAATTGAAAATCGGGTGCAATATACGACGGGGAGCTTTGATTTAAGGCAGGTCTCCTAGCCTACTGCCATGTATATCGAGAGTGTTTTTAACGCATAAGCACTTCTCGGTAAACTACATTTCTGGCCTTTCTCTCAGACTGCAGAATGACTAAACCAACAGAAGAACTGACTCTGGAGCATGCCACGTACAGTTGACCATGTGCGAAATAGTCACATCTCAGATCCACACCAGCTACTTTTAAACTTTTCCTCTGAGCCTTGTTAATTGTTATGGCGTAGTAGACTTTCAAAGGAAACTGCAGACTTTTGAATTGAAAATGTTAGTCTGAAGGGATTAGAGGAATGCGGGGTATGAAGACAGTTTCGCCTTGGCCAACACCTGCTTCAATCACAAATTTATGCAGTGCTTTAACCTGCAGCCTGGTTCCATTGCAGAGTTTAGGAGAGATTAGGTTGCGCAATAACATGACAGGAACACCAACCTTGAAGATCAGGACATGAGCGTGACTGAGGTTAGGAGGGAGCTTGAAGGCAGAAAGCGCTGTTCTTCCACCATCCAGTAGGGTTGCTGCAATACCCGAGGAGGCGACTGCGATGGCAATGTTCTGTCGACTTCTAAATGTACCGAGCTGGAGATTAATCAGGAAGGTTTTGCCAGATCCGCCTGGTGCATCCAGAAAAAAGAGCTGACCACATTCTGAAACAACACTTCGAACTATTTCGTCATAGGCCAATCTCTGCTCGTTGTTCAATTTTGGAACATTATCAGCAACCACTTTGGACAACTTAATTGTGTCGTAAGATATTCACTGACATATTCTCGGTGAACAACGACGGTGTCTTGTTCTGGAGAAGGCGATGGAAGTTCAAAGCGTTCCAGTTGTTGACTAGACAATTTTAGTACTAAATCCTCAAGAAGCACCAGACACCTGTTGTAGATAACGCCCATGATGAGGTTGACATCAGCACACATCTTCCGCGAGGCTGTCTTTGTGTTTTTTCCAGAGCATGATGGAATCACTCACTTCACAAAACACCAGTAAGATAGCTAACAGCTCGCATATCTTGTGGGGAGAGTCAGTGGAGGACGCTTCCTCTAGTGTGCGGTCCCAGTGCGCATCATCTTCTAGTAAGCCAAGTGCTTTACATGCCGCTTGAAATGTTGGTTGAACCACCCCTGCCACGGTTTTGAGGTCAGTAAAAGACTGAGGGCCAGGGATTTTATGTAAAAGGAGGCGGAGGTAGTAACACTCAGCATTACCAGGATGAACGGTGTAAATGCCAAGGGTCTGATCTTTTTTCACACCAGGATGGCCTGGGACTGGCTTTCCTTGTTTCCTTCTACAGAACTTCTTACATTTCCAAACGAAATAGGATGGAACTGCACAATATAAAAGTGTTGAAGCAAATTTGTTCGGATCGGCATAGTTCAAAGAAAGCAAGAAGAGTTGTGTTTGGAGGGCGGTTAAACTGGTCACGAACGTCGTCTTCATTAAAGTAAACCCGCTGGCCGTTCTCGAGGTGGACGGCAAGTTGCATGACCGAAGGATAGCGTTCATGTATGAGGAAGCAGAATATGCACCAAGCCGCCTCTGAGCTGCTGATATAGCGTCCTGATTCATATCTCGTAACTTCCTCAAACTCTCCGATGCTAAAAGTAGCTTGTTCGGAACCTTTGTTAACATACTTGCAAATGTAATTTATTGACTTTACTGAGTTGCAGTACTCAACATTGATATGAGCTGAGAAGGTGCGATATACGACGGGGTTATAGGGTACCACCCAGCTATTGTCAATTTCCACTCCCTTTTTAATAGTAGAAATCCCACCCTCCGAAGTGGGCCGCCTGCGATATCCATTTTACCAATATCTGACAAATGGCTGACAGCTTTACTCATTGCTTCCTTCAGTTGCACATATTCCTCACTTCTCAACTTTTTCTGATTGATGCGATTCCAAAATAGTCCCTCTGTCTCAATCTTTGCATACATATCAACCAGAAACTGATTGAGAAGATTGCGAAATAACAAAAGATAAGAATTATCACCCTCAAGCTCAAATATTCTGAAGCTGTAAAAGTTAGCGGCAAACACGGTCTTCTTCAAAGGTGCTTGAGTGCTGTTGTGACGTTGAGGGATATTAATGCAGTAGACATCTTCTCCTAACGTAATAAAACAAAAGTCTTGCAAAGCACCAGAACACTGGTAGAGGCAACGTTATGCAGCCCGCATTGCCTCATATAATCACGGTTTCGCGGTTTGACCATGATCCCGAGTGGATTTTTTGGAAACCTTTCTTAGCGAGCCCCTACGACCCTTGAGGAAGCTGCATACCAAATTGCATTCCAATCCGTTCGGTGGTTTCTGAGATTTCGTGATGAGTGAGTGAGTGAGTGAGTGAGTGGTATTTGACAAATACGGTATATAGTAGATTATATGAACCTACTGTATGACGTAAAATAATGTTTCATAATTAACTCAACGGACGTCAGCGTTTTATGTACTCAGTGTGGAGAATTTTATATTTAGGTCATCTTGTTTAATACATCGTAGTGGAAGCTGATAACTGAAACGTAACATTCAACCATATTCAACTGCTGGTAGGCTATTGATACCGTCCGTACTCAGTGCTAGCCGACACTAGAGCCGCCTAGCGGCTGGACCATACAAACTCCACAAGTCTCGTCACTTTCTCTTCTATACGCTTTGCCGAAACTATTACCGATATCACCCTGAAATTTTGTACGGTGATAAAGGGTACTACTAGACGTACAGTTATAAAACTTCCGGAAACCTGTAAAATACAAAACGAACTTGGCGGCCAAGCGAAGGTGAACTATTTTAATAGACTTCTCTCGCGATTCAACCATCTGAGCGAAGTGAAATACTGTACAGTAAATGTTTATACACATTGTAATGCACTGGCATCAAATATAGTTCAATTCTTCACATAACCTCAAAATGGGGGTAGTAGTGGTTTTTGGACAGTTCCTCAGCCTCCACCTCCACATTCCTCCACACAAGATGGCGGCGGTGCGATATTTCTCGAACGCGTCGTCGGATTTTGACGAATGAGGTGTCGTTGAACTCGGGCTGACACCCCCTTTCCATTGGACAACATATTCCCACCCAAAAATAAAACCTACCCCTACTAGGGGGTGAAATTGTAAGTTTTTAGAAAATCTGGCTTTTCAAGTGCAACATGTGGGAGTTTTGAATGCTAATATGAAATTAAACGTTGTTCCACACAATAGACATGTGTAAGGTGGAAAGCCAATATGAATTAACATGCTTGCTTCTTGTTTTTTACACACGCCCACTCATAGCTTTTGTAAGAGGGCGGACTTTTTAAAGATGGTGGCTGTAGTGTAATCTAACCTAACCCAACCCACGAGGGGTGATCAAAAGGTATTTCAAGCGACGCTGGTTGATAGGCAAACCAATAATCAAAGAGGGGAATGTCAGGCCTTGAGTTGAGAGCCCCTTTTGATTGACCCCTGTTGATTTGTCCCTTTGGACTGACCCCTGTTGACTAGCCCCTTTGGACGGGTCCGTTTGAAGGGAGTCCTTTATGACGGGCCCCTGTTGACGGGTCACTGTTGACGGGTCCTTGTGGACGAGTGTTTGTTGACAAGTCCCTGTGGACGGGTCCTTGTTGACAGGTCCCTGTGGACGGGTCCTTGTTGACGGGTCCCTGTTGACGGGTCATTGTTGACGGGTCCTTGTTGACGGGTCCTTGTTGATGGGTCCCGTTTGACTGATCCCTTTGGACCGGTCCCTTTGGCCTGGTCCCTATGGACTGGCCCATGAATTTATCCAAATTATGTCAAAGGGCCTAACTACATTTATGTGTAAAGCAGTGTGATGAACTGACGTTGTTCGCCAGTCCCCAGTACTACTGTACAATTTGATAACGATATGAAAGGACTTGATTAACCGGACATGCGTTAAATAGCAACGAAACACTTTGGCGACTCTGCTTGTTATTGATCAGTGAGTAGGGTTTTAGAAAAACGGTTTGCTATTTCGGGTTATATACAAACAAATGCTTAGACCTACTGAGCGACTATGTTTGCTAAACAAGACATTATACCAGAGACGATAAGGATTCTTATGTAGCTCAGGCAAGGAAAGCATTTCTACAGAATATGTTGACATTGAATATAGATTTAGGTATTAGGAAGTCATTTTGAAGGTCTTTGTCTGGAGCGTGGCACTCTATGAAAGTAAAACTTAGACAATTGGTGCAGCAGAAAAGTGCAGAATTGATGTGTTTGAAATGTGGTGTTACAGGAGAATGATGAAGATTAGATGGGTAAATAGGGTTACAAACAAAGAGGTATTAAGACGAGTGGAGGATAAGAGATTTTTCTGGCGACTGTTAATGAAGTAAAGAGATAGGTTGGTAGGACACTTACAAAGACACCCAAGAATAGCAAACATAGTTATGGAAGAAAGGTTCGAGGACAAGAACTGTAGGGGTAGACCAAGTTTAGAATATGTTAAACAGATAGCCTTGAATGTAGGGTGTGGTAGCTATATAGAGATGAAACGATTAGCTCGGGATAGATAGGCGTTGAGATCTGCATCAAACCAGTCAAAAGACTAAAGACTCAACATGTAAGTTCATCAAAATAATGTTGTGTAACGGTAAATATTATTCAACGAACAGTAATGCACTACTAAAACCCATGACCTGATACCTAAGAGCTTTTCTAAAATTATATTGAACACCCAGTTCACAAGACTCATAACTGCAATGTTAGGGTAACACAAACAAAATCTATATTTCAAAACAAGCAAGTGGTTTAGTTAATGTATACTGGAAAAAGTTTTGTAAACACTCAAGTCCACAAGACTAATTAAATTTATAACTGTCAGGTTGGCCGAGTGGTTAAGGTGTTTGACTTAAGATCAAATTTTCTGTATAAGGAAGCAAGGGTTCGAATCTCTTACCTGACATAACTATTGCCTTAACATGGCTTGGCCACACTGTATTATTATGATACTCGGTACACAAACCATAGGTATAGTGTATTGTTGAAGCCACTCCCTTTCTGAACATAGTCAGTGACTGTTGATGGTTAACAATATGCATTAATAGTGGGGCATGGGGATAGTAATTAAGAAAAACAGAAAATACCCATACAATACTTTTATTAATTTCATTTTATAATAGTTACACACTGAATTCAACTCTCTATCTCTTTACCATTGTTCGATATAGATTTTTAAACACAACGCTTGTTGTAGATCCTTTTGTAACTTTCTCCAGGTACTCTTGTTCTTAAAAACTGGGGAAGCCGCAATGGTTTTATAGACATAAAACCCTCATCGTCTTCTTTGTCATAATTATCATCATCATCATTATGAATATTATCATCAAAATTATTATAGACAGTGTCACCATCATTATCATCACTAGAACTATCCAATTCCTCTTGTTTGTTCTCCACAGGGACCTCTTGTAGAGTCTGCGTTGCTATTGATGGTGTTATGGGTTTTTTGAACGTTGACATCTGTCCTAACATGACTTTTTGAGGTGATGATAAATGCTTTTTAACAAACAATGCACTATCTTGAGCAGCAATATATTTTTTTGGACTTGCTCTTTTACCTTGGTTAGAGAATTTTGCGTATTTAAATGTGTATTAATTTGAGATTCACAATGATGTTCTTTTGAAGTAAGTACGTTGGAGCCTTTTGTTTTAATCATTCCTTGACACTTTTTGGATCGTTGTTTTGAACATCGCCAAATAACAGTTCCATCTTTATTGGTTGTTTTTACAATGTATGTATATCCTTTATAGAAGACACATGGCTTGCCATGACTGGTTGTTGGGACTTCCATATCAACTAATATATATGAATTAAATTTTAGTAAAGTCACATGAACAATATTTAGATTACAAGCGATTTACACAAACACACACACATACACACTTTCCTAAATGCCAAGATTTATGGATGTTGTTTTCCGCCAACAGCTGCTTACTGCGTATGACAAGGCTGGAGACTGGTAGGTGGGACGGTCTTTCACGATGTAAACACTGTAACAGGCAGTAGTATACTGACAATATTATTATACCCTAGTCAAGGTTAACAGGTACTTACTGTGTATGAAAAGGCCGTACACTCGTAGGTTAGACAGTATTTTTTTTGTTTGTTGCTAAGGATGCCATATATACCCTAGACATGTTACTTCTGAACACTTAGTGGTTAATTGTATATATTGAATTTAAATACACAGTTTATACCAGCACGTTTTGCGGATGGGAGTGGTGAGAGCCTGGCAAAAAAGGAAATGTTTTAGTTTAATGAATCATCATATCCTAGTAGGCGTGATTTTTAGTAGGCGCAATTGATAGTAGACGTAATTGATAGTAGGCGTAAATGATAGTAGACCTGATTAATAGTAGACGCAATTGATACTAGGCGTGATTGATAGTAGGCGCAATTGATAGTAGGCGTAATTTGCAGTAAGAGCAATTCATAGTAGGGGCAATAGATAGTTGATGCAATTGATAGTAGGCGTGATTGATAGTAGGTGCGATTGATAGTAGGCGCAATTTGACTGGGCGCGACTCAGATCATCTTTGATATCACAAAATTACAGTGTCAATGTTTACACCAAGTACAAGGCAGAGAGAGGATATTTTAAGACTTAACCTCAGCTCAACTAACATAACCTAACTTTACCTAACCGTACTTTGTCACGTGACATGTTCTACAAGTTTAGACTTGCTTTAAGACTGATTATGACGTCATAGACAGATGGGAGGGGTGGAGGCTGACAAAAAAGGGAATGCTTTGGTTTAATGAAAAGTCATGTCGTAGTAGGCGCGATTGGTAGTAGACGCAATTGATAGTAGGCGCGATTAATAGTAGACGCAATTGATAGTAGGCGTGATTGATAGTAGGCGCAATTTGACATGGGCGCGATTTATAGTAGACGCAAATGATATTTTGCGTAATTAGACATGGGCGCGATTTATAGTAGCCGCAATTGATAGTAGGCGTGATTGATAGTAGGCGTAATTGATAGTAGGCGCTCAATTGATAGTAGACTTGATTGATAGTAGGCGTGATTTATAGCAGGCGCATGTGATAGTAGGCGTAATTGATAGTAGACGCGATTCATAGTAGCCGCAATTGATAGTAGGCGCAATTGATAGAAGGTGCAATTGATAGTAGGCGTGATTGATAGTAGACGTGATTGATATGGGCGCGACACAGATCACCTTGGATATCACAAATTTACAGTGTCAATGTTTACACAAAGTACAAGGCAGAGAGGAGATATTTTAAGACTTAACCTCAGCTCACCTAACATAACCTATCTTTACCTAACTTAACTTTGTCACGTGACATGTTCTACAAGTTTAGACTTGCTTTAAGACTGACTGTGTTGTCATAGATTGATGGGAGGGGTGAGAGGCTGACAAAAAAGGAAATGTTCTGGTTTAATGAAAAATCATGTCCTAGTAGGCGCGATTGGTAGTGGGCGCAATTGATAGTAGGCGCGATTAATGGTAGGCACAATTGATAGTAGGCGAGATTGAAAGTAGACGTGATTGATAGTAAGTGAAATTTGACATGGACGTGATTTATAATAGACGCTATTGATAGTAGTGTGTTTGTGAGAGTTCTAGCGCCTCCTACCGCTTTCCTCCTACAAGATGGCGGCGGCGCGATATCTCTCGAACGCATGGTTGGATTTTGACGAATGAGGAGTCATTGAACTCGGGCGGAAACCCTCCTTCCAATGGATAATATATTTCAACCCCAAAATAAAACCTACCCCTACTAGGGGGTGAAATTGTAATTTTTTTGAAACTCTCGCTTTTCAAGTGCAACATGTGGGAGTTTGAATGCTAATATGAAATAAAATGTTGTACCACACAAGAGATATGTATACGGTGGAAAGCCACTATGAATTAACATGCTGGTTTTTTGTTTTTACGTATTCCCACACATAACGTTTATTGTAAGAGGGTGGGCTTTTTAAAGATGGCGGCTGTAGTGTAACCTAAACTAACCCAACCCACGAGGGGTGATCAAAAAGTATTCCGAGCAGCGCTTGTCGATAGGCAAACCAATAATCAAAGAGGGCATTTCAGGCCTTGAGGTGAGAGCCCCTATCATTGTTGATTTGTCCCTTTGGACTGGTCCATGTTGACGGGTCATTGTCGACGGGTCCTTGTTGATGGGTCCCTTTTGACTGATCCCTTTGGACCGGTCCTTTGGCCTGGTCTCTATGGACTGGCCCATGAATTTATCCAAATTATGTCAAAGGGCCTAACTACATTTATGTGTAAAGCAGTGTGTTGAACTGACGTTGTTCGCCAGTCCCCAGTACTACAATTTGATAACGATATGAAAAGACTTGATTAACCAGACATGAGTTAACTAGCAACGAAACACTTTGGCGACTCTGCTTGTTATTGACCAGTGAGTAGCGTTTTAGAAAAACGGTTTGCTATTTTGGGTTATATACAAAGAAATGCTTAGACCTACTGAGCGACTATGTTCGCTAAACAAGACATTATACCAGAGACGATTAGGATTCTTATATAGCTCAGACAAGGAAAGCATTTCTACAGAATCTGTTGACATTGAATATAGATTTAGGTATTAGGAAGTCATTTTGAAGGCCTTTGTCTCGAGCGTGGCACTCAATGAAAGTAAAACTTAGACAATTAGTGTAGCAGAAAAGTGGAGAATTGAAGTGTTTGAAATGTGGTGTTACAGGAGAATGATGAAGAGTAGATGCGACGCAGGAAGTGCAGGGAACATACGATTACTTCAGAAAAACCTCTCATCTAGAGTTTCAAATTTAGCCACTATGACGCGCTCAACAAAGGAAGTGCGTGGAAACTTACGATTACTTCAGCGAAACATGAACTCACTTGTCTGTTGTATGAGTATCACTTTAGTAGTGGCATCAAGCAGCAAAAGACGTTTACTTACACACAATCCATCATTATGGCAAGCTCTTTTTCTTATCATTATGGAAAGTTCTTAGAATAAATTGATATATATATAGTGGTTCTGGTCACTTATAGCTAAACTGTAATAGACATTTATTTTTCTTTATAGGCTACTACAAAAAATATTCTCAATGCAATGGGGCAGAACTGCGGATTAGAGAGGAAAAAGCTCACTGAATTACCAATGCATACTCCATTCCGTATCATCAACATTCAAAATTGGACGCAATGTATGGTGAACGTGTACTATGTGTTAGTGAAAATTTTCAGACATTCCTTCCTACACGTTTTAACGATATGTCAGAAAGTGTGCACGAGGATCTAAATCGTGGTGGACATTCTCTATATCTAATTTATGAGGGTATAAAAACTATAGATGTATTGTACGTTTTAACGAATAAAAAAACTCTCATGCTGAATAATAATCAATACTGTTTTATATCTTACTACCCCCACTCCTGTAGTTTTTAAGAGTTCTACACCCTCCTCCACATTCCTCCATGTGGAACAACGTTTAATTCCATATTGGCATTCAAACTCTCACATGTTGCACTTGGAAAGCGAGATTCTCTAAAAAAATAAAATATCACCCCCTAGTAGGCGTAGGTTTTATTTTTGGGTGGAAATATGCCGTCCTTTGGAAAGGGGGTGTCAGCTCGAGTTCAACGACACCTCATTCGTCAAAATCCGATCATGCGTTCGAGGGATATCGCACCGCCGCCATCTTGTGTGGAGGAATGTGGAGGTGGAGGGTATAGAACACACCAAAACACAGTACTATAGCGTTGTGTTTAAAAATCTATATCGAACAATGGTAAAGAGATAGAGAGTTGAATTCAGTGTGTAACTATTATAAAATGAAATTAATAAAAATATTGTATGGGTATTGTCTGTTTTTCTTAATTACTATCTCCATGTCCCACTATTAATGCAATTGTTAAACATCAACAATCTCTGACTATGTTCGGAAAGAGTGGCCTTAAACAATACACTATATCTATGGTTTGTGTACCGAGTATCATAATAAAACAGTGCGGCCAAGCCATGTTAAGGCAATAGTTATGTCAGGTAAGAGATTCGAACCCTTGCTTCCTTGTACAGGAAATTTGATCTTAAGTCAAACTCCTTAACTACTCGGCCAACCTGACAGTTACAAATTTAATTAGTATTGTGGGCTTGAGTGTTTACAAACCTTTTTCCAGTATACATTGATTAAACCACTTGCTTGTTTTGAAATATAGATTTTGTTTTGTTTTACCATAACATTGCAGTTATGAGTCTTGTGAACTGGGTGTTTTAAAATAATTTTAGAAATGCTCTTAGGTATCGTGTCATGGATTTTAATAATGCATTACTGTTCGTTGACTAACATTTACCGTTACACAACATTATTTTGGTGAACATACATGTTGTTGTTTGAGTCTTTAGTCTTTTGACTGGTTTGATGCAGATCTCAACGCCTATCTGTCCCGAGCTAATCGTTTCATCTATATATAGCTACAACACCCTACATTCAAGGCTATCTGTTTAACATATTCTAAACTTGGTCTACCCCTACAGTTCTTGTCCCGAACCTTCCTTCCATAACTAAGTTTGCTATTCTTGGGTGTCTTAGTATGTGTCCTACCAACCTATCTCTTTACTTCATTGGCAGTCACCAGAAACATCTCTTCACCCCTACTCGCCTTAATACCTCGTTGTTTGTAACCCTATTTACCCATCTAATCTTCATCATTCTCCTGTAACACCACATTTCAAACACTTCAATTCTCCACTTTTCTGCTACACCAATTGTCTAAGTTTTACTTTCATAGAGTGCTACGCTCCAGACAAAGGCCTTCAAAATGACTTCCTAATACCTAAATCTACATTCAATGTCAACAGATTCTGTAGAAATGCTTTCCTTGTGTGAGCTACATAAGCATCCTAATCGTCTCTGGTATAATGTCTTGTTTAGCAAACATAGTCACTCAGTAGGTCTAAGCATTTTTTGTATATAACCCAAAATAGCAAACAGTTTTCCTCAAACCCTACTCACTGTTCAATAACAAGCAGAGTCGCCAAAGTGTTTCGTTGGTAGTTAACTCATGTCTGGTTAATCAATTCCTTTCATATCGTTATCAAATTGTAGTAGTGGGGACCGGCGAACAACGTCAGTTCAACACACTGCTTTACACATAAATGTAGTTAGGCCCTTTGACATAATTTGGATAAATTCATGGGCCAGTCCATAGGGACCAGGTCAAAGGGATCAGTCAAAAGGGCCCGTCAAAAAAGATTCGTCCACAGGGACCCGTCAACAGGGACTTGTCAACAATGACCCGTCCACAGGGACTCGTCAACGGGGACCTGTCCACAGGGACTCGTCAACAAGGACCCGTCAACAATGACCCGTCGACAATAACCCGTCAACAGGGACCAGTCCAAAGGGAAAAATCAACAATGATAGGGGCTCTCACCTCAAGGCCTGAAATGCCCTCTTTGATTATTGGTTTGCCTATCGACAAGCGCTGCTTGGTATACTTTTTGATCACCCCTCGTGGGTTGGGTTAGGTTAGGTTATACTACAGCCGCCATCTTTAAAAAGCCCACCCTCTTACAATAAGCTATGAGTGGGAATGCGTAAAAAAATAAAAAAACAGCATGTTAATTCATAGTGACTTTCCACCGTATACATGTCTCTTGTGTGGAACAACGTTTTATTTCATATTAGCATTCAAACTCCCACATGTTGCACTTGAAAAGCGAGATTTACAAAAAAATTACAATTTCACCCCCTAGTAGGGGTAGGTTTATTTTGGGGTTGAAATATGTTATCCATTGGAAAGGGGGTTTCCGCCCGAGTTCAATGATACCTCATTCGTCAAAATACAACCATGCGATCGAGAGATATCGCGCCGCCGCCATCTTGTAGGAGCAAAGCGGCAGGAGGCGCTAGAACTCTCACAAACACACTACTATCAATTGCGTCTATTATAAATCACGTCCATGTCAAATTGCACTTACTATCAATCACGTCTACTATCAATCACGCCTACTATCAATTGTGCCTACCATTAATCGCGCCTACTATCAATTGCGCCCACTACCAATCGCGCCTACTAGGACATGATTTTTCATTATACCAAAACATTTCTTTTTGTCAGCCTCTCACTCCTCCCATCAATATATGACACATAGTCAGTCTTAAAGCAAGTCTAAACTTGTAGAACATGTCACGTGACAAAGTTGGTTTAGGTAAAGTTAGGTTATGTTAGGTGAGCTGAGGTTAAGTCTTAAAATATCTTCTCTCTGCCTTGTACTTTGTGTAAACATTGACACTATAACTTTGTGATATCAAAGGTGATCTGTGTCGCGCCCATATCAGTCACGTCAACCATCAATCACGCCTACTATCAATCAAGCCTACTATCAATTGCACCTTTTATCAATTGCGCCTACTATCAATTACATCTACTATAAATTGCGCCTACTATGAATCGCGTCTACTATCAATTATGCCTACTATCACATGCGCCTGCTATAAATCACGCCTACTATCAATCACGCCTACTATACATTGCGGCTACTATAAATCGGGCCCATGTCTAATTACGCCTACTATCATTTGCGTCTACTATAAATCGCGCCCATGTCAAATTGCGTCTACTATCAATCACGCCTACTATCAATTGCGTCTACTATTAATCGCGCCTACTATCAATAGCGTCTATCACCAATCGTGCCTACTAGGACATGACTTTTCATTAAACCAAAACATTCCCTTTTTTGTCAGCCTCCACCCCTCCCATCTGTCTATGACGTCATAATCAGTCTTAAAGCAAGTCTAAACTTGTAGAACATGTCACGTGACAAAGTACGGTTAGGTAAAGTTAGGTTATGTTAGTTGAGCTGAGGTTTAGTCTTAAAATATCCTCTCTCTGCCTTGTACTTGGTGTAAACATTGACACTGTAACTTTGTGATATCAAAGATGATCTGAGTCGCGCCCATGTCAAATTGCGCCTACTATCAATCACGCCTACTATCAATTGCATCTACTATCAATTGCGCCTACTATGAATTGCTCTTATTGCATATCACGCCTACTATCAATTGCGCCTACTATCAATCACGCCTAGTATCAATTGCGTCTACTATTAATCACGTCTACTATCAATTACGCCTACTATCAATTACGTCTACTATCAATTGCGCCTACTAAAAATCACGCCTACTAGGATATGTTGATTCATTAAACTAAAACATTTCCTTTTTTGCCAGGCTCTCACCACTCCCATCCGCAAAACGTGCTGGTTTAAGCTGTGTATTTAAATTCAATATGTACAATTAACCACTAAGTGTTCAGAAGTAACATGTCTAGGGTATATATGGGATCCTTAGCAACAAACAAAAAAAAATACTGTCTAACCTACGAGTGTACGGCCTTGTCACACACAGTAAGTACCTGTTAACCTTGACTAGGGTATAATAATATTGTCAGTTTACTTCTGCCTGTTACAGTGTTTACATCGTGAAAGACCGTCTCACCTACCAGTCTCCAGCCTTGTCATACGCAGTAAGCAGATGTTGGCAGAAAACACATCCATAAATCTTGACATTTAAGAAAGTGTGTATGTGTGTGTGTGTAAATCGCTTGTAATCTAAATATTGTTCATGTGACTTTACTTAAATTTAATTCATATGTATTAGTTGATATGGAAGTCTCAACAACCAGTCATGGCAAGCCATGTGTCTTCTATAAAGGATATACATATTGAACCCTTGCAAAGAAGCATATGAGACTCAGATTCGGGGCGTAACAGGTCATATTCGTAAGTTGCTGTCAGGGCGCTTCATTAACTTGCAGGGTAACATATAACAAAATTAACATGCAGGAAAGAGTGAAGCCAGGGTTAAAAACAACTGAATTTAATAACAAATCACCATATTTACACATAAACAATTAACAACACAATCTCCCAATTGACTCCCATTTAATAAAAATGCCAAAACTAGGCGATATCTCTGGAGAGATTAATTACTTGGACCAAGTGTCCTTAAATAAAAGATACAAAGGTGACCATATAAGTGACCATATAAGTGCGTATGCAGTTCTACATGCATCACGATGTGTACTTTGAATGCGTGATTCGTTATCATCCGGGATGACCCTTCAAACACCGAATCCGCATTTCCTAGAGCTAGACCGACACGGGGGAACACAACTACACTACTTAAATTAAACCGACACTTCCTAAATCTACTATAAACAAACACAACATTTCCGAGTGAAATTGGACTTAAATTGCCGTAGCAACATTTACTGCCTAAAAACTTAGGACTTCTCACACAAATCAACACAAGTACATTAACACGTGACCAATAGAAAAATACTCAAATGACCGCTGTCAAAATTTACAAATACTCTACAACTACACCACACGGGTGTGACACACAAAATTACATGAATTGAGTCATCGACAAAGCAATAGGCAAACAGCCAACATTTACGTTAATCACAATATTTTATCCATACAAGGTACAACAATCCGTTACACACATGGCGAACTCCCCAATTAATTATGGCTTAAAAATTAACCATCACAATGAACAGGTTTGCTATATGAAAGCTTACAGGGTTCAGTCGGACAAAAGGACTGCCTATCAAAATAAGTCACAGGCAAAACGGGCGGTTTGTGGAACACTGCATGTCTGTCAACCCACGTGTCAAAATACCTCGACCTCCCAGAACATGGGGTCGAACCTCGAAGAAATGTGCCCCAAAGCACAATAATACATGTGTGTCAGAAATAACCATATGGACAAGAATCAGCAGTCTCCCAAGAGCACTCTGTCTTTCCATCTAAAAAAATACAATAGCAGCAAAAATATATAAGGGCGGTAGGACAACTACCCCCTCCTCACGTAGAATCAACACACATTAGACACATCAACACACACTGAATCACACGTATGGGTTTTGACAGACCCTGAAATAAAAGACACAAATAATATCCACATGCTGGCGCCATCGTTCTATGCCGTGACTAGTCACCTGAAAAGGACTCAAGAAAATCTATCAAAATTAGAACGAAGGTGTTCTACAATTACTTTTAAGTTGGTGCACTCGGCTACCCTAACATGAATAATAACCTGTTCAGACAAATGTTTTACACTCATTTCCTCCCATTCCTATTTCAAATATTAACGTTAATAAAGCACCATTTATCGAATGTAACGGGTTCCGCAATTGCAAGGATAAAAATTACGCACGCACGCCGCGTACATTACTCATGACTCAAGAAAGAAAAACAAAATATCAACAAACACTTTGGCCACGCGCCAACGGACATTTAAACATACAGTGTCGGTACAAGAAAAACTCTAAAACAACAAGAAAGAAAAACATGACTATATACAAAGTTCCCCGGCCAAATCTAACTACATAATTGAAATAAATCCAATTTTAGTACATCACCGCTTCTGCATGTAGACCAAGGACATCCTCCTCAACCCATTGCCCTATGGACAATTTAGCTCTCCATAGTAGTCGTCTGTGCTGATTTCTTGAAGCTCATCCCAACTTCAAACCACGTGCTGTTCATCTTGGTCTCGACTCCTTGGCAGAAAAGTTCAATATTAAATATTTGCCTATCTATAATCGCTTGCAGGCTACTCAGTTCACCCACAATTGTCCTAGTGCGATTAATAGCGAAGACTGGCCCTAATTATATCGGACACACGCACTATAAAACATACATAAAATACACACAATTTATACAGAAAATATACATCTCGAGTCCGCGCCACTGGCTCGTTAACAAGTTCACAATCCTGGCTGCACTAGCAGTCGCTATCTCGTCTGGTATTTCCGTCTGTACTATGGACTTCGGTTCTGGTAAGCGCTAATTAGGGTGGTACGATACTTCCCTCTTAAAGTTGAACTCGTCGTCTTGAAATGAATGTTACTGTTCATCACGCGCTACCGTGAAATATTTAGACCACACAACAAAGTTGATTTTATAATAATATGTATTACCGCCTTTAAAATTTGATACTGCGATCGCTGCGACTTCAGTTCCTCAAAGCTCACAAAATAATTAGCTTTTACTGATTTTAGAGCGTAAAAATCATATTTTACACCGAATAATGACTTAGATAAATTCGAGCGTCAAAATCACAATCCAAAATGACGTGGAGTATGCCTCTCAAGGCTCCAAAAGAATAGACTTTAAAATTCACACTTCGAACTGACGTGGAGTATGCCTCTGAAGGCTCCACAAGGTAAGACTTAGATTGGCGTCAGGCCAAGCTATTTATGAGAAACTGACAAGGGCGGTGGAGTGGGGCAAAGTCGGATAAAAACTTCCAGAGTTTTTGTCTCACAAAGATGTAGCTAGTGTCATTCTTCTCCAAATAAATCCAACGTCTCAAATTACTCGAGCGGAAATTAATCCGTTCGGCGGTTCCTTAGATACACACTTCCGCGGGCTTTTTACTACTGACGCCGTCCACCTCGTGGTCACGGCTTGGTCTCTTGCGATTGGCTGATTCAATCGTATGTTCGTTGAGAAGACCTCGTGATTCTTCCTTTATGTCTCCAATTTTGGTACAGTAGTTGCACAATTTAGCCTTGAACTCGACTAATTCTGGCCGTCCCCCAGGAATAGCTACTGGCTCAACTTCTGTTGCAATCGTTACGAAATGCTGGCCTCCCTAATATCCAAGTCGACTTCCTTATGTGCTGCCTGGGCCGTAGTAATAATAATAATAAATATGAATACTTATTTATCGAAGATCAATAAGGGTTCATTTGTCCTCAGCAAGGTTTTGAAATTCGAAACAATTTATTGGTTTGGATTTCAAAAACAAAATCCACTGTAGTAACAACACATCTCTTTAAATCTCACTCAGCTGCTCGAGTGTATGCCCCTCTGACTCAATTAGTGTGCTCCCTTCTCGCTGGAATGTCATTCATATTTTCACTAGGTTTCCCCTTCTCCTCAAGTAGTTGCCACTCCCGTCGTCTCAGCTGCTCGTTGTTTACAAACAAAGTGCGTACTCAGGTGCTCCCCGTGGATTTGAGTGTTTGCTCTCAAAATAAATTTTGCAATACAGATTCTGCACATATCATCTTTCCTACTAATCAAATGGTTCCCTTCTGTAGTACGGTTTCAAATTGGCGCTATTAAAAACAGATTTTGCACCAGTGCTCACTTCTTCTAATCTGTAGGCATTGTTACCCAGACTATTAATTACCCGGAACGGACCAATGAACCTTGGACAGAACTTGGCGAAAACTTTGTTCTTAGGGTCGGAGATCGGTGGTCTACGAACCAGCACTAATTCTTGTTCTTGTAACTCTCGGTGAAACTTCATTCCTCGGTACCTCATGTGCTCCCTCGTTCGCTGGATTCGCAAATCATGCGCTAATAATGGATCCCTTGGGCAAGGAATGATCTTATCCCAAGTTCTTTCTGGCAATCTGTTGTGGTGTACAATCAGTGGGACTTGACCCGTCGACTCGTGCTTAGTAGTGTTCATGCACATCTCAATTTCCCCCACTTTGTCTACCCATTTATTGTGTTCGTTAGGAATCATTACTCTGTAGTATTTAGCGACACAGCGAATTGTTCTTTCGCTCGGATTTCCACAAGGATGACGAATACTTGAAAATATGTGTTTTATTCCTAGGCTCTCCAAACCTTGCCTAAAAACATTGCTTGTGAAATAGGTACCGTGATCTGATAGAATGGATTCCGGCTTCCCAAGCATCGGAATGACTTTGTTCTTAATTCTACTGAGGACTTGTCTTGATGTCG
Organism: Meconema thalassinum; assembly: GCA_946902985.2. Taxonomy (NCBI): domain Eukaryota; kingdom Metazoa; phylum Arthropoda; class Insecta; order Orthoptera; family Tettigoniidae; genus Meconema; species Meconema thalassinum. The sequence continues at coordinate 2,006,866,509 of OX336388.2, forward strand.
TCTTCTGGATAGGACATAGCACGACCATCTTCGAAAATACATCGACACACACCAAGAGGTGTCGGCATCCACGCTTTCCTTTTACCAAAGGACCAAAGCAATCAATTGCGAGCATCTCGCATGGTTTCTGCGGTAATAGTGGTATTGGAGGTTGTTTCAGAATAAAGTTGTTCGGCTTTGTGCGCTGACAAGCGTCACACGTCCTAATTACTTCAACAATGGTGAATCTCATTTTGGGCCAAGTAAAGGTCTCCCCTATCGTAGCTTCAGTCTTATCCGTGCCGATATGTGCTAGGCTCTCGTGAACGTGCCAAGTTAATCCCCTCTGTAGTGATGCTGGAACTAAGATCCGCAGTTTAGTATGATGCTCATCCACGTACTTATGTAACAAGTTATTCAAGTAGTGAAATCTCGCTTGTTTAGCACTGGCTTCCCGGTACTCTGGTGAATTTGGTTGTAACTCCTTCCTATAGAATTTTATCATCATCATCATCCATGGGTCAGCTTCTTGCTCCTTCCGAATATCCTTCAATCTTGCCAAAAACTCACGAGCCTTAGGTGTCAAGGTAATATTGTGAACTTCCGCTATTACTTCGTTTCCGTCCTCAGGGTTTCTACTCAAGGCATCTGGTATGACGTTCAATTTCCCAGGACAGTGCTCTATTGTGATGTCAAACTGCTGTATGTAGATGGACCAGCGCGTTACTCTCTCACTTGCTATTGTTGTCTTAAATAAAAATGTCAGTGCATGGTGGTCGGTTCTAACAATGATGGAATAACCATAGATCATCTTGCGCCACTGTTGGAGAGAATATAGAATTGCTAGTAGCTCAAGTTCCGTAACTGTGTAGTTTCTCTCATGTTTCCGTAATTTACGACTCGTAAATGCCAAATAGGATTTCTTCTTGGGTTCTTCAGCGTCCTCTTGGTACAGCATAGCACCAATCCCAATTAACGAAGCATCTGCTTGAATGATAAATTGTTTCTCAAAATCCGGATATCCAAGTTTCACACAGTTTTCCAATAAATCCTTCGTTGCTTTAAAAGACCTGTCGCACTCCTCATTCCACGACCATCGATTCGCTTTCTTCAACATCTCCTGCATAGGCGCTACTGTTTCTGTGTAACCAGGGCAATTTTCTTTGAAGAAACCGGTCACTCCCAAAAATGCTCTAACATGTTTGACTTTGGTAGGTGTGGGAAATTTCTTAATAGCATCAATCTTGGCTGGATTAGGCCGCACGCCCTCGACATCAATTATATGTCCCAAATATAAAATTTCGCTCTGGCAAAAATGTGACTTTTTTAAGTTGATCTTGAAGTTCATGGTTCTCAGGTTATCCAACAGTTTATTTAAATTTATCAAGTGTTCTTCCATTGTCTCAGAAGCGATTAATATGTCATCAACATATCTCGTGGTGAAGTTCTTGACCTCCTCAGTCAGATTTCTATCGAGTGCTCTAATGAGTGCACATCCCGCAGTTTTCACGCCAAAGGGCATTCGACACCAGATATAACTTTGATTGTCGAATAAAAATCCCGTCAACAGTTGAGATTTTTCTTCAAGTTCAAGATGGTGGAAACTATTCGTCAAATCAACACTTGAGTATATCTTCTTCCCACGGAAGCCTTTCAAAACATCTTTGATCCTTGGTGCTTGGTCGTGCTCAACTAGCAGTTTACTATTTAAAACTCGCGCGTCTAGGCATAGCCTAATTGATCCGTTTGGCTTGGTCACAGCCAATATTGCGTTCAGATAAGGAGTTGCAGCTTTCCTTATCATGCCAGAATCTAATAAGTTAGTAATAATGTCCTTCACCTGAGAAAAATGCTTCTCTGGGATCGGGTACAATTTACTTTTAAATGGGGTCCAATCTGTCACCTGCATAGCATATTGAAAATTCAAAACTTTCCCAGGTACGGTGTCAAAAGCTTCTTTATGTGATCTTAAAATTTCTTCCAATCTTCTTCTATCAGATTCCCCTACGATGGCTTCCTTAAGTCGCTCCTGAAGTAAAATTTCGAATTTGGTTCCGCCCATTTCTTCTTCCGCCAAATGCACCCAAAGTTCCTGCGAAATATCTCGGCTGTCAATTTCTAGCACTGCTGTCTGGTTGACTTGCTCTCACCTCAAGATCTTATCTCCGGCCTCATTAGTGCATTCCTCAACAACCCAAGTGTTGGCCTCTCTCTCCAGCGGATTCTCTTCCATATTTAAACCCACATGATCCAATCCTTCTACTTGTTTGAAGCTTACGGTGTTGTTATGTAAATCAATTACAGCATGAAAATCGCAGATGAAGTTGGCTCCTAAAATTATATTGTAGTTCATCTTTGGAATAACAATGAATGTTTGTGAAAAAGTATGGTTCAATATTTCCAGATCTAGAAATGCTTGCTGTTTACAATTCATAGTTTTGTCAGGAATGACACCTCTGACTTTCATTAGCGGTACCGGCATAATAGGAACAGTCTGTTTTCTTGCTATTTCTTTTATTAAAATTCCAGTGACTAAGCTCACCTGCCTACCTGTATCAATCAAACATCTCACCCTCATACCTCCAATATGCGCGTAAATAATTGGTAGCTGTCTGATAATGTTTTCACGGTTCTTCACCACTTCCTCCAGGCAGTCGTCTGGGAATGCTACCCACTCTTCTATGTTGGCCACTATCATCTCTTCTTGCTCCCTGGCGATCTCCATTTCTAGCCTATCTCCTTTCAGTTCATTTGGGTTTTTTTTTTATCCCGGGCCCCATTAGATGTGTTTCGCCGGTTATCATTTTGTCGCTCCTGTTGCCTCAGTAAACTCTCTGCCCCCTCTCCTTGATGATTGTCTGGGCTCTGTCTGTTCGCCATGGCACGCCCCCACTTTTCCTTCTCCGCTTCTTCATTACTTAATTGATCCAGGTATTTACGGGATTCAATATATCGCTCGTCCCAGTTATTCCTATATTCTCCTCTGTTTTCTTGGCGATAGTCCCTGCCGTTACTCCATCTACCATCTCCATTTCTTTGGTAGGGTCTACCTTGTCTCTGGTTTCCCCTCCAATTTGTGTACTCCCGCTGGTACGTCCACTGATTATTTTGATTCTGGTTATTCTGATGATATCTCCCGCGGTTATTCTGATAGTTATGATTGTTGTGATGGAACTGGTTTCGGCCGTCAAAATCTCGTCTTCTTGGCGTGAACTGTGTTCCCGTGGACTGTGTCTTACTTTGGTTTCCCTGGCCGTGGTTATTTTGGGGTCCCTGAACTACCTCTGCCGTGTTTACACATTCCAAATTCCTTCTTCCTGTCTGTGGGCTCACCATACTCGTCTCATCTAAGTGTCTGAGTAATTCTTCTGCTTGGACTGCGGTCTGAATGTTTCCTGCGACTAGCAATTGTTGGATATGCATTGGGAGTTGTTTTCCGATGGTTAGAACCATATTCGGCTCGCTAGGCGGGTCATCAAAATCCCTGAATTTTACCAATTGCTGACTAAAGAATTCTGAAAAACGGGTTGGATGGGTACTATGGTATTTGCGTGTGTACAGGTCCATTCTTAACCCCTGCTGTAACGAAGGACTCCAAAACTTCTTCAAAAACGCCTCGCGGAATTGATCCATGTCTGTAAATGTGTACTTGAAACTTAAGAACCAGGTCAGGCTAGGTCCTTCCAAAAATTTCTCCACCAGTCTTAATTGTTTCTCTGGGCCGATGTGTTGGTCATTAAAGTAATCCGTTAATTGCCGTAAGAATGCTTTGGGAGTGGTTCCTGAATTTTCTTTGAACTTATCGGGCTTAAAATCATTACCCCGAATGACTTGGATGACTTGGGCTGGTGCCAAGTTCGGTTGCGGAGTTGAAGTCTCCCCCCTGTACTGCTGGAATGCATTAGTCGTTAGTCTGGGACTTTGACCCCGACTCGTGTCCTCAGCCAACTTCGAACCTGCCGGACTTCCAATACTTGTTTGCTTTTCCTGTATATTTTCATTTGAAAATAATGTCGCATTCTCTAACGATCTAATCTCGTTTTTTATGATTAATTCTGAGTGTTCCTGTAACTTCGACTTCATACTTTCCTCCAGTGCCTGCATTCTTGAACTGTGTTCCCCCAAGCTTTTTAAAATTGTCAAGCGGTCTTCCTTATTCGCCTGAGCCTGCTGGTCCCAATCTCGCCGGATCCTACTTTTTAAGCTATTTATTTTCTCCTCGTTCCTCTCCTGATTTTTCTCTAGCTCTTCACGTATCCGTTCCTGCGTTTTCACTAGTTGTTCCCCCACCTCTTCTCTTATAACCTCTTGTGTGTTTATTAGCTGGCCTTCCATCTCTTTTCTTATGATCTCTTGTGTTCTGCCTAATTGCTCCTCTAAATTTTCCCGCAAGTGTATCCGCTCAGTTTCAGCCTTAACTTCGACTTTATCTATTTCCTTTATTAATTCCAGCACGTTGTTATCTACCGAATTAATTTGCTGTTGTAGTTTCTCTTGGGTCTTCTTTACTCCCGCGGTGTTACTGACACATGCTGCCTCTATCTGCTTGAGTTTATCCGCCACCATCTCGTCAAATTGTATTAATTTGTTATCAAATTTTGCCTCCAATTTCTTCATTTCGCCTAACTGTCTGATGTTGTTTTCCGCAACCTCGCCTGCCAGTTTCTCGACTTTTTGAACGCTCTGATTGATATCATTTGTGATTTTTCCTAACTGTTCGGTTTGTGTTACCGCCTGTTGTGACAATTTGTGGTTTAATTCATTGAGTTGTTTGTCAGTGTCTAATTTCTGGACTTCTAACTGGACCGAAATGTTACCGCTCATATCAAGTAATTGTTTTTCACAGTCTATCTTCTGCGCTTGTAACTGGACCGAAATATTATCGCTCATATCAAGTAATTGTTTTTCACTACGCTCCCGCTGAGCTTCTAATTGTTCTTTTAATTGTTTATTATTGTCTTCGCTTATTTCCTCCTTCATGTTCTTTAATTGTTCTTCCGTCTTTACGGACATCTTTACTAATTGTTGTTCCGTCTTTACGGACATCTGCACTAATTGTTCTTCCGTTTTCGCGGACATTTGGATCGACATCTGTTCTAACAATGCCTTTATCTCATCAACAAGCGCCATTTCACACACACAAATATATTCAGAGAAAAACAGGGTTATGGGCTAAGGTTTCAGCCCTATACGCACATACATGTCACACATTTAAATATTACTGGCTCTAATTTAATGAAAATTTCAGTAACAAAATTTACTGAATACAATGACACTTATTCCCAAACAATAAAATAACCCCTAGTGATCTGCTTTTAAATTCCTAACCAACAGAATGTACGAAACACCAATTAACCGAAGTCAATTAAATGTCAAATATAAGGCAACATCTTCCTGCTTGACTGAGTTCATTAATAATGCAAATTTCTAATTTTAATGTGGGCGCCAGAACAAGTTTATAACAAATACAAATCAAATTCTAACCTTGTTCAATATTTCTAACCTTAGGAACTCAGTGATTTTACTAATGCACATGGCGGTACAACATCGCCTCCATTTACTGAATTTACATGTCCGCTTGATCTGGCATCATTTCTCAACGAAATAAATATGAGATCAGCGAAGCAACAACAACAACAATCCCCACTTGGGCAGCCATTTTTGTTTTATGAACCCTTGCAAAGAAGCATATGAGACTCAGATTCGGGGCGTAACAGGTCATATTCGTAAGTTGCTGTCAGGGCGCTTCATTAACTTGCAGGGTAACATATAACAAAATTAACATGCAGGAAAGAGTGAAGCCAGGGTTAAAAACAACTGAATTTAATAACAAATCACCATATTTACACATAAACAATTAACAACACAATCTCCCAATTGACTCCCATTTAATAAAAATGCCAAAACTAGGCGATATCTCTGGAGAGATTAATTACTTGGACCAAGTGTCCTTAAATAAAAGATACAAAGGTGACCATATAAGTGACCATATAAGTGCGTATGCAGTTCTACATGCATCACGATGTGTACTTTGAATGCGTGATTCGTTATCATCCGGGATGACCCTTCAAACACCGAATCCGCATTTCCTAGAGCTAGACCGACACGGGGGAACACAACTACACTACTTAAATTAAACCGACACTTCCTAAATCTACTATAAACAAACACAAAATTTCCGAGTGAAATTGGACTTAAATTGCCGTAGCAACATTTACTGCCTAAAAACTTAGGACTTCTCACACAAATCAACACAAGTACATTAACACGTGACCAATAGAAAAATACTCAAATGACCGCTGTCAACATTTACAAATACTCTACAACTACACCACACGGGTGTGACACACAAAATTACATGAATTGAGTCATCGACAAAGCAATAGGCAAACAGCCAACATTTACGTTAATCACAATATTTTATCCATACAAGGTACAACAATCCGTTACACACATGGCGAACTCCCCAATTAATTATGGCTTAAAAATTAACCATCACAATGAACAGGTTTGCTATATGAAAGCTTACAGGGTTCAGTCGGACAAAAGGACTGCCTATCAAAATAAGTCACAGGCAAAACGGGCGGTTTGTGGAACACTGCATGTCTGTCAACCCACGTGTCAAAATACCTCGACCTCCCAGAACATGGGGTCGAACCTCGAAGAAATGTGCCCCAAAGCACAATAATACATGTGTGTCAGAAATAACCATATGGACAAGAATCAGCAGTCTCCCAAGAGCACTCTGTCTTTCCATCTAAAAAAATACAATAGCAGCAAAAATATATAAGGGCGGTAGGACAACTACCCCCTCCTCACGTAGAATCAACACACATTAGACACATCAACACACACTGAATCACACGTATGGGTTTTGACAGACCCTGAAATAAAAGACACAAATAATATCCACATGCTGGCGCCATCGTTCTATGCCGTGACTAGTCACCTGAAAAGGACTCAAGAAAATCTATCAAAATTAGAACGAAGGTGTTCTACAATTACTTTTAAGTTGGTGCACTCGGCTACCCTAACATGAATAATAACCTGTTCAGACAAATGTTTTACACTCATTTCCTCCCATTCCTATTTCAAATATTAACGTTAATAAAGCACCATTTATCGAATGTAACGGGTTCCGCAATTGCAAGGATAAAAATTACGCACGCACGCCGCGTACATTACTCATGACTCAAGAAAGAAAAACAAAATATCAACAAACACTTTGGCCACGCGCCAACGGACATTTAAACATACAGTGTCGGTACAAGAAAAACTCTAAAACAACAAGAAAGAAAAACATGACTATATACAAAGTTCCCCGGCCAAATCTAACTACATAATTGAAATAAATCCAATTTTAGTACATCACCGCTTCTGCATGTAGACCAAGGACATCCTCCTCAACCCATTGCCCTATGGACAATTTAGCTCTCCATAGTAGTCGTCTGTGCTGATTTCTTGAAGCTCATCCCAACTTCAAACCACGTGCTGTTCATCTTGGTCTCGACTCCTTGGCAGAAAAGTTCAATATTAAATATTTGCCTATCTATAATCGCTTGCAGGCTACTCAGTTCACCCACAATTGTCCTAGTGCGATTAATAGCGAAGACTGGCCCTAATTATATCGGACACACGCACTATAAAACATACATAAAATACACACAATTTATACAGAAAATATACATCTCGAGTCCGCGCCACTGGCTCGTTAACAAGTTCACAATCCTGGCTGCACTAGCAGTCGCTATCTCGTCTGGTATTTCCATCTGTACTATGGACTTCGGTTCTGGTAAGCGCTAATTAGGGTGGTACGATACTTCCCTCTTAAAGTTGAACTCGTCGTCTTGAAATGAATGTTACTGTTCATCACGCGCTACCGTGAAATATTTAGACCACACAACAAAGTTGATTTTATAATAATATGTATTACCGCCTTTAAAATTTGATACTGCGATCGCTGCGACTTCAGTTCCTCAAAGCTCACAAAATAATTAGCTTTTACTGATTTTAGAGCGTAAAAATCATATTTTACACCGAATAATGACTTAGATAAATTCGAGCGTCAAAATCACAATCCAAAATGACGTGGCGTATGCCTCTCAAGGCTCCAAAAGAATAGACTTTAAAATTCACACTTCGAACTGACGTGGAGTATGCCTCTGAAGGCTCCACAAGGTAAGACTTAGATTGGCGTCAGGCCAAGCTATTTATGAGAAACTGACAAGGGCGGTGGAGTGGGGCAAAGTCGGATAAAAACTTCCAGAGTTTTTGTCTCACAAAGATGTAGCTAGTGTCATTCTTCTCCAAATAAATCCAACGTCTCAAATTACTCGAGCGGAAATTAATCCGTTCGGCGGTTCCTTAGATACACACTTCCGCGGGCTTTTTACTACTGACGCCGTCCACCTCGTGGTCACGGCTTGGTCTCTTGCGATTGGCTGATTCAATCGTATGTTCGTTGAGAAGACCTCGTGATTCTTCCTTTATGTCTCCAATTTTGGTACAGTAGTTGCACAATTTAGCCTTGAACTCGACTAATTCTGGCCGTCCCCCAGGAATAGCTACTGGCTCAACTTCTGTTGCAATCGTTACGAAATGCTGGCCTCCCTAATATCCAAGTCGACTTCCTTATGTGCTGCCTGGGCCGTAGTAATAATAATAATAAATATGAATACTTATTTATCGAAGATCAATAAGGGTTCAATATATTGTTAAAACAACCAATAAAGATGGAACTGTTATTTGGCGATGTTCAAAACAACGATCCAAAAAGTGTCGAGGAATAATTGAAACAAAAGACTCCAACGTACTTACTTCAAAAGAACATCATTGTGAATCTCAAATTAATACACATTTAAATACGCAAAATACTCTAACCAAGGTAAAAGAGCAAGTCCAAGAAAAATATATTGCTGCTCAAGGTAGTGCATTGTTTGTTAAAAAGCATTTGTCATCACTTCAAAAAGTCATGTTAGGACAGATGTCAACGTTCATAAAACCCGTAACAGTATCAAAAGCAACGCAGACTCTATAAGAGGTCCCTGTGGAAAACAAACAAGAGGAATCGAATAGTTCTAGTGATGTTGAGAATGATGATGATGATGATGATAATGATGGTGACAATGACTATAATAATTTTGATGATAATATTCATAATGATGATGATGATGATGATAATTATGACAAAGAAGACGATGAGGGTTTGATGTCTATAAAACCATTGCGGCTTCCCCAGTTTTTAAGTACAAGAGTACCTGGAGAAATTTATAAAAGGATCTACAACAAGCGTTGTGTTTAGAAATCTATATCGAAAATTGTAAAGAGATAGAGAGTTGAATTCAGTGTGTAACTATTATAAAATGAAATTAATAAAAATATTGTATGGGTATTGTCTGTTTTTCTTAATTACTATCACCATGCCCCACTATTAATTCATATCGTTAACCATCAACAGTCTCTGACTATGTTCAGAAAGAGAATGGCTTTAACAATACACTATACCTATGGTTTGTGTACCGAGTATCATAATAATACAGTGTGGCCAAGCCATGTTAAGGCAATAGTTATGTCAGGTAAGGGATTCGAACCCTTGCTTCCTTATACAGGAAATTTGATCTTAAGTCAAACACCTTAACCACTCGGCCAACCTGACAGTTACAAATTTAATTAGTCTTGTGGACTTGAGTGTTTACAAACTTCTTCCAGTATACATTGACTAAACCACTTGCTTGTTTTGAAATATAGATTTTGTTTTGTTTTACCCTAACATTGCAGTTATGAGTCTTTTGAACTGGGTGTTTAATATAATTTTAGTAAAGCTCTTAGGTATCGTGTCATGGGTTTTAGTAGTGCATTACTGTTCGTTGAATAACATTTACCGTTACACAACATTATTTTGATGAACTTACATGTTGAGTCTTTAGTCTTTTGACTGGTTTGATGCGGATCTCAACGCCTATCTATCCCGAGCTAATCGTTTCATCTCTATATAGCTACCACACCCTACATTCAAGGCTATCTGTTTACCATATTCTAAACTTGGTCTACCCCTACAGTTCTTGTCCTTGAACCTTTCTTCCATAACTAAGTTTGCTATTCTTGGGTGTCTTAGTAAGTGTCCTACCAACCTATCTCTTTACTTCATTAACAGTCGCCAGAAAAATCTCTTCTCCTCCACTCGTCTTAATACCTCTTTGTTTGTAACCCTATTTACCCATCTAATCTTCATCATTCTCCTGTAACACCACATTTCAAACACTGCAGTTCTCCACTTTTCTGCTGCACCAATCGTCTAAGTTTTACTTTCATAGAGTGCCACGCTCCAGACAAAGACCTTCAAAATGACTTCCTAATACCTAAATCTATATTCAATGTCAACATATTCTGTAGAAATGCTTTCCTTGTCTGAGCTATATAAGAATCCTAATCGTCTCTGGTATAATGTCTTGTTTAGCGAACATAGTCGCTCAGTAGGTCTAAGCATTTGTTTGTATATAACCCAAAATAGCAAACCGTTTTTCTAAGACCCTACTCACTGGTCAATAACAAGCAGAGTCGCCAAAGTGTTTCGTTGCTAGTTAACTCATGTCTGGTTAATCAAGTCCTTTCATATCGTTATCAAATTGTAGTACTGGGGACTGGCGAACAACGTCAGTTCAACACACTGCTTTACACATAAATGTAGTTAGGCCCTTTGACATAATTTGGATAAATTCATGGGCCAGTCCATAGGGACCAGGCCAAAGGACCGGTCCAAATGGATCAGTCAAAAGGGACCCATCAACAAGGACTCGTCAACAATGACCCGTCAACAGGGACCCGTCAACAAGGACTCGTCCACAGGGACCTGTCAACAAGGACCCGTCCACAGGGACTTGTCAACAAACACTCGTCCACAAGGACTCGTCAACAATGACCCGTCAACAGGGACCCTTCATAAAGGACTCCCTTCAAAAGGACCCGTCCAAAGGGGCTAGTCAACAGGGGTCAGTCCAAAGGGACAAATCAACAGGGGTCAATCAATAGGGGCTCTCAACTCAAGGCCTGACATGCTCCTCTTTGATTATTGGTTTGCCTATCAACAAGCGTTGCTTGAAATACCTTTTGATCACCCCTCGTGGGTTGGGTTAGGTTAGGTTACACTACAGCCACCATATTTAAAAAGCCCGCCCTCTTACAAAAGCTATGAGTGGGCGTGTGTAAAAAACAAAAAACAAGCATGTTAATTCATATTGGCTTTCCACCTTACACATGTCTATTGTTGGAACAACGTTTAATTTCATATTAGCATTCAAAACTCCCACATGTTGCACTTGAAAAGCCAGATTTTCTAAAAAATTACAATTTCACCCCCTAGTAGGGGTAGGTTTTAATTTTGGGTGGGAATATGTTGTCCAATGGAAAGGGGGTGTCAGCCCGAGTTCAACGACACCTCATTCGTCAAAATCCGACGACGCGTTCGAGAAATATCGCACCGCCGCCATCTTGTGTGGAGAAATCTGGAGGTGGAAGCTGCGGAACTGTCCAAAAACCTCTACTGGCGGTTGTGCGCAATTTTAAAATTAAGTTTTTATTTCTTGTGTATTAATCATGCGATTGATGTGAACGTTTGAATAATGAACCTACGAAAAATCGTCATCTAATAGTATATAACTCTATGGCCTACGTATATAAAAATCCAGCATGGCGACCATCCGAAATATTTATACAGTTCTCAATTTCTACGAATCTATTACAGCAATCACACTGAAATTTTGTATGTTGAAACAGGTAATTAACATAATTAGGATATATGAAAGTAGGCTTTATAATTCTTCACGGAATTACTTGTTTAAAATCGGTCATCCTCCCAGTTCTGCTTCACCAAAAAACTATCCGAGGGATCCATCCTCTACCGTCACAAGTGTAACACCTTTGGTTTTACAAGACATACATTTTCCCTTAAGTGGTTCTTCTTTCCCATATCCCTCTTCACCTTTTGAATTCATGTCCAATCCTCATGTCATGCGTCAATTTAACCATAAACCTTCTAACCTCACTTGGAATGCCATGCCTTGACATTCCTGGTGTTGCTCCTACTGCTAGTTTAGCATTTCCGACATGAAAATTTAGAAGCCGAAGGAGGACGAAATCTCTCTATATATAAGAATGAAAGTTCGTCTGTTTTTATTGAATTTCTACGGAAATGTGCTTTATGAACGCGTTTCAGACTGTTTTATGATGGATTCGCGCAAAAATATTTTTTGTCTGTCTGCATGTCTGTTTGTCTGTCTGTGGACAATTTTGTTCCCTTATAACTCGAGAATGGCCTGGTGGATCAACGTATAATTTGGTACTGATATCCATCAGAGGCACGACCCCCATCATTGATGTATCTCTTCTCCGTACCTCTCTTAAAAGAGGGCGTACCCCCTTAAAATGCATGCTGAAATGGGCGTAGAAAAACGAGACAAAGCTCATTTTCAGCGTCTCAATGTGAGAAACAAAACTCGGGAGCCCTACGGGCCCCGATAACCACATTTTAAGGTCCTAAAACCAACAGTTTTTGAGATATACCCCGAAAAATAATTTCATTTATTAAGCTATTGAAAGAATGCAAGCTGGTAACCATGGCAACACAATCTCGGAAGTCCATCAATTTCTGTAAGAGGCAATGCCATTCCATTTATTACATTACTATGATCGTTTGCAAACGGCTATAAGGTTATCACGGATCCAATTTAAGCCGTAAAATTTATCAATACGTATATAATGCGCTTAAGGGGGTCAAGGGGTACTAAAGGTCTATTATATCCCTATCCCTATATTATTAAATTATTATTATGATTATTATTATATTATGGCGTACAAGGACGAACAAACCTCATTTTCAGCCCCGCAGTGGCTCGGACGCTACTACGTTTTAAGGCTCCAAAACCACGTTTCTGAGATATTCCCAGAAAACTAATTTCATTTAATAAGCTAATAAAGACCACCTCGTGGCGCAGTGGCTAGCATTGTTGGCTGTCACCCCCGAGGTAGCGGGTTCGATCCCCGGCTCTGCCAAGAATTTAAATGTTTTGGTATGGTCTGGTACGGGGTCTCCCAGCCTCGTGATGCAAAATGGGAACCTGCCGGATGCTATGGTAGGAGGAGGAGTGGAAAGGAACTGGCCACCCTACCACACGCAAACTCCGGCTCGGGATGCCTGGTTAGTGATCGCTAGACTTAGTCCAGGGCTCTTATTCAGGGCGCCTACGTCCCCGGAGGGGATATGGCACTCTTTTATTTTATAAACTAATGAATAGATGACGAGTACAGAAGAAGACCAAATCAGGAGCTATATAGATATACTGAGAAAATCACAGATGTGGCCAGGAAGAGATGTCTGGCTTTCTATGGACATGTCTCATGGATGAACCCAACGAGACTAACAAACCGGCTTCTCAACTACTGGGGGAAGAGAAAGAGCGTGACACCGTCGCTAACAGTAGTTAACAAGGATATCCAAGGACTGAAGATAATGAAAAGTGATATTCGAAGCCGATCACATCTCAGAAAGATACTTAAATAGAAAAGTTTTCAGGACAGACCACCCTGTAAGAAAACTGCCATCATCTGGACAAAAGAGAGGAAGGAGAAACATAGCCGAGAATGCGCGAATATTGGGAAAACATCCAGTCCCTCGCCAAGCTGAAAAGTTGAACGTCTTGGTCCTTAGCTGGCCCATGCAAAAGAAGAAGAATAACAAGAAGAAACTAATGAAAAAATGCAATTCGGCAACCATGACAAGAGTGCCACAAGAGGTAACATCCCACTTTCCATCTATTTCTGTAAGAAGCAATGACACTCAATTTATTAAATTTCTGTTAAAGTTTTAAAATGGCTATAAGATTATCGTGGAATCAAAGATAGACTTTAAAATTCAACAATGCGATTAAGGGGGTCAAGGGGTACCCTACAATTTTTACACGTGACTTACACTTGCGATATGCGATATGTGGTACAGAAGTCTATTATATCTCCAAACAGCAACATTATTTTCAAAAATTCCTGAATTGGAATAGTGTTTTTTGCAGCTTTTGGTAATTTGGGCTATTGGAGCCTAAAAATCCCGAATTTTCATGCACCACGAGCCTTTATAATTTATTAAAGGGGTCTTCCTGGGGATGGGGACTTTCCACAACGGTGAGGGTCAGTTTTAATTTGATGTATATTGCGTTTCGTCTACGAGGTTTTCAATATTATTTTCACGTCAGGAAGTACACGTTAGGTGAATTTAGTTTGAGAGCACATTTTAACTAATCATATTTTTGTCGACAAACGGGTTCATCGTAAGGATGATTTTGTTTGATACTGTGTGGTTAATATATCTTTATGTTTATGTACGCCTATAATTCATATTCGGGTGCTTGGAGCATCGTAAAATTAGGTATTGTAACCATGACTCAATACACCAATCATTTAGAAAACTCTTCAACGTACTTCTCATAGAAGGGTGGGTAAAAGGAACAACTTTTCAAAATACATGCTAAAATAGCAAAAAATAAAAATTATCATAGAAGGACGACCAACGAATATGTTGCGCTTCTCAGTGTGTGACACAAAACTATGGAGTCCATAAAGGGTCTCCAAAAACCACATTTTACGGTCGTTAAATTAACAGTGTCTGCGATATACCCAGAAAACTAATTTCGTTCTGATAAACTTATGAAGGAATGACAAGCCCCTAACCATTGGAACAGTATCTCAATTGACAACGTCTGGTTATTAATACCAAAGACCGTTCGAAGAGCGGGTACTTCTGCTAGTGTAACATAAATGAAGAGAAGAAGTGTCAAGACCTGTGAACCAATCCACGAAATACCTCAGATGCGAGCCCGGAGTGACATAACCTAACTCACGATTGGACTACCTTTGAGGATAAGTTAAGATGTTGACTCTTAATTCCGACGGCGCGAGGTGATGCGCGATTGTTTCATATTACCTACTGAAGGATGGGCGACGTCACAAAAATTGGACTAAATCAACGGCGGATATAGTGAACAATTACTACAGAATGTGCAACTCGAAAGTTGTCAGCACATAAGACTTGGAGTGTCCACAATACGATGTGTTTCTGTTTGTTTTCATTATCACCATTTGTTTCTTGTCCCTTTTACAGACAGACGTAAATTTTTGGGCTTTCGAGTTTACCTTTCAAATTTTATTTAGGATATAACTCAATCTTCAGGTTTCTGTCGTGCCTGAAATGCCAGTCTGTTAAGTATTTTATTTTTATTTCGTTTGTTTGTAATTTATTCGTTCCCTTGTGAAAACCGTTTCTTGCATTTTGTAGGTTATCTGTAGGCTATTTGTCTTTTGAAATTGTTTTTGCCGGTTATGTATCGGCAGTGATTCATTTATTGGGTTTTATTTATATTGTCGATAACGTAATCGGGAAAGGGGAATTTCATGTTTGTTGTCTCGTGTTTGATTATTTGATTAAGGGGGTTGCTTTTTATTAAGGGGTGGGTTTCATTTTAAGGGGGATTGTTAAGTTACGACCGGCATTTAGTTGGAGCAATAAACCAGAAATCTTCTGAATCTTGCACGGGAATGGCGTGTTCTCCTTACGGATCTCAAACGTAAACTAATTACCGTAATAATTTCACCCTAAAATTGTTAAGGATTCTTCAACTCTATTGTAAATTGAATTATTCTGTTTCTAAGGCCATGCCTCTGCCTTCTTATTTTACCATTCCTTAATAGGGTTTGCTCGTAACTATTCGGACCCTAATTGGGCCTAGGTTCTACTCTGTATCTTCTCCTGTTGTTTTACGTTTGCATCTTTAATTTGAAAATATTTTTTTTCCTTCCACTCCTTATTACCTCATTTGGCAGCGTTAGATGACCCTCATTTAATCAGTCATCCACCCACCACCTGACGTGGTTCTTGACCCCTTGCCCTCAACTTATTGGCATTTAACCCTCCTGTACAGCTCAAGAGGGGAGATTCCTTCAGGTGTCTGCCGTATCAAGAGGGTGGTTGGGACAACAAGGACGATGTCTGGGAGCTGAACACACTTTGTCAGCAGATAAGATTGGGGATGGTGGCAGGCTGATCGCCCAGGCGACCGCTAACTTGGGCCTGATTAAAGAAAGGTCAGTGAAGGGAGGGGGAATCAAGTCGGCCATTAACCTGTTGAAAGGAAACACCCCGGCATTTGCCTGATGGTGAAAATGGGAAACAACGCAAAACCATTTCCAGGAAGGGCTATTTTAAAAATTATATTTTTTAAATTTAATTATTTTTTTCTGAACTTTTTCTGTTTACTCTATTTGCAGAATTTGTTAATAAAGACGTTTTGGGAGGTAATGTTACTATTGACAACACAACCTTCAGAATATTAACATTTATTCACCGGCCCAGCGATCAATTAACAACTTCATACCATGGAGAAAAGAAACAATAGTCAAAGACCTCCACAACGTCACCGGCACCCAGTCTCTGAGCCAGGAGAATGAATCACAGGCGATTATAAATCTCGTGACTCGGTTGGGAATGAACCTGGAATCCTTCTGGGGCAATGCCTAGCTTGCTAACCAATTGGCCATGTGGCCGAACTTATTTTAGCTCGTCATACTCAACTTGACCTAATAACTGAAAGACTCTTAAGTCATTTATCTTCGATACTATTATCCCTGCCCCTCATATTCTGATGTATAAAATGGCCATTGAATGGTGCTTATCGGTGGAGATTTATGTCGCGTCAACGTATTTAGATAGTGACGCATTCCTAGATCCATTGAGAAGAGGAACTTTTTATGGCAATTTAAGCCTCTGAGCAACATTGGCGAAGAGAAGAGAAGAGACATGTGACGTGCCATTCCCTTCACTGTCAATGTCGCTTTCTTTCCAGCGATTACCTTGGCGTAGGAGTTTGCTATTAGCCTGGGTAACAAGAAACGGCAGGCTCTGTTGCCACTGGGACAAGCAAATCTCCTGTCAAGTGCTTCTCTCGAGACTTAACTTGCTTTTCACTTACAGTTACAAAAGAGTAGAGAGAATGTGTCTAGTCAGGCAACGTATCAAGTGTCACCAAGAACACTACGCAAAGTAAATACGTTTTCACTATATCTCTGTTGAGTAGATTCTGATCAATGGTCTACATATTGAAAATTAATGAGTTATCGATGTTTATCCTTTAAACTATTGAGTACCGACAGTAGTGGCTACGCTGGCTAACGCGCAGCATTAGGTCATGGAGCCAAGCTCTCTGCTGACTCGGTAGACGCGTGGGTTCGAGCCCCACCGTCAGCCGTCCTTGAAATGGTTTTCCGTGGTTTCCCCATTTTCAACACCAGGCAAATGCTGGGACGGTACCTTCTGACAGGCCACGGCCGCTTCCTTCCACATCCTTGCCCAGTTTCATTCACCATCATTCATTTCATCTCTCATTAACTCCTCTCATGAGGTTGGCGTCAGGAAGGGCATCCGGCCGTAAAAACCATCGCCACAAAGACTTCCATCGCATCTCATCCCCGACCCCGTTGGAAAACGGGAATAATAAGGGGTAGTCATACACCCTTTAAACTATTGACAAATGAGTCACTGCATGACCACTTTCTGTAGCACGAGTTATGGAACTAGACTTCAGTCCCTAAGGTCCTGGATTCGATTCCCAACTCTGCAAAAAATTTAATTTTGGTCTGAGGGCTGAGACGGAGTACACTCAACATCCTGAGACAGAATTGAACAGAGGTGGTTTTCAGTGGTTTCTAACCTCAACTTCAGGCAAATTCTTGGATAGTTCCTAACGTAAGGCCACGGTCGTCCCCTTCACAAATCTAGTCTCAATTAAAAAGAATAATACACACACCACATTAACACAGGTTATCAGACTAATCCTACACTCATCTAAGTGCCTCACGCGTAGCCGTGCATGTTAAATAGTGCACCACGACCACGATGGAGACCTGCAGAAAGTCGGGAGATCGGAGGTGTGAATTCCAGCACTGGCAGTGGCTATATTGAGTGTGTTTTTTCCCCGTTTATTTTTTCATACTCCCTTCAGGTAAAAGCTGAAATGGTACCTTATTTAAAGTTCCGAGCCATTTACACCATCTCTGTCTCTTATACAGCAATACAAACTTCCACAGCCATTATAAAACGTAAGTTATGAGAGTTAAATATACACCAAAGTACATGGAACTGACGACCAAGATGTCCCAAGCCCCGTAATGAATTAACAACAACAATGTTTTTCCAAGGTGGAAGCAAAAGTTAGGAATCAAGGAAACCACTGTATTCGATAGAGCGATCTATGAAGTCTGTTGATGGTGTGAGTGGTTATCGTGTCGGACTTGCAACCACGAGCGTGGTAAGCGATTTTTGAAGGGTGACAAACATCACGGCACGCATGTCATACGTTGTTGGCATGTTAAAGAAGCCATTTGAATTATGTAGGCCGTGTTCGTAATGGCAAAATTAATGTCGGGATCTTCCTCCAACATAAAGAAGTTCCTCCTTTCTCTACTAGAAAGCACTATAGTGTCAAGGAGCTTAGATATCTCACCTCCTTCACTTTTATAGCGTTCCAAGGAACAACAAAATTCGACATGCAAGCTTGCACCTAGCACCCAAGGCCATACGATATTATTATTATTATTATAATTACCAGGGCGCATTTTGATAACCTAAAAAGTTCTAAAAAAGACCTATAAAATGCCCTCAAAATCTTGAGAAAATGACATAATTCTAAAAAAAAAAGACTTTTTAAATGACTTAAAAAACAAATGCGGTGTTAAAAATGTTAAAAATTGAAAACCTTTCCTTAAAATTAATTAACAGTGTGCCCGTTTCTACGGAGAATGATTAGTCATAACTCGGCTTAGCTACTCCGGCTTTGAGGCGCGTAACGTTCCCCCCATAATATGACTGCACATTCAGATATGGAATACTTGAGGTTCACAAGGGTAGATGAAAAACTCAACATTACAACTATAACTCATTTATTTACTAAAATAAATATCGCTTCAAAATATATATCATAATCAACCTTCACTTGGTTTGTCCCTTCAAGTGAGAATCATAAAATTCATTATTTAAATTCACTAGAATTCACTAAAATGTCATTTCATTATTCTGTGATATCTTTGAATCCCTTGTCTTGCTTAATTTATTCACTTCTTACAATTATATCTTTTATTTTAAGTTTGTTTCACATAGGCGTCGAGCGCGCCTATCACTTGAGTTACATAATTCATCTAAGGCTTTGGATATTCACATTACTTTCAATTACCCTTCAAGGCTCTCTTTATTCTATATTTATTCATAACTTTACTTATTTATCAGTTATTAAGTTCCCTGAGTCTAACAACAATCTTTCACAAAGCCTTAGGTATTTCAAAAATACAATACAATATTTTACAAACATGCCCTCTCTGTCGGTCGAACTCTTACTCCTCCAGTTGCCCTTCCATGCATCACGGTGATTTGCTTCAGCATTGTACCATGCACTGTGTTATTTATCATAGTGGGATCTTTATTCATATCAAACTTCATTGTTTCATAACCCGTTATTTCATTATCTTTTTGAAGAAGGAATCCTTTTTATCATCGATTAAAACATTTGACAAAATCCGTCAAAATCTACATAAACACTTCAAACTTAGACTCGGGAGAGTTGTCTCGATCCCAGCATTCCAATTGTGTAGCTTAATTTAAGCTTGCGCCTTTTAAAAAAACTTTCATATAGTGGCTTCTTTATTACCAGTCTCTGTTAGACCCTACTTGACCGCGGAACTCATTATGTTTTTCTTCTCTTCCCTCACAAGAGGCTAGGTCAGGCTCAGATGGCCACCCCCTCTCCTTTTGGTAGTTTACTCGTGATTTATGATGTCTAGCAGACCGTCCTCGCTTTACGCTGCTGTTTACTATTTAACCATATGATTTCATTTCTTAAAACAGCTATTTGCTTCCACATTTATTATTATTATTATTATTAAATTTCGTTTTTTTTCAGGACATTTCCACTTAGTTCGGAGAGGATGTATGATAGTTGATTACAACAACTTTAATAACAACTTTACTGTACGACGTCTCATTACAACACTTTATTAAAACAACGCCAGGCTGGGAATACTTAGACGTCCAGCGGGACTCATATGTAACTATCATTTACGACGCTTCAATACGGCAATATTTTGGTGGGAATTTCACATCCACATTATAACATTTCACTATACCTTCCATCTCACGAATAAATATACCCTGGTTAATGCACATTCATTAGCTTGAAGCTAAATTTATTTCATTATTAGGCCCTTTCGGCAACACAACTTTGCTTGGATATTCGCGATTTATTTAATCTATTGTATATTAACCTTGTTTTATAGCGGTAAGACCTCGGTCTTCCTATTACCTTAATTTTACAACTTTGTCCTGATAGCCTACAATATAACATTTTCATTCTTAGGTGTTTCGTTCCACCATTTACTTTAGAGATTTATAAAATTTATTATTATGACAACAATACGTCAAAATGTTACTTATTCTCACCATTTATTATTTGAGTTCCTTATTACGATTTTTTTAAACCACAACTTTATTTTTAGAGTGTTACAACTCGATAACAATTATTATTATTATTATTTCCAATTTTCAATTATTTCATTATAACGCTTAGATACTTCACCATTTGCTTATATGGTATAAATTCAAACCATTTTTATCTTAACTTATCCTTTCGACTTTTAACAATTTCAATATGGTGCATATTTATTTCATAACTTATTTATTAACGTGGCGAAAATTTAAGCCATTTAAATTATTATTTTGATTCCTTCTTTCAAATCATTTATTAATTATTATTTCATTTCTCGGGTTTCCTTTTTTATATTTACTGATCCCATTTACATTTTTATTCTCTACGAGGCAATCCTCGTGGTTAACAATTACTATTATCCCAACATTTCAATTATTTAGTGCATTCAACTACCTAGTGAATCAATCGCTAAACCCCCCAGTCAGCGATCAATTCTACTGGGTCAGTGCATTGTACAGCTGCAAATTTAATGAAAAATCATAACTCACCCGTGTGCTGATCTCATTTCATTCTTGGACAGGTTCACCCATCTAAATACATTTTAGCAATTCTTCATGGCACTCTTTTTCATGCACTGCACTTCACTTTGATACAATCAACCTTCACATACACTTAGACACATTATTACCCTATAAGGGACACTGGGACTGAGTTTTTTTTTGTCAGAAATCGCAAAAATATTGATTTTTTTATTCTTTGATATAATTATGCCCCTGACTCCAGCAGATAATTTAGTGAACGTCTTTTCCGAATTCCGCCATATTTAAAGGACCAGAGAATTCTTGAAAAGTCTAGTGCATGGTATTTAAACGCCTCCTATTCATGGACTTTCATTGAGGCGAGTATTTCTGTACTTATTTTCCTAATAAGGAGCTTAGAAAAGCAAGAAAGAGGGTGTTAACACATGGTGCTGGGCAGTTTTAGCTGATAAGGTAAGCTGATAACTAAAAAAATATGCATGGCTTTATAAAAGTGCATTTTTCTGAGCTTCCCATTTTTTTGAAACAAAATTCGCCCCATATGCATCAGACTTGTAGCTATAATGTAGCAATTTTTTATACATATTCTATATTAATGCATCCATAAGTTCAGTGATTAGTTTTACTGTAGTATTCATAGTTTTGCCATTAAAAATATTTTAATTTTCAAATAATAGGCAATTAATGGGATAAATAAATTATGAAATATGTTAATTTATATCTCAACAAATATTCATATGAACTTAAAACCAATCACTAGGATTGCTTCCATACTAAATATATATATGGAAAAGTCATGATAATTGACCTACCTCTATCTGTTTAACGCAAGGACCATTTTCAAAATTTGCATATTTTTCATATTAAAATAATCATAACTCCTAAACGGTTAGAGATAGAAAAGTGTAAATCAGTAGTCTAGTGTATATTACTATTAGAGTGCTCTATGTATCATTAGAACAATATCCATTGATAATTATCTAAAATTGAAAGCCTATCACCAAAAAATATGCATGTTTTTATAAAAGTCCATTTATCGCGGCTTCCCAGTTTTTAATACAACATTTGATCCTAGCGCATTAGATTTGCTGCTATAATAATGCAAATTTGTATTCATATTCTATATTAATGCATCTATAAGTTCAGCGATTAGTTTTATTGTAGTATTCTTAGGTTTGCCATTAAAAATATTTCAATTTTAAATAATAGGCAATTAATGGGACAAATAAATTGTGAAATTTGTTAATTTATATCTCAGAGCTTAAAAACAATCACTAGGATTGCTTCCATACTAAATATCTATATGGGAAAGTCATGATAATTGACCTACCTCTATCCGTTTAACGCAAGGACCATTTTCAAAATTTGCATATTTTTCATATTAAAATGATCATATCTCCTGAACGGTTAGAGATAGAAAAGTGTAAATCAGAAGTCTAGTGTATATTACTATTAGAGTGCCGTGTGTACCATTATAACAATATCCATTGATAATTACCTAAAATTGAAAGCTGATAACCAAAAAATATGAATGTTTTTATAAAAGTCCATTTATCGCGGCTTCCCATTTTTAGGTAGATTTCATTATTAGGTAGATTTCATTAGAAAGCTAACTATTGCAATGGGTCCCATGTTTAGACTTCCGGAAAATTTCGACATATATTCGCGTTTCACATCCCCCAGACCCCAAAACCACCGTCAGTTCAAAAGTTTACATATAATTTATGTATGTATATATATATATGTATATCAGTTTTTTGTGGACACGATAACTGCCGTAATTTTGCACCAATCACTTTGAATGTTTTACATAATATGTATCCCTATAAAATCTCGGTCGAGTTCGTTACTGGGCTAAATCGGTAGAAGGGGGTGAAAATGGGGGGCTTTTTTCGAAAAAGTGAAATATTGCAATAACTCTCTTAATATTTGAAATATCGAATCCGTTCAACGTTCATACTATGTGTCGGATAAAGCCCAAAAATTTATGTTTGAAGAGTTTTTTTATATCACCAACCATTGACCAAAGGGGTGGGAAAAAGTGGGTTTTTCGGGAAACATTAATCATATCTCTCTTAATAGGCACAATATCAAAACCTTACGAAATGGACAATATTCCCCTAATAATTAACTAAAACTTTTGTCTGAAAGAATTTTTGATATGACCCACCATTATGCCAAGGGATGAGAAAAATGATTTCGGAATTATAAGAAAATGCCAAGAGCTATCAGAGGTTGCCATGGCAACACTACTAAATTGATGAGGGATGAGCCATCAGACGTTGCCATGACAACGCACTTGCACGAGATCAGATTCAGTATTTTCATCTAAGTGGGAAGCGGCTTCGGTGACGTAACTGGTAGCATGCAGAATGTCTATGCCCAAGGTCGCGGTTTCAAAGCCGGCCAAAGTCGTCGGATTTTCTAAGAGAGCTAAAATCCCTCAGTATGCTTTCCTTTGGAGGGGAAGTTCCAACGTTCGTTGCGAGTTGCTGGTTGGGGTGGCATCTAGTAGCCAAGTTCACAGCTAGGTGTCGTAGACGGTAGTACCTGGTAGCAAAATTAGGAACTACTGCTTGAAATTGACCGTCTGCAGTCCTTACCTGAATTAAGACTACTACAGCCATTACAATTCACACCGTTTATCAGACAGATTCTACACTCACCCAAAGTACACGGGGTTAGATGACCGCGTTGTCGCAGCCCCTAAACTGAGGAACCAACCAGAGGTAGATTTCATTAGAAAGCAAACTATTGCAATGGGTACCATGTTTCGACTTCCGGAAAATTTCGATATATCTTCGTGTTTCACATCCCCCAGACCCCAAAACCACCGTCAATTCAAAAGTTTATATATAATTTATGTATGTATATGTGTATGTATATATATATGCATATCAGTTTCTTGTGGACACGATAACTGCCGTAATTGTGCACCAATCACTTTGAATATTTTACCGAATATGTATACCTATAAAATCTCGGTCGATTTCGTTACTGGGCTAAATCGGTCGAAGGGGGTGAAAATGGGGGGCTTTTTTCGAAAAAGTGAAATATTGCTATAACTCTCTTAATATGTGAAATATCGAATCCGTTCAACGTTCATACTATGTGTCGGATAAAGCCCAAAAATTTATGTTTGAAGAGTTTTTTTATAGCACCAACCATTGACCAAAGGGGTGGGAAAAAGTGGGTTTTTCGGGAAACGTTAATCATATCTCTCTTAATAGGCACAATATCGAAACCGTACAAAATGGACAATATTCCCCTAATAATAACCTAAAATTTTGTTTGAAAGAATTTTTGATATGACCCACCATTATGCCAAGGGATGAGAAAAATGATTTCGGAATTATAAGAAAATGCCAAGAGCTATCAGTGGTTGCCATGGCAACACTACTAAATTGATGAGGGATGAGTCATCAGACGTTGCCAAGATAACGCACTTGCACGAGATCATATTCAGAATTTCATCTGACTAAGTGTGAAGCGGCTTCGGCGACGTAACTGGTAGCAAGCATGCTGAATGTCTATGCCCAAGGTCGCGAGTTCAAAGCCGGCCGAAGTCGTCGGATTTTCTAAGAGTGCTAAAAATCCCTCAGTATGCTTTCCTTTGGAGGGGAAGTTCCAACGTTCGTTGCGAGTTGCTGATTAGGGTGGCATCTAGTAGCCAAGTTCACAGGTAGGTGTCGTTGACGGTAGTACCTGGTAGCAACATTAGGAACTACTGCTTGAAATTGACCGTCTGCAGTCCTTACCTGAATTACAGACTAATACAGCCATCCCTAAGTACACGGGGTTACATGACCGCGTTGTCACAGCCCCTAAACTGAGGAACCAACCAAAATCTCTCCGGGAGATATAATTTTGCGTGAAGAAGTAACAGACCGTTACATAGTTACACATCAGTGTCGAAACCTTGCACAAGGACAGTGTGACCACAAGTATAAAAATGGACCCCATATGACAAGAAGGTTACCGTTCCCATAAGACAATAAAATGTTTAAAATAAGCATAAAATGACGAAAAACAAAGTTAAATAAGCTCCAATTATAAAATACCTTCTCGCAATAAATGAGGTCTGATCCTTCTACGAAAACCTGCATATTCTGCCTATTTTCGCCTATCCCCAAGTTTGTCCGGTGAAATCTACCTCCGCCTTCCGGCGTGCCGAGAGGACTTTTTTTGATACAACATTTGGTCTTTGCGCATTAGATTTGCTGCTATAATATTGCAAATTTGTATTCATATTCTATATTAATGCATCTATAAGTTCAGCGATTAGTTATATTGTAGTATTCTTAGGTTTGCCATTAAAAATATTTCAATTTTAAATAATAGGCAATTAATGGGATAAAAAATTGTGAAATGAGTTAATTTATATCTCAACACATATTCATATGAACTCAAAACCAATCACTAGGATTGCTTTCATACTAAATATCCATATGGGAAAGTCCTGATAAATGAGCTACCTCTATCTGTTTAACGCAAGGACCATTTTCAAAATTTGATTATTTCTATATAAAAATAATCATATCTCCTAAACGGTTAGAGATAGAAAAGTGTAAATCAGTAGTATAGTGTGTATTAGTATATGAGTGATGTGTGTAAAATTAGAACAATATCCGTTGATAATTACAGAAATATGAAAACTCAGTCCCAGTGTCCCTTAACACTAAACATATATATATTTCCTTTATATTATTTAACACTGCACATATTTTCTTTACACCATATCTCAGTGATCTTCGGCACTTCCTGTCGGCGATCAACACTTCGATGAGATCCCAAGACCCTGCATCGGACGTGTAATAGCTCGAACAGCTCCTAGCTCCTACACTGGATTTTAGTCTGCTTTGCTTTTGAACAGTCTATTTTCGGCTTCCCTTATTGTTTTCCTATAAGCGATTAAGTGTCCTGCACTTTGCTCCTACGCTTATTTGGCCGTCTATCGCACCTTTATTCTCTTATTCGGATCGTACACTTCCTTTCACGTGGCTTTATTAGTTCGTTCAGGTTTCGAACCTGCGATCTTCCTAATTCTTTGACTTTAATCTGTCTCTTTTACACTGCGACGGGAT
Organism: Meconema thalassinum; assembly: GCA_946902985.2. Lineage (NCBI taxonomy): Eukaryota > Metazoa > Arthropoda > Insecta > Orthoptera > Tettigoniidae > Meconema > Meconema thalassinum. The sequence continues at coordinate 2,006,892,621 of OX336388.2, forward strand.
TTGCTTTCATCCCTTATGAGAATGTTTTTGACTATGTCTCTGTTGGACGTACCGTAGCTTCACTAAAGTTCACTGACTACGCTGCAAGTATCGAACTCGTGTCCCTTAACTTGGAATTCTGTATTCCTTTCTGATACCTGATTTCTGATAATGCGGTTAGTTTGTTTCACCCGATTTTTCATGAATACCTGTTTGTAGTCTCGAACTGATGATTTTCAACGTAGCGTATTTTACTTGTATTTTCCTGTACTTTTAGGCTGGAATAATGTTCTTTAATTCGACGCGGCGCAACTTATTTTCATCGCGACTTCCATGTAACGTTAAATTTACTTGATCTAGCGCAAGAGCTTTAATGATCACTCTGAAACGGTGCTTTACGATGTAACGTGTAATGTTACTACGTACACTTGAATATTTAGTCGAACTAGTTATAAAATATTCCTGCGCTCTTAATTGTTTCTTGTCGAATGGCTGTCTAATGACCACCGTGTTCCGTCACCACGGATACTGACGATTGGTTAACTTGACTTAACACGATCCACTTTAGCGGTCGGTAGTGAACTGAGTAACTCGACGCGACATCCCCACACACGAGTGCGGTGAGATTTGATCAACGTGACGTAGAACTTCCGTCCTGGCGGACTGTGATACTGCGTGACTTTGCTTCGTTCAAGCCTCTATTTATTCTGATCTACCAAAATGTAATCCCTATATTCCATGTGGAGCTTATTCTTTCTATATGGGCTTCCACCTGCTTGAAACTTTGCATGCTGCTGTAGAATATGCTAATTCTAACATTTATTTCATGCGGAATTTATTTTGATCACACGTTTATTTCTAATTAATAAAAATGATTATTATCCCTCTTGAAGGGCCGGCGGATTACTTTATTTAACTCCCATATCTCTGCGTTTTATTTATCAATGGCGCACTATTGGCGTTGCAATTTTTCTTCATGTCAGCTTTGATGGTTACCAACCTATGAAAAGGTATGATCCATATGTGTGTCTTTAAGCTAACTATCTGTCTGTAGTGTTGTTCCTCTGTCATGTTACTCCCTAACACTGATTAGGATTTGTTTGGGGTCTCCCTGACTTTCATATCGAAATTATTGCTGCGTTGGTTCCTTTTGGATCTGGTCGTTATCATCGTAATGACCATTCATCACTGAAACTAGTCCCCTTTAATCTGACAGTTATGCCGTCATAAATATGATTAAAACTCGCTTACATTAAGGTTTTTAATGATTCCTTACACCTGGCTTTTATCTCTTAGCAGTATGCATAATTGTTCTAATCTTGTTTATATTCCTCGTCTCCTGTCACTGATAAATGTATTTATTACTATTTTAATCACTTTAATTATGCAGCTGTGGAGCATGACTCCTCTTCTGCTGGCGCAATCTTCTGCAATGTTCCTTTCTTGGTATTACATGAACTACCCCTTTACATCTTAAATATCTGGAGTTCGACTCTTGTACCAACGCCAGTTGGGTACAACAGTTATCCTCTTAATTGCAGTAAATGACCATATACATTCGAAGATTCACGAATGTGGAGGAATGGCAGTTATCGGTGAGGACATTGTTGTACATTGAGAAGTTTCTTTCCACTCCGCAGAGACCGTAGGAGCATACTTAAACAGTGACAAGTCGTTGGGTGAAAATGCCCCGTTTATCTCCAGAGTTTTAAAACTATCTCCTGAAAGAACTTTGACTATCGTGCAAAAAGTTTTGTATCCTTGATTTTTGCCTAAAATGTTTTTGAATTTCTTGCCAATACCACTAGTTATACTGTGCTACGAGTCACTAATAATTGCCACAAGTGTAAAATGAAGACCTGAAAATTTCGTAAAATATGAAGAAAATGACATAAAAAGTCCTGAAATGTACAAAAATGACCGAAAACTTTAAAAATAGAGAACATGAAAAAAATGCCCTAAAAACTTTGCATTTCTGTTATCAGAGACTCGTATAAGGGATTTATATGTTTACGAGCATTGCGTAGGACACAAAGAAAACAAGTAGCTCCGTGAAGAACTAAATAGCCTATTTTCATATAACCTACTTATGTTAATTGCCTCTATCTACATACAAATATCAATTTTGTTGTAATAGATATTGAGAACCATCTAAAGGTTTCGGATGGTAGCCATGTTGGATTTTATATCTGTAGGCCATAGAGTTATGTACTGTTATACAGTATGATAATTATTGCGTAGCTTCATTATTATTCAAACGTTGACTTCGATCGCATGATTAGGACAGAAGATATAAAAAATCATTTTAAAATTTCGCACAGCCACCATCTTGAGGATTTGTAAACAATTGAACTAAATTAGATGTCAGTGCATTACAATGTGTATAAACATTTGCTGTACTATGTTTCACTGCGCTCGGATAGTTTAGTCGCGATAAACGACCAATTACTGTAAATACTTAAATTTCGCATCGCCGCCATGTTAAATTTGTGCTCACCAGGTTTTTGAAAGTTCCATAGGTAAACTTATGTTCATAGCCTTTATCCACGTACCTGCTGTTATAGATTAGTAAATATTGAGAACCGCCTAAATATTTCGGATGGTCACCATGTTGGATATTTACGTATGTAGGCCATAGAGGTATGCACTATTAGATAACGATTATTGCGCAGGTTCATTATTCAAAAGTTGACTTCGATCGGATGATTAGGACACATGAAATAAAAACTTAATTTTAATAATTCGCACAGCCGCCATCTTGAGGTTATGTAAGCAATTCAACTAAATTAGATATGAGTGAATTACGATGTGTATAGGCATTTTCTGTACCAAGTATCACTGCGTTCGGACGGTAAAATCGCAAGAATTGTCTATTTAAATATGTCAACTTCTCTTGCCCAGCCATGCTCATTTTGTTCTTAACAGGTTTTTATAGTCACATGGGTAAACTTCCAGTAGTGCCCGTTATTACCATACAAATTTTCAGGATGATATCAGTAACAGTTTCGGAGATATATAATGCCAGTGAAATGATTCGCACAGCCGCCATGTTGGATTGGTGAAATATATTAAAATTTGAAGGGCACGGTCGGGATCGGACAAGTCACTATGACCTTACCGATTTTCATTGAAATCACTCCAGTCGTTTAGATTTTATTAGGGACACACACATACGCACACACACACACACACACACACACACACACACGGACAAAAGATGATCTCATGAGCCTACTGAAAATGAAAATCCACAGCTTGCTTCCAGTCTCTGACCGGGTCAGGAATGGAATGAATGAAGCCCCCATCTAGCGGCGAGGATATGTACTGTGCCGGCTGCCGAGGCCTGACGCACTCCTCTGGGGCAATGATTAAATGAATGACAGATGAAATGAAATGATTGTGGAGAGTGTAGCTGGAATGAAATTTTGACAGGGGAAACCGGAGTACCCGGAGAAAAACCTGTCTGCCTCCGTTTTGTCCAGCACAGATCTCACACGTAGTGACCGGGATTTGAACCAGGGACCCAGCGGTGAGAGGCCGGCGTGCTGCCGCCTAAGCCACGGAGGCTTTCATCTCATGAGCCTACTATTTTCCATAAATTTATTTATTTATTTATTTATTTATTTATTTATTTATTTATCGTATGGCTTTTAATGCCGGGAGTGTCCGAGGGCATGTTCGGCTCGTAGCTGCTTCAAGCGGACACCCCTAGAGTGAGCTACAAGTTCTGTTCAATTTCAAGTAGTTCTAACTTTCGCTACCAGATGACAACGATACCTAGTGGTGAACGTTGGAACTCTGATAGAGCGTTACAACGAAATCTAACCTAGAAATTTAGCTCCACACAAGTTTAGTCTGTGGAAAGATCTTTTATAAGCCATAAATCTATGACATGGGACCGCCGGCTTTACTTCCCTCCCAAGGAAGGCATACTCAAGGCTCTTAAAAAATCTGACGACTTCGGCCGGGTTTGAATCCGCTATCTTGGGCACAGCAGTTCAGCATGCTACGAACTACGCCACCGAAGCCGCTTTTTCATAAATGAAAATAGGCTAAAAAGATGACATGTCATCAAAATCCGCGCCCTGGTCATTATCTATGTTTAAAATTTTCATCGGAGAAATTTATTACAACTATCGACAAACAAGTGCTCCTTCTTCCTTCAATAGTGTTGATAACCTGTGTTAGTGGTGTGTGTAGTATTATTAGCCTATTTTCAATTTTGAAGAAAATAGGCTTATGAGATCACCTTTTGTCCGTGTGTGTGTGCGTGTGTGTGTGTCCCCTAATAACTTCTAAACGGCTGGAGAGATTTCACTGAAACTCGGTAACTTCATAGCACTATTCTGGACGACCCCGACCGTGTCCTTCAAATTTTGTTGCATCTCATCAATCCAACATGGCGGCTGTGCGAAATATTTCACCAGCATTCAATATCTCCGAAACAATTACCGATATCACCCTGGAATAATTTACGGTGATAAAGGGAACTACTAGAAGTTCACCTATGTGACTTTTGAAAAACTGGTAACTACAAAATCAACATGGCGGCCACGCGAATTTGCGACTTTTAAATAGACGTTTCTCGCGATTTAACCAACCAAACGCAATAAAACTTGGAACAGTATATGTTTATACACATTGTAATGCACCGACATCTAACTTCGTTCAATTGTTCACATAACCACAAGATGGCGGATGTGCGAAATATTTCACCGGCATTCTATACCTCTGAGACTATTAGCGGTATCACCCTGAAATTTTGTACGGACATAAAATGCACTACTGGAAGTTCATCTATAAGACTTTCAAAATCCGGTTAACTACAAAACGAACATGGCGGCCAAGCGAATTTGAAAATTTTAAATATACCTTTCTCGCGATTTAATGTTCCAATCGCAATGAAATCTGATACAGGAAATTTTTATACACATTGTAATGCACTGGTATCTAATTTAGTTCAATTGTTTACATAACGTCAAGATGGCGGCTGTGCGAATTATAAAATTAAGTTTTTATTTCTTGTGTCATAATCATGCGATCGAAGTGAAAGTTTGAATAATGAACCTACGCAATAATTTTCCTTTAATGGTACACGGACTCTATGGCCTATACATTTAACAATCCTACATGGCGGCCACCCGAAATATTTATACGGCTCTAAATATCTACGAATCAATCAAACTGATTTTTTAATATTCATGGGGGCTATGAACTTATGTTCACCTATAGGACTTTCAATAACCTGCTGATCGCAGATCCAACATGGCGGCGACGCGAATTATAAATATTCACATGGACGTTTCTCGCAAATTAACCATCCGAGTGCAGTGAAACTTGGTACAGTAAATCCTTGTACAAATGTTAATCCACTGGCATCTAATTTATTTCAATTGTTTCCATAACCACAAGATGACAGCTGTGCGAAATTTTAAAATCTCCTTGTTACTTCGGGTGTCCTAATACTGCAATTGAAGTTTGAGCTACACGTACACAATAATCTTCATGTAACAGTACATAACTCTAGGACATACATAATTAAAATCCAACATGGCGACCATCCGAAATATTTAGTCGGTTCTCAATATCTACAAATCTATTACAGCAATCAAACTGTAATTTTGTATGTTGATAGTGGCAGTTAACATAAGTAGGATATATGAAAATAGGCTGTATAGTTCTTCAGGGAACTACTTCTTTTTAATTGAGACTAGGGTTGTGAAGGGGACGGCCGTGGCTTTACGTTAGGAACTATCCTAGAATTTGGCTGAAGTTGAAGTTAGAAACCATAGAAAACCACCGTTTCGGAATTTGTCTGGTGGTGAAAATGAGAAACCACGAAAACCATTTTCAGGACGGCCGAGATTGGGTTCTAACCCACGCTCTCCTAATGCCAGTGAGGCACTAGGTAGCTCGTTAGTGTTCCATAGTATAAGTATATTTTTACGTTATTTCAGCATAATTTTTCATGTAGTTTTTAATAGACACTGGGTATTATAATAGGGGCAGATGACCTCGTAGTTCCGCCCCTTAAAACAACAATAACTAACTAACCGGGTATTGGAATTGCATTTGTGCCAATTTGTCATTAATGAGGTTGGCAATGGAAGATGGTATCTTTTTTCTTTAATATTCGTCATCACAGTTCACTCATAATAACAACACTAAACGAACACTAGATGAAGAGTATCTCACTGCCTAATATTTAGTTGAATATTCAACAGAGAGTGATGAAATGTTGAGTACGATTAAAACCACGTTGATTCAATATAAGTATCTGAGTTTGTAAACCATGATACTGAACCCTTTATCCTCTGTTGGATAAATGATTCTATGTTTTATTTCTCCAATTAATAAATATTTCCACCAGCATCATGAAAGTAGCCAGACGGAGATGAGGAAATTTCAAGCATTGGTTGGAGACAGCGGGGACATACCTGAAGCAGATTGACAATAGGCTAAATACTTTAGCTGTGAAAGGAAATAGCCTAGCGATGTGTCAGAAGGACAGGTGTTGGCCGCCTCAAATAGAAGCGACGCGCAGTGAGACATGCTGCTGGTATGTTCATTGTAATATTCGCGCCTAGAAGAAATATGATGCAGTAACGTGAGTGGCTGATGAGCATGCTGGACACTCCTACGACGCCAAGATCTGCTATAAACCGCCAAATTACAGAAAATGTGAGAACCAATGAGAGAAGAATGCCTATTTAACGCGGCAGGTCTAGCGTGGGCACGCTCGGCTAGCATTCACGCGGGAAATCGCCTAGACAAAATCTCTACGATCGATTCTAGGATTTATGGGCATATTCTTGACCTATGCAATGCTACGAGTTCAGTGATATTTATTTCATTCCTGTACCACGATTATTTCGAGAAATTTTTACATAAATTCCCCCCCCCCCCATCGAGACCTAGGGCCAGTTCATTTATAAGTGGCATGAAGAGCCAAGACATTGACTATTACTTGTGTGCGTCGAAGGGCGTAAGTCTATTACTTGTGTGCGTCGAAGGACGTAAGACTATTACTGTGTTCGTCTGCGGCCAGAACGACTTCTATTTGGTGTGTCGAAGACATAAGACTATTACTTGTGTGCGTCGAAGGACGTAAGACTATTACTGTGTTCGTCTGCGGGCGGAACGACTTCTATTTTGTGTGTCGAGAACACAGAAATTATTGTAATGTGTTAAATTCAGTGATAGATAGTCACAGTACTATATTTGTAGGGGCAGTATCGTCGATAATTCGCCAACGAACTGTGACAGGGAAAGTAGTACCTGAACGGCGAATTTAGTAGTTAGATATCAAGTGTATAATAATCTAATTTTTGAATCAGCGCCAGAGATGACATCGACGACTACAGAGGAAGTTTGGAATTCTCAACACTCCGTCCAGATGGCTGAGATGAGATAGAACCATTCAGTTGGGAAATGGCAGCGGACGTTCTTTGACGGGTGACTACAAGAGAGATGAGTACAAAATAATATTCTTTATTATTTGATAAATTAACTTATGGTTTATGGGACATATTTTTGTAAATACATTGCTTGTGTGATTAACGTAGTATATTTAGTTTTGGTCTGACACTTTTTTGTATGGAAGCAGCTCGCACAAATGTAGTTAGTGGAAGGTTCTTGTTTTTGTGTTGTGTTAACTAACGTAGCTATGTGAACGGCCGTGTTTGCACATGTTACGCAAATGCGGTTAAAAACGTCTCTCGGAGATCTGTTGTGTTTCAGAAGTAGGACTGAATTAATGTAATTATACAGTAGATTGGAGGGTAATTAAAATTGTTTAAGATTTATTATTGATCAGATTCAGTGTGACTATTGCCGTTGGAGCAATGTAATTTTTGACGAAGAGTAATCAGCTCTATCGTAGGTTTTAAATATTGTGTTTAATGTTTGTGAGCACCTATTCAGCAGACCTGTGTGAAAAGCGTCATGTCAGTCCCAGATGTGTGTATGTGTGTATTTGTGTGGTATTACAAGCGGGAATTTCAGCTGAGACTGATTTCTGTCAGCTTGGTACCCGGTCCATATTGTATCCTTGCGAGGGCAATTGTGGATATGTGATTATGTCTGACCATATGTTGAGTTGGATGAGAGTTTTGTTGCTGTTGATTCCGTGAGCTAACGGAACAGCTGGTCAGCTATTTATATACACTGGAGTGGGACTCGACAAGTATTTGAGGAAAGGGGGAGATGTTTCACAAGGCTGTCTGAACGTGCAAACATGGTCACAAGCGAGGAGTGCTCGTTGGCTCCCTAATTACTTGAATTACAGATAAGAACTGATCAATGGTAAAAATTGTTGAAATAAATGGGAGTTGCCTACGAATCACGATAATCTCCGAAGCGTTACCTTAACATGCAGTTTTGTTCATATAAAGTAATCTTAGCCGGTCAGGCTTTTATTGTTGTTGGTTTATTCCAGGTTTATTTTCATTTCAATGACCCGTGAGTCACGTGTAATGCTGTCTTTCCTTGTGTGTATTGAGCAATTGGCCAGTTGGTAGCTCATGTTGTTAGGTGCGTCATCGCGCTAATGAGGATCTCAGAGAGATTCCTGTAAATAATAGATTTGTAGTGTGTGTGTCAACATTAGAGTTTTTAAGGGTTTTTATTAATGTCATGCCCATATCCATAAACGTTGATTTACGTGATGATTGTTCGTGAGCACCGTGGCTGTTAACCCGTTGTAAACGAACGGTCATCCAAGTACTCATTTTCTCGTAGTTAGTCATCACGCGCACATAAAACTCACATGCAAGGTAGTGGAACTAGGATCCACAATTTTATTATAAAGGGGGAGATCCGTCTGACTCCTCAAAGTGTTAGATATTCCTGTCAGGGAAAAATTCAGGGAGGATACTTTTTTATTATTGTTTTTTTAATGCACAATTAGTTATTAAATCATGTTATTATCTTACGTCTTGTCTCCTTACTTTCCTAATTATAGTTTTAATCCTATGACCCTTGCCTCAGTAAAGCATGTTGTTTGGCGGACGTAAACATCACACTATGAACTGAGCGCGACCCCTTGATCAAGATTCTTGCATAAAACACTGCTATTCTGAGGGGTTCATAGGGATAAAACTGGCGCGGCCAAGCGTGGGGCCATTTACTGTGGTGTAACGGCGGAGATTACACATGTCAATAGTGGCGCATTTGAGTAAAACTGACATGCCGCAAGTGCAGGCAGATATGACAGTATTTAATCACCGGGAAGTGATATTTTATTAAAAGTAATTAAGGCGAAGTGGATACCGCCAAATGTGTGAAAAATAAATTAAAATCAGGAGTTTGCAAAGTAAAATACGGTTCACGTTTTTGTCTTTTAAATTAAAGTAATTAATATGTGATACCGGGCGCCCAATGATAAAATTAAAACTAGATTTGTTTAGAAAGTCAAACTCATGGAAATATTAGGAGGTTGTAGCCTAAATGACAATTAATACTTTGTTAATTAGTCAGTGTTAATATCAGATCAGGATAACAATTTAATGACTAAATATGTGCTTGGGTTTAAAATTAAATTGAGTAAAACTAGAACCACTCAGAGATGCAATTGACTAGTGGGAGTAAATGTAAAAATAAATGAACTGAGTTGGATAAAGAAAGTAAATGTGCATTGGATTTTATGTGTGTGTCAAAGGGCATTGCTTTTTGCCATTTCCCTATTGTCTCATATAAAGTGTGTAATATGGCAACGGTGGAGCAGATCCAGGAGATCATTGAGAGTGCGGCGAGGAGAACACAGGAATTGTTGGATACTAAATTGGCGGAACAAAGTGTATCGCTAAACACGAAGTAATCTGAACAAATAAACACTAAACTATCAGAACAGAGTCAATCTATAAACACTAGTATGTTAGAACAAAGTGAATCGCTAAATACTAAACTGTTAGAACAAAGTGAATCATTGCGGACACAATTAAACAATAGTAGGCTAGAACAAAGTGAGTCTATAAACAAATTATCTGAACAAAGTGAATCATTGCGGACACAATTAAATAACAGTAGAATTGAACAGAATGAATATCAGGCGGAACAAGCTAGGTTATTAAAGAGTGAAATTAATGACACTATCAATTCGCAGTTAGAGGCGCAAAATAATAAAAACACGAACCAATTAGCTTCGTTAACCGCAGAAATGAAAGATCACACAAATCAACAGATGGTATTACTGGCCCTAGATGTTAGCAAAAATAATGACAAACAATTAGAGCAGATTAAAAAATGGAAGATATTTTTGATCAAAAACTTAGCTTTCTGGATGAAACGGTGTTAGCTAAACTAGAGCAAATTGAAATAGCATGCACAATGAATACAAGCGAGGTCAAAATAGCTCAGGATAAGTAGGAAGGACGATTTAAGGAGATGGAGAAAAGCGGCAGGGTCATTCAACAACAATTATCAGCAGTAGATGAAAACATATCCGGCATAATTAAAGATATGGACCGTCTCGAGATAAAATCAGCGGAACAATGGACAAGCCTAATATCGGAGCAAGAGCAATTTAAGAGTACATTAGACGAAAGGCTGAGCCAGATAGAAAGTAATCAGGATGACACTAAAAGCCAGATCTAAGGGCAAGTAAGCACGATTAAAGAACAGATAAGGAAAGATTGGAAGAAAATGAATATTGATTCTAAAGAGGAAAGATCCACCATTCTTAAAACAGTAGGCGAAAATCACACGCGTATTCAAGCTTTGGAGCAAGAAGTGAAAAATAAACTTAAAGAGCAGACGGACAGGATCATAAAAGCCGAACTCCGCTCATTAGAACAATCATCTATATTTAGAACGGGGACATTGAAAGACAAGCCGGATAACTCAAATAGTCCAGAGTCCAGCACAGCAGGAAGTCAGACTCAGACAGAGAGCCCATTAACAACAAACACGGAAGGGTTTCGCAAGAATGTCGATAGGAGCTCAACACCACAAGACGGTCATCAGCCCACACAACTTATTCAAGTAATTCGCTCAAATGACTACAAACCGCAGAAATACACAGAAAATTCAGGGGTAACACCTAAAGCCTTTATCAAAGAGATGTAAGCCCATTTCAATGACACTGGGGTACCTGAAGCACGTAGATTGAGGATGATGGAGAGATTTTTATCAGGAAATGTCCTCACATGGTTTTTAAGCTTCAAATATACATTTGGAAACATGTCAGATTTCAACTTAGCGTTTCTGCGCAAATATTGGTCGCCCGCAAAACAACAGAGTCTAAGGATGGAGCTTTACTCTAGGAAGTACCAAACCACCCAGCAAACAAAATACTCAGATTTCTTTAACATGCAAATGTTAAAATTTCGTGACCTTGATTACCCTTTAAATGAAGCAGATCTGGTGATGACTATAGCGAGACAAATGCCAGTCAACGTACAACAAGTACTAGTCGCGGCGAACGTTAGTACGGCCCTACATGAAGAGCGGATACTACGGCAAATAGATGAGACTACATCTCATAGTCATTATAGAGGAGGAAGACAGCTGGAGTTAGTAAATACTACAGAGGTCATAAAACCAAAACAGGCAAACACCAAAACGCAGGGCACTAACACAAGCACTTCCACAACTAGGCGAAACCAGGAAGAAGGAGAAAACAGACCATATCAGCGTAACGAAAATCATTACAACAATAGGTCATACCAAGGCAACAATAGATACCAACAGAGAGGATATCAGCAATGGCGTGAAAATCGAAGGAATGACAGGCCTTATGGAAGATACGGTGATTACAATGCTAATCAAAGATGGAAAGGAAGAAGAGACCAAAATCAAGGAGAGCCACGTAACTATCGAGATGACTGGGATGATAGGCACGCTCAATCGCAAAATTACCTAGAGGAGTTACACGCTAGTCAAGGTGGAGAGCTAGGAAGATGGGAAAAGGCCATTGGGAACATGAAGAATCCTGATACACATACTGAGGAAGCTGGAAGTCTACTGAGACAACAGGGATATCAAGGACATGAGCGACAGAAGGATGATGGGAGTCGCAATGGAGCTAAAAAAAATGTTAAATTTGGATGAAGGAGACAGGCTACAAACACAACAGTCGGAAGTTGAAGATGGATGGATAGTAGCGAACATACAAGAATGGATTGCTTTGCCAGAAGACGGCCTGGAGGAGACGGTGAAACCACGGAACGATGAAATTAGGCAGTTACCCATTATTTACGCGAGGATTGGTGGAATTAATATAAGATGTTTATTGGATACGGTGTCACAGATCAGTCTGGTATCGGAGGCCTTGGTTCGAGAGTTGGGACGGAGTCAGAATATTCCTGTAATTCCGGTACCACAGCTCAAAGTGAGGGGTGTTATTCCTGAACGCACCGTCACTTGTAAACGTCAGGCATACTTAGAGCTGAACATATTGGAACACACCTTTGGGCAAACATTCATTATCATGGCAAAGATGAATTTCAATATAATTCTTGGTGCAAATTTTATTTGTGACTATCAAGCAGTGATAGATTTGCACAAGAATACTGTCAGTTTTAGAGAGTATGATCAGCTGAAAAATGTGGGATTGCATATGGATGAAATCACTACCGGAAGAGATGTAAATTCTTGGGCATTGGAAGCAATATCAGAAGAGACGGAAGAGGAGGTACGAAAGGCAGAAGATAACATCATAGAAGGAGCTGTTGTGGAACTAGATGAGGAGAGTGAATCCCAGGAGATATGGTCTTTATTAACGGAAGGAGATAACAGCGATGCACAATTTGAAGAGTTACTACAGGAGCGGCTCAATGACATTCAACTTGGGGGTGAACACAGAAAGCAATTGGAAGAGATTTTAAGGAAGCACAAAACAGTATTTGATACAGTACCTGGGAAAATATTAAATTTCAAATATTCTATGCAAGTCGAGGACTGGTCACCTTTCAAAAGCAGATTGTACCCAATTCCTGAAAAATATCGTGGTCAAGTTAAGGTCATTATAGATGAGATGTTACAAGCTGGAGTGATAAGGAAGACACCTACACCTTATCTAAATGCGATTTTGGCAGTCACAAAACCAAATGGATCTATTAGACTTTGTTTAGATGCCAGAAATCTCAACACAAGACTCATTTTTCCTGAGTATGACAGAGCGCCAATCATCAGAGACGTACTAAAAGGCTTTAAAAACAAGAGCATTTATTCATCAGTCGACCTGACGAGCTCGTTCCACCATATTGAATTGGATGAGAAGTCACAGCTTCTAACTGGCTTCTTATTCGATAACCAGACGTTTTGCTTCGTTCGAATGCCCTTTGGAGTCAACACAGCGGGCTGTGCTTTAATCCGAGCCCTGGACCGGAATTTAACCGAGGAAGTTAAGGAGATGACGGTACGCTACATTGATGACATTTTCCTGGCATCCGACAACATTGAAACTCACATGGAAAATTTAGATAAAGTATTAGGCAACCTGAATGCATCTAATTTCAAAGTAAACCTGAAGAAATCGCATTTCTTCAAGAGCAGGATCTTATATTTGGGTCACGTCATTGACAAGGAGGGAGTGAAGCCAAACCCAGCTAAGATCGAAGCGATAAAGAATTTCCCTACACCAACGAGAGTCAAGCACATTCGGGCTTTCTTAGGCGTAACGGGATTCTTTAAGGAAAACTGTCCAGGTTACATGGAGACTGTAGCTCCCATGCAGGAAATGCTAAAGAAAAATAATAAATGGTTATGGAATGCGGAGTGTGAGAAGGCATTCCAAGCAACAAAGCAGCTATTGGAAAACTGCATTAAATTAGGATATCCAGATTTCAAGCACAAATTTATAATCCAAGCGGATGCTTCACTAATTGGTATAGGTGCTATGCTTTACCAAGATGATCCAGCTAACCTGCAGCACAAAACATATTTGGCATTTGTCAGCCGAAAATTGCGTAAGCACGAGCGCAATTATACGGTAACGGAACTAGAGCTGTTGGCCATACTTCATGCGCTACAACAATGGAAACGAATAATTTACGGCTACCCTATTGTTGTCAGGACCGACCACAAGGCACTAACATTCTTGTTTAAGACGTCGATGGCAAGCGAACGTGTGACACGTTGGTCTATATATATTCAGCAGTTCAGCATTGAGATTGAACATTGCCCAGGGAAGATGAACGTGATACCGGATGCACTCAGCAGGAACCCAGAGCCTGATAATGAAGAAACAGCGATGGTACAACACTTGGAGTTAACACCGAAGGATCGGGAATTCTTGGAGGAGTTACGTGAGATACAGCGAGAACAGGAAGCGGAACCATGGATGATGCTTTTAATTCAATACTTCAGAAAGCAACTACCTACAGGAACACCTGCATTTCGAGAAGCGAAAGCCAAAGAAGGAAGATATGTTTATGTCAACAATTTGCTGCACAAATGGGTAGATAATGACCACACCAAGTTACGCATATTAGTACCTGCATCGTTACAACGAGGATTGACATGGCATACGCACGAATGTTACGGTCATGTGGGCGTAGATAAGTGCGAAGCGACTATAAGAGAGACATTTACATGGCCACGTATGAGAACAACTATATGTGACGTCATTACAACTTGTGATCCGTGTCAGAGGACAAAGCCCAATAATTACTTAATGAGGCAGTATCCTAGACCATTGCTACCTCAGAAACCATGTGAGCTACTGGCACTCGACTGTTTCGGTCCAATTCCGAAGGGAAGGCGAGGTTGCCGTCATTTGCTAGTGTGCATTGATGTATTTTCTAAATTTGTAGTACTATGCCCTATTCAGAAAACGACATCGAAGCAGGTACTCAGTCGCATTCGAAATAGAGTTATTCCAATCCTTGGAAAACCAGAGTTTATATTATCAGACCATGGCAGTTATTTCACAAGCGCCGAATTCAAGAAAGGTATGGAAGATATGGGTATAAAACACGTTTTAAGCAGTATCCGACATGCTCAAGCAAATCCAAGTGAAAGAGCAATTAGGTGTGTAACTTCATATTTGAGGATCTTCATTCCGAACGAACACCACAAATGGGTCGATAAAATTAAGGATGTAGAGACATGCATGAATTCTACCAGGCACGAGTCAACAGGACAAATCCCTATGGTCCTACACAAGAACGAGTATCCAGTAAGAACGTGGAAAAGCATCATTAACTGCCCACAAGATCCAATGATAGCACCTGACTTGCGAATTGAGAGGACGAGAGCCTACATGAGAAAACAAGCAGACCGCAGATTACGGCGAGTAAGAAATAAGAGGTTTCACAGCGATCTTGAAATCAACCAGCTCGTTTTGGTGAAACGACCTGCTACATCGGACCCAGAAAAGAAAATCTTCAGTAAATTCTGCGAAAAGTTCATAGGACCCTATTCTATCGTAAGAAACCTTGGAAACAATGCTTACAGAGTGAAAGAATTGAGCACAGGAACAATGTCAGTCTACAACGCTGCCAACCTAAAAAAATATCGTCGAAGTGAGCCATGGGAGCGCCAAAATTAATGACGCAGTTTGAATATATGGACGTCCTACTATCAACCAAGTGCAAGAGGAGCAGTTGAGTACGGCACGTAAACGAGGAAGTAGTGTTGTTGTTGACAAACATTAACGAGA
This sequence comes from Meconema thalassinum, assembly GCA_946902985.2. NCBI lineage: Eukaryota > Metazoa > Arthropoda > Insecta > Orthoptera > Tettigoniidae > Meconema > Meconema thalassinum. The sequence continues at coordinate 2,006,908,201 of OX336388.2, forward strand.
CGAGCAGAGTGTTGCCGCAGGCACCAGAGCGTCATGCAAGCAGACTGAGAGGGGAGATACGAGCAGGAAATGAAAACGAGTAAATGCCATTCAAGACAGGAGCGACTAGACCAAGTAATAGAAAAGAGGTGATTCTGAAATAAAACAATTTGGCCAACGGAAGTCTTTTAAAATTATCGACTTTATTCCTAAGTTCGAAATTTTGTGAGTGGGAGAGTTGTGAACCCTTTATCCTCTGTTGGATAAATGATTCTATGTTTTATTTCTCCAATTAATAAATATTTCCACCAGCATCATGAAAGTAGCCAGACGGAGATGTGGAAATTTCAAGCATTGGTTGGAGACAGCGGGGACATACCTGAAGCAGATTGACAATAGGCTAAATACTTTAGCTGTGAAAGAAATAGCCTAGCGATGTGTCAGAAGGACAGGTGTTGGCCGCCTCAAATAGAAGCGACGCGCAGTGAGACATGCTGCTGGTATGTTCATTGTAATATTCGCGCCTAGAAGAAATATGATGCAGTAACGTGAGTGGCTGATGAGCATGCTGGACACTCCTACGACGCCAAGATCTGCTATAAACCGCCAAATTACAGAAAATGTGAGAACCAATGAGAGAAGAATGCCTATTTAACGCGGCAGGTCTAGCGTGGGCACGCTCGGCTAGCATTCACGCGGGAAATCGCCTAGACAAAATCTCTACGATCGATTTTAGGATTTATGGGCATATTCTTGACCTATGCAATGCTACGAGTTCAGTGATATTTATTTCATTCCTGTACCACGGTTATTTCGAGAAATTTTTACATAAATCCCCCCCCCCCCCCCATCGAGACCTAGGGCCAGTTCATTTATAAGTGGCATGAAGAGCCAAGACATTGACTATTACTTGTGTGCGTCGAAGGGCGTAAGTCTATTACTTGTGTGCGTCGAAGGACGTAAGACTATTACTGTGTTCGTCTGCGGACAGAACGACTTCTATTTGGTGTGTCGAAGACATAAGACTATTACTTGTGTGCGTCGAAGGACGTAAGACTATTACTGTGTTCGTCTGCGGGCGGAACGACTTCTATTTTGTGTGTCGAGAACTCAGAAATTATTGTAAAGTGTTAAATTCAGTGATAGATAGTCACAGTACTATATTTGTAGGGGCAGTATCGTCGATAATTCGCCAACGAACTGTGACAGGGAAAGTAGTACCTGAACGGCGAATTTAGTAGTTAGATATCAAGTGTATAATAATCTAATTTTTGAATCAGCGCCAGAGATGACATCGACGACTACAGAGGAAATTTGGAATTCTCAACACTCCGTCCAGATGGCTGAGATGAGATAGAACCATTCAGTTGGGAAATGGCAGCGGACGTTCTTTGACGGGTGACTACAAGAGAGATGAGTACAAAATAATATTCTTTATTATTTGATAAATTAACTTATGGTTTATGGGACATATTTTTGTAAATACATTGCTTGTGTGATTAACGTAGTATATTTAGTTTTGGTCTGACACACTTTTGTATGGAAGCAGCTCGCACAAATGTAGTTAGTGGAAGGTTCTTGTTTTTGTGTTGTGTTAACTAACGTAGCTATGTGAACGGCCGTGTTTGCACATGTTACGCAAATGCGGTTAAAAACGTCTCTCGGAGATCTGTTGTGTTTCAGAAGTAGGACTGAATTAATGTAATTATACAGTAGATTGGAGGGTAATTAAAATTGTTTAAGATTTATTATTGATCAGATTCAGTGTGACTATTGCCGTTGGAGCAATATAATTTGTGACGAAGAGTAATCAGCTCTATCGTAGGTTTTAATTATTGTGTTTAATATTTGTGAGCACCTATTCAGCAGACCTGTGTGAAAAGCGTCATGTCAGTCCCAGATGTGTGTATGTGTGTATTTGTGTGGTATTACAAGCGGGAATTTCAGCTGAGACTGATTTCTGTCAGCTTGGTACCCGGTCCATATTGTATCCTTGCGAGGGCAATTGTGGATATGTGATTATGTCTGACCATATGTTGAGTTGGATGAGAGTTTTGTTGCTGTTGATTCCGTGAGCTAACGTCCGCCAAACAACATGCTTTACTGAGGCAAGGGTCATAGGATTAAAACTATAATTAGGAAAGTAAGGAGACAAGACGTAAGATAATAACATGATTTAATAACTAATTGTGCATAAAAGAAAATAAACAAACAATAATAAAAAAGTATCCTCCCTGAATTTTTCCCTGACAGGAATATCTAACACTTTGAGGAGTCAGACGGATCTCCCCCTTTATAATAAAATTGTGGATCCTAGTTCCACTACCTTGCATGTGAGTTTTATGTGCGCGTGATGACTAACTACGAGAAAATGAGTACTTGGATGACCGTTCGTTTACAACGGGTTAACAGCCACGGTGCTCACGAACAATAATCACGTAAATCAACGTTTATGGATATGGGCATGACATTAATAAAAACCCTTAAAAACTCTAATGCTGACACACACACTACAAATCTATTATTTACAGGAATCTCTCTGAGATCCTCATTAGCGCGATGACGCACTTAACAACATGAGCTACCAACTGGCCAATTGCTCAATACACACAAGGAAAGACAGCATTACACGTGACTCACGGGTCATTGAGATGAAAATAAACCTGGAATAAACCAACAACAATAAAAGCCTGACCGGCTAAGATTACTTTATATGAACAAAACGGCATGTTAAGGTAACGCTTCGGAGATTATCGTGATTCGTAGGCAACTCCCATTTATTTCAACAATTTTTTACCATTGATCAGTTCTTATCTGTAATTCAAGTAATTAGGGAGCCAACGAGCACTCCTCGCTTGTGACCATGTTTGCACGTTCAGACAGCCTTGTGAAACATCTCCCCCTTTCCTCAAATACTTGTCGAGTCCCACTCCAGTGTATATAAATAAAACACTGCTATTCTGAAGGGTTCAATACGAAGTTTGGATAAACATATGATGGCTAAAATTGCCTCCCAATGTAATTGGTAACGCTTTGGGAAGATGAACGTACTAAACTACTTTAATTAGCCAAAATACTTTGTGTAATAATGGATAATTATTGTGGAAATAATAATAATAATAATAATAATAATTTATTCCAGCCAAATGGCCATTATTAAATATGCAAAGAAATACAAATGCCAGAAAATGGCATCATTACTCCTCACTTGGGCAACATTGCATTAGTGATAGCGAGCGGTCTTTACAGTCCATCACAGGGTATTTCCCACATCACTTAGGAGACGGGCGGGCATCAATTCCACTCGGTCGGACATAAATTTTCCTCGATTTTCTTTAATTCCACTCGGTCCTCCAAGGGACCCAAAAATGAGTTCCTCAACTTCGCTCAGGCTTTGGCAAGGGGTCAGCAAAGGGGTTATCCAAAATGACGTAAACAAATGTCTCAATGCATAAAATTTGTAGAAAAAATAGGAAACTTGGCAGACTTATTTAAGAGAATCATACTAATATATAAAAATGAGATGGTGTGTGTCTGTCTGTCTGTCTGTTGCTCAATAACTCAAGAATCACTGATCCGATTTAAATGAAATTATGCATGGATGTAGCTGATTTACCAGGTTTACATATAGGATACTTTTGATTTCGAAATTTTGCACTATTAAAAAATGGCGACCATTTTAGTGACGTCATTAGACCCTTTGGTTTCAAAATTTCATACTTCCATATCAAATAAAAAGCGAACGGTAGGAAATAGCAAACTTTTGATGGGACATGCGAGCTTTGAAATTTAATTTCCTATCCGAAAGGTCCTTATCACTTTTCGTGTATCTCCATCAGTTAGCGAGTAAAACCGACATTTGTGACGTCACTACACCCTTTGGTTTCAAAATTACATACTTCCTTTTCAAATAAAAAGAGAACGCTAAGAAATAGCAAACTTTTGATGGTATACATGAGCTTTAACATTTAATTTTCTATCCGAAAGGTCCTGATCACTTTTCGTATATCTCCAACGGTTAGCGAGTAAAACCAGAATCTGTGCAATAAAACACGGTCAACATCGTGCGGTGCAGTGTATATCGTTGTCGTTGGAAAAAGCAGATAAGGGAAACACTACAGTAATTTTGAACAAAACAGAATACATTGAAAAAACAGTCGAATTCCTAAACAACAACGAAATCAAGGAATTAACAAAGGACCCCACCAACAAATTCCAACAACAAATAAAAAGTGAGCTAAAAGAAACAGAATACATACTGACCAAAGCCGAAAAATCAAAACTAATAAACATGAACCCGAAAAATACCATAATTGAGGGGACAACCAAAAATACACAAAAAGGAATGCCCAATGAGACCAATAGTCAATTGTAGGAATGCCCCTAATTACAAAATCAGCAAAGAGTTACTAAAAATCCTAAAATGCCGTCTTTCCAACGACAAGAACAACTCTGTAAAGAACACAACAGAACTAGTAACAGCAGTGAACACCCTACAAATGAAACCTAGCTTCAGGCTAGTATCCTTCGACGTAACTAACATGTACACCAATATTCCGATTATTGAAGCAATCAACACTATCGAAAATAACTTAAAATCCAACAATTCGGTAAAAGAAATTGAAGAGATTGTGAGATTACTGAGGGTCGTTCTCACCCAAAACGTGTTTCAATTCGACAATAAAATATACACACAGAGAGAAGGCCTAGCAATGGGATCGCCACTAAGTGGGTTAATCGCTGACATCTTCATCAATGCACTAGAAAATGCGTTCTTAGAAAAGACTTCAACAAAGGGAATAGTAATATGGAAAAGATACGTAGATGATGTAATTTGCATCTACGATACTGAACTAACAAGCGAAGAAACAATTCTCCAATCCATTAATAGCCTTCACCACTCTATCAAATTCACTAAGGAATCCGAAATAGACCGGAAAATAAATTATCTCGATATAACTATTGAACGTAAAGACAACGACCTTTCATATTCCATATTCCGGAAAGCAACACAAACCTCGCATGCAATCGACAATCAGTCTAATCACCCCAGTACGCACAAACTAGCGGGTTTCAATTCAATGGTGCACAGAGATTTAAACATACCCATGTCAAAAGACAACTATAATAAGGAAATAAGAACTATTATGCAAATAGCAAAGGAAAACAACTTCTCGCCAAGCAAAATAAATCAAATTATAGCCAAACATAAAAATAAAGATATAACGATTCCCAAGCCAGACAGTAATGAGAAAAAATTTGCGCGTTTCAACTATGTGAATGCGAATACATATAAAATCACTAACCTATTCAAAAAACAAGGCATAAAGATAGCTTTCACGACGAAAAACACAACCGCTAGGCACCTCCTAAATAGTAATCTAAATAAACGTGACCCGTATTCAAGGTCAGGGGTATATTCTATAACGTGCCAAGACACCGATTGTCAAGCTAATTACATCGGGCAGAGTGGAAGGCGAGTAGACACACGTTATAATGAACATAGGAATGCGATAAGATACGGAACACATTCAGCCGTGTGCGAACATATGTGTGACGCAGGGCACAGCTTTACCAACATAGAGTCGGACCTTAAAATAATCCATCACGAATCGAAAGGCAGAGCTCTTGACATAAAGGAAGCAATCGAGATACACCTAGCCAAACGAAACAATCCCAACAATCTAAATGAACACACGTTCATGGAGAGCTCACCCCTCTTCACGCTACTAAAAACACACCCTGTCGGAAACAAAACACAATTTAGCGACACAGCCAAGCTAGATAAAAAAGGGGGGAAATTAGGGGTTTTTTAATAGGTAAATGTTATCTGGATCAGGTGTACGATGTACTTTTCTTCTGCAATAAACCAAGGCCCATATTCGCGGCAGTATTAAAGGTGCCGGGACTTCCTCATAAGACCGTCAACGCTTAGTTCGAATGGGTTATGCTCCACGCGTGGCGAGGGCTAATCCACGGTCTTTAATAATTGTAGACCCACCTCATTCAATAACATACATCTTATCTAGGTTGGCAACACCTCACATAAACACATCGCTATCACTACCCACAGCACGTAGGGACAGGGGGAGGAGGCAGGGAAAAACCAGTCGTTAAGATAACCACCGCAGTCGACCGCACAGCGAGTTTCAGTGAGCACGAAAACTGCGAGTAGCTGTAATACGGAAGACAATCAGATAAGTAGTTAGCCAAAAATTTTATAGTTTAACCATAGTTTACAACCATATAATCTCTCTAAAGTACATTCTCCGGATAGCTATCACCATTTAGCATTTCACCTAACATATATACTGCATTTAGCATACACTGACAGTTTCAGTACCAATACTGCAACTAAATAATTGTACATATTGTAAATATTTTCACCTGTATTTCAAACATAGATTTTGTAGCCTAAGTGTATTGGATCTGATGATGATCGCTTGACGATCGAAACTGGTCATCCTAGTGTTTTATTAATCTCATGTAATTTATTTCAGGATTAGGGCATAACCCATCTCTTTTGGGTACATTCGTGTTGACCAACTGAAAAGCACTAAACTCTTGTTTACTAAGGCAACACTGAAAATATGGCTTCAAACACCACAATTATATTATGGCGTACAACGACAAGACAAATCCCCTCGGTGCCAGCAACAAAACTCGGGGGCCCTAAAGGATCCTCGAAAACTACATAAGGCTCTAAATCCAACAGTTTCTGAAATATTCCCAGAAAACTAATTTAATTTTGATACGTGCAAGGGCACGTCCCTACCATTTCAAACATGTATATACGCTTGGATAGTAACATCTCGACATTTGAAACGACCGCCTAGTGACTTGCTTCCCATTTTGAACACGAGATGGTAGCACCTGCCGGACTTTGGAAAGATTCAAGTGGTTCCTGTGTCTCCCCACTAGGTTGTGTGGGCTGCGCCTTATTAAACCCCTTATACGCATTACATAATTGAAAGACAATTACATTCTTCGTCTTAAAACAAATGCCAGTGTATTCATGATACCGCCAAATTATGAACTTATTTATGACATTGTTGTTTTGAGGTGTCACTCCGTGATTGGACAATATTATTTACATGTATACAGTTCGAAAATGACACGCAAAAACTCCGCCATTTTGGTGGAATTTATTAGCTGTCGCCAAGAGAAACAAGAAGGACTGGTCGTGAAAGGTGTCACCGCTGATGGGGGGGCGGTTGCCTCCCCCATCCCCTTCGAAATAAAAATATATTCAAGAGAAGATATGAATGCCAATTCTACTTGGAAATTGCCTGTGATCTTCAGGTTGTGAATTTCATCGTTTAGACGTTTGAAATGTGATTGCATCTCGATGCGTAACTTCGCTTGTGATCTAAACAAAGCATGTGCTGGGCAGGTTTCTTCAGGGCAATATAGTGCCATATTTCATTTATTTAAAAAGTGTTAATTATTTTATTATTAGTGTGTCTCCGCTGAGAAGGAAATAAGGTACGTTTTCAGTTAAATTTTCTTTTATGTTATTGTTATGGAGCTCCGATATCTTCTTGTAATAATATTTTAATTCTGTTCCTCATTTGTTTTATAGGCCTAATTTTATTGCTGTTTTAATTACGTTTCCTGATTTATTTGAACCTTGTTATCTTTTCGTCGTACCTCCTGGAGACACATTCCTAGTTTATTTCACGTTTAAATTATTATTTATTTTCCTTTGGCAAGCTTGGGATTGTCATTTTTTTTTAAATCTATGTAAGATCCGTCCAGTTTTAAAACGACTTGCATTAATAGTTTTTAGATGTAAACAATTTTTTTTGCCGTTCATTTCCTTCTACTAATGTTTAAAATTTTAATCTTATTAATTGTTTGCCGTAATTTCGATCTGGCATGTTTTTGTGTGGCCATGTCTGTTTACCGTGATGCATTATGGTCTCGTTGTCAGTCCTTTGGCGCGGGTCTCAAAGGCAGACGTGTTGTATGTTAGCTTAATCCTTTTTTTTAATGTAATCTTGTTGATGTTAATTTTGTGATTTTTGGTAAATGTCCTTGTGTTTTACGCCTTCGTTCTTATCATTTATTTATTTTTCTATCCCATTTAATTTTTTTAAAATTTAATTTATTTCCTTTTTTGGCGTGGCCTGAACATCTGCATGCCGGATCGCTATTGCATTCCATTGCAAATTGTCAAGCCCTTTCTCAGTATGTTATGCATGTAATATTTATTTTAACCTTTGGGCTGTTTTACTTTTTAATTTTAATTTAAGCCTTTTTCTTCTCCTTTGGCCTTGCAAACAAGCATGTTTGGCAGTCTCTTTAATCCATTGTAAAATATTGGTGGTTGATGCATGTTCTTTCTCTGGTGGAGGTGTTCCTTAAAATTTTAATATTAAACCTTATATTTTTCCTTTTTTTTAAATTCTTTTGTTGTGGCATTATTTCACCGACGGAAGTTCCGTTGGTTTTTGGGGGGTGTTTGTACGATAGCCTGTGTGTGTTGTCCCCTTCTCCATCATCCTTACACCCCTTTTGGAGCTCTTCTGTTGGGACATGTCTTCTGGAGGTGATTTTGCTGCGGAAGTGACCCGGACCTCTGAATACAGGTAAGTTGGCCCATCCACGCTCCCCGTACTCGTCTCATTCTGGTGAAGCAGAGCGTTGGTTATCGAGTTACCGACGTGCTGCTGGCCAGTGCCGTCCAATGTGGGGTTACATTATGGTAGCAGATCCTGCTCATGTTCACTTCCGTAACTATCCCCTCCCCAGTACCCACAGGCTGTTTTATGGACCCCTCTAATGCCGATGGGTCAGTTGTTGGTGGGATTTTGTCAGGAAGGTGCACTTAATGTTGTGTAAAGCTAATCCTTGTCGTTTATTGTGTTTCATGTTTGCCTCTGGATATCCATATGCTGTATGTAAGTGTCCTGTTATAAGCGAGGTGTTTCCTGCTGTAGTTTTATCCTGTTTGTGTGCAACATATCCACTGAAGATGAAGCCCGGTGAGTGACTGACATGTGTTCTTGGCATGGGAAATGGGATTTCTTAATGATCTGATAGCCTATATGCTGCGTGTGAAGGCATCCTGGAGCCCCGTCGGAAGCTGGTAGCCTGATGTTTTGTGCCTATTTTTGTAATTTAGCTCCCTGTTCTCGAGCCAAGCAGGTGGTGACGTGTGCAGTTCTGGACAGCATGGTGCATGATTTGGTGTAGTAGGGTGGCTGTGTTTGAGTGTCAGCCTAATCTTTGGTGATGGTAATTGCTGGTTGTGGTACTGTTGTGAAAGTGTAAACTGTCCTTGTAATTCCTGAAATTTTGTTTCTTTCTATATTGGTTGTCTGCATTCTGTGTTTTCCAAAATGGCCGACAACAATAGTGTTTTCAATTTAATTGACTTAAGCGATAACCTTGTGAATTTAGAGAGTTCTTCTGGGGTTGAACGTGAATCACCTCTGTTTACTAGGTCTGAGGTTTTGGGATCGATTACCAGTAGTAGTTTGCCTGCCCCTTTGTTGCCTGGCGCTGGCTCGTCCATACCACTTAATCCTGCATACGGTCATTCTTCTCATGTTAGGTCACCTAGTGATTTCCTGGGTCCTGCCGACCCATTGCATCCCAGTTCTTTCTCTAGTAATATAAATGTTTTGTCGCCTGTAGAGGGTGTGCGAGCGGGCTACCCTGGTAACAATGTCTCTATTCCTAATGCTACGTTCTCACCTACCGTTAATTATGGGTCGATTCCTCATCCTATTTCTGGTTTCTTAACTAAATTAAAGCATTTTAACCTTGATGACGTTACCCAAGTGGTACAATTTTTAAAGCAAGTGGTCGAGTTGGGTAACCATGCCTCGATTTTTGGGATGTCGGAAGTTCAGATTTTCCAACTTTTGTATCCAGTTGCATCCGGTATGCTGCGCGATAAGCTTGTTGAAGCTATCCACCTCTGCATGTCCTTAGCCATGTTTATTAGGGAAGTGTTGTGGTATTTTGTCCCTGCGAGCGCCCTAAGTGCTCTCGAGCATAAGTTCCTTTATCGTGTCCAAAGGCTGGACGAGTCCCTTAGCGACTATGTCAGCGACATTAAGGTGTATGCCCAGGTTTTTGCATCCCCTTTAACAGAGCGACAGTTGGTGTCATCAATTGTGAATGGGTTTTCGCCTCAATATAGGTCATACATGACTATGTGTACCAGGCCTTCGTCATTCGTCGAGCTGAAACAGGTCGTTATAGAGGCTATGGCTGTGAAGCATGCAGATTCCCTTCGTGTAGCTAATGTTCCTCCTCCTTCCTTGATGTCTTGTCCCCCTCCTTCCTTGATGTCTCGTCCCCCACCTAAGGTTATGTTTCATCCTCGACCTAATATTAAGTGCCACTCGTGCGGTGGAGTGGGACATGTCAAGAAGGTGTGTCCGAGTAACCAGGCTGTGTATCGCCAATGACGGAACGTTGAGGAGACCAATTCGGGTGTTACTTCCAAGGATATTTCTGTGTGTAAGAATTTGGGAAAACCCTGTGAAGTTTCTGGTCGCCCTACCAATGATAGTCTTGTTAACTCTATGAAAGCTAATTCATCATGTGCTAATTCTGCTTATGTCGCTGGCCTTCCTAACCTGTCGGTGAGCAATGGCGTGGCAAGTCAGCCTAATTCTAAACGTTGTGTGAATCCTATGGTGCGGGTGTCCTCGTCACCTACTTGTAATCGTGTTAGAGTGAGTAATGATTTTGGAATTTCTCCTGTGGCTAAAGGAATATCCCCGTTTATTGAAATTTGTGTTAATGACGAGCCCGTTTCTGCATTGCTTGATTCTGGTAGTGTCGCATCCTTTATAAGCGAGGACTGGTTTTTATCTATGAAGAGTGTTTGCAAATTTCCTGAGTTAGAGCCTAACAATGAATCTTTTATTTCGGCAAATTGTTCAAACTTAAATATTTTGGGTAGTATGACAGTCAAAATTCATATTCTAAATTTTTCTTGGAAATTTAAATTTTTGGTTGCCAGAAATCTTTCTTGTGCTGTGGTCATTGGAGCTAATTTCATGTCACACGTTGGTATGCTTCTTGATTTTGGTGCTCGCAACTTATGGTTTAAGTTTAATCCACAGAGTAAATTATCTTTTAACCCGGTTTTATCTTCTCCTGCTGTCAATTCTGTTACTGAACCTATGACTATTGAGGATCTCGATCTGGAAAATTTAACGAGTCTTCAAAGGGAGGCCATTAAGAGGTTATGTCAGGAGTATGGCGATGTATTTACTGACAAGCTGGGTGTAACCCATTTGATGGAGTACAAGATTGAGCTAACCGATTCTGTGCCGGTGCGTTCCAGCCCGTATCGCCTTGCCCCGCCCAAGATGGCTGAACTTCGTAAGATTATCGATAAGATGTTAGAAGAAGGTGTAATCCAACCCTCTATCTCTGCCTACTCATCCCCTGTATTTCTTGTGCCAAAACCTAACGGTGGTTTTCGGCCGGTGGTCGACTATAGGGGCTCTTAATCAAAAAGTTGTTTTGCAGTCCATTCCTTTGCCGGACCTTCACACATGTTTTAGTTGGTTTCGCAACGCGAAGGTGTTCACGATCCTCGATTTAAATTCTTCCTACTTCCAAATTCCCCTCTCTCCTGAATCCAGGCATGTTACTGCTTTTTCCACTGACTGAAACCTGTTTGAGTATGCCCGTGTCCCGTTTGGCCTATCCACCGGAGCCGCTGTGTTGAGCAGACTTCTGGACAAAGTATTTTCAGAAATTAAATTCAAGTTTGTGTACCACTACCTTGACGATGTGGTGATCTATTCCGAGTCCTTCGAGGAACACGTTGATCATCTGAAAATTGTACTTGATCGGTTGCGTGACGCTGGACTTACCGTCAAATTGTCCAAGGTTTCCTTTGCCAAGCCCAAAATTTCCTTCTTGGGACATATTGTTTCTGAATCTGGTATCTCAGTGGACCAGTCTCGCACGCAGGCCATCAGAGATTTTAAACCACCCAAGAACGCCAAGGGTGTTGCTCGTTACATTGGTATGGTCAACTTATTTCGTAAGTTTATCAGTAACTTTGCCGACCGTGCTGCTCCTCTAAATCAATTACGCAAAAAGGCTGTGAAGTTTGAGTGGGGTCCCTCTCAGCAAGCAGCCTTCGAAGATCTTAAGCTTGCGCTCTCTAACGCCCCTGTGTTAGCCATTCCGGATTTTGGGAAGCAGTTCATTGTGCAGACTGATGCGTCTGGTCGTGGTGTTGGTTGTGTCCTACTGCAGGAATCTGATATGGGTAGGCAACCCATTGCATACGCTTCTCGTACCTTAACGGACGCAGAGAGGAAGTATTCCATTTACGAACTTGAGGGTTTAGCTGTGTTGTTCGCTCTAGAAAAATTCCGTATGTATCTTGAGCACACCAAGTTTCTCCTTGAGACCGATAACCAAGCCTTGAGCTGGGTCTTAGGGAAACCCCGCAAAACTGGTAGAATTGCTAGGTGGGCAACTAGGATTCTGTCGTTCCAGTTCACTGTCCAGCATATTCGTGGGTCCGAAAATGCGGTAGCTGATTCTTTAAGCCGCATGTACGAGGAAACAGCTGAAGAGGATGTTCAGGAATGCGAACCCGTAAACCTTGTATCTGCTGTAAATTGTGTCAATGCCGTTCTTAGCAATTCCCCTGTGCTTTTTGAGGATGTGAGACGATTCCAGAAGGAAGACCCCTCCTTATCTAGCCTTATTGACCGAATCAATTCTGGTGAAGTGATCAAGCCCTACTCTCTGAAGGACGGTGTATTGTGTTGTTCGTCTCGTCATGACCGCCTACCTAAAATTGTGCTCCCGTCGGTCCTCATTCCGGAAATCTTTCGTTACTATCATGAATCTCCTATTGGTGGCCACCTAGGAGTATTCAAGACCCGAGCTAAAATCAGACAGTTTTTCATTTGGCAAGGTCCATACCTTGGCGACATCAGGAGGCTCATTAGGAATTGTGCTGCATGCAGTATTAGCAAACCTCCGGTTTCTACTAAGGCTGGCCTGTTGTCATCTGAACCAGCATCTAGACCCATGGAGAGGCTTTTTATCGACCATGTTGGACCGTTCCCTCGCTCTGGTCGGGGAAACCAATTTGCGCTTGTTTGCACTGACGGTTTCTCCCGGTTTAGTTGGATTTTCCCCACCAGACAGGCTACGACCAGTTCCGTCATAAAGTGTCTTAATTCCATCTTCTCGTCTTTTGGGCCGTGTCAGCATCTGGTGTCAGATAATGCCAAGTGCTTTGTATCTCATCAGTTCCGTCAATTCTTATTTGATTATGCTATTTCGCATGTAACCACCACTCCCTATTTTCCTAACCCGTCTCTCGCTGAGCGAGTCAATCGTAATCTCCGTTCTGCTCTGATTGCTTTCCACCACGACGACCATTCCAAGTGGGATTCTAATTTGCATTGGCTCAACTTTGCTTTCAACACCGCCGTGCATGAGAGCACGAAAGCTACCCCTTTTTCGTTAATGTTTTCCTTTATGGCTAATTCTCCGTTGTCCAACCTGTGGAACCTGCACGATCTCCTTCCTGACAGTTTCACGCCCGAGGATATGAGGGCGAAATTCGACAAGGCTAGAGAGAATATTAAGGTATCCCATGACCAACTTGCCAGGCGACACAATGCCTGTCGCAAGCCAGCTGATTTGGAAATTGGTGATGTTGTGTACGTCCGCAATTTCGAGCCCAAGGGCGTCAGTAATCTTGTCTCAAGCAAGTTAACCCCTCGTTTTAAAGGCCCATGTTATGTAGAGGCATTCTTGACCCCTGTTACTCTTCTTGTTCGAAACCCTAAGGCCAACAAAATTTCTTGAGTGCATCTATCACACATTAAGCGAGGTGGAGAGGTGTCTAATGAGGAAATGCTACCGTAAATTTTGTAAAACTGAGTTTGTATAATGTAGAGTGTCCCTGACCTTCATTGAAGCCTTCAAGCTTCTGTTCCTTGTGGAATTTTGAATTTAATTGGATTTAAAAACTCTGACGGGATACAAACTGTATTGTTGGGAAGTTCCCATTGTAATGGTAAATTGTAAAAGTGTACCAAAATTTTGATGTTTCATTGAAGATGCTAACATGTAAATTGGACTCGGTGGGAGACCTAACTCATGGTAACCTTGTATTCCTGTTCCCTTTGGGAATTTTAGTGGTCATTCCTCTACCGTAGTTCCTTCTAAATGTATAGTCGTCTAACTCATGTAATCTTGTAATGTACTTCGAATCTGTAAAAAGGTAAACTTGTTAATGAAATTTTGTAAGCACGGATCTAGGGCATGGTCAGAAATATTTTCTTCATTTAAATTCAACTTTGTTTCTCTTTGTAAAATGTAGTAAGAAATTGTAATTTCTGTAAACCTTTTTTGAAATTAGATTAACTTCTATTTTTGTAAATGGCTGCCCACGCGTCGAATCTTATCTTGCACATTGCTTCCACCTACTTCGTCTAAAACGACCTACATTGGACTTGTTGAAAATGTATCTAACGTGTCTCGGACTCTGAAAGCACTGCTGGTGCTGGTGTACTGCGTTTCTGAAGATTTTTGGACACAGTGATGCTGTTGACTAAGTGGTTTGCGAGGTGATCAATTATCCCATCACTGATAATCTGACCCTGCATTCTTCCTAACCAAAACGATGCGGTTTCATCCATCAATTGGAGTTAACAGGTGAACATTATCTTCGGGAAACATCTCTGGTGAATCGACAAGTTAAGGAGTACTGTCTATGCCTTGGCATATTCGTGAACGGTGTTCACGCTTAAGGGAGGGAGACTGATACGTGCAAGGGCACGTCCCTACCATTTCAAACATGTATATACGCTTGGATAGTAACATCTCGACATTTGAAACGACCGCCTAGTGACTTGCTTCCCATTTTGAACACGAGATGGTAGCACCTGCCGGACTTTGGAAAGATTCAAGTGGTTCCTGTGTCTCCCCACTAGGTTGTGTGGGCTGCGCCTTATTAAACCCCTTATACGCATAACATAATTGAAAGACAATTACATTCTTCGTCTTAAAACAAATGCCGGTGTATTCATGATACCGCCAAATTATGAACTTATTTATGACATTGTTGTTTTGAGGTGTCACTCCGTGATTGGACAATATTATTTACATGTATACAGTTCGAAAATGACACGCAAAAATTCTCCGCCATTTTGGTGGAATTCATTAGCTGTCGCCAAGAGAAACAAGAAGGACTGGTCGTGAAAGGTGTCACCGCTGATGGGGGGGGGGGGGTGGTTGCCTCCCCCATCCTCTTCGAAATATAAATATATTCAAGAGAAGATATGAATGCCAATTCTACTTGGAAATTGCCTGTGATCTTCAGGTTGTGAATTTCATCGTTTAGACGTGTGAAATGTGATTGCATCTCGATGCGTAACTTCGCTTGTGATCTAAACAAAGCATGTGCTGGGCAGGTTTCTTCAGGGCAATATAGTGCCATATTTCATTTATTTAAAAAGTGTTAATTATTTTATTACTAGTGTGTCTCCGCTGAGAAGGAAATAAGGTACGTTTTCAGTTAAATTTTCTTTTATATTATTGTTATGGAGCTCCGATATCTTCTTGTAATAATATTTTAATTCTGTTCCTCATTTGTTTTATAGGCCTAATTTTATTGCTGTTTTAATTACGTTTCCTGATTTATTTGAACCTTGTTATCTTTTCGTCGTACCTCCTGGAGACACATTTCTAGTTTATTTCACGTTTAAATTATTATTTATTTTCCTTTGGCAAGCTTGGGATTGTCATTTTTTTTAAATCTATGTAAGATCCGTCCAGTTTTAAAACGACTTGCATTAATAGTTTTTAGATGTAATTTTTTTTTTTTTGCCGTTCATTTCCTTCTACTAATGTTTAAAATTTTAATCTTATTAATTGTTTGCCGTAATTTCGATCTGGCATGTTTTTGTGTGGCCATGTCTGTTTACCGTGATGCATTATGGTCTCGTTGTCAGTCCTTTGGCGCGGGTCTCAAAGACAGACGTGTTGTATGTTAGCTTAATCCTTTTTTTTAATGTAATCTTGTTGATGTTAATTTTGTGATTTTTGGTAAATGTCCTTGTGTTTTACGCCTTCGTGCTTATCATTTATTTATTTTTCTATCCCATTTTTTTTTAAATTTAATTTATTTCCTTTTTTGGCGTGGCCTGAACATCTGCATGCCGGATCGCTATTGCATTCCATTGCAAATTGTCAAGCCCTTTCTCAGTATGTTATGCATGTAATATTTATTTTAACCTTTGGGCTGTTTTACTTTTTAATTTTAATTTAAGCCTTTTTCTTCTCCTTTGGCCTTGCAAACAAGCATGTTTGGCGGTCTCTTTAATCCATTGTAAAATATTGGTGGTTGATGCATGTTCTTTCTCTGGTGGAGGTGTTCCTTAAAATTTTAATATTAAACCTTATATTTTTCCTTTTTTTAAATTCTTTTGTTGTGGCATTATTTCACCGACGGAAGTTCCGTTGGTTTTTGGGGGGTGTTTGTACGATAGCCTGTGTGTGTTGTCCCCTTCTCCATCATCCTTACACCCCTTTTGGAGCTCTTCTGTTGGGACATGTCTTCTGGAGGTGATTTTGCTGCGGAAGTGACCCGGACCTCTGAATACAGGTAAGTTGGCCCATCCACGCTCCCCGTACTCGTCTCATTCTGGTGAAGCAGAGCGTTGGTTATCGAGTTACCGACGTGCTGCTGGCCAGTGCCGTCCAATGTGGGGTTACAAATTTAATTTAACAAACTAATGAAGGAATGCAAATCGGTAACCATGAGAACATTATCTCAAGGGGTGGCATACAACTTTCCATCTATTTCTGTAAGAAGCAATGTCACTCCATTTATTACATTTCTGTGAAAGTTTGCAAATGGCTGTAAGGTTATCACGGAACTAACGTAGACCGTATAATTCATCAATGCAATTAAGGGGTGAAGGGGTAACCTAGAATTTTTTCATGCAATTTTCACGTTCGACATATAGTACAGAAGGTCTATTATATCTCCTAACAGAAACATTATTTTCAAACATTCCTGAATTGAACCAGCATTTTTGCGGCTTTTAGTAATTTGGGCAATTTGAGGCTAAAGAACCTGAATTTTCATGCACCACAAGCCTTTATAATTTATGAAAGGGGTCTTCCTGAGTATGGGCACCTAGCACAACGTAGAGGGTCAGTTTTTATGTAACGTGTATTGCGTTTCGTCTACAAGGCTTTCAATTGTATTTCACGTCAGGAAGTACACGTTAGGTGAATTTAGTCTGAGAGCACATTTTAACTTCTTTTTTTTTGTCGACATACGGGTTCATCGTAAGGATGATTTTATTTGATACTGTGTGGTAGATATACCCATATTTGGATATCTGGGTGATATGTTGCAGACAATAGAATTGCCTGTCTGTCTTTCTGTGTATCTTTATGTACGCCTATACCTCGTGTTCGGATGCTTGGTGCATCGTAAAATTAGGTATGGTAACCATGAGAGTCGATACACCAATCATTTATAAAACTCTTCACCGTACTTTTCATACAGTAGAAGGGTGGATATAGAGAAAAACATCTCAATATATGCTAAAATAGGCGAAATATAAAAATTATCCTAGAAGGACGACCAAAGCATATGTTGCGCTTCTCAATGTGAGACACAAAATTCGGGAATCTATAAAGGGTCTCCGAAAACTACATTTTAAGGGCCTTAAATTAACAGTGTGTATGATATTCCCAATAAACTAACTTCGTTCTGATAAACTTGAAGGAATGACAAACCGCTAACCATTGCAACAGTAGCTCAATTGATAATGTCTGGTGTTAACAACGAACACCGTTCGAAGAACGGGTACTTCTGCTAGTATTATGATAAATTTTAAATTGTATTTTCTATCATAGAAGTTATAATGTACCAAACACTTTATACCTGATTTAAGGAATGAGCGGACTTGACATCAGAGCGGTTGACCAATGGCACAACAATGTCTTGCGAAAACCACCACGCCATCGGTCAAGCGCTCTGAAGTCAATTTTTTTCTACAATTTTATGCATTGTTTTTAACATGTGCATAATTAAATGTGTGTATGTTTTTTAACCTAGTCAGATATTATAAAATTAAATTTAGATAATAATAGGTCTATAATTTGTACCTAAAAAAATACAGTCGATATCAGCTGCGGATGCTCAAAATACTGTTTTCCAGCCTAGAACGGAAAAATCAGCTGCATTCAAGAATTTGCTCATGCACTACAGAAGGTGTTTGACCCGGCCCTTGGTATGCGAGCAGGAGGGTTATGACCAGCTTCGGATAATTATGCATTTTGCATATTGCATATGCAATTGCATATTTGGGACAGTTTTAACTTAACAGTGCATATTTTGGGTTTTCCTCCTGTTAGTGCATATTTCAAAAACATTCTTAACCTTGAGTGTAGACATCAGCTTCTGCAGGACACTTTTGGAATATTTGACATGTATTTCAAGTAACAGGAATGTTGAACAGTGATGGGTTTGCATCGTGTTTAACTTTAGCAACACTAGCCCTACATCTGGCCATAGCTTTGTTTACCTGCAATGCAATTTGGTGGGGACTGATTCTTGGTATTTCCCGTAAAAGAGGTTATCTTTTCCTCATTCCGTAAATAGTTTTCTCGAAAATAATTTCAGAATGTAGTGCTGAAAAATTCCGGTCTCAAACTTAAAAGTACGGTATTTGTGGTGTTATCCAAGACAAAGAAAAAATTGACAGTGCATCGATACTAGAGGTCTCTGATTTCGTTAAGTTTATGCTCCAATTGTGGCATGTGATGTGTAGAGTGTTTTCTGAGTACAAAGTCATTTTAAGTGAAAATAGGTGCAAGTTTGTGTTTGAAACCCTATAACATCATGCAGTGATAAAGTGTAATCAAGACTTGTAAATTGTATTGACAAATTGGAACAATCTATTGTAGTACTGTAAGTAATTTTCTTTATTTTGGCGATATTTAATATGTAACATTAATTTCTTGTAATATAAACCACTAATTGACATCAGATATATGTTTATTTTTAATGCATATTTTAGTGCTTATTTAGACACTTTTAGTGCATATTTGCATGCATATTTTGGCATTTTTAAGTGCATAATTATCCGAAGCCTGTTATGACATTTGTTTACGTCGTTGGGGATAACCTCTATGTCGACCCCTTGCCAAAGCCTGAGCGGAGTTGAGGAACTCATTTTTGGGTCTCTTGGAGGACCGAGTGGAATTAAGGAAAGTCGAGGGGAATTTATGTTCGACCTAGGAGACACTTTGACTCATCGTTTGGGTCAGGGGAGGACAGGTGGTGCTGGTGTAACGTCAGCTCACACCACTGTACATGCGCTCAGTGAAGATGAGTGTAGCGTGTGACATCAGCAAGCATTATAACACAACGAACTGAACGCCTTGGATGTCGTAATGTTAATGCTCCTTATTGTAATTACACAATTGATCTCAGATTATAACCAATGACATTTCAGCTCTCTCCTCCACAAAATAATGTGAACAGTCATGATATAACGTAAATAGAACGGAACATAGGGCTATTTTCCTCTACATTAGAA
Organism: Meconema thalassinum; assembly: GCA_946902985.2. Classification (NCBI taxonomy): domain Eukaryota; kingdom Metazoa; phylum Arthropoda; class Insecta; order Orthoptera; family Tettigoniidae; genus Meconema; species Meconema thalassinum. The sequence continues at coordinate 2,006,927,757 of OX336388.2, forward strand.
AAGAGCCATACAGAACAGTACAATCACGGGGATATTTTCCGACACTTTCTGTTTCGCTTTCTTCGAACTAGTGTTGTAACGTGTTTTTCGAGGGGATTTTATGCCACTGACATAAGTCAGTAGGAAGCCATTCTATGTTTATTTACGCGGCAAATTGTTCAGCCAAGAGAAGTTTTCATGTTAATTTATTATTATTATTAACTTATTATTATTATTAAGGTATTTTTTGGAGCATTTTTATAAAATTATAAGCATACAGATAGGTTTTCTATGTCATAGAAAACACTATCAAGCAAATTATTACGAGCAACATTATCATAGAAAATTATATGATTACGGAATTTTACGGAGTTTTGTCAGTTAGGGTATTATGAGAGAAACGAGTCACGGGGAATTCGGCTACAGGCTTATTCTTGTCAAGAAGCATGACTCAAGCCTGGGTTGCTGCTTCAAGAAAAGGCAAAATAGTCTGGAACGTTAATCGACATCATCCTCGCGCCGAGTGTAATGACCCTGAGGAGGGGGGTAGCGCGTGGTGGCTCAGCCAATCAGAGGAGAGCGGGCGAGAAGAAGCCGGGTCCAGAGAGGGGAGGCGACGAGTGCATATATGGTTTGCGCGCCGTGGAGGCTAGGCGACTATCGTTGTAAAACTTAACCAGTGTGGTTGTACATGTGATTGGCTCCGATGTTCGGACCATAAATTTATCATATCTACAAGTATCTCATCAACTAACGAAGAAGATGACGACGTCCAGGAGGCTGTGGGAAGCTCTCTTCAACATCCAGTACGAGGGAAATGCTTCGGCAATTTCCAGTGGTAAGCGCGAATGACTCAGAACTACGTAATCTCTCGTCTTTTTTTTTCATTTTCAGTATTTCAGTATCTTCATAGCTTGGGAATAAGAGTAAAATCAGTAATCGATCCGACTCCGTTTTCACGTAATTTTCTAGCGGTAATATTCAAATCGCAACGCTCCAATTTAAATATATTATTATTACTATTAATTTTGCCATACTTGTTTTATATAATAAATTCATTTCTTTTTAACCATGCAATCTTTGCTTTCAGTAGGTAGCATTAGATATAGACCAATTCCTTCTCCTGATACAATTGTTTGTTGGGTTAATGATCAAATCATGCCACGATCTGAGTGAACAGATTCTTGAAGGTGTTCTACCAGAGCTAGGTGTTGTTAAATATAAATTTAGATTTCAACATAGCGTTGAGGTCTTGGCGCCCATTAAAACAACATATCTTAGGCAGAGTAAATATTTCAAAGTGCAAGGCAGGGCCATTAGAAGCATTACATTTGTCACGCAAAAGTGAGGGCTAAAGAAACCGTTACACTTGTACACTCAACGTGGAGCAAAGAAAACCGTTACACTGTATCAATGTTAGGACATATTGTCTGGAAAAGTTGTAATCGAAGGCTGCATGTTAGGTTGTGACCTGACAAGGTACTTCGAGAATGGTATTACACGGCTCTCGTCTGACGTCACACGAACTGATAAGCTTGCCCTTCGTTTCGATACGTCAAAGCGCTTGAAGCTGTCTTCCCCTGGTTTGGGTCATGAAAAGAAGCGTTGTTACATACTTTGAAGAGGAAACCGTGTAGTGCAAATCTGGTTACCAGTTGCCCCAATGTGTAGTAAGTTCCCTTCCAATCCTCCCTGGTCATGGCCTCCGTAGTGTAAATGTCATCCCATATTACTGCCTTTTTCCATTGGTGTTTGAGAAGGGTGGTTTCGTACGCTGGTGTGGATTGTAACTGGAGTTGGAGGCAAAGAACTTCCAGAAGCATGTGTTCTCTGGTTAGGACAGCCTTGAAGGCGTAAACCGCGATAGACAAAACGCACGCTTTAGGAAAATCGCTTTTACTTTTCCCATGACCTTCAGATTGCTCTCCGTCAATAATAATTGTGGAAATGATGTCATAATAGATGTTTTCTCCTCCATTGTCTATAACCCAACCACCGTCTCCTTTTTATAACACGACTTATATAGACTAGTGATATTTCAGTTGTGTCGGCCATTGTAGGCGTGATTTATGGGACAAATAAAATATTGCCAACCCCACGCATACGGTAAGCGCGGCCGTGTAGTGTTTGTTTTATGCTGCACTAGCTCCGCTCGTTTCGTTCGCTTCGTTGTGTTTCTATGCTAAGAAGGCTTTATATACAAAACCAATCCTAACCTAGGACTAACACCCCAGATCCCCTTGCTTGTAGTCTTCTTCTTTCCCTATGCATGATTCCCACTCCTATGTGGGGTCGTTGTTTCTGACAGCTCTCCTCCATTTACCCGGTCATGCATATCTTCTTCCGACAACTGTTTCTCCCTGAGGTCCTCGTACACACAATCCATCCATCGCCTCGCGTTCTCACTCCCTGGATTTGCATGTATAGCATCCTCACGTCGCAGGAATTTTCGGCCAGACAGAAGTCGATAGTATCGCGCTCCGCTACGAATGACCTGTTTCGTGTATTTTCTGTACCGTGCATTGGCCACTGTGAAATGACATCAATGTATGCGCCTGCGTGCGTCTCGGTAACAGTTGAAGACACCTAATGCGACTCTTTCAGTAGCAGTAGAGCAATGCCAATCAATGACAATTGCCGTCGCTGAATGAACAATAATTAACGAGTCAAGTCACATATTTACGTAATTTAGCACATATTTCCAGTGCAATAGTGATAATGGACAGTAATTTCAATTGGTAATGACTCCCGGAATATCAAATAAAGTTTGAAAACCTTGAAAATTGCATATATTATCTAAGTGCAAGTGTAAGATCCACGAATACCACTCACGAAGAATTACCATGTGAAAATGAAAATCCACAGCCTGCTTCCAGTCGACCGACCGGGTTAGGGAATGGAATGAATGAAGCCCACAGCTAGTGGCGAGGATATGAACTATGCCGGCTGCCCATGCCTGTCGTTCTCCCCTGGGGCAATGATTAAATGAATTACAGATGAAATAACAGTGGAGAGTGTTGCTGGAATGAAATTGGTGACAGGGAAAACAGGAGTACCCGGAGAAAAAATTGTGTGCCCCCGCTTTATCAAGCACAAATCTCACATGGAGTGACCAGGATTTGAACCACGGACCCAGCGGTATAAGGCCGGCGTGCTGCCGCCTAAACCACGGAGGCTCGGAAGATTACCATGTCATTTATATAATTTATCCACTCTTATTTTGAGCACTTTTGTCTCGTATTACTTCCACATGCCTGTCAGGTTTTTGTTTTTGATTCTTTTTATGGGACCTCTGTCTAAATGTTGTTCTTATTTCCTTTAGTGGTAAAATACTTGATGTGACTAAGGAGTAACTTACCATTATTCAATGACCCGTCTTTTCAATATATGTGGATCAGGATTTTCTGGTATTGATTTATAAATCTAATGGTCTTCATGTTAGCTCATTCGTAACGCCTCCACTAGTATTCATAATATGGTTTGGAGTTTATGACGTGTTAAAACTGACTGAAATATAATAGACGTTTGGCTAGGAACCGTGTCAGCGTTGTCCATAGAATAATGTGATGTAATAATGTGTGCTAATGAGGTTATAAAATCAAAGAAAGTTCCTCTGTCACTAGATGCCTCCTAATATGCATTAGTTTCAGTCAACTACGAGAAAAATCCCACTAAGGATGGCTGCAGTCGATGATTCAAATCTCAGACCACCACACATGCAACTCCCAACAGGTCATGGATTGTGACAACACACTCAGCAACGTAGCTGGGTGGAAATGATAATAACGAACATAGTGATGCCTTGGAGTTCCAGGCAGAATCCAATTTAGAAGTTCATAATATACATACATTATGTTCTTAATGCTATTGATGAGATATTTCCTGACGCTAAACCTGATTATCCGTTGATCCCTCTCTCACGGGTTAGCGCTCCACCGGTTGGAAATCACTGCAGTAGATGGGCTCAGGGCGCAGAAGCCAAATTATCGCTCATTACAACGCCAGTCACGTCTGTGTTTATAACCGACCAGCATCTTGAGCTCCATGTGTGTGGTGCTGGACCGTATTGTTCTGTTTACAGGCCAACTGAGGAGCGGGTTCGACTAGATCGCACATCTAGCGCCGTGACGTAGTCTTTTCAGCAACCATCATAACAGTCCTATAATGCGTGATTGTATCCCAGAAAGATAAGAGAACCTTCATGGCATTTGTAGACTTAGAAAAGGCTTTTGATAACGTTGGTTGGGCTAAATTGTTTGAGATTTTGAAAACGATTGGCATAAAGTAAAGGGATAGGAGGTAGATCTGCAATCAATACAGAAATCAGACAGCAGTCATTCGAGCTGAAGGACATGAGAGAGAAGCTGGTATTCAGAAAGGTGTAAGGTAAGGCTGCAACTTATCACCTATACTTTTCAATCTTTGCATTGAACAAGCAAGGAAGGAAATTGGAGAAAATATTTAAAGTGGGAGTGAAGATTTAAGGAGAAATAATTTCAACTCTGAGATTTTCGGATGACATCGTTATTTTGGCCGACACACCAGAGGATTTGAATGAGTTTTTGAATGGCATGGACTCCGTCTTGAGGAAATATTCATGATGAAAATTAATAAATGTAAAAAAAAAAATATCTACATGACCTTGGTGAGACCTGTGATCCTATATGGCTGTGAGACCTTGGCCATGCCTCAAACGCTTGTTTACAGTATTGATAATAATCATTCAGTGGAACTGTCGCTGCACACGGTAGAAAGGGGTCAATAATTTATAATACGAATTTTATTGCCTATAATCGGCCAGAAAAGTACTGAAGCTTTATAATAAAGTCGTATGATAGTCTTAGCCGGATGCAGCCCTCGTAAAGTAGACTTTCTTTCTTTAATGCCAGAAAGATCGAATCTACTTGCGACAATGTAATAATTAACTATAAAATTTAAAAGTATAAACAAAACAAAATGAACAAACACGAACACAATTAGAAGGACACTATTTTCTCTCAACAACCACAACCATACAGACACGCTAGCTATTAAACAAATCTCTTTTGTGCACGGCCGATGGTGCGAATTTTGTTTATGTGAAAAGGTTTTAAGATAATACTATTATAAAATATTAGAATCCTGGAAGAAAATTAACTCTAGCTTTTATTCATTCATACAATTCCAAATGTACATGAAACATTAAGATAATTATTAAACATTATTTAAAAATTATTAAAAATTAAAAACTATCTATAGTAATTGTAAAACTGAAGATTCAGAAAATATATATCTTATATATAAAAGTGAAAGTCTGTATGTATGTATGTGGGTGGGTGGGTTGGTTCCGTATACAAATCTACACCGTTCCACCAATCTCAACCAAATTTTGCATACACATAGTTTAGGACCCAGAAGGAACCGCTGGCTACATGAATTTTCGATAGTCTTTCTCATTCTTCTGATTTCGGCCCTTTTGCACTCAAGCACAGGCTAATCAAATCATAAAATATACTCATGAAGGAATGGCAAGATAGATAGTTTCCATGGCAACATAGCTCAAGTCGAGACACGGCCGTCTGGATGTCAGTTGCGCTCTGCACTACCGGTATAGAAATTGAGCATCTTTACTTGAAATCCCGTTAGTTACTCACCTACTCACACAGCACTGTCAACCGAGTTTAGCATAACAAAGACTTGACACTATCTTCTACTATATATTTGTCAAATACCACTCACTCAATCACTCACTCATTCATTCATCACGAAATCTCAGAAACCACCGAACGGATTGGAATGAAATTTGGTATGCTGCTTCTACAAGGGCCACAAATGCCCACTAGGAGAGGATTTTTGTATATTCAGGTTCTAAAGGGGTGTTAAGGGGGTAGACCTGCATTTCATTGAATAGCAATATCTCCCGATTGGTTTCATTGGGGGATGTGATACTCGGCACATAAACTCATCATAAGAAGACACGAGTCTGAGGGTTTTTCGATGTGGCGTATATTATGAGGTGAAAGGGGGTGAAAAGTTGGGATTGAAAGATTCCTAACGGAGCGTGTATCTCTTAAACGACATATGCGAGGAGTTTGAAACTCAGCGGAAAAAAATCAGCATAAAAGTAAGTAAATATGTGTTTGACCGTCTTTTTCATAAATCCAATTTAAGGGGCCCATGGGGAGGGGTGAATTTCTGGGGGCGGGGGACAGGAAAGAAAGTGTCCTAACTGATTGACTGACTGACTCACTCATCAAACTCAGGGGGGAAAAACTGCTTTAAAGTAAGTAAATAGCTGTTCGACAGTTTTTTTCATAAATCAAATTTAAGGGGTTCATGGGGAGGGGTGAAATTCTGAAAGAAGAAAATTGAAAGAAAATATCCTGACTAACTCACTCACACACTCACTCATCATCGCCCAGAAAAAATTATGGAAGTTAGAAACATGACAGTTTGGGGATATGTTCATTGTATGTCAAAACCGTCTACTAAGGGAGGATTTTCGGATATTCAGGTTCTAAAGGGGTCTTAAGAGGGTTAAACCTGCATTTCATTGAATATCAATATCTCCCGATTGGTTTCATTGGGGAATGTAATACACGGCATATAAACTCATCATTAAAAAGTAAGAAGACACGGTTCTGAGAGTTTTTCGATGTGGTGTATATTATGAGGTGAAAGGGGTGAAAGTAGGGATTGAAAGATTCCTAATGGAGCGTGTATCTCTTAAACGACATAGGCGAGGAATTTGAAACTCAGCGGAAAAAAATCAGCATAGAAAATAAGTAAATATATGTTTGACCGTTTTTTCATAAATCCAATTCAAGGGGCCCATGGGGAGGGGTGAAATTCTGGGGGGGGGGGACAGGAAAGAAAGTGTCCTAACTCATTGACTGACTGACTTACTCATCAAACTCAGGGAGAAAAACTGCTTTAAAGTAAGTAAATAGCTATTCGACAGTTTTTTTTGATCAATCAAATGGAAGGGGTTCATCGGGAGGGGTGAAATTCTGAAGAAAAACAAATGAAAAGAAATGTCCCGACTCATTCACTCACTCATCATCGCCCAGCCAAAAATATTGAAGTTGGAAACATGGCATTTTGGGGATATGTTCGTTGTATGTCATAACCGTGCACTTAGGGAGGATTTTTGGATATTCAGGCTCTAAAGGGGTCTTAAGGGGGGTACACCTGCATTTCATTGAATAACAATATCTCACGAGTGGTTTTATTTGTGGATGTGATACTCAGCATATAAACTAATCATTAAAAATAAGCAGACATGTGTCTAAGGGTTTTTCGATGTGGTGTATTATTATGAGGTGAAAGGGGTGAATAGTGGGGGATGAAGGATTCCTAACGGAGCGTGTAGGCCTATCTCTTAAACGACATAGGCGAGAAATTTGACACTCAGCGAAAAAAAATCAGCTAAATAAATAAGTGAATCGGTGTTCGACGTTTTTTTCATAAATTAATTTAAGGGGCCAATGGTGTGGGGTGAAAGTCTGGGAAAAAAAGGAGATAAAGTGTCCTAACTGACTGACTAACTCACTCATCAAACTCGGAGGAAAAATACAGCTTAAAAATAAGGTAATAGGTGTTCAAGAGTTTTTTCATCAATCCAATTTAAGGGGCCCATGGGGAGGGGTGAAATTCTGGTAAAAATAATTGAAAGAAAATGTCCTGTCTGACTCACTCATTCATCACGCCCAGCGAAAACTATTAAAGTTGGAAAAATGAAATTTTGGGAATATGTTCGCTGTATGTCGAAAACGTCAACTAAGGAATGATTTTTGTTTATTCGGGTTTTAAAGAGATGTTAAGGGGGTAAACGTGCATTTCATTGAATAACGATATCTCATGAGTTGTTTCTTTTGGGATGTGATATTCGGTATATAAACTAATCATTAAAAATAATCAGACATATATCTAAGGGTTTATTGATGTGGTGTATATTATGAGGTGAAATGGGTGAAAATTGGAGTTTGAGGGATTCTTAACGGAGCGTGTATCTCTTAAACGACATAGGCGAGAAGTTTGAAATTCAGCGGGAAAAAACAGCTTAAAATACAAGTAAATAGGTGTTCGACCGTTTTTTCATAAATCCAATTTAAGGAGCCCTTGGAGGGGGGGGGGGGGGTGAAATTCTGGGAAAAAAACAGGAAAGGAAGAGTCCTAACTGACTCACTTACTCACTCATCAAACTCAGGACGAAAACAGCTTTAAATAAGTAAATAGGTGTTCGACCGTTTGTTTCATAAATCCAATTTAAGGGGTTCATGGGGAGGGGTGAAATTATCAAAAATAAATGAAAGAAAATGTCCTGACTCACTCTCTCACTCATCATCGCCAAGCCAAAGTTATTGAAGTTAGAAACATGAAATTATGGGGATATGTTCGTTGTATGTCGAAAACGTCCACTAAGGAAAGAGTTTTGATTATTCAGGTTCTAAATAGGTGTTAAGGGGGGGGGGGGGGTAAACGTGCATTTCATTGAATAACAATATCTCACGAGTGGTTACTTTTGGGGATGTGATACTTGGCATATATACTAATCATTAAAAATAAGCTGATACATGTCTAATGGTTTTTCGATGTAGTGTATATTATGAGGTGAAAGGGATGAAAAGTGGGGGTTGAAAGATTCTTAACGGAGCGTGTATCTCTTAAACGACATAGGCGAGGAGTTTGAAACTCGGAGGAAATCAATCAGCTTAAAAATAAATAAATAAATAAATAAATAAATAAATAAATAAATAAATAAATAAATAAATAAATAAATAAATAAAATAAATAGGTGTTCGACCGTTTTTTCATAAATCCAATTTAAGGGGCCTATGGGGAGGGGTGAAATTCTGGAAGAAAACGTCCACTAAGGAAGGATTTTTGGTTGTTCACTCTCATCGACCAACCCAAACTATTAATGTTAACAGAATTATATTTTGGGGATATGTTTGTTGTGTGTCGAAAACGTCTACTAAGGAGGGATTTTTGGATATTCAGGTTCTAAAGGGGTGTTAACGGGGTTAAACCTGCATTTCATTGAATAACAATATGACACGACTATGACGCGAGCGAAGCGAGGCTAAAAATGAGATGGTGTGTGTCTGTGTATTACTCAATCACGCAAGTACCACTGGTCCGATTTACATGAATGTTACATGGAAGTAGCTGATTTACCTGGTTAACATATAGGTTACTTTTGATTTCAATACTTTGCATTATTTAAAGATGGCGACCATTTTAGTGACGTCACTACACCCTTTGGTTTGAAACTTTCATATTTCCATTTCAAATAAAAAGAGAACGCTATGAAATAGCAAACTTTTGATGGCATAGGCTATACGAGGTTTAAAATTACATTTTCTATCCGGAAGGTATCTCCAACCGTTAGCGAGTAAAACCTAAATTTGTGCTATTAACACGGTCAACGCCGAGCGGTGTAGTTGGACAAAATGTTCCATCCTTAATCTCCCTCTGCGCAGCACCTCGGCTATCCCCTGTTTTAACTGTCACCTTCACATTTTAATTTATTTATGACGCGTGGCGAAGCACGGGTACTTCAGCTAGTATATATATAAAAGGCAAAAATCATAATTGAAAAGCCAGGGAGAAAAAGGTTTGCAAGCTGGAAGAATATACAAAATTGTTAATCGAGGATCTAGAAAATAACAAAAGATTACATTAGTTCACTCGCTCGTGCATATAATCAAAAAATCAATCAACCATTCATCCATCCAAATATACAATCAATCAATAAATTATCAATCTAACAATCAACCAATCAAACCCAATCAGAAATGAGTACAATATATATTACAATATTTTAAGGCCGTCTTGAAATGTTCCTCATAACAGTTGACCGAGAGTCGAAGTAAAAATCAACAGTACTCAATCCAGTTACATGTTGACTGCAACCGGATCAGACATACATTTTTGTGAACATTTATTGTCGAATTAACTCCATCGAACGTGTACTACCACCTGGTGATTCTCTGAGATTCATGAAAACCAAAGTTGGCTAGCAATTGATTAGAATGAATTCCGCCATTTTCCAGCTTCCAAAGGGATCTCACGTCAACCAGTGTGTGGATATTGCTGACTTACGAAGAAACCTTGGTTTTCAGATGACACTCAAACTTATATTAGCCGATGACGCGGTGGCTGCGGATCACGTTATCCGCTTTATAAGTGAGAGTGTGTTAGGGCAAGCAATCTAAATTCTCCAGTGAACATTGACTCAACGACTTGTTCGTTTTTGAATGATTTTTTTTTCTCCGTAATTTTTGTTTATTTTAATTTAATTTTTTGTTTTTGTTTTATTAATTTTTGGTCTTTTTTAGCCTATTTTCAATTTTGAAAAAATAAATAGGCTTATGAGATCACCTTTTGTCCGCGTGTGTGTGTGTGTGTGTGTGTGTGTGCGTGTGTGTGTGTGTGTGTGTGTGTGTGTGAGGTGTGTGTGTGTGTCCCCCTAATAAAATCTAAACGGCTGGAGCGATTTCAATGAAACTCGGTAAGTTCATGGCACTATTCACGGCGACCTCGACCGTGCCCAAAAATTTTGTTACGTCTCACCAATCCATCATGGCGGCTGTGCGAAATATTTGACTAGCATTCAATATCTCCGAAACTATTACCGATATCGCCCTGAAATTGTGTACGGTGATAAAGGGCACTACTAGAAGTTCACCTATGAGACTTTCAAAAACCTGGTGACTACAAAACCAACATGGCGGTCAAGCGAAGTTGAGACTTTCAAATAGACTTTTCTCGTGATTTAACTATCCAAACGTAATGAAACTTGGTACAGCAAATGTTTATACACATTGTAATGCACTGGAGTCTAATTTAGTTCAATTGTTTACATAACCTCAAAATGGCGGCTGTGCGAAATATTTCACTGTTATTCTATATCTCCGAAACTATTACAGATATCACCCTGCAATTTTGTACGGTGATAAAGGGTACTGATACAAGTTAACCTATGTATATTTCAAAAACCTGTAAAGTACAAAACGAACATGGCGGCCAAGCGAATTTGAAATATTTTAATAGACTTTTCTCGTGATTTAACTCTCTGATCGCAGTGAAATGTGGTACAGTAAATGATTTTGCAGATTGTAATGCACTGCCATCTAATTTTATTCAATTGTTTACATAACCTCAAGATGGCGGCTGTGCGAAATTTTAAAATTAAGTTTATATTTCTTGTTTCGTAATTATGCGATCGAAGTGAAAGTTTGAATAATGAACCTAGGCAATAATTGTCCTTGAATGGTACATGACTCTATGGCCTATACATATAACAATCCTAAATGGCGAGCTTCCGAAATATTTAGACGGTTCTCAATATCTATGAATCTTTTACAGGAACCAAACTGATTTTTTTTATGTTCATAGAGACCATGAACATATGTTCACCTATAGGACTTCAATAACCTGGTGAGCACAGATCAAACATGGCGGCGACGCGAAGTATAAATATTTAAATGGACGTTTCTCGCGAATTAACTATCCGAGTGCCGTGAAACGTTGCAAGTTAAATGCTTATACAAATGTTGATCCACTGGCATCTAATTTATTTCAATTGTTTGCATAATCACAAGATGGCTGATGTGCATAATTTAAAAATCTCGTTTTTACTTCTTGTGTTCTAATCATGCGATTGAAGTTTGAATACCACACGTACACAATAATCTTAATGTAATAGTACAAAAATAAAAATCCAACCTGGCGACAATCAGAAATATTTAGACGGTTCTCAATATCTACGAATCTGTTACAGCAATTAAACTGAAATTTTGTATGTTGATAGTGGCAATTAACATGAGTAGGATATATGAAAATGGGCTGTATAGTTCTTCACGGAACTACTTGTTAAATTTAGGTGTCCACCTCAAAATTTTAAATTCAATTCCAAATTTGTATTACTTAATCTGTGTTAAGAGGGGCAGATGATCTCGTAGTTCTGCCCCTTAAAACAACAACAACTAACCAACTAACTTTATGTCTACTGCTCAGTGGAGGAAGAACGTACACGCTGCGATAAATCTCATACTGAACTCAAATGAGGGTCGGGAAACTGAATGTTCCGTATTCGAGCACTAAGATCAGATGGAATCTAATACGGGTTTTCTAAATCTACATACTAAGATATGTTTGCAGTATTTGTAAACAGCAGATCAAAATAGTTTTGCCCATGGGTGAGATGTGGGTTCATTTGGTGCCGAGCGAATTCCTCAATTATCTCGCAGAAGACTGAGTAAGGATACCTATCAGTAGAAAGGCGCTAAGTGCCTTTTTTATGAACATTGAGTAATTTAGAAAAAAAGTGTTTAATCAGCATATTTCTTTCTATTTATTCTTCTTATTTGAATGACATACAGAAATGGTATTCCTTGCTATCCAGTAGCCGATATAGTTTCATAATATGAAAACTGTGGAATTTTGTTAGAGTGAAAGGTTAAAAGTTGTGAAAGGTGCAATGTCCAATCGATATTAAGTTTTGAAAGGTGCAATGTCCACTAGTCTTTACGAATGTGCTATGTGCTAATTAGTTAGCACAGATGTTCAAATATAAATCTTTGTGTTCTTGCTTACTAAGGTATGGAATCATGGCCTTGAGATATTTCTTCTGTCACAGCGTGCAATTGGGAACTGACCTCCAACAATGCAGTCCGTACGTCTCGCATATGCTGTGCGCAGAACTCTTACCTTACGACCAATATCCAGTTCACTATACGATTCCTTCACTAGTTCACTTCCCATGTCTGATGAATCATACGTGATAGTGACAGCTTTGGAGATGTTTAGGCTTTAAGTTATGATGACCCTGTCGGCGATTGCCTGAAAGTTCAAAAAATCTGAACTATTCATTGGAATCACTTTAAATGGTTTTGTAATCTTAGAATCCATCACAATTTTATGAAGGTCACTGGGCACAAATGCAGTTGTGACTCCTTTTCTTCTCTCAATCCGAGCAAAATTAGAGTCGCAGGGAAGGAAGCTATGTCCACTCACCAGAAAACGCTGCTCAATCCTCTGAAACAATCCATTTGCCACGAGAAAAAGGAAAAGAAATACCAGCATGCGGTTTTTGTTCTGCGCTGCGCAGTTGTCGCTCCATATAAAAAGATTTCTCTTGTCTGTGATGCCAGTGTTTAGCACTTTAAGAATGCATGAGGCTATTTCATTTCCTCCTCTCCCTGCCAAGGTCTCATCCCACATACTCACGTAAGACTCCTGCGTATCACCTATAGACACACTAAATTTGTAGCATGATAGCTGGCGACGATTTAACATTTCTGAGTGCGTTAATGTAGGCGTGAACATAACTTGCTGCATATCAATGGATATAGAGCAGGTATCACTGGCCGGGAGTTGTGATGAACTGATATCAACTTTTAGAAGGCTCTGTGCTCTTTCTGCCTTTCTGTGGTGCATTTCCAATTTCATTTTTGATTGCGGTGTACCTGATTTAACTTCAATATCAAGACGATCACAAACCTTGCAAGTGTCTTTTCTGGGCCTCTGAAACGAAAGATGAGGGAATTCTTTTAAGATCCGGCGGTAGAAGATGGAACTGATTTTTGTCTCAGGGTACTTGTCCTTGAAATGCAAATATAGTCTGGATATATTCAGATCCGGACTTAAATATTCCACGCTGGACCTGGCCCTGCAGTAGTGACTAAGTACCCGGAGGAAAGAATTAATATGTTTCTTGACTTCTATTCTGTCAGTCTCACAATACTTCGGTGGTGCATGTCTCGTTCGGCGATCGTTGTACACTGTATTTCCATGTTTCTTTTTCTTCGTTAATATTTCCAGCCTTTTCTTTCAAACTGCGAACACATTCATAAACATGGCTTTGCAAACTGGTAGCAGATCACCCTTACAATTTGGAATCGAGTAACGAACCGAAGCCTGTCGGCGACTTTCATGCGGTTCCATGTCGACGACGCTGAACCGGTATGTTGTTCAAAAGACCCATCAGATAAGTGGCTTGCGTCGAATAATCTTGTTTGTAGAATGTTGTGAAGAGATCCATTTTCAACTCGGGTGTCAGGTCGTTGCACTTAAGTTTACCCTTGCATGTCACCTAAAATGAAAAATTTCCTGTAGGTCATAAACCGGCGCAAGTAACCGATCTATTCAACTACTGTATATCTAGGTAAATAACCTAACGCCGCGGCATAGCGGTGGTCGTTAAATGATGTACCACGGACATGCGAGCAGCTGCAGCAAGTCCGGAGGTCACAGGTTCGAATACCGGCGCTGACAGCGGCTATCCTGAGTGTGGTTTATCCCGGGCTTTTCCACACTCTCTCCAGGCAAGTGCAGGGGTAATACAGTACTGTTTGTAGAAAGTGAACCACCCAGAAGAAATGGTCGAAGATACTCCCAGAATAGGGGTCGTGTAGGCCTGAGGTCCCATACTAAGTGATTGAAATCGCAGAGAGATGTCATGCACATTGGCCCACCAATGCCCTCTGTCGAGGGACCGGACAGGTCAGTGTTCCGCGCAGCTCTGTCGGCGTGGGGCCGTCCTACGAAGTCGAAACGTGTAAGCCAGTGCAACGATGCCTCGCCGACATCACTCAGCATGTGAGTGCGGTTGAACGGGGCAGAATGCTTGGGCTCCGGGAGGCGGGTCTGTCGTTCAGGGACATTACGGCTCGTACAGGACACGCTGCGTCAACTGTAAGGCGTATGTGTATCCAGTGGAGAGAGGAGGGCCGTACACAGCGACGACAGGGTACAGGACGACTCAATGTGACCACAGCGCGAGACGACCGCCATTTTTTCCGCATGGCCCTAACGGACAGATAAGCGTCGTCCTCGGTGTTGGCTCGACGTTGGAGCATTGCAACGGGGGTGGACATGTCTGCGTCAAAGGTGCGGCGCCGTCTTTTGTGGACTGGACTGGCAGCATGCATGCCACTACGTCTGCTTCCATTGACTGGGAGCCACCGACGCCTCCGACTACAATGGGCACGTGCACGCCGACACTGGCAGGCTGAGTGGCGAAATCTAGTGTTTTCGGACGAGTCCCGCTTCAACCTGTCGTACAGTGATGACCACATACGCGTTCGACGCCGCCGTGGAAAACGCTATCAGGCAGGCTATTGTTGAGCGGCATAGCGGACAAACACCAGGCGTAATGGTTTGGGTGCAATTGCCTATAACAGGCGATCACGACGCGTACGTCTTGCGGAGAATCGGAACAGTGACCGCTACATCAGGGAAGTTTTACAGCTCGCGTCACTGCCCCTCTTGCAGGCTTTTCCACAGACCATATTTCAGCAGGACAATCCCCGACCGCATGTGGCGAGGAATGTGCAAGAAGCCTTCGCAGAACCACGGATACCTCTGCTTCCCTGGCTTGCCCGTTCGCCTGACATGTCGCCCATCGCACATGTCTGGGATATGGTCGGTCGGCAACTTGTTCGTTCTGGGCCACCTGCCGCCACTGTTGATGCTTTGTGGACGCGCCTACAAACCGCGTGGGATGGTATTCCCCAGCAGCGTATTCAAGCGCTGTATGATTCCATGTCACAACATCGAGCGGCTCTGAGTGCAGCACGTGGTGGCGCGACGCCGTACTGAAGATCGACCGTCAACGTGCATGTACCGGACTGTCCTAATCAGTAATGTATTGTCATGTCCCTAATCTGTGGTATAAAGTGGAATGTGGTCACATCTCTTGTTCTTGGTGTTTCACTTTCTACAAACAGTAGCGTACATTACTTCAAGCCCCGGGACACCTACCCCATTCCTGTCCCACACATTACTACAATATTAGAAGAGTGCAGGTTATTAGGACACATTCAACACACACCCAACTATATCGGACTGATGACCAAGATGTCTCCAGCCCCTTAAGTGAATGAATTAACATATAGAACGCAGTCATACGTCAGACCGTGTACTTCCCCAGATAAAGTATATCTTACCTCAGCAGAAGGAAGCTTTTTTGCAGGAATGTCTTTATTTGATGATGTTTTATAGGCAACACCTTTTGCTTTCAGCTGCTTATGTTCTATGCGAAATGATCCACTTCCCTTCTTCCTGTGTTTCCTACCATTAAGATTTTCGCTATCCATGACCTAAAATATGCATAGGCCGACAACGTGAACACAGAATAATAATCTACTGTATTATATATTCATCATGTAAATTAATCATATGAAGTATGTCTTCTTTACTATTTCCGACACCGTATACTAACATTAAAGATATGTACTGTAAGTCAAACAGGAAACAAACTATGCTATCCGTTCACAGGTTCCCACTAGTACGAACGGCTAACAATTGAGTACCGGTGTTCTATGTTCCTTGAACAATTCTGTCAACGATGCAAGTATTGGAGGGAAATGAGAACAAATGAATAGCACATAGCACCTTTCTTCTGAAATAGATACACGACTTACCACTAGTGCCATCTTGTGATGCTCTTAGAAACTCCTTCGAAATCACTGAGGAGTTAGCCCTTTTGATATGTAATGCTACATCGCACATAGCACCATTCTAGCAAAAAATGGCTTAAAAAATGGCACTTAGCACCTTTCTACTGATAGGTATCCACTGTTATACTGTACCTTCAGATACAGTAGATCACACTCCGCAAGCGCCGTGACGTAAATCAACCAGCAACCATCATAACAGTCATATTGTGCTGTTTGCAGACAGAGAGGGGAACAGGCTCACCTAGCTGGCCCATCGTGCCCGTGATTCTATCCATAGTAATAATAATTAAAAAAAAGATTAGTTAAAATGTGCTCTCAAACTAAATTCACCTAACGTGTACTTCCTGACGTGAAATAGAATTGAAAGCCTTGTAGACGAAACGCAATACACGTCACATAAAAACTGACCCTCTACGTTGTGTTAAGTCCCCATACACAGGAAGACCCCTTTCATAAATTATAAAGGCTTGTGGTGCATGAAAATTCGGGTTCATTAGCCTCAAATGGCCCAAATTCCTAAAAGCCGCAAAAATGCTGATTCAATTCAGGAATTTTTGAAAACAATGTTGCTGTTTGGAGATAGAATAGACCTTTTGTACTATAATATGTCACACGTGAAAATTGCGTGAAAAAATTCTAGGTTACGCCTTGACCCCCTTAACTGCATTGATGAATTATACAGTCTAAGTTGGTTCCGTGATAACCTTATAACCATTTGCAAACTTTCACAGAAATGCAATAAATGGAGTGACATTGCTTCTTACAGAAATAGATGGAAAGTTGGATGTCACCCCTTGAGATAATGTTGTCATGGTTACCGACTTGCATTCCTTCATTAGTTTGTTAAATTAAATTAGTTTTCTGGGAATATCTCAGAAACTGATGGTTTAAGAGTCTTATAATGTAGTGTTTGAGGACCCTTTAGGGCCCCCGAGTTTTTTCTGGCACCGAGGGGTTTTGTCTCGTCGTAGTACGCCATAATATAATAATAATAATATAATGTAGGGCTAGGAATATAATAGACGTGACGTACCACACCGGCAGGTGTAAATCGCGTGAAAAATTCTAGAGTACCCCTTGACCCCCTTAAGCGCATGATACGTATTGATGAATTTTATAGCTTAATTTGGTTCCGTGATAACCTTCAAGCCGTTTGCAAACTTTCTCACTAATGTAATTAATGGAATTGCATTGCGTCTTAGAGCAATAGATGGATCTCTGCGATTCTGTTGCCATAGTTACCGGCTTGCATTCGTTCATTAGTTTATTAAATGAAATTCGAATTCTGGGAATATCTCAAAAACGACTGGTTTTAGGGCCTTAAAATGTGGTTTTCGGGGACCCTTTAGGGCCCCCGAGTTTTGTCTCTCACATTGAGGGGCTGAAAATGAGCTTTGTCTCGTCCTTCTACGCCTACTTCATCATGTATTTTAAGGGTGTAGGCCCCCTTTTAGAGAGGTACGAAGACGAGTTACGTCAATGATTAGTGTCGTGCCTCTGATGGATATCTGTACCAAATTTTAGGTTGATACACCAGCCGTTCTCGAGTTATAAGGGAACATAGTTGTCCACAGACAAACAAACAAACAAACAGACAGACAAAAATTATTTTCGCGCGCATTCATCATAAAACAGTCTGAAACGCGTAAATAACTCAAATTTCCGTAGAAATTTAGAAAAAAAAAACAGGCAAACTTTCATTTTTATATATAGAGAGATAGACTGCACCTCTCGGTGTTGACCGTGTTTTATTGCACAAATTTAGGTTTTACTCGCTATCCGTGGAGATACACGAAAAGTGATAAGGACCTTCGGATAGAAAATTAAATGTTATTATTTATTTATTTATTTATTTAATTATTTATTTATTTATCGTATGGCTTTTAGTGTCCGAGGACATGTTCGGCTTGCCTGAGTCTGTAGCTGCTTCCAGCGGACACCCTAAAGGGTGAGCTACAAGTTCCGTTAAATTTCAAGTAGTTCCAACTTTCGCCACCAGATATCAATGATACCCAGTGACGAACGTTGGAACTTTGATAGAGCGTTCTGATGAAATCTAACCTAACAAATTTTGCTTTACACAAGTTTAGTCTGTGAAAGGATGTTTTACATGCCATAAATCTATGACATGGGACCGCCGGCTTTACTTCCCCTCCGAAGGAAGGCATACTGAAGGATTTTTAACTCTCTTAAAAAATCCGACAACTTAGGCCGGGTTTGAACCCGCTATCTTGGGCATAGCAGTTCAGCATGCTACCGACTACGCCACCGAAGCCGCTAAATAAATGTTAAATCTCGTGTATGCCATTAAAAGTTTGCTATTTCTTAGCGTTCTCTTTTTATTTGAAATGGAAATACGAAATTTTGAAACCAAAGGGTGTAGTGACGTCACTAAAATGGTCGCCATTTTTAAATAGTGCAAAATATCGAAATCAAAGGTAGCCTATATGTAACGTTGTTAAATCAGCTACATCTATGCAACATTTCATCTAAATCGGACCAGTGGTTCTTGCGTGATTGAGTAACAGACACACAGACACACACCATCTCATTTTTAGCCTATTTTCAATTTTGAAAAAGTAGGCTTATGAGATCACCTTTTGTCCGTGTGTGTGTGCGTATGTGATTCGTGTGTGTGTGTCCCCCTAATAAAATCTAAACGGCTTTAGCGATTTCAATGAAACTCGGTAAGTTCATAGCATTATTCCGGGCGACCCCGACCGTGCCCTTCAAATTTTATTACAACTCACCAATCCAACAAGGCGGCTGTGCGAAATATTTCATCAGCATTCAATATCTCCGAAACTATTAGCGATATCACCGTGGAATTTTGTACGGTGATAAAGGAAACTACTAGAAGTTCACTTATGTGACTTTTGTAAACCTGGTAACTACGAAACCAACATGGCGGCCAAGCAAAGTTGTGACTTTTAAATATACGTTTCTTGCGATTTAACCAACCAAACGCAATGAAACTTGGTACAGTATATGTTAATACACATTGTAATGCACCGACATCTAACTTCGTTTAATTGTTTACATAACCTCAAGATGGCGGCTGTGCGAAATATTTCACCGGCATTCTATATCTCTGAAACTATTACCGGTATCATGCTGAAATTTTGTACGGAGATAAAGGGCACTACTGAAAGTTTATCTATAAGACTTTCAAAAACCGGTTGACAACAAAACGAACATGGCGGACAAGCGAAATTGAAAGTTTTAAATAGAATTTTCTCGCAATTTAATGATCCAAACGCAATGAAACTTGGTACAGCAAATGTTTATACATATTGTAATTCACTGGTATCTAATTTAGTTCAATTGTTTACATAACCTTAAGATGGCGGCTGCGCGAATTTCGAAAAATAATTTTTATTTCTTCTGTCGTAATCATGCGATCGAAGTGAAAGTTTGAATAATGAACCTATGGAATAATTTTCCTTTAATGGTACATGACTCTATGGCCTATACATATAACAATCCAACATGGCGACCATCCGAAATATTTAGACGGTTCTCAATATCTACGAATCTATTACAGCAATCAAACGGTTTTTTAATGTTCATAGGGGCTAGGAACATAAGTTCACCTATAGGACTTTCAATAACCTGGTGGTCACAAATCCAACATGGCGGCGACGCGAAGTATAAATATTCACATGGACATTTCTCGCAATTTAACCATCCGAGTGCAGTGAAACATGGTACAGTAAATCCTTATACAAATGTTAATCCACTGGCGTCTAATGTATTTCAATTGTTTCCATAACCACAACATGGCAGCTGTGTGAAAATTTAAAATCTCCTTTTACTTCTTTTGTCCTAATCATGCGATTGAAGTTTGAACACTACACGTACACAATAATCTTCATGTAACAGTACATAACTCTAAGACCTACATATATAAAAATCCAACATGGCGACCATCCGAAATATTTAGTCGGTTCTCAATATCTACGAATCTATTACAGCAATCAAACTGAAATTTTGTATGTTGATAGTGGCAATTAACATAAGTAGTATATATGAAAATAGGCTGTATAGTTCTTCACGGAACTACTTGTTATATATTAGTATGATTATTGATATGATTTGTTACGGCATTATGTCCTGTTAAAGAGCACGATTGATCCTATGAATTTAAATTGGCTTTCTTCTCCTCCCAATATCTCGTCACTATGATTTTTCATACTTTATGTTGTCCATGCAGTGTTGGCTCTCATTCTGGGGTTTACAGCAAAATGATGTTTGTTCACCAACGATCTGAATCTAGGCATGTCCCATATAATTTTGTCTCTTAAGTTTATTTCTTGAAGATCATTTTCAATTTTAGGTAGATTTCTTTAGAAAGCTAACTATTGCAATGGGTACCATGTTTCGTCTACCGGAAAATTTTGACATATCTTCGCGTTTCACATCTCCTAGACCCCAAAACCACCGTCAGTTCAAAAGTTTATATATACATATATATATATCACTCTCTTGTGGACACGATAAATACCGCAATTTTGCACCAATAACTTTGAAATTTTTACATAATATGTATCCCTATAAAATCTCGGTCTAGTTCGTTAATGGACACAATCGGTCGACGGGGGTGAAAATGGGGGGCTTTTTTCGAAAAAGTGAAATATCGCTATAACTCTCTTAATATTTGAAATATAGAATCCATTCAAAGTTCATACTATGGGTCGGATAAAGATCAAAAATTTATGTTTGAAAAGTTTTTTGATAGCACCAACCATTGACCAAAGGGGTGGGAAAAAGTGGTTTTTTCGGGAAACATTAATCATATCTCTCTCAATAGGCACAATATCAAAACCGTACAAAATGGACAATATTCCCCTAATAATTACCTAAAACATTTGTCTGAAAGAATTTTTGATATGATCCACCATTACGCCAAGGGATGAGAAAAATGATTTCGGAATTATAAGAAAATGCCAAGAGCCATCAGAGGTTGCCATGACAACACTACTAAATTGATGAGGGATGAGCCATCAGACGTTGCCATGACAACGCACTTGCACGAGATCACATTCAGTTTTCTATCTGACTAAGTGTGAAGCGGCTTCGGTGACTTAACTGGAAGCATGCTGAACTTCTATGCACAAGGTCGCGGGTTCAAAGCTGGCCGAAGTCGTCGGATTTTCTAAGAGCGCTAAAAATCCCTCAGTATGCTTTCCTTTGCAGGGAAAGTTCCAACGTTCGTTGCGAGTTGTTGGTTGCGGTGGCATCTAGTAGCCATGTTCACAGCTAGGTGTCGTTGACGGTAGTATTTGTTAGCAACATTAGGAACTACTGCTTGAAATTGACCGTCTGCAGTCCTTACCTCAATTACAGGCTAATACAGCCATCACAATTCACACCGTTTATCAGACAGATTCTACACTCACCCTAAGTACACGGAGTTACATGACCGCGTTTTCGCAGCCCCTAAACTGAGGAACCAACCAAAATCTCTGCGGGAGATATAATTTTGCGTGAAGAAGTAACAGACCGTTAGATAGTTACACATCAGTGTCGAAACCATACATAAGGACAGTGTGACCACAAGTATAAAAATGGACCCCGAACGACAAGAATGTTACCGTCCCCTTAAGACAATAAAATGTTTAATATATGTATAAAATGACGAAAAACAACGTTAATTAAGCTCCGATTATAAAATACTTTCTCGCAATAAATGAGGTCTGATCCTTCTACGAAAACCTGCATATTCTGCCTATTTTCGCCTATCCCCAGGCTTGCCCGGTGAAATCTAACTCCGCCTTCCGGCGTGCAGAGAGGACTTTCTTATTATAAAGTTATTCTTGGCTTTTAAGGAGGAGGCATGATTAAATATCCTTTTAGTAAGTCTTTCATTGCCCATTCTTTGAATTTGTCCATAACATTTTAATCGTCTTTTTCTAATCGTGTCTGATATTTTCTCGAAATGTTAGTATAATTCGTGAGACTTCTCTTTTATTTACATTCCTTCTGTGTACACCTGGCCAAAGATTTTCCTGAGGATTTTCCTTTCTTGATTTTCTGAATTTTTAGTTGGTGATTTGCAGGGCCCAGATTTTGATTACCTAACATAGTTTAAAAATGACCTATAAAATGACTGCCAAAATCCCATAAAATGACCCGTAAACTTTAAAAAATTACCGTACCTAAAATTCGAATGAAACTGACATGATTTCATCACACAGAAAATGCAAACAGAGTACGTCATTGTATGTTGAAATGATTTTAATAGGTACCTAATATAATTCAATTATTATTTGACAAATACGAATTATTTACACCCAAATTCTGGTTATTTTTTAGTCTAATGTGTCTACTGGAATGTAGATATTCCATGAAATAAGGGTTGAACAAAGTTGTGAAGATTATCATGTCTTCGTAATCATCCACACTTTCAGTTCCGTTAATATCCCGTACCATACGCAAGAAATGCATCATAAACCATTAAAAATGTGAGGAAATGACTCCAATCGTATAAAATATTCTAATGAATTCCATGAAATGACATAATAATGACCCAAAAAGCGAGAAAATGACCTAAAAATAAAATACTTAGAAAAATGAAGAAAACATTACTTAATAAATATGCAGTTCTGTAACAAGGGGGCCATGAATAAGATTTGTATATAAGTTAGCAACGTCTGTGGTGAACAATTTAAAAGATGACGTTTCATCAGAATCTGGGCTCCGTTGATATGCCTCCAATTATTAAGGTTTCTGATGCATTTTATGCCTCAGGTTGAATTACCGTGCTATAGTGTTTTAAATTTGCATTCCGAGATATTGATTGTTTGTTGTATCTGTTGCAGGCGATTCTATAGGCTTTTTGTAATTTTGAGATTCTCTCTTTGTTTGCTTCACGATTTAATCCAGATAGTTGTATGATTTCACCTAAGTACAGGGTGCCAGGGAATGTTCTCCGCAGTACATACGTGCTGCTGTCAGAGGTAGCATCAGCAGTTACTTTGGCAACACGGCTGCCACTTGGATTAAAACAAACTGTAAACTTTGCACTCACCACAGCCATTCATAACAAATACTGGAAGTGTTGTCCTTGTGTTCGAAGACAGACTTCAACACGAACAGTATCCCGGTTTGGACACTTTGAATTTGGAAACCACGCCTGGAACTTTAGTTTGACATTTTCTATAAACCGATCACTTTTGCGATAAAACGTATTCCACCAAAAAAGCTCCCTCTTCAGTAGTAAACATTACCACCTGCATACTGTTGCACTCTTCCATTTCCCCCAGGGGCTCACATCTAGTGGGACGTGGGTTGGCGACCACGGGGCCCCAGCTGAGTCCGGCATTGCTTTCACTTACTTGTGCCGGGTTCCTCTCTGTCTTCTTTCCTGTCGACCTCACTTGGTCAACTCTTGTTCTCTTCCGACCCGGACGGTATTAGGTTATCCGAGGCCTAGGGAGTCTCTTCCTTTTCCGCCTTAATTGGCCCTTGTCTCATCTTTTCTGATACCCTCCTTCTGCGAGGGGTCAGCCTTCTTTTTCTTTTCATGTTCTCTCCTGCCTTCTGCTGAAGGCCCTCAAGGAGGCAGGGTGTATGTAGTTCTACCACGTCTGGTGCACCCTGGATATTGCTACACCCTCAGGGGCTCACGGCTGGTGAGTTCGGGAGTTGGCGACCCCGAGGGATTCCTGACCTGGGTCCGGTTTTCTCCCTTTTATCCATTACCTGTGGGACGGACCCTCTCCTTTTTCACTTTCCTGTCTGCCTTTTATGGCTCTCCTGCCTTCCAAGTCCCTCAATCCGCATTCTTCGAGGGTTGAGGGCATTTATTTTCCTGCTGTCCTTTATTTGCCTTATTCTCCGTCTGTTTTCCATTTCTTCTTCTAGTATATAAGTTAGTAGTTAATTTTGGCTATAGTTTACATTTCATTATCTTCACAATCACCCAAACCATTAGGGGCCGATAACCTAGATGTTAGGCCCCTTAAAACAACAATTATCATCATCGTCGTCACTCTTCCATTAATCTACTGTATATGAACGCTCGCTTACTGCAATACACACTGTTGATTTTGACACACTAGCCCACACGTGTGGCCTTCACTGAACCGCTATCCTGTCAATGACACCATGCTGCCAACTAAACTGCTGATGCTATCTCTGGCAGCAGCACGTAGGCACTGCGGACAACATTTCCTAGCGCCCTGTAGGCTATTTGAAATTATTTACCTGGGGGATTTTTCCAAATTGAGTAATCAGAGGTTATTTGTCTAAGTATCGAAAAGATCCTCCTT
Source organism: Meconema thalassinum (assembly GCA_946902985.2). Classification (NCBI taxonomy): domain Eukaryota; kingdom Metazoa; phylum Arthropoda; class Insecta; order Orthoptera; family Tettigoniidae; genus Meconema; species Meconema thalassinum. The sequence continues at coordinate 2,006,952,457 of OX336388.2, forward strand.
CCATGTATCGGGTTTTCTCATATGAAATTTGAAGAACCGATTTACGTGTAATTTCATGAAGTTTTTCCAAGGGAATGATTATCCTCTTGTCTCTTATTATTATGATTAATACTATCATTAATAATAAGGGTGGTAATGCATCTACAGTATACGAAGATCTTTGTTTTAGCCCTTAACCCAGTTGCATAAATTAGTTTATATTAATTTGTAATGAATTACGCTCCTGGAAGTAATTTGTATTCACTGCGTCTGAAGTATTCTTGATATATCACAGCCAGTCGTTAAATATTATGACAAAATTACCGCTGTTCTTAATTCATTAGCAATGTAGAACAGGTCATAATTTATTTGCTCTCAGGGTTTATCAAACATATATTTTGGAATATATTATCATCTATAATACCAGAATAAACTTATGTTATAGTTAGAAATCCAAACGAAGGTACGCATTTACATCCCTAAACCAAACCAAACCCTGTGGCTCTACAGACCATGAAGGGCCTAGGCTTACTAAGCGACCGCGCGCTGCCCAGCCATTTGGCCTGCAGATTATGGGGGCGACGCGTGGTCAACGCGTCGGGTTCCTCCGGCCGTTAATCGGCTTTGCACCATGAGGCTGAGTGTACCTCGTTACAACCCTCAGACCAGATTATGTTTGTCAGAGCCGTGAATCATATTTAGGAACTTTTGGACCGGAGTCTTGATACATATCCCGAGATGAAGTAAATCTAATTCATGATTTGATGCTTTTAAATCTCTTAAATACCATCGGAATGAAACGGAATCAATCCCACTATCTTTTAGTGTGAATATCAATGATAAACCTACTCGGCCATCCAATTCAACGTCGTAGCTCAGTGGTAATATCACACTACGAGCAAACGCGGTATCATGGGTTCATTTTCCAGTAGTGACAGTTTCTCATTTTTCATCTTTGCGTTCTCTCCATCATTAGCTCTTTTCATAAACAGCACGAGAGCTGACTTCAACGTTTCTTCTTCATTGTGGTCATTAACGATTAAAGATAATTACAACCAGAGTTCAGAATTTAATTTTTAATAAACTAGAGAAAAAAAGAGAGAATGTCAGAAATTCTTGTAGACACAGAGCTTGTTGTGTTTATATAATTAGGCGCGAAAGTTTCAAATTGCTCGTTAAAATAACTTACCTCGTTCTTCCCATGTAGTCTTCAGCCATGACGAGGATAAATGTGTAAACAAAATGAGAGGAGTGTCTATATGAACAAGTCTTAGAGAATAATGGTGATTCCCTGCTAAAACTTGCTTGAAATGTACGTGACAAATGAAATGGTGGCTACATTTTTCATATGTCATCCAAAAATAGTTTACAAGAGTTTGTTGGAACAAGAACATTGACAAAAATAATCCAAAAATACTCACTCGTTGCCTACAGTCTTCATCCTATTTGTTTTGTCTTGAGTGTACTCCTCGAATTTCTCTAAGTGCTATAAATCATCCTTGGAGCTAGCCTATATTTTAAAACTATGGCACCATTACTCACACATTATTCTTCTTCCAGCAGTAGTTTTCTCATTCTCTCTCTTCACCTCAAGTCAGGAGATCTTTAGAATATAAGTCTGGCCGCTTGCATTTTCCTGTAATGATTAATCATACCTAGGTACAATGATCTGAAATCCAATAATATGACAAGAGGAAAATTAATACCTTCCACAAGATGTGAACACCGAGAATCAGACAATCTACGAGCCTATATTTATTTAAAGGATAACAAGCTAACTCCATAATCGTATATGATATACAGCTGGGCACGAGAGGGGCTTTTTATTTATTTATTCTTCTTCGGTCGCTCGGGCCTATTGAGGACTACGGGGCTCGTATTTTAGCTGTTGTCTGCCCCTTCTGGTGCTCTTAGTGGATTGTATGGTGGCTGCTTTCGTGCTGAGCCTTTCTATTTATTTATATTTTATTTATTTATGTATTTTTGTAGTCTATTTATGTATGCATTGTTTTTATGTTTTTATTTATGTATTGTTTTATTTATGCATTTATTTATGTAAATATATATTTATGTATTTATGTTTGTACTTATTTGTTTATGTGATATGTATGCACTTATTTATTTATGTATTTATTTATATATGTATTTATGTACGGTATTTGTTTATGTATTTATGTATTTATTTATGAATTTATTTATGTATTGTTTTATTTATGTATTTATTTATGTATTTGCTTATGTATTCACTTATTTGTTTATGTATTGTTTTATTTATGTATTATTTATGTATATATGTAGGCTATTTATTTATGCATTTATTTATGAATTTATTTAAGTATTTATTTAGGTATTTATTTATGTATATATGTATTAATATATTTATGTATATATGTATTTATTTATGCATTTATTTATGAATTTTTTTGTATACATGTATTTATTTATTTATTCATGAATTTATGTAGTCTATTTATTATTTATGTATTGTTTTATGTATTTATTTATGTATTTTTTATTTATGTATTATTTATGTATATATGTAGGCTATTTATTTATGCATTTATTTATGAATTTATTTAAGTATTTATTTAGGTATTTATTTATGTATTTATGTAGTCTATTTATTTATGTATTGTTTTGTTTGTATTTATTTATGTATGTATTTGTGTATGTACTTATTTATTTATTTATTTATGTATATATGTATTAATATATTTATGTATATATGTATTTATTTATGCATTTATCTATGTATTTATTTATGTATTTATTTGTTTATGTATTAATTTATTTCCTCTTTGACATTTGGGCCTACTGAGGACTAAGGGACTGGTATCTTCTCGTCAGTTCGGCCTTCTGTTTCTTCCTCTTCCAGTACTCATGTGTCATCTAGCTATGAACCAGCTTTCATTCTTCCGTCCATAAAAGTCTGCTATGGTATTTATTGATTTACTTCTCTATGAAAGGATTCTCGAGAGTAGTAATGTGACGTGGGGAACGGTACGCAGTTCACTACATAGTTGACGGACTAACTACACAAAGGCTAACTTATAATAGAATTAGTGTATGCAATGTGCAATTGAAGTGTATTCCAACCGATGCTTTTGACACATTATAGAGGGTGCCAGAGAATGTTCTCCGCAGCGGCTACATGCTGCTGCGAGAAGTTACGTCAGCAGTTACGTTGGCAGCACGACTGTCCCTTGTATCAAAACAAACATTAACTTTGTTCTCACCACAGCCATTCATAACAGATGCTGAAAGTGTTGTCCTTGTGTTCGAAGACAGACTTCAACACGTCTACACATATTGTCGAAGACTTTCACTGAAGTTTCTTGCGTAATGGACTGCTCAAAATTAATGATATTCACTTTAAGCTCATCAATCGCTTTTAGATTAGTTTGTGAGCCTGTCATATGAAATTTACCTATCAAATCCCGAACGGTATCCCGGTTTGGACACTTTGAATTAGGAAACCGCGCCTGAAATTTTAGTTTTACATTTTCTGTAAACTGATTGTCTTCGCGAAAAACGTACAGTATTCCACCAAAAAAGCTCTCTCTTCAGTAGTAAACATTACCACCTGTATACTGTTGCACTCTTCCAATAATCTATCTGAACGCTCGCTTACTGCAATACACACTGACGATTTCGACAGCCCACAGGTGTGGCCTTCACTGTACCGACACCCTGTCAATGACACCATGATGCCAACTAAACTGCTGACACCACCTCTCGCAGTAGCCACTGCGGAGAACATTTCCTGGCGCATTGTATAATAATTTTACCACGAAATACCAGCAAATTGGTCTGACCTGGACAAGAAGCAGAAAACATATAGCTGTGCAGCTGAACTTGCTTATGCACAGAAGGTAACAAAATATTTAAACCTTGCTGATAAAATGTATGTCGTGTGGAAACTGATACAAGTGGATATCGGTAGCTGTCATTGCTCCTAAAAATCTCAAGTGCCAGCAGAATTAACTGGAGCTTTAACAACTGGGGGATGCTACACATATAGCTGTCAACCAAGCACATGCCACATTATGCGAAATTCATAAACAAATGAAGTGTTCTGGACTTTTGTTCAATTGTCCGCGTTGTTCGCCTCGTTGCGTTGTGGCTAGAACCCTTGACTGGCACCACAGAGGCCCGGTTTCTATTCCCGACTCTGCCAAGAAATTTAATTCTCGTTAAGGGCTGGAACGGGTACACTCAACCTCGTGATGCAAAACTGAGAAGAGGCGGGTTCGATCGCTACTTCAGCTATCTTGGAAAAGGGTTTCCGTGGTTTCTCACTTCTACTACAGGAAAAAGCTGGGTTGGTACCTACAATAAGGTCTCGGTCGCGCCCTACCCAAATTCTACCTCAATTACAAATACACACACTAGTATAGACATCACAGTGATGCAGGTTATCGGACAAAATCTACACATACCCAAATACACGGGTCTGCATGACGATGGCGTCACAATGTCCCTAAAGGAATCAACAAAAAATCAATTTTCCGCATCCGGAGACGCAGCGGTGAAGCTGTTTGCCTCTCCCAGTCAATGCATGTGAGATCTTTGAAGTGGAACGCCATGTCCTGTGGTTCGGATTCCACGCAAAAAGGAGGTTTACTGTCTCATAATCGAATGATTAACGGTCACCTAAAACTACAAGATTCGTTCCTTTACTCGACCATGAGCTGTGGCGGAAGCAACAATGTATTGTGTTGCATTCTTGTCTGATTGACGAGTTATTTGATGTGCGTTGTCGTTTTGACGAAGGATTAGCTTTAGGGTGCCAAGACTGACTGAATTAGGAGAATACTAAAGGATTACGAGGCACACAGGCAATTGAAATGGAACACACGTTTAATGTACTTGACATTTACTACAACAGAACTGAACGAACAAGGTGATACAACATTCTTTTTATACACACCATTACCATAAAACAAAAGAGAAACATATCTCTATGGACCAGGTTTATAATTAACAGTGTGACCAACACAAACCATGGTCACATATTTCAACACACCTCCTTAAACCTGTGGGAGTAGAGGACATGATTTAAGACCCAAGTCTTTACAAAAATAAATATGCTTAGGCTTAGGAAGAGGCTTTGTTAGGATGTATGCACATATTTTTGAAGTCTCCTCATATTTGATGCATATGACTTTAGAATCCAAAGCATCTCTAACATAGTGATATTTAGTGTCAATATGTTTGGTCCTATTATGGTGGACTGGATTTTTTGCCAGTTTTTGAGCTGATTGACTATCACTCAATAATATGATGGGTGACTTGAGATCTATAAAGTTAGACAAAACACGTTTCAACCAAACAACTTCTCTTACACCTTCACTCAGTGCAACATATTCTGCTTCAGTAGATGATAAGGAAATGCATTTTTGCTTTTGAGCCCCCCATGATACAGCACCACCTGCCATTTTGAACACAAAACCACTGTATTATTTTCGGTCATTGCTATCATTAGCCCAGTCAGCATCAACAAATCCCATGAATTGACCTCCATTCCTAACATACTTAAGTGACAAGTCTTTTGTGCAATTTAAATAACGCAGCACTCGCTTTGCAGCAGACCAGTGAGATTCATTGTAACAATGATTAAATTGACTGAGATATGATATCGCTTAGCTTATATCTGGACGCGTGCAAACACTTAAATACATGAGCGAACCTATGAGTTCTCTATAAGGAAGATCACTAGTTTCTGTATCAGAAACACCAAGATTTGGTTTGGTTTCCAAGGGAGTACCAATGGGACGTTCATCGTGCATACCATATTTCTTTGCAATCTCACTGATGTACTGCTCTTGGCTAAGATACATTGTACCATTCTTCTTATCTTGCCTTACTTTAATACCTAAAATATAAGAAATTGGCCCAAGATCTCGTACCTTAAATTCTTTATCAATACAAGTCTTCAATGACTTGATCTCAGACTCATCATTATAAGCCACAATGAAATCATCCACATATAATGCAATAATTACCATACCTTGGGCTTGTTTCTTAAAGTACACACAGGGTTCATCAGCACAGTTTTTGTAACCCAATTTGACAAGAACAGAGTGATCTCGCTCATTCCACAAACGAGAAGATTGTTTTAAGCCATAAATAGATTTTTTTAACTTGCAAACTTTATGCTCTGAACCTCTCTTGACAAAACTTTCTGGCTGATACATGTAGATCTCTTCATCTAACTTTCCATTGAGGAAAGCAGATTCAGCATCCCAATGTACCACCTTCAGATCTGTTTGGACAGCCAAGGCAAGCAGCATCCTTAACGTGCTGTGTCGAACAACAGGAGAGAAAGTTTCTGTAAAATCTACTCCGTACCTTTGGGTGAAGCCCCTGGCCACAAGTCTGGCTTTATACCTTTGAATGTTACCATTAGAGTCTCTTTTTACTTTGAAAACCCACTTACTACTGACAACATTCTTGCCCTGGGGTTTATCAACTAGATCCCATGTGTCATTTAACTGAAGTATCTCCATTTCTCTTTTCATAGCCTGCTCCCACTTAACCCTATCAGGCATGGACAGTGCCTCCTTAACTGTGCTAGGTTCAGAGTCATCAGTGAGAGTCAAGTATGTCATGTAGTCTGACATGTCTACAGGCTTTTGTTGGCGCCTAGGATACCTTTGATTACCTTCGGCATCCCCCTCCATTGGCTCATTGACGATGGTGGCAGAGCCCACAGAATCACTGCAGTCTGAATCTGTTCCACTAGGGACATAGCTTAAATCAGCTGAGTCAACAGTCTCAGCCACACCAGCACTGCTAATGGACGATACGCTTTCAAGTTCCGAAATGCACTCTGCCCCATCCCCTGAGTTGTCGGGTTCTGCCTCACTGTCAGTGGGAACTGAGATCTGCAACATTGCAGGTTCATTAATCTGCAAGGATGGACAACATTACCTGGAGACACATCAGACACCTCCTGGAACACATCTTCAAAGAACTGTGCATCCCTGGACTTAACAAGTTGATGAGTAACAGGATGCATGAATCTATAGGCTTTACTGTCCTCACAATAACCACAGAAAATGTGTTTTTCACTTTTAGGATCCAACTTGTTTCTCCTTTGATCAGGGACATGAACTTGTGCTACACAACCAAAAATTCTTAGATGCTCCATATTGACCTTGTTACCAGTCCAGATCTCCTCTGGAACTTTACCTGGAAATTTTCTGGTTGGGGACCTGTTTACAAGATAGGCTGCTGTATTTATTGCTTGAGCCCACATGCGTTTATCTACTTTAGACTCGCTCATCATGGCTCTACATTTATCAAGCAATGTTCTATTCATGCGTTCAGCTACACCATTCTGCTGTGGAGAATAGCTAGTTGTAGTTTGATGCTGAATACCTTCTGATTTAAGTAGCCTCTCAAAAGCTTTGCTACAAAATTCACCACCATTATCAGTGCGTAGGACCTTAATAGATCTTTCACACTGATTCTCAACCTGTGCCTTGAAATCAATAAAGCAATCCAAAACATCACTTTTCTTAGCAAGGAAATACACAAAAACCTTTCTAGAATGATCATCAATGAAGGTCAAGAAATAGCGAGCATTGCTACAAGATGGAACTGGCATAGGCCCACATAAGTCTGAATGAATAAGATGTAGCTTATTTTTACATACAGTTTTACTCTTACTTGACTTAAATGGTTGTCTAGCTTGTTTACCTTCAGCACATGAAAAACAGTTTTTAAAACCATTATCTGAGAAATTAATTCCATGAGTGAGACTATCTCTTAACAACTTCATACTGTGGTTGTTAAGATGGCCTAGTCGTTTATGCCATGAATATTCTGAGTCCTCTGAACAAATATTAGCTTGACCACTGAGAGCATTGACTTGGCAAACACCCCCCACATTACTCGCAGTCAGTGCTACATTACTTGTAGCAACAAAGTTTTCACTATCATAAACTTCACAAGTGTTGTCGGTGAATACCACAGCATAACCCTTTTGAGTAGCAGCAGACACAGATAAAAGATTAGCAGTGAGACCAGGAACATATTCTACATTGGACAAGGTTTGTGAAATACCATTTTCTAATTGAACAGTTACATTACCAGATCCTTGGCCATACAATTTTTGATTGTTTGCTGTACTGATCTCCAGATTAGGACCAGCAGTGAAGTTCACCATCGCAGTCTTGCTTGAACTCATATGCTTAGTAGCACCAGAGTCAACGAACCAGGCCCCTGTAGAGGCCCTTGCACTTAATGCCTATCCATCGGTCGCCAGCATCATCTCGTCTTTCTTCAACTTCTGTTGAGTTGAGCTCTGCATCTCCTCTTTCCTTCAATCCCGCTTCCAGTGTCCTGGCTTCTTGCATTTCCAGCAGAAAGGCTTCTTCTTAGTCTTGTCTTCTCGTGAAAACAGAACAGAATCCTTGGATGGCTTGGAAGTACTTTCCCCACTCCAAGTAGTATCTTGTAGCAACTTGGTTCGGACTGTGTCTGCAGTAAGGTCTGTTCCGGAACTTTCCAGAGCCATAATCATAGGCTGAAACTCATCTGGTAGACCTTTCAGCATAAGAGCTGCCACAAACTCGTCGTCCAGTGCCTTATTCATAGACGCAAGTTGCTGAGCAAGTCCCATAACCTCACTAACATACTCTTCCATCGACTTGTAGTGCTTTAATTTAACTTTGCACAATTTCTTCAAGATGACGATCCGCCGATTCACTCCTTTATCAGAGTAGGCCTTTTCAAGAGCTTCCCAGACTTCCTTCGCGGTCTTACAAGGCATGACGATTGGGAAAATTGATTTATCCACCATGAGGTTAAGTCTGGCCCTAGCCCGACTTTCGTCTTTTGCTTTCTTCGCAGATGTTGTAGTATCTCCATCCGGGTAGCCAACTATACAGCTCCACAGATCTTCGAGTCTTAGGACGTTTTCCATCTCGAATCGCCAATCCACGTAATTTAGACTACCTCGCAGCTTATCTATAGCCGGTAACGAGGTGCTGGTTGCAGACATGTTGAATTTCACTACGTAGCCGAATTCACAGTTCATATAACAAGCAGTCTATCATACGCACTTCATATTCGCACGGTGGATTCGTGGCTGGGCCCATAACCTAAAGGATTACGAGGCACACAGGCAATTGAAATGGAACACACGTTTAATGTACTTGACATTTACTACAACAGAACTGAACGAACAAGGTGATACAACATTCTTTTTATACACACCATTACCATAAAACAAAAGAGAAACATATCTCTATGGACCAGGTTTATAATTAACAGTGTGACCAACACAAACCATGGTCACATATTTCAACAAATACTACTATTGTCGATCGCGGAAATATATCGTAACAGAAGACCCTGAATCAAGAAGACGCAACAGCTGTGCGCCTTTGGTTCTGCAGGATAAGAAGATTGACGAGTATTTTGCAGCCATAGCTTAATGTGGCTAGCACCAAGTAAAATGCTGTGTTGATTGCAACAATGGACGTTATATGACATTTAAATTAACAGTTGTAAATGTTCAGTCGGCCAACACAAATTTGCCCAATGACTGGGCGGGGAACAATGTATATTGTTGATGTATTTCACATCATTATTGTTATTTAATAACTCTGATATTTAACTACACTAGCGCCATATGTGAGAACACCCACTCACAAAAGCTGGAGTAATCACTCTTATCTTTTTATCTTCTTTGATCCCACAATAATACTATTCAGTCGCCTTTTTGAATAAAAACAAAGATCGCTTTCAAAGTTTATTCATTTATGTTAGTTAATTTATTTCAAATAAACCAACATATATAATACATTGTATGAATAATAAATAAATAACACTCCTGGAATAAAATACATGTATTAGTGTTATGATCACTATTATAATGGGTCAATTTTTAGGAATATGCGTTTCAACCTTTTAGCGGGCATTATCAGATTCTGATCATTGTGTTGAGGTTCAAATTTAAACACAATATATTTTCAAACTACAATATGCTTGCCACGGTGGGTGAGTGGATATCGTATCGGACTTCCAACCCCAAGCTTGCAGGTTCGCTCCTGGCAGTGGTAAGTGATTTTTGAAAGGCGAAAAAAATCATGGCACGCATGTCATACGGTGTTGGGATCTTAAATAACCCATTTGAATTCAGTAGGCCGTGTTCATAGTGACAAAATTAATCTCGGGATTTTCCACCAACACAAAAACGTTCCTCCTTTCTCTACTAGAAAGCGCTATCGTGTCAAGGAGCTTAGATATCTAACCTCCTTGACTTTCATAGTGTTCCAAGGAATAACAACATTCGACATGCAAGCTGCCCCATGGGCGCAAATAAAGAAGCTTGCATCCGGCACCCGAGGCCATACTATATTATTATTATTATTATTATTACAATACGTTTTTGTAGTGCGTTTAATTAGTGTTTATAATACGATTCGTAGTAAGGATCTCGTTATAAGGTTAGTTTGTTTTGTTGTAAGGGTTTGTAAAATACGTGGATAACACAATATATTGTGTAATAAATAAAATAAATAAAATTAGACCATGCACTTGAAATCAATTATGTATAGCCTATGTATATGATTACTTATCTCAGCGGTATCGTTGGCCGTAACTTTTGAACCTCAACACAGTAATCAAGATCTGATTATGATCACTTGATGGTCGAAATGCGTAATCGTAAAAATTACCCCATCATAATAGTGATCATAACTAATACATTTAGTTTTTTACAGGAGTGATATTTACTTATTATTTATATATTATACCCTTTTAGTTGAAAAGCATCGTGAAAAGAATAAGCCGTTGCACCTTGCTTTCTTAGACCTCGAAAAGGCTTTTGATCGTGTACCGCACGACTTGATCTGGTTGACTCTCCGACAACATGGCATCCCAGAGTACCTTGTCAACTGGGTACAGTTGCTCTACGAGGAGCCAAGAAGTTACGTCCAAGCCGCCGCAGGAGCGTCAGAAAAATTCCGTGTAACAGTTGGTGTTCATCAAGGTTCGGCCCTGTCACCATTGCTGTTCATTATGGTCATGGACACGGTTACTGCAGATCTACAACAACCGTTACCTTGGACCATTCTGTACGCTGATGACGTTATGTTGGCCGCTCAAAACAAGCTGGATCTCCAACATCAAGTCCAGGAATGGAGCGATCGTTTAAGTCAATATGGCCTGCGGCTTAACAAAGCTAAAACAGAATATATGACAACGGATGCTGGAGAAATCGGAACAATCCAAGTCGACGGCGATGATCTGCCTCGAACGACAAAATTTAAGTATCTTGGCTCTACGATAACTGTTGAAGGTCGTCTCACCGAGGAGGTCAACATAAGAATTAATGCTGCGTGGATGAAATGGCGAACAACGACAGGTGTCATGTGCGATCGCCAGATGAAAGACCACCTAAAATCGAAGATTTACCGCACTGTCATTCGTCCCGTAGCGCTTTATAGTACCGAATGTTGGCCGACCACGAAGGAAGCAGAACGTAGGCTAAGTGTCATGGAGACCAAGATGCTTAGATGGACAGCTGGCATTACTAGGTTGGATCACATCCCCAATCAAAGAATAAGGGAACGATTTGGTATCGCAGCAATCAGTAACAAAATGCGTGAGGGTCGTCTGCGATGGTTTGGGCATGTGCTACGGTCAGGAGCGGACACCATTGCAAAACAGGGCTACACACTGGAGGTCGCCGGGAAAAGACCAAAGGGGCGACCGAGACAACGTTGGGCCGATACACTGCACAGGGATTTGAAAGGCGTCAACCTTCATCCGGACATGGCCCATGACCGAGTAAAGTGGAGACAGCGGACTCAAATAGCGGACCCTGCCACGAGGTGGGACAAACGCTAAAGCAAAAGAAGAAGAAGAAGATTTATATATTATACCCTATACATTTTACCTCGCCCAGTCATTGTTACTGACTGAAAATTTAGTTGATTGGTTGGTTCCTTAGTTTAAGGACAGCGACAACGCGGTCATGTAGCCCCGTGTACTTTGGGTGTGTGTAGAATCTGTCTGATAACCGGTGTTAATTTCGTTGACTGTATTAGTGTGTGTTATCTGGTTTAATTCAAGTAAAGATTGCAGACAATAATTTCAAGTAGTTCCAACTTTTGCTACCAAATTCTACCATCCATGACACCTAGCTTCTAGACTTGGCTACTAGATGGCATCGCATTCAGCACCTGGTGGCGAACGTTGGAACTAATTTAGCGTTATCATTTCTAACCTACAAATTTTGGCTTCATACAAGTGTAGTTAGTGGAAGGTTCTTTTCCATGCCATAAATCTATGACATGGTACCGCCAGCTTTACTTCTCCTCCGAAGGAAGGCATACTGAGGGATTTCTTAACGCTCTTAAAATATTCGACAACATCGGTCGGGTTTGAACCCGTGACCTTGGGCATAGAAGCACAGCATGCTACCAACTACGCCACTGAAGCCGCCACTGAAAAGTGACAACTGACAGGCAACACTGAAAGAATGACTTCAACACTTTACATGCCAATGAAATGTTTCCATATTAAAGGTGTATGTAATGAGTTTACGTTCGACGATGTCGAAATGTAAACATTATGTGACAGAAAACTGTATCATAATGAGACTCATTATAACACTATTTTTCATTATGAAACAGTTTCTCCCACCAATCAGAGCTCAAGAAACAGTTGTGTGACCAATTAGGTAAGAATACCTTCGCGCATGCGCTCAAAATCCGCTGTAAAAAAATTGGTGTTCTGTATTGCCAAGCAAAGTGAATGGTCTCTGCGTTCGGAGTGCCTTGACCCACGCATGCGCTCTGTTCAGTCAGCAAAGCCAGCGCACCCTGTTCACTAACTGAATCCCACAGATATTTATGAATATTTATGTTAAAACATACAATAAAGTTATACTTATTGTCGAACATAAACGGTCGTATGTAACTCGCCTATAATGGTAATTAAGACACTCGTATGGAAATTATAAAACTCGCCTACGCTCGTTTTATAAACATACTCGTGTCTTAATTATTGCCATTATAGGCTCGTTGCATAATGTACTATTATGTTCGACCCTGACTATTATATGTCAGAAAAATGTACTATACTGAGGCTCATTATAACACTTTTTTTCATTATGAAACAGTTTCTCCCACCAATCAGAGCTCAAGAAACAGATGTTTGACCATTAGATAATTTGATGCGCTGAGTTCCACGGCCTTCTAATTTAAATTTTACTGCCTGGCCTAGTGTCATAGTAGGGTAATCGAGGAGGCCATGGTCAAATACAAGGCATTCTCTGCGTCTCATGCGCTCTGTTCAGTACATAAAACTGGCGAAATCTCGACAGATATACGCTCGTTTTATAAACATACTCGTGTCTTAATTATTGCCATTATAGGCTCGTTGCATAATGTACTACAGTATTATTTTATTAACAATGAAATACTATTAGAAATGTTAAAGTTAGCTTTCCAGCCGGTCAACACAAATTTTGTGCTTAGTTGCATTAGGTGGGAAAACAAGTATTTATATGCCCTAACATGAAAACCATTACATAAGATATTTCTCAAGTTAGGACATATAACATGCCTACTTGTTATCCCGCCTAATGTAATTGGGCACACTATTTGTGTGGAAAGCTTTCTTCAATAGAATTAGGCAACACTGAAAAAATTGTTAACCATCACTTCAAATAAGAAGTGGGTATATTTTATAGCAAGACATATTGATCGTCAAAATTATTATGTACCAGCTTTAAAATTATAGATGTCCAGCATAGTTATCGAGGGTTAAAATTTAGAAAAATTCTTGATAGGTAAATTCTCGAGAATGAACCTCAATTGTCACGAAAAATCTGAAGGGTTTAATCACCAAAAATATTTCAAGAAATAATAAAAAATGTAAATTTATTCATGCTTTTGGGATATTGCCGTGTGAAAATAACATTAAAACTTTAAACGTTTTGACTAGTAACTAGTTTTAACGTTTTACCTTGCCTCCTTTTTCAATAGAATTCAAACAATAACACACTAGAATACACTGTAACAATAATAGACAAATTGACAGGCACTAGAAAACATAATTATAATGTTCACTTATCTTGGTACTGGTAATCCTTCACTACGCATTGGCACTAAGCCAACATCGTAGTGAGGATTACCAATACCAAGATAAGTGAACATAATTACTTTCTAATTAAGTGTGTTCTTCTAAATTGTATACACGTGCATACATACCGTCCCTCACGTAATTCACAAATATCTAACGAACGACGAGATTCAAGCGAATCGTTCTATTTCACCTAACGACACTATTGTACTACAATAGTGAATTTACATTAGTGAATTTATATTTGAACACAGTGATCAGGATCTGATGATGGCCACTTAAGGGTCGAAACGTGTAATCCTAAATTGAACCATTTAATTATGAGTACTAAGCCTCCGTGGCTTAGGCGGCATCACGCCGGCCTCTCACCGCTGGGTCCGTGGTTCAAATCCCGGTCACTCCATGCAAGATCAGTGCTGGACAAAACGGAGGCAGACAGGTTTTTCTCCGGGTACTCCGGTTTTCCCTGTCAAAATTTCATTCCAGCAACACTCTCCACTATCATTTCATTTCATCTGTCATTCATTTAATCATTTCCCCAGAGGAGTGCGTCGGGCCTCGGCAGCCGGCACAGTTCATATCCTCGCCGCTAGGTGGGGGTTTCATTCATTCCATTCCTGACCCGGTCGGAGACTGGAAGCAGGCTCTGGATTTTCATTTTCAATTGTGAGTACTAACTAATACATGCAATTTTTTCCACGAGAGTATATTTATATATTTGTATCTTGTACCCAGCCTATTCATTTGGCACAATATTGTTTACCGACTGAACGTCTGCAAAATGTCAATTTGTATAGGCAACACTGAAAATAATATCTACAAGAAAAGAAAGTGTACCTGTTATCTCATGGTCGTTCACGCTCTAGTCTAGAGTGAACCGTCTGCCTTTATGAGGTAAGGACAGTTCCCCGTTTGTGCTACACTTCTGAGGATATTCATTTTTATTTGAAACATAAGACAACTTTTTAGGAATAAATAAAAACCAATCCCGGCTTATCGAACCTTTCAATCCTTGCTATAAAAACCACAAAAGATTACTAGTCCTTCATTAAAAAAAAACCAGTCACACCTTTGCAGGGATATTGAATATTTTTCGTAAAGTGTGCTCGCTAGTTTTTGAAAGCCCCTAAACTATTAAGATAATTTGCTTTTCAGTCGGTCAGCACAATTGTGCCCAATTAGATTAGGCGGGGAGTACAAATATTTTAACATCCTAACGTGGAAGAAATATTGCATGAATTATTTACCACTTAATTAGTAGACTACGTAATTGGATTTATTTATTTATTTATTTATTTATTTATTTAGCGTATGGCATTTAGTGCTGGGAGTGTCCGAGGACATGTTCGGCTCGCCAGAGGCTAGCTGCTTCAAGCGGACACCCATGGAGTGATCTACAAATTCCGTCCAATTTCAAGTAGTTCCACTTTCGCTACCAGATGCCACTGATACCTAGTGACGAACGTTGGTACTTAGAAATTTAGCTTCACACAAGTTTAGTTAGTGGAAGGATCTTTTCATGTCATAAATTTATGACATGGGACCGCCGGCTTTACTTCCCCTCCGAAGGAAGGCATACTGAAGGATTTTAACGCTCTTAAACAATCCGACGACTTCGGGCGGGTTTGAACCCGCGATCTTGGGAACAGCAGTTCAGCATGCTACCAACTACGCCACCGAAGCCGCTACTTAATTGGATGACATGTTTCGATCATCATGCGATCATCATCAGATCTTGTTCAGCTAAACCAGGAATCGATACCGTAAAATTTCTCACAGTAGGTGAGAGAGCCTTACTGGCTAGATTGCGCAGGTGGATAATCCGGATAATCCCAATGGTGATTGCACTTTCAGAACTTCTATTTAGGACAATTCCATGTTATAATTGCAATTTGCAGCCACTTTGAATGCTAAGTATACTTGAGATGAACGAAGAGGATAAACCTAGACAAATCTCATTGAGATAAAGAAAGGTGCAAGTGATGCAAGTGTAATACATACCCACCAAACATAATCTAAGCCTAGGGGATCTGATGATGGTCGCATGACGACCGAAACAAGTCATCCAATTAATTCCAGGCGGCTTCGGTGGCGTAGTTGGTAGCCTGCTCAGCTTCTATGCCCAAGGTCGCGGGTTTGAACCCGGCCAAAGTCGTCAGATTTTTTAAGAGCGTTAGAAATCTCTCAGTAAAACCAATTAATTCAACCCTCCTGTTTTGTACAAAAAGTGTGTTAATTAAGTGATACATATTTCATGTAATATTTCTTTCCTTCGGTGGGGAAGTAAAGCCGGCGGTCCCATGTCATAGATTTATGGCATGTAAAAGAACCTTCCACTAATTACTTTTGTGTGAATCTAAATTATAGGTTATATTTGACAAACGCTCTTAGGTTCCAAAGTTCGTCGCCAGGAGTTGACTGCAGTGGCATCTAGTAACCACGTTCAGAACTAGTTGTCGTTGACGTTTGCTAGCAAAAGTAGGAACTACTTGAAAATTAAATGTCTGGAGTCATTACTTGAATTAAAAGCAGATAACACACACTAATACAGCCATCACAATTAACAACGGTTATCAGACCGATTCTACACACACCCAAAGTACACGGGGCTACATGACCGCGATGTCGCAGCCCCTAAACTGAGGAACCAACCAACCAATTAATTCAACCCTCCTGTTTTGTACAAAAAGTGTGTTAATTAAGTGATACATATTTCATGTAATATTTCTTTTAGGTTGAAAATGATGATGATGTTTTTAATTTTTTTAGCGTATGGCTTTTAGTGCCGGGAGTGTCCGAGGACATGTTCGGCTCACCAGAGTTTTGTAGCTGCTTCTATACGGACACCCATTGGGTGAGCTACAAGTACCGTCGCGTGTGGAGTGTTGTCTGGGGAGGAAAGTGTTAATTTAAGGACGAGGAATTGGAAGGTAGTGGCTGTGGCCTATAGTTAGGGACCAACCCCGGCATTTGCCTGGAAGGAAGATGGGAAACCACAGAAAACCATCTTCAAGGTTGCCGGCGGGGGGATTCGAACCTCCTCGCCTCCCGGATCTGAGCGACTGCCTGCAGTCACACCGTAACGACCACGGCTAACTCACCCGGTGATGATGATGATCAGGTGCCATCAAGTCGGCGTCGACTCCTAGCGACTGCATGGATGGACTGTCTCCATATGATTCGGTCTTCAGCCATATTCTTCAGATCCTTCACTGACATATTAATGTTGGATTTGATGCAGTTGATCCATCTCAATGGTGGCCGTCCTAGTCTCCGAGACCCCTACCACCTTTCCAATCATAATTGTCTTTTCCAACGAATCAGAACGCCTCATAATGTGTCCAAAATATGACAGTTGTAATCGTGTTATCAATGCTTCAAGAGACAGATCTGGTTTGATTTTTTGAATCGCCCATAAATTTGTCGTCTTGGCTGTCCAAGGAATATGCAGTATCCTTCGCCAACACCAGAGCTGAAAGGCATCAATATACATCCTATCTCGTTTCCTTATGGTCCAGCTTTCGCAACCATATGTAGCTATGGGAAAGACATAATAATAATGTTATTGGTTTTACGTCCCTTTTAACTACACTGGCTTTTATGGGAAAGACAAGTGCCATAACTATTCTATATAATTTTAGTAGGCAAAGAAACATCGGAACACTTGAAGATCTTATCCAGGCCTTTAAAAGCTGCTTTTCCTAGGTTGATCCCAACAAACAGAAACTATTCTCCTCTGTAATTACCTTATTATCTCTCATAATGTTTGATGGTAAACCTGTTGTCATTAGTTTTGTCTTGTTGATATTCAAGTACAAGCCCATGGTTTCACTCTGTTCTTTAACTTGCATAATGATATCCCCGAGCTCTTCCTTGCTTTCCGCCAAATATAATTGGGCACAATAGAGTTGACTGACTGAGAATTCTATGATAGGTTACCAGGCAACTCAGAAAAATAGCTAGGATTCGTTACCGTAAAATTGTTCAAGGTAGGTGAGAGAGCCTTACTGGATACACTACGCAGGTGGATAATCGAGGTTCGAGTCGCAAAGGTGATTGCACTTTCAGAATGTCTATTTAGGTTAATTCCATGTTATAATTGCAATCTGCAGTCACTTTGATTGCCAAGTATACTTGAGACGAACGAAATAGGTACTTGTAGAAGAATCTCATTCAGATAAAGAAATGTGCAAATGATGCAAAGTTTCCCGGGTTAACTCGCACCTGCCGGGCAACAATCGTGAAATCGAGGGGAAGAGGGAACACGGTATAAATTATGCATGGAGACTTAATGAGTTTTAGCGACAATGTTTGGCGTCATAATGAGATCACTTTGATAAATGGTTCTCGTTCAATCGACGAATGAGCAGATTTTAACATACTCACTCCTCTAATTTTGTCAACGTTCTCTCTGAAGTTAGATTGCATAATTAAGGAATAACAATTGCCCATCGGTGTGTGAGAAAGCTCTTTTAAGAGGAAGGAAAAGTGGGAAGTAATCCCGACACCCCCAGGAATGCTGGCGGGTAGCCGGCGGACAGGGGTAACTACCCCACCTCACTGACGTCATGAGGAAACCGAACGTAGCCGAAGTGTACCGATTGTCGTCGGTATCCAAGTGAGCAGAGTGAAACCTAACTATCGATTCAGCATCCCCACGCTGTGTACCGGTCAATCCCTAGCTGGACTCGCATCCAGGCTCCGGCAGATCAAGGTCCTGGCGCGCGAATCTAACTCGTCGCACCGCACTGTCATGTGAAGTCGACGGTGGGTGGTGGTGGTGGTGGGTGCGCAGGAAGTGCGTGGATGTGCGTGGCAGTGCGTGTGGTGGTGGTGCGTCGTGAAGTGGTGTGCTATTCTGTGTAATTAGGACAAGAGGACCAAGGAGGGAAAGAGTGGCTGTTGATATCGTGACATAAAGAACTGTCTGTTGGATCATCATTGTTGGCTTCTTGTGGTAAGTTAGTCCGTCGCGGCGCTCTCTCACACATGATACCCCAGAGAGACTGCAGCGCGGCGTGTGTACCTCTCTATATTGATTTTCTTGGAGGTAGTACTTGCCACATGGCTGGCTCACACCACCGGCGCCAAAGATTGTAAGGTTTCTCTGATAGCAAATATTCATATCATGTCATCTGTATCAAATTAAATCTACAATCCCTACATCTCCCAATCTAGGATAACCAGAGGAAGGGAGGAGATTAACTCCTATTGCAATTTTTGTCTAACAATTGCGATTATTTCTCCTTAAATTTTATACGTATTATATACAACATTTGATATCAAGAAACAGTACTTTTAGTTTATGTTTGAAGAATTTTTATTTAAACATAGAGAAGAAAAAAAACATACACCTAAGGTAATAAATTATTTTAAAAAAAGTGCTTGGAAACATGCTCATACAACATTTTGTTGTTGTGTGTTAAGCATTCTGTATGTATTTCTGTTTAAGGAAAGGAACATTTTCAACTCTGTAATATAATGCAAGTTAAGTGCCAAATACTTCTAATTATAGTTCCATTTTAAGCCAGTTACACATTAAATAAATACTATAACTAGTTTTCTTTATCAATTAATATTTTTAATAATTAATAATTATCAAACAGTAATATCAAGTAAAGCACGTTACGTAACATAACATAATAACTCAAAGTTCATCTGTCACACTGATATTAAAATAAAAGTGTTAACAAGTGACGATTCACCTGAAATTTAAAACATAATAATTAAGTATATTTAAGCTAAAAATAACATATTATATACATTTATTTATCTCGCCAATTAGTGTAAAAATATATTTTTCTTGAAGATGTATATTATTATTATTACTTTGCTTTATTACTGCATACAAGTGAGGTTTGGTTTGCTAAATTTTAATAATGTAATTAATTAAAGGTAACCATACATTCAAGTTCTACATGTTTACTAACTGATTTCTCTTTTATATGCACGAGAGCAGTTATGTCAGTTCCAATATATTATAGATACGTTACTGAATATTTCAAGAAAATAGTAATCAACTTGTCCGGAAATAATGAATTTTTCAGTGAAATTACGATATTTCAATAAATTCAGTATTTTAGTTTATTTCAGTGTTAAAATTCTTGTGAACAGGTTGCAGAGGGTCTTGTCTTCGAGTAAAAAGTATGTCAAATACAACAAAATGTCAGTTTTATGTGCTCAACCATAATCACGTTAACTATAAGCAAGTTGTAGAGTACCGGTATATTATAAATTCCCATACGAGAAGAAGCAAGTTCCGCAATGTAATTATTACTTCTTCCCCCTACCACTACCACTTCTTAGTGAACTGTGTGAAATCGTCAATGAATCCAATTCAAGTTTTCCTGGCAACGTTTATTGATAAATCTCATTCATTTTATGCTGCTATCTAATGACTGGTGTCTGAGAATCTATATTTCATATATAAATACTATACATTACATTCATTTATTGGAGTGAATCAGATCATATGATTGTGTTATTATTCGAAAGTCGCGTCCTTTCTGATCAACAATTGCTAGTGATGGTGACCCGATGACTTGAATTAACCTTAATGCGTTTGTTATCAGGATGCTTATTTTGAATAATGAAACATAACGTATATTGACAATCGATCAGAGAAATTAAATAACAATTATTTAATCACATCTATTTATTTCGAGTCGGGAATCGAACCTAGGTCATTAGTACGATAACATCTTCTTTTAGATAAGAATATGTTCCTAGTTTCTTTTGTGTCCGTGTCCTTCTTAAAGTGAGATTATAATAAATGCAAATAAATAATTAAAATGTGAGAACATGTAAATAAAGATATTAGGAGAATTTGGGAATATCTTTCTCATAACGTCCAGTGCGCCATGTGACTAGGTAGAATGTTTCCAGTTGAGGTTTTAGAAAATCCTCTATCTTGCATAGGTTATTCATAATGCTTATTTTAATTATGCCCCTTAGGAAAGAGTATAATCCAGCTAATCTTATTTAATGATTTTGTTGCAAATAAATACTACAAAGAAACTATAATTGTATGCACATCATAGTGATTATTAACTTGGTCGCTGAATGTCTGCTGATAAGAGCGTTCACACGCATGCCGGCAGGTGTGAACTGTGGTGTCATCAGCGCAGTGACGTAAGCGGTAGGATACCTCGGGCAAGATACTAATATCCATGCTGAAATGGGGTCCATAACTTGTGACTTAAAACTAATGAAAGGCGTACACTGTAGGGATGTCATAAGTACTATGTGCCTGAAGGAGAAGGTCGTACTAAGTAATGTTCTACTGTTGTAAGTTACTTAGGTGGCCTCATACACAGTAGGTGCATTGCATTTTCTCATGGATATTTAAATTGTTTGAAAAGTAAAAACTATTCCAAACTTATGCTGTAAATCAGCTTGCAATTTGTAATTATTTTAAGCCTATTTTCATGAAATAAAGTATAGGCTTAAGAGATCACCTTCTCTCCCTGTGCGTGTGTGTATGCATGCATGAGTGTGTGTGTATGTCGTTGCTAATAAAGTTTGGTTTGCTGGATCAATTTCTATGAAAGTTGCTAAGTACTTACTACTACATCGTTCGAATGTAATCGTAATTTCGTAATTTCGATAAGTGTCACCAATCGAGCGTAACAGTTGCCCGACTTATTCCACCAGTAGTCGATATCTCCAATACTATTGCAGCAATCAGCAATAAGTCAAAATGTGTATACTGTAATGACAGAAAATTATAAATTACTTTCACGTAAGTAACGTAATAACACCTAATAATCACTAAATAAACATGATGGTCATGAAAATTCCAAATTCAGGTATTTAAGTGGACTCTCAGTGTGCTTTAATAATCGTAGCGCAATGAAACTTACCTTTGCAAATTTCAAATGTTTTGAATATATCATCCTATAGTTATCTGATTCTTTTATACTCAATAATATATATTTTTAGTCACATGTACTTTTTCAAGTTATTTTTAGCCTATTTTCATTTATGAAAAATAAATAGGCATATGAGATCACCTTTTGTCTCTGTGTGTGTCTGTAAAGATGAAATCTAAACGGCTGAAGTGATTTCATTGAAACTCGGTACGTGAATACTAATAATGTATTTGACCTCGACCGTGGCATTCAAATTGTAATATATTTCACCAATCCAACATGGCGGCCGCGCGAATTATTTCACTGGCATTCTATATCCCCGCAACGGAAACAGATATCACCATGATATTTCGTACGGTAATGAAGGGTACTGCTAGAAGTTAACCTATTCGGCATTCAAAAACTTGTTGAGTACAAAACTAATATGATGGCCATGCGAAATTAAAACATTTAAATATATATTTCTTGCGATTTAACCATCCGTACGCAGTGAAACTTGGTACAGCTAATGTTTATACACATGGTAATGCATTGCCATCTTCTTAGCTCAATTGCTTACTTAACCTCAAGATGATGGCTGTGCGAAATTTTAAAATAATATTTTATTACTTGTGTCCTAATCATGCGATCGAAGTGAAAATATGAATAGCGAACCTTTGAAATAATCTTCATCTAATGGTACATAACTCTATGGCCTACAAATCTAACAATCCAACATGGTGACCATTCGAAATATTTAGACAGCTCTCAATATCTACGAATATATTGGAGCAATCAAACTGAACTTGTGTATGTTGGTAGAGGCTATTAACAAAAACTCCCCTTTGGGCCTTTTAATAACCTGGTGATCACAAAACCAACATGGCGGCCAAGTGAATTTAAATATTCAAATTAAATGCACGTGGTTTCCACTTCGTCTTCGGGTAAATGCCGGGATGGTACCTCCTGTAAGGCCACGGCCGCCTCCTTCCCTCTTCATTGCCTATCCATCCTAACCTTCCCTTCCCTTTCCTCATGATGCCCCTGTTCGTTTTGCAGGTGAGACCGCCTGGGCGAGGTTCTAATCCCACCTCACCAGTTGTATCCACTCCGATTAGATGTTCCCAGATCTAGGACACTGCCTGAAAATGGCGGTAGGGGTGAGTTCCCTCGCTGAGTCCGTGGGAGCCACCACCTTGAGGGTACACTCGATAAAAAAATACTCGCGATTTAATCATCTTAACGCAGTGAAACTTGGTAGGTAAATGTTCAATTTAACACAGTTGTTTTGATAACCCTAAGACATTTTAAAATTAACTTTTAATTTCTTGTGTCCTAATCATGCGATCAAAGTGAACGTTCGAATAATGAACCTACGTAATAATCTTCTTCTAATGATACATAACTCTACGACCTACGCATATAACAATCCAACATGGCGACCATCCGAAATATTTAGATAGTTCTCAATATTACAAATCAATTACAGCAATCAAACTGAAATTTGTACGTTGATAGATGCTATTAACATAAGTTCTCCTATGTATCATTCAATAACCTGGTGAACACAAAACCAACATGGCAGCGATGAGAAAATAAAAATATTTTAATGGATTTTTTCTCGCGACTTTTCATCCGAGCGCTGTGAAACTCAGCACGGTAGAACATACAAGCCTTAATATACTGACGTCTAATTTAATGGAATTTTATGAGAACTTAAAATGGTGGCTGTGAAATTTTCATAAATCTCGTTTACATTTCTCGTGTCCTAAGTAAGACCAGTAGGGTATATGAAAATACCTGTAAGCTACAGTATTTAGTTCTTCACGGAACTACTTGTTTGATATTATCTACCAGTAGTGTTGCCCGACTGAAAAGGTGTAATATCCCTCATCTTACTTGTCAAGGAATCATGCTACGTCTCTGAAACCTAGTGTAGTAAGCCACGTCCTGGAAGTGTTTTTCCGTGGCTTCCCTCTCCTATTCCAGGCAAATACCTGGATGGTTCCAAATTTAAGGCCACGGCCGCTTCCTTAACAATCAACTGAATTACAAATACAAATACTCACACTACTACAGACACCACAATTACACATTTGATCAGACAAAATCTATATATATATACCCTAGTACACGGGGCTAAAAGACCACGATATCCATACCCCACAAATGAAACAACAGCATCGACATATTACGGGTCACGTTATCTGAGAAGTTCATATGTTTTTACAGAAAAGTATTTTATAATGGACCACATGTTTGACATCCCTGGTCTAGGCGAAATGAGGAAAATTTCGTCATCCATTTGACTGAATTTTCTTTCTTAGGGGACTCTCGAGTTCCACATATTTAAACTCTTCCAAGTCCATACCCCGCTGAGAGAAACTGAATCAGGACCCTGAGTAGATACACAGTTTTATTGAATTATATTGTTAATCTTCACTCTCTATGAGCAGGATGATATATTTATGCTAGATACATTAACTGTCCTGTGTCTCAATGAACCAATATGACATAAAGTAGAAGAGGGTTCTCATGATGCTTGGGTGAAACCAATCATCATAGCCAATGGAAAGAAGTAAAGGGAATATGCAGTCAAACTGAAAATAGAACAAGTAGTTCCGTGACGAACTAAAGAGCGTACTTTTCTTAAAATTTCAGATTGGTGCCATTCTATATAGACGTATCTAGAATAATGGCAAAATCGAGTAAGAGTAATACAGTAACTTACTATAGTAGGGAACCCTGGTGACTCTGAATATATTCTTAGTTCCGTCTCTTAAGGTATAGAATACAAAATTTGGTTTAAGTCCAATGGATAGCATGGACGTTAAATGCAGTTAAACATTGTATCTAACAGCGCGCGTAAAATCATGTTGGCATCAATGTCACGCATGTATTGGTCAGAAATAATCTGAAATAATACGATCTATTGTTGTGCCAATTTTGAATGAAATCCATTAGTTAGTATAGAAGTTACATGCATTTTAAAATTGGGCTTCTCAGCACGCTTAGAATCATGTTGGCAGCACTGACGTGTATTAGTAACTCCAAATTAATCTATAATGCCAGGTACTATACGTGTGCAAAGTTTAGAGCTATTGGCTTGCATACTTTCTGATATATTGATATTAGGGTAACAAAAATAGAGACAGCATTTATTAACAGTTGGCAGCCCTGGTTGCTCTTAAGAATACGCATAGTCATATCTGTTATGGTACGCATAGCACATACGAAATTTGGTTGAAATCCAAATAATAGTATAGGAGTTACATGTATTTAAATTTGGAACTCTTAGCAGGCTTAGAATCATGTTGGTAGCACTGACGTATATAAGTTACCCCAAATTAATATAGAATGCCAGGTACTATACGTGTGCATAGTTTAAGGCTGTCGGCTTGCATACTTTCTGATATATTGGTAATTGGATAAAATAAATTGAGAGCATTTATTAACAGTTGGCAACCCTGGTAGCTCATAAGAATACGCTCAGTTATATCTGTTTATGTACACATAACACATACGAAATTTGGTTGAATTCCAATTGATAGTGTAGAAGTTATATGCATTTAAAAATTGGACGTATCAGCAGGCTTAGAATCATTTTGGCAACACTGCCATGTATGGCCTCCTGGAAATTAAACTGAAATATTATTATCTGTACGTGTGCCAGTTTTGAAATAGCTCCCATTCATACCTTCCAAGATATCCAACATGGAGCTCAAATTTCAATTGCGATTTTTCATCAGTTGGTAGCACTGACATCATTTTCAAATACGGCATTGAGATATTCAGGTATAGATCTTAACTCCTACCAAATTTTGTTTCGATTGCTGCAGCCATTTAGGAGTTGATAGAGGGGGGACACATACACAGCCAGACAGTCAGAAGGACAGACAGACAGACAGACAGACAGACAGGAGGACAGACTTACTCACATTTGCCCGGATCGATCTCATAAGTCTACTTTTTCCTCATATTTGGAAAGTGTGAAAAGTAGGCTAAAAAGAGGGTTGTCATGATAATTGACTGAAACCAAGCATCATAGCCAATAGAAAGGAGTAAAGGGAATATGTACTCAAACTGAAAGTAAAAATAAAACAATGTTTCAATTTACGGTAATAAATCACTTTAGACCAATGTAATTCTTGTAGATCAAAATATACACATCAAAAAACTTTTGCATAATTCAGAGCTAGTGAAAAATAATGGGAGAATACATTCACAGGAATGTCATGAAAAATATATTCATTTCTGGAAATAAAATAACAAAATACAGATATAAAAGCTTTTGGCCTGTGAAACGAGGTGCCACAAAAATACTGTGTGTTAATTGTTTTGTTATATTAGTCGCAAGATATTTAACTACCGAACGCAGTTGAAATATTAAAGTAGTCCCTTAACGAAAGCACTGATGTCGAAAGATATTTTACGTAAGCAACCTAAAGTAATGACTGAATTAACTAACGCTGAAACAATACAATTAATCAAAGAAGTAACTACAAATATTGTGCTATACTGATCTTTCGGAAAACGCTATCTCTTCCACGAAAACAGCAGTTCATGTAATGGTCCCCTATCATTCTTCAAAAACATTATTAGAAGACTAAAACACGACGTATTTTTTCAAAGATATTTACAACTACGCGTCGGGCTGTGGCTGAGAATTAGTATATCGCACCACTCAACTCCTTAGGACAGTGCACTACAGTTTTATATGTACCTTTTTAGGTTATGCCAGTGTTCTGCTTTTATAGCTACGGCAGTTAACTGAATCACTCATGATGGAACGATATTATTGCTTCTCCTACCAGGTTACGTTCTTAAACATATGAATCGTATTACAAATCTGCAACTTCTCTCAACTTAGCCAAACTATTTCTTATTCGATCCTCATTAATCTCAAAATCCCAGAAAGGCAACATAACAATTTAAATTGATCTTTTAATACTGAACTGAAATATAAAAAGGTAATGTTTAATGAAAACTAAAGATTTTCTACGTACACACTTAGGACCACTAGTAGTCGCTACTGTAGTGTAACAAAATTAAAGGTGGTATTAGAAGGCGAAGCAGACCCAACCTGCGGTTGGAAACTGCTCTAGTTGATGATGATGGAGGCGCTATCCCACACAAACTTTCGTTATTGTAGTTCTAAAACATAGAAAGTTATTTATTTTTAGCCTACTTTTCACATTTTGCAAATATGAGGAAAAGTAGACTCATGAGATCGATCCGGGAAAATGTGTGTGTGTCTGTCTGTCTGTCTGTCCTTCTGTCTGTTTGGCTGTGTGTGTGTGTGTGTCCCTATCAATTCCTAAACGGCTGCAGCAATCGAAACCAAATTTAGTATGAGTAAAGATGTTTACCGGAATATCTCAAGCCCATATTTGAAAATGATGTCAGTGCTACCAACTGCTGAAAAAACGCACTAGAAAATTGAGCTCCATGTTGGATATCATGGAAGGTATGCGTGGGAGCTATTCCAAAATTGGAACATATGTAGATAATACTATTTCAGTTTAATTTCCAGGAGGCCATACATGACAGTGTTGCCAAAATAATTTTAAGCCTTCTGATAAGTCCAATTTTTAAATGCATATAACTTCTACATTATTAATTGGATTTCAACCGAATTTTGTATGTAATATGTGTACATAAACTGATATGACTGAGTGTATTCTTAAGAGCCACCAGAGCTGCCAACTGTTAAAAATTGATCTCTCTCTCTCTATTTTGTTCATCCAAATACCAATATATATGAAAGTATGCAAGCCAACAGCTTTAAACTATGCACAGGTATAGTTGTTGTTTGAGTCTTCAGTCTTTTGACTGGTTTGATGCAGCTCTCCATGCCTCCCTGTCCTGATCTAATCGTTTCATCTCTACATAGCTACCACACCCTACATCCGAGGCATCTGTTTAACATATTCTAACCTTGGTCTACCCCTACAGTTCTTGTCCTCGACCCTTCCTTCCATAACTAAGCTTGCTATTCCTGGGTGTCTTAGTATGTGTCCTACTAACCTATCTCTTCTCTTCATTAGCAGTCCCCAGAAACATCTCACCTCTCCCACTCGTCTTAATACCTCTTCGTTTGTAACCCTATCTACCCATCTGATCTTCAGGTATAGTACCTGACATTTTAGATTAATTTGGAGTAATTTATATACTTCAGTTCTACCAACATGATTTTAAGCCTGCTGATAGGACCAATTTTTAAATAAATGGAACTTCTATACTATCAGTTGGATTTCAACCATATTTCGTATGTGCTATGTGCAACATAACAGATATGACTATAAGTATTCTTAAGAGCAATCTGGGCTGCAACTGTTAAAAAATGCTGTCTATATTGTTTTACCCTAATATCAATATATCAGAAAGTATGCAAGCCAACAGCTCTATACTTTGCACACGTATAGCACCTGACACTCTAGATTAATTTGGAGTAATTAATATAAGTCAGTGCTGCCAACATGATTCTATGCTTGCTGATAGGTCCAATTTTAAAACACATGTAACTTCTATACTAACAAATGGATTTAATCTAATACTAGATGAAACCCGTCAAAACATGACGGACAATGGAAAACAAATTTACTGAAGAAGCTTCTTATATAAGTTACATTCTTTGTACGATTACTTTTTAGCACTATTGCAACTTTAAGGGCGTCAAAAGATAGCACTCTCAGCATTGCAACATATTGCTGGTCATGACTGAAAACGTGATGAGGTCATCATCATCTTGCACAGTTTCCAGCCACTGGCCGGGTCTGTTTGGAACACAAGCCTCTCCAACGTCTTCTGTCTTCCCACCATCTCTCAGCCTCCACCCTTGTCCAGTCTTCTCCTCTCTTCTGCACGCTTTCTTCCACCCCCTTCAGCCACCTGTCTCTCGGTCTCCCTCTTGGTCTCTTTCCTTCCCACTTCGTCTCGTGTATCCTCCTGGGTATCCTCTTCTCCTCCATTCGTTTTACATGTCCATACCATCTAAGTCTAGATTTCTCTATACCATCCTGTAATGGTTCCTCCTTCATTAATTCTCTGGTCCTCTCATTTCTTATTCTGTCCCTCTTTGTAGCTCCAATACTGCTTCTCAAGAACTTCATCTCACTGGCCTGTATTTTGCTCTTCTCCCTTCCTTTCATAACCCAGGTATCCGAGGCATACGTCAGGATAGGGACATAGTACGATATATGATCTACTTGCTGTTCTGAGGGACATCCCTGCTCCATAACATGCTTCTCACACTCCTCCGGAATGCTTCTGCCTGTCTCCCCCGCTCATTTATTTCTCTACCGTTTCTTCCATTCTCTTGTATCAGGCTTCCCAGATACTTGAAACTCTCCACTTTCTTCAGCTGTTCCCCACCAATTGTTATTCCCGTTGTGGTCCCTTCCTTCTTCCTTGTTGTGATCACCATCTCACTCTTATTTATGCTAAATTTCTTCCCATATCCTTGTATTATTCCTTGCCACACGTCCAACTGTTCCTGTACCTCCTCCTCCTTGTTTCCACAATCATCAAATCATCCGCAAACACCATTGCTTTCATCTTTCCTTACCCAATTACTTGTGCCGCTCGGGTCATTATGTCATCCATCACCACAATGAAAAGTAACGGTGACAGTGCACTTCTTTGTTTCAGGCCGTTTCTCTGTTCCACCCAGTCCGATCTCTCTCCTCCCACTTTCACACAGCTCACGCTTCCCTTGTACATCTCTTTTATCCTCCTTATAGTCCATTTTTCTACTCCTCTATCCTCCAGGGACTTCCATAATTTGTTTCTACATACACTGTCATATGCTTTCTCAATGTCCAGGAAGGCCATCAGTAGATCTGTTCCATACTCATAGTGCTGTTCTTGTAACTGACTTACAGCAAAAATCAAATCCACTGTGGACCTTCCTGCTCTGAAGCCATGTTGTTCTTCCCTCATCCCTCCTTCTATCCTTGTCCTAATTTTACTTTCTAAAACTTTCTCAAACATCTTTGCACAATGACTCATCAGTGTTATTCCCCGATAGTTTCTGCATTCTGTTCTACTACCTTTCTTGAAGATCAGGACAATTATTCCCTTTTCCCAGTCCTCTGGGGTCTTCCTTTCCTTCCATGCTGCCTTCATCACTCGGTACAACCATTGTATCCCCACCTCTCCTGCTGCTCTCACCATCTCCACACTCAACTCATCCACACCCGGTGCCTTCCCTCCTTACATCTTCCTCACTGCATCTTCCACTTCTTTCCATGTTAAGTCCTTTTCGGTTTGCAGTTCATCTACTGTACCTCTTCCCCGATTTCCTCTTCCTCGCCGTGGTTTCCATTTGGGTTCAGGAGTTCTTCAAAATATTCTTTCCACATTTTCTTCAGTTCTTCCCTATTTTCTATCCCTTGTCCCCTTTTGTTCACCATTCTGACATAATCCGTAGGATCCTTCCGCCTCTTATTCTTTACCATCCCATACAGGACCTTTTTTGTACCTTCACTATCCTGCTGGTCATGACTTAAAACGTGATGAGGTAAATAGCCCAATACGTTCAAGAATTTCTCCTTGAGCTTGATTGATTGTGATAAAGTAGGCCGAGCGAATAGGACATTGTTGCCTATTAAAAGAAAATGTACTGTACCTGCAAGTGTTTTATCGGAAGGTGTTAAATCAAGTCGTAGGATTTGAGCTCTCTGCCTAATATTACTGCACCTATTATATCCGAATCCAAGCAATTTCTTACATATTTCTTACAATTAATATATTACCATATATGAGTCCTTGGGAAACGTTCAGATTTCTAAGGAGCATAACTATGGCTCAAACGTTCGGAGTATGTGGAGGCGAATCACTTAATTCCAAGGAATTGAAAAATTCAATAATAGGGAAATGAAGTAGCTGGCTTTCATCTTCAGTATCCAATCTGTTAACGCTGATGTATGTGTTTGAACTACTGGATATAAGTTCAATGACTTTTAAATTAATATCATTACATTGTTGCAGGTTGGCAAATATTTTATATTCCAGCAGATCAATTTTACCCTCACAACAGTAAAGACCAAAGTAACCACGCATAGATTTTACCCAAGAGAAGTACAATGTAGAACAATGTTTACATTTGATCGTCAAAGACCTTACAGTACACTGTACTGCATAATACCTGGAATTGTTTCTGAAATGGCCTATTTATATTGGATTTTAAATGTGGCTTCGTATTATTCGATAACACTATAGTGTCCTGCAATAACGGAGCCGCTAAATATTGCATGGCAAATAATACTTCCATTGCCGAAATCAACTGCGTAGTTAGACTCAGTACTCTAAACAAATAATCATTAAACAATTGTCTTATACAATGAAGTTCAACATGACCGTCCAGAGACTTTCATACTCAAGTTGGTTGGTGAGGAGAATGCGATGAGACTGATCGCTTAAAATAAATTCCTTATAATTGTTCCTGCCAGCGAAATTTTTTGCGATAGCTTGAAAACGCAGCTTAGGATGACGTTCTTCATTTTGTTATAAACAGTACTAAACTGCTCTAAAAAAGCAATTTCCATCACCTGTTATAGGTTATGACAGTACATTTTGCAGGGGAACATAGAATCACTTCGCCAACTACTGGAACGACCATAGGCCTATACTCAATACTCACTTCGGCAGTCACCCTAATGGAGGCAGTTTTTGAATTATATGTCCCGTGCATGTCAAAAATCGTATTAACACATGGAGGCCCACCTATTCTTGTCTATCGCCCCGGAGACCCGGGTTACATTTCCTGCTCTGCCAAGAAATTGAATTCTGGTCTGAGGGCAAAAACGGGGCACATTCAGTCTCTTGAGGTATAACTAAGAAGAGGAAGGTTTAATTCCCACCTCGACAATCTTGGATGTGGTTTTCCGTGGTTTCCCACTTCCACTTAAGGCAAATACCGGGATGGTTCCTAACTTAAGGCCTTGGCCGTCTCCTTGCCATTTACCACCTTAATTACAAATACACACAGTAATGCAGCCATCACAATAACACGGGTTATGAGAGAAAATTTCACACATACACACCCAAGTACACGGGGCTGAGTGACCACAATGTCGGTGCCCTTCAAACGAATTATGTTTGCCAAGTGTCTCTTATGTTGAAAGCAATTGTGGACACGCGCGAGTGCCTGGAAAACTACTTTTTTCTTAAGAGTATATCGACGATGCATAATTATAACTTTTAGTCTAAGACGCTAATAACTTGACCACCGAAGCATTGGGAAGAAATTGCAATATTAAGGTACATAAACAACATAGCCTACACATTCAACTGTCAGTTAATGTTCCTCAAAATTTCCCTTCTTAAATAATCCCCTCCTTTATAATTCTCCATCACGTGAAAACGTGCCATATCTTGGGATTTAAATATATCGATGCAATGGTGCTGCCATCTGCTGTCAGTTACTGGAACTATATGGGCGATGTACTGCCATCTGTTGTCAGTTATAGGAACTGATTGCAGATATTTAAACGGCGTACTGAGGACAACAGTTTGCTCTTTTGATCACATGCTGTAATGCAATGGTAAAACGGAAATGGAGAGGGAATGTAGAAATATGTATCTTTTACAGACATAAAACCTTACTAATACTCCTTGATTAAATAATATTTCAATGGTAAAAAAAAAAAAAACATATCGGCGAAGGCTGGGATCGAACCGGCGATCCTAGGAACCGCATCTGTCGCCTTAACCACATAGCTACTCGAGCAATCATATTCAGGAGCAGATGCAGCCATTCATTATCTTCAAAAGCTGCTGTCTGAAGGAAATAATCCATTTCATTATCCAAATAAATCAATGTTGCACATTCGTATACGTTCATACTGTTATTATATTTTATTGCCAGAACTTGGTTAATGTATGTTTTCAATTACATGGAAGCTTATTAAATAACTTACATTTTAATGGAATTCTCACCGCCATTTTGTCATGACCTCAGGCGGATTGTGCGCATGCGTGAGGGGCAAGAATTCTGCTATTTTCAATATTAATTCAAAAATATACCGAGAGGGAATGTAGAAATATGTATCTTTAACTGACATAAAACCTTACTAATACTCCTTGATTAAACAATATTTCAGTGGTAAAAAAAAAATATATCGGCGAGGGCTGGGATCGAACCGGTGAACCTTGGAACCACAGTCTGACGCCTTAACCACATAGCTACTCGCGCACCCTCGGTCAGCAGCAGACGCAGCCGTTCTTTATCAATAAAAGCCGCTGTCTGAAGGAAATAATCCATTTCATTATCCAAATAAATCAATGTTGCACATTCGTATACGTTCATACTGTTATTATATTTTATTGTCAGAACTTGGTTAATGTATGTTTTCAATTACATGCAAGCTTATTAAATAACTTACATTTTAATGGACTTCTCACCGCCATTTTGTCATGACCCCAGGCGGAATGCGCGCATGCGTCAGGGGAAAGAATTCTGCTATTTTCTATATTAATTCAAAAATATACCGTAATATATTTGTTTATTTTATAGACACTCTGCAAATCTAGAGGCCAAGAGCTTTCGTTAGAGTGCTCTACGAAGTAAATCGGTTCTGTCGTTCTCTCAATCTCGTGGTAACAAAAATCACCTTACTGTTTTAAATATATAGACTAGTTGAAACCCGTCAATACATGACGGCCAATAAGAAAATATTTACTGAAGAATTTTATTATATACGTTTTTTGTACAGTTATTTTTTGGCACTATTGAAACTTTAAGGGCCAAGCGAATCGGAAAATGTTGCCTCTTAAAAGAAAATGATTGTTTTAACCGGTGGTGTTAAATCAAGTCGAAGGATTAGACCTCTCTGCCTATTTTCAACTGCACTTATTTCCAAATCCAAGCATTTTCATTCATATTTCATATAATTAATATGGAATCAAGTCGAAGGGTTAGATCACTCCACCTAATTTTAACTGCACGTATTATTTCCAAATTCAAGCAATTTTCGTACATATTTCTTATAATTAATATGGTAGCATTTAGATGCCCTTACGAAACTTCAGATTTCTAAGGAGCATATCTATGGGTCAATCGTTTGGAGTATGTGGAAGCAAATCCCTTAATTCCAAGGAATTCAAGAATTCTGAGGAGTCTAATATATACAGCTGGCCGCAGGAACCGTCGCTTATAATTTTGGAATATACATTAACAAAGAAATGCGATGATGTGCAATTCCATGCATTTTAAAACAATATGGACCGTATGCATGTGGCACAGTGACATTGGCACCAAATGAAACCAAGGACATAGCATTTGTTCTACTGCCGATTATTCTCTCTTAAATTCCTTGAGATATCATTTACAGTGAAAAATTGTTGCAGTCTGTCAAATATTTTATATTTAGTAAGATTAAGTTTGCCATTACAACACCAAAGGTCAAAGTAACAAAGCGTAGATTTCTTGCTACAGAAATACAGTGCAGAACAATGTTTACATTTGTTCGTCAAGGACCATACACTGTACGGCAAATATCTGGAATTGTTTCTGAAATGGCATTTTTATATTAGATTTTAAAAGTGGCTTCGTAGTTTTCTACGATTTCCCACTTTTTTGTGGCTAATGTTCTTTTTCGTCAAATGGGTATATTTATTGCAGCATTTCTCTCCAAATTAACGTCATATTCTATAACACTATAGTGGCCTGCATCAACGCAGCCGCCAAATATTAAATGGCAAATAATACTTCCATTGCCAAAATCAACAGCGTGGTTAGACTCATTGTTATGCACTCTAAACAAATAATCAATAAACAATAATATTCACGTATACAATGAAGTTCAGATACTTTCATTCTCAAGTTTGTTGCTGATGGGAATGCTATGATACTGATCGCCAATAATAAAATCCTTATAATTATTCATGCCCGCAACAATTTTTGCAATTTGCTTGCAAACGTGGCTCAGGATAACGTCCTGAATTTTGGAATAAACAGTACGAAACTGCTCTAAATAAGCAATTTCCATCACCTGATATAGGTACAATCCTTTGCATTTCCATGACAGTAAATTAAGCAAGGGAGCATACTTCGCCAACTACTGGAATGAGCATAGACTCACTTCGACAGCCACCGTAATGGAGGGAGTTGAAGAGTTAGACTATATGTTCAGTGCTTGTCAAAAATCGTATTAACACAGGGAAGCCCAATCTGAAGGCTACATTCTGAGCTATCGCCCCGGATTCCAGGTTCGATCCCTGGTTTGCCAAGAAATTTACTTCTGGTCTGAGGGCTGGAACGGGGCGCACTCTTGAGGCAAAACTCTGGAGAGCAAGGTTAGATTCCTATCTCAACAATCTGGGAAGTGGTTTTCCGTGGTTTGCCACGTCCACTGCAGGTAAATACCGGGATAGTTCGTAACTTAAAGCCTCGGTCGTCAATTCCCCATTCCCCACTTGAATTACAAATGCACACATCAGTAGTCTACAGCCATCACAATAACACAGGTTATCAGAGAAAATTTTACACACACACACACCAAAGTAGACGGGGATGAGTGACCACGATGTCTGAGTCCATCAAATGAATTATATTCGTCAATTGTCTCTCATGGCGAAAGCGATTGTGGCCATTTTTTATTTAATAATTTAAAAGTATATGGCAATGTAAATCGTGGAGAATTCCTTACTGTACGGGAATAATAAAAGTTAAATATGTTAAGACAATGAATTACCAATAGCCAGAAAGAATAATTAGGAAATAAAAATACATGTCTGAGGTGACACTCCTTCGACTATGCAAAATTCATTCCTGGGTACGAAATGTTACCCCTGAGCCACCCAGTCAACAGACTTCTAAACCAATATTAAGTTACTTAAACAACAAACGAACTCAAACGCCTGTTGAAGTTCTTCAATCCCCTCTTTTTAATTCTCAAAAACAAAGATCACACTACGATACGGTGAATCCTTTATACGCCATTTCTCTAGAAATGTAATTCTGGTCTGAGGGCTGGAACGGGGCGCACTCTTGAGGCAAAACTAAGTAGGGCAAGGTTCGATTCCCATCTCAACAATCTGGGATGTGGTTTTCCGTGGTTTGCCACTTCCACTGCAGGTAAATACCGGGATAGTTCCTAACTTAAAGCCTCGGTCGCCAATTTCCCATTCCCCACTTTAATTACAAATGCACACATCAGTAGTCTACAGCCACCACAATAACACAGGTTATCAGAGAACATTTTACACACACACCAAAGTAGACGGGGCTGAGTGACCACGATGTCTGAGTCCAACAAATGAATTATGTTCGTCAATTGTCTCTCATGGCGAAAGCGATTGTGGCCATCTTTATTTAATAATTTAAAAGTATATGGCAGTGTAAATCGTGGAGAATTCCTTACTTTATGGGAATAATAAAAGTAAAATATGTTAAGACAATGTATTACCAATAGCCAGAAAGAATAATTAGGAAATAAAAATATGAGACGGAGGTGGGATTCGAACTGCTTCCATTGCGCGATTCATAAATTAAGAGGTTTGAACGCTGCCGTCTGAGCTACCGAATCACTGGTGAAAGAGTGCAATATTAAGTTACTTAAACAACATTCACTCTCAACAGTCCGTATAAGTTCTACTACATTTCTCGTTTTTTATAATATTCTATTCCTGTTTATATCGTGGAAACTTCATAATCAATATTCCCCTCCTTTATTATAATTCTTATAAATAACTATTACATTAAAACGCGGTGGACATCCGCCATGTCTGTCATTAACCAAGGTGATTGATTCTGCGCATGCGCTTGAGCCAATAATTTTGCAGTTTTGTTTATAAATTTAAAAATATGTGGTAACATATTTGTTTATTTTAAAGACACTCTGCAAATCTACAGGCCTACAGCTTTCGACAGATTGCTCTACGAAGTGAATCGGTTCTACCGTTCCCTCGATCTCGCGGTAACAAAAATCAGCTTAGTGTTTTAAATATATAGATGGCAGTGTAAATCGTGGAGAATTCCTTACTTTATGGGAATAATAAAAGTAAAATATGTTAAGACAATGTATTACCAATAGCCAGAAAGAATAATTAGGAAATAAAAATATGAGACGGAGGTGGGATTCGAACTGCTTCCATTGCGCGATTCATAAATTAAGAGGTTTGAACGCTGCCGTCTGAGCTACCGAATCACTGGTGAAAGAGTGCAATATTAAGTTACTTAAACAACATTCACTCTCAACAGTCCGTATAAGTTCTACTACATTTCTCGTTTTTTATAATATTCTATTCCTGTTTATATCGTGGAAACTTCATAATCAATATTCCCCTCCTTTATTATAATTCTTATAAATAACTATTACATTAAAACGCGGTGGACATCCGCCATGTCTGTCATTAACCAAGGTGATTGATTCTGCGCATGCGCTTGAGCCAATAATTTTGCAGTTTTGTTTATAAATTTAAAAATATGTGGTAACATATTTGTTTATTTTAAAGACACTCTGCAAATCTACAGGCCTACAGCTTTCGACAGATTGCTCTACGAAGTGAATCGGTTCTACCGTTCCCTCAATCTCGCGGTAACAAAAATCAGCTTAGTGTTTTAAATATATAGATAGATGGCAATGTAAATCGTGGAGAATTCCTTACTGTACGGGAATAATAAAAGTTAAATATGTTAAGACAATGAATTACCAATAGCCAGAAAGAATAATTAGGAAATAAAAATACATGTCTGAGGTGACACTCCTTCGACTATGCAAAATTCATTCCTGGGTACGAAATGTTACCCCTGAGCCACCCAGTCAACAGACTTCTAAACCAATATTAAGTTACTTAAACAACAAACGAACTCAAACGCCTGTTGAAGTTCTTCAATCCCCTCTTTTTAATTCTCAAAAACAAAGATCACACTACGATACGGTGAATCCTTTATCCGCCATTTCTCTAGAAATGTAATTCTGGTCTGAGGGCTGGAACGGGGCGCACTCTTGAGGCAAAACTAAGTAGGGCAAGGTTTGATTCCCATCTCAACAATCTGGGATGTGGTTTTCCGTGGTTTGCCACTTCCACTGCAGGTAAATACCGGGATAGTTCCTAACTTAAAGCCTCGGTCGCCAATTTCCCATTCCCCACTTTAATTACAAATGCACACATCAGTAGTCTACAGCCACCACAATAACACAGGTTATCAGAGAACATTTTACACACACACCAAAGTAGACGGGGCTGAGTGACCACGATGTCTGAGTCCAACAAATGAATTATGTTCGTCAATTGTCTCTCATGGCGAAAGCGATTGTGGCCATCTTTATTTAATAATTTAAAAGTACCGTATATGGCAGTGTAAATCGTGGAGAATTCCTTACTTTATGGGAATAATAAAAGTAAAATATGTTAAGACAATGTATTACCAATAGCCAGAAAGAATAATTAGGAAATAAAAATATGAGACGGAGGTGGGATTCGAACTGCTTCCATTGCGCGATTCATAAATTAAGAGGTTTGAACGCTGCCGTCTGAGCTACCGAATCACTGGTGAAAGAGTGCAATATTAAGTTACTTAAACAACATTCACTCTCAACAGTCCGTATAAGTTCTACTACATTTCTCGTTTTTTATAATATTCTATTCCTGTTTATATCGTGGAAACTTCATAATCAATATTCCCCTCCTTTATTATAATTCTTATAAATAACTATTACATTAAAACGCGGTGGACATCCGCCATGTCTGTCATTAACCAAGGTGATTGATTCTGCGCATGCGCTTGAGCCAATAATTTTGCAGTTTTGTTTATAAATTTAAAAATATGTGGTAACATATTTGTTTATTCTAAAGACACTCTGCAAATCTACAGGCCTACAGCTTTCGACAGATTGCTCTACGAAGTGAATCGGTTCTACCGTTCCCTCAATCTCGCGGTAACAAAAATCAGCTTAGTGTTTTAAATATATAGATTTCCGATTATTTCTAACCAGCACACGCATGACATTGTTGCCAACATGCTTTTACGCGTGCTGATAGATCCAATGTCTAACTGCATGTAACGGCTCTTTAGTTCGTTACGGAACTTCTTGTTAAATTATGAAATAGATATATCTGGATAGAGGGATGACCGTTTAGGTTTCTAATGTTCTCATCGTGTTTAGATATATCTTCAAAAATGGATGACCGCTTAGATTTCTAATGTTCTTATCGTGTTTTAGATAATAAATGAATTGGCATTGCCTCTTACAGGGATAGATGGAAAATTGTATGTTATGTCTTGAGCTACTGTTGCAATGGATACGGACTTGCCATTAGTTCATCAGTTCATCAGAGCGAATATCGTTTTCTGGGAATATCTTTGAAACTGTTGGTTTTATGGCCTTAAAATGTGGTTTTCGTTTCGAGTATTGTTTCACGCATCGAGGAGCGTAAGATGAGCTTCGTCCGGTCTTTCTTCGGCAACTTCGATATTTTGTCCCAGTTAACTTTTTTGGTGACTTTTAGTCACGTCGCCCGTCCTACGGGAAAATTGATTTATTTCTGGATGAAAGGCAGCATTAGTGTTAATCCATGGTATAAGCTATCTCCATTTCAATTTCATCAAAATCTGTCGAGCCGTTTTAGTGTGAATAAGTAACAAACTAACACGCACACACGCACACACACACCACAAACTTTCGCAATTATAATATATATAGGGATTATATCAAACTCTTTTTTATGTAAATGATATAGTCCTAAAACGCTTGCTGCTCAATATTCTGTTGTAAGAAAGCTGGCCTATACCTTTACTAGCTACTACAGTATCAAGAAATACAAATACTCAGCGATTGAGCCTCAAACGACAAAAATGACTTTGTTAGATGGCTGAGGTAGTATTGGAGCTCATCCCTTCTCAAGTTCTCACGAGACAAATCGAACGTTCCTATATACCACAGTGGTGGCCGAGGATAAATGTCCATTTGGTACTTGTAAGGGAAGAATGCCAACTTAAACGGCTAAACCGATCAAAGCCAATGCAATTACAGGTATGTGTGTTTGGACCCCGTTCAAAAGTCATTCTACCTTTAATTGCACAGGCCTGCAGTATTTTGCGGAAAATTAGAAAATAGGCCATGTTGATAGAGATTAATGTCCTGAAACCGAAATGGTGTCAATTTTGTAATATGACATCTTGTTTAGGCTCAATTCTCTTTTCATTATTATTATAATCAGAATTAGATTATTCACTATTGCCAATTAACCAGATGTGATAGGAAAAACAGAATACATTTTGGAATTAAGCACAGCGAAGTTAATCAAACACACCTATTTTTGTGTTTACCGCAGAATTTGTTTTCTTTTTTCTGTCCTGTGTTATTGGCGATATTGAAATGACAACCTACTTAAGGACACCACATACTGTACTCTTAGGCATACGAATTGTGCATATTAACTGGCATCATTATACTATGCATTTTCTGGGTTAAAGTAAAGGTACAGCTATGTTTCTTGTAACATGTAAAAATGCAGTATATTCTGATATGATTATGGCCATGAAATGCTACTTTGCTTTAATAGAATGTGTGAAATGAGTACAAATTTTGACATCGAAATTTTCAGAAAAAAAAATGTATTAGTTACTTCAGGTGCATATTTCTTAGTTGTTTTCCGATCAAAATCTCTCAAATTTCGTTCACAAACTGGGAATGGATAATGACAGACGAATAATTACTCTTTTAAACTATTATTGGGTTAGGATGTAAGAAACAAAATCCCAACAAACATTTTTTAAAATAAAATAAAAATTAAACAATATGTTTGTTGGGAATTTATTTCTTATATTCGAAACCAATAATAATTTCAAAAAAGTGGTTACTCGTCTGTCATTATACATTCCCAGTTTGTGAACAAAATGTGAGAGTATTTAATCGGTAAGCAACTGAGAAATATGCACCTTAAGTAACTAATCTTTTTTCTGAAAATTCTATGCCAAAATTCGTATCTTCTTACTTGTTACAAGAATCATTACCATAAACCCAGAAAATGCATAGTATAATGATGCCAGTTAATAAGTACAATTCGTATGCCCAAGAGTATGTGGTGTCCTTAAGACTAGAGCATTACAGTAGGTTCATGTGAAATAATGGTGTTAGGGTAGAGAGTTTAAAGCATATTCTGGGGGAATCCCTATACAGATGCTGCTTGTCTATGGTATAAGTTCAGATTCATCTAACGATCCTTTCTGGACCGTGAATTTCCATGTTCTCATTAGGCCAGTGTAATAACGCTATATCTAATTAACTGCTCTATGCTACAGACGATAGGAAGAATGTCAAGTGATCAGCTGTGCTAGGACTCATCCAGGGCACAGACATGAACAAGAGAGCAAAGGTTAAAGAGCGTATCGCCACTGCACGGTAAATGGAATAAGCGGGGATGTAACCAAACTTTCAACACGTACGAGTCATTCCGCGTGGAATCAGACAGCAGAATATCTTACCATTTTGTTTCTTTTGTTTGTACGTTATAACTACACATTCAGGGAGCTTTGGAAATGTGTACTAAAATATAAGGTTGATAAGAATGTGATAATGTGACGTGACATTCTTAGATTCTTAGATTGATGTTGTTGTTGATTCATTTAAGGGCTTTGCAACATCATGGTCATGCAGCCCCGTGTTTCTCTAGAATTTGTCTAATAACCTGAGATATTTTTATGGCTATATTAGTGTGTGTATTTGTAATTAAGGTGAGGATTGGGAAGGAACTGGCTTTGGCCTTAAGTTAGGAACCATCCCGTCATTTACCAGGAGTAGAAGTGGGAAACCACGGAGAACCACCTTCAAGATGGCTGAGGTGGGAATCGAACTCGCCTCTTCTCACTTTTGCCTCACGAGGCTGAGTATACACCGTTCCAGTCCTCTTGGCAGATTGGGAATCGAACCAGGGCCTCCGCTGTGACAGCCAAGAGTACTAGCCATTAATTCTTAGATTGAGCTCACCTTAGTTACAGTGGCGCAATCACTTTAAGGTTTCTCTCCAAATTACGAGATCCTATGAATTTAATGGTGTTTAAGTGCACAAACCTCGTTTCAGTAGGTAGGCTATACTGGCACGTGATGCCCTCCAAGGCACCATTACGACTCCCCAGAATCTCGAAATCCACGACAGTTCAGAGGAACGATTATCTCATAGCATTGAATCATTAATGATCGG
Source organism: Meconema thalassinum (assembly GCA_946902985.2). Lineage (NCBI taxonomy): Eukaryota > Metazoa > Arthropoda > Insecta > Orthoptera > Tettigoniidae > Meconema > Meconema thalassinum. Next base: position 2,006,994,543 of record OX336388.2, read on the forward strand.
TTCACTCAAATTAGGCAACAATATTTCTATACATGCAAATTGTAGTATGAAATGTTAAATCTAACAGCAAGTCAATTGAAACAAGTTTGTTGCGCTTATGAGCTAAGTCCTTCATTTCATCGGATCCCAGATACCAGGATCGAACCTGCAATCTTTGGTTTCGGAAGATAATAATAATGTTATTGGTTTTACGTCCCTTTTAACTACCCTGGCCTTTAGAGACGCCTGGTTTCGGAAGACAAAAATAAACCACTGCATCATTGATCCCGACGAACTAAGGTGAGTTCAGTCTGACAATACTTTGCCACATCATCACATAAAGAAAGACTACCTCGTGGTGTTGTGGCTAGCATTCTTGGCTGTCGCCCCAGTGGTCAAGGTTCGATTCCCAGCTCTGCCAAAAAATAATCAGGCGTAATGACTGGAAGAGAGTACACTCAGCCTCGTGAGGCAAAACTGAGAATAGGTGGGTTCGATTCTCACCTCAGCCACCCTGGAGGTGGTTTTCCGTGGTTTCCCATTTCTAGTCCAGGCTAATACCTGGATGGTTCCTGCCTTAGGCACACGGCTGCCTCCTTCCCAATCCTATCCCCAATTTACAATTATACACACTAGCACAGACATTAGAATACCACAGGTTATCATACAAAATACACACACCCATGAATACGGGGATACATGACCACCAAGATGTCGCAAAGCCCCTAAAATAAGCAACAACAGTCGTTTCACACTTGAAATTGGTATTCGCTCTTTTGGTAGTTTTTCGGGCTTGTTCGAATGTCGTAACATGATATTTTCTCGAAATAATAGGCGAAAATATTTGTCATAATAGCAATTTGTGTAAATCCGTATTGATAGAATAGGCTAATTAAAACTCTTATGTTTTAATATTCGCCAAACCAATACTTTAAAACACTTAATTGTCTATATTTTACAGACTATGTGTACATGTTTCAAAACTCGTTGGTTTCTTCTTCAGCACATAAATAGAACTTATCCTAGTAAACTAATCTAAGAAACAAATATCCTTACAAATAAGAATTAAGAATTAAATTAAGAAAATCATTAAACATAATCCTTTGAAAATATCTTTGAAATATCGTATTATAATCCTTTGAAAATATCTATGAAAATTTTTAATATAGGTAAGTGTTACTGAATAGTAATCAAATTATTCATTTGGTAAACCTCGTATTCAAAATAACTATTAATGTCTTATTCCTTTTCTTCTATGAAAATACAAGTATGTATTGTATTGTATTATACCGCTGAATAGTAATAATAGTTTTCTTTTGGTAAATATCATCTTTTAAATAACTAGCAAAAGTTTTCTAATGTAGTTTCACAATGTTAAAATATTTGGTAAATTTGTGTAGTCTCCGTTTTTTTAACACTATTGTTTTAGTCATGAATTTATTTGTATACCTACTTTTGATTTGTTCGGATGTTATCTTTATTTCTTTGTAACGGAGATGTATATCGTATGTAGACAAATCTTCAGGAACTGATAACCTATAATCCAATCGAGAGCATCAAGTCCTTATTCCATTATTATGGTCATTCAGTCCCAATTGTTAACTATGTTGTTTATTCTTGTAATTGTCTTTATCTCCTTATAACCAAGATGTATATCATACGAGTATATAAACATACCTTCTAGAACTGATAACCTATAAAATGTATACTGTGTTTATAGTTATTAATATGCTGCGGTCTCTCGAATTTAGGAAAATCAATTGAGCCTAAGTTGATTCAGACGTTGGAAATTGTTAAATAATTTTGTATGAATATCAATCCTCATGTGTTATTCTTCTTTTCCTTTTTGTCGAACATGTTGTGGATTTACGGTGCTCAATAACTTCGAAATAGTCATCTTAGAGCATCATGTCCTTATTCCGTTGTTACGTTCTTCAGTCCCGAATATTAACTATGTTGTGTATTCTTGAATGAATATGAAATGAATATCTAGCTTAAACGTAAAATATTATTGGGCTTATACAAGGGAAAACATGTAATTACAGTTCTTTCAATGAGTAGAAAGATCAGTACGAGGTTTACCAAATGAAGAATTTTATTACTATTCAGTAACACTGTATTAAACCTGTATTAAAATTTTCATAGATATTTTCAAAGGATTATAATACGATATTTCAAAGGTATTTTCAAAGGATCATGTTAATTGTTTTTTCTTAATTAATTCTTAATTATTATTGTAAGGATATCCATTTCTTAGTTAAGTTATATTTACGTGCTGAAGAATAAACGAATGAGTTTTGAAACATGTACACATAGTCGGTTAAATATAGACAATTAAGTGTTTTAAATTAAGTGTTGGCGAATATTTTAACATAGGAGTTTTAATTTTCTCGAAAAGAAGGAAAAATAAATAAAAATAAATAAAATTGTAAGTATCTATCTTATTTTTAAAGGTTTATTTTACCCCCTTCAGTCATGAAATACACGAATGGTTTTGCCATTTGCGGCAATTGCCATGTTCTGCCCATTGGTAAATTTGGGTCTGATCGCAGGGCACCTCTTCTTTGGTGCTTGACAAGAGTCCGTTTAGAATTCTACGTCATATTCGTGTCCCGGATTAAGTGTGTCTGTAGGTCCCTGTATGTTCCAGACATCTAGAAAGAATCCTCGGTAGTAATACACGTGTCGGGATATTTGGTTTGAGTTTATATGGTGAACACGTGTGGCTCCATCTATCGGAAGCAATTCTCGACCATAGTTGACCAATTTCCGAACTCTGGAATTCTATACGCGAATGGATTGAAGGTGGGTAAAGGGTGGGTTCGTCTTAAGTAAATCAGAGTGAAAACACAATTATCTCGAGAAATACGGTGTGTTCACTGAAGAGCTCGTTACCGTCTTTGAAGCTGTGTTATTTGCGCTACAGGAAACACGACCAAACTCTCTTTGAAATCATTACTGTTAACTGCTTGATGCTTACCACGGTGGGTGAGTGGTTGTCGTGTCGGATTACTAACCCCAAGCTTGCAGGTTCGCTCCTGGCCAGGGTAAGTGATATTTGAAAGGCGGCAAAATCACGTCACGCATGTCATACAATGTTGGCACGTTAAAGAAACCATTTGAATTCAGTAGGCCGCATTCATAATGGCAAAATTAATCTCGGAATTTTCATCCACAAATTCCTCATTTCTCTACTAGAAAGCGCTGAAGTGTCAAGGAGCTTAGATATCTAACCTCCTTGACTTTCAGAGTGCTTCAAGGAACAACTAAATTCGACATGCAAGCTGCCCTCTGGGTGGCAAATAACAAAGCTTGCACCCGGCACCCGAGACCAGACGATATTAATATTAGTATTATTATTATTATTATTATTATTATTATTATTATTATTACTGCTTGATATTTTCCGTACACCGGTTAATGCAACGAATCCACGACCTTCTAACCAGGTTGTGCAAAGCTAACACTAGAAACACCTTTCTGTGACTACCAAGCTGCATGAGAATTTTGGGAAATGAGTTAGAGGATTTAAGAATTAGATATAAGCCATTTGCGCTACTTGCTGATGAAGACCTCAATGATTGGTTGAAATATGTACCAACAATTGAATAGATTTTCTTAACTTTGTATTTTACGAGTTATTTATTCACCCCTATTGTCTCATACCTAGGAAATGCGGATTCGATTGATGGCTCTCACAGAGATTTATGATCTGACATGAGGCCAGGAACAGGGTTCACTCAACCTTGCGATGACAAATGAGCAGCAGCTTGATATGATGGGTAGCGTCCGATATCCTAAATCCAAGGTAATGTGTCTGAGGGTATCGTCGCAGTGGCCACGAGCCTCCCTTAATTTGCAGGCTACTAGCTAGTTGGTAGTCATCCATGGATTTGTGCAGTCCTCTAGGACCAATCACCGGTTTTATTTATTTAGTTAGTTCATTTTCATTTTCCCTTTTCCAGTTGACACTGGGTGGGGGCAAATATGGTTCCTCTCCACATCTTTCTGTCGTTCCACCATTCCCCCTCCGACACGGTGCTCCAATCCAGGTTCCGCTTTCTAATGCTATTCTCCACCAAGTCCACCCAACGCATTCTTGGTCTTTGCTCGTCCTCTCCTCCCTGTCATCCGTCGTTCCAGTGTTCGTCTTGGTAGCCTTACTTCATTCATCCTTTTGACAAGTCCAAACCATCTCAATCTGTTTTGCTCCAGTTTGTCATTCAGTTTCTGTACTCCCAGTTCCCTCCGCATATCCTCATTTATTTGTTAATAGTTTTTAATGTTTATTTATTCGTTTATTTAATACATTTTAATGTTATTTTAATTGCATTTATGTATTTATTTATTTATTTATTTATTTTAAAGGCAGCCAAAATGAAGACTGTACATTGACCATCCAGGTACAAAACCAGAATAGGCTACTACACCGACCGGCAAAGAAAACCGATCGCTTGAAAAATTCAACATTACTTTCATTTAAATCATAAATATGAACGCTCTAGGTCTAGCATAACTTACTGTTTATAGCATGGAAGTAAGGTTAATTGTTTTCCTGGATGTATCATCATTCTTCCTGTCATTGTTTCACTTAACAATAGCGATTCATTGACATGATGCTGTTTCCCGCAGGAAGATGTGCGCGCCACCATTTTCGATCAGAGCCACTGCCCCGGCAACATCTTCAGGCCTCAAGCGCATATTCGTTTCTGAATAACACAAGAACAACTAAGGATATGGCTGTATTGATCTTTTCCTATGCAAACAAGTTGCAAAAGAAAACATAATAACATTGTGGTGTTTGAAGTCATATTTTCAGTGTTGCCTTAGTAAACAAGAGTTTAGTGCTTTTCAGTCGGTCAACACGAATGTACCCAAAAGAGATGGGTTATGCCCTAATCCTGAAATAAATTACATGAGATTAATAAAACACTAGGATGACCAGTTTCGATCGTCAAGCGATCATCATCAGATCCATTACACTTAGGCTACAAAATCTATGTTTGAAATACAGGTGAAAATATTTACAATATGTACAATTATTTAGTTGCAGTATTGGTACTGCAACTGTTAGTGTATGCTAAATGCAGTATATATGATAGGTGAAATGCTAAATGGTGATAGCTATCCGGAGATTGTACTTTAGAGAGATTATATGGTTGTAAACTATGGTTAAACTATACATTTTTTTGGCTAACTACTTATCTGATTGTCTTCCGTATTACAGCTACTCGCAGTTTTCGTGCTCACTGAAACTCACTGTGCGGTCGACTGCGGTGGTTATCTTAACGACTAGTTTTTCCCCTGCCTTCTCCCCCCTGTCCCTACGTGCTGTGGAGAGTGATAGCGATGTGTTTATGTGAGGTGTTGCCAACCTAGATAAGATGTATGTTATTGAATGAGGTGGGTCTACAACTATTAAAGACCGTGGATTAGCCCTCGCCACGCGTGGAGCATAACCCATTCGAACTAAGCGTTGACGGTCTTATAATAATATATTAATATAATAATATAATAATATAATAAAACATTGCATTGTTGACGATAGCGATGGCGCACACATCTTTCCGCAGGAAACAGCATCATGTCAAAGAATCGCTATTCTTAAGTGAAACAATGACAGGAAAAATGGTAATGCATCCAGAAAGCCAATTAACCTTACTTCCATGCTATAACTACTGTATGTACTGTACGAGGCCTATACCGTTCTTTTTTATGATTTGAATGAAAGAAATGTTGAATTTTTCAAGTGATCGTTTTTATTTTATTTTGCCGGTCAGGTATTTGGTGACCTGTGGCTAACATGTAATCACGAAATGTGATACCAGCATAGGAGTTGGCGAACCAAGGATTTTTCTCGACCTTCAAATTCCGACTTCTTTGGTCTGGAATCGAACCCTCGTTTTTGGGATTTAAGGGAACATAATACTGCTGATAAAAGCTGTTAGTGGACTAATTTTGGATGTAGAATTATCTGGGTTCTCGTTTCATCTTTGAGTCGCTCTTGTACCGTTCTTGGGTTAAAGCAGTCACAGGCCGTCAGTGTGAAGCTCCACAACCAACAGTAGAGACAAGCTGACCTCTTTAGCCTTTAACTTAAGGATCACAACAAGTTAGTGTGGGGCACTCGGCCATCACCATTGATAACACCTGTTTGTCACTCCGTTGCTCTATGTGCAGGGATGTAGCGGTCGTGTGGAACGCTCCCTGTCACAACAGAGATTTGAATGCTGCATCGATGAACTATGAGAGACACTGGTTATCATCAACCAGGTAGCTGCACACACTAAGGTGCAAAATAATGTTGCCTGGATATCTCCAGATTTCTGGGTTCGAACACCACCATCCGCTGTCATTGAAATGTTTTTTGTGAGACCACCTCGTGATGTTGTGGCTGTAATTCTCGGCTGTCACCCCGAAGGTCCGGGTTTGATTCCCGGTTCTGGCAGGGAATTTAATTCTAGCCTGAAGACTAGAACAGGGTACACTGAACCATGTGTGGCAAAGATGAGAAGAGATGGGTTCAATTCCTACCTCAGCCATCCTGGAAGTGGTTTTCCTTGGTTTCTTACTTGTACTCCAGGTAAATGGTTCATACCTTAAGGCCACAGCCGCTTCCTTCTCAAACTTAATCTTAATTACAAAAGGTGGCTATGGTGGCGTAGTTGGAAGCATGCCGAGCTTCTATGCCCATGTTCGCGTGTTCAAACCCGGCCAAATTCGTCGGACTTTTTAAGAGCGTTAAAAATCCCTGAGTATGCTTTCCTTCGGAGGGGATGTAAAGCCGACGGGCCTATGTCATAGATTTATGGCATGTAACAGAACCTTCCACTAATTACAATTGTGTGAAGCTAAATTTGTAGGTTAGATTTGATTAACGCTCTATTAGTTTCAACGTTTGCCGACAGGTGCCGGTTGCGGTAGCTTCTAGTAGCCAAGTTCGAAGCTAGGTGTCGTTGACGGTAGCATTTGGTAGCAAAAGTAGGAAGTACTTATAATAATTGATCGTTTGCAGTCCTTACCTGAATTACAGATAACACACACTAATACAGCCATCGCAATTAACACCGGTTATCAGACAGATTCTGCACACTCCCAAAGTACACGAGGATACGTGACGGCGTTGTCACAGCCCCTAAACTAAGAAACCAACCAACCAACTAAATTACAATATCACACGCTACAACAGTGACTACAATAACACAGGTTATGAGGAAATATTTATACACACACCCATGGGGCTAAATGACCACGAAGTCCAAGCCCCTCAAATGATTCAACAACAACTTTTTCTTTTAGTTCCCTATTTTCAATACCAGGCAAATGCCGTGACGGTATCTTCTACTAGGCTAAAACCACATCCTACCAATCCTTTGATCTATTTCAATCATTTCGACCCTAATTCATCTCCTTGCATCAGTATCTCGTAAGGAAGAGCATTAAACAAACCTCCACTACTCCATACAAATTCATCGTACCTCATTTCCGACCTCCTATAAAGGGGATTAAAATATCGACCAACTAGTGTCTAAACATGTATTCACAGTTGGGTATTTATTTGTCTTAAGAGGTAATGATTGAAATGCCATCGCCCAGGTAGAAATCACTGTAAGATAAAAGCTGATATACGAGTACTAAAATATTCACACAATTCAATAACGAAATCATTGGTATATGACAACATTTGTATTACGGTATTTAATAGGAAGGATAGGCGGTGGCGTAGTCAGTTGCATGCTGAACTGCTATGCCCAAGATCGCGGGTTCAAACCTGGCCGAAGTATATGGATTTTTAAGAGCGTTAAAATCCTTCAGTATGCCTTCCTTCGGAGGAGAAGTCAATGTCATTGATTTATGGCACGTAAAAGAACTGCAATTTGTAGGTTATATTTGACTAGTTAGAAACGCTTTATCAAGTTCCAACGTTCGCCGCTAGGTGATAGTGACAGTAGCTTCTAGTAGCCAAAATTAGAACTACTTGAAATTGAACTTCTTGGGAGCCCTCGAGCGCTCTATCAAATGTACCTAGCTATGGTCATTGGCTGCAATTCATATATAATAATAGGAAGGATGAAATCAAAATTGAGTCAACAAGTTCTGAGATTTTAGCGGTAGAATAATCAAAAAAAATTGTTATCATTATGTTATATTCTCTCAGAAACTACTGGACAAACATTCAAGAGATTTTACACACATACAGTTGTAACAGATCTCGAGTCTCTGTTGTAAAACCCTTTACCTGGGTTTTTTTGGTAACTGAAGTGAAAAATATTTCTGTGAATCATAATTTAATTCTTAAATTTTCTGTATTTCTGTTGTCAGTGTGGTTTTCAACAATCAATAAAGGCATATGAATAATGGTCCTACCGCACATATACAACATACTGTAGCTTTAAAGCATTTTACCAAGTTTCATCTAAAGTCTATTCGCCGAGTCGAGACAGTGCCTATGGCTACCCGGACAGGGAAACACGCCCAGTTCACCTCATAGGCTCTGCCGGACAGGGGTAGCCAAGAAGCTCCGAGATCATTAGTCATGCCGTAGCCCTAGAAAAGACAAGACGAGCTGCACTGTATACTGTTACCTGTCATCAGCAATTAATAACTTATTACTTAATTATTATTAATTAATTAATTAACCATTGACCATTGACATTGACATTGACATTGACCATCCAGCTACAAAACCAGAATACTACACTGTCCGGAAAAGAATACCGATCACTTGAAATATTCAACATTACTTTCATTTAAATCATAAATATGAACGCTCTAGCTCTAGCCTAATTAATTAATTAAACAGTCACCTCCATAGCTTAGCGGTTATCGTGGTTAGCTGCCACCCCGGCGGTTCTGGGTTCGATTCTCGGCTCTGCCACGAAATTTAAAAAGTGGTATGAGGACTGGAACGGGGTCTACTCAGCCTCGGGTGGTCCGAATGAGTAGACGGGGTTCGATTCCCACCTCAGCCATCCTTGAAGTGGTTTTCCACTTCGTCTTCGGGCAAATGCCGGGATAGTTCCTACTCTGAGGCCACGGCCGCCTCCTTCCCTCTTCCCTGCCTATCCATCCTAACCTTCCATTTCCTTCCCTCATGAGGCCCCTGTTCGCATTGCAGGTAAGGCCGCGTGGGCGAGCTGCCAATCCCACCTCACCAGTTGTATCCACTTCGATTAGATGTTCCCAGCTTTAGGACACTGCCTGAAAATGGCGGTAGGGGTGAGTTCCCTCACTGAGTCCGTGGGAGCCACCACCCTGGAGGGTAAAGTCGATTTTAAAAAATAATGCATAAACGAACAATAAATAAACCGCGCTGTAGCATGTAACCGATAAGTCAGCCCGCTTCACATGTAGGCTATACACAGCACTGTACATTCAACAGGCACAGCTCTATGCACCCCTCGAGGGCAGCCTGCAATCACGTGTACAACTGTGTTTACTGTACTTCCACTATCTCGGCTCGGTGAACAGACTTTAGATCTAGAATGACCCAATAGCTTCTTAGAAAGTGGTACATGAAGATAACAGTTATTTTACAAAATATTGTAGTTTTTCTATAAAAATTGCTACTGTTGTTTTGACAGCCACAAGCTACAACATACTGAAAACCTCCACATATAATGTAATTGCAGAAGCGTCATTTGCATTTTCGGAAAGTTTTAAGGAAATAACTGGAGTACTATGTGATACACACTCACAATAGGAAGCTGCACTTTTCTGTCGCTTCACACTTCCCGGTTTCCTCTAGTTCAACCTCGAGATGTATTTAAGTTCCTCTAAATTATTATGAACTATGCAACTTCTCCAATGCCACATGAACTGATCAGCTGATTGATTAACATTTGGAGTGCAGTACAAATTCTTCTTTCGCCGCGTGGCGTAGCCGTGCGCGTTAGATCGCTCAACATGACCGAGATGGGAAGCTTCAGCAGGTCTGGAGATTGGAGGTTCGAATCCCTCCACGGACATCAGCTATCCTGAGAGTGGCTTTTCTCGGATTTTTTTTCACACTTCTTTCAAGCAAATGCCGGTTGTATATCATTTCAAGTACCAGGGGAACTACCCCGACCCTAAAATCATAGGTACAGACTCAACTAATGTCATCACAGTTATCAGATAAATTGAACACACTTCCAAGTTTAGGGATTAATGACCAAGGTGACTCAAGCAATTAAATTGAATTATCAACAACAACTTATTCTTTTGATGCCAATACAGGGTATTTTACAGTTCTTACGGCTGTATTGAATTTTAAATACATTTGTTGTCTTTAATCATGAATTCTTTCCTCAAGGCTGAATTCTCAATAATTCAAACATATCAATACATATGCTTGAACTGAAACTATGAAGCATTAATAATAAAAGTATGTTTACTAACACTATCAAAATGAAATTATTTTACTTAATTATGTATTCAAATGTGTCTTTCTGTTAGAAACCAGCACAAATCAATAAAATGTGCATCTATCCCGAAATAAGCATGTGAAGTCTCAGTCTAACCTATTACGGTATGAACATTCAAAGTCTAGTGATGATCATGCCTTTTGCTTTCTCTGTTGTCTGTTAACTCCGGCGTATCGGGTGAAGTGAGGTGACACGACCTTGACAGAGCACTTTGCGGAGAGTTGACTTTCATCTGAAATGTCACAAAGAACAGCTGACTGCGTGTGTAGGTTTGAATGTCAGTCACATGATGATTCTATTTTCTCTTAACTTTATACTCCTCTCCATTCACAACATAAATATCACTCCATTGATGTCTCACGTCTGTGATCATTTCTGCTCGATGGACTGCAGCCGTGCGTGACCGTGTCACAAATAGAACATAGCTCATACCGTTCGCCTTTGCTTTGAGTGGATAGAGAAAGGGAAGTCAATTGATGAATGGGTGAATGTAGTGAGTGAACCAACCCCTGAATTTAATCGAAGTATATATTGTTTTAGACCATTTTCAGTGATCTGGAGGTTAAGTATTGAGAAATAATAATACTTTTATTGCAGCCAAATAGCCATTGAAAATAAAGTATAAAAACGTACACTAAAATTGCACTCTGACACTTTGAGTTGCATAGTCTTTGATCGATTTTGTCTTTTTCCTACAGAGCTCTATGTGTTAGCGACCACATGCTTGCCCACATAGTTGGCATACACACGTCACTGTAGGTTCATGGAAATATTTGCTAACGCAAATAAGGTGGTGAAAACCATGGAGAGCCAGACGTGTAAACACATGCGTCAACTCAAAGTTGGCTGTTATCCACGTCCATTCGATCATGGCTCCGGTTCCATTAAATTCTTGAGGAATGACTTCTATTTTTTTCTTCAATGATGTTAGTATTTGTTCCGAGGCTCTGGTATTTGATAGAAGTAAATCGTTTCTAAGGTCTTCTATAAGAAATGATTCTCGTGCCAGAAGGCAGTTTTTGACACTCCGATTGTTATTTTTAATGAATAATGCCTTCACTCTTTCTAGTGAGGAAAGGTTCTTTTCTGTTAGGTGTTGCCAAATGGCTTCAATGCCATGTATTAGAATAGGCATGATTTTATTTCTGAACAGAGCCATTGCTGTCTCTAAGCTAAGGATTCTCAAGTATCTAATTTCATGCAATGCCCGTACTACTAGCGTTGATTTCTCTATCACATGATATGTGAAACATGTAGCATTTGTTTGGAGCGTGATACACAAATATTTGAATTCCTTTACGATGTTTATTTTCCTCCTCTTGATGAAATTTTCTGTCGCTGCTGGATGGAACCTTTCCTCCTTTTCTAAACACCATCATTACTGCTTTTGAAACGTTGATTTCAAATTTGTGATCGGATTACGATTGTTCTTTTTCTGTTAATGTGTTTTGGAGTTTTGTGACGTCTTTAGAGCCAATTACTATGTTATCAGCGTACGCGTATGACACTACGTCCTCTCTTTGAGCTATTCTCATGATTTATTCTGTTGCCAGAATGAAAAGTAAAGGGCTAATTGGATCACCCTGAAATATTCCGTTTGTTTGCAATAATGGTTCTAATAATGAAATCATCATCATCTTCATTTCCCGTTTCCAGCTTCCTGGGTCGGGTTGTGAATTAAGGACCTCCAACGTTTCCTGTCTCTCCACCACTCCTCTCCTGTTTTTAGTACTTCTTCAGGTTTTCCTCCTCTCTTCTCTACACACTCCCACACTGTATCTGCCCATCTCTTTCGGGGCCTTCCTCGTGGTCTCTTCCCTGTCATCTTTTCACAGAAAGTTTTCTTTGGTACTCTCTCCTCTCCCATTCTCATCATATGTCCATACCACTTTAACTTTGTTGTTTCTATCCTGTCTTGCAGCTTCAAGATTCCTGTCCTTTTTCTAATCTCTTCATTTCTAACTCTATCTCTTCTGGTCTTGCCCTCTATACCTCTTAGGAATTTCATCTCCGCGGCTTGTATTCTACTCTCCTCTCTTTTTGTAGTAGTCCACGCTCCAGCTGCATATGTTAGTATGGGTCTGTAGTAGGTTGAATATAATACATTTTTATATTTCTTTGGGACATCTCGGTTCCACAGAATACCCCTTATGCTCTGGTAAAAACTGTTCGCTTGTATTCTCTTTCCAATTTCCTCAGTTATCCTTCCATCTTCTGTGATCACACTTCCCAAGTACTTGAAACTTTTAACCACTTCTAGAATTTTCCCATTCAATTCTATCTTTCCTCTTCCTTCCTTCCTTCCTCTTGACATTACCATTGTCTTGCTCTTCTCTGTGCTTATTGTCTGAAATTATTAGTTTGTTCCATAAGAGTATTGATTTTATAGTTTGTATCCATACATTTTGTCTACCTAGAGTTTCTTCTAGTTTCTGTATCACAAGTTCTCGGTTTATGAGATCAAATGCTTTGGTACAAAATTGTATTTTAAAGTAAATCTGTAAGTACCGAATACTTCCAGCAAAATAGATTTCCATTCCATTAATATTCTTCAAATCAATGTTTCGCAAGCATAATTTACTAAAAGTTATCAGTATTTTAAATTTAATTTTAAAACACAATTTTGTATTTTCAAGGATTCAGTTATCGTAATTTGAATTTTGTATCGAAAATGCATTTTGTGAGTATTGTGCCCAACTCTGCCCCTAAGCCTGACAGTTAGAGTGGGTACAGTTAGTCTTGAAAGGTGAAACTGAAAAGAGATGGATTCTATTTTCACTTCAGCCATTCTAGAATTCGTTTTCCGAGGTTTCTCACGTTTACTCTAGGCAAATGCCGGGATGGTTTCTTAGTTTAGGGCACACCTCTTTCTAAATCCTAGCCTCAGTTGCATATGCAAACACTGCTACAGACAATGCAATAACTAAGTTATCAGACCTATATTCACCCATGTACAAGGGGCTGATGGCTATGATGTCCAGACCTATAAATGAAACAACTCACCGTACGTTTATGTTCAGAAGGCAACAAACGTGCACGTCTTTAGATATTGACGGTTGTATTGTCAAAATGGATAATTGGTAACAACTGTCTCTGTTATAAACCATTTAGCTTGCATTTTGTAATAAAGATAATGATTTAATAATAACAATACTACTACTACTAATAATAATAATTGTTATTATTAATATAAGAACGTAATAATTGTACTTCCGACGAGTAGAAATGGGCAAGGTTCAAGCCCGGAAGGAAGCCGTGGCACGCAAGATGGAACTTTGGCAGCAGAGGTGGAATGACGATCTCGGAGGTAGATGGACAGCTCGGTTGATACCTAGTCTGGCTGTGTTGACAAGTAGAAAACATGGGGAAACTAATTAATTTCTGACTCAGATGTTGACAGGTCATGGCTACTTTCGGTGTTACCTTTATCGTATGGCCAAAGTAACGAGTCCAGTATGTATTTACTGCGAGAACGAACGAGATGACGTATACCATACGTTCCTCGTCTGCGCTCGTTGGGCAGCGGAAAAACAACGACTTGCAGCTGAGGTTCGTCCAATAACGCCGGACAATATACACACATCAAAAAAAGTTTTGCATCACCTCGGTTCCCAGATCTCCGGCATATAGACGTTGACTGTGTATATTGTATCCAAGATACAGTCCCTTTGACTGTTCATAGATGTCACTAAAACTGCTCAAAGATGTAAACAACCATGCATGAGCAGGGCCTATTAGATGGAGGGGGTACGACAGCCGATCAGTTCCAGTCATTCCACCAGGACGAAGGTACGCTGCTCATGTTGTCAGTAGTTCTACCATGCCTAGAAGGTCAATACCGCAGTTCGATCGCGTCCGCATTGTTACTTTGTGTCAAGAAGGGCTCTCAACAAGGGAAGTTTCCAGGCGTCTCAGAGTGAACCAAAGCGATGTTGTTCGGACATGGAGGAGGTACAGAGATACAGGAACTGTCGATGACAGGCCTCGCTCAGGCCGCCCAAGGGCTACTACTGTAGTGGATGACCGCTACTTACGGATTGCCGCTCGGAGGAACCCTGACAGCAATGCCACCATGTTGAATAATGCGTTTCGTTCAGCCACAGGACGTCGTGTTTCAACTCAAACTGTGCGCAATAGGCTGCATGATGCGCAACTTCACTCCCGACGTCCATGGCGAGGTCCAGCTTTGCAACCCCGACACCATGCAGCGCGGTACAGATGGGCCCAACAACATGCTGAATGGACCCCACGGAATTGGCATCACGTTCTCTTCACCGATGAGTGTCGCATATGCCTTCAACCAGACAATCGTCGGAGACGTGTTTGGAGGCACCCTGGTCAGGCTGAATGTCTTAGACACACTGTCCAGCGAGTGCAGCAAGGTGGTGGTTCCCTGATGTTTTGGGGTGGCATTATGTGGGGCCGACGTACGCCACTGGTGGTCATGGAAGGCTCCGAAACGGCTTTACGATACCTGAATGACATCCTCCGACCCATAGTGCAACCATATCGGCAGAATATTGGAGAGGCATTTGTCTTCATGGACGACAATTCTCGACCTCATCGTGCACATCTTGTGAATGCGTTCCTTCAAGATAACGACATCGCTCGACTACAGTGGCCAGCATGTTCGCCAGACATGAACCCTATCGAACATGCCTGGGATATGTTGAAAAGGGCTGTTTATGGACGTCTTGACCCACCAACCACTCTGAGAGATTTACGCCGAATTGTCGTTGAGGAGTGGGACAATTTGGACCAACAGTGTCTTGATGAACTTGTGGATAGTATGCCACGGCGAATACAGGCATGCATCAATGCAAGAGGACGTGCTACTGGGTATTAGAGGTAGTGGTGTGTACTGCAATCTGGACCACAAATGCTGAAAGTCTAGCTGTATGATGGTACAACATGCAATGTGTGGGTCTCATGAGCAATAAAACGAGCTGAAATGTTGTTTGTGTTGATCTCTATTCCCTTTGTATTTAACGGTTCCGGAACTCTTGGAACCGAGGTGATGCAAAACTTTTTTTGATGTGTGTAGTTGGAATTATGCTGAGGAACGAGCTCAGATGGGATACGGTCGCTTTCTTCGTTGAGGTGGTCCTTCGTCAAAAGAAGTCGGATGGGGACTTGCATGATTTAGTGGATTAAGTCTGCGATCCGCGGACCGAGTATGAATTGAGTAGTAAGAAGGTGCTGGTGAAGCAAAGAAAATGGCTCCATCCTGAAGTACTGTAAAACGAAACTGGTCTCGGGATGGGTCTTGTCAAGAGGATAGGGTGTGGTTTTTAGTGGGTAAGAATCCCAAACACTTTAGGAGTGCGGACCCTTCTCAAAGTTATATGTAAGAATTTCCACTTCCCTCGTAAAATAAATGAATAAATAAATAAATACAAAAAGGAAAGATTTTGACCCAGCAAAGGAAGGAAACCCACCGAGAACGAATGCGGGCGTACTGGACAAACATCAAAACCTGAAGAATGAGATAGTTGAAATGACGAGGTCCATGAATAATAATAATTATAATACATTTGTCATAATACTGTGCGTTGTTGGCTAGCATTCTTGGCTCTCACCGCGGAGGCCCGAATTTGATTCCCGGATCTTCCAATTCTGGTCTGAAGGCTGGAACGGGGTACACTCAGCCTCGTGAAGCAAAACTGCGAAGAGGCGGGATCGATTTCTACCTCAGATATACTGGAAGTGGTTTTCCGTGGTTTCCCCACTTCTACTCCAGGCTAATGCCAGGATGGTTCGTAACTTAAGCCCACGGCCACTTTTCATTCAAATCCTACCTTAATTACAAATACACACACTAGTAAAGACATCACAGTGACACAAGTTATCAGACAAATTCTACACACACCCAAGAACACAAAGTTACATGATCATGATGTCACAAAACCCCTAAGCCACTCAACTAGAACAACAATACTATTACTTAATAAGTTGATAAACAACAAAGGAGGTATGTATGATAGAATATGTAACACTTCAGCATTTGAAGTATTTTCCCTTTCTCAGCACGACTCATCCAGTTTGTAGGTAGAATAAAGAAAAGGCTAACAGGACCAAGTTATAAGATCCGATAGTACAGGGTCATCGGAAAATAATGCCAACATTTCAAAAAATGATAGCACCGAAACCCTTTATGATAAACGTGTAATTCTTTCACTGAACGCCAGCTGGTTAAAGTAAGTTTTGTTTTGGAGGGGACGTGACCTTGCTATGTGCACACTAGATGCGCGGTAGCCAAGGTCGGCCGGGGGCACGGGCGCCAATGAAGTCCTGACCTAACCCCTATGGAATTTTTTCTGGGGGTACATTAAAAACATTGTGTATGCAGAAGAAATTCGGGATTTGGATCACCTGCGGGAGCGAATTTCTGCCGCCATCTTGACAGTTACTCCTGAAATGATTGCACGTACCAATTCAGCCATTGGGAAAGCGTGCCTTCAATGCTGATGCTGGTGGTCGGACTGGCCTATATTTTTTCTCTACAGTCCCTGTTTCCTTAAACTGATTAAACCATCGAATGACAGCTTTGTAATCAGGTGCAGTTTGTCGGGCGGTGCAGTCATTGGTGCACGCGCATCCCCGGCCGATCTTGGCTACTGCGCATCTAGTGTGCGCATAGCAAGGTCACGTCCCCTCCAAAACAAAACTTACTTTAACCAGCTGGCGTTCAGTGAAAGAATTACACGTTGAACATAAAGGGTTTCGGTGCTATAATTTTTTTGAAATTTTGGCATTATTTTTCGATGACCCTGTATTTAGGTAGCGTTTCGAATGTAATACTTGAACATTCAAATTCTGAATACACTGTCATTATACTAATCATTTTATTTCTCATCGCACGTAATAAAAGTTACAAGATTGCCATGAAAATGATCTTTTAGCCACGTGCAGGTCTGGGATGATATCCAATCGAATGCCATTGGTGGGGTCACCTAAACTTACCCAGGGCTGTTAGAAATGAATAAATAAGCCTAATGATCATGACGTGTTCTTTGTTTGCAAGTCTACATAGACAAAATTATTACTAAGGCTGGTGATTCTATCTGGTATTTGAAAAATATTCATTTTAAGTTTCTTCTTTGTTTTATATGATGTGTAATCTGTAAATCCGGATTTCCAGTTTCCCAACGCTAGTCATTAAAAATATTCACATTTTACGGGTTTCCAGTAAATGAATTTTCTTTACTGTATTTATCTAAGTTCTTATTTTCTTTCGTTTGTCGGTTTGTTTTTGTGAATTCATTAAAAAGTGAGGACTTTACGGATTAATAGAAAACGCGAATATTATGGAAATGTGTCCAATCCGTGGTTTGAAGATTTATGAAAAGCCGTATTTTGCGGATTTGTAAAAAACTTAGATTTTATGATTTTGTTGATTTCAATTCCCTCTTAGGAAGAAACTCTGTGTTCTGGAAGAATGTACGCTATCATTCTCAAATATGTTTATCCTGATAAATACACGAGCGTCCTAAAGGAACTATCTCTTGCTGTTTGAGTCTTTAGTAGTTTGACTGGTAAGATAGCTTGCCACCGTGGGTGAGTGGATAGCGTGTCGGTATACTAACCCCCAAGATTGCAGGTTCGCTCCTGGCCGTGGTAAGTGATTTTTGAAAGGCGGCAAAAATACGACACGCATGTCATACGATGTTGGCATGTCAAAAAATCATTTGAATTCAGTAGGCCGTGTTCATAATGGCAAAATTAATTTCGGGAGTTTCCGCCAACACAAAGTTCCTCATTTATCTACTAGAAAGCGCTATAGTGTTCAAGTAGCTTAGATATCTAACCTCCTTGACTTTCATAGTGATTCAAGGAACAACGAAATTCGACATGCAAGCTACCCTCTGGGTGCCAAATTACAAAGCTTGCACCCGGCACCCAAGGCCATACGATATTATTATTATTATTATTATTATTATTATTACTGATAAGAAGTAGCACTACACGCTCGCCTGTCCTGAGCTAATCGTTTCATCTCTACATAGCTACCACACCTTACATCCGAGGCTATCTGTCCTTGGTCTACCCCTACAGTTCTTATCCTCGACCCTTCCTTCCATAACTAACTTTGCTATTCCTGGATGTCTTACAATGTGTCCTACCAACCTATCTCTTCTCTTCATTAGCAATCACCAGAAACCTCTCTCCCGTCCCCCTTGTCTTAAATCCTCTTCATTTGTTACCCTATCTATCCATCTGATCTTCATCATTCTCCTGTAACACCACATTCCAAATACAGTACTTCTATTCTCCTCTTTTCTGCTGCACCAATAGTCCAAGTTTCACTTCCATAGAGCGCCACGCTCCAGACAATGGCTTTCAAAAACGATTTTCTAAAACCTAAATCTATATTTGATGTCAACAGATTTATTTTCGTTAGAAATGCGTTCCTAGCGAACCTATTTTTGTATCATCTTTGCTTCGTCCATCACTGGTTATTTTGATTCCTCAATAGCAGAAGCTCCTGCTTCATTTAGCTCTTCACCTACCAATTTGATGTCCATAGAGGTTTTCGATTTCTTTTGGCTGCATTCCATTGTATTTATTTTACATTTATAGATTTTCATCATGAATTATTTCCTCAAGACGGAGTCCATACTATTTAAAATTTCATTTAAATCCTCTGGTGGATTGGCTCAGATGACGATGTCATTAGAAAATCTCTCAGTTGGGATTATTTTCCCTTGAATCTTTACTCTTACTTTATATGTTTCGCTAATTTCCTGCATTGCTTGTTTTATACATCGATTGGAAAATATGGGTGATATGTTGCAGCCTTGCTTTTGAATCTTTCTGAATACTAGTTTCATTCTCATATTCTTCGGCATATATCCATTTAGCATTAATAAATACACAATAGCCGGCCCCGTGGTGTTGGGGTAGCGCGCCTGCCTCTTACCCGGAGACCCCAGGTTCGATTCCCGGGTCCGTCAGAGATTTTAGAGACTGATGTAAGGTTTCTACCGGGGTGCACTCAGTCCCGTGAGGACAATTGAGTAGCTGTCTGACAGTGAGGCAGCGCCCCGGTCAAGAAAACCAAGATTAACGGCTGAGGGGACTCGACGCGATGACCACGTGTCACCCCAATATCTGCAGGCCAAATGGCTGGGCAGCGGTCGCTTGGTAGGCCTAGGCCCCTCATGGGCTCTAGTGCCAGGGGTTATTGATGTGTAACATCTTACCACTCGGTATCTGGATACTTTTGTGGCACTCGGTAGCTGGACTTTTTTGTGTAAGTGATTTTGGAAAAGGGACGCAAGTGGATGGGATGGAAGTGCATGGGACGGAAACAATGAGCGCGTGGTGGCGGAGATCGGTACAACGACGTACTGTAGGCCACGTGGCTATGGGGAATGTATATCGCATACGGTTTAGTTCAAGGGTAGGAGACCCCACTTAAGATATTCCTACAATAAATCGTTCTTTGGTGTAAAATTATTCATTATATCATATTTGCTGAAAACAATTACGATTTACTAAATCTTCATACTTTTGCTGTATTCTTATTTAATGTAAGCACTCGATTTACTGTCGGCCATGTGGCTATGTGGAATCTATATCGCATCAACTAACACTCCAAACAACGTAGGAATATTATATTAACACCGACTACGAACAATAATTGAAACTTCGTTGGTCTAAACGTATAACTGGGAGAAACACATTTAATATACCTTCTGCACACCTAATTTTTAATCGCACCTATACTTGGCAGTGCGCTCTATCGGCAACAAAAGGCAATTTTCAATAACATCGCTGGCATGGGTTCACTAAGTGGCCGGTATAGAGCGCAGCTCGCATCAAGTAGGCAGTGGATTGCTTCCGCCACGGCCGACAAGATGCGAGCGCAGTCGGCCGTGTTCCCGCATATCGTAGTTCAACTAGTTGAAGATAGTTGTCACTACTGCAGATGCATTGGAGAACTTTAGTTAGTTAGTTAGTTATTGTTGTTTTAAGGGGCGGAACTACGAGGTCATCTGCCCCTGGAGAACTTTGTTTTAATTAAATTATATTTTCCATTGCCAAAGGCACAATATAACGCTCAATTGTATAACGCCTCAGTACTCAAGAAACAATATATTATAAAAATCAAGCAAAAAAATACAACTTTGTTAGGATTAGAATCAAAGCCGGCCGGTTGAGAGACCAACGCTGTAACCACAGACCTAATTATGTCCTCACAAAATGAATGTTATCAATCGATTAAGATACAACGTCTTAGCCAATAATGATTTTGACTAAACGATTTCTTCACTGGAGTATATTTCAAACAAAGTTAATTTCATACAAAGTTCCTATTATTTTTATATCTGTAGGCTATATTGCATGCAACACACTCAAATTAGTGAAATATAGTTCAGAACGAGAGATCAGCTGCCATCTTGTCTGCAACCGAGACGGCTCAGCTTTTTAAAGCCACTTCTGCACTATAATATTACAATATACACTTTTAATTTTCCATTGCAAAATGCAAAATATGTTATCAATCGATTAAGATACAACGTCTTAGCAAATAACAATTATGATTTATTACTGTCAGGATTTGGCACTGGAGTTTTACAAGTAGTTATTTCAATGACCTACAGAGTTCACTGTTAACAAGGGATTTGTTCTCCCGGGACACACACAGTAGGATAACATGTCACATGTTACACATCTTATACGACTACTGTAAGGCTCGTATAATTTTTATATATTATTATTAAATACACGATAGTATTAGAAGCGATCCACCAAAATTCAATAAATTCAGTGCTAGAAGTTCTTCAATGATGTACTAGTTTCTACCACATTATGGTCTTCTTCAGCATACGTAAAATTTGACGAGTGAGACAAGTGGTGTGTAATTGATTTGATATTGTTTTGTTTTCTTATAGAACTAAATAAAAAACTTATTATTATTATTATTATTATTATTATTATTATTATTATTATCGATTTTCCCCCTATGGGAGAGCGTGCGAACTTGAGCCAATCACAGCTTCACTTCTTTTTCCTCTTATCTTTTCATCCCAAAATCACCTCATTAATTCACTGTGTTTTTTCTTCCTTTACTCTGTCCATCTTTTCCCTATTGTTTCTTTTCTTGTGACTTGTTCAAATTTCTTGTTTCTGATTTTAATTCTGAATTGATTTCTGTCCTTAATATCGTCTTCAGAGATTTTGAATTGTTCCAGGTCCTCCTGTGTTTCTCTCATCCAACTGGTCTTTAATTTACTTGTAATAGTGATGTTATTTTTTTTCTTAGTGAGCCTGTTTTCATCCATCCTCCACAGGTGTCCATAGAACTGTAGGCGTCCTTTTCTGAATTTCTCTGCGATGGTGTCTGTGTTTCCGTCGAGTTCCTTCGTAGGTCGTCTGATCCAAAATCCGTCTCTGAGAATAGCGCCGTGTATCTTTCTAAGAATTTTCCTTTCTTGTTTCTCGATGTCATGAATTCTTGTCATCCCTTCAATTCGTGTTGCTTCTGCCGCATACAAGGTAAAACAACCGTGTTGTAGCGCCTTAGTTTTGCATTACGAGACTCTACCCTTTTGTTGTAATGATTCCATGTGAGTTTGTATGCCTTTTGCAGTTTGAATATTCTTTCTGTGTTGGAGATTGTGTTCAGACCTGTGGACTGGATGGTTTCTCCTAACTACTTGAAGTGAGTGACCTGTGAGATTTTTCCGTACTGTGTCTGCAATGTGAGTTTTCCTGTCGATTTTGTGTCCATATACTGAGTTTTCTTGTAGGAAATCTCGAGTCCAGTTTTACGGGAGATTTCATGTAGTTTATCTAGTGCTATTTTGCTTCATCTTGGTTGTCCGTTAATATAGCTGTCATCCAATTTGGATACCTTTGACATGCCTTTCTCATTCTCTGATTATTTTGTTCAATACGATATTGAACAAGATTGGCGACAAACCATCTCCTTGTCGGACTTCTTTGTGGATTTCAAATGAGTTTGAGATTTCTCCCATGAATTTCACTTTGGAAGTGGTTCCAGATAGTGTTTGCTGGATGATGGCCCTGGTCTTCCTATCGACTCCTAATTCTTCCAAGATATTACACAGTGTTTGTCTGTCAACAGAATCGTAGGCTTTTTTGAAATCCACAAATGTGACTGTAGTGTTTCGACATCGTCTGATATGTAGTATGGTTTTGAGGTTCCATATCTGTTCAATACAATATCTCCCTTTCCTGAACCCAGCCTGTTACTCACCAATCTGTTGGTCTACTTGTGACTCGAGTTTGTTCAGCAAAGCTTTAGAAATAATTTTATATGATACTGGAAGAAGTGAGATTCCTCTCTAATTGTTCGGATCTGTCTTTTTTCTTTTCTTATGTAGGGGGTACTCTTCCATTCTTCTGGAATGTTCTGTTTTCCAAACATATGATATTATTCTGTGAATGTTTGGTATTATGATTGCATGGACCAATTCGATTTCTTATTATTTCTTCTTATTGTTATTTATTCATTTTTTTGCATTAAGTCCATCTTCACCAGGTTCTCTACTGTCTTTCTAATGATTTGATTATGTTCACTATTTCTTCGTGAGAAGGAGGAAGTGAATCAGGATTTGGTGCTGATTTTGCAAACAGGAGTTGCTCAGATAGTGCTTCGCAATCGAGGAGTGTACCAAAATATTTGGCTAGAATTTCACAATTACTCTTTTTTGTTAGTTTCCAGAGATCCATCGGGTCGTTGGAAACACAGGTTAGGAGGCTGGTAGCCAGCTAAATTTTCTCGGAAAATCTTCTAAAAATTCCGGGTTAAGTCCTATTCTATTTCGTTCAGCATATTATTCTCGTTTTCTCACCGAATTATTTTAGACACGTTTCTTCGTACCTCTACAAATTCTTGCCTCTTTTCTGTCGTTTTATAACTATTGACATTTTTCCATGCTTGAATCCTATTTTCGATAACTTGATCGCATGTGATGTTCCACCACCTATGTTTTCTCTTTTTCGGGGGTTGACCCAATTTTATTATTTGTTTCAGTTTCTCGGTGAGTTCTATCCTACGGATGTCTTAATTATTTCCTTCTTATTGAGTTCTACGTATTCGGGGTCAGCACTGAAAATCTCGGTTCCTCTTGTCCATTTTCTGTTGGGCTGAAATTTTATCTTGATTTGAAATAAGTGATGATCTGACTCGAAGAATCCCTTTCTGGTTTTTATATTGAGGACTTCTTTGGTGTTCCTCCTGGAGATAGCAACATGGTCAATCTGGAATTCTCTGAGTGCTTGATTGGGAGATTTTCATTTCTTTAATTTCTGTGTAGGTTTCCGGAATTGTTTTGACAAGATTATGAGATTAAAGTTTTGACAGAAACGTATATGGTGTTTACTATTTGTATTGGTCCTGTTGTGAGCCGTGTATGGTCCTGTGATTCTCCTGTATTTCTTTTATTTTCCTAATTGCCCATTTAAGTCACCTAGTAGAATCTGACGTGATGTTTTCAAAAGTTCTTAAAATTTAGAAATGTTAAAAGATCAGATCTGTTACAATGTTAATTATTAATAATTTAAAAAAAATCATCTGTTAAATATCCTTAAAATTGTAACCCATTCTTATTTCATCAAATTTGTTGAAAATAAATTTTCATATATCCGATCGTCTTAAAAAATGAAAAATTGGTTCTTCTAGTTTATTTTGAACGAAATTCTCTTATAGCTTGCATAGAATACAGGCACGGTGGTGAATTTCAACTTCAAGTTGAAGTCAGTTAATGGCACTGTATCCGGAAATAATCATTCATAACACAAACAACATTGAAACATTCGAACTTACTAGAAATTTGTGTAGAAAAGGAAATTAGGCTTTTCAGTTATTAACGGAATGACTGGCAGCTTATTTCCAAAAGATACCAAATCCAAAAAGTAATATTTTACAGGAGAGAGGAAAAACGCCCAGAGTGTAAAATTTCATCTGAAAATCCATTTGAGCAAATTTATTATGTTCAGATAGAATAAATGCATTGTTATACCAAGTTTTTCTGTTTAGGCTTTTGCAGTTTAGGAAATATTCAAAGAAAATGATGGATTTGGTACTTTTAGCACTGAAACTCTAAATACGTTGAACGGAAAGACATAAATTTCACTGCAGTCTTCAGAATCTTCGAGAAAACTGATTGTATTTAGTTATGCAATAATTAGATTTAAGGTATTTACAGTGAAGGCATCGATTATTTAAATAATATAACATAAAATTGAACAAAACAATGGAAATTATGCAATGTAACTTACCAGTGCTCAACTTTTGGAATTATGATTGCAGTTTGTGTCTAAAGAACATGAATATGGTAAATAACTTGTGAACTGGACAATGGATAATATTATCCAGTACTAAAAGAAATGGCCTCTCATTGGCTGCATGGATACGGTACGTTTAGACACATTCAGGCCACAGGATTTGGTACTTATTGGCATCAAACGAGATTTTAAATGCCCTGTTTGTTATGGATTTAGGTTGTTTTGGCAATTTCTTTTTCTTTCATATGATGGAGCTTCCTACCAACGTACGTTTTCCATCATAATCTCAATTTAGATTTTTTTGGATTTGGTATCTTTTGGAAATAAGCTTCTCAGGGGTTTGGACATCATCGTCATCAGCCTTATGTGCTTGTGTACATATTGAATTCGTCTGATAAGTTGAGTAGTGATTATCTTGGTCTAGGATTGGGATAGATGTCCTGGTACATGAAATAATTTACCACCCTTATTTAATTCCATTGAGTAAGTGTGGAGAAGCACGGGTAAAACTACACATTGGGGATTGCAGTTGTCAGTGCCGCGATCTGAAACTCGGATCTCCGAACGCCGGGTACAATCGAATTGTGAAGCCTGTTGTAGACCGTATGGTGACGTTGGTGGTTCGACTGGATGGTTAATTGTTCTTCTATTATTCAGTTACCGACTTTGTATTCGTATCAGTAGTGTCTTGGACGTTGCGAATTGTGTATCTGTTAGCTGGTAGGGAGCTGTTTCCTGCTTTCCTGATGCACAATCTGATCGTTACCGTAGTGTACGGAAGGCCCTATTAATCTACTCTCTTGAATATCCGTCCCATTGTAAAGTAGTTTCCAATTGTACCATTTCAAATTCCATGTATTCCTCGTTTAAGGTTTGGATAGAATGATGTGCGTGTACTCAATTACATTTTCTGCACTGAGTCGTAGTTGAAAAAGCTAATTTATTTATTTAACGTATGACAAGGGTCTAATACAAAAATTAAGGTAACATTTCTTAGACATATATAAATTACAATCTACATGTATGATACCGTTGTGTAAGGGAAGGCTCTACATCTGTTCACAAACCCAGGTTTTGGAGCAAAACACTTGGCTGGCAGAGCGTGGAAAATGACGCTCGATCCATCTGAGATTAGAGGTAGCCAAGGGAAATCTCGTGAAGAACACAAGTATAATATGCATTATTAAGAGCCTTCCTGATATACACAGTGCCTCCCATCAGCCCTGCGTGTAATACAGGGTAAGTGCCGTATGTTTTATACGAGATGTTTCTCATGGACTTTCTGAAGATTCAGAGAGTTATTTTCCTGCGGATTGTAATCAACATTTCAAGGGACTTTCAGGATGCTAATTCTTCTTGCATTTCCTTTATAGAATTGAATTGAATTGAATTTATTCATAAAGAAATGCCACTGAGGCTAAAGAGCTCCTTTATGTAGCGTATACAATGTTCTGGCTTGAAATTTTGTAATAGGAAGCTAAACCTAGCTTAACAACTAACAAAACAAAATATAGAATACACTTATTATTAAACAAACCAATTAGCAAGCATTTTATACAAGATGAGCAATGCAAATTATAATATAATCATTAAATAAATAACCTACCTAATGTATTCTTAAATCTATTGAAAAAATATATAGTACCTTAAAAAGGGACTACATTCTTTGTGTGAATTATGATATGATCTATTATTAAAACAAGTACACGAGTGACATCATTACTCGAAATACTATCAATTCCACGGAAGTTGTATCTTGGATATAAAAAATATTATAAAAAGCTGCATGGCACGGATATATTTCAAAAATTTTGTATAAACTATTTATATTACGTGGTTTACGAATTCAACAACTGAGGTGTTTCGTATTCCTTCGGGAATCTTGACATTAGGTATTCCTTGAGTTGTGTAGTGTTAACATAGTTTGCAAATGAGTGAAGGTGGAATGTATTAAAGAGCCGTGAAGCTGTGCAAAGGCAACAAAAGTCGGCACTATACAGCCCATGAAAGGCCTAGGCCGACCAAGCGACCGCTGCCCAGCCATTTGGCCTGCAGATATTGGGGTGACGCGTGATCAGGGCATCGGGTCCGCTCAGCCGTTAATCTTGGTTTTCGTTATCGGGGCGCTGCCTCACTGTCAGACAGTTATTCAGTTGTCCTCACGAGGCTGAGTGCACCCCGTTCCAACCCTCACGTCAGTTTTAAAATCCCTGACGGAGCCGGGAATCGAACCCGGGGCCTCCAGGTGAGAGGTATGCGCGCTACCCCAACACCACGGGGCCGGCATGAAGCTGTGCAAAGGAATGATTTATTGTATTTACTTGTACGATGGATGGGAATCTTTAGAGTGGAATCAGTAATCTATTTTCTCTGTTGTGGACGGAGTTCATTGGTTTAAAACCGGGTGAGTTAGACGTGGTGGTTACGGCATGACTGATGGCAGTCGCTCACATCCGGGAGGCGAGGAGGTTCGAATCCCCCACCGGCGACCTTGAAGATGGTCTTCTGTGGTTTCCCATCTTCCTTCCAGGCAAATGCCGGGGTTGGTCCCTAACTATAGGCCACAGCCGCTACCTTCCAACTCCTCGTCCTTACATTCCAACTTCCCTCCTTCCCTCCCCAACGGTACTTGTAGCTCACCCATTGGGTGTCCGTCTCGAAGCAGCTACAAAACTGGCGAGCCGAACATGTCCTCGGACACTCCCGGCACTAAAAGCCATACGCTTAAAAAAAATTGGTTTAAACACATTATAGATATAACCACGGCCTAAGTATAAATTAGTAACATACGTAGTGTAATTACCCAGCTCCATACCCTATACCACGATGGAAATGACCATTTTCGTAGACATAAATACGATTTAGTCTGTGGAAACTATGACGTCCTCAACCTTTCCACATGCCAGGAAATTAATTGTAAAGTAATATAAAAATAAATTTGAGTGGGATTGGCACAGAACCTCTGTTTCCTACAGTCCTGCCAACTGGCTTTGACCAACGCTGCCAAGTGCACTATTGAGAGGCTTGACATGCCGTGGGCAGTTTCCAGCCAGTACAATATAATATGTTCCTGGTCTGTGTGTGCACCTCCTTTTGTAATAACGGAAGTGTTCTTCGTATCTGTAGTCGTTTTACGGGTTCATTCCGGTATCTGCAATGAATTAAACGTGGTGCTCATGATTCCTGCTGTCTTCGCCGGATTAGGGAATTGTAATAAACGTGAAGGATTGCATAAAACTAGATGGCAAGGAGCGGATGGACCACCCGGTAATGTGCTGCCATTCAGAAGGTAATAGAGGGGCGCAGTCGCACGCTTAGTCTCACACAAAAACACACAAGGTGATTTCACGTAATAGCGGGTTGAAATTGTTGAAGCCACCGTGGCATAGGCGGCAGCACGCCAGCTTCTCACCGCTGGGTCCGTGGTTCAAATCCCGGTCTTTCCAGGTGAGTTTTGTGCTGGACAGAGCGGAGGCAGACAGGTTTTTCTCCGGTTTTCCCTGTCACAAATTTCATTCTAGCAACACTCTCCACTATCTTTTCATTTCATCTGTCATTCATTTAATCTTGCCCCACGGGAGTGCGACAGGCTTCGGCAGCCGGCACAGTTCATATCCACGCCACTAGATGGGGGCTTCATTCATTCCATTCCCTGACCCGGTCGGTCGACTAGAAGCAGGCTGTGGATTTTCATTTTCATGCTGAAATTGTATTTATTTAATTTATTTATTTTAATTAAATAATTAATTCATTATGGTGTTTGTAGCATTTTTCAGTCTTGCCTTAGTAAACAAAAGTTTGATATTTTTCAGTCCGTCAACACGAATACTCTTTCCGGTCTCGCAGGGAGTCCTTCATTTTCATTTTGCGTAGGCTAGGGATAGGACATGCAAGATCCACCCACTCGTAATGAGAAGGGAAGATCCCCCCCACTTTGTACCTGTGGAGCCGTATTCACCGTCACCCACATTTTAACCGAGTGTTTGGATCTTGCTGATTTAAGATGACACTCAAAATTATATTAGCCGATGGTGTGGTGGCTGCTGATCTCGTCATCCGCTTTATGAGTGAGAGTGGGTTAGGACCAGCAATCTAAATTTTCAAGTGTAAGTTTACTCAGAGACTTTCTTGTTAATTCTGCATTTTCGTTTTTTCCGTATTTTTAGCCTACTTTCGATTTTTGCAAAAAATGAAAGTAGACTTATGAGATCACTACAGGGCGAAACAAGATGTTCAGTAAAGAACATATAGCCTACTTTCTCCTAAATGTATGAGTATAGTTATAACTCGTTGTTATTATCAAAGAGTATAATAGAACTATTCTTTGTTGAAGACCTTAGAAACGATTTACCTCTACCAAACGCCACAACCTAGATAAAAACTGCTACCATCATTGAAGAAAGAAAGATAAGAAGTATCTCAAGAATGTTATGGATCTGGAGACATAATAGACCGGACTGGCTGCGTGACTCAGCGGTAACGTTCTCGCTTGCTGGGCCCTAGGTTGCAGGTTCATATCCTGGCGCAGTCAGCTGGCATTTGAGGGTGCACAAATGCGAGGGAGCCGTGTCAGTACATTTACTGGCACGTTAAAGATCCCCTTCGGGCCAAAATTCCGGCACCCCGGTGTCTCTAAAAGCAGCAGTAGTTAAAAGGGATGTAAAACCAAAACCAATAACATTATTATTATTATTATTATTATTACATATACGACCTGCCGTGGGCAACATCCAACTTTGAGTTGAGGCATGTCTTTACACGTCTGGTTGTGCATGGCTTTCACAACCCTAATTGAATTAACAAATCTTTCCATGACCCTACAGAGACGTGTGTATACAAACTATGTGGATATTTTCGATTGCTATTTGCCTGAAATAAAAGTAGTAATTAATAACCTGAACTAACACCAACGGCTTGAATTCAGTTACTATGTGAAATCGTTTTGTTCTTTACTTCAAATAACATTTTCAAGTAACGCAAAATAGGCTGTTACAAACCCTTTAAAATAAAAAGTAAAAATGTATCGTAGTATCATCTTGTCATTCATCAAATTCGATACGCATAGAATGCCAATGGTATAGTAATCAATGGAGCCCCACGTAGACTAGTCGTGACATCTAGTGGTGAAGTATCGAACAATATAATCCTAACAGAGCGAGTGCATTCTAGCGGCCATAAGAAGAAACTTTTCAATAAAATCTGGAAGTTAATAAGTAGGTCGGCGTGCAGTTACCTTTTTGGCAGCTAGATGTCTCGAGTAAATCTGCTGGCGAATTATGTTTTAATTAAATATATATTTTACACCATAATATGCACAATATAACGATTAATTTTAAAACGTCTGAGTCATTACAAAACAATAAACATATAAAATTTCAGGCAAAAAACCTAGCTCTGATCGGGTTTGAACCATAGGGATTTGAGCGATAGGCTAACGCTCTACCACTTTTTTTTATTAGCTCTTTACAGAATAACAGAATTTTCAGATATGATACATACCATACTATTACATCACAAGAAATCCAGATAGTGTCCATATTTATCGTACAATTGTCCACTTTCACTAAGCTTCCAACGCTCTTTCTGCAGGTGATACCTGAGATCCAGGAATGAGAAATGTTGATCATTGTCCATCACGAAGTGTACATATTGGCCCATTATCCACACAATGGCAGTCTGTTTAATTTGGGGGAAGGCGGTCACCGACAAGCGAATCAACTTCCTGTCATCAAGGTCATCCGTGGGCACATTTAATAGTTGACATACGTTTCCCTTACACCACATCCACGTGGAGGCAACTCGCGTGCATGATGTGATGCGGTGTATCGCCGTATCAGTTTGACCACATATAGTACACCATGGGTAAGCTTCAAGACGGATGGTATATCGCCGTAGAGCGGTTGGGATGAGATCGTTGAGGAAGATAAAAACCCGGGAGTGTACAGCAGAAGAAATGGTCATAGCCCCAAAATTTTTCCAAACAGTGGGCCAATGTACGTAGAGGGTGGTGGCCTCGATTCGCGGTTTGGAGTGTACCACTTGCCGCAACATGTTATAAATACTTTTCGTCGTTGGAACAGTCCCTGAAGGCATTTTGCGAACAGTTTCCAGAAGGTGCTGTTGATGGTCCTTAAATATCTTCGGCAAATCTCTCTCACAACCACGGGCTGTGTTTCGAATATCTTTGTATAGCGCTTTCGTAAAGGTGTCATGTTGGGAAAGAATGGTGATATCGTTCTTGCAGAGGAGTGCACGGCATTTCATGCCATGAGCGGTTAGCCCTAGCCCGCCTTGCCGGGATGGGAGATACAACTGTTCCCGTTGTACTCGGAACAAAAATCCTTGCCATAGAAACCAACCTGTATATTTTGCCAATTGGCTCTCAAACATTTTGGGAAGTGGGAAAAGTTGTGCGACATACCATATTTTAGAGAGCGCAAACTCGTTGAGGACTATGACCCGTTGCACTATATTGAGGTTTCATTGACCAAATTGGATCAGCACTCCCCTAACTTTGGCAATGACCTTAGTCCAGTTTGCTTGCACCGTGTCCAGAAGCGATTGCTTCCAGGTAATGCCAAGAATTTTCACCTCATTTACTATCCGGAACCAGGGCTGTTGGGTAATCACTGAGTTATTATTGAGCGGAAGCAAAGCAGTTTTCTGGGGGTTCGATTGTGCTCCAGAGGTGATATGGTAGAGCTGAAGGACGCTATCGATATGGGAGATGTCTTCATTATTGCGGATCAATATGGATACGTCATCAGCATAGGCGCACATGCCAAAAACATGTGTGGACAGTTTGTAACCCTGTAGCTTCACCTGGGTAGTCCGAATGAACGGTTCAAGGCCAATGACAAAAAGTAGCATGGAGAGGGGACATCCTTGCCTAACTGATCGTTGTATTGGAATCAGAGGGGAAAGAAAACCGTTGACGAGCACTCGAGACGTAGCATTACAATTTATCATACGAATGTAGTCAATAAGGATTGCAGGAAATTCAAAGTGCTGCAAGACCATGTACAAGTATTCATGACTGATGCGATCGAAAGCTTTATCAAGATCCAAGGTGAGAAAACTCATTGGCTCAGTGGGGAGCATTTCGGCTTTTAGGTGTAGGTCCCGTAGTATCGCTAAGTTTGTTAACAGAGTTCTTCCAGGAATACTGCAACATTGTTCATCAACAATGATATCATGTAGAACAGTCTTCAATCGGCATGCAAGTACTTTGGTAATTACTTTATAATCACTGCAGAGCAGAGTAACTGGTCGGAAGTCACCAACTGCCATGGGAGAGGATGTTTTTGGTATGAGGACTATGGTACCCTCGTGATGTGATTGACAAAGAGCACGACGTTGGAGAATGGTACGCAGGACATGACAAAATTCTTTGCCAATGAGAGGCCAGAAGTGTTTATACATTTCATATGGCAGTCCATCAATGCCAGGTGAGCGGTTGTTTGGGAGGTGCTTAACCACAGAGTGAATCTCTTCATCCGTAATATCCGCGCTGAGCCGAGTTTTGTTGTCCGGAGATAGATGGGTACTGCAAGATGAAAGCAATAGGGTCACCTGCTGTGGATCAATTGGAGCCTGAGCGTAGAACCGTTGATAAAATAGTGATATTTCACTACGTATAGCGTCAGGGGAGGTGACGACACTTCCAGTACTGGTGCGGAGGCGGTGGATATATTTACGTTGCCGCTCATGTTGTCCTTTGGCGATATGGTATACACTTGCACTTTCGTCTGGGAGCACTGTACGATCTTTTAAAGCCACGTTTATATGAGCGAGCGTTCGTTGCTGTAGAGACAGGAGCTTGGTTTTAACTTCCCGAATCTGGTCATATATACGCTCCCCAGCATCAGATCTTTGCTGGAGCTGGCGAAGAACTCGATAGTAAAATTCAACTGTATCCCGTCTTTCCCGACCTCGTTGGAAGGATATGTTCTTAAAGACGCGGCGGATCCCTGGTTTAACCAAAATATCCCACCAGTCTGCGCAGTCGCGAAATTTGCATTTCTGTTGGACACATCGAGTCCAGTGTTGTCTGAAAATATCTTGGCATTCCTCCTCCAGTAACAGCGAGCAATTCAGTTTCCAATAACCTCTTCCTATGTGAAATATGGGATGGGGGTAAGAGATTGTACATACGACAGCATGATGGTTAGTGAAACTGGCAGGTATCACTTCATATCGTCTAGGCTGGATAAGTTCCTGTGAAAAGTAGATGCGGTCAATTCGTGATGAGGAGTTGTGACTTATACAGGTGTAATGGGGCAGGGGCACCCTTAAACTATCCACAGCATCAATGAGGTGTAGGGAGGTAAGAAGGGTCCTGAGAGCCGGGTTGACACCTTTGTATGGACTAGTGGAATCCTCTGGGCGTTGAATACAATTGAAATCCCCTGCAAGAATAAGTTTTTCCTTAACGTCGTGTAGATGAGGCAGTATACTCTGTTGAAAGAACATTTTCCGTTCCACACGTTTATTGGACCCGGATGGGGCATATACATTTATCAGGGTAGTATTGTTTATGTGTCCAGATATTATGCGTCCTGATGGATGACATAGCACACCTTCGAGTGGGATATCATGTCTTATGAGGAATCCGGTCCCTCTATTCGTATTACCGGTATTGATGTGTTGTTTGTAGAAGGCAGATATGGGTAAACACGGTATAGCAACTTCTTGAATGAAGGCAATGTCAATGTCTGCATCTCGAAGGAATCTCTCCAACAGTTGAAATTTCAGAGGGCATTCTATTACATTGATATTCACAGTGGCCACAGTGAGAAATTGCGCCATTAAGAGGTATAAAGGCTGTGCTAGATATACTGGAAGGTGGACTCGAAAGAAGACACAGGTGGGAATTATCCTGGTGCACTATGTCAAATTAGGTTGAGATAGTTCCTTATGACTGCCATTCATAGGCCGGCTGTCAGCGTTTGAGAGCGTTCGTGGGTCCCTAGATGACGTAGAATGAAGATTTTGTTTCTTTTTCACAGCGGCGGGAACGTTTGTAGAGCCAGTTTGATTCTTCTGGGCTGGTACGGCAATCAAGGCATTTGTTTTAATCTTCTTAGATACGTTCCCGGATCCCCGATCAACCTGCTTAAGTGAGTCGGTAGGTACCAGAGAAGGTGGGGGCAGTGAAGACAAAATTTCTGTGGCAGCCTGTAGTGACGGCATAATTGGTTCTAAGGCTGCGATACAGGTTGCCGATAGCACAGGGGCACTCTGTGGCTCGCTGAGCTGGTCAGTGCAAGGTACCAGTTCTGCGTCAGGTGTATCCGAGGCCACTTCTGGTGTTGTCCCAGCTGACTGATCAATAAGCATGTTTTCATGTGACGTTTGCTGTGACACAACTTCCGAGTATTGGACACGTCGTTGTTGTGTAGGAGTTATACCGAGGGGAATCATTTTCTGTGGGCAGTTGATACGTAGATGTGTGTTAGCATTGCAAATTAAACAGGTCTGTTTCTGTCCATTATAAGATAGGTAGCCAGAATGGCCACCAAAAGTCTCAGTGGAGGGGATATCTTGTTTGATTTCCATAGTGACTGCGCGTATTCCATTATACACCGGGAACTGATAAGCAGAAGACCATTGTTCTTTCCTGACTTCACTCACAGTGCCATATTTCGACAGGACGGATTTGAAAATTTCAGGGGGGACTTCAAGTGGGACATTAAATATACGCACTGTGGTAAAATTGGAATCCGCTGGGGAGAGCTTAACATTAGTCATTTCGCCTGAGTAATACTGAAATTTAATAGGATCTGCAAAATTATTTAACAATTTCTGATAAGTAGATATGCTGATTACCTTGTACCCGATATCCTGATAGTAGGCTGTCAGATATCCGCCCCCTCAATCGGATTGCCAATAATCAATCGCACCGGCACAGCTACATCAATGAAAATGGCACTGACAGACACTATCGAGATTAGAGCACAATAGTTAACAAGAAATTATTGTGGAACACACCAAAATATACGGGGGTTCATACTTACCTTTACTTACCTCTTAAATTTATCTCGGGGACTGGGTTGTCAACTGGATCACTTAAAGTATGCCCTCACAATAACCTCCACCATGATATTTAAAATGAACCAGAACGAAGACGAGAAACTTTAAACTGCACAATAATTTATTTCACATAAAGAATGACTTTAACAAAATAAAACAACAAAATCCACGTGGCAATCAGAAGCCATCGTCCATATAATCATGTCCTCCTGTAGGACTTGTATACTCTACATACAATGTTTCAGCTTTCTCAAGCTCAAAGATAACGTAAAAATAATAATGCACTTGGAATGGAAACGGGATTTGGGACGAGACACATATATCAATTGTTTTGCGTGTTTATATACTTCACATTTTATTTATAGCCACAAGGCTATTATGGATACGTCCTTGGCCTCTGTCATACAGTTGTCCGGGCCAGCTGCAATGCACCTGCATCGTCAAAGCGGACTCCCCGTTCGTTCAACCCTAGCATAAACGAGTTACCTCAGAGCTTGGCTCTCCTTTTCAAAACACGTAAATGTTCACATCTCAACTGAAATATTATCACGCAAATCTTTTAAATGCTCCATTCAAACACCAGTGGATTACTTCAACAATCCCAAATCATGTTTAACTGTTCAATCCACTTGCTTAATTAGCGTTGTTTAGAGTATAATAACAAAACTCTTAATGTTAATAACAAAAGTTCATTAAATATTTATAACAATAATAAATTGTTTATAACAATGTCAAACGACAATTGAAAATTTTATACACGCCTCTATTAATCACTATCATTTTAAATTATTATCAAAGATATTTACATAATTATTTACAATATTATATTGTTTATATTATTTATACAAGAAATACATTAAACCACACATTTATCCGGTTGATAATTACTCAAATCGTGGTGATATAATCGACCAATGAAGGTTAGTTATATTTAACTGTCAAATTCAGGTTTAATAAGGTTTAATAATAATTATTAATATTTGTGACGGTAACCTCGATTCAAAATCTTTATCTCAAATTATTTAACACTCTTGTTAATTTTAACAGTATCTTCATATGAATAACTTTCAAAGAACCAGAACAATACATTCAGCGGGAAAATACTTCGCTCAAAACGCACAAAATTGCACAACAATTGGCCCAGAATTCATCATATATCTTCATATATATGGCATAAAAATCTTCCAAACTACATACAAAAACCTCCACTTATAAATTCATCATCTTCATTTATTACTGTGGGAATCTCTTTCATTTATTCAAGGGCATTATTCATCAGCGACTTTTACATGTCCACTGAACTAACGATTATACATCCATTGTTCCTCTTTAAAAATTCTTATATTCATCAATTGTATTAATTACTGTTATTATTTAACCTTCGTGGGTTTCATTCATGAATCGATATGAAGTAAAAATTTGCCAATCACAAATAAATTTAATAGCAAATACGATTAGACACTCCTCCCTGGTCTATCAAAATTGAGATTAATATCTTCAAAGTAACGCAGTATAAAAATACTATCTTCAATCAAAGTTCATCTAAACTGCATAAATAGTCGAATAGAATACAATTAGACTGTGGAATGCAAACATTATTGTTCCAATCTATAATTGAGAAAAACTCCTCTCAAAAGTTCATTACTATAGTGTATTCAATAAATCGTATTCAAAGTTCATATTTCATAAAATTGTCTATAATGCAATGATAAATGTCTATGTTGCAATCATGTTCATAAGACGACTAGTATTTCAAAGATCGTCGATATCGTAATAGATTTTAACGCTCTAAAATCATTTAATTATTCTTCTTCTTGAGGATGACAGAAAATTGGTCAAAGTAATTTACTGAATAGAATTACTTTAATAAAATGACACGCTGTCTGAATTCAAATCTGCCATAGCAAATCGTTAACTTTACAGTCAAATCGTGACTACAAAAATATACAAATTACTGAAAGAATCTAAGTCATCAGTCTCAACTGATCCAAAATTATTTAAGTATGCCAATGACATAATAATGTCTCAACAAAACGAAGAAAAAGGCATAAATCATCGAAGAGTACTGAGTACAGAAATATCAATCAAGAAAATGGGGCAAAATATAGGACAGAAAATATGGGAAGAATGGTTGCTCAGATATCGCTACAAGACTCAAATAATAAAAGAAACATTCACGACTACCTTATCTGTTGATTGAAGTTCTAGAGGAAAGTTTTCAAAGAAAACTGCTGTTGGTTCCATTTCACCAGCGTAAAGATGTGCTCCGACCTCGAACCTGGAATCAGCGTCCTCGGAGAATCGAACTGCTTCCTCCTCCGGAAATTGCACTGCTCCGTGGATACGAAAAACATCCTTCTGGCAAAACTCTTCTTTGTGAGCCGGGTTCACCCTGGCCTCTCTTGAAATTTCCCTGAAGTTCTGGTCGCAATTCGCCATGAAGTTTATTGCAGTTATTTCCGCAGAAATATTCATAATCGTGGAGTATGAAAATATTTCCACTGTAATTTGATATAATTCAGCGATGGATTCACGATGCATGAGTGTAGTTGGATGTTCACTACATGCTCGCTTTTGTAGAAAGACGATTAACGAAGTTCCATGCTGTTATTTCACTCCAACGATATATGTCCCAATTGCATTAAAGCCTTAGCCTTCCATCTCAACTTCTGTTATAATCATTGAAAGCACTGCCATATTATAATGTTCCATGGTAGAATGTATCGTTGTATCACCAAACGTATTCTCCAATATCACGGTTGCAATCCACGTGTCAGCCGTAGTGTATAATGTGAAATTTTAAAAGTGTTTCTCATGTGGCGAGAAAATCACTTTTGTTGGCAGCCTTAAAGTGCCAATATCTTTCGAAGTATAACTGTGAAATTGTTCAAATCTTCTACACACCTCAATGTTGTACTGCCCAATTGAATTATAATGAAGGCAGAAGTTAACTCTTGATATCCTATCTGGTAGAAACGTTAATGTGAGCGTTTCAACTTCACCTAGTTTCGAGCAGCGTAAAATGGAACTGCTCCGTGTTCGTTCGATGCGCCGGGCTTTAACCACACGCTAAAGACAACTTGCTTCACTTATTCACTCGAAAATGACTCTATGACATCTGAAATATATATGCGGTATCAGCGGTATGATCCGTATGAGTTCTGAGAATGAGTTCTGAGTTCTGAGTTCTGAGTTCTGAGAGCTCCTCTATTCTGTGCACGACCTTTTATCAACTTCTTAAGGGGCGTATCCATCCCTTCCATAGCCTGTTGCTCCGTCATCGCTAGAAGTTTTAACTTTGGCTATACTTGACGGATTTTCAAATTTCAAAAACTCAAAATTAATTTCTTCAAAATTCCAAATCAATGCCATAACTGAAAATAGATTTCCACAAATCTGTATGCCAAAAGTAATTAAATATCGTAGTTTCAGCAATCTCCGTCTTCCTTCCAAACTATCGTTCATTGGTTCGAGCCTCTCCTCCAATAGCGTAACTTCTTCTTTAGCACAATACCTTGTTTCCTGCGACTGCGTCGTAAATCTCAGATTTTTCTCGAACAAAATCATGACGTCACCAAGAATCTCAGCTCAATCAGCCTACTTGCATGAAGTCTACGTCATCCGTGCCTACGCCATGAATATCCACGTCACAACTATGACATCCATAACTTTACTCATATTTGCCAATACAGCCATCGTGGTCTCAATATAATTCAATTTACGGGGGCATTCTCCCTTCACCACGTTTTAAAAACAGTTGCAAATTGTTTTTAAACTCTGTGTTATAAAAATCTCAGAATTCACTTGAACACGAAATTGAATTATTATTGGCTTACTCTTGGATAATATTTCTTCAAGTTCCCAGCATTGAACTTGCCATAAACGACATTATTCTCATCATTGTAGAGTTCATAACAGTTGTTTCCATAGGCATTCGTAATTCTGAACGGACCCATGAACACTATTCCAAACTTGGGATAGATTTTCTTACCCACGTCAGCCTTGACAGGTCTGCGTAATAATACCAGATTTCCAATTTCTAAGGGAGCACCAAAACGTTTTCCAGCTACTCTTTTCAGTCGTTTTTGTGCTGCTTTCTGGAGTTGTTCTTTCGCTCTGTCTATTCTCTGCTGCCTTCCTAAGTCGGGATCTCTAGGAACGTGGTTGAAAAGATTGTCCCACGGCCTTTCTGGGTTTCTTCCTAGATGAAGTCTCATTGGCACCTCTCCTGTGCTCTCCTGCACTGTAGAATTTAAACATTCCTCAATAAGGGGTACAAATCTCACCCAACCAGAATGATCATTCGGACAGAAAATTCGACAGAATTTCGAAAATTCAGCCATATATCTTTCCAAACCGTTACATTTGCAGTTAACATTTCCGCGATATCTACTTCGATGTCCTCCTTACGTAAACGATTGTGATCTAATACTTGTGTTCTCATGACCTCTACATCGTATTTTAAACCAGCTAAAGAAGCTGTTGTCCAAACAGACTCGTCAACTAATCGAGTTGTTAATGCACTAATGTTACGAGTACAAAGTGTTATTGAAGTTTCAATTTCCTCCCTAACTCTGTTAACATCAGTCTGAACTTTAGCAATGTCTACAAAAACAGTATTGACTTCTACTTGTATTTTATTGATATCGCTTTGCATATCGTTAACATCTGAATGAATATTATTGATGTCTACTTGAACATTTGACACATCAGTTCGAGCATTTCTAACCTCTCTTTGAACTTCCTCTACTTTGTCTTGTACAGTAGCAACATCATTCCTAACAACAATTACTTCAGCTCTAGCACATGAAATATCACCCCGGACATTGGCAACTTCAAGATTCAACACAGTAAGATCTTTCTGTACCTTAGAAACATCAATTTTAACATCGGAAACATCTTTGTGAATGTCACTTACAGCATTCTCGATTCCCTGGGTACTGATCTGTAAACGCGACACATTATTTTCTAAGTTTGCAGAACTGGTCTGAATAACTTTCAAATTTTCATCCATCCTAGTAGACAAATTACGAGCATTCTCCTCCATTCGACTCGTATTCCTAGCTTCCATCTCCCTCATATTATTGGACATCTCCTCCAACATTTTCTTAATACTTTCATCTGCCATTTCAATAATATTTCAATAATAAACTGCTTTAGGGACATACATCAAACAAAGCAAAATAACAACATCTGAGCAACATTTTTCACCATGTATAAGTTTTGAGCAATTTTCTGTCTTAAATCTAACTTATAATTACCTTATAATTAACCTACGTAGACACTTCATGTTGAAATAAACTCAAGCACATGTTAAAATTTCTTTGGTTCATTTTAAAATATCCTAACACAAATAATTTACATTTACAATCCAAATAGTTTAATTTTATCTTTAATATGACTAAACATGTCACAAGCCGGTCAAATAAAATAAGATTCCAGATCATAGGCGATTTTTCTAAGTTTCCAGCCTATTTAACCTCTCTCAAGTTGTATAAGATCTGATCTTTTCTGAGTGTAATTTTCCTAATGCAACACAACATTTTATTCCTATATAATCACACTCTCAAATTCTACAATTGGCCAAGACATCTAACAAAGAATCAACCTCTTTATTTGAGTCTTCACAATCCCTTTGACATCGATAACTTGGTAATCCAATGTTATTCGCACACTCCACAAAAATTGCGGTGTCAATTCTACTGCAATAACTTGGTAATCCAATGTTTTGCTGATCGAGCCCCACGTTTTAGGGTTGCCAATCCTACTGTACCCGATATCCTGATAGTAGGCTGTCAGATATCCGCCCCCTCAATCGGATTGCCAATAATCAATCGCACCGGCACAGCTACATCAATGAAAATGGCACTAACAGACACTATCGAGATTAGAGCACAATAGTTAACAAGAAATTATTGTGGAACACACCAAAATATACGGGGGTTCATACTTACCTTTACTTACCTCTTAAATTTATCTCGGGGACTGGGTTGTCAACTGGATCACTTAAAGTATGCCCTCACAATAACCTCCACCATGATATTTAAAATGAACCAGAGCGAAGACGAGAAACTTTAAACTGCACAATAATTTATTTCACATAAAGAATGACTTTAACAAAATAAAACAACAAAATCCACGTGGCAATCAGAAGCCATCGTCCATATAATCATGTCCTCCTGTAGGACTTGTATACTCTACATACAATGTTTCAGCTTTCTCAAGCTCAAAGATAACGTACAAATAATAATGCACTTGGAATGGAAACGGGATTTGGGACGAGACACATATATCAATTGTTTTGCGTGTTTATATACTTCACATTTTATTTATAGCCACAAGGCTATTATGGATACGTCCTTGGCCTCTGTCATACAGTTGCCCGGGCCAGCTGCAATGCACCTGCATCGTCAAAGCGGACTCCCCGTTCGTTCAACCCTAGCATAAACGAGTTACCTCAGAGCTTGGCTCTCCTTTTCAAAACACGTAAATGTTCACATCTCAACTGAAATATTATCACGCAAATCTTTTAAATGCTCCATTCAAACACCAGTGGATTACTTCAACAATCCCAAATCATGTTTAACTGTTCAATCCACTTGCTTAATTAGCGTTGTTTAGAGTATAATAACAAAACTCTTAATGTTAATAACAAAAGTTCATTAAATATTTATAACAATAATAAATTGTTTATAACAATGTCAAACGACAATTGAAAATTTTATACACGCCTCTATTAATCACTATCATTTCAAATTATTATCAAAGATATTTACATAATTATTTACAATATTATATTGTTTATATTATTTATACAAGAAATACATTAAACCACACATTTATCCGGTTGATAATTACTCAAATCGTGGTGATATAATCGACCAATGAAGGTTAGTTATATTTAACTGTCAAATTCAGGTTTAATAAGGTTTAATAATAATTATTAATATTTGTGACGGTAACCTCGATTCAAAATCTTTATCTCAAACTATTTAACACTCTTGTTAATTTTAACAGTATCTTCATATGAATAACTTTCAAAAAACCAGAACAATACATTAAGCGGGAAAATACTTCGCTCAAAACGCACAAAATTGCACAACAATTGGCCCAGAATTCATCATATATCTTCATATATATGGCATGAAAATCTTCCAAACTACATACAAAAACCTCCACTTATAAATTCATCAACTTCATTTATTACTGTGGGAATCTCTTTCATTTATTCAAGGGCATTATTCATCAGCGACTTTTACATGTCCACTGAACTAACGATTATACATCCATTGTTCCTCTTTAAAAATTCTTATATTCATCAATTGTATTAATTACTGTTATTATTTAACCTTCGTGGGTTTCATTCATGAATCGATATGAAGTAAAAATTTGCCAATCACAAATAAATTTAATAGCAAATACGATTAGACACTCCTCCCTGGTCTATCAAAATTGAGATTAATATCTTCAAAGTAACGCAGTATAAAAATACTATCTTCAATCAAAGTTCATGTAAACTGCATAAATAGTCGAATAGAATACAATTAGACTGTGGAATGCAAACATTATTGTTCCAATCTATAATTGAGAAAAACTCCTCTCAAAAGTTCATTACTATAGTGTATTCAATAAATCGTATTCAAAGTTCATATTTCATAAAATTGTCTATAATGCAATGATAAATGTCTATGTTGCAATCATGTCATAAGACGACTAGTATTTCAAAGATCGTCGATATCGTAATAGATTTTAACGCTCTAAAATCATTTAATTATTCTTCTTTCTTGAGGATGACAGAAAATTGGTCAAAGTAATTTACTGAATAGAATTACTTTAATAAAATGACACGCTGTCTGAATTCAAATCTGCCATAGCAAATCGTTAACTTTACAGTCAAATCGTGACTACAAAAATATGCAAATTACTGAAAGAATCTAAGTCATCAGTCTCAACTGATCCAAAATTATTTAAGTATGACAATGACATAATAATGTCACAACAAAACGAAGAAAAAGGCATAAATCATCGAAGAGTACTGAGTACAGAAATATCAATCAAGAAAATGGGGCAAAATATAGGACAGAAAATATGGGAAGAATGGTTGCTCAGATATCGCTACAAGACTCAAATAATAAAAGAAACATTCACGACTACCTTATCTGTTGATTGAAGTTCTAGAGGAAAGTTTTCAAAGAAAACTGCTGTTGGTTCCATTTCACCAGCGTAAAGATGTGCTCCGACCTCGAACCTGGAATCAGCGTCCTCGGAGAATCGAACTGCTTCCTCCTCCGGAAATTGCACTGCTCCGTGGATACGAAAAACATCCTTCTGGCAAAACTCTTCTTTGTGAGCCGGGTCCACCCTGGCCTCTCTTGAAATTTCCCTGAAGTTCTGGTCGCAATTCGCCATGAAGTTTATTGCAGTTATTTCCGCAGAAATATTCATAATCGTGGAGTATGAAAATATTTCCACTGTAATTTGATATAATTCAGCGATGGATTCACGATGCATGAGTGTAGTTGGATGTTCACTACATGCTCGCTTTTGTAGAAAGACGATTAACGAAGTTCCATGCTGTTATTTCACTCCAACGATATATGTCCCAATTGCATTAAAGCCTTAGCCTTCCATCTCAACTTCTGTTATAATCATTGAAAGCACTGCCATATTATAATGTTCCATGGTAGAATGTATCGTTGTATCACCAAACGTATTCTCCAATATCACGGTTGCAATCCACGTGTCAGCCGTAGTGTATAATGTGAAATTTTAAAAGTGTTTCTCATGTGGCGAGAAAATCACTTTTGTTGGCAGCCTTAAAGTGCCAATATCTTTCGAAGTATAACTGTGAAATTGTTCAAATCTTCTACACACCTCAATGTTGTACTGCCCAATTGAATTATAATGAAGGCAGAAGTTAACTCTTGATATCCATCTGGTAGAAACGTTAATGTGAGCGTTTCAACTTCACCTAGTTTCGAGCAGCGTAAAATGGAACTGCTCCGTGTTCGTTCGATGCGCCGGGCTTTAACCACACGCTAAAGACAACTTGCTTCACTTATTCACTCGAAAATGACTCTATGACATCTGAAATATATATGCGGTATCAGCGGTATGATCCGTATGAGTTCTGAGAATGAGTTCTGAGTTCTGAGTTCTGAGTTCTGAGAGCTCCTCTATTCTGTGCACGACCTTTTATCAACTTCTTAAGGGGCGTATCCATCCCTTCCATAGCCTGTTGCTCCGTCATCGCTAGAAGTTTTAACTTTGGCTATACTTGACGGATTTTCAAATTTCAAAAACTCAAAATTAATTTCTTCAAAATTCCAAATCAATGCCATAACTGAAAATAGATTTCCACAAATCTGTATGCCAAAAGTAATTAAATATCGTAGTTTCAGCAATCTCCGTCTTCCTTCCAAACTATCGTTCATTGGTTCGAGCCTCTCCTCCAATAGCGTAACTTCTTCCTTAGCACAATACCTTGTTTCCTGCGACTGCGTCGTAAATCTCAGATTTTTCTCGAACAAAATCATGACGTCACCAAGAATCTCAGCTCAATCAGCCTACTTGCATGAAGTCTACGTCATCCGTGCCTACGTCATGAATATCCACGTCACAACTATGACATCCATAACTTTACTCATATTTGCCAATACAGCCATCGTGGTCTCAATATAATTCAATTTACGGGGGCAGTACATGGTTTTTTCTTGCGCATTTAACTGGATGGCTTCTACTGGGTCGACAGTCACCCGGAGAGTATCGTTAATCCAGCGGTGAATTTCTCCTGGTGTGGCGCGAGAACTCTGCCTGTCCCATTGGCAGCGTACGGTGTTTTTCCTCGGGTATCCGGACATGATTTTCAGCGGGGTTTTCTGGTTTTGTTGTCCTATCTGGAACACTACTTGAAAAAGTATTGTCCGAATGACACACGGAAGGTCAGTTCACCCGTGGAACTATCGGAAACACCGGTATTAGGAAACGGACACTCTTCCAATGTGGTCACACAGCGCGCTCACACGCACCTCACTCGGCCACGACTAGTGACCAACTGACCACTGAGCCAATTGTGTCAACGAATATCGTTCTATATCCCTTAGCTGACCGACGGTACTTACAAGTACCACCTATTTCTTTGTCCCATAGCCCCTGATGTTTAACGACTAGCGCCTCTGTAGACCTTTAGTATATTAGAGGAATGCTAATTTCATAAATAAAAGTGATTTTTTGCCGTTGGCTAACCTGCCGTTGACAAGGCAGGCGAT
This sequence comes from Meconema thalassinum, assembly GCA_946902985.2. NCBI lineage: Eukaryota > Metazoa > Arthropoda > Insecta > Orthoptera > Tettigoniidae > Meconema > Meconema thalassinum. Next base: position 2,007,039,487 of record OX336388.2, read on the forward strand.
AGAAACTTCCGTTTCCATGGTTACAACATGCTTTGAAAATGTGATATTTTTATTGATGTTTATGTGACTTATAACTGCACGAGACTTTGTGAATGAGTGATTCGCCTTGAAGTGGGCCTTTGTACTTGTGTTTTACATACGTTATAACTGAATTGGGAGGTTAATTTTTCTGAGGATGGACTTTGACTGAACTGGACTCCTGAGTACCGACGGTCTACTAGAAGGCCTACTGTGTATATCAACATAACCTTCCTATCAGCTGTGTTGTCCTGCTAACTCTAGACAATTTATTGGATTTTTTAGTGTTTTCTTTCGGTATGGCAAATGTTTTTACGATGATGATGATAATTGTTGTTTTAAGGGGCCTAACATCTAGGTTATCGGCCCCTAATAATTTGGGTGATCGTGAAGATGATGATAAAATGTAAACTATAATTAAAACTAACTACTTACTTATATACTAGAAGGAGAAATGGAAAACAAAAGGAGAATGAGGCAAATAAAGGACAGGAGGAAAAGAAAAGCCCTCAACCCTCGAAGAAAGCGGATTGAGGGACATGGAAGGAAGGAGAGCCATGAAAGTCAGATAGGAAAGTGAAAGAGGAGAGGGTCCGCTCCAGAGGTAATGGATAAAAGGGGAAAACCGGACCCAGCTTTGGAATCCCTCAGGGTCCCCAACTCCCGAACTCATCAGCCGTGAGCCCCTGAGGGTGTAGAAATATCTAGGGTGCACCAGAAGTGGTGGGGCTACATACACCCTGCCTCCTTGAGGGCCTTGAGCAGAAGGCAGGAGATAACATGAAAAGAAAAAGAGGGCTGACCTCGCAGAAGGAGGGTATCAGAAAAGATGAGACAAGGGCCAATTAAGGCGGGAGAGGAAGAGACTCCCTAGGCCTCGGATACCCTAATACCGTCGGTGTCGGAAGAGAACAAGAGTTGACCAAGTGAGGTCAACAAGAAATAAGACGGAGAGGAGCCAGTAAGTGGAAGCAATGCCGGATTCACTGGGGCCCCATGGTCGCCAACCGACGACCCACTAGATGTGAGCCCCTGGAGTGGCAGATGTTTTGAGTGATTACCAAATTTTAGAACTTCTAGACACAGAAATTGAAGTGGATAATCACAGTGACACTGATATTCAGGAAGGTGATGACGAATTTGACCAGAATCTGTTGCCACTTGCTAATAAACCGGCACCTGACATTTTCAATTTGGTTTTTAATGCTGACATCACTAAAATTAGACAAATAGTATGAGAAAATGAGGCAGGAATGTGGTAAGGGAAGAATAATATGTTTTGGCAATTATTTTACTTCTCTTGACCTGTTAGAGAAGCTGAAGGCTGAAAACACTCTAGCATATGGTACAATAAAACAGGAAAGGTATTCCACAGAATATGACCAAAAAAAAAGTCTCGTGGAGAGAGTGATTTTGGGATTTCAAATACTGGCCTAGGATTCTCCAAATGAAAAGACACGAAGACTTTTCATCCAACTACCATGGCACGGAACAAGCCTTCCCTTCTAGGAGACAAAAGGATGGCACAAAGAAAGATGTGACTTGTCCAGTTATTGCTGTTGACTACAACTCACACACGGGAGGTGTTGATATGGCAGACAGACTTAGAACAGTGTATGTAATTCATCGAAGGTGTAAGAATTGGTGGCAGAGGCTCTTTTGGGGGCTATTGGAAATAATATTCATCAATTTATATGTGGTTTTCTGTGAAATGAATGGGAAACTTTCACTGAAACTGTTTCACAGGGATGTTGCTCTTGGATTATTGGCTTTCACTGAACCAAAGAAGACAACTCCTAAGAGGAATGCAAACTTATAAGTAACAAGAGACGAGGGAAGAACTTCTCTGTCCCTAAAGATGTCAGGCTGGGGAACAAGAGCATCCACTGGCCTGTCTTCACAGATGTACGGGGTAGATGTGAATTTTGCAGTCTTCGTCCCTACAGTAAATGTAGTCACTGTAATGTACATTTATGCGGCAATGAACGAAATAACTGCTTCACTGCCTAGCATGATGTAAATGCTTAGCGCCATGAAACAGTGTTAGTCCCAGTAGCTTTCAGGGCAGCAAATTTCTGTGAGATTTGGAGTGTCTGTGCTGACAGTATGGAATGCAGTAGGCTACATCCTGTTCTATTTCTGAATGTATTAATGCATTATGTTTTACATGCTTTCTATTATAATATTATATTTTTGAAGAGGGAAATCAGTTCCTAAACAGAGCAATATTTTATGACATGCTTCACCATACATTGCAGTTTGTTATAGTAAATAAATTACAAGCATAATTAATTATATTTGAGTTACTATTCATCAGTATTATTTCTCAGGTAAGTCAGAAGCAGTCTGGCTGTTTTTACTGAAAACGTGTTCTACAAAATGCAAAAAGTAATTTGATAATTTTCTGGGAGGAAGTTTCTCATTATGTAATAGAGTTAAGTCCAAATGTTGAATCGGCCTACGTAGGGACCAACGGTACTCTGAAGTACCATGTCTCAAAAACACTGATTTTGAAAACTTAATTTTAAAAAAGTATGATATTCTCTTTAGGTACCTCCTTTCTTGCCAATTTTCATTAGCCAACTATGGAAAAAATCGTTTAGCACATCCTTGGTCAGCTAAGGGATATAAAATGACTTATATAGAACTTGTTAGCAAATAATGATTTATACTAAACGATTTCATCACTGGAGTATATTATTTATATATAAAGCATTTCATACAAAGTTTATTTATTTTGTATCAGTACGCTATATTGCCTGCAATACTCAAATTAGTGAAATATAAGTCAGGCACAAGATATCCGCTGCCATCTTGTCTTATTACTGACTCGGCTCAGCTTTTTAAAATCACGTCTGCACTATAGTATTACAAAATAAACTTTTAATTTCGAACGTGCCTCTTCCTTTAGAACAGTTAAAACGATTCTCGGCCCGATAATCGGAACTGGTGGGTCCCATGATATGGATTATAAAGTTTGCATAATTCGCACGGCTGCCATCCTGAAATGGTACGGCGGACGACCTTGTAGTTTGGTTACAAGACGCATCCTATACGAAGGTATGTTGTTACCAAATTTGGTAGAGATCGGATGATTTGGTTAGTCGTTATTTGATTTTACGTTTTGAACGTTTGAGTTGCCGCCATTCAGTTTTAGTAAAGATGGCGGCGATATAAAACATGACACTGAGGTGCCCTTTGCTTGTTCTACCTCTGTACCAAATTTCGTTCAATTCGGTTTCACCGTGTTCGAATTGATAGGGGGGGACAGACATTCAGAGTACACACACTCACACACACACACACACACACACACACACACACACAGACTCACACACATACACACACACAGACAGACACACATTTTTTGGCCCTGTAGTGATCTCATAAGTCTACTTTCATTTTTTGCAAAAATCGAAAGTAGGCTAAAAAGGGTGTCTGTCTGTGTGTGTGTATGTGTGTGTGTGTGTGTCTGTGTGTGTGAGTGTGTGTACTCTGAATGTCTGTCCCCCCCTATCAATTCGAACACGGTGAGCGCAAATTGAACGAAATTTGGTACAAAGGTAGCACTAGCAAAGGACACATCAGTGTCATGTTTTATATCGCCGCCATCTTGGCGGAAACGTAATGGTGGCCACACAAATGTTCAAAGCTTAAATCAAATTACCACTAACCTAATCATCCGATCTCTACCAAATTTTGCAACAACATACCTTTATGAGGGCAGCATCCTTTGACCAAACTAAAAGATCATCAGCCTAATAGTTTGCGGATGGCGGCCATCTTTGTGTGAAAATCGATTGCCCCTATTAATTCGAACACGGTGAAACCGAATGGAACGAAATTTGGTACAGAGGTAGTACTAGCAAAGGGCACCCCAGTGTCGTGTTTTATATCGCCGCCATCTTGACGGAAACGTAATGGCGGCCACACAAATGTTCAAAGCTTAAATCAAATTACGACTAACCTAATGATCCGATCTCTACCAAATGTTTCAACAACATACCTTTATGAAGGGAGCATCCTTTGACAAATCTAATAGGTCATTAGCATAATAGTTTGCGGATGGCGGCCATCTTTGTGTCAAAATCGATTACCCCTATTAATTCGAACACGGTGAAACCGAATGGAATGAAATTTGGTACAGAGGTAGCACTAGCAAAGGGCACATCAGTGTCATGTTTTATATCGCCGCCATTTTGACGGAAACGTAATGGCGGCCACACAAATATTCAAAGCTTAAATCAAATTACGACTAACATAATCATCCGATCTCTACCAAATTTTGCAACAACATACCTTTATAGAGGGAGCATCCTTTGACAAATCTAGTAGGTCATTAGCCTAATAGTTTGCGGATGGCGGCCATCTTTGTGTCAAAATCGATTACCCCAATTAATTCGAACACGGTGAAACCGAATGGAATGGAATTTGGTAAAGAGGTAGCACTAGCAAAGGGCACCCCAGTGTCATGTTTTATATCGCCGCCATCTTGTCGGAAACGTAATGGCGGCCACCCAAATGTTCAAAGCTTAAATCAAATTACGAGTAACCTAATGATCCGATCTCTACCAAATTTTGCAAGAACATACCTTTATGAAGGAAGCATCCTTTGACAAATCTAATAGGTCATTAGCCTAATAGTTTGCGGATGGCGGCCATCTTTGTGTCAAAATCGATTACCCATATTAATTCGAACACGGTGAAACCGAATGGATTGAAATTTGGTACAAAGGTAGCACTAGCAAAGGGCACGTCAGTGTCATCTTTTATATCGCCGCCATTTTGACGGAAACGTAATGGCGGCCACACAAATATTCAAAGCTTAAATCAAATTACGATTAACCTAATCATCCGATCTCTACCAAATTTTGCATCAACATACCATTATGGAGGGAGCATCCTTTGACCAAACTAATAGGTCATTAGCCTAATATTTTGCGGATGGCGGCCATCTTTGTGTGAAAATCGATTCCCCCTATTAATTCGAACACGGTGAAACCGAATGGAACGAAATTTGGTACAGAGGTAGCACTAGAAAAGGCCACCTCAGTGTCATATTTTATATCACCGCCATCTTGACGGAAACGTAATCGCGGCCACCCAAATGTTAAAGGCTAAAATGTAATTACGACCAACCTAATAATCTAGTCTCTACCAAATTTTGCAACAACAAATCTTTATGTGGGAAGCATATTCTGACCAAACTGCTAGATCATCAGCCCAGTAGTTTGCAGATGGTGGCCAAGTATGTGTGCAAATCGATTCCCCCTATCAATTCAAACACGGTCAAACCGAATTGAACGAAATTTGGTACAGAGGTAGCACTAGCAAAAGGCACCTCAGTGTCATGTTTTATATCGCCGCCATCTTGACGGAAACGGAATGACGGCCACCCAAATGTTAAAAGCTTAAATCAAATTTCGACCATCCTAATAATTTGATCTCTACCGGATTTTGCAACAACATGCCTTTTTGTGGAAAGCATCTTATGACTGACTACAAGGTCATCAGCCCAATAGTTTGCAAATAGCGGCCATGTATGTGTGCAAATCCATTCCCCAGATCAATTCAAACACGGTGAAACCGAATTGAATGATTTTTTTTTTACAGAGGTAGCACTAGCAAAGGGCACTTCATATTCATGTTTAATATCCCTATAGCACGTTGTATTTCAACAAGCTACTACAACCAACATTCAATTATACTCCTTGAAAAGGACAAAGAGTTATAACAATACCCATGCATTTAGGAGAAAGTAGGCTATATGTTCTTTACTGAACATCTTGTTTGTTTATTATTATAATTATTAACTTTATTTAATTTTTGGGTCATTTTCATATTTAGGCTTCCACCTCAACATTTTATTTTTCCTAAATTTGTATAAATTACTATGTGTTAAGAGGGGCAGATGACCTCACTGTTCTTCCCATTAAAACAACAATAACTAACTAACAACTATCGAAATAGCTACCTAGTATTTCTGCCAAGCATTAGAAGACACACGTAAGGCAAGGTGTGTCCCATTGGAACATGTGATGGTGGGTAGAGACGCAGACTCTCCCCACCCTTTCAAGGCATATACCGGGTGAACAAAAAATGCCGCACTTGGAGGTCGGCATGCGATTCCTCATCCAATTGCAAGACAAAAGTTTCAATAGCAAAATCGGATCGGGTGCTGTTTGAAGACACAAGTATGAAAACAAGAAGCTCGCAACACTGTCGCATCCTGCAGTGCATCGGAATGTACAGAGAAAGCTCCCGTAGAGCGAAGAGTTCCTGCGACCTGCTTTTGGCCACACTGCATGCAGTTACAGCGTTGTCAGAACCTCTTTTCTTAACACTCATTTCTGTTAAACCTATTGGCGGGACTAGGTTTTGCAACATAAACTTTTGTCGTGAATTTCGACGAGGAACTGCATGCCGACATTGCGGCATTGTTTGTTCACCCTACTGAAAGTTCAATTCTTAATGAGGCAACACTGAAAAAAGACTTCAACGTTTTCTACTTATGTATCTCAGAAACTGTCAACGGGTCTTGCATAAAAATGGCACAATAAAAGGTGTCTGAAAATACGTTAGTACACGTACAATGTACAGGGCGCCAGGAAATGTTCTACATGCTGCTGCGAGAGGTGGCGTCAGCAGTTTAGTTGGCATCACGGTGTCATTGACAGGGTAGTGGAACAGTGAAGGCTACACGTGTGGGTGCTGTCGAAATCGTCAGTGTGTATTGCAGTAAGCGAGCGTTCAGATAGATTCTTGGAAGAGTGCAACAGTATACAGGCGGTAATGTTTTCTAGTGAAAAGAGTGCTTTTTTGGTGGAATACTGTACGTTTTTCGCGAAGGTATTCGGTTTACAGAAAATGTAAATCTAAAATTTCAGGCGCGGGTTTCGAATTCAAAGTGTCCAAAGATATCGTTCGGGATTTGATAGTAAAGTTTGGTGTGACCGGCTCAAAAACTAATCCAAAAACGATTGATGAACTTAAAGTGAATATCATTAATTTTGTGCAATCCATTACGCAAGAAACTTTAGTGAAAGTCTTCGACAATATGTGTGGACGTGTTGAAGTCTGTCTTCGAACACAAGGACAACATTTTCAGCATCTGTTATGAATGGCTGTGGTGAGAACAAAGTTTACTGTTTGTTTTGATACAAGCGACAGTCGTGCTGCCAACGTAAATGCTGACGCTACCTCTCGCAGCAGCATGTAGCCGCTGCGGAGAACATTCTCTGGCACTCTGTATAATATTCTATTGCCAGAAGCTTTTCAGTCAGTCAAAGTGGCAGATGACCTCGTAGCTCCGCCCCTTATACAATAATAACAACCTAACTCAGTCGGTCAACACTAGTATGCGCAATTAGATTGCACGGGGAGTTACAATTAATTTCCTACTGCCTGAAATAAATTACATGAATTAGTTATTCACTTCATAAATCACTTCTCACATAAAGGGGGGGGGGGGCTAAATTGGATGACTAGTTTCGTTCATCATGCGAATATCATCAGATCATGTTCACTTAGGTTTAATGGGGATGTAGCCAGAAAAAGTTCGCGCCAGATAGCGCTCATGTAGTACTGGGTGAGCGCAAGGCGATCGTCTTATGTTTCTCCCAGTCCCCTGTGAGGAATGTATAGATTGTGACCGAGTTTTCTAAACTAAAGTAAATTATATCTTTTCTGCTTTTACTCCAAAATTATATTAATTAATTCTATTAGTATATTCCCTAATATATTACGGACAATTTTCAGTGTTTAAGCGTTAAACAGCTGCAAAATGAGCTACGGACCAGAGGCGCTAAAACTAGTGGGAGGAAGGAAGAATTAATACACTTTAATATTCAAATAATGAATAGGATCAGCATACTTTCTCCTAAAGATTACAATTACTTGAGTATTGTAGTAGGCCTATATTGATAAATATATCTCCATAAGACTTAAATCATAAATATAGATTTAAATATTCACTTGCTCCCCTTGCTTATAGACTTCGATTCATGTCTTTTTTTTAGGTTGATAGCTTACATGAAACTGTCATGTTTTAAGGTAAACATAATCAAAGAAAATTTACCATCTAAGCTTACAGGACCAGGTCGTGTAACCTAGATGATAAACTAGACACCTGCCGCGAAAGCCTACGGTCTAAATAATCAAAGAAAGTTGATACCGGTAAGGTATTGTATACCTCGAAAATTCATCGCAACGTTTGGTTCTTATGTCATTTTGTCAATTTCTCAATAAGAATCGTACCCTATGGAAACTACTTAGGGGTACAATTTTAAAAAAAGTTTGAGTATCCCTGCTTTAGGGCCACGAACTGTTATCATTCATCTGACTATGTCTCAAAAGTGTAGAAGTCAGTCGCCACCACATTCTCCGTCGGGCAGATGGAAGTTGACGATTAATTCTGATTTCAAGAAACCAACCATAATACGTTTGTGACTGTTAACGTTCCGACATTTATTCTTTACGTATTTGTCCCAGTATCGATGTCTTTGAATATGGGAGTCACAAATGTTACATTCACTTCTTCGTGTAAATTGACGATTTCTTCCCGTTCTTCCATGGAGATGATATTGCAGATTCCGATATCGTAGGCTTATCGTTGTAAACCGGCACGTTTCTTGTTTATAGCCTCTTCGTTATTTTTGTTGTGTTCGTGGTTCACGGAAAAAGCGATTGAACAGCGCCCGGTTTTAATCTTGCTCTCTCACCTTCAAATACAGACGCATAAATTCAGTGGTTGCTATCAAAATATCTAATCAGTTTATAGATACAAAATAGGAATTATTTCCCTTTGTAAATTACACTTACCCAACACAGTTTTTGTGAAATCATCGGGTTGAAAATGATCGGAACACTAATATTTTCGGTCAGATTTTTCTCACCGAAATTTTTCCTTCTAATAGCATGTAACCATTTCTTCCTCATTTCTTTATTTTGTGAAAATTGGTGAAACGAAAACGGGCTTCCCTGATTTTTGCAAAGAGGAACACGGCAATAGCTCGGCATAGTGACGAAAATAACAATTTAAACAACTTAAATTCATGGATATTAGCGGCATGAGAACACAGGAGACAAATGAAGACCGCCTTGTGCTTACCCAGTACAACAGCAGTGCGTTCTATGGGTGCTAGTTCTATACATCACTATTTAGGTTCAGTATACCAGGTGAATCAGCTGCCCCTAATTTATCTTAATTATCTGGCGTATGCCTTTTAGTGCCGGGAGTGTCCGAGGACATGTTCGTCTCGCCAGAGTTTGTAGCTGCTTCTATGCGAACACCCATGGGGTGAACTACAAATACCGTCGCATTTGGATGAGATGAAATTAATGAAGATGAATGAAACTGGGCAATTTCAATTTTAAGTAGTTCCAACTTTGGCTATCAGACGTCACTGACACCCAGTGGCGAACTTTGGAACTTGATACAGCGTTTCTAGCAAAATCACCTAAACATTTAGCTATACACTAGTAGTGGTAGGTTCCTTTTCAAGCAATAAATCTATTACATTTGCCCGCCTGGTTTGTTTCCCCTCCGAAAAAGCATACTGATGGATTTTAACTCTCTTAAAAATCGGACGACTTCGGCCAAGTTTCAACCCACGATCTTGGGCATATCATTTCAGCATGGTACCGACTACGCCACAAAAGCCGCTAGCTGCCCCTAATAATATTGTTTTATGCAGCCCAACTAGCGTTGTAAACGGGAAGGTCGATATTTCTCTGCGTGCATCCTGAAATGGTACTAACGCACTGCAAGCATAGCTACTCGGCAAACGATGCTGAACACTATTATGATTCCCTCTATGTGACTACAGACTAATACGGTGACAGCCAAGAATTCTAGCCACTACGCAACGAGGCGGAACTTCTCCCTTCCGCACCAACAGTCCAAGTTTTGGATAACAGTTTCCGACAAAGATGTTCAAAAATTACTTCCTAACTTGAGTCAATAAAATTAGACTCTGTAGAATAGCTTTCATTGCCTGTGCAAACTTACACTTTGATATTGTTTGCTCTGTCCCTCACTGTTTATATAGTTCCCAAGCAGTACAATTCTCCTACTTTCTCCAGCCTTTCACCTGGCAATGACATGTCAATAGGGATTATCAGATTCCTTTCAGCTACATTCCTTTCCCCACTACACCACCGAAGCCGCCAGCTGCCGCTAATAATGTTGTTTTATGCAGCCCAACAAGCGTTGTTTTCAGGAAGGTTTATATTTCTCTGCTTGCTTCCCGTATGTTACTAATGCACGGCAGACATATCCTGCAAATGATACTGAACTTTATTAGTTTTCCCTCGATGTGACTACAGGCTGCTACGCTAGAAAAATAATAGTGTTGAGTATCGCTTGTAGTGCATTAGTACCATACGGCAGGGGTGTCCTACCTTTTTTTTTACTAAGGGCCACATTATAAATAGTTGAGGGACCTTGCGGGTCAATAACACTCCGGGGGGTTTGGGGGTTATGCAATTTTTAAAAATATAGGTGCAATTGGTGAGATTTGTGGCTGTCTGACTCTAGTTTTCTTAGTATTGTTGCGGTTTTCTATATGTATATGTAGTGGATAAAAGAATAAAACACTAAAAATAAATGTACATATTTCTAATAAATCCCTTTAAAATAGAAGTAGGTTGGTATTCAATACACATACAGCACGAATGACAGAAGAGTGAGTATTTATGTTCATTTGACACAATTATTAATCAAATTATAAAATAAAGTTTATGATAATTAAGTTTCGTGCGACGACTGGAACTGCTTTGTGTAGGGGTGCGCGCGCACTTCTTTGTCCAGTTGGCTTGAGTTGTGTCAAAATTTGGGCTACACGGCGGAGCAACGGGCTGGAGAAAATAGTCTCGAGGGCCGTATGCGACCCACGGGGCGTAGGTTGGGCAGTCAAGCCTTACGGGATGCTAGCAGAGAAATATCGACCTTCTTGATAACACATTTTAGTTGGGTTCCATTTAATCAATATTATTAGGGGCAGCTGATTCTCCTGGTACATGTATATAACACTTATGTACAACAGTGAGCCTCCGTGGCTTAGGCGGCAGCACGCCGGCCTCTCACCGCTGAGTCCGTGGTTCAAATCCCGGTCACTCCATGTGAGATCTGTGCTGGACAGAACGAAGGCAGACAGGTTTTTCTCCGGGTACTCCGGTTTTCCCTGTCAACATTTCATTCCAGCAACACTCTCCACTATCATTTCATTTCATCTGTCATTCATTTAATCATTGCCCCAGAGGAGTGCGTCAGGCCACGGCAGCCGGCACAGTCCATATCCTCGCCGCTAGATGGGGGCTTCATTCATTCCATTCCTGACCCGGTCGGAGACTGGAAGCAGGCTGTGGATTTTCATTTTCATTTACAAGAGTATTTACAATTATTAAGCTACAGAAGATTTTAGTTAAACTGTGTACCGAGTTGAAATTTTCAGACACTTATATTTCTTACTTTGTTAGTCTACTATACTATTGTTGATGGCAAATGGAAGCTTGTAACTTTTAGTTCATGTGCACTCAAAGTGCAAGCAATTTAGATTGAAGGTAGATAATTGAACTGCCTGAACCATGCGGGACTCAAATTTGTGTCCTCTGGCTTTATACGCTATTGCTCTGTCCTCTGAACGAATGGAGGATTCACGTTAACTCTCAGTGTTGAAAGGTGCGTTATCTGAGGCAGTATATGGTTGGCATAATCATATTGTAATAATTAAGATATCTACCGTATTAGATCAGTAGTCAAAGCTACGGTGTACAAAGCTGGTTTGAGTCCTGTATTGGTCCGCCATTATAATTATCTACCTTTCCCCTACATAGCTTGTGCTATCTGGGCAATAAACGAGTTAATTAATTGAAAGCTCCCGTTTGTAACCCTATTATTGATAGCACATCAAATACGGATGCTTTTCGATCTTCATAACCAAGGTTTGTAATCTGATTAACTAAATATGTTTTAACTGGTACAGTCGAACCTCCCTTCTGCAGACACCGTCGGTTTCGATGGAAAATGTCCGTTATGAGAGGTGTCCGCTGAAACAAGTTTCTAAAAATAATCGAACATTTTAACGGCAAAGTACATCCACCTTAAACATAAACATACACATCTTTATTTTGATTATTTGTTTATTTGAGATTTCCCGCATTTGAATTTTTCGGCAAGCTTTCTCACTGAAAGTCCTTTGTCACTTTCTACAATCACATTTCTTCTTGTTTCGAGTTCTAAACACGTTCGTCTCTTGTTACTCATGTTTACTCGACGACTAAAATGCTACGGTATTTCTGTCTCACTACATGTACTGCAAGTCTTTTCCTTCTCATTTCACTCTCTCTCTCTCCCCATTGACTCGAAATAGGTGTAGTACAGACATTCAAGAGGGATTTCCGTATGTCTGCAGAATGGTTTTAAAAGAAAGGATGACATGGTTCGGTGTAAAAAATGTCCTGCAGCGTGTGAAGTGTCCGCTAAAGTCAAGTGGACGGGACAGATGGCGATGTCCGCTGTCCGGACGTCAAGGTGTCCGCTAAAATGAGGCTAATTTAACACTTGTCTTGTGTAAAATAAAATCGGTTCCAAGGAAAAATGTCCGTATAGGCAGGTGTCTGATGAATAAGGGTGTCCGTTAGGGAAGGTTCGACTGTACTAGAAAGGGCACTGAGGAAAGTAACAAGCCTAGAGACAGGAATTCAACTGGGCAGAAGGATCAACAACCTGGCATAAGCAGATGATGTAGTCTTGATAGCACGGAATGAGCAAGATCTCGTTAGGACGGAAACATTTTTAATGGAAGAAGGAATCAGTGTAGGCTTAAATATGAACATGGAAAAGTCCAAATACCTTGTAGTGAGCAGAGAGAACATTAACAGACTCTTAGATGTGGATGGAGAAATCTTTGAAAGGGTAAAAGCAGTATTCAGTGAAAGGAATGAGATAGACCAGGAAATAATTGCTAGAATTCAAGCAGGAAACCGGTCAAAGTTTGCAGTTGCAGTCCCGGATTCTATCGAGACACACGAAGATAAGGATCTACAGGACTGTAATACAACCTGCGGTCCTATACGGAGCAGAGACCTGGACTCTGACTCCAAAAGACAGAAAGAAAACTCCTGATATTTGAGAATGCTGTGATGAGACATATTTTTGGGCCAGCGAAGGATGAAGGAGAGTGGAGGAAAAGGAAAAAATCTAGAACTTCGGGAATTGTACAAATCACTGGCCATTGTGGCAGAGATTAATGAGAGGATGATGAAGTGGTATGGACACGTAATGCGTCGAGAAGGCCAGAAAACCAGGCAGGTGGTGGAAGAAGACATCACAGGCAAATGACCAAAGGGAAGATCAAGGCTGCGATGGATAGATGGGGTCAGAGGGGACATGAGCCGGATGGGACTAATCGGAGAAGAATACATGGACCGAAGCAGGTGGAGGAGGTTGATTGCGAGGCCGAAGACCGACTACGGTTTGTGTGGACAACCTAATAAGTAGCCTAAGTAAGTAAGTATAAATTCAAACTCCAATAAAATGACCCGAAACCCCTAAAAATGATATACATTTTAATTAAAATGTACAATCAATTTACTCATCGAGTTGATTTAGGTAGGCCTATATTCATGTTGCTAAAATATTAAAAGGTGAAGGGACTTAAATAATTATAGCAATTATAAATGTATATTATATGTATATTAAAATGAATTTCAACACACAAAGAAATGAAGACACAGACTTTCCCTTCACATATTTTGTAGAAAAGAATTTCATCATCGGTAGAAAAAAATATCATCTCTCAATTACAAAATTACTTGTTTGAATTATATGGCTTTAATTTCGCCATCTTAAAATACACTCAAAATAACAATCACAGCCCATAACAAGAATTCACACAGCACACGTATGGTTGCACTGAGGTACTTAACCAGGGTGGCATTACTAAGCTTACTCTAGTCCTGCTACCCTGATTTGTACATCACTCACGGATTATTTATAAGCATAGGTTTGTATCTTAGAATGTGATTTCCAAGAAGTAATAACAAAACAAAGTACTTCATTCTTCAGATCGTCACTGAGTTATGGAAATTCTCATGTCTCCGTATTCATTCCTATGATGATGATAGCAAACACTCGTCTCGAGTAGGTTGGCCTTCCAATACTGAATGACTCTTCATCGATGAGTCCGGAGGTGACTAAAAAGCCCAATGCGGGAGAGACACAGTTTCCCGCAGTGATGACAGGTAGTATCAGGTCCAGGTGAGACATCCGCATTCATTCCCTGTCTTCTAATGAACACTCTGTTCTTTCTGCGTTGCCTCCGATCTTCTATCATACGTCGGCGGTTTTCTTCAAAAAGTATCGCACCACGATGAACAATTGATCTCCAGGATGAGCGATCAAGAGCTAAGGTCTCCCAGTTGTTGATATTAATATGGCACATTTGCATATTAGCCTTTAGTACGTCTTTGAATCGCTTCCTCGGACCTCCCACACAGCGCTTGCCCTCAGTTAGTTCAGAGCAAAACACTTGCTTGGGAATGCGATTATTGGGCATGCGGATTACGTGTCCTGTCCATCGCAGCTGACGTTTTAAAAGCATGGCTTCAACACTGGTAGTCTGTGCTTCTTCGAGAATGCTGGTGTTTGTGCGTTTGTCTTGCCATGTGACACGAAGAATTCTCCTCAAACAACGCTGGTGATATTGCTCCAGCTTTTTAAAATGACGTCTGTAGCATGTCCAGGATTCAGATCCGTAAAGTAAGGTGGGAACTACAACCGAGTTGTACACAAGGATCTTCGTTGCAGCATTGATATCATGGTTGTCAAAAACTCTAGACCTCAATCTTGCAAAGGATGCCCCAGCACGGTTAATCCTGTGTTGGATTTCGGAATCTATATTTGCACTTGATGACAGGGTGCTGCCAAGATAAGAAAAGGCGTTAACTTCTTGAAGCTTCGCTCCGTCGATGGTGACATTGATGTTTCTTTGTCCTTGTCCAGGGGCTGGTTGGTAGAGGACTTGGGTTTTACTGGTGTTAAGTTTCAGCCCAATCTTTTTGTATGCTGAAGAAAAAGCATTCAGGATTTTCCTAAGTTCGTCCTCTGATTGAGCTACTACTGCATTATCATCAGCGTACTGTAACTCAACCAATGCAGCAGGAGATGTTCGAGTCCTTGCCTTTAGACGGCTCAAATTAAAGATCTTCCCATCCATCCTGTAAGTTATCTGTATGCCTGTAGGAAGATCATTCCTATAATATTCCTATAATATTGTTGTCCCGATGTCGGTACAAGGCGAAACCGTATCGGACATTCAACACCAGTTCAACGTTGCCAGCTACAACCTCGCTTCCTTATAATAAAAAAAATAACTGCGCGTTGAGGTCAAAGTGGGTCAGTAGGACACTGCATCGGTGGAAGCCTGACAATCACAGAGGTTGATTGCCAGCCGATCGGGAGATTGGGCAAGTTGGGTTGTCGACGCCCGTTGATCAAGGGGCACGGAGCTGAGACAGTACTTGGGAGCACCATCGCTAAAAAAGCAGAGGAAATAGTTGAGAACCAGTATTTCAATTCAACTTCAGGTTAAATTATAATCCATCGTAATCATTGTATCCTTTACTCACACCCTGAATAACTGAGCGTTAAACTTTCAACCTCTCATTGGGGAGTATTCCCTGAATCCTAGAATCACGTCCCACTCCCATGTCCTTGTATAGTAGGGACTGTAAACCCTATCGAAAGCTATCGGTAAGGATATGGTAACGATCCTAGTACATTATCTTGCAGAACCCCTGATCGGCTTATGGCGTAAGACCGTGCCATCACGTAGGGATATAACAATATCCAATACCATGCGCAAAAATGCATCAAATCCCTTGAAAATATGAGAAAATGGCTGAAACATTATAAAATAGTCTAATAAATTCAATAAAACTAAATAATGGTGTATAATTTTAGAAAATTACATAGCATTTTAAAAATTACAAAAAATGACCAAAGAATGGCGTAATAAATTACCAGTTCTATAATGTGGGAAATATGATCAGGATTTCTGTATAAGTTAGCAATGTCTGTGGTGAACCAATTAAAATAGGACACGTCATAATAATCCGGGACCTGTTCATAAGATTCATTTTTAGCCTACTTTTCACATTTTGCAAAAATGAGGAAAAAGTAGACTTATGAGATCGGGCAAATGTGTGTCTGTCTGTCTGTCTGTCTGTCTGTCAGTCTGTCTGTCTGTCTGTCTGTCTGTCCTTCTGTCTGTCTGTCTGGCTGTGTGTGTGTCCCCCCCTATCAACTCCTAAACGGCTGCAGCAATCGAAACAAAATTTGGTAGGAGTAAAGATCTATACCTGAATATCTCACGGCCATATTTGAAAATGATGTCAGTGCTACCAACTGCTAAAAAATCGCAATTGAAATTTGAGCTCCATGTTGGATATCTTGGAAAGTATGAATGGGAGCTATTTCAAAATTGGCACACGTACAGATAATAATATTTCAGTTTAATTTCCAGGAGGCTAAACATGGCAGTGTTGCCAAAATGATTATAAGCCTCCTGATAGGTCCAATTTTTAAATGCATATAACTTCTATACTATCTATTGGAATTCAACCAAATTTCGTATGTTGTATGTGTACATAACAAGATATGACTGAGCGTATTCTTCAGACCTACCAGGGCTGCCAACTGTTAATAAATGCTCCTAATTTATTTTATCCAAATACCAAAATATCAGAAAGTATGCAAGCCGACAGCTTTAAACTATGCACACGTATAGTCCCTGACATTCTATATTAATTTGGAGTAACTTATATACGTCAGTGCTACCAACATGATTCTAAGCCTGCTGACAGGTCCAACTTTAAATACATGTAACTTCCATACTATCATTTGGATTTCAACCAAATTTCGTATGTGCTATGTGTACCATAACAGATATGACTATGCGTATTCTAAGGAGCAACCAGTGCTGCCAACTGTTAATATGTGCTGCCCTATTTTTGTTACCCTAATATCAATATATCAGAAAGTATGCAAGCCAATAGCTCTAAACTTTGCACACGTATAGTACCTGGCATTCTAGACGAATTTGGAGTAACGAATATACGTCAGTGCTGCCAACATGATTCTAAGCCTGCTGATAGGTCCAATTTTAAAATGCATGTAACTTCTATACCAACTAATGGATTTCATTCAAAATTGGCACAAATATAGATCATATTATTTCAGATTATTTCTGACCAATACATGCATGAAATTGTTGCCAACATGATTTTACGCGCGCTGTTAGATCCAATGTTTAACTGCATGTAACGTCCATGCTATTCATTGGACTTCAACCAAATTTTGTATTTTGTACCTTAAGAGATGGAACTAAGAATATATTCAGTCATCAGGGCTGCCAACTGTAGTGCTGTATTAGGATACATTATGCCAGGTATACAGTATTTCGAACTAATTGGAAATTTCGATATTAGCAACTTAATTTCGTCATTATTCTAGATAGGTTCATATTCTGTAGAATAATCATTGGCATGAAAAGTAGGCTGTATAGTTCTTCACGGAACTTCTTGTTGAACTTCATCTTGTACCTCAGCTGATTTCATTACCCCTGGCACTATACAGCCCATGACGGGCTAAGGCCGACCAAGCGACCGCTGCCCAGCCATTTGGCCTGCAGATATTGGGGTGACGCGTGATCAGCGCGTCGGGTCCCCTCGGCCGTTAATCTTGGCTTTCGTGATCGGGGCGCTGTCTCACTGTCAGACAGCTACTCAATTGTCCTCACGAGGCTGAGTGCACCCCGTTCCAACCCTCACGCCAGTTTTAAAATCCCTGACGGAGCCGGGGATCGAACCCGGGGCCTCCGGGTGAGAGGCAGACGCGCTACCCCAACACCACGGGGCCGGTTTAGCTGATTTCATTTATGAAGGAAATGTTGTTGTTGTAATTTAGTCGATTCATTAAGGGGCTTCAGTCATCCCTATATGGTATACTTGGATGGCCAGAGTTCTCAGATTAGTGGACCTAAGTGACATTATATTTAAAATATACCTTAATGTAAAGTTATGAATCCATTCTTTCAGTGCTGCCTTTATAAACTGTCAGTTGTAAATCTTCAGTCGGCCAACAGAAATTTGTCCAATGAACTGGTTGGGGTACAAGGTATTAGTCTCATTATAATAACGATCATAACTAATATATGTAACTTTTCCAGGGTATTATTTACTTATTATTCATATGTTGTATACAATGTACCCCACCCAGTTATTGGGCAAATTCGTGTTGAGCAACTTAAGAGTCACAACAGACAGCTAATTATCAATATTCAACAGCCGCCATCTGTGGTCTCGGGGTACGTATTGATAATCCAGATTTGGAGGTTTTGTGATGTTTTTTTTTAAATTGGGTTAACCAACAACAACATGCCCCACAGTTGGGTGTGCACTCTGTGATTGCTCTGATAATTTATAAATAAATGTGTCTGTAATTTGGATGTTAATTTGTTGGGCGCCACTCATATAAATGAGAAAATGTTGAACACGAGATCTCTCTTCCCAGGGTGTCGGCAATGTAGCTTGCTTCTGGCAATACACCCCTTCTCGTGTAAACAAAATATGAAAGAATAAAAGTAGCGATAAATTACACTACGGAATAAGGGAAAAGGAATTAAAACATAAAAATACCAGTAGGAAAGAGCATTACATTTTATGTTCTGTATAGCTAGCCAAGGCTATGATAGGAGTGTTATATATTTGACGTGCTTTTACCTTAAAGGCTTAGTGACTATTTTGCAGGAGTGAGTGATTTCTTTTATTATCTGATAGGGAATAATATGTCGATATATAATTTTAGATCACTTCTGGAGGTGTACTTGCGTACAACAAAACTTCTCTCTCTCCGCTACAACCGTGTAGGGTAATACTGGGGCAGTTATACAATTCAATGTAGTACTTATTATGATCTGCAAACTTGCACTATAGCATCCTTATTTCTTTAAAACAATCAACTTATTCATATATCTCCACTGTCCGGAGCTATTCTTCATTACACTCAATGGACAACAACAATCATCCAAGGACACGTGAATCATAATCAATTGTATGCGAAGTTCCATAGACCATGAAGTTTGTACACCGCCATCTAGATCACACTAGATTTCCAATCTACTGTATATCGCATTAGTTCAACAGGGTCCTTGTCGCTACTTTATGCCATCGTTGAGGTACATCGAGAGCTGCTAAGTTACAGCGGATCCAGTCTTCAAATAATCCTTCTTGCCATATAACCACTTCGAGGGAAAGGAATGCATTTATATCAATGGGGATATACACCTAAGTGATACTTGCTTCATCATGAACCCAAGGCCATCAGTTAATAGCCTGGCTGTTTATTAATAATCCCTAACTTTGCACTTTCCAACAAATTTACATAATTTAAAAATATACATGTCCCTTTTACTTATAATTTACATAATATATGAAACAATGGCGCGGAAGACCATAAGTGAAACAGTTAATTTCTTGATATCAAAATGAGATTATTAAAATAATATAATAATTAATGATGAGGAGTGTCTGTGCTGATCCAAGATCTGTCTCAGTCTTAGGTTCAATTCCCAGCCCTGACAAGGAATTTAATATTGTCTGAGGGTTGGAAAGTAGCTCAATCATCCTCGTGAGGCAGAATTGTGAAGAGATGGGTTCGATTTCCATCTCATATGTCCTAGAATTTGGGGTTTCCTAATTCTATTGCAAGCAAATGCTGGGTGATTCCTAACTTAAGGCCTCGGCGTCTCCTTCCAAATCCTAGCTTCAAATAAAAATCTACCCTCTAATATAGCCGCCATAATGAGACGGGGCTACATAACCACGATGTCGTAAATCCCCCAAATGAATCAACACAACAAATCAGCGCTAAACACAGAATTTCATTCATTTTTATTAGGCTTCTACAAATATGTCTACCCCTTATTATTCCTACTTACAATACCTGATGATCTGTGTTGTTGTGAACTTGATGACTCTAGCAGTGTGTGTAAATGTATTATTCTTAGGATCAAATATAATTTATGCTTCGGGACTTGAGATAAGGTACAATCCTGGCATTTGCCAGGAGTGGGTGTGGAATCACTCGGGAACATAACCATATTTTAGTTGGTTGTTGTCAGCGCTGACATCCAAACCTCCGATCTCCAAGTGTCTACTACGCAGTTCAGTGATGTGGAGAACCTTTGGGCACTAAGCTGTGATGGCTATGCTGAGGGAAAATATGATTTGTGGCTTACCACGAGACTTCAGTGATATGACTTCGTTATCAGTTCTGATTAATTTATTGCACTCTTCTGCCAGGGAATTTGATTTCACCTTTGTGTACAATGAGTATTGAAATACACCGTTGATAGCGTGAGTAGATTACAGAGCAATCAGAGCTCATCTCAGCCTGTAACAGCAGCTAGTCTTGTGTCTGAGAGAAGCCGGCAGCGGGCGGTGGGACGTTTACCACTCCAGCTCTTAGATCGATTTTCCCCGCCGGGACCAATACAGAGTCAAGTTACATCGAGATACCATTCCACCATCTGACAGATTAGATAGGCGTTCAAACGATTTCCTGAAATTAAACGGTAAAGCTGTTTGGTTTAATGGCCAAAGCCCTCTCTGAAGACCAAGAAGTAGTGTTGTATTTAATTCATTTTAGGGGCTTGGTACATCTTGGTCATCACCTCCAAGTAGCTGGGGGATAACCTGCATTATGTGATGACTGTGGAAGTGTGTGTAGCGGCTGTTTTCTCCAACGTGAATTATGTCTTAATTCATCATTAAAGATTATTCAACTTTGCACGAGGATTTCATCAAACAGAAACACTCGTTAACTTAACACTAAGGAATTAGGTTAAATGACCAAATATGACCACTCAACTCTCTAAAGCATCGTTCAAGTGGAGAGAAACAGCCGAACTCTACCTCGCGCATCCCTCATTGGATGTTTGTTTTCGAGTTTCACACGAACTTTCATCCCTATGAATAGGCTATAAAATATGTTTATGACAATGAAATTATAAAAGAGCATACATGTTTAAAACCAAGAAAGACTATACGGGAATAAGAAAAGAAAAGCAATTAAAAGTGCAGTTTAGTCAATCCTCCCTTTTCATCACTTTTAACAACATAGCTTATTGAAAATATATCATTTATGATTAAAATACCTTTCTGGGAGTCATAGCGAGTTCATTTGTTTCAATTCCCACTGCCTACACAGGAAATATAATTGCTTTTTACGTAAAGTAAACATTTTTGCTCGTGTTCATTTGAATATCGTCCACCATTTTACATAGATGGTGGGCACTACGTCATACCCACATGACACGTTGCCAACATGAATAATGAAATAAAAGCCAAATCAATTGGTCTAGATAAAGATTATTGATGCTTGACTTCCCCACTGTGCGTGACAAAAACCAGGGGTGTTATCTGTTAGCTAACGTGGCCCGCAGGGCCGCGCTACCCAACCACCATTGGTCTGGACGAAAATATTGGTCTAGACTAAAACCATTGGTCTGCCGGATGTGATATAACCTAATGGGATGGGTTTGGCATTACTGACTCAGTGAGAAAGATGGTAGTCAGACCTTCTATTTCAACTCTGTAAGTCGTGTTGCTATTATGGCGGGATGGTGGGTCCATGGCAGCCGAGCAGTGAACATCTAATACTGAATCCTCTCCAGATATTCTTCCGACTATTAATTCAGGTACTTTCAGTTTTTAATTTTTTTATGTTCGACCCTATATATGTCAAAAAACTGTACTATAATGAGGTTCATTATAACACTATTTTTAGCCTATTTTCAATTTTGAAAAAATAGGCTTATGAGATCACCTTTTGTCCGTGTGTGTGTGTGTGTGCGTGTGTGTGTGTGTGTGAGGTGTGTGTGTGTGTGCGTGTGTGTGTGTGTGTGAGGTGTGTGTGTGTGTGTGTGTCCCTAATAAAATCTAAACGGCCTGAGCGATTTCAATGAAACTCGGTAAGTTTATAGCACTATTCCCGGCGACCTCGACCGTGCCCATCAAATTTTGTTACGTCTCACCAATCCAACATGGCGGCAGTGCGAAATATTTCACTAGCATTCAATATCTGCGAAACTATTAATGATATAGCCCTGAAATTGTGTACGGTGATGAAGGGCACTACTAGAAGTTCACCTATGAGACTTTCAAAAACCTGGTGACTACAAAACCAACATGGCGGTCAAGCGAAGTTGAGACTTTTAAATAGACATTTCTCGCGATTTAACTATCCAAACGTAATGAAACTTGGTACAGCAAATGTTTATACACATTGTAATGCACTGGAGTCTAATTTAGTTCAATTGTTTACATAACCTCAAAATGGCGGCTGTGCGAATTATTTCACTGACATTCTATATCTCCGAAACTATTACAGATATCATCATGCAATTTTGTACGGTGATAAAGGGTACTGATACAAGTTTACCTATGTATATTTCATAAACCCGTAAAGTACAAAACGAACATGGCGACCAAGGGAATTTGAAATATTTTAATAGACTTTTCTCGTGATTTAACTCTCTGAGGGCAGTGAAATGTGGTACAGTAAATGATTTTGCAGATTGTAATGCACTGCCATCTAATTTAATTCAATTGTTTACATAACCTCAAGATGGCGGCTGTGCGAAATTTTAAAATTAAGTTTTATTCTTGTGTCGTAATCATGCGATCGAAGTGAAAGTTTGAATAATGAAGCTAGGCAATAATTGTCCTTGAATGATACATAACTCTATGGCCTATATATATATAACAATGCAAAATGGCGAGCTTCCGAAATATTTAGACGGTTCTCAATATCTATGAATCTTTTACAGCAACCAAACTGATTGTTTTTATGTTCATAGAGACTATGAACATATGTTCACCTATAGGACTTTCAGTAACCTGGTGAGCACAAATCCAACATGGCGGCGACGCGAAGTATAAATATTTAAATGGACGTTTATCGCGAATTAACTATCCGAGTGCCGTGAAACGTTGCACGTTAAATGCTTATACAAATGTTGATCCACTGGCATGTAATTTATTTCAATTGTTTGCATAATCACAAGATGGCTGGTGTGCGTACTTTTAAAATCTCGTTTTTACTTCTTGTGTTCTAATCATGCGATTGAAGGCTGAATACCACACGTACACAATAATCTTAATGTAATAGTACAAAAATAAAAATCCATCCTGGCGACCATAAGAAATATATAGACGGTTCTCAATATCTACGAATCTGTTACAGCAATTAAACTGAAATTTTGTATGTTGATAGAGACAATTAACATGAGCAGGATATATGAAAATAGGCTGTATAGTTCTTCACGGAACTACTTGTTCATTATGAAACAGTTTCTCCTACCAATCAGAGATCAAGAAACAGTTGTTTGACCAATTAGATAATTAGATGCGCTGAGTTCCACGGCCTTCTAATTTAAATTTCACTGCCTGGCCTAGTGCAATAGTAGGGCAATCGAGGAGGCCATGGTCAAATACAAGGCATTCTGCGTCTTATGCGCTCTGTTCAGTACATAAAACTGGCGAAATCTCGACAGATATTGATGAATATTTATGTTCGAACATAAAATAGTTATAATAATTATCGTCGAACATGAACAGTCGTATGCAACGAGCCTATAATCATAATTAAGGCACTCGTATGGAAATTATAAAACTCGCATACGCTCGTTTTATAAACATACTCGTGTCTTAATTATTGTCATTATAGGCTCGTTGCATAATGTACTATTATACAAAGGATTGACTAAACTGCACCACCACCAAAAAGCTATCCGAAGTGGCATTCGAGCTCCTTCCAGTTCTGCAGAATAAACTCAAAGTCTACAAGGCAGCCGCTCACGTTACGAAGACAATTGGAAGAGCGTGTTCTACTTTGTTACTAATTATACAATGTATACACACACAACACTGTCAGTTCTCGTATATTTTCATATCATTTTAAGATTTTGCCACGATTAAGGTCTTCTGTATTTCCCTTTATTTATAATTATGTTCTACTGAAAATATCAAGGGAGCATCACAAACAACGATGAATGTTACACACTTCCAGATCTGTCCGCCATGTTTCTCCAGGATGAAACTAAGACTACGCATGCGTGAGAGCCGCAAAGAGTATTTAAGTAATTAGGAACCCGAATGGCCTCGCATTTTTAAGTTAATTAGGAATTAACTAGTTAGTAAAAAGTTGGTGAAAACGGCCCTACCACTATTAGGGACGGGGACGAGGTAGGTGCCTGGGAATTGAAGTAAGGTACTAGTTTGGCATTTACCTGGAGGGCATGTGGAATAAAAACACTCAGGATAGCCTTTGTCAGATCTGAGATTCAAACTTGCGATCACCGGACTTGCTGCAGCTGCCCTCGTGCTCGTGGTGTACGATTTAGCAATCACATCTACGCCGCGGGGTACGTTGTCCGTCCTCGACATTTGAAATATCCTTACCTTACATGGACCTGCAATGAAGTAAATAAAATAATTATCAGAATGTAATATCTCACCGAAAGTCGTCTCCGTAACGTAGCGGTCAGCGTGGTTAGCTACCGCCCCGGAGGTCCTGGACTCGATTCCCGGCTCTGCCACGAAATTTGATAAGTGGTGTGAGGACTGGAACGGGGTCTACTCAGCCTCGGGTGGTCCAAATGAGTAGAGGGGGTTCGATTCCCACCTCAGCCATCCTCGAAGTGGTTTCCCGTGGTTTCCCACTTCGTCTTCGGGCGAATGCCGGGATGGTCCCTTCTTCAAGGCCACGGCCGCCTCTTTCCCTCTTCCTTGACTATCAATCCTAACCATCCATTACCTTCCCTCATGAGGCCCCTGTTCGCTTTGCTGGTGAGGTCGCCTGGGCGAGGTGCCAATCCCACCTCACCAGTTGTATCCACTCCGATTAGATGTTCCCAGCTCTAGGACACTGCCTGAAAAATGGCGGTATGTGTGAGTTACCTCGATGAGTCCGTGGGAGCCACCACCCTGGAGGGTAAACTCGATAAAATAAAAAAAACTCACCGAATATTACATCAAAATGATATTAAGTTGGACATTGTACGTATTTATTCAAGACGGCCTGTGTGAAAAATCTCGCACGTGGTAAACCACCCGCCTGGCTTTACTATTATGTGGGTTGGACACAAAAAAGTTTTGGAAAGGGCTATCTTCTTGTTAGTTTGTTTAAACTCACTTTATAAACAAAACATATTTTCGCTGACTTTTCAAGAAATGCAAGTTTTTTTCCTGTACTATTGAGACCGCACCTTCTAACTTCCTCTGGTTTAAGAGCTTGAGTTTTGTGAAACATAGACCCTACACCTTAGCGGTTTATATACGTATATGATATTAGTTGTCAATTCATAACACAGAATCTCACTCGCCTTGTGGCCTAATAATTAGCATTCTAGGCTGTCACCGATGAGGTCAGAGTTCAATTCCAGACTCTGCCAATAAATTAGTATTGGTCTGAGTGTTTGAATGAGGTACATTCATCCTCGTGTGGTATAACTGAGGGGAGGTTGATTCAATTCCTACCTCAGCGATCCTAGAGGTGATTTTCTGTGGTTTCCTCACTTTTACTCCAGGCGACTGCCATGCTGGTACCTCAATCAAGGCCACGGCCGCATCCTACCCAAATTTAGCTCAAATAACAAATACACAAGTTTATCATGGCAGAGGAGGAAGAAATTCTTCCCTTACTCAATGAATACAACCTGGTTAGTACTGTCATCTGCTGCCCACCAAGAAATCCATCCTCTGTGTATGAGAAATAAGGCCTTCAATAATATCCCGAGATTGGAACAAAAAACGATTGCAAAACAGAACAAGAAACATTAGTCTGCCAAAGTGACAGCTGCTGAGAAGTGTGCACATTGATCATTAAAATTGATATAAATCAGCTAAAGTACAAGAAAATCTGCATAAACTATACATTTCTAGCCCTCGTCTTCTTTAGTGTATTCTGGACCTCACAACAACTATGGTGGGGTCTGTACTAACTCCTATTGTGACAATTATGTACCGTACATAGTTTTCAAAGGCTGAAAATGAATAGAACATTCTGTACCTATTTACGATTACGGACAGGTAACGAAAATAACTCATGTTTAGAGCTATCATGTAATTTTGAAGCAAAATAAAAAAACTACACTTTTTAGCCTACTTTTTGCAGTTTGTAAAAATGAGTAAAAAGGAGACATGAGATTGATCCGGGCAAATGTGTGTCTGTCCTGTCTGTCTGTCTGTCTGTCTGTCTGTATATCCATCTGTCTGTCTGTCTGTCTATTTGTCTGTGTGTGTGTTCCCCCCTATCAACTCCTAAACGGCCGCAGTTATCGAAAACAAATTTGGTTTGAGTAAAGATTTATACCTGACTATCTCAAGGAAATATTTGAAAATGATGTCAGTGCTACCAACTGCTGAAAAAATGAAATTTAAATTTCAGCTCTATGTTGGATATCTTACAATTTATGCATGCGAACTGTACAAAAATTGGCACGCACATATATAATTACATTCCAGATTAATTTTTAGGAGCCCATACATAGAGCCCTACGTGGATAAACAAAACATTGTCCACATCCGCCCCGCATCCGCACGACTGTTATCCGCATCCGCCCCGCATCCGCACGACTGTTATCCGCATCTGCTCCGCATCCGCATGACTTTTATCCAAATCCGCTGCTATTTCAACATTATTTTTAGCCTACTTTCGATTTTTGCAAAAAATGAAAGTAGACTTATGAGATCAACACAGGGCGAAAAAAGTGTGTCTGTCTGTGTGTGTGTATGTGTGTGTGTGAGTCTCTGTGTGTGTGTGTGTGTGTATGTGTGTGTGTGAGTCTGTGTGTGTGTGTGTGTGTCTGTGTGTGTGTGAGTGTGTGTACTCTGAATGTCTGTCCCCCCCTATCAATTCGAACACGGTGAATGCGAATTGAACAAAATTTGGTACAAAGGTAGCACTAGCAAAGGACACCTCAGTGTCATGTTTTATATCGCCGCCATCTTTACTAAAACTGAATGGCGGCCACTCAAACGTTCAAAACGTAAAATCAAATAACGACTAACCAAATCATCCGATCTCTACCAAATTTGGTAACAACATACCTTCGTATAGGATGCGTCTTGTGACCAAACTACAAGGTCGTCCGCCATACCATTTCAGGATGGCGGCCGTGCGAATTATGCAAACTTTATAATCCATATCATGGGACCCACCAGTTCCGATTATCGAGCCGAGAATCGTTTTAACTGTTCTAAAGGAAGAGGCACGTTCGAAATTAAAAGTTTATTTTGTAATACTATAGTGCAGACGTGATTTTAAAAAGCTGAACTGATTCAGTAATAAGACAAGATGGCAGCGGATATCTTGTTCCTGACTTATATTTCACTAATTTGAGTATTGAATGCAATATAGCGTACTGATAAAAAATAAATAAACTTTGTATGAAATGCTTTATATATAAATAATATACTCCAGTGATGAAATCGTTTAGTATAAATCATTATTTGCTAACAAGTTCTACGTAAGTCATTTTAAATAGAACGAAATTCGTTGACACAATTAGCTCAGGGGTAAAGCGATAGCCTGTCGCTCAGATGCCTATGGTTCAAACCCGATCAGAGCTAGGTTTTTTGCTTGAAATGTTATATGTTTATTGTTTTGTAATGACTCAGATGTTTTAAAATTAAGCGTTATATTGTGCAAATTATGGTGTAAAATATATATTTAATTAAAACATAATTCGCCAGCAGATTTACTCGAGACATCTAGCTGCCAAAAAGGTAACTTCCAGATTTTATTGAAAAGTTTCTTCTTCTGGCCGCTAGAATGCACTCGCTCTGTTAGGATTATATTGTTCGATATTTCACCACTAGATGTCCCGACTAGTCTACGTGGGGATCCATTGATTACTATACCATTATCATTCTATGCGCATCGAATTTGAAGAATGACAAGTTGATACTACGATACATTTTAACTTCTTATTTTAAAGGGTTTGTAACAGCCTATTTTGCGTTACTTGAAAATGTTATTAAGCGTTATATTGTCCACATTATGGTGTAAAATATATATTTAATTAAAACATAATTCGCCAGCAGATTTACTCGAGACATCTAGCTGCCAAAAAGGTAACTTCCAGATTTTATTGAAAAGTTTCTTATTCTGGCCGCTAGAATGCACTCGCTCTGTTAGGATTATATTATCGAAAATATCCACATAGTTTGTATACACACGTCTCTGTAGGGTCATGGAAAGATTTGTTAATTCAATTAGGGTTGTGAAAGCCATGCACAACCAGACGTGTAAAGACATGCCTCAACTCAAAGTTGGATGTTGCCCACGGCAGGTCGTAATAATAATAATAATAATGTTATTGGTTTTACATCCCTTTTAACTACTGCTGCTTTTAGAGAAACCGGGGTGCCGGAATTTTGGCCCGAAGGGGATCTTTAACGTGCCAGTAAATGTACTGACACGGCTCCCTCGCATTTGTGCACCCTCAAATGCCAGCTGACTGCGCCAGGATACGAACCTGCAACCTAGGGCCCAGCAAGCGAGAACGTTACCGCTGAGCCACGCCGCCAGTCCGGTCGATTATGTCTCCAGATCCATAACATTCTTGATATACTTCTTATCTTTCTTTCTTCAATGATGGTAGCAGTTTTTATCTAGGTCGTGGCGTTTGGTAGAGGTAAATCGTTTCTAAGGTCTTCAACAAAGAATAGTTCTATTATACTCTTTGATAATAACAACGAGTTATAACTATACTCATACATTTAGGAGAAAGTAGGCTATATGTTCTTTACTGAACATCTTGTTAATTTATTAGATAAAGCATAAGATGTTAAACCAACAAATTTAGACATTTGAGGAGAAAGTCGTTCTCCTATGCTATGTTTAAAATGAATGTTATACAGCCAGAATTGCAACCCTTTTCAGTTCGGAGTGTTTATTATGTTTAATGACTTAATTTGAATGAGATTAGCTTAAACCATCATCTTACATTTGTTATGGAAAAAATATAACGGAAAATTATGATATGTCATAAATATCCGGGTTCTAGTAATGATATTCAACAATTTCGGATGCTAGAACTACATTTATTTACACATAATATAAAATTATACATATCGCACTAAAACTTTCTGTTTTGTTGGCTATATACCATTTGGTGCAGTATCTTCTAGTTTATTATTTTCCAGGAATGCACGTGTGCCGCAGTAATTTTGATGTGCCTGATTTGTGTCCTGAGTATGAATACACTTTCTTACAGGTTAAACATCCTACTATAGCGTTCACCTTTTCGTTTCCATTCAAAATGTATCCAAATGCCTGCCATATCGTCGACTTGAGCTTTGATTCACGCACTAAAGAATATTCGCCTTAATTCATTTGGGTAGATATTTTATCCATGTTGGTGAAATGATGTTCAAACTCCCGGTCGCGGTATCGTTCACTAAGAGACTTCTCTTTACGCTTGGAGAAAGGAATTGACATTTGGCCGGAAATTCCAAGTCAGTCATCATCCTTCTGCCTCTTGATCCATCCATGTTCGCATAGTTGATGTCATAATTCTCTCCGTTGCAATATCACAGCCCACGTGTTTCAGTGCCAAGTTGGAAATAAATCTATAGATCTTCCAGGATAGCTTAGACTGCGAAGTATAGCTGACTTGAGCAATGTTGATGATGTCACCACGATGAACTAACAAGCTCATTGACAGCATGATATCTCGTACGTGTAGTATTAATGGCAGTGAGAATTGATGAGATGTCAAGACCATCTACTACAAACATACAGCACTTAAAAAAATATACTTGAAAGCAAGTGGGTAATACAATCTTCTCGTGTATATGTGCAAAACGTGCGTGAATATTTCGTACGCATTATAGGAGTATTCCTCTTTTAAGCATGAAGCTGTAGATTGGCATATCAAATATGTGATATTATCGTAAGTTCCACATTGTATTCTAAAAACTATCCGCAAATTTACTCCAAGCATTATCCGCAGCGTATCCGCTATCCGCACAGCCATGCAAATTACATCCGCGTGTTTTTCCGCGGATATCCGCATCCGCGCAGGGCTTTACCCATACATGATAATGTTGCCAACATGATTCGAAGCCTGCTGATAGGACCAATGTTTAAATGCATGTAACTTCTATACTATAAATTGCATTACAACCAAAGTTTGTATATGCTATGTATACCATAGCAGATATGACTGTGCTTATCCTTGAGAGCCACCAGAGCTGCCAACTGTTAATAAATGTTCTCTCTATTTTTTAAATCCTAATACCAATATATCGGAAAGTATGCAAGCCAACAGCTCTACACTTTGCATTAGCATAGTAGCTACCATTCTAGATTAAATTGCAGCAAATAATGCACTTCAGTGCTACCAACATGATTCTAAGACTGCTGATAGGTCCAATTTTAAATATATGTAACTTCTATACTAACAAATGTATTTCATCCAAAATTGTCACAATAGATCATAATATTTCAGATTATTTCTGAGCAACACATGCATGACATTGTTGCCAAC
The DNA here is from genome assembly GCA_946902985.2 of Meconema thalassinum. NCBI lineage: Eukaryota > Metazoa > Arthropoda > Insecta > Orthoptera > Tettigoniidae > Meconema > Meconema thalassinum. Next base: position 2,007,070,125 of record OX336388.2, read on the forward strand.
ATGATTTTACGCGCGCTGATAGATCCAATGTCTAACTCTATGTAAGTTCTATGCTATCCATAGGATTTCAACCAATTTTTGTATGTGCATTCTGTACCTTAAGAGATGAAACTAAGAATGTATTCAGTCACTAAGGCTACCAACTGCAGTGCTCTATTAGGCTAAACTATGTCAGGTATATTTCCAACTAATTAAAAATTTCGGTGTTGCCAACTTAATTTCGTCATTATTCTAGATAGATCCATATAGATTAATCAATGACATGAATCTTAAATTTTATGAAAAGTAGGCTCCTTAGTTCGTCACGGAACTGCTTGTTCTAAACCATATCAACAATTTTTTTGTGAGCCAGACAGTATCTGGAATGATAGTGAAACTATACATGATTGTGGGAAAGAATACACCAAACTTTTAGTAAGTAAATAGTAATGATATCAATATACAATAGAGGGGAAAATGACAGACATGTTTTCGGTACATTTGTAGTTCATGACTTCACTCATATCACAGGGAGACCAACATTCTACTTTTCAGAACAATCCTCACATGTCTTAACATCCAATTCATATCGTCAGTTTGATTTTGGTAATTTAAATTCATAAGCCTCCTTTTGAATAAAGATCCAATTGGGCTATGAGGCTATGGAGGTGGAAATGTTTGTGAACGTCCCCTGTGTTTCCAAAAAATGTCGCTGCATTGCATGTATTTCTTTAAATGGTCATGGAAATAATAATATTGGGATTATTAACATAACCATTCATAACATGGCTGGCTGTGTGGTTCAGCGGTAACATTCTCGCTTGCTGTTCCCAAGGTTGCATGATTGAATCCTGGCGCAGTCAGCTGAAATTTGAGGGTGCGCAAATGCGAGGGAGTCATGTCAGTAGATTTACTGGCATGATAAAAATCCCCTGCGTAGGAAAATTCAGGGACTCCGGCGTCTCTAACAGCCGCAGTTGTTAAAAGGGACGTAAAACCAATAACATTATTATTATTATTATTATTATTATTATTATTAATATTGTTACTATAAGGTGCGTTCAGGAAGTAACGATACGGAGGCTGTAATGCGCAAACCGGTAACGACATCGTTTAATCGTGGCGTGTGTAACGAGGTGTGGTTCCGACCAGAGCGTGGAAGGTCACAGCCCGTCGCTAGAGGGCACGCGTGCACGTCACGTGACGATACAAAGCGAGCAGCAGCATGCATCAATCGTCTAACGCTGCCAGTCGCATTGCAAACAGTGACATGGAGGCGTCAAACGAAGAGCAAAGAGGTGTTGTTCAGTTTCTGACAGCGAAAGGAGTAGGGGAACAGACATTCATCGCCGAATGTCACAAGTGTTCGGCGAACACTGGATGCCCCTTGCAAGGGTCAAGGCGTTGCACAAGCGCTTCTGTGAAGGACGGGTGTCGTTAGCCGATGATGCCCGGTCTGGGGCACCCCCCTGCATTATCGATGACAATGTCCAGCTGGTTGAAGCACTCATTACCCAGGACCGCCGAGTGACAGTGAACGCCATAGCCGCCGTGGTCGGATTGGGCGTCGGAAGTGTGCACACCATCATGAAGGAACGACTGCACTTGCGAAAAGTGTGTGCCCAATGGATGCCCCACAGTCTTCAACCACACCAGGAAGCATGTCGAATGGCCTACTGTCTTTGTCTTGGTTGGACGATTGATGCATGCTGCTGCTAGCTTTGTATCGTCACGTGACATGCACGCGTGCCCTCTAGCGACGGGCTGTGACCTTCCACACTCTGGTCGGAACCACACCTCGTTACACACGCCACGATTAGCCGATGTCGTCACCGGTTTGCGCATTCCAGCCTCCGGCTCGTTACTTTTTGAACGCACCTTATATTATTCATTATATCTTGGCATTAAAAGAGCTACGCTGTATATCCCCACGTAAGCTAATTCTTTCGGTAGTCCCATAGATAAGATGGAAGGACTATGGCTTTAACACACAGATGGACAGAAAACCGAGTGATATTACAAGTGACCTATAAAGATACAATAAAACAAAAGAACATTGTTCGAGTTCCCCTCTGCATACGTGACGAGCCATTCATTGCAGCTCGAACCACGCTCGATTTAGCGAAAAGAATAGTGCTCACTGACTCCAACCTCCTTGAGATATTTACACAGTGCTGACTAAGTTCATTAGAAATTCTCCGGAGGTACTTGAACTTGTCTGAGTGTTTTGAGAACAACAGTACCACAGAGCCATTGATCTGTTTGCATGCTTCGAACGAGATTTAAGAGGGCACTCAAAACACCTTCACAAGCAGCGAGCTTCTCTTCATCACACGAGGCTAATTTTTTCTTCGATCAAACAATTCTTTTTGTAGGGCTCGTAAGTTGAAGAAAAATAATTTTTTGGTCGAGTGTCCGAAAACGAGTCCAAACATAATATATGCTCATCGCAGGATGGAAAATAGTTTGTTTCATTTGCCCTGTTTTGCATTCGCGTTTTTTGGCTTATTGGACCTTTTTTGTAAGCATTTTTCTTAGGTCTTAACGGCGTTTATTGTAACTTCACCTATTTTCGACTACACTTTTACTGCCCATCAGTTCATCACATCTTAAACAACTTTCCTGTATGCCCTGGAGATGACTATTGTCCTATAGAGTACTGCATTGCCAACTGAGGAAAGGTTTCCGAATTTCAATTTCTGAAACCCTAGTGTGGTTAAGTCAAATATGATTCTAGTGATACTAATTTCAATTTCTTTCCCCAGGATGTTCGTTGAATTCATTCTAGCTGGAAAAAATATTTCATTGTAAATTCTCGAAGTGATTTTTTTAATACACGGAATTCCTTCTTCAAATTATGTAAAAAGAAGTGTTCTATTCACATATCCTCGCAATGTACAGTATGTTGCATATCACCAGAATTTTGTTTCTTTTAAACATTATATAAATACACACATCAAAAAAAGTTTTGCATCACCTCGGTTCCCAGATCTCCGGCATATAGACGTTGACTGTGTATATTGTATCCAAGATACAGTCCCTTTGACTGTTCATAGATGTCACTAAAACTGCTCAAAGATGTAAACAACCATGCATGAGCAGGGCCTATTAGACGGAGGGGGTACGACAGCCGATCAGTTCCAGTCATTCCACCAGGACGAAGGTACGCTGCTCATGTTGTCTGTAGTTCTACCATGCCTAGAAGGTCAATACCACAGTTCGATCGCGTCCGCATCGTTACTTTGTGTCAAGAAGGGCTCTCAACAAGGGAAGTTTCCAGGCGTCTCAGAGTGAACCAAAGCGATGTTGTTCGGACATGGAGGAGGTACAGAGATACAGGAACTGTCGATGACCGGCCTCGCTCAGGCCGCCCAAGGGCTACAACTGTAGTGGATTTAGATTTAATCGTATGGTGATACAATACAGAATACAAATAAGACAAAATTAAACTTTAAAGTCCTTCCTTTTCAACCATTCGGTTAGACTAGGTGTGAGATCAAACAAGTCGTCAGGAATTCCAGGGTATGAATGAAGAGGACAGCGTAGGACCAGGTGTTCAATCGTCTGTTCTTCTAAGTAGTGGATGACCGCTACTTACGGATTGCCGCTCGGAGGAACCCTGACAGCAATGCCACCATGTTGAATAATGCGTTTCGTTCAGCCACAGGACGTCGTGTTTCAACTCAAACTGTGCGCAATAGGCTGCATGATGCGCAACTTCACTCCCGACGTCCATGGCGAGGTCCAGCTTTGCAACCCCGACACCATGCAGCGCGGTACAGATGGGCCCAACAACATGCTGAATGGACCCCACGGAATTGGCATCACGTTCTCTTCACCGATGAGTGTCGCATATGCCTTCAACCAGACAATCGTCGGAGACGTGTTTGGAGGCACCCTGGTCAGGCTGAACGTCTTAGACACACTGTCCAGCGAGTGCAGCAAGGTGGTGGTTCCCTGATGTTTTGGGGTGGCATTATGTGGGGCCGACGTACGCCACTGGTGGTCATGGAAGGCTCCGAAACGGATTTACGATACCTGAATGACATCCTCCGACCCATAGTGCAACCATATCGGCAGAATATTGGAGAGGCATTTGTCTTCATGGACGACAATTCTCGACCTCATCGTGCACATCTTGTGAATGCGTTCCTTCAAGATAACGACATCGCTCGACTACAGTGGCCAGCATGTTCGCCAGACATGAACCCTATCGAACATGCCTGGGATATGTTGAAAAGGGCTGTTTATGGACGTCTTGACCCACCAACCACTCTGAGAGATTTACGCCGAATTGTCGTTGAGGAGTGGGACAATTTGGACCAACAGTGTCTTGATGAACTTGTGGATAGTATGCCACGGCGAATACAGGCATGCATCAATGCAAGAGGACGTGCTACTGGGTATTAGAGGTAGTGGTGTGTACTGCAATCTGGACCACAAATGCTGAAAGTCTAGCTGTATGATGGTACAACATGCAATGTGTGGGTCTCATGAGCAATAAAACGAGCTGAAATGTTGTTTGTGTTGATCTCTATTCTCTTTGTATTTAACGGTTCCGGAACTCTTGGAACCGAGGTGATGCAAAACTTTTTTTTATGTGTGTATTAAATATTATTATGGTGATTGAAGCCATTTTCAGTGTTGCCATAGTAAACAAGTGTTTGATTTTTTTCAGTCGGTCAACACGATTGACTGACTGAAAAGAATCAAACTTTTGAATATTTAATATGTAATTAAAACAAAAGAATTAATAATTGGATTATATTTTACGCCTTTTTTTTCCTGTCTTTATGCCATTTATTTTTATATTTTACGTCATTTTATATGTCTTTTTAGACAATTCGCCTAATAGATCTTCAACTTCCGAGCCCTAGTTATTTGTTTCATTTAGAGCTTTCAAGTATTCGAAGCCATTGTTGTTACTTTTTGTTCCGGTAAAAACTTAATTATAATTTGAAAGAGGAGATAATAGGGACATTTGTCGTCTTAAAAACATACTTGTGTGGGGTGTGTTTCTTCTGAGATGAATTCCAAGTTAACAAAGGAAAGTAACAGTCTTAATTTAGACACTGTGAAATATATCGTCACTGCGCCAGATTACTATGTCGCAGAGCCCCTATATGAATCAAAGAAAACTTTTGCTGCATTATGCCCTCTGTCTGTAGAAATCGAATAGCATTACGCACTTGGTGGGAAGTTCGATTTTTGCGGACATCTTTACGTGCCTGAAACCAAGCAGCGAGTTGTACTGTGGAGAGAGAGCAAATCACGCTCCGTAACGGCCTCCTTTTTATCGCTTCACGGGCTAACTGGTGGCATCATCGGAATTAAAAGAAAATACCCTCCACTCATAGAGAGATAGTTGGTTGTTTCCTCAGGTTAGGGGCTGCAACAACGCGGTCATATAGCCCCCTGTACTTTGGGTGTTTGTAGAATCTGTCTGATAACCGGTGTTATTTGTCATGGCGGTATTAGTGTGTGTTAGCCTATCTGTCATTCAAGTATGAACTGCAGATGATCAATTTCAAGTATATCCTACTTTTGCTACCAAATGCTACCGTGAACAATACCTAGCCTCGAACTTGTCTGATGGATGCCACCGCAACCGGCACTTGGTGGTGAACGTTGGAACTTAAAACGTTAATCTAACATACAAATTTAGCTTCACACAATTGTAGTTAGCGGAAGGTTCGTTTATATGCCATGAATCTATGACACAGGCCTGACGGCTTTACTTTCCCTCCGAAGGAAGGCATACTGAGGGATTTGTCAATGTTCTTAAAAAATCCGTCGACTTCGGCCGGGTTTGAACCCGCGATCTTGAGCATAGAAAGTCAGCATGCTACCTACTAATCCACAGAGCCGCCATAGAATGATAAGGCGAGATGACACAAACCTGCGTGAAGTCACGTGGCTGAACAGGGAAAGAGGAGAGAGAATGTAGTGGAGGGAGTCACTGCTGATGTGCACCTGGAAGACTCACCATCGTGCAATACAATTAGGTCTACCAGAAGACCATGAATACATTTCCTTAGCAACTAGCGAAGTGAGCGTTCCTCCCCTCTCACTCACGCTGCAGCACATGAATTCACCCGCATACGAAACTCATTGTGTGCACAGCTAAGGATTTTGCCAGTATAATTATACAGGGTGGGAGGAGTCAGATTCGTTATCCAAGAAAATACGATTCCCCAGGTCAGGAAGCACGGAAAGAGGTGAATAACGTATAGTAAAAGGGGTGTGATTTAGGAGAAAACAGAAGCAAACGTACGTCACTCTTGGCAACACTGCTTGCTACTGTGTACAAGACCGGATCGAGGAAGTGCCACTTGGTAGGGGTAGATCACGCAGACAACTGATAAGTGAAGGTCAGCTTCACGGAAGGGAGGTAACTTGCCCAACCAGTTTCTCCCCCTTCCCCACTAAGATAAGGCATGTACACGCGACAGCTGATACGATGTTGCCCGTCTCGACAAGGCAAAATATTCTTCCCAAAAGGAATTGTCGTTACATGGAATTGTTTGAGAACCACTCACCGTATGTAGATCCACCACAAATATTATTTCTTTATTGAACATCTTGTTCAGTGTTGCCATAGTAAACAAAAGTTCGTTTTTTTTCACTCGGTTAACACGAATGTACCCTAAAAGAGTTGGGTTATACCCTAATCTTGAAAAAATTAATTGATATTAATAAATACACTAGGATGACCAGTTTCGATCGTCAAGCGATCATCATCAGATCCATTACACTTAGGCTATAAAATCTATGTTTGAAAATACAGGTGAAAATATTTACAATATGTACAATTATTTAGTTGCAGTATTGGTAATGCAACTTGTCAGTGTATGCTAGTTGTAGTATATATGATGTTAGGTGAAATGCTAAAATGGTGATAGAAGTCCGAAATTTGTCTGTTTTGTAAAAGTCAACTATGGTTGTACTTATCTGGTTGGATGTCTTCCGCGCTGCAGCTGCGAGTAGTATCAACTTCCCTCTTGCACAGGGGCGTATCTAAGGGGGGTGCTGAGGGGGCTCCAGCCCCCCCCTCCCCCAGAAAAAAAAGCCAATAAAAATTAAGAAAGTGCTGCTTTGGTAAGAGCTTAAAATAATTGTAAATTTGGTTGTACCCTAATCTTAACTTATCGGCTAATTTATAAACAATATTAAAATTGAAATTATACTAACTCGTTGTGTAGTGGGTAGCATTCTTTGCTGCCGCCCCGGAGATCCGAATTCGATTCCCGGCTCTGCCAAGAAATTTTAATTCTAGTTTGAGGGCTGGAACGGGGTGCACTCAGCCTTGTGAGGTAAAGCTGTGAATTCCACAGTATGTTTTTTGAGAAATACATGTAAACAAACTGTTTACCTTTCTGCTTAGTAAATTGACAAATATTTCGCTATTTGCCATTCATACTCCATAGATCATAATAGAAAATTCACTAAGTAGAAAATGTTATTTGTGTGTTGTGTTGTATTTTACAACTTTATTTGTATTGGCAGTAGGCTATATAAACTTTGAATCTTATCTAAAATAATTACACAAAGTTATATGCTCTAAGGTATTGGTTGATATTTCTGGGTATTTTGCTTTGACAATCCCCTGAGAATACTCACAATTTTCCAGGATAGTCAGCTCCCCCCGATCTTTTTTCTATATACGCCCCTGCGTCTTGCACTAGTGACGGTTTAGAAATGTATGGGTGCCCTTGAGGGGGAAGGGTCAGGTTTGGTCCGTTTAATGGCGCTCTGAGGACGTCGACTGAGATCCTCAAGTCTCGCTATTGGTAGAATTTAAACCAACACTACGGGCTTATTGGTTACGATTTCGCGCGGTCAGATTGGATACTCTGTTTTCAGCGTATGCACATCTTTGGGGTGGTATTCGATTGTATTGTGTAATGTGCTCGTAATAGTGCTGTGCGACTGAATAATTAATATGACGCCGAGTCTAATGTTTCAATTTAGTCCAGCTATAATAATTATCAGTCGCCTCCGTAGCGTAGCGGTCAGCGTGGATAGCTGTCGCCCCGGAGGTCGTGAATTCGATTCCCGGCTCTGGCACGGAATTTGAAAAGTGGTATGAGGACTGGCACGGGGTCTACTCAGCCTTGGGTGGTCCAAATGAGTAGAGGGGGTTCGATTCCCACCTCAGCCATCCTCGAAGTGGTTTTCCGTGGTTTCCCACTTCGTTTTCGGGAAAATGCCGGGATGGTGCCTACTGTAAGGCCACGGCCGCCTCCTTCCCTCTTCCTTGCCTATCCGTCCTTACCTTCCATTCCCTTCCCTCATGAGGCCCCTGTTCGCTTTGAAGGTGAGGCCGCCTGGGTGAGGTGCTAATCCCACCTCAGCAGTTGTATCCACTCAGATTAGATGTTCCCAGCTCTTGGACACTGCCTGAAAAATGGCGGCAGGGGTGAGTTCACTCGCTGAGTCCGTGGGAGCCACCACCCTGGAGGGTAAACTAGGTTAAAAATAATAATAATAATAATAATTATTATTATTATTATCTTATGTTAAGCCTATCATATTACGTCCTACACATTACAAAAGTCAGCAGTCGCGACTGAGTTAAAGACGTCACGGATGACGTGCGGGGGTTGATGTTCGACTGTTTGATGATGTGCCTTGAATTGCCGCCGCCATATCACTGAGCTGTAAGAGGTTTCAAATTGTGCGTCGTTAAATGTGGTTGCAGTCTCAAGCGCGAGCTGTGGTGGTGAGTTACGGATGTTCATAAATGATTTATAGTTGTTCAATGTAATTGAAACGTTGCACTGTTCTCTCGTAAACCCGTGGTGAGACAAAGTCATCGGTCGCTACTTGGTTAGGTGACGGTCTGGGCGGAACCATTGGTCGCTACTTGGTTAGGTGACGGTCTAGGCGGGACCATTGGTTGCTACTTGGTTAGGTGACGGTCTAGGCGGGACCATTGGTTGCTACTTGGTTAGGTGACGGTCTAGGCGGAAACATCGGTCGCTACTTGGTTAGGTGACGGTCTAGGTGGGACCATTGGTTGCTACTTGGTTAGGTGATGGTCTAGGCGGAACCATCGGTCGCTACTTGGTTAGGTGACGGTCTAGGTGGGACCATTGGTTGCGATTTGGTTAGGTGACGGTCTAGGTGGGACCATTGGTTGCTACTTGGTTAGGTGATGGTCTAGGAGGGACCATCGGTCGCTACTTGGTTAGGTGACGGTCTAGGTGGGACCATCGGCCGCTACTTGGTTAGGTGACGGTCTAGGCGGGACCATTGGTTGCTACTTGGTTAGGTGACGGTCTAGGCGGGACCATTGGTTGCTACTTGGTTAGGTGACGGTTTAGGCGGAACCATCGGTCGCTACTTGGTTAGGTGACGGTCTAGGTGGGACCATTGGTTGCTACTTGGTTAGGTGATGGTCTAGGTGGGACCATCGGTCGCTACTTGGTTAGGTGATGGTCTAGGTGGGACCATCGGTCGCTACTTGGTTAGGTGACGGTCTAGGCGGAACCATCGGTCGCTACTTGGTTAGGTGACGGTCTAGGTGGGACCATTGGTTGCTACTTGGTTAGGTGACGGTCTAGGTGGGACCATTGGTTGCTACTTGGTTAGGTGACGGTCTGGGCGGAACCATTGGTCGCTACTTGGTTAGGTGACGGTCTAGGCGGGACCATTGGTTGCTACTTGGTTAGGTGATGGTCTAGGCGGAACCATCGGTCGCTACTTGGTTAGGTGACGATCTAGGTGGGACCATTGGTTGCTACTTGGTTAGGTGACGGTCTAGGTGGGACCATTGGTTGCTACTTGGTTAGGTGATGGTCTAGGAGGGACCATCGGTCGCTACTTGGTTAGGTGACGGTCTAGGTGGGACCATCGGTCGCTACTTGGTTAGGTGACGGTCTAGGCGGGACCATTGGTTGCTACTTGGTTAGGTGACGGTCTAGGCGGGACCATTGGTTGCTACTTGGTTAGGTGACGGTCTAGGCGGGACCATTGGTTGCTACTTGGTTAGGTGACAGTCTGGGCGGAACCATCGGTCGCTACTTGGTTAGGTGACGGTCTAGGCGGGACCATTGGTTGCTACTTGGTTAGGTGACGGTTTAGGCGGAACCATCGGTCGCTACTTGGTTAGGTGACGGTCTAGGTGGGACCATTGGTTGCTACTTGGTTAGGTGATGGTCTAGGCGGGACCATCGGTCGCTACTTGGTTAGGTGACGGTCTAGGTGGGACCATCGGTCGCTACTTGGTTAGGTGACGGTCTAGGTGGAACCATCGGTCGCTACTTGGTTAGGTGACGGTCTAGGTGGGACCATTGGTTGCTACTTGGTTAGGTGACGGTCTAGGTGGGACCATCGGTCGCTACTTGGTTAGGTGACGGTCTAGGCAGAACCATCGGTCGCTACTTGGTTAGGTGACGGTCTGGGCGGAACCATCGGTCGCTACTTGGTTAGGTGACGGTCTAGGCGGGACCATTGGTTGCTACTTGGTTAGGTGACGGTCTGGGCGGAACCATCGGTCGCTACTTGGTTAGGTGACGGTCTAGGCGGAACCATCGGTCGCTACTTGGTTAGGTGACGGTCTAGGCGGAACCATCGGTCGCTACTTGGTTAGGTGACGGTCTAGGCTGAACCATCGGTCGCTACTTGGTTAGGTGACAGTCTGGGCGGAACCATCGGTCGCTACTTGGTTAGGTGACGGTCTAGGCGGGACCATTGGTTGCTACTTGGTTAGGTGACGGTCTGGGCGGAACCATCGGTCTCTACTTGGTTAGGTGACGGTCTGGGCGGAACCATTGGTCGCTACTTGGCTAGGTGACGGTCTAGGCGGGACCATTGGTTGCTACTTGGTTAGGTGACGATCTGGGCGGAACCATTGGTCGCTACTTGGTTAGGTGACGGTCTGGGCGGAACCATTGGTCGCTACTTGGTTAGGTGACGGTCTGGGCGGAACCATTGGTCGCTACTTGGTTAGGTGACAGTCTGGACGGAACCATTGGTCGCTACTTGGTTAGGTGACGGTCTGGGCGGAACCATTGGTCGCTACTTGGTTAGGTGACGGTCTGGGCGGAACCATTGGTCGCTACTTGGTTAGGTGACGGTCTGGGCGGAACAATAGGTCGCTACTTGGTTAGGTGACGGTCTAGGTGGGACCATTGGTCGCTACTTGGTTAGGTGACGGTCTGGGCGGAACCATAGGTCGCTACTTGGTTAGGTGACGGTCTGGGCGGAACCATTGGTCGCTACTTGGTTAGGTGACGGTCTGGGCGGAGCCATTGGTCGCTACTTGGTTAGGTGACGGTCTGGGCGGAACCATAGGTCGCTACTTGGTTAGGTGACGGTCTGGGCGGAACCATTGGTCGCTACTTGGTTAGGTGACGGTCTGGGCGGAACCATTGGTCGCTACTTGGTTAGGTGACGGTCTGGGCGGAACCATTGGTCGCTACTTGGTTAGGTGACGGTCTGGACGGAACCATTGGTCGCTACTTGGTTAGTTGACGGTCTGGGCGGAACCATTGGTCGCTACTTGGTTAGGTGACGGTCTGGGCGGAACCATAGGTCGCTACTTGGTTAGGTGACGGTCTGGACGGAACCATTGGTCGCTACTTGGTTAGGTGACGGTCTGGGCGGAACCATTGGTCGCTACTTGGTTAGGTGACGGTCTGGGCGGAACCATAGGTCGCTACTTGGTTAGGTGACGGTCTGGGCGGAACCATAGGTCGCTACTTGGTTAGGTGACGGTCTGGGCGGAACCATTGGTCGCTACTTGGTTAGGTGACGGTCTGGGCGGAACCATAGGTCGCTACTTGGTTAGGTGACGGTCTGGGCGGAACCATTGGTCGCTACTTGGTTAGGTGACGGTCTGGGCGGAACCATAGGTCGCTACTTGGTTAGGTGACGGTCTGGGCGGAACCATTGGTCGCTACTTGGTTAGGTGACGGTCTGGACGGTACCATTGGTCGCTACTTGATTAGGTGACGGTCTGGGCGGATCCATTGGTCGCTACTTGGTTAGGTGACGGTCTGGGCGGAACCATAGGTCGCTACTTGGTTAGGTGACGGTCTGGGCGGAACCATTGGTCGCTACTTGGTTAGGTGACGGTCTGGGCGGAACCATTGGTCGCTACTTGGTTAGGTGACGGTCTGGGCGTAACAATAGGTCGCTACTTGGTTAGGTGACGGTCTGGGCGGAACCATTGGTCGCTACGTGGTTAGGTGACGGTCTGGGCGGAACCATTGGTCGCTACTTGGTTAGGTGACGGTCTGGGCGGAACCATTGGTCGCTACTTGGTTAGGTGACGGTCTGGGCGTAACAATAGGTCGCTACTTGGTTAGGTGACGGTCTAGGCGGAACCATTAGTCGCTACTTGGTTAGGTGACGGTCTGGGCGGAACCATTGGTCGCTACTTGGTTAGACGTTGGCCTGGACGAAACCATTAGTCGCTAACGAGACAAAGCCAGGGGAGATAAAAGAAATCAAAAGAATACGAGCCTTACAGTAGTCGCATATGATGTGTAACGAGGAGTGTCTGTACCAACTGACGAGCCCAACGGCACACTGGGGTGAAACACTGGCATTTTATGTTTGATCTGGCCGGACCAATTTTATAATATTAATTGATAATGTGACATGTTATCAGTGAACTCAGTTTCATTGAAATAACTACTTGTAAAACTGCAGTGTCAAATCCTGACCGGTTTTCAGCAAATATGATATAATGAACATTTTCACACCAAAGAACGACAACATGAAGATGATTTATTGTATGAATATCTTTAATGAGGCCTCCAAACCTTGAACTAAACCGTATGCGATGTAGGCTACATTCCACATAGCCACATGGCCGACTATGAGTCTGCCTGGGGAACAGTGAATTCTGTTGGTCATTGAAATAACTACTTGTAAAACTGCAGTGGCAAATCCTGACCCGTTTTCAGCAAATAGGATATAATGAACATTTTAACACCAAACAACGACAACTTGAAGATGATTTATTGTAGGAAGAATATCTTTAATGGGGCCTCCAAACCATGAAGTAATTTTGTGTGCGATATAGAATCCACATAGCCACATGGCCTTCATTAAATAAAAATACAGCAAAAGTATGAAGATTTAATAAATCATAATTGTTTTCAGCAAATGTGATATAATGAATATTTTCACACCAAAAAGACAATTTGAAGATGATTTACTGTAGGAATATCTTAAATGGGGCCTCCAAACCTTGAAGTAAACCGTATGCGATATACATTCGACAAAACCACATGGCTGACAGTCCGTCGTGGTATCAATCTCCGCCACAGCGCGCGCTGATTGTTTCCGTCCTATCCATTTTTCAAAATCATCCCCACAAAAAAATATACTGATACCGAGTGGAAAGATGTTACACATCAATAACAGTAACATCAAAATATCACAGAATAACAAGAAGTTCCGTGAAGAACTATACAGCCTACTTTTCATGCCAATGATTATTCTACAGTATATGAACCTATCTAGAATAATGAGTTGGTAATATCGAATTATCTAATTAGTTCAAAACATACCTGGTGTAATGTAGCCTAATAGAGCACTACATTTGGCAGACCTGGTGACTGAATATATTCTTAATTCCACCTCTTAAGGTACAGAATACAAAACTTGGTTGAAGTCCAATGGACGTTACATGCAGTTAGACACAGGATCTATCAGCACGCGTAAAAGCATGTTGCCAACAATACCATGCGTGTGCTGGTCAGAAATAATCTGAATCATTATGATATCTTGTTGTGCCAATTTTGGATTAAATCCATTTGTTAGTATAGAAATTACATGTATTTTTAAATTGGATATATCAGCAGGCGTAGAATTATGTTGGCAGCACTGCCTTGTATTAATTACTCCAAATTAATCTAGAATGTCAGGTGCTATACGTGTGCAAAGTATAGAGCTGTTGGCTTGCATACTTTCTGATATATTGATATTAGGGTAAAAAGAATATAGACAGCATTTATTAACAGTTGGCAGCCCTGATTGCTCTTAACAATACTTATAGTCATATCTGTTATGGTACACATAGCACATACGAAATTTGGTTGAAATCCAACTGATAGTATAGAAGTTACATGTATTTAAAAATTGGTACTATCAGCAGGCTTATAATCATGTTGGTAGAACTGACGTATATAAGTTACTCCAAATTAATCTAAAATGTCAGAATATACGTGTGCATAGTTTAAAGCTGTTGGCTTGCATACTTTCTGATATATTGGTATTTGGATTTAAAAAAATAGAGTGAGCAATTATTAACAGTTGGCAGCCCTGGTAGCCCTTAAGGATACGCTCAGTCATATCTGTTTATGTACAGATATTACATACAAAATTTGGTTGAAATCCAATTGATAGTGTAAAAGTTATATGCATTTAAACATTGGACTTATCAGAAGGCTTAAAATTATTTTGGCAACACTGTCATGGTTGGCCTCCCGGAAATTAAACTGAAATAGTATTATCTACATGTGTGCCAATTTTGGAATAGCTCCCATGCATACCTTGCAAGATATCCAACATGGAGCTCAAATTTCTAGTGCGTTTTTTCAGCAGTTGGTAGCACTGACATCATTTTCAAATAAGGACGTGAGCTATTCCTGTGCACATCTTTACTTATACTAAATTTGGTTTTGATTGCTGCATCCGTTTAGGAGTTGATAGGGGGGGACACACACACAGCCAGACAGACACACATTTTCCCGGATCGATCTCATAAGTCTACTTTTTCCTCATTTTTGCAAAATGTGAAAAGTAGGCTAAAAATAGCCTACTCCGGGGTGAGCCTGCACCCCCACCTTACTCATCAAGGGTTAATTTAGCCTGAAGCAGAAGTGGAAAACCACGGAAAACCTTTCCTATAAAGGCTGAAGTAGGAATCTAAACCAACTGCTCTCAGTTATTAGGTAACGAGACTTGGGATAACCCCATTCCAACACCCGGACCAAAATTGAATTTCCAGACAAAGCCGGGAATCGAATTCGGTCCTCCGCGGGGACAGCCAAGAATGCTAGTCGCTACGCTAAGTGGTGGACGATGGAAGTGTATTAGCAAGTGTGGCTTGATGGTGCAGTGGTCATGCTGCTTGCTTCTCACCAAGGTGAACCGGGCTCGATTGCTGGTCAATGTATGTGAGCTTTTCTAAGTGAATTACCACGTCCTTAGATTCGGATTCAACGTAAAAATGAAGGTCACAAGATTAACGGTCACCTAAAAATACAAGCTTCCTTACTTCCTTTTCAGGTAAACAGCTAATGGGGATATTATGGCTGAAGAAGAATCAATAGATTTGAGCCTCTTGATTTTAATTCGGTGGCGTACTGTAGTCGTTAGCATGCTGAACTGTTATGCCCAAGACCGTGGGTTCAAACCAAGCCGAAGTCGTCGGATTTTTAAGAGCGTTAAAATCGTTCAGTATGCCTTCTTTCGGAGGGGAAGTAAAGTAGGCGGGCCCATGTCATAGATGTGTGGCATGTAAAAGAACCTACCACTACATGTGGTAGTGCGTAGCTAAATTTGTAGGTTATTTGGTTAGTTACGCTCTATCAAGCTCCGAATTTCCCCACTAGGTGTCAGTGACAGTGGCGTCTGGTAGGCAAAGTTAGACTACTTGAAATTGAATTTGATGGGGAACCTTCGGGCGTTGAATTAAAATACCCAGCTATGGCCATTGGCTGCAATTCAAATATAATAGTTAAATTTAATTTTAAATTTATTTTTACTGACTATGTGGAGTAAACCATCAATTGTTTTTTCATAGAATGATAAAATACAATCAAAATGGAGCACTATAATTGGTTGATATGTAATCAAGTCCTTGCGCGTTATAGGTCGAGACTGAAAGAGTGGTGTTTGAGTGGAATAATCAGCAGAATTGTTCGCCGACAAGTATCTGCTAGTAAATAAATTATGTGTGGATCAACAGTATCATTAGTTGCCGAACGCTCACTGTAATATCGAAGTCTTCCACGAGAGTAAATATTCGCGAAGGATTTAATAATCTGATCAATGATGTGAAAGAGTACCCTTCCGTTTAAACAGCAGCAGAGAATGTTTAGCCGGACCAAACATTTTTTCGCGTCACTGAGCGGCAACTCGGCTGAATAGCTTCCGGCCTCTTCATGTTTATTTTGATCTAATTACAAAGTTTTCCTCTTGAGGACTTTTTCCAAATAGATTGCCTCATAAATTGCATTTCACCATCACGCGCAACAGTGCTTTTGTCATTCACATGGACTTCACTGAAGATACCCTTGAGCTGTTTTCACAGCTAAAAAGTTATGGTATATGCTCCATACTCCTTGCTTTCAACATTCCAGGTCAGAGGTGTCCATTGAACTCACCTCACGCTCATATACGAAAGAAGGACTGTTACATTTTCGTTTGGAGCAAATAGACTACCCAATTGTAGTTGAGAGTGTCTTTACTTTGCTGTTCTTATGTCTAACCAGTAGTCTACTTCCAATCAAAACAGTTTTAACGATAAGATATTCTTACTGTTCCTAATGTTTAATTGTATATTGTATACAGGGTAGGTTAGAGGCTTTGATGGCGTAGTTGGTAGAATGCTGAACTGCTGTGCCCAAGATCGTATGTTCAAACCCGGCCGAAGTGGTCGGATTTTTGAAGAGCGTTAAAATCTTTCAGTATGCCTTCCTTTAGTGGGGAAGTCATAGATGTCATAGATTTATGGCATAAAAAGATCCTTCCACTAACTAAACTTGTGAGAAGCTAAATTTCTAGGTTAGATTTCGTTGAAATGCTCTATCAAAGTTCCAACGTTCACTACTAGGTGTCAGTGACATCTGGTAGCGAAAGTTGGAACTACTTGAAATTTAACGCAACTTACAGCTCACTCCATGGGTGTCCGCTTGAAGCAGCAACAGCCTCTGGCGAGCCAAACATGTCCTCAGAATCTCCCGGTACTGAAAGCCATACGCTAAATAAATATAACCTAAATAGGGTAGGTTTATAGAATGTTTTTCTTTTATCGCTTATCCTTCCAGTTCGGATTTACTCACGGACTCTGCGAGGAATCATTCCTCTATTGTCGCAAGGACAGTGTCTCGGAGCTGAACACACTTTGTCAGCAGATACAACTTTACTGAAGATGGTGGCAGGGCGATCGCCCACTATCTTGGGTCTAATTAAGGAATGCTCGGGGAATGAATTTTGGAAGGAAGTCAGCTGTGGACCTGTTGAAAAAAATTATCCCAGCATTTGCCTGGAGTTGAAAATGGGAAACCTTGGATAAAGATTTCTAGGACGGCCGACGGTGGGGTTTGAACCCCTGTCTATCGGGTTCACAGACAGCTTGGCCTAGCGCGTAGCTACTACTGCCGGTGTCTTTGCGAACCATTATGATCCAATATATTGAACAGCAAAATGGCGACGAATAAAAGGCAGCGATTATTATACATGAAATGAAAATCCACAGCCTGCTTCCAGTCTCCGTCCGGGTCAGGAATGGAATGAATGAAGCCCCCATCTAGCGGCGAGGATATGAACTGTGCCGGCTGCCGAGGCCTGACGCACTCCTCTGGGGCAATGATTAAATGAATGACAGATGAAATGGAATGATAGTGGAGAGTGTTGCTGGAATGAAATTTTGACAGGGAAAACCGGAGTACCCGGAGAAAAACCTGTCTGCCTCCGTTTTGTCCAGCACAGATCTCACATGGAGTGACCGGGATTTGAACCACGGACCCAGCGGTGAGAGGCCGGCGTGCTGCCGCCTAAGCCACGGAGGCTTCGATTATTATACATGAAAGTACCGGAAATGTATCGATGGAAGACCTCAACAATCACGCAGTAAGTTTTCACACAATGTAACTGTAACACAGCTGACAAGGGGAGGATACGGTGCATGGGTCACCGATTCGAACGATCTTTAGTACACGTGTAGGGCATGACCAGCTGCAAGTATTAAGGTGCGCTTCTCAGCCGTTTCCGAGAAATTAATTAATTGCAATTGCAGTGCGGCGTCTATGTGCGTTTGTACGCTAGCAGGGAGCCAACGAACGCGTGGTTCAGTGGTAAGAACCCTGCTTCGTAAGCGCTGGATGAGTGGATCGAATCTCACCGGTGAGCTTTTGCAGTGTGTTGTATTTTTTTTGTTGTTATTGTAAACATTGGCAATTCATAACAATGTTGGTGTCGTGAACACTGTTTATTTTGAAGTCAACTGTAATAACGTGTTATGTGAGCAGGAAAAGGGATTCTGAAATCATCGTATGGGGGTCAACGTTTGTGACATTACATAATGTACAGTGTCGGCATTGCAAATACGTTGGTATTATACACGGTCAGGTGTATTCTATTATATGTACCGGTATACATTTATACATTGATGGCCCGGGCTGTTCCGTTCATTGCACGTCTGTGAACCATTAGACCATCCCGTACCCCGTAAGCAATGACTCATGCTATGCGTATTGGTTGGAAATTGCCAATGGTTAAAAACAAAAAGACACAACACACTGCGACGGCTCACCGGTGGGATTCGATCCAGCGATCCTGCGCTTACTAAGCAGGGTTATTACCTCTGCACCACGCGCTCGCTGGATTCCAGCGAGCGTATAACGCACATGGACGTTGCACTGCAATTGAGAATAATTAATTTCTTGGAAACGTCTGAGAAGCGCACCTTACTACTTGCACCTGGTATACATCTGGTCATGTCCTACACGTGTACTAACGATGGTTCGAATCGGTGACCCTTGCATCGTATGCTCTTCTTGTCAGCATCACCCTCTGACTCTGTTTTACCGTCCTAATGACGGTGGCTGGGAGCAAAAACACACTTTGTCAGCAGCTACAACTGGGAATGGTGACAGGCCGTTCTGCCAGGCGACCGCTAAATTGGGTTTAGTTGTAGTTTAACGTGTCCGTTAATCTCATGATCATC
This sequence comes from Meconema thalassinum, assembly GCA_946902985.2. NCBI lineage: Eukaryota > Metazoa > Arthropoda > Insecta > Orthoptera > Tettigoniidae > Meconema > Meconema thalassinum. Next base: position 2,007,089,017 of record OX336388.2, read on the forward strand.
AGCCACGGGGCCTCCATTTTACGTGGAATCCAAACCACAGGACATGACATTTCACTTCGAAAATCTCCCATTCATTGACCGGTAATCGAACCCGGTCCGCATTAGTGAGAGGGAAAGAGCTTGACAGCTATGCCACCACGCCCTCCCAACCTCTAATTAAGGAAGGTTCAGGGAAGGGATTTGGAGAGGAGGACGGCCGTGGACCCGTTGAAAGGAACCGTCCCGGCATTTGCCTAGTGATGAAAATGGGAAGCCACGAGAACAATTTGCACTAATTTTCCAGGTTTCCTAACCTCCAAATTGCATCATACATTAATCATCTAGTTCAAACTTAGTTGCTTGTGGACGTTACGAAATCTAGGCTACGGACGTACAACAAAACGAAAAACTGCTTAGCCTAATGGTGCCTTACATTGTACATAATTCAATAGTACACAGTATCCTTCAGTTTCTCTCTCCAAGGCAATATTTACACACAGCAAGTGTACAGTACCTTTAAATAACGAGGGACATCTGTTGTTGAAAGAAAGGAAGCTGGTACCGAACCCTAATTACTAATAATAATGTTATTGGTTTTAGCCTCCGTGGCTTAGGCGGCAGCACGCTGGCCTCTCACCGCTGGGTCCGTGGTTCAAATCCCGGTCACTCCATGTGAGATTTGTGCTGGACAAAACGGAGGCAGACAGGTTTTTCTCCGGGTACTCCGGTTTTCCCTGTCAACATTTCATTCCAGCAACACTCTCCACTATCATTCCATTTCATCTGTCATTCATTTAATCATTGCCCCAGAGGAGTGCGTCAGGCCTCGGCAGCCGGCACAGTTCATATCCTCGCCGCTCGATGGGGGCTTCATTCATTCCATTCCTGACCCGGTCGGTGACTGGAAGCAGGCTGTGGATTTTCATTTCAATGTTATTGGTTTTACGTCCCTTTTAACTACACTGGCTTTTAGAGACGCCGGGGTGCCGGAATTTTGCCCCGAAGGGGATCTCTAACGTGCCAGTAAATCTACTGACACGGTTCCCTCGCATTTGCGCACCCTCAAATGCAAGCTGACTGCGCCAGGTTTCGAACCTGCAACCTTGGGCTCAGCAAGCGAGAACGTTACCCCTGAGCCACGCGGCCAGACGAACCCTAATTACTAGTTGGGCGGGACTTAGCGGTAGGATAATGGGTACGCATTGCCATTCGCGGCTTTAATATGCAGTCAGGATATGGGCTAAGAGGGGTCGCACCTTTCTTGGATTATGGTGGTATTGTTCACAGTTAGTCATTGTTGTTTTCAGGTTCTCCAAATGTCAGGTACAGAGGTGTGCAAATTATTAGACTCGAAGCAGTTTTCCAACATTTACTTTGTATGTTTTGTGACTTATAGTGCCAGGGGGCCGATCTATCGGCCCAGGGAGCCTCTGCTAAAAGTGCCACGGGCCGATCTATCGGCCCCGTTTTTCTAAACATTTTAGCGATGTTTCCAGTAACGCAGCGATTTTGCTGTTGTAACCAATACAACGCGGGAATCATTCTCACTCTGTATATATTGATGTGTTTAAGTTCCGTGAACAATAGAATTAATAATAAGCAGTCTTTGAGTATGCTGTAGTCAGCTGGCTTGGCGCGTGTTTTATCTTTTGAAGTCGTGATTGTTTATGTTCTTGCTTGGAGCTAATTACGTTACTTGGTGATAAATATGGCTACCTCTTTGAAAGAAGAGGAGATAACTAATGTCTTAACGCCGAGTGAAGAGTGTGAGAATGAATTTTCGACTGATGACGACGACTTTTATTCTGATGACGACAGTGACAATTTTATTCCGCCGTGTCCGCAGCCCGCGCGAGAGGAGCGCCAAGGCCGAGACACAGGAATACTTTCGAAGCAGGTAGGATTTACACTGACAAAATCGACAGTGATTCACTAGGTTCAGATTCCAATGATAAATCAAGTGACACCTCAACCAATGTTGGGGAAGAGGTTACCACAAAGTTAGCAAGTAAAATAACATTGTGCAATGCGAGACTACTTTATACGCATGTCTTTGTAGAAACTGATCGTACTCGAAAACTATTCGATAGAACTACTCCAAATTTGGAACATATATGTAGCATTCCATAAGTAATAACATGTAAATAACAAAAGATAGTAATTCAAGTATAGGGGCAGTCAACATTTTATCAAAAATTTCGAATTTCATTTATTTGTTTAAATATTTTTTTAAAGTATTTTTGCAATTAACAAAATAAAGTGAAACATCAATTAATTAGCATCCATTACGTTAAAAATATGTTTACCTGATACAGAAAAAAATTCAACATCCTATCTTGATAATTATCAATAGGAAATAATTTGTATCAAACCCTTGTAATTTCGCTAAACTTGGCTTGGCATTCTTAGCATATCCACCCATTAATAGCTTGGCATCAAAAGGGTTAATACAGTAGAAATGTTTTGCAAGGCGCTGAATCCACCCGCTCGGCTTTACTGTTATGCGGGCTTCTATAAATATCTTTGTTTAAACGCGCTTTTTTTTAAACAAATTGTCGATATTTATGAAATCAGAGTGCAATTCATCACTGCTGCGGCTAATTCAGTTTGAATATTCTTTCCAATGCACCACAATGGGTTGTGTGCGCCCCATGTGTACAGACTACCCGCCCGGCCCTAGTGTTATGCGGGCTGGAAGCGACATAGTTCTGCCAGGGGCTATCGTCTTTTAGATTTGTTTAAATACACTTTTTAAACAAATATATTTCCGTTGCCTTTTCAAGAAATGCAAGATTTTTCCTGTGCTATTGTGATGATTTGGAAGACTTTGGCACAAAACGAACCGTCTAACTACTTCTGGTTCAGGAGCTTGAGTTTTTTTGTCGGATGAATTTAGCGTATTATATAATAGATGTTTAATCAATATTCTTAACCACATTTTTAGCCTACCTTCGATTTTTGCAAAAAATGAAAGTAGACTTATGAGATCAACACAGGGCGAAAAATTGTGTGTACTCTGAATGTCTGTCCCCCCTATCAATTCGAACACGGTGAAACAGAATTGAACGAAATTTGGTACAATGGTAGCACTAGCAAAGGGCACCTCAGTGTCATGTTTTATATTGCCGCCATCTTCAAGAAAACGTAATGGCGGCCAACCAAATGTTAAAAGCTTAAATCAAATTACGACCGACCTAATCGTCTGATCTCTACCAAATTTTGCAACAACATACCTTTATGTAGTAAGCATCTTTTGACCTAACCACAAGGTCATCTGACGAATAGTTTGAAGATAGCGGCCATGTATGTGTGCAAATCGATTCCCCCTATCAATTCAAACACGGTAAAAGTGAATTTAACGAAATATGGTACAGAGGTAGCACTAGCAAAGGGCACCTCAGGGTCATATTTTATATCGCCGCAATATTGACGGAAACGGAATAGCGGCCACCCAAATGTTAAAAACTTAAATCAAATTACGACCAACCTAATTATTTGATGTCTACCAAATGTTGCAACAACATACCTTTTTCTGGGAAGCATCTTTTGACTGAACTACAAGGTCATCAGCCGAATGGTTTGCAGATAGTGGCCATGTATGTGTGCAAATCGATTCACCATCTCACGGTGAAACCAAATTGATGAAATTTTGTACAGAGGTAGCACTGGCAAAGGACACCTCGTATCCATGTATAATATCCGTATAACACGTTGTATTTCAACGAGCTACTGCAACCAACATTTAATTATACTCATTCATTGAAAAGGACAAAGAGTTATAACAATACCCATGCATTTTGGAGAAAGTAGGCTATATGTTCTTTACTGAACATCTTGTTTAAAGAATCTGAAAGTTTCTTTTACAGTTTCTACTAAAAGCGGAGCCTTGTTAATGCAGAATGCCACACGTTTTGTTTTGATTACTTTATTCCAGTTTTCGTGAGAATGTAGACCAGAGATATTGGGAGTCTTTTATTACTGATTGTTCACTCTTGAACTGTTTAAAAATTCTTAGACAATGGATTAAAATAATCTGATTTAGAGGTTACATTCCAAAGTCAATGAAAAAAGAACAAGTAGTTCCGTGAAGAACTATACAGCCTATTTTCACATATCATACTCATGTTAATTGCATCTATCAACATACACCGGATGAGTTAGCCGTGGTCGATACGGCATGACTGATGGCAGTCGCTCACATCCGGGAGGCGAGGATGTTCGAATCCCCCCGCCGGCAACATTGAAGATGGTCTTCTGAGGTTTCCCATCTTCCTTCCAGGCAAATGCCGGGGTTGGTCCCTAACTATAGGCCAGAGCCGCCACCTTCCAACTCCTCGACCTTCCAATTTTCCTCCCCAACGGTACTTGTAGCTCTCCCATTGGGTGTCCGTCTCGAAGCAGCTACAAAACTGGCGAGCCGAACATGTCCTCGGACACTCCCGGCACTAAAAGCCATACGCTTAGAAAAACAATCAATATACAAAATTTCAGTTTGATAGTTGTCATAGATTCGTAGATATTGAGAACCGTTTAAATATTTCAGATGGTCGCCAGGTTGGATTTTTATTTATGTACTATTACATGAAGATTATTGTGTACGTGTGGTATTCAAACTTCAATCGCATGATTAGAACACAGGAAGTAATAAAAACGACATTTTAAAATTACGCACAGCTGCCATCTTGTGGTTATGAAAACAATTGAAATAAATTACATGGCAGTGGATTAACATTTGTATAAGCATTTAACGTGCAAAGTTTCACTGCACTCGGATGGTTAAATCACGAGAAACGTCCATTTAAATACTTATACTTCGCGTCGCCGCCATGCTGGATTTGTGATCTCCAGGTTACTGAAAGACCTATAGGTGAACTTATATTCATAGCCTCTATGAACATAAAAATCAGTTTGATTGCTGCAAAAGATTCGTAGATATTGAGAACCGTCAGCATACATGTATTTAGGATGCTCGCCATTTTGGATTGTTATATGTAGGGGCTATAGAGTTATGTACCATTAAAGGAAAATTATTGCGTAGCTTCATTATTAAAACTTTCACTTCAATCGCATGATTACGACACAAGAAATAAAAACTTAATCTTGAGGTTATGTAATGAACCCATGTGCCATCAGGTCCATGGATGGTCGAATCCATGCATTTGGGGAAGAAATGAAAGAAACGTACAGTTTCTAATGTAACTTAAAGAAAGATCCAGCTAGGATGCTAGCCTAAGGTTGTGCAACCAACGAGGACCAGGTGTTCGAGAGGATGATATCATCCCTCTTGACATTCAGAAGGGAGCGAGTCATGGGTATTAATAACCGAGTGGAAATTTCCCAGGATTAAACAAGGAAGCCTGACTCGGAAATCGACCTTACGTTGCTGGAAAATGACAACACCGCTTATGCGCCAGAAGAGGAATAATTAAATTTAACCCATTTACAAGTATAATAATGAGTAAACAAGTACAGTACAGTGAATCATTTTGAATGAGAGATTTTTCAGTAAAGAGAAACCATTTAATAATTGCGCGGGAGAAAACTGCAAACGCAAGACGACGTCATCGGGGAATTACCAAGGCCTGTGTGGAGGGGAGAAAGCAAAAGAAATGCAACACCCACACAATTGAGGACGAGAAATTAATTAATATCTCCGAATTGCACGATCGATTCTTAGGTGCAATGAGATTATTTGACATTGAGAAGACGAGCTTTCGGAAGGTATAATTTTTATAATTGTGCAACCATTATTTTAGAAGTTGACCACAGAAAAGACTAGAGTCTTATTTTTTTGTAGTGAAATAGTATAAAGCTTTGGGCTTCACCAAGCCAATCATGCAGTTATTCTGACAACCCGTTAGGGTGTTACTACGCACGCAGTTCCAACAGTCCGTAAGGGGCGTAAGACTACATCACAGCACATCAGTATTCAGACAGCCGTGTGGGGCGTAATTCTGCGTCACATCGAAGACAGTTACCAGTACTCCTTGAGGGGAGAAACGCTGTGTTACACCGCAGAAGTAATATCCGATAGCCATAGGCGTCGCAGTATTAACAACTTGCTTGCCTCCATAAGGAGTGGTAAAGAAGAAATTTAAAGTATCGCCGTATTGAAATATTAGGAAAATCCTAGTTGCAGGATTTAGGCCCGACTGTATACAAGTTATAGTGAAAGTTCGTAAGATATAGTCAGAGCAGGCCGCGAACGTCGGACTTAAAGGCGATAGGTCGTTAAATAGACGAACGAATATATCATAACGTACGGAAGTACCGTACCAAAAGATAAACTGTTATCTAAATTAAAGAACCCAAAAAGGGAAGAACAGAATAAGGTTCAGAACGTATTTCAGAAACGTAGGAGTGCTAGAACCGATCAAATAAAGAAGCAAGGAGACTATAAACATTATCTCCAGAAAGCAGGCGAACTATTCTAAAAGTACTATACTCGAGAAGTAATAGCTGCTATAAACTAAATCTATAGGTCCTTGAGGAGACCTCGATCCGAATAGACTTTCGCGAGGATCGATAAACAGATCTACAAAGAAGCCGTTCAAGCTAGATAAATAGCCGGTCATCCAGGATAGGAGTAGAAGAATTTGGATTCCAGGGAACAGTAGATGTTTCGAGACTTTCGTATTCTGCAGGATAGGAAGCCGACATTGAATAAATTTCACCCTTGGAAACGGGAAATTAAGAAGGTCACGTGTGATAGGCTCAGAAATACGGCCTAGTGATCAAGAATTGTGAAGTGTAAAATTTATCAAGATTGTTTGTTAAATTAATATTTTTAGTGTTTATTATGTGTTCAAAAGGGACACATCAGTGTATAAAAATGTCGTCAATGTTAAGTGTCTTAAATATATGTCAAGAAGTGTTTATACATAAGATGAATTCCTTTAATATGGAGTAAAAGTTCAAAGTGGGCCCAAAATGAAGCACCGCACAAGAATAAAGATCATGGGACGATCTTAAAAACATGTGAGTACTGAATTTCATTCTATTTTGGTGTCAGGAATTGACTGTGTACAAATCCACCGGAGTTTTTGAGTAAAAGGGATGTGTTTTAAAAAATAAATACTGAATAAACAAGAACGCGGTCTGAACAATAATAGAAATTTGAGAAATGATAAATAATTATGTAAAGAATAAATCCCGTAGAGGAAATATGTGAATAAAACGTTAATGTATTTAACGAATGTCATAAGAGCAAGCGAAATTCAGTAATTATCATGAAATATATTTAAATAAAGTAAAGTTGAAATATGAAAGAAATAGCTTTTGAGCTTGTGTAAAGAATAAAGATAACACTAATAACTAAGTATGGAAATATTAAATAAAGATCAAATAAATTGATGTGAACATAAGAGCGTTAAAGCCTTAATATATGTGTAAGATATGATGTTCAAGGGAATATTTTAAAAGGGAGCGATTTATCGACCACGGAAAAGATTAATATAAGAATTCAAAATAATATGAATTGTTACTAATGAGATTTATCAGTTCTTGGAAAGACATTTCGGCTTAAAATGATGCATAGCGCAAAGGAACGCAAATAATATTAAAATGTCACGCTAGGAACGCGTAGAGGTTAAAATACTTGGTAAATTACTTATGGAGGGTAGTTGATTGCAGTGAATTGATAATTGTATAAGTCCTCTATTTGTGACGTAGTATCACGAGGCATTGTGTATGTATAAAAAGGGAGCTAATGTATGGTATTATTGAGCTTATGTCATGTAGGCCACGGCCGACTTTAAATCGCGTCTTGAATAAGTCCTCTATAAGGGAATGGTTCCCGAGGCATGTGAAGAGATTCGAACTCAGAATCCTCTTATGGTAAAAGCCCCTTAATTCTTCGTCGTCGGATGTGTATTAATCTTCCCAATCAATGAGGACCCTCTCATAATTAATAAATGCCAAGGTTACGAAAGTGGTCTATGAACCAAAGAATATTTGTTTGAATGAATACGGTACAGTAAAAGCCCGGTCTCTCCCCAGAACTGAATATAATGTGAAGGTTTGTTTTGAAAGCCTTGGAAATGAGCTGCTAACGTGGGTTAGACAGAGAGTCGCCCGTCACCCTCCGTGTCATAAATCGCGCCCGAGTAGAATGGCCTAGCTCTCTTAGAGTAAGGGTGGGCCGGAACCATCTCGTAAGATGTTGTAAAGAGAAATGAAGACACCGTGAGTGTTTAAAGTTGTTAACGACCCGGGCGTTGAACCGAGGTCCTTGTAGATTGATATTTTTCGTTTGCCTGTTCAGATCGTAGTTTCTTATATGATAATGGTCTTATAAGACATAAGAGATAAATAATAATCCCTATTGTTATATGTATGGAAGTAGGATTCCACGAGTTAATTGAAGACAACTAGGTTTCGGGAGTAACTATAGTTTTTTGACTGTGTCAAGTATCTTCACGCTCTGGAGTACAAAATTGATTTCCTGATTACCTTAATATATTTGTGAAAATAAAGAGAGATGATAACAGCTGAATGTGTGAACATGCCCAAAAATATTGAGTTAGATAATTAACATAAATTTATAAATGTAATTATACATTTGTTTTTGAGAATTAAGAAAATATAAAGGATAGTATTTGAGGTGTACAAGAATGACACCATTATTATGTTAAGCATGGAGCCAAAAGAGCTCGGAGTTATATAAAACTTACAGTTGATGCTTTATGGAAGTAAGACTAAGTAGGAATTGTTGGTTTATGTGGAAACCATATGTTTAAATACAATATTTGTGTTATTATATTTGTGATTCCTTGTTCATTTGGAACAAGTAGATGATTATGGGTCAGTAATTAAATTGTTAAAGTGTTTGTAGCGCCATTAATTTTATTAATTAAATGTGTTAAAATAGGAGTTGATTTTGTTGTTATTTTTGCAAGTGTATCCTCTGATTAATCCTAAATATGTGAATCACAGAGTGGGGGAACTTACCGCTGCCCCGAAAATTCCGAATTGAGCTACGCTGGTATACTGTGATTGGCATATTTCTTGCTAAAAGGGCACAGTAAACAATTGATCTCAATTATATGCCATTGCGTTACAATATGTATAATCATTTACTGTACCACATTTCACTGCACTCAGATGGTTAAATCAGGAGAAAAGTCTATTAAAATATTTCAAATTCGCTTGGCCGCCATGTTCGTTTTGTACTTTACATGTTTTTGAAAGCTACATAGATAAGCTTTTAGCAGTGCCTTTTATCACCGTTCAAAATTTCAGGATGATATCTGTAATGGTTTTGGAGATATAGAATGCCAGTAAAATATTTCGTACAGCCACCATTTTGTGGTTATGTAAACAATTGAACTAAATTAGACGCCAGTGCATTGCAATGTGTATAAACATTTGCTGTACCAAGTTTCATTGCGTTTGGATGGTTAAATCGCGAGAAAAGTCTATTAAAAAGTCTCAACTTCGCTTGGCCGCCATGTTGGTTTTGTATTTACCAGGTTTTTGGACTTCTCATAGGTGAACTTCTAGCAGTGCCCATTATCACCGTACAAAATTTCAGGGGGATATCGGTTATAGTTCGGAGATACTGAATGCTGGGGAAATATTTCGCACAGCCGCCATTTTGGATTGGTGCGACAGAATAAAATCTGAAGGTCACGTTCTGGGTCGGCCAGAATGGTGCTATGAACTTACTGAGTTTCATTGAAATCGCTCCAGCCATTTAGATTTTATTAGGGGGTGGGGACACACGCACACGCGAATCACGCACACACGCACACACAGACAGACTCACGGACAAAAGGTGATCTCATAAGCCTATTTTTTTTTCATAAAATGATAATAGGCTAAAAATGGACCCATCTGAGGTGTCACACAGAATCTCAAATTTCAAAAATTTCCCAATACAATCTTTTATGGGAAACATCGTAAGTCCACAGGTGAGAAAACTTTACTAAGTAGGGTAATAAAAATAAAATAAAATGATTTTGAATAAAATTTTGAGTGATTTAAATTCTTTACTTGATTCCCATAATTTGCACACCTCTGTAGGCACGAACTAGTGCGTTAGCGCCCTCGACCACCGTGGCAGTTTTGTAACGAAATTACATTCAGAAAGTAACTTACCCAGCTTTGATCCAAAGAAAACATCCCTACAATGCTGTCGTTATGCATCATCTCTGAAACAAGTCAGCCCGGTAGACTTCAGCGCAGTAATGCGTCACGTATAGTTCTAATGCGAACAACACGGAAGAGTCTCGGGAATCGCTTGCTTGGAAGAGAACATTCCCGTGAGAATATTTCTCGAAAAAGAAAGAAAAGAAAAACTAGGGGCACGTTACCTCCCGTTGGCAGGAGTAAGTGGGGGAGCCTTCGCTATTCTGCTTACCTCTCTCCGTATTCCCCAAGAGGTCCGTTTGACTCTGAAAGTTGACAAATATTTTCGTATATTGAACTTCTGTAGATATTTTTTATTTTTATTTTTTTATTTAGTCAATTTACCCTCTAGGTTGGTGGTTCCCACGGACTCAGCGAGGGAACTCACCACTACCGCCTCTATGGGCAGTGTCCTGGAGCTTGGAACATCTGGTCAGGAGGGATACAACTGGGGAGGTGTGATCAGCACTTCGCCCAGGCGGCCTCACCTGCAAAGCGAACAGGGGCCTCATGAGGGATTGAAAGGAATGGAAGATTGGGATGGATAGGCAAGGAAGAGGGAAGGAGGCGGCCGTGGCCTTGAAGAAGGTACCATCCCGGCATTTGCCCGAAGACGAAGCGGGAAACCACGGAAAACCACTTCGAGGCTGAGGTGGGAATCGAATCCCCTCTACTCATTGGGAACACCCGAGGCTGAGTAGACCCCGTTCCAGTCCTCATACCACTTTTCAAATTTCGTGGCAGAGCCGGGAATCGAACCCAGGACCTCCGGGGCGGCAGCTAACAATGCTGACCGCTACGCTACGGAGGCGACTTCTGTAGATATGAAATGAATTTGTTTAGACAAATTCCCTTTTCCATATATGGTATAAGACTTCTAACAAATAAATTCGCCTCACGGCGTCGTGCTGGCATTCTTGGCAGCTACCGCAGAGGGCATTGATCAAGTCATTAAATTCTGGTCTGAGTGTTGGAACTATGCTCGATTCCCACCTCAGCTCTCCTAGAAGCAGTTTATCCGTGGTTTCCCACTTCTACTCCACGTGAATTACGAAATGGTACCTAAATTAATGCCACAGCCATCCCCACCAAAATATAGCCTCAGTTAAAATTATACATACACTACTGAAGCCATCGCAGTGACACAGGTCTTAAGAGAGATTCAATACACACCCAATAACATAGGGCTACTCGGCCATGATTTCCCGCCTAATGTAATTAAGCGCAAAATTTTTGTTGATTTAGAAAGGTTTCTCTTTTGGAACTAGGCATTAATGAAGAACGGTGGCGTAATCGGTAGCATGCTGAGATTCTATGCCCAAGATAGCGGGTTCAAACCCGGCTGAAGTCGTCGGATTTTTTTTAAGAGCGTTAAAATCCCTCAGTATGCCTTCCTTCGGAGGGGAAGTAAAGCCGGCGGTCCCATGTCATAGATTTATTGCATGTTAAAGAACTTTCCACCAATTACACCTGTGTGAAGCTAAATTGGATAGGTTAAGAATGTAAACAACGCTCTTAGGTTTCTACGTTCGTTGCCAAGAGCCGATTGCGGGGGCGTCTAGTAGCTAAGTTCTGATCTTGGCCTAGTAGTCGTTGACGGTGGTGATTGGTGGCAAAAGTAGGAACTATTTGAAAAATTCTAGGTTGCAGTCTGTACTTAAATTAAAAACTTATAACACACACTAATACAGTCATCCCAATTAACACCGGTTATCAGACAGATGCTACACACACCCAAAGTACACGGGGCTACATGACCGCGTTGTCGCAGCCCCTAAACTTAAGACCCAACCAACCAACAATGAAGAAATGGCTTCTATCACTTCAATCACTTAACTAAGTATTCAGGAAGAATTGAGAGAAGATTATAAACGCTTTCTTACAAATATCCATTCCCCAAAACTCTTCATAGTGGATCTGAACTCATTAAGAAAGACCTCAGTGACAAGGGGGGTAAGCTATATAACCCTTGCACAGTGTCTATCTGGCCGCATGTGTAATTTATACCTCATTGGCACTCATCTCATTAGATCACTGATACGTGCAAATGTGACGTGACAAACCTTTACCTAGTGGATCGTGCTCACAGCCACGCTTACTGCCCCCGGCGATTCGCTTCCCGTATAATTACATTATTTGCAGTCATCATTGCGTTTCCTCTGCACGGCTGTCGAAATATAACGCTGAGGATTTATGAACCAAGCTTTAGAATAAAATGTACGTGTGCCAATTAAAATATTTTTGGGTGGCTTTGGGGTCGTAGTTGGAAGCATGCTGATCTTCTATGCCCAAGATCGCGGGTTCAAACCCAGCCCAAGTCGTCGGATTTTTTAAGAGTGTTAAAATCACTCAGAGTGCCTTCCTTCAGAGGTGAAGTAAAGCCGGCGGGTCCGTGTCATAGATTTATGGCATGTGTAGGAACCTTCTACTAACTACAATTGTGTGAAGCAAAATTTGCAGGTTAGATTTGATTAATGCTCTAATAAGTTCCAACGTTCACCGCTAGGTGCCGGTTGCAGTGGCATCTAGTAGTCAAGTTCGCGACTAGGTGTCGTTGACGGTAGCATTTGGTAGCAAACGTAGTAACTACTTGTTATTGATCGACTGCAGTCCTTATCTGATTTACAGATAACACACACTAATACAGGCATCAAAATTAACACCGGTTATCAGACAGATTCTACACACAGCCAAAGTACACGGGGCTACATGACCGCGTTGTCGCAGCCCCTGAACTGAGGAACCAATCATCTATCAGTTAACATTTATGTTATTGTGGTCATCAGCTTCTTGTATTCGGGTGTGTTTGGAATCTGTCCGATAAGGTTTGTTATTGTGATTTATTTATTTCGTATGGCAAAATGAGGATACATTGTGGCAAGGAATTAAAAACAAATAGAGAAATAACAGGTTAAAATATATACAATACTTACAGAGTAGATTGTAGATACCGTAATAGACATTTATGTTCGACAATGTCGAAATGCAAATACATGTATTATATGTCAGAAAACTGTATCATATTGGGAGTCATTAAGTTCTACTTTTCATTATGATAGAGTTTATCCAACCAATCAGAGCTCAATATTTTCATTCACTGACCAATTAGGTAAGGACAGCTTCGCACATTCACACAAAATCCAACATGTCGGACATGAATTACATGATTTGAAAGTTGGCAAATTAGCCTATATTGGATCAACCATTGTAGTTACAATCCCAAACACAAAGACAAAATCAGCACGAACCTTTACGATAACAAGAAAATACTATGAAATATGCATGAAATTTAGGAATTTACGTCCAGAAGTTTGCAACACACCATCCGACCCTAGCCTATACCGACATGGAAAGTGTGCACCTTACGTAATGTCTTCATAAACTGCGGAATATTGCAAAATAAATAGCACTGTACCTTAATATCCGCAACTCCAATTTCTACACAGGGCATTATATTCGTAAGATTTTGCCGACAATTTTAGTGAATGCTGTTGTTGACATAAACACACCAGAACGTCATAGAGGAAACAGGCGTATGAAATTAGATCCACGGAAATTATAATCCAGCTCTCTGTTCAGTAAAGGGATTTCTTATGCGAAACTTTTACGTCAGATGTCATGACTGTTCTATTTGGGACCCTACTGATTTGCCTTCCGTTGACATTCTCTACGCATCGAATTTGAAGAATAACTAGTTGATAATGCAATGCATTTTAATTTTAAAGTGTTTTAACAGCCTGCTTTGTGTTAATTGATCAAAATAACAAAATGATCCAACGTAGTATCTGTGTTCTATCTGTTGGTGCTACTTCAGGATAAACAATGATTCAAAGCTGTGGATTTCGTTATTGGGTAGAGAGCAAATGATGAGCCCACACAACTCTGAGAAGAAGTCAACCCACAGAAACTCGACAGATATTTATGAATATTTATGTGAGAAGATATAATAAAGTCATAATTATCGTGGAATATAAACAGTCGTAGGTAACTCGCCTATAGTGGTAATTAAGACATTCGTATGGAAATTATAGAACTCGCTTCGCTCGTTTTATAAACATACTCGTGTCTTAATTATAGACAATTATAGTCTCGTTGCATAATGTACTATTACAGAACAATGTCCAGGATATTCAGCCAGTTGACAGCATCATTGGAGGCACTGTGTAGGTCAAGGATAGTTCCTTCAATTCTCCTCCTTGGGCACTCAAGTGCAGGTACTTTGGCACAGTCGCAGAATAAGCTTTGAGATTTCCCCACTTGTGCAGCCAGAAACTGCATCGTCTGTGGTTTGTGTGGACCCTGTTCAATTATGTCCATACCTTTCTCGGTAAATTGAAACCAAGCGGTTCTCTGCACGGATCAGTTATTAAACCAAGATGGTCTGGTTTAGATGCTGCCCATTCTTCATGCCAGGCCTTGTCAGCAGCGAAATGCGATGAAATTAGCTTCTTTCCCAGCTTCCAGGGAGGATTTATGGATTTCAATCTCACCTTTTCTACAAATTACAGTCCTGGTGTATGGGCAGTTGTTATTGGGATTTATTTATTTATTTATTTATTTATTTATTTATCGTATGGCTTTTAGTGTCGGGAGTGTCCAAGGAAATGTTCGGCTCGGCAGAGTCTGTAGCTGCTTTCAGCGGACACCCAGAGGGTGAGCTACACGTTCCGTTCAATTTCAAGTAGTTCCAACTTTCGCCACCAGATATCAATGATACCTAGTGGTGAACGTAGGAACTTGGATAGAGCGTTCCAACGAAATATAACCTAGAAATTTAGTTCCACGCAAGTTTAGTCTTTTATATGCCATAAATCTATGTTATGGTACCGCCGGCTTTACTTCCCCTCCGAAGGAAGGAAAACTGAAGGATTTTTAACGCTCTTAAAATATCCGATGGTTTCGGCCGGGTTTGAACCCGCTATCTTGGGCACAGCAGTTCAGCGTGCTACCAACTACGCCACCGAAGCCGTTATTGCGATGACTTTGCTAATTAGGTTAGGATTGGACCGAGGGCGGTTGTACCCTTAAAGGGGGAGGAGATACAAATTAATGAGGCAAAGAATATCAATATTAATTGTATGACTTTGCCTTTCCTAAATCATATACAACAATTCAAATTCAACCAAATTTCATTTCTACCAAAAACAAATTTCCATTCCTTAAAATTTCAGCTACAAATTGAACCTTATTCAGACCTGAAAGGCCTTTATAAGAAATATTTTAATGAATTTTTAATTATCGCCGATTTCCAGTATTGACATCGTAAACAAAGTGCTACATGCTTTTCAGTCGGTCAACACGATTGTACCCAATTGTAATGGGAGTTTCCCTCAACCTGAAAAGAATTACTCGAGATTTATAAATTCATTTGGATTACAAGTTTTGATAATGATCGTTGTTGTTTTTGTTGTTGTTGTTGTTGTAGTTGCTTATCTTAGGGGCTCCGATATCGTGGTCATATATCCCCGTGCATTTTTGTGTGTGTATGTGTGGCATTTGTGTGATGATCTGTGTTATTGTGAAGGATTCACTAGTGTGTGTATTTGTGAATTGTGGATACGATTGGGGAGGAGACGGCTCTGGCTTTAAGTAAGGAACCATCCCAGCATTTGCCTGGCGTAGAACTGGGAAAACAACGTAAAACCACTTCCTGTATGGCTGAGGTGAGGATCGAACACCCCTATTTCCAGTTTTGCCTCACGAGGCTGAGTGTACACCGTTCCAGCCCTTAGTCAAGATTTCAATTTCTTCGCAGAACATGGAATCGAAACCCGACCTCCGCTAGCCGCTACACCATGAGTTGGTCTTAGTAGTAAAATAAATCATGGAAATCCGTTTAGAATGGTTGAGGTGGTAATCGAACGCCTTTTCCGTAGTAACCCTCATGAGACTGAGAATAATCCGTTCCTTCCTTCAAACCAGAACTAAATTTCAAAAAGTCGATCTCAGGACTTTTGAGAGACAAATTTCAATGCGTACCTCCATGACCGCGGAGGTGATACTTGAACATTCAGCAGGCTGCATAGGCTTACACGAGTTGAAAAACGTTTGCAAAGAACTCACTACCACTGAAATTTGAACTTCAGACCTTCGACCGTGTATCATGCATTCTTCACTGCCACATAGCAATGAGTCTACAAGGGACCGTCGACTACAATGTTTTACCTCATACAATAGGACAACATCAACAGAAATTAAGATTGCCAGTTTCTTTCCAGAGGAAACTGCGTTTATATATCTTTTCTTATATCTTGTAGAAGTCGGCGTACGTATGAAGATTCCGGATCCAGAGATCCTGGGTTTGAATCAGGGTTGCCAGCATCCCTGATAGTTCTTAACCAGCACTGTTATTGTCTCGTTTTTCCTGACGTTTTGAAACTAAGAGAAATGCGTCTGTGTTTACACCTCTGGTAAGCTATTTCCTTCAAATGTAATTTTTGGGTCTTTTTGTATGAAGCTTTCATTGCAAAGAGTACTTATTATGGTAAGGTGCGTTCAAAAAGTAACGAGTCGGAGGCTGAAATGCGCAAACCGGTGACGACATCGGCTAATCGTGGCGTGTGTAACGAGGTGTGGTTCCGACCAGAGCTTGGAAGGTCACAGCCCGTCGCTAGAGGGCACGCTTGCACGCCACGTGACGATACAAAGCGAGCAGCAGCATGCATCAATCGTCCAACCAAGACCAAGACAGTAGGCCATTCGACATGCTTCTGGTGTGGTTGAAGACTGTGGGGCACCCATTGGGCACACACTTTCCGCAAGTGCAGTCGTTCCTTCATGATGGTGTGCACACTTCCGACGCTCAATCCCTCCACGGCGTCTCTGGCGTTCACTGTCACTCGGCGGTCCTGGGTAAATGAGTGCATGAACCAGCTGGACGTTGTCATCGGTAATGCAGGGGGGTGCCCCAGACCCGGCACCATCGGCTAACGACACCCGTACTTCCCTGAAGCTCTTGCGCCACGCCTTGACCCTTGCAACGGACATTCTGTGTTCGCCGTACACTTGTGACATTCGGCGATAAATGACCATCCCCCTACTCCTTTCGCTGTCAGAAACCGAACAACACCTCTTTGCTCTTCGTTTGACGCCTCCATGTCATTGTTTTCAATGCGACTGTCAGCGTTGGACGACTGATGCATGCTGCTGCTCGCTTTGTATCGTCACGTGACGTGCACGCGTGCCCTCTAGCGACGGGCTGTGACCTTCCACGCTCTGGTCGGAACCACACCTCGTTACACACGCCACGATTAGCCGATGTCGTCACCGGTTTGAGCATTACAGCCTCCGGCTCGTTTCTTTTTGAACGCACCTTAATGGTATATTCGTTTGTAAAGCCTGAAGAAACTCTTTCATCGCTTACAATTTTGACGAATTTTGGGTTGGTCACCTGGCGGACATAATGGGTAATAATCGACAACTGCTGCCGGTGCCATGTTTGCTCTTTCCATTAGACTAATTTCTGTCGTAATGGTAGTTCTTCTTCTTCTTCTTTCCGATAAGGCCTTCTATGGACCACGCGCCAATTTCAATTCTTCACTCTTTGTTGTTTTTTATTATTAACTAGCAACACGCCCCGGCTTCGCCCGGTGATAGGCAACTTTTAACTGAGGTCTTATAAGATTTCCTTGTATACGACATTAGTAATTTTCCCTCCAGCAGTGAACACGAAAATATTTCGGTTTGATGTAACACGCGATAGAGTCACGTAAGGCTATCCATGAGAAAAGCATTCTGCACTGAGATCAACTCCAGTCACGCTACGTGCCTGACCCTGTGCTTTGTTTATAGTCATGCCAAAGCAGACTCTTACTGGGAATTGTACTCGTTGGATAAGGCAAATCTGAAGGAATCATAGGATTTCTGGGTACTAAGACCGTTTCTCCTGTACCACAGCTAGTTAAGATAGTTGCTTCAATGAAACAGTTTTTCAAAGTTTTCACTACCAATCGCGTCCCACTGAATAACGTTGGTGGGTGTAAATTACGTAGCAATATAATAGGCACTCCCACTTTTAAAATAAGCTTGTGTGGTGGCAAGCCAGAAGAAAGTAAAAAATTTAGGAATTCTGTAGGGTAATGAACAGCATCTTCACTATCGACTACTGCGTCTACTGAGTAATACACTTGAGCCTGGGCAGTGAATTTGGAGAACACCAAGTCATTAATTTTCACAACTTGTTTGTTTGTCGGCGATAATATTGCTCTTTCTTTAAACCATGAATGAGACTTGTTAGATAGGTCATGGATTCGAGGATAAACGCTATCAATCAATTCTTGAATGCTGCTAAAAAGACACAGAAATCGTGACTGAGGGTAATTTTCCCGTCAATGACCGGTAAATCTCCATTTCCGACTCTAAGTAACAAATTAGCAAACGGACTATTATCTTCTGAAGATGAGAGCATTCTCATGTTAGTTTTGAGTGCCAATTTTGTTATATCTGGCCAGATGTAAGATCTTTTTAATGAAGCGTTCACTTCGTCTGCTCTCGTTCCTCTGGTAACAACTGGTAAGGTTTTTAGATCACGCAAGGTTCTGTCTACAGCTTCAACGAAAGTTTTGTGCGATATTGTAGCCTCTTCCCATAACACTAAAGAACAATTTTGGATTAAACTGGCAGTGTTACTTTGTTTTCAAATATTGCATACGCTTCCATCATTACTGCTGACTTTCAAAGGAAATTCAAATGTTGCATGTGCTGTTCTTCCCCCTTCCAAAAGAGTGGCTGCAATTCCAGATGATGCGACGGCAAGAGCAATATTACCACCAGACCTCACTTTGGCGAGCAACACATTAATCAAGAACGTTTAGCCTGTGCCTCAAGGAGAATCGAGAAAATCTATCTTACCTTCCTTCTTAGTGATGCTAGATATGATGGTGTCATAAGCTTGTTTCTGATCGTGGTTCAGACGATGTTCTTCTCGAGCAACGGTTTGATGGAGCCGAGGACGGAGTCTTTCTTTCTCTTGTGACAATGGAGAAATTATTTGTTGCTCTGTTTCATTGTAACGTGATAAGCGCTTTTTTTCAATGTCAATGAACTATGTATGACCTATATCCGTTTTAAATCTCGGCATAATGGCTTAAAATCACTGACTGGACTATTAATATTATAACAAATTTAAGAATGGCGAGGTGCATGAAACACAAATCCCCCTTCCGTCCAATCTTACATTGACTGTGTATTTTGCGGACCGGAAAGTTCACAAGGCGAAATTAAGAAAAGCCGAGTTGCACTTGCAGGGAAACTCCAAACACAAGCACCCTTCTCTGAAGTCTTAACTCAACACGACTCAACGGTTTGCTGCTGGCTGTATCTGGGGTAATAGGTTCGCCCACTAGTTAGGCTGTAACAGGGGTAATAGACTCGCCCGTAGCTAGCTCGTAAACTCTCGCCTCAGTATTTGAATGGGCATGGTTCGAAAAAATGAAAACGTAGAAACACTTATAGTGGGCGATGTATTGAAGATAGAGATATGCTCTCGTGGAATTTGTGCAGAACTTATCATGCTGAACAATTCTTACACTCATATAATTAGATATTTTTAACGGTTTTCTCAGCGTAATCTTACAAAGCGGTCGGGCGCCAAGTTTTCTTTTCGACTTTTTTACTGAAATCGTTACTGCTCGGCTTTCTTTGATCTTAAATAAATGATTTTCTACAGAAATCATCCTCGAGATATCCTTTATAGAATGGTGAAAACCCCATCAAAATCCATCCAGTGGTTCTCGAGATTACCCATGACATCCAAGAATCGGGGACTTAGTTTTATACTAATTAGAGATTAACTGCCCTGATATGCCAATATAACTTCTGTAAAATCATTCTTAAAGGAAGTTCACTAGTTGTCGATTATGTCACGCACCGATTTCCTCCTGTCTCTTTTTTTGTGTTTAGAAATCTGGTAACCTTGTTTTGATTCCTGACTCTGCCAAGAAATGTAATTCTTCTCTAAGGGTTGGAAGGGTGTACTTTCAGCCTCGTGAGAAAAACCTGACAAGAGATTGGTTTGATACCCACCTTAGCTGCCTTAGGAATTGCTTCACGTTGTTTTCCACTTCTACTACAGTTAACTGTGGGATGGTTCCTAATTTCTGACCTCACCCGGCTCCTTCCGAATCCTAGCCTCAAATACAAAATTAATACTCACACAACTACAGCCATAACAATGACAGGTTATCAAACAGATCCTACACAATCGAAATACACAGGGTCCTGCGGTGTTAGCGTGTTTGTTAAATTGTGCGCCACGGCCGAGAGGGCAGTTGCAGCAAGTCCGGAGATCTCAAGTTAGAATCCCGGTTCTGACAGGGTGTGGGTATCTCCAGGTTTTTTACATAATCTCCCCAAGCAAATGCCGGGATAGTATTTTACTTTAAGTCCCGGGGCACTTACCTCATCCCTGCCCCTAATACAATACACACACTACTACAGTGATCATATAAATACAGATTATCAGACACCAAGATGCCTCAAGCCCCTAAAATGAATTAACAACAACAACAAAGTGCACAGGTCTACATGGCTAGGATGACGCAAAGCCCCTAAAAATATCAACAACATCTTTATTTCTTCCATTCATTATTTATTAATATCTTTAATGAAGCCTATTTATTTATTTGTTTATTTATTTATTTATTTATTTATTTATTTATTTAATTTTCCTGGATTTAATAATATCCCGGTGATTAGGCTGCTATACTCTATAGAATTGCGAATGGAACTCTACTCGACTGTGGTATACGTTGATCGTCTCCAGTAGGCTGTACTTTTACTTCTTTTTGCCTCTTAGCTAATGGCACCTTGGTATTCGGTGTAGGCTGGTGTTGGGTCTCTATGGTATTCTTTTACTTTCCAAGTTACTCGTGCTTCAGTGCTCCCCTCCCACGGGATAGATACGAGTGAATCAGCTAATTGGAGCTGACCTACTGCAGCCTCTGGAACAAAATGTGTCTGAATACGAGCATTTAATTAAGAAATAGCCTGCCCGATGGTTGATGAGTTTCTCTAGTTGATGTAATTTGCCTAGCAGTCACTGAGGGTGCATCTTATGAATCTATGATAGTGTAGCTAATGTTTCTGGGAGGATACGGGTTGGGTCAAGATAAATCGAACCCACCCTAGTAAGGAACATATGAACTACAAGGCATCATGGGATATATATTTGGCGTAGTACCACGTAATAATGGCGCAGCAGGAAAATGGAGATTAGAAACAGTTGAAATGTGGTGTTACACAAGAATGATGAAGATCGTGTGGGTATAGAGAGTATACAAGATTTTCAGTAAAGAACATATAGCCTACTTTCTCCTAAAAGCATGGGTATTGTTATAACTCTTTGTCCTTTTCAAGGAGTATAATTGAATGTTGGTTGTAGTAGCTTGTTGAAATACAACGTGCTATAGGGATATTAAACATGAATATGAGGTGCCCTTTGCTAGTGCTACCTCTGTAAAAAAATTCATTCAATTCGGTTTCACCGTGTTTGAATTGATCTGGGGGATGGATTTGCACACATACTTGGCCACCATCTGCAAACTATTGGGCTGATGATCTAGCAGTTTGGTCAGAATATGCTTCCCACATAAAGATTTGTTGTTGCAAAATTTGGTGGAGACTAGATTATTAGGTTGGTCGTAATTACATTTTAGCCTTTAACATTTGGGTGGCCGCGATTACGTTTCAGTCAAGATGGCGGTGATATATAACATGACACTGAGGTGGCCTTTTCTAGTGCTACCTCTGTACCAAATTTCGTTCCATTCGGTTTCATCGTGTTCGAATTAATAGGAGGAATCGATTTTCACACAAAGATGGCCGCCATCCGCAAAATATTAGGCTAATGACCTATTAGTTTGGTCAAAGGATGCTCCCTCCATAATGGTATGTTGATGCAAAATTTGGTAGAGACCGGATGATTAGGTTAATCGTAATTTGATTTAAGCTTTGAATATTTGTGTGGCCGCCATTACGTTTCCGTCAAGATGGCGGCGATATAAAACATGACACTGAGGTGCCCTTTGCTAGTGCTACCTCTGTACCAAATTTCATTCCATTCGCTTTCACCGTGTTCGAATTAATAGGGGTAATCGATTTTGACACAAAGATGGCCGCCATCTGCAAACTATTAGGCTAATGACCTATTAGATTTGTCAAAGGATGCTTCCTCCATAAAGGTATGTTGTTGCAAAATTTGGTAGAGATCGGATGATTAGGTTAGTCGTAATTTGATTTAAGCTTTGAACATTTGTGTGGCCGCCATTACGTTTCCGTCAAGATGGCGGTGATATAAAACATGACACTGAGGTGCCCTTTGCTAGTGCTACCTCTGTACCAAATTTCGTTCCATTCGGTTTCACCGTGTTCGAAATAATAAGAGGAATCGATTTTCACACAAAGATGGCCGCCATCCGCAAAATATTAGGCTAATGACTTATTAGTTTGGTCAAAGGATGCTCCCTCCATAATGGTATGTTGATGCAAAATTTGGTAGAGATCGGATGATTAGGTTAATCGTAATTTGATTTAAGCTTTGAATATTTGTGTGGCCGCCATTACGTTTCCGTCAAGATGGCAGCGATACAAAACATGACACTGAGGTGCCCTTTGCTAGTGCTACCTCTGTACCAAATTTCATTCCATTCGGTTTCACCGTGTTCGAATTAATAGGGGTAATCGATTTTCACACAAAGATGGCCGCCATCCGCAAACTATTAGGCTAATGATCTATTAGATTTGTCAAAGGATGCTCCTTCCATAAAGGTATGTTGTTGCAAAATTTGGTAGAGATCGGATGATTAGGTTAGTCGTAATTTGATTTAAGCTTTGAACATTTGTGTGGCCGCCATTACGTTTCCGTCAAGATGGCGGCGATATAAGACATGACACTGAGGTGTCCTTTGCTACTGCTACCTTTGTACCAAATTTCGTTCAATTTGCGCTCACTGTGTTCGAATTGATAGGGGGGGACAGACATTCAGAGTACACACACTCACACACACACACACACACACACACACACACACACACAGACTCACACACACACATACACACACACAGACAGACACACTTTTTTTCGTCCTGTAGTGATCTCATTAGTCTATTTTCATTTTTTGCAAAAATCGAAAGTAGGCTAATAATGAAGGGATATTAAGAGGAGTGGGAGAGGAGAGATATTAGAAGAGATAGGTTGGAATGACACGTACTAAGACACCGAAGAATAACAATCTTAGTTATGGAAGGAAGGGTCGAGGACATGAATTGTAGGGGTAGACCTAGATTCAAATATATTATACAGATTGCCTCGGATGAAAGGTGTGATAGGTATGTAGAGATGGTACGATCAGCTCAGGACAAGAAGATATGGATATATTGTCTTTGACAACAACATAACACTCACTGTTGTGTCATAGATGTATGGCATGTTAAAGAACTTTCCACTAATTACACCTGTGTGAAACTAAATTGTATAGGTTAAGAATGTAAACAACCCTCTTAGGTTGCTACGTTCGTTGCCAAGAGCCAACTGCGGTGGCGTCTAGTAGCTATATTCTGAACTATGCCTAGTAGTCGTTGACGGTGGCGTTTGGCGGCAAAAGTAGGAACTATTTGAAAAATTCAAATTTGCAGTCCTTACTTGAATTTAAAAACAAGTAGTTCCGTGAAGAACTATACAGCCTATTTTCATATATCCTACTCATGTTAATTGCCTCTATCAACATACAACATTTTAGTTTAATTGCTGTAACAGATTCGTAGATATTGAGAACCGTCTAAATATTTCAGATGGTCGCCAGGTTGGATTTTTATTTTTGTACTATTACATTAAGATTATTGTGTACGTGTGGAATCCAAACTTCAATCGCATGATTAGAACACAAGAAGTAAAAACGAGATTTTAAAATTACGCACAGCAGCCATCTTGTGATTATGCAAACAATTGAAATAAATTAGATGCCAGTGGATCAACATTTGTATAAGCATTTAACGTGCAACGTTTCACGGCGCTCGGATAGTAAATTCGCGAGAAACGTCCATTTAAATATTTATACTTCGCGTCGCTGCCATGTTGGATTTGTGCTCACCAGGTTACTCAAAGTCCTATAGGTGAACATATGTTCATAGTCTCTATGAACATAAAAAAAACTGTTTGGTTGCTGTAAAAGATTCATAGATATTGAGAACCGTCTAAATATTTCGGAAGCTCGCCACTTAGGATTGTTATATGTATAGGCCATAGAGATATGTACCATTCAAGGACAATTATTGCCTAGGTTCATTATTCAAACTTTCACTTCGATCGCATGATTACGACACAAGAAATAAAAACATAATTTTAAAATTTCGCACAGCCGCCATCTTGAGGTTATGCAAACAATTGAATTAAATTAGATGGCAGTGCATTACAATCTGCAAAATCATTTACTGTACCACATTTCACTGCGCTCAGAGAGTTAAATCACGAGAAAAGTATTTTTAAATATTTCAAATTCGCTTGGTCGCCATGTTCGTTTTGTACTTTACAGGTTTATGAAATATACATAGGTAAACTTGTATCAGTACCCTTTATCACCGTACAAAATTGCAGGGTGTTATCTGTAGTAGTTTCGGAGATATAGAATGTCAGTGAAATATTTCGCACAGCCGCCATTTTGAGGTTATGTAAACAATTGAATTAAATTAGACTCCAGTGCTTTACAATGTGTATAAACAATTACTGCACCCAGTTTCATTACGTTTGGGTAGTTAAATCGCGAGAAAAGTCTATTTAAAAGTCTCAACTTCGCTTGGCCGCCATGTTGGTTTTGTAGTCACCAGGTTTTTTAAAGTCTCATACGTGAACTTTTAGTAGAGCCCTTTATCACCGTACGCAATTTCAGGGCGATATCGGTAATAGTTCCGGAGATATTGAATGCTAGTGAAATATTTCGCACAGCCGCCATGTTGGATTGGTGAGACGTAACAAATTTTGAAGGGCACGGTCGAGGTCGCCGGGAATAGCGCCATGAACTTACCGAGTTTCATTGAAATCGCTCCAGCCGTTTAGATTTTATTAGGGGGACACACACACACACCTCACACACACACACACACACACACGCACACACACACGGACAAAAGGTGATCTCATAAGCCTATTTTTTCAAAATTGAAAATAGACTGAAAACAGACACACACACTAATACAGTCAGCACAATTAACACCGATTATCAGACAGATTCTACACACACCCAAAGTACACGGGGCTACATGACCGCGTTGTGGCAACCCCTAAACTAAGGAACCAACCAACCAACCAATCACTGTTGTTGATTGATTCATGGGCGATGCACATTGTGGCCATATAGCCCCTTGTAATTGGGTGTGTGCAATTTGAAGGAAGGAAGTTTTTAGTTTTACTTGACCGTTAATCATGAGATCATAAACCATGGGACCTCCTTTTTACGTGGAATCCGAACCACAGGACATGGCATTTCACTTCGAAAATCTCACATGTATTGACCGGGAATCGAATCTGGTCCACATTGGTGAGAGGACAACAGCTTGGCCGCTGAGCCCTTGTGTGTAATTTGTCTGATAACTAGTGTTACAATATTAAGATTGTTATTTCAGTGTGTGTGTTTGTAATTCAGATGAGAATTGTCAAGAAGGCGGCAGTTGCCTTAAGTTAGAAACTATCGCGGCATTTGTGTAGAATAGAAGTGGGAAACTAATTCCAAGATGGTTGAGATGGTAATCGAACCCTCCTCTTCTCAGTTTTACCTCACGAGGTTGAGTGTACCCAGCTCCAGCCGTCTGCCTAGAATTAAAATTACTATTATTTTAGTATTTGAAATGTTCATTATGGTTCCGTATTGATGCAACAATTAGTATTAATATTTTGCAAAAGTTCCGCCTAATCATTACATTTATTGTATTATATACACACATCAAAAAAAGTTTTGCATCACCTCGGTTCCAAGAGTTCCGGAACCGTTAAATACAAAGGGAATAGAGATCAACACAAACAACATTTCAGCTCGTTTTATTGCTCATGAGACCCACACATTGCATGTTGTACCATCATACAGCTAGACTTTCAGCATTTGTGGTCCAGATTGCAGTACACACCACTACCTCTAATACCCAGTAGCACGTCCTCTTGCATTGATGCATGCCTGTATTCGTCGTGGCATACTATCCACAAGTTCATCAAGACACTGTTGGTCCAAATTGTCCCACTCCTCAACGACAATTCGGCGTAAATCTCTCAGAGTGGTTGGTGGGTCAAGACGTCCATAAACAGCCCTTTTCAACATATCCCAGGCATGTTCGATAGGATTCATGTCTGGCGAACATGCTGGCCACTGTAATCGAGCGATGTCGTTATCTTGAAGGAACGCATTCACAAGATGTGCACGATGAGGTCGAGAATTGTCGTCCATGAAGACAAATGCCTCTCCAATATTCTGCCGATATGGTTGCACTATGGGTCGGAGGATGTCATTCAGGTATCGTAAAGCCGTTTCGGAGCCTTCCATGACCACCAGTGGCGTACGTCAGCCCCACATAATGCCACCCCAAAACATCAGGGAACCACCACCTTGCTGCACTCGCTGGACAGTGTGTCTAAGACGTTCAGCCTGACCAGGGTGCCTCCAAACACGTCTCCGACGATTGTCTGGTTGAAGGCATATGCGACACTCATCGGTGAAGAGAACGTGATGCCAATTCCGTGGGGTCCATTCAGCATGTTGTTGGGCCCATCTGTACCGCGCTGCATGGTGTCAAAGGGACTGTATCGTGGATACAATATACACAGTCAACGTCTATATGCCGGAGATCTGGGAACTTTTTTTGATGTGTGTATAAACTAGCGTACCCGTGCGAGAAGTCTCGCATAATGGATTGTGTGCGTCCCCATGTGTACAGACTACCCGCTCGGTTTAGTGCTCTGCGGGCTGTAGGCGAGAGAGTTCTCGCAGGGGCTATCGTCTTGTTTATTTGTTTAAAAGCACTTTATAAACAAATAAATTATTTCCGTTGACTTTCCAAGAAATGCAAGATTTTTCCTGTACTATTGAGACTATTTGGAAGATTTTGGTACAAACCACACCTTCTAACTCCCTCTGGTTTAGGAGCTTGCGTTTTGTGTTACATACACCTTAGTCTTAGCTTATTATATAATAAGATGATCACTTAGTGGTCATTGGTACATGTTTCGAGGCCTAATTGTTTTGGCCCCTTCATCAGCCGATATAGATAAAAAGGCAAGGCAAACAGGTGGTCTGATAGTAAACACTCATAGAAAACTCTATTATGGTGCACCATAATGAAAGGTGAAAGATGTTTATCCAAAGGAACATAAGGAAATAAAAAATAAAGAAAGAAAGAAATAAATAAAGAAAGAAAGAAAGAAAGAATGAAGGAAAGAAACGAAGAAAGAAATAGTTGAAATTTGGAAAAAACAAAAAAATATAGTGTGAACACACTCTTTCTTTCCTTCTTTCTTTCTTTCTTTCTTTCTTTCTTTATTTCTTTATTTATTTATGTATTTTATTTCCTTATGTTTCTTTGGATAAACATCTTTCACCTTTCATTATGGTGCACCATAATAGGGTATTTTGAAGGGAATGTTTTATGAGTGTTTAGCTATCCGACCACCTGTTTGCCTTGACTTTTTATCTATATAGGCTGATGAAGGGGCCAAAACAATTAGGCCCCGAAACATGTACCAATGACCACTAAGTGATCATTCATATTTAATACAATAAAGGTATTGATTAGGAGGAATTTTTGCAAAATATTAATATTAAAATTTCTTAGCAGAGCTAGGAATCGAACCCGGGCTTCCAGGGCGAGAGCCAAGAATGCTAGCCGCTACACCAGGATATGGTCGAACTCAGTGAGATGTGGCATAAAATGACAAACATCACAATCTGCGTTGTTTATTATATAGACCCGCTACAGTGGTGTATTAATGAAGTCTATGTAATTGATTACAACTGCCTCATGGTGATGGATGTGCCTCACAGTCATTCCTACTCTTTCTCGTTCCAAGCCATATGCATGACATTTTTTTCCAACCAATAATTCTAAATATAGTGGACGTAACTTTATGAACTCGGTGATGAGACGTGATTTATTTTTATCCGACAGCGTTGCGCATATAAACTGTATAGAGGTACTTTGGTAGCAGTAACGTGACTGGGGATAACATAAGTACGTCATTGTAATAACGGAACAGACCATCCTGGGAACGTCATTCTTATAATCACTTTTGTTTGATTTCCAAATTTTCCTTCCCTTTCCATCAATGCCACAGTCTTTTTATTGTACGGATAATTCCATAAATCCGTTATCCAGCAGTCGGTCTTACAGTTTTTATTAGGTACTAGCAGTACTGCCCGGCTTCGCCCGGTGGATTTATTTGTTTTATGGATGATAACGAATAGCCTACTACTACAGAACTGGCACATGATACTTAAACTAACAGAAAAATATATTTTAAAAATATAACCTTTCGTGGTGGTGGTGGTGGTGGTGGTGGTTGTAGTGGGGGTGATAAGTAGTACAGTATAATGGCCGTAACATTCAGTTCATTTTCCCGTAATGATAATAATGGATAGGGAAACGGTTATTTTGTAACTACAGCACTGACACACGTTATTTACAAACAAAAAATGATTAGAAAGAGGAGTAAGTGATATAAAAGACTCTGCCTAGAGCCTATATCTCATTGGCTGTTAGAAATGTAGAGACCAATAGTGTCGTCTTTAGTCGCATAGCACCGTAGGAAAATAAACAGAACACTTTGGAAAACTTCGGCTGTCCCAAGCTACTGAGGTAGCAATAGTATCATTTATCGCCACATAGCGCTCAACGATAAGGTTCGGAATAAATGAAGGTAAATTTGAAAGCACCAACGCTTATTGCAGCTGGTAACCTCAGTGTACTGCATCAACACCATTGCACTTATACACAGGCATAATATTTTCATGATGATAACTGTTTTAAGGGGCCTAAGAGATCTTTTTGCACTAATTACTCCCCGTGACTGCAATTTATAAACAGCGCAAGATGCAACTATTTTCGCAATTCTTCACCAAAACACTCGTAGGGGTGACGTGATGCAGCCCGAACTGCCCGTCAACAATAGACTTATTAAAATACTCTTACAGTTACGCTACTACGGACATCAATGGTTCTAGGGCCTTAATACGAGGTTTTCAAGTTTATTTCGTCTGTTATTATAAATATAGAGAATAGAGAGCGTTGTCCAAAATATCAAGTGGACAGTGTTACCACCAGGGTTTCAAAGTGTATGCTATGTAAAATTTGGTGCAATTAGGAGAAACGGTGTAGATTTGTGATGAAGGGCCTAAATGAAGGGAATGAAGTGGTCTGTCCGAAATTGCATGCAGACTGTTACTCGCAGAGTTCCAAAGGGTAAGTATACAAAATGTGGTTTAGATCGCTAAAACGGTGTCGATTTGTGTCAAAGGACTTAAGTGAAGGGAATGGAATGGTCAGTACAAAATTTCAAGCCGACAGTGTTGCTCGCAGGTTCCAAAGGGAAAGTATACACATTTTGCTTCAGATCGGTGAAACGGTGTAGATTTGTGCCAAAGGGCCTAAATGCAGGGAATGGAGTGGTTTGTCCGAAATTGCATGCAGACTGTTACTCGCAGGGCTTCAAAGGATAAGTATACTAATTTTGGTTCAGATAGGTGAAACGGTGTAGATTTGTGCCAAAGGGCCTAAATGCAGGGAATGGAGTGGTCTGTCCGAAATTTTATGTAAACAGTGTTACTCGCAGGGCTCCAAAGGGTAAGTATAGACATTTTGGTTCAGATCGGTGAAAAGGTGTAGATTTGTGCCAAAGGGCACAAATGCAGGGAATGGACTGGTCTATCATGAATTTCACGTAGACAGTGTTACTCGCAGGGTTTCAAAGGGTAAGTATACACATTTTGGTTCAGATCGGTGAAACGGTGTACGTATCACTAACCACAACGCCAGCGCATGCGGATAGAGCAGTTCGGGAGCGCTTGTTCTATCGACTTACTGAACAAAAATCAATCTTTAAGGTTATATGAGAGGTGTAGCCTAATTATACATATCCTAAACTATTCCTATTGAATCTGGCTATGATATTAAAACATGAATTTTTCGAATCGGACTGGTAGTTCCAGAGATTAGCGCGTTTAAAGAAAAAAAAACACACAGACAAATTCTTCAGCTTTATTATATTAGTATAGATTATTTCTGTCTGTGCTTCATTTGATTAGTAGATTAGTTAGTTATTGCTATTTTAAGGGGCGGAGAAGTGAGGCCATCTGTACCTTTTCATTTGATTAACATATATTTCACCCTTTTGTGTGGAGGGCATTTTAAAGGTTTTCTTTCCGTGTGGCCCCTATGAGGCCGAGTGCAGGCCTTTCTAGTCGACGCCCGTGGGCAACCTACGCGTCGGAATGAGAGATGAGATGAATGGATGAAAGTGAACAAGGATATGGAAGGAAGTGGCCGTGGCCTGTCAGAAGGTACCGTCCCAGCATTTGCTTGGCGTTGAAAATGGGGAAACCACGGAAAACCATTTCAAGGACGACCGACGGTGGGGCTCGAACCCACGCGTCTACTGAGTCAGCAGAGAGCTTGGCCCCATGACTTAACGCTGCGCTTTAGTGAACGTAGTCACCACTGTCGGTATTGCATACATTTTCATTTGAGACTGTTTCACCTTTCAACGTCCAGTTTAATCTGCAAGCCTCTGATTGGTAACAAGTCGCCTCCCTGACCCCCCATTAACACTTAGAACTGGGGCTCCTCTGTTTCTACACCTCTCACTTTGAAATCGTTCAACACTGAATCTAACCATCGCCTCATTGGTCTTCCTCTGGTTCTCTTACCCACTACATTAGTCACGTCCTTGTTCGTGAACAATGGGCAGACAACGGTTGAGTGGCCTAGTAAGTGGTCCTGACAGTCAGTACCAGTTATTGTGGAATTGGAGCGGCATCTTGGACATATTCTGAGCAGTGGCCCTCCTTGTGCTGAGGCGGCTAGGACTTTACAACTCACGTGTTTGTTCCCTGAGTTAAAACTCAAAAAGGTCGTCCTTACAAAAGTATTCATTTCTCTTAGACTAGCCCATTCAAAATTGGATTTTTAGAGTTAAATTTTATTTAATACATTATGGAAATTGTTACCTTGAGTCAATAAAATGTACTTTAAGATCGACCCTCGCTTAATGTAAATATTATAAAGTATGTCAGAAAACTGTAGACTAGTATGATGAGGCTCATTATAGAACAATTTTTCATTCTGGGACAGTTTCTCCCACCAATCAGAGCTCAAGAAACAGTTCTTTGACCAATTAGGTAATGATAGCATCACACCTACACTGAGTTCCAAGGCCTTCTTCCTATTTAAATCTCACTGCGTGGCCTAGTGTCATAGTGGGGTAATCAAGGAGGCCATGGTTGAATACAACGTATTCACTGCGTGTCACGCGCTCTGTTCAGTACATAAAACTGGTGAAATCTCGACAGATATTTATGAATATTTATGTTCGAACATAAAATACTTATAATAATTATCGTCGAACATAAACAGTCGTATGCAACTCGTTGCATACTGTACTATTTAATTATAGTGTACGGGTTACAGTCAGATGGTGACCTTTCTCAGCTGAAAATATATAATACAAGTCGAGTTGCAAGTCTTACACTATAAACAAATTTCATAACAAAGGTAGTTTAAAAAATATATAAAAATTACTGATTATCTAAAAAGCTAAAAATACATCAACAGACTAGGAAACCAAGTCTGTTACAAATTTAGATTAAAGATGAATGATATAGCTCTTGAAAAAACAGCAGGAAGTGTAAAGTATCAGTGACGTGGGTCTTATTATATTCATGCATATACATTTTTAGGTTAGGATTGATTTGATCACGTGTTTACGTGAGAACAAATATCTTTATGATGATGTTGTTTGAAAAAATGTACGATCCAGGAAAATAGAGTACTCATAAGGTAATGTTTGAGCAAGAAATTCATTCCTGATTTTTTTTTATTTTTTAGTTTAAGACATGCAACTCGGCTTGAATTATATACATTCTGCTGAGGAAGTTCACAATGTGGCCGAAACAGGTACACTATAATTAAGAGTACATATTATTGACTCAAGGTATTAATTTTCAGATTATAATAAATTTTGTCAATAAGGAATTGGCCAGACATGGTTATATTCATGTCTCTTGATATGAATTTTATTTATTATATTAGCCTACTTTCGATTTTTGCAAAAAATGAAAGTAGACTTATGAGATCACTACAGGGCCAAAAATTGTGTGTCTGTCTGTGTGTGTGTATGTGTGTGTGTGAGTCTCTGTGTGTGTGTGTGTACTCTGAATGTCTGTCCCCCCCTATCAATTCGAACACGGTGAAACCGAATTGAACGAAATTTGGTACAGAGGTAGAACAAGCAAAGGGCACCTCAGTGTCATGTTTTATATCGCCGCCATCTTTACCAAAACTGAATGGCGGCCACTCAAACGTTCAAAACGTAAAATCAAATAGCGACTAACCAAATTATCCGATCTCTACCAAAATTGGTAATAACATACCTTCATATAGGACGCGTCTTGTGACCAAACTACAAGGTTATCCGCCACACCATTTCAGGATGGCGGCCGTGCGAATTATGCAAACTTTATAATCCATTTCATAGGACCCACCAGTCCCGATTATCGAGCCGAGAATCGATTTAACTGTTCTAAAGGAAGAGGCACGTTCGAAATTAAAAGTTTATTTTGTAATACTATAGTGCAGAAGTGATTTTAAAAAGCTGAGCCGTCTCGGTAAGAAGACAAGATGGCAGCGGATATCTTGTGCCTGACTTATATTTCACTAATTTGAGTATTGCATGCAATATAGCGTACTGATACAAAATAAATAAACTTTGTATGAAATGCTTTATATATAAATAATATACTCCACTGATGAAATCGTTAGGTCTAAATCATTATTTGCTAACAAGTTCTATGTAAGTCATGTTATGTAGATCTACGTTCGTTGGCACAAATGGCTCCGTGGTAAAGCGTTGGTCTATCATTCATATGCCTATGGTTCAAACCCCATCAGGGTTAGTTTTTTGCTTGAAATTTTATATATTTGTTGCTTTGTAATGACTCAGACGTTTTAAAATTAAGCGTTATATTGTGCATATTACGGTGCAAAACATATATTTAATTAAAACATAATTCGCCAGCAGATTTGCTCGAGACATCTAGCAGCCAAAAAGGTAACTGCACGCCGGCCTACTTATTAACTTCCAGATTTTATTGAAAAGTTTCTTCTTATGGCCGCTAGAATGCACTCGCCCTGTTAGGATTATATTGTTTGATACTTCTCCACTAGATTTCACGACTGGTCTACATGGGACTCCATTAATAATAATATCGTATGGCCTCGGGTGCCTGGTGCAAGCTTTGCTATTTGACACCCAGAGGGTAGCTTGCATGTCGAATTTCGTAGTTCCTTGACTATGAAAGTCAAGGAGGTTAGATGTTAGATATCTAATCTCCTTGAGCACAACAGCGCTTTCTAGTAGAGAAATGAGGAACTTTGTGCTGGCGGAAACTCCCGAGATTAATTTTGCCATTATGAACTCGGCCTACTGAATTCAAATGGGTTCTTTGACATGCCAACATCGTATGACATGCGTATCGTATTTTTGCCGCCTTTCAAAAATCACTTACCACGGTCAGGGGCGAACCTGCAATCTTGGGGTTAGTAGACCAACACGCTATCCACTCACCCACCGTGGCAAGCTATGGGACTCCATTGATAGTATAGCATTGGCATTCTGTGCGCATCGAATTTGAAGAATGACAAGATGATATTATGATACATTTTTTCTTCTTATTTTAAAGGGTTTGTAACAGCCTATTGTGAGTTATTTGAAAATGTTGTTTGAAGTAAAGAACAAAACGATTTCACATAGTAACTGAATTCTAGCCACTGGTGCTAGTTCAGGTTATTAATACTTTTATTTCAGGCAAATAGCAATCGAAAATATCCACATAGTTTGTATACACACGTCTCTGTAGGGTCATGGAAAGATTTGTTAATTCAATTAGGGTTGTGAAAGCCATGCACAACCAGACGTGTAAAGACATGCCTCAACTCAAATTTCGATGTTGCCCACGGCAGGTCGATTATGTAATAATAACAATAGCCTAATAATAATGTTATTTGTTTTACGTCCCTTTTAACTACTGCTGCTTTTAGATACGCCGGGGTGCCGGAATTTTTGCCCGAAGGGGATCTTTAACGTGCCAGTAAATCTATTGACACGGCTCCCTCGCATTTGTGCACCCTCAAATGCCAGCTGACTGCGCCAGGATACGATCCTGCAAGCTAGGGCCCAGCAAGCGAGAACGTTACCGCTGAGCCACGCAGCCAGTCCGGTCGATTATGTCTCCAGATCCATAACATTCTTGAGATACTTCTCATCTATCTTTCTTCAATGATGGTAGTAGTTTTTTTTCTAGGTTGTGGCGTTTGGTAGAGGTAAATAGTTTCTAAGGTCTTCAACCAAGAAATGATTCTATTATACTCTTTGATAATAACAACGAGTTATAACTATACTCATACATTTAGGAGAAAGTAGGCTATATGTTCTTTACTGAACATCTTGTTTTTATATAGAAATTAACCAATTTCGTAGAGCTGCCGATTGATTAAAAAATTTTATCGATTAACCGAATGCCTTTTATCGATCGATTGATCGAATTTTAGCCGGTTTCACACAGTATCAGTTCGAGAGAAAAAAAACCTTTGAATTTTATTTGTAAATGTTTGCAATTCCATTTGCTCTGAGGAAGATATAATTTTAATTTTTAATTGTATTGGTGGCGTAAAAGTAAAAATACATATATATATACAAATTCAAAATCATTTAAGTTAGTAATATTATTTAAAATATACAGTAAACTCCCGATAATCCGCGGAATTGACTGGCACGGATACCACGGATAATCGAATTTCGCGGATAAGCCGCAAAATTGCTGGTAATGGTTAAACAAAAGTCGAAGGCACTAAAAATCAACACATAAGTGCTTTAAATAAGTTTATTATACAATAAAAGGACGTATATGATAACAAAGCTCAGTCGAAGTTACGTGTGTTATTAAAAAGTCTTGTTTACTGTTTAACAAAAAATCGGTCATTTGCTTTTTTGCTTTTTCGTAGTGAAACACTATCCTTTATTTGTGATTTGAGTTTTCTCAACAGCATCTTGTCACAAAGTGATGTGTCGTCTTGCTCTTCAAGGTATTGAAAAATCCTGTCAATGTGTCCTAATGCTGCATCATGAGTAAAGGTTCTCAGCATCCGCGTACACACGACGTACAGTGTGTATACCGATACACAGTACAGTACTCTACAGTAATACTGAAATACTTTACACGTTTTGTACTGTACATTATTGAGTGTACAGTACTGTATTTGCGATTTACGATTTTTATTACGTTTAAGTATTTAGTAACTTTATTTCAATTTTTGAGTAATAATTTTCGGTTTCAAAACCTTCCTTTTTTTAAATAAAAATGTTCTCCTACAGGCACCGCGGATAATCCACAAAGCGGATAAACCGCCCGCGGATAATCGAGAGTTTACTGTATTTCAATATTGATTATTTAATGACACAAGAGTTAAAGTTGAAGTTCACACGTACTTACAGTCATACTTCTTTGCTCCAGGACTTAAGACATAGCATGCTCAGAACCAAGGGCTGCCTTTCTCTTAGTAACAATACGTCAAGCGTCACTGAACCCTCTCTCACACATGCTCAGAATTAAGGGCTGCCATTCTCTTAATAACAATATGTCAAGCGTCACTGAACCCTCTCTGACACATGCTCGGAACTAAGGGCTGCCATTCTCTTAGTAACAATATGTCAAGCGTCACTGAACCCTCTCTCATCACACGGAACTCAAGTAGCTGGAAAGCAAAGCAATTTCTTCGCTATGCGTGCGAAATGTGGAAGTTGGACTGAATGTATTTTCCACCATTGTAGAGGGTCTGCAAAGTCATCTTCTAGTACCACCAACGACTTGTAGACAATAATAGCCTGTCCGGTATTTCCTTTCCTATTGTCTCAAAAACCGGTAGGCAAAATCGTCAATTTAGAAGAAAGCAATTAAGGAGATATTATCGCTTTTATCTTTCTGAAGCAAAGGCATGGGCATCAGCTAATTTTAATAACCTGTCAATCTTACAATAGCTGATGCTAGCACGCCAAATGGCAATAACAATACAATACACAGGTTTTGAGCTAACGGTACGCAAAACAATTACTTTCCCTACACCGCACTACTATTTTAATCGGTTCGATTAATCGACTAAAGTACATAGATAGGTTAATCGCATTTATAGCCTCTTTTCATTTATGAAACAAGATGTTCAGTAAAGAACATATAGCCTACTTTCTCCTAAATGTATGAGTATAGTTATAACTCGTTGTTATTATCAAAGAGTATAATAGAACTATTTGTTGAAGACCTTAGAAACGATTTACCTCTACCAAACGCCACAACCTAGATAAAAACTGCTACCATCATTGAAGAAAGAAAGATAAGAAGTATCTAAAGAATGTTATGGATCTGGAGACATAATCGACCGGACTGGCGGCGTGGCTCAGCGGTAACGTTCTCGCTTGCTGGACCGTATGTTTCAGGTTCGTATCCTGGCGCAGTCAGCTGGCATTTGAGGGTGCACAAATGCGAAGGAGCCGTGTTAGTAGATTTACTGGCACGTTAAAGATCCCCTTCGGGACAAAATTCTGGCACCCCGGCGTCTCTAAAAGCAACAGTAGTTAAAAGGGACGTAAAACCAATAACATTATTATTATTATTATTATTATTATTATTATTTTTATTATTACATAATCGGCCTGACGCGGGCAACATCCAACTTTGAGTTGAGGCATGTCTTTACACGTCTGGCTGCGTATGACTTTCACAACCCTAATTGAATTAACAAATCTTTCCATGAACCCTACAGAGACGTGTGTATACCAACTATGTGGATATTTTCGATTGCTATTTGGCTGAAATAGAAGTATTAATTAATATCCTGAACTATCACCAACGGTAGAGTTCAGATACTATGTGAAATCGTTTTGTTCTTTACTTCAATTAACATTTTCAAATAACGCACAATAGGCTGTTACAAACCCTTTAAAATAGAAAGTAAAAATGTATCGTAGTATCATCTTGTCATTCTTCAAATTCGATGCGCATAGAATGCAAATGGTATAGTAATCAATGGAGCCCCACGTAGACTAGTCGTGATATCTAGTGGTCAAATATCTAACAATATAATCCTAACAGAGCGAGTGCATTCTAGCGGCCAGAAGAAGAAACTTTTCAATAAAATCTGGTCGGCGTGCAGTTACCTTTTTGGCAGCTAGATGTCTCGAGTAAATCTGCTGGCGAATTATGTTTTAATTAAATATATATTTTACACCATAATATGCACAATATAACGCTTAATTTTAAAACATCTGAGTCATTACAAAACAATAAACATATAAAATTTCAAGCAAAAAAACTAGCTCTGATCGGGTTTGAACCATAGGCATTTGAGCGATAGGCTAACGCTCTACCACTGAGCTAATTGTGTCAACGAATATCGTTCTATATAAAATGACTTACATAGAACTTGTTAGCAAATAGTGATTTATACTAAACGATTTCATCACTGGAGTATATTATTTATATATAAAGCATTTCATACAAAGTTTATTTATTTTATATCAGTACGCTATATTGCATGCAATACTCAAATTAGTGAAATATAAGTCAGGCACAAGATATCCGCTGCCATCTTGTCTTATTACTAAATCAGCTCAGCTTTTTAAAATCACGTCTGCACTATAGTATTACAAAATAAACTTTTAATTTCGAACGTGCCTCTTCCTTTAGAACAGTTAAAACGATTCTCGGCTCGATAATCGGAACTGGTGGGTCCCATGATATGGATTATAAAGTTTGCATAATTCGCACGGCCGCCATCCTGAAATGGTATGGCGGACGACCTTGTAGTTTGGTCACAAGACGCATCCTATACGAAGGTATGTTGTTACCAAATTTGGTAGAGATCGGATGATTTGGTTAGTCGTTATTTGATTTTACGTTTTGAACGTTTGAGTGGCCGCCATTCAGTTTTAGTAAATATGGCGGCGATATAAAACATGACACTGAGGTGTCCTTTGCTAGTGCTACCTTTGTACCATATTTCGTTCAATTCGCATTCACCGTGTTCGAATTGATAGGGGGGGACAGACATTCAGAGTACACACACTCACACACACAGACACACAGACACACACACACACAGACTCACACACACACATACACACACACAGACAGACACACTTTTTTTCGCCCTGTGTTGATCTCATAAGTCTACTTTCATTTTTTGCAAAAATCGAAAGTAGGCTAAAAAATAGGCTTATGAGATAACCTTTTGTCCGTGTGTCTGTCTGTGTGTGCGTGTGTGTGTGATGGTGTGTGTCCCACCCTAATAACTTCTAAACGGCTGGAGCGATTTCAATGAAACTTAGTAAGTTCATAGCGCCATTTTGGGCGACCCAGATCGTGTCCTTCAAATTTTGTTACGACTCACCAATCCAACATGGCGGCTGTGCGAAATATTTCACCTGCATTCAATTACTCCGAAACTATTACCGATATCACCCAGGAATTTTGTACGGTGATAAAGGGAACTACTAGAAATTCACCTATGTGACTTTTGAAAACCTGGTAACTACTAAACCAACATGCCAGCCAAGCGAATTTGCGACATTTAAATAGAGGTTTCTCGCGATTTAACAAACCAAACGCAATGAAACTTGGTACATTATATGTTTATACGCATTGTAATGCATCGACGTCTAACTTCCTTCAATTGTTTACATAACCTCAAGATGGCGTCTGTGTGAAATATTTCACCGTCATTCTATATCTCTGAAACTAATACCGGTATCACCATGACATTCTGTAAGGAGGTAAAGGGCACTAATGGAGGTTCATCTATGAGACTATCAAAAACCGGTTAACTACAAAACGAACATGGCGGCCAAGCGAATTTGAAAAATTTAAATAGACCTTTCTCGCGATTTAATGTTCCAAACCCAATGAAACTTGGTACAGCAAATGTTTATACACATTGCAATGCACTGGTATCTAATTTAGCTCAATTTTTTACATAACCTCAAGATGGCGGCTTTGCGAATTTTAAAATTAAGTTTTTATTTCTTGTGTCGTAATCGTGCGATCAAAGTGAAAGTTTGAATAATGAACCTACGCAATAATTTTCCTTTAATGGTACATGACTCTATGGCCTATACATTTAACAATCCAACATGGCGACCATCCGAAATATTTAGACGGCTCTGAATATCTACGAATCTATAATAGCAATCAAACTGAATTTTTTATGTTCATAGGGGCTATGAACTTAAGTTCACCCATAGGACTTTAAATAACCTGGTGATCACAAATCCAACATGGCGGCGACACGAAATATAAATATTCACATGGACGTGTCTCGCAATTTAACCATCCGAGTGCAGTGAAACTTGGTACAATAAATCCTTATTCGAATGTTAATCCATTGGCATCTAATTTATTTCAATTGTTTCCATAACCACAAGATGGCAGCTGTGCGAAATTTTAAAATCTCCTTGTTACTTCTTGTGTCCAAATCATGCGATTGAAGTTTTAATGCTGCACGTACAAAATAATCTTCATGTAACAGTACATAACTCTTTGACCTACATATATAAAATCCAACATGGCGACCATCCGAAATATGTAGTCGGTTCTCAATATCTATGAATCTATTACAGCAATCAAACTGAAATGTTGTATGTGGATAGAGGCAATTAACATGAGTAGAATATATGAAAATAGGCTGTATAGTTCTTCACGGAACTACTTGTTAGATTAATTAGTTAATCGATCCGATTAGTCGATTACATCGACAGCTCTACAATTTAGTGTATAAGTATTTTATTACAACGCCGACCCCAATGAAGGGTTAAAAATATGTTACAGTAAACTCAATTAATAAATACGTCTATTAAACACATTTTACAACATAATTAATATTTTTGCTTCGTATTATAGATTTTATCTCATATTTTCCCTTTGATACCGAAAGTATCTCTTGAAATTCACGCTAAGGTGCTTTAGTTTCAAACACGATTATTCTAGATATTGCCGGATCTCTTAAGGCGTCTCCACAGCTTCATTGATAGCATCCCACGAGCCAAAGATCAGAGGAGCAGGTCGTTTTCATGATAGAAAGAGAAATTATTCATGGTTGGATACTTCACAGATCAAAGAAGACGTATCCGTCTTGTTCACACTCCACAAAGCCTTATAATAATGAGAGAACCCCAGTATAGAGAGTGAAAGTGCTACCTATGAATTTCATTGGAGCGAGATCACTTCGTAACCACTCTACGTCACTTGCATGTCAAGGAGTTTTGCTACGATAGATTAGAGATCAACGATGATCCATAAAATGAAGACAAGTGTAAATAAAGATAGCTTTGAGTCATTTTTCAGGGTTGCCTTATTGACAAAAAAATACGTTAACTTTCAGTCGGTCAACACAAAATAACTCCAATTACTGGAATAAATGAAAAGTTACATGAAATAAATTTCATGTGATTAAGATATACGGTATATATATACGTGGCCAACGGCCTGACCGTATTGAAACACCGGATCCCATGAGAACTCCGCAGTTAAGCAACATTGGGCGCAGTCAGTACTTGGATGGTATACCGGTTCTGGGCACTGCGCGATGTTGGCAAACATTAGGAGGAGCGGAAAGGTCCTGGCCACCCTACCACACGCAAACTCCAAGCTGGGATAGCCTCTTCGGCGGCTCGGACCTGCCTTTGGGCAGAATAACAATTACATTTATATATAGGCCTACTGTATGTACTGTACATAGAGGGTCATTATGTGTGTGCGCGCCAGTAAACACTGTAAGCTAAGCCAGCTGTGACTAGCGCAGATCGCGGCCACGTGCACCCAGTTCAGCCGGCGGCAAGCGCGCACTTTCACACTTTTACCAAACATGTTCAATAACGTGTTCTTACAGTGCTCATAGGCGATGCTGAAAATTTCCTCCCTCTCTTTTAACACACACCTGACATCTTCTGATGAAAGAATGTCTGTTAACTATTTTATTATTTACGGAGCCTGTTTTCTTGAATCGTTTAGCGAGCCTCCTAATTGTACTGGCATTAGGCACAGGTCTTCCTGGAAACTTGATTCGAAATTTTCGTCTCGTTTCAGAACAAGAATTTCTGCTTTTCATGTACGAATTATAGATATACACACGTTCGCGCTGACCAACAATCACAGTGATCACAATACTCACTAAACGTGCAACCCTAACGTTTAAGCTTTGGAAATACACGTCCATATGAATGACAAAACACGTGTGAACTAACGATATGAGTCAGCGAGGCGCCACCGCCGGCTCAACCGGGTGCGCACAGCCGCGATCTGCGCTAGTCACAGCCAGCTTAGCTTGCCGTGTTTACTGGCGCGCACACACATAATGACCCTGTGTATATACTTTTGGTACAAAGAGACTATGGAAGACTTACAACAATACATATCACCATACAAGACATTCACGACCGCAGCATTTGTAGAGAAAAAATCAGAAATTTGAATTTTGATCACAACCCAAAAGAAATAGGCGTAAATGGGCAGATGAAGAGGAGAATGCACACAGAACGGATGAAAGGTTTTCGGGAAGATAAAAAGAAGAAAAGGGTCACCACCAAAAGCTAGAGTTTTGTGTTTTAGCGTTCTCCTCAAAGGGGAATGTACGCAAATAATATTGATGTATATTGAAGAAGAAAAGAAGAAGAAGAAGAAGAAAACTAAGGAATGACATGTTTTACTCGTCAAGTATGCATCATCAGATCCAAATATTCAAGACATATAGCTGTACAAAAGACTATTCAACCTACAGTGACACCCATAGACAGTCTCTGTCCTACTAAAATACAATACAAACAAGTAGTTCCGTGAAGAACTATACAGCCTATTTTCATATATACTACTTGTGTTAATTGCCTATATCTACATACAAAATTTCAGTTTGATTGCTGTAATAGATTCATAGGTAAGGAGAACCCACTAAATATTTCGGATGGTCGCCATGTTGGATTTTATATATGTAGGTCCTAGAGTTATGTACTGTTACATGAAGATTATTATGTACGTGTAGCATTCAAACTTCAATCGCAAGATTAGGACACTAGAAGTAAAAACGAGATTTTAAAATTTCGCACAGCTGCCATCTTGTGGTTATGGAAACAATTGAAATAAATTAGATGCCAGAGGATTAACA
Organism: Meconema thalassinum; assembly: GCA_946902985.2. Lineage (NCBI taxonomy): Eukaryota > Metazoa > Arthropoda > Insecta > Orthoptera > Tettigoniidae > Meconema > Meconema thalassinum. The sequence goes on from OX336388.2 coordinate 2,007,131,569, forward strand.
TTCGTATAAGAATTTACTGTACCAAGTTTCACTGCACTCGGATGGTTGAAATTGCGAGAAACGTCCATGTGAATATTTATACTTCGCGTCGCCGCCATGTTGGATTTGTGATCACCGAGTTATTGAAAGTCCCATAGGTGAACTTATGTTCATAGCCCCTATGAACACAAAAAAAAATCAGTTTGATTGCTATAATAGATTGTAGATATTCAGAGCCGTCTAAATATTTCGTATGGTCGCCATGGTGGATTGTTAAATGTATAGGCCATAGAGTCATGTACTGTACCCAACTGGGGTTGGTACAGGAGACGAACTTCGGATCTCTAAGACGTAAAGACTTTCAGTTATAAGCTAGCCATGAGGAAATAGGAAGTGATTCGGGCAATGACGCAGAGCATTGACAGCCTTACTGAAGTCACAAGATGCAAGCCGTGTATGAATCACGAGGACAGTCATGCTGTGATGAAACAATCAGAGCAGATTGGCAGGGGAACCACCGCGAAGGTTTAATATCAGCACTTTTATGACAACCCTGGATTGTCTCCCAACACCGCAAAATTGTGAAATAACCCGTTTTCGCGGAAACAACGCAAAATCACAAACATATGTTTACGTCAATCAGAATAACCCAGGGAATTATGAATTAATCAAGACTAAAATCGAATAATTTAGGCACAGGGAAAAAGCGCTTACGAAGCAGTTACGTCATTAGGCGGAGCTAAGAAGAGGTCTTGGGAAGGAGAAAATAAAAACCAACTCACCCACACAGCTGAGGAGCTTTGTAGATTTAATTTAAAATAAATAGACGATCGATTTTCGAGAAACGAGATGATAATGTAACGTTTGGATTATAGGGAACATAATGGGATATTTTTCAAAAACGTGCGTCGTCTAGTTCAAAAGATAGTTCCGAAAAGAAGACCAGAGTAATTTATTTTTGCAAGTTCCCAATGTATAGCCGAGGTTTCAGCCAGAGAGCATGCAGTTTTTCGTCAGCCCAGGAGGGGACATGACGCCGCCACATCACATGCAGTTTTTCGTCTGCCCAGAAGGGGGCATGACGCCGCCACATCACATGCAGTTTTTCGTCAGCCCAGGAGGGGGCATGACGCCGCCACATCACATGCAGTTTTTCGTCAGCCCAGGAGGGGGCATGACGCCGCCACAACACATGCAGTATTCATCAGCCCAGTGGAGCGTTCGGCTGTATCAGAAGCAGTTTCACTATCAGTAAGCGTAGAGGCGCTACACGCTGTATCACCAAATGTAGGAACGGTGCATCACATCAATCGCAGTTCAGTTAAGCCCGGAGAGGCTCTGCGCAATTTCATACAGTACATAGTATACAGTACGCAGTATTGTAGTCTGCCTGGACGGAAGTTCATAATTACGTTGATAAAAACTCATCGCACTCCTGTATGGAGATGTCGCATCGAGTAACTCAGTTCGTCACCAACCGCTAAAGTGGATCGTGTTAAGTCAAAATAACAAATCGTCAGTATCCGCGGTTTCAACAAAAGTTCGTATGTGATCACTAAAGCACTTGTGCTAGATCAGATAAAATTTTACGCTACACGGAAACCGTGACAAAATAAGTTGCGCCTTGTCAAATTCTAGAACATTAGTCAGCTAGAAAACACCAGTCCAGATCAGTAGAGACGTTACGCTGGAAGTCATCGGTTCGAGACTATAGACAGGTCTTCGTAAAAGTCAAGTAAAAAGACCACATTATTAAGAGTCAGATATTGGAACGGAATCAAAAAGTTCAAGTAAATGGACACGGGTTCGATACCCAAAGCGTATTCAGTGACCTTAAGCGAAGCTACAGTGTGTCAAACAGGGACGTAGCCAGAAAAACATTCTCGTAAGAGAAAGAAGAAAAATCTTGTCGCAGTATATAAAAAGGACAGATTACAGTCAAGAAATAGGAGTACCGCAGGTTCGATAGACCGCCACATAAGCGTAGGGCATGTGAAAGATGCTAATCGCTTATAAAAAACGATAAGGGAAGCCGAAATAGATTGTTAAAAAGACAGGGCAGAGACTAAATCCAGTGAAGAACTAGGAGCTGTTCGAGGTATCACGCGTCCAATGCAGGGTCTCAGGATCTCATCAGGGCGTCGATCACCGATAGGAAGTGGCGAAGATCACTGAGATATGGTGAAAAAGTGCAGAGTAAATAATTTAAAAGAAATATATTTTTAGTGTTAATACAGTGTTTTATAGAATAATAATGTGCTTAAATATAAGTGAAGGTCGATTGGGCCTAAGTGAAATGCAGTTCACGAATGAAAGTGCCATGGAAAAGTGTTAGATATGCCGTTAGATGGGTGAACCCTTCTAAGAATGAAACAAGAGCAACACACGGGTGAGTCATGATTTTTCATTAAAATTTGCAGCTGTACTATGCACTGACCCAGTGAAATCAGTCGTTGACTAGGGAGTTTAACGATTGATTCACTGGGTACTTGAATGCACTAAGATAATTGAAATGTTGGGATAATAATAATGAATAATTGCGAGAATGACCTCTCAGAAATAAATATACAAATGGGATCAGTAAATATAAAGTAATGGAAACCCAAGAAATGAAATAATAAGTAATAAATGATTTGGAGGAAGAAACCGAAATAATAACCTAAATGGCTTAGAATCTTTGCCACAGTCAAATCAGGTTATGAAATAAATACGCACCATAATGAAATCGTTAAAAGTCGATATGATAAGGAAAAATAAAAATAGTTTGATTTTATAACATATAATTAAATAGCAAATAACTTATAATAAAAATAATTGACAATCTGAGATGATAATAATAAAAATAACTATAATCGAGTTATTATACCCTAAAAATAAAGCGGTGGTAAAAATCGTAATAAGGAACTCAAGTAATATAAACGGAACGAAATAAATAATATCTTGACGTATTGTTGTCAAAATGATCAATCTATAAATCTCTAAAGTAATTGGTGAATAAAACACCCTAGGGAAAAATGTATTATTGCAGGCTATCAAGCCAAAGTTGTGAAAATAAAATAATAGGAAGACCGAGGTCTTACCGCTATAAATGAAAGATTATACAAGAGATTAAATAATCCGCGAATATCCAAGCAAGAAATCGTGTTGCCGAAAAGGCCTAATAATAAAATAAATGTAGCTTCAAGCTAATAAATATGCGTTAATCAGGATATATTTATTCGGGAGATGGAGAGTATCGTCGAAATATTGCGGATGAAAGATTCCCATTAATTTATAGTTGTTGTATGAAAACGTCGTGTTATATTGTGTAGGTGAAATTCCCACTAAAATATTGCCATATTGAAGCGTCGAAAATGATAGTTACATGTGAGTCCCGCCAAATTGGATAAGTGTTCCTGGCCTGGCATTGTTATAATAAAATATTGTAGGCAATAATCGTCGAAATAAAGCGTCGTAACTGATAGTTATATGTGAGTCCCGCCAAATTGGATAAGTGTTCCTGGCCTAGCATTGTTATAATAAAATATTGTAGGCAATAATCGTCGAAATAAAGCGTCGTAAATGATAGTTACATGTGAGTCCCGCCAAATTGGATAAGTGTTCCTGGCCTGGCATTGTTATAATAAAATATTGTAGGCAATAATCGTCGAAATAAAGCGTCGTAAATGATAGTTACATGTGAGTCCCGCCTAATTGGATAGTGTTCCTGGCCTTGCATTGTTATAATAAAATATTGTAGGCAATAATCGTCGAAATAAAGCGTCGTAAATGATAGTTACATGTGAGTCCCGCCTAATTGGATAGTGTTCCTGGCCTTGCATTGTTATAATAAAATATTGTAGGCAATAATCGTCGAAATAAAGCGTCGTAAATGATAGTTACATGTGAGTTCCGCCTAATTGGATAGTGTTCCTGGCCTGACATTCTTATAATAAGAATATTGTGGGCAATAATCGTCAAAATAAAGCGTCGTATGTGAAATATGCAAGTAAGTCCGATAAGGCATTGTTATAAATATAGTGTTGTGATAAGACATCATACAAGTTGTTATTAAGGTTGGTGTAATCAACTATTATACATCCTCTCCGAAATAAGTAACACATATCCTGAGGACACGAAATGTTAATGAAAATAATAATAATATTAAAAGCAGAAACAAATAGCCGCTTTAGAAGTGAATGTAAGTCTTGGGAATCATATGGTTAAAAGTAAATAAAATTGTATAGCATGGCGGTCGGCGAGACGCCATAAATCAAGCGAAGTGTCACAGGAAGAGGGGGCAGCTGTTAGAGCCTGACCTACCGTAGTGAGGGAGTGAGAGAGGAAATTTGACGAGTTCCGCGGTCAAGTAGGGTCTAGCAAAGACTAATAATAAAGAGGCCACTCTATGAAAGTTTTTATTAAAAGGTGCGAGTTCAAAATAACCTATAAAATCATAATGCTGGGGTTGAGACCATTCTCCAGAATATAAGTTTGAAGTGTTTATATGATTTTGACGGATTTTGTCAAATACTTTTATTGTTGATAAAAGGATTCCTTCCTCAAAAAGAATAAAATATCGGATTTTGTCAAATACTTTTATTGTTTATAAAAGGATTCCTTCCTCAAAAAGAATAAAATAACGGGTTATGAAACAGTATAGTTTTAATGTGAATAAAGATCCCACTATGATAAATAACACAGTGCATAATGCTGAGGAAAAATCACCTGAGGCATGGAAAGTAACTGGTGGAATAAGGGTTCGATCCACAGACATGGCATGTTCTTGTACAGTATTTTAAATGTTTGAAATCTAACGCTTTGTGAAGAATTATTATTAAGGTCCAAAGGACTTAATAAATTATAAATAAATAATGTTTAAGTAAACATAAAGAAACCCTGAAAGGTATAAATGAAATGAATGTAAATGTCCAAAGCCTTGGAGAGATTATATGACTTAAATGATAGGTGCGCTCGACGCCTGAGTGAAATATACTAAAAATGGTAATAATTTAATTTAAGCAAGACAAAGTAGTTACAAAGTTCGTGGAATAATGAAGTGACATTATAGTGAATTTTGATGAATTTTTAAAAAGTGATTTTTAGTTTTTGAGTGACACTTGAAGAGACTAAGCCAAGTGATTTGATGTTTGATATATTTTGAGTGAATCTATTTTTCTTCTATGAAATAAATAATGTAAAATTGTAATGTTGAGTTTTTCATCTAATCCTTGTGAACCATGAGTATTCTATATCGGATGTTAAGTTAGTGGTGGAGGGAACGTTACACGCCCCGATACCGCAGTAGCAAAAGCCGAGTACTGACTGAGCATCCTCCGTATAAACGGGCACAGTACCATTAAAGAAAAATTATTGCGTAGGTTCATTATTCAAACTTTCACTTCGATCGCATGATTATGACACAAGAAATAAAATCTTAATTTAAAAATTCGCACAGCCGCCATCTTGAGGTTATGTAAACAATTGAACTAAATTAGATACCAGTGCATTAGAATGTGTATAAACATTTGCTGTACCAAGTTTCATTGCGTTTGGAACATTAAATCGCGAGAACGGTCTATTTAAAATTTTCAAATTCGCTTGGCCACCATGTTCGTTTTGTAGTTAACCGATTTTTGATAGTCTTATAGATGAACTTCCAGTAGTGCCCTTTATCTCCGTACAAAATTTCAGGGTGGTGCCGCTAATAGTTTCAGAGATATAGAATGCCGGCGAAATATTTTGCACAGCCGCCATCTTTTGGTTATGTAAACAATTGAACGAAGTTAGATGTCGGTGCATTACAATGTGTATAATCATATACTGTACCATGTTTTATTGCGTTTGATTGGTTAAATCGCGAGAAACGGCTATTTAAAAGTCGCAACTTTGCTTGACCACCATGTTGGTTTTGTAGTTACCAGTTTTTCAAGAGTCTCATAGGTGAACTTCTAGTAGTTCCCTTTTTCACCGTAATAAATTCCAGGGTGATATCGGTAATAGTTTCGGAGATATTGAATGCTGGTGAAATATTTCGCACTTCCGCCATGATGGATTGGGAAGACGTAACAAAATTTGAAGGGCACGGCCGGGGTCGCCCGGAATAGTGCTATGAACTTACCGAGTTCCATTGAAATAGCTCCAGCCGTTTAGAAGTTATTAGGGGGACACACACACCATCACACACAAACACGCACACTAGGGGCCGATAACCTAGATGTTAGGCCCCTTAAAACACAATTATCATCATCATCAACAAACACGCACACATACACGGACAAAAGGTGATCTCATAAGCCTATTTTTTCAAAATTGAAAATAGGCTAGAAATCCTTCATAGTTATTTTGGGGAAGGAAGACTATTGTGTTGGTGGGATAGACATTTCTAAGTTTTGAAACAATAAAATAAGTAGTTATCTTTTCTTGTACTTGTATATTTATCAGTAATAATTACCACACGTACTACGTTTTCTGACGGGTTTCTTGTGACATTTCACTTAACGAATCTCACATGCATTAACGAGGAATTAAACCTGATCCACCTTGGCGAGAGACAAGCAGCTTGATCACTGTACCAACATGACCTAATTGAAACTCTGTTCTTATAAGTGGATGGAGAATCAACAATAGCAGACCCCACTCAAGACACGGCACAATCCTAGAAGAATTGCTGAGTTTTAATTCACCGGCCGTGAAAGCCAATATACCATCTTTTTGGAAGCCTTCATAGGGAGGTTGAGGCTGCTTGAGCATTTGGTTCTCGCAGTCAACAAGTAGTTCCGTGAAGAAATATACAGCCTATTTTCATATATCCTGCTAATGTTAATTGCCTCTATCAACATACACAATTTCAGTTTAATTGCTGTAACAGATTCGTAGATATTGAGAACCGTCTAAATATTTCAGATGGTCGCCAGGTTGGATTTTTATTTTTGTACTATTACATTAAGATTATTGTGTACGTGTGGTATTCAAACTTCAATCGCATGATTAGAACACAAGAAGTAAAAACGAGATTTTAAAATTACGCACAGCAGCCAACTTGTGATTATGCAAACAATTGAAATAAATTAGATGCCAGTGGATCAACATTTGTATAAGCATTTAACGTGCAACGATTCACGGCACTCGGATAGTTAATTCGCGAGAAACGTCCATTTAAATATTTATACTTCGCGTCGCCGCCATGTTGGACTTGTGCTCACCAGGTTACTCAAAGTCCTATGGGTGAACATATGTTCATAGTCTCTATGAACATAAAAAAATCTGTTTGGTTGCTGTAAAAGATTCATAGATATCGAGAACCATCTAAATATTTCGGAAGCTCGCCATTTAGGATTGTTATATGTATAGGCCATAGAGATATATACCATTCAAGGACAATTATTGCCTAGGTTCATTATTCAAACTTTCACTTCGATCGCATGATTACGACACGAGAAATAAAAACATGATTTTAAAATTTCGCACAGCTGCCATCTTGAGGTTATGTAAACAATTGAATTAAATTAGATGGCAGTGCATTACAATCTGCAAAATCATTTACTGTACCACAGTTCACTGCGCTCAGAGAGTTAAATCACGAGAAAAGTCTATTAAAATATTTCAAATTCGCTTGGTCGCCATGTTCGTTTTGTACTTTACAGGTTTATGAAATATACATAGGTAAACTTGTGTCAGTACCCTTTATCACCGTACAAAATTGCAGGGTGATATCTGTAATAGTTTCGGAGATATAGAATGTCAGTGAAATATTTCGCACAGCCGCCATTTTGAGGTTACGTAAACAATTGAACAAAAATAGACTCCAGTGCTTTACAATGTGTATAAACAATTACTGTACCCAGTTTCATTACGTTTGGGTAGTTAAATCGCGAGAAATGTCTATTTGAAAGTCTCAAATTCGCTTGGCCGCCATGTTGGTTTTGTAGTCACCAGGTTTTTGAAAGTCTCATAGGCGAATTTCTAGTCGTGCCCTTTATCACCGTACACAATTTCAGGGCGATATCGGTAATAGTTCCGGAGATATTGAATGCTAGTGAAATATTTCGCACAGCCGCCATGTTGGATTGGTGAGACGTAACAAAATTTGAAGGGCACGGTCGAGGTCGCCGGGAATAGTGCCATGAACTTACCGAGTTTCATTGAAATCGCTCCAGCCGTTTAGATTTTATTAGGGACACACACACACACACGCACCTCACTCACACACACACACACACGCACACACACACGGACAAAAGGTGATCTCATAAGCCTATTTTTTTTTCATAATTGAAAATAGGCTAATAATGAGTGCAGTTGCACTTTATATAAAGGGAGGTATCGCGCAGTTCGATACTCCTGTGGGGGTCCGGGCGGGGACACCAAGAGCCCGCCGATGAGCCAGCTTGTTGTCCTAGGCGAAACCCCACACAAGACACGGCACAATCCTAGAAGAATTGCTGAGTTTTAATTCACCGGCCGTGAAAGCCAATATACCATCTTAATAGCAGACATGTTTACCGGCCTGGTCACCTCGATACCGTTTGACTTGTTGCCCAACTGCCCATCTAATCTTTATCTTTCTCCTGTCACACCACACTTCAATTGCTTCAACTTCTCTTTTCCCTGGTTGTTGATTGATTTAGGGGTTTTGCAACATCAGGACCATGTAGCCCCATGTACTTGGGTGTGAGTAGAATTTGTCTGATAACCTGAGTCACTAGCGTGTGTATTTGTAACTAAAGTAGGATTTGGGTGGAAAGCGGCCGTGGTCTTGAGTTAGGAACCATCCCGTTCTTTTCCAGGAGTAGAAGTGGAAAACCACGGAAAATCACTTGCAGGATGGTTGAGGTAGGAATCGAACCCACCTCTTCTCAATTTAGCTACACGGGGCTGAGTGTAACCCGTTCCATCTCTCACACCAGAATTAAATTTCATGGCAGAGCCGGGAATCAAACGTAGGTCTCCACGGTGGCAGACAAGAATTCTAGCCACTACGCAACGAGGTGGACGTTTTCCCTTCTGCACCAACAATCCAAGTTTTGGACAACAGTTTTCAACAAAGATGTTCAAAAATGACTTCCTAATACTTGAGTCAATTAGACTCTGTAGAATAGCTTTCCTTGCCTGTGCTTAATTACATTTTTATGTTGATTGCTCCGCCTTGCACTGCTTATTTAGTTTCTCAAGCAGAATAATTCTCCTACTTTCTCCAGCCTTTTCACCTGATTTCTTCGGGCTACATTTCATTATATTTGTTTTCAGCCCTCTGACGTGTGCGTGGTCGTGGTCGCTGGTAAATCGATTTTTAAAATTCCTGCAAACGAGCTGTGTGCTGTTCAGAATTGGGCTCACCGAGATGGATTGATCGCTCAAAACGCAGCGCTGTTATGTGGGAAGGTGGGCTGACGTAAGCCGAATATTCCTTCCCACTCTCCTCCCCCAGATCACATAACAGGAGCTACATTGTAAGTAAGATAGTTATCGTTGTTTAAAGGATTGTAACAGCGAGATCATATAGTCCTCATCGTAAGGAAGATTAGAGGCAGATTATTAATGGGAACCCGAGATTCTACAGGGCAATCCAATCTATATTTCCCAGTATAAATTGAATCAATGACTTGTTGGTTTTTGAATGATAATTTTTTGTTTTTCCGTAATTTTTGTTTATTTTTATAACTTTTCTTCTTCTGCTTTCTTCAATTCGGCCAACTAGGGACCACGTCAATTCAACTGTCTCTTCTTCCGAGCTCTAACTACCGCCCAGTGTTCCCACATTCGTCTTCGGTGTTGTTCTTTTCTCTCTTAGGACCACACATTCCCTGTCTTCAGCTTCGGCTTTTCCTGGAAACCTTTGTGCGTACGTAGTTTTTTCTGAAGTGGAACACGCTCCTGTATATCTTTAGGGGAAATTTCCATTTCACGTAGATCTTTCTCAACTTCCGTAAACCATGCCCCTATGGTTTTCTTATCTTGAAAGTACGTCATTATCCGTTTTGCCTGCCTGGGCTCATTCGTGTCACGTGGCTATAAAAGGCAATCCTTCTTTTTTGAATCGTGTCACTGATCTTCTCCACGTGCTGGCTGGTTGCGTGGCTCAGCGGTAACGTTCTCGCTTGTTGAGCCCAAGGTGGCAGGTTCGTAGCCTGGCGCAGTCAGCTGGCATTTGAGGGTGCGCAAATGCGAGGGAGCCGTGTCAGTAGATTTGCTGGCACGTTAAAGATCCCCTTCGGGGCAAAATTCTGGCACCCCGGCGTCTCTAAAAGCCAAAGTAGTTAAAAGGGTCGTAAAACCAATAACATTATTATTATTATTATTATTATTATTATTATTATTATTCTCCACGTGCTAGTACAATTCGTGGTTGTAACACCTTCTGTACTCGCTGGGACCCAGGATTTTCCTCAAAATCTTCCTTTCTTTAGCCTCTAGTTTTTCCATTAGACCTTTCTTGTTCATTATTAGAGCAAAGCAAGCAAGCTTGTAGTTTAACGTGACCGTTAATCTCGAGATCATGAGCCACGGGACCTCCTTTTTACGTGGAATCCGAACCACAGGACATGGCATTTCACTGCGAAACATTATTAGAGTCTAAGCCGCATACAGAGCCTCTGGCCTCTGGTCGAATAACAGTGCAGTAATAATTTATATAACTTTTATTAGCCTACTTTTCACATTTTGCAAAAATGAGGAAAAAGTAGACTTATGAGATCGGGCAAATGTGTGTCTGTCTGTCTGTCTGTCTGTCTGTCCTTCTGTCTGTCTGGCTGGCTGTGTGTGTTTCCCCCCTATCAACTCCTAAACGGCTGCAGCAATCAAAACCAAATTTAGTATGAGTAAAGATGTGCACCGGAATATCTCACGTCCATATTTGAAAATGATGTCAGTGCTACCAACTGCTAAAAAACCGCACTAGAAATTTGAGCTCCATGTTGGATATCTCGCAAGGTATGCATGGGAGCTACTCCAAAATTGGTACACATGCAGATAATACTATTTCAGTTTAATTTCCAAGAGGCCAACAATGACAGTGTTGCCAAAATAATTTTAAGCCTTCTGATAAGTCCAATGTTTAAATGCATATAACTTCTACACTATCAATTGGATTTCAACCAAATTTTATATGTAATATCTGTACATAAACAGATATGATTGAGCATATTCTTAAGAGCCACCAGGGCTGCCAACTGTTAATAATTGCTATCTCTCTATTTTTATCCAAATACCAATATATCAGAAAGTATGCAAGCCAACAGCTTTAAACTATGCACACGTATATTCTGACATTTTAGATTAATTTTGAGTAACTTATATACGTCAGTTCTACCAACATGATTATAAGCCTGCTGATAGTACCAATTTTTAAATACATGTAACTTCTATACTACCAGTTGGATTACAACCAAATTTCGTATGTGCTATGTGTACCATAACAGAATGACTGTAAGTATTGTTAAGAGCAATCAGGGCTGCCAACTGTTAATAAATGCTGTCTATATTTTTTTTACCCTAATATCAATATATCAGAAAGTATGCAAGCCAACAGCTCTATACTTTGCACACGTATAGCACCTGACATTGTAGATTAATTTGGAGTAATTAATACAAGGCAGTGCTGCCAACATGATTCTATGCCTGCTGATATGTCCAATTTTAAAATACATGTAACTTCTATACTAACAAATGGATTTAATACAAAATTGGCACAACAAGATATCATAATATTTCAGAATATTTATGACCAGCATACGCATGGTATTGTTGGCAACATGCTTTTACGCGTGCTGATAGATCCAGTGTCTAACTACATGTAACGTCCATTGGACTTCAACCTAATTATGTATTCTGTACCTTAAGAGATGGAACTAAGAATATATTCAGTCACCAGGGCTGCCAACTGTAGTGCTCTATTAGGCTACATTATACCAGGTATATTTTGAACTAATTTGATATTTCGATATTACCAACTTAATGTTGTCATTATTCTAGATAGGTTCATATACTGTAGAATAATGATTGGCATGAAAAGTAGGCTGTATAGTTCTTCACGGAACTTCTTGTTTTTATTTAATTTTTTTTCTGTTTTATTAATTTTAGGTCGTTTTGAATTCAGGTGTACACCTCAAAATTTGAAATTCTATTCCAAATTTGTATTCTTTAATCTGTGTTAAGACGGCAGATGACCTCGTAGTTCCACCCCTTAAAACAACAATAACTAACTAACTAAATCAATCCAAATGCATTTAAATAATCTAAGAATTGACAGGGAATTTAGTTGTAATAATCATCCTCCTCTCCCAAAACCTCTTCATTCTGGCTCTGCCCTTTCTTCATCAGATGTGTCATGGTTTCCATTTCTTAGCTTTTAGTGTAAGTCTTGTTCCTCTTTTCTCCTCCGTTTGCAATTTGATGCATTGTAATATTCAACTTATCTTAACCATTTTGAACTTCTTTGAAACAATTACTTTTTGTTTAACTTTTTCAAAAGTAGCTGTTTTAATAGTCTGGTTGGTAGGTTGGTTCCTTAGTTTAGGGGCTGCGACAACGCGGTCATGTATCCCCGTGTACTTTGGGTGTGTGTAGAATCTGTCTGATAACGGTGTTAATTGTGATGACTGTATTTGTGTGTGTTATCCGTTTTTAATTCAACTAAGGACTGCAGATAGTAATTTCAAGTAGTTCCTACTTTTGTTATCAAATGCTACCGTCCACGACACCTAGCTTGCAGACTCGCCAACCAGATGGCATCGCAGTCAGCACCTGGCGGTGAACATTGTAACTAATAGAGCGCTATCAATTCTAACCTGCAAATTTAGCTTCCACAAGTGTAATTAGTGGAAGCTTCTCTTTCATGCCATAGATCTATGACATGGGACCACCGGATTTACTTCCCCTCCGAAGGGAGGCATACTGAGGTATTTTAACGCTCTTAAAAAATCCGACGACTTCTGCAGAATTTGAACTCGCGATTTTGGGCACAGAAGCTCAGCATGCTACCAACTACGCCACCGAAGCCGCTTTTTACTAGTCTATTGTCATGTAATCTCGATAAAAGACTGAAAGAGGCAATTATCCTTTCTCTCATAGTGTCTATTATTGAATCACTTTCCCGATATACAACTGCCTCTAATGTAGCCTATAATAAAACAATAATTAATACCTTGAAATTTAATGCAGATAATTATTGGTGGTTTGTTGAACAAGTAGAAGAACTCAAAATGTTTATTGTACATACGTATAGATGGGCCGGTCATTCGTGGCCGGTCGTAAGTGCGTGATAATTCTTCTTAAAGCCCGAGTAGAACACTGAGACCACTGAATATACACATGCTCTACCGAGGACACATTGCGCACTTTATTTGCATTGATCACAAAGGTATGAAGACTCACTGTGCGTGAAGACTCCACTGCGCATGTAATATGTGCCGTCAAGAAGGAACGGTTCACTTATAACAGCATCATCAGAAACATGAAGATGATTACAAGCGGCGATTAAAGGTATTTGCGAAAGCAGATATGTCTAAAATTGACGATAGTGAGACATTCCTTGATATGCTCTATTTTTCTAACTAAGCTACATTGCACATTTCGTGGAAGGTGAACAGATGCAATTGCCGAATATATGGGGGGGGGGCACGAACGTGACTCTCCGAAAGTGGATGTGAGGTGCGCATTGTTGAAGGACAGGGTCATAGGATAATTCCTTTTCGAGGAGAATTCCGTTAACGCTTTGCCACAACATCTTTCCAACAATATGGTGTGGCATGTCAATATGCGGATATTGTGCAAAATATCTTGAACCGTGAATTTAATGATGAAAATCAACAAATGAAGGGTTCACGGGAAGAAGGAGGAATGCCAAATAAAGTAAAATGTTCAGGAAACGAGTTTTAAAGTTTAATTACTTACATATAGATGTAGCCTACGCGTCAACGTGAAACGTCATTTTCTCACGACCCTCATTGTTCTTAGCCTGACACAATTGTGCCTTCAATACTCGCAAAGAGGCCTAACAGATGGCGCTGATATCTCGATTTTACATTTTGAGTGACATTCCCCCTTCATCCCGTGTATCCTTCAAATGTAAAGCAAAAATAATGGAATGCAGACAAAATAAAACAGAATCCTCTATTGACGTCAAATTGGCTGATGAGACGCTCAAGGAAGTAGGATACTTCTGTTACTTAGGAAGCAAAAATCGTTAACCATATGTAATTTTTCAGGTTATTGTTCGCATGTTCCAGTAATTGGGATTACATTGTGTTGACCGACTGAAAAGCTTTAACAAAACATTAATTCACGGATATACTCAATTGTTGACGCTAGTTTAAGACAGACAAAGACCAAAACATATTCAAGTTACAATGATGAAACTTATGTTTAGAATGCTACTGGTAAATGACCGGGAGCAGAAACTGCAATTGAGCAGTATTTATGCGTGGTCACCGAGCAAGGAATAAAGTAAAGCGGGGCAGCAGCGATCAGTGCACAGAATAAACTGTGCTTTGTTTACTCAGTCTAGTAGCGGTGAAACACGCCCGGCATTAACTAGCCTCATATCAGTAATATCTCCTGATAACGCTAATCCACCCCCATATCTTTCATGATATTCGAATTTGCGGGTTTAAAAAAAATCTATGCATTCCGATACAATGGGCTTTGATTTAGACAGTACTGGCTATTATCAATCCATTAATGATATAATGTTACCATTTGATTGGTATATTTTTCGCAATTCCCTCGTTCATAAATGTCAATGTTACGCATTGCTAATAATGATATTGATTAATGACAGAGAACTATGGTGGTCTAGCAATCTATATAATTAATTTTTACCAATGATACATTTAGTTAGGGAAACGAAAATTGCTAAAGAATACTTTCGACAGTGTAATGCAGTGCGCGTATTAGAGACAGTAAGGAAACTCGGCATTAAATATAATAATATATATATATATATAAATATACTAATAATAGTAATGTCAATAAAGATACGGGCCTTACAGTAGTCGCATATGATGTGTAACATGTTATCCTACTATGAAATTGAGATGAAATCTATGTGAAGTCATATGACATGTTATTCTACTCGTATACTAAACAGATTGGACATTCTTAAAATGTTAATTTACGCTCCGCTTTCATGCTGGTACTATGATGAACGTATAGATTGAATTGGATATATGCTACTGTCACACTTGTTTGAACAAACATCACATATTATATTGTAAATTAAGAGGAGGAATTTTTATATATATATATATTTATTTATTCGTGTCAGAAGTATGTGTTGAACAGACGACTTCAAACAGTTTCTACCCAGAACTTAGCCACTTCGATAGTACTTGAATTAGCTTCAGTCAAGTCATTCATTGTGCATCTGTACGGGCACAATGGACAGGAGAAGAGGTGTTGTGTTGTCAGGGTTGCGCCACAATCACACAGGACTGTCTTGGTCGGAAAATGCTAATATAAGTTGTCCCTGGATCTTGCAACTTCCACCCGCAGTCTGTTCAGGGACTTCCAGATTAGCCAGTTCTCTGTCTGACCAGGAGGTAGAGATTCCTTTGGTTCCAACCATTCTGAGGAGGAATGAAACCATTGTCCCTAGCCTATCTATAGACTACTAGGAATAATGTTCAATACAATCAAATTTCCTAACTCATGCTCGGTGCAAACTATTGTAATTAAAATTAGATAAATCGTAATTTCATGTAGATTCTGTTAAAATGACGCATAATATCATGATAGATATCGTTTAAATCGATAATCTGGTAGCAAAAATAATTGCTGGGACTGGTGTTCGAACCTGAGACCTCATGATTCGCAGACCAATACGCTATCCACGCAGCCACTCCAACCACAGAAAATTAGGGTACAACACTGGTACTTATTTTCACGTGCCGGAAATAATATGGAAGTAATTTTTTAGGCTCCTTTAATACTTTGCTTCTTTTCGATAATGTTCCTGCGTGGAATAGATTTTTAAATTTGTTATGAATACGCCTACTTGACAGTAAAGGGAATTCCTATAGAGGTCCATGAGAGGCTAGCGTCGTTCCCGTATAAAAACATCGATATATATTATATTGATCACTGCATTACCACAATGTGGGTTAATATCTGAATAGCCATTGTGCAGAAAAATAATACCGACTTTGACGACTAGTTACAAGGTTTCATATTAAAGCATATCATCGTTTAATTACTGATACAAAGACTTTGAACATGTGGTTTGTGTTTCAATCAGTTGACACCAGAGTTCGCATGAGCGTTGACCGTTCAGTATGAAAGTGTTGAGCAAAGTTACTCGGGGAGTGGATTCCCATTAATTTTATCCAGAGATTTAAAAACAGACTCTTAATAAATCATAAATGTTTTCAGCAAATGTGATATAGTGAATATTTTTACACCAAAGAACGTCAACTTGAAGATGACTTATTGTAGGACTATCTGTAATGGCGCCTCCAAACCTTGAAGTAATCCGTATGTGATATACATTCCACATGGCCGACAGTGCGTCATGGTATAAATCTCCGACACCACATGCTCATTGTTTCCTCTTACCACTGCCAGCTGGATCGCATCCCTCCTGGCTGTTTTTCCAGCAGGCAGTGCGTCTTACACACTTCCATCCGATCTACTTCCGTCCGATCCACTTCCGTCAGATCCACTTCCGTCCCATTTTTCAAAATCACTCCCACAAAAATATCCAGCAACCGAGTTGAAAGATGTTGCACATCAATAATAGATATCACAGAACATCCAGGACCAAGTAATCATGGACTGAAGAACGGAGGAAGATTATCAATGCTCATATGAGGTGATTTTGGGAGGAGAAAACACATTAATAGATACAGTAAGAGAACTCAGCATTGAACACAATAACAAAAGTTTGGTGCGTTGCAGTCGGTCAACACGAATGTACCCAAAAAGAGCTGGGTTATGCCCTAATCCTGAAATAAATTACATGAGATAAATAAATGAATAAATAATTAATAAATTAATATTAATTATTAATTATATTAATTATTATTAATTGATGATTAATACATTAATCTCATGTAATTTATTTCAGGATTATGGCATAACCCAGCTCTTTTTGGGTACATTCGTGTTGACCGACTGAAAAGCACCAAACTTTTGTTTACTTTGGCAATACTGAAAAATGGCTTCAAACCCAACAATATTAAATACAATAATATAATTAATAATAATAAAACTGCATAATTCTGGAAATTAAGAAGTAATGATGAAATATATCGAAAAATAGTAAACTTATCGGAAACAATACAGAAGAGGAGATTGCTATGTTTTGGACATTTGTACAGGATGGATGACAGTAGGTTAACCAAGCAGATCTTCACATTCCTGTGGAACAAGAAGTCAACAACAACCTTGGTACAAGAAGTCAAAAAGGATTTGGATAGAAACATTATCAGAGAAGAAGATACACCACAGAGCGATATTTTTAGGCAAAAAGTGCTAAAAATGGAAGGATTCCAAGGGAGAAAGGGAAAGAAAACTTGCTCGAGCTGGTCCAAGGAAAGGAAGAGGAAACATAGTGAGATGATGAAGGAATATTGGAGGAAGAAGAAGGAACAGCAAAGGACAAAGCATTGAAATTGGCTCGTGGTCCCTAGACGACCGATACGAAATTGTTAGTATTATTATTATTAATAATAATAATAATAATAATATGCATTACAGGTGCTTCTGCCGCTCACACCGGGATTTGGGGAGTATTTGCGTCTCATGACAGCAAAGAGAAATGACATTTGGCATGAATTTTATACGACGGACGCTATGACTACACAGGACTGGATGCAAGGATCCTACGAGCTGAGACATATCTTGACGCGCTTTGCGGTCCATGGTTTCCACCACCGGATCTGCATGTGAGACGTCTATCACCAACCAGACGAACTATGCAAGCTTTGTGAGGGTCCTTGCGACAGATACCACGTGAGGACGTGCAAGTGCAGAAAGGTGTCTCTGACGAAATTCTGTGAAAATTAGAAATATATGGACACCCCTCCGAAAAAGGCATTTACAGTGACAACGACAAAATTTTGTATTAATGATGGTTCGTAAGAACCACTTTCGTGCACATTGTGCGCAATAAAGTATTTATTATACACACAGACATTCACCGTCTATTCAGTCCTATAACACATTTTCTCCATTTGATGAGAAATTCAGATAAATAAACGGGAAGGTTAATCGAAAACTGTAAAAGATTAATGGTGTTCAGACTGGCATGGTGGACTTTGTTAGTCCAGCATTCAGTGAGTCTAGAATACGTATGGTTTTTTAATGGCAAGGGTAGGAATTGACATGTATTGAAGAAGTGAGTGGGTGATTGATTGTGAAACCTGACATTTCGTTTCGATGAAACATGACGTCTGAGGTGGAGGATGGAAAGATTGCAGATACCATACAATGTTGGAGATACGATTCTAACCTTCGTGGGTTGAATGTCAAGAGATGAAGAGTGGAGATTGTGAATAGGAGAGTTACAGAGTACTGTATACAAGGATGTACTAAACCTCTGGTTATAGAGCAGTGACCTCCAACCATCCGAGGTGGTTTCTGCTTGCCGTGACGTGTTGATCATAACCGTAAATCAGTCCTAACAAACGAATGACAAAAGGACATCTTGAATCCAACACGTTTCCGGTTATAGCAGCTGAAACAACCTTAGCACCAACCAATACTGCTACTATATTTCCCGTAAGTACTGACAAATCGTCATTATTACTTCACTGTAATTAATCAAATGATGATGAGACAGTGATGGTATTGCAAGAAATAGGAAAATACTACAGCAACTCACTAAAGAAAGTCGAATATTTTCAGTCAAAAGATACCGACAGTAGTGACTACGCTGGCTAAAGCGCTGCGTTAGGTCATGGGGCCAAGCTCTCTGCTGACTCGGTAGACGCGTGGGTTCGAGCCCCACCGTCGGCTGTCCTTGAAATGGTTTTCTGTGGTTTCCCCATTTTCAACACCAGGCAAATGCTGGGACAGTACCCTCTGACAGGCCACGGCCGCTTCCTTCCACATCCTTGCCCAGCTTCATTCATCTTCATCCATTCCATCTCTCGTCCCGACGCGCAGGTCGCCCACGGGCGTCGACTAGAAAGACCTGCACTCGGCCTCTCAGGAGGCTACACGACACAAAAAAAAGTCAAAAGATTTTTTCTCCTCATCTACAAAATTATTTTCAGTGTTCTGATGTATTATGGGAGTCTAGAAACTTGGCCCTAGAAAATGTGAGCAGAAAGTTCAAGTTTTATGTTAAAACACGTTTTATTTAAATTGGTTGTGAATAACCGTAACTGAAAACATTCCGCATAACATGGTCAAAAAATAATAAATAAATTCACAAATTTGGAGGAAAGTAGACTAATTGTGTTTTATTTAATTACGTAGTACACGAATGTCAACTAACATTCCCATTATATTTACTGCAGTACAACGTGTACTCCAGTTGAACAGTTAGGGGATATGTCCTTAGAACATGTCTGTTTTAAAACTGGAAGTAAACGTCATTAATTTGTTTTGTTCCTTTCAATTCGATCATTTCATTCATATGAGTATATTGTTCTGTGCATAGACACACGTCAAGCAGACAGGTTATGAATGTATTTATACTTGTCCTTCCAAATAAATAATAGTCTAATAATGTCGTGTGATATCCTGGTTGGCCAAGCGCAGGTTCTTCTAAATAAGTTTTCCTTATAATGAGAACTTTTATCAATATTTTAGCCTATCGTGATTTCGTTACATTTGTTCTTTGGTGGTGATTTATTAACCTTTTTATTAAAAATAATATTTCGCGCTCTGAGCTACTGAACTACTGTTGACACCATCTTTGAGAAAGCTTGTAATGCCACCATTCTTTCTGAAAATGAAAAACAAACACAGCGACTTTTTCTTCCAAACACTGCAAATCCAAACAGAAGGTTTAAAGTCGTGTTTTACTTATTTATCAAATCAGTTTGTGTCTTACTGCTGGAGTGCCAAGTTTAGAATCAGTCACGTCGAAATCAGCAAGTTATTTGGGTTTGCTACACAGACAGTGGATAACATATGGCAAAATAATTCTATGCCAATACCGTCGTAAACAGTTTAGTTGACTTGTCTAATACGTATTTGAATGTTTTACGAAGAGGAAAAATTCTTACTCTTTAGTTCGTAAGTATTGTACTTTGTCATTTCTGGCAGCCTACATTAGGTAGAATATTTTGAGAGGGTATTATGTTAGAATGAAGTTATCTAGAATACAAGGAAGTTGAATGTAAGCTACAGTATGTTTTTCATAGGCTGTTGATTTTGTGTTAATGAGATAGCATTGTATGTTATTTTTAATTGACATTTATTGCTTGCTGAACGTAAATGAAATAAGGTTTGTGATTTACTCATCATTTAATTAATAGTAGGATTTAATATGGAAATGCCTATGTGATATTTCTTTGCCCCTCTGAATTGTGTTTTTGAATGTTAAATGCATATAATAGTTGTGCCTGCTTCAATGCTTATCATTACATATAGCGCCTATACATTACAAGTGCCTATTTGCCTGCTAGTAGAAGAAAAGATGAGAAGATACTGGCAGAGAGTCAAGGCAGAGAATGCATAACATAATGTAATGACTATTAAGCGTGGTCCATAGAAGGCCAAGATGAAAATAAAAATAAATAAATAAATCTGGTATATATTGGCTTTCACGGCCAAGGAATTAAAACTCAGAACAAATTCGCAAAATAAGTAGTCTATATTATTTATGTTTTGTTTCTGTTATATTTCACCTCCCACATCATAAACCTAGAAGAATTGCTGAGTTTTATTTCATTGGCCATGAGAGCCAACATGTCATCTTTTGGAAGACTTTACAGGGAGGTGAAAGGCTACTTGAGCAATTAGCTCTCGCAGTAAAGAAGCGCAGTTGTGCTTCATAAGAAAGGAGGTAGTGCAAAGTTTGCTACTCGTGTGGGGGTCCTGGCACGGACACCAATACACCGCTGATGAGCCAGCTTTGTGTTCCTAGGCAAGACCCCACACAAGACACGACATAAACCCAGAAAAATTGCTGAGTTTTAAATAAATAAATAAATAACCCTCCTAAGATCAAAATTGGAACAAAACCATCAATAAAAAGAAATGCTTAGGATTTGCAGATGACTTGGTTCTTTTAGCACTGGACAAGGAATAGGTTTGTACTCAGATCACTAGTCTCCAAGAAATTGCTCAAGAGATAGGATTACAGATATCCTTTGAAAACAACTGAGATCATCCCTATGAAACCGTTAGATATAAATAAAGTATATATAAATGATCATAAAATTAACCTAGTTCCTCAATTTAAGTATCTTGGAGAAATTATCACACATAACTTAAACGAAAAAGTAACTTTGATAAATAGAACAAATAAAATGAAAAAGGCACAATCTCTAAACTGGTCAACATATAATTTAAAAAAAAATGCCTATCAATAGCTACTAAGATCAAACATTATAAAACTGTAACTCTCCCTGAAGCCACTTATGCTTGTGAAACACTGTTCCAAATTAAAAATGAACAAAGAACTGACCAGCTCCTCAAAACGGAAAGAAGAATGATTAGAACGTGCATAAATAAAAAGTATCAGGTTGAGAAAGTCTGGAGGATTCTCCCAAATGAAACTGTCTATCGTGAGATTGATCCAATCACCAGCACAAAGAAGAAGAAACAAATTTCATATTTTTTCACATCTTACGGCTTCCATAAAACAGAATTGTACGCCAACTAGTGATGAGAAATGTAGGAAAGAAAACTGGAGGAAAATTGATCCAAGAAATCCAACAAGATCTCAAAGCAGTTGGACTCACGATAACAGATGCCGAGGAGAAAAATAAAATTAACACCATTCTTAAAACTCACAAATTTTCTGCAGAAATGACTCATAGAAAGCCTATGGAGATTTCAGATGAGTTGAGAAAATCCCGATCTGAAAGAATGAAAAAGTACTGGAAAGAGTGCAAGAACCAAGCAGTACTACCATCAAAGAAGTGATTGTGGAACGACTCAAGTGGTCCAATGTGACCAATAAATATTATTAATAATAAATAAATAAATAAATAAATAAATGAACTACACCGTACATAAAAGCAGCCAGCGATGCGAGTTGATTACATGAACCTACACACAACCCAAACAGATAAAGTCAGCATAACATTTTGAGACCGCCAGCAAAAAGCAATGCCTTTCTCTGTAAATCTAGGATTATCTGTCAGTAACAAAGGACGATGTGCCGTTAAAGAAAAGGGACGACTTTCTGTCCAAAGAGAAGCAAGGCCAAAGCTAAGCAGAATGTGGAAAGATAAGAGCATTACAACGGAAGCCAAAGCAACGTAGGCTGCCACTCAGAACAAAGTCCCCGTGTGAGACGTGAATACCATTTACAAACAGATAGGCCTTTGAACTCTGGAATGTTGATAAACCTTCAGATCAGTATGAAGATAAATTTAGTAAAGTAAATTCAGAGGAAGTTCATCAGTAATATCTACGAACATTTGGTCACAATATCACAGTGTCCACAGAGAGATATCCTGTTTCTGAAAAAGTTCATTAACTTTCCTAACACGGAGAAGTATTTCTAAGGAATTGAAGTGATAGAAGCCATTTTTCAGTGTTGCCTACTTCTATTAAAGAAAGATTTCCAGTCGGTCAACACAAATTGTGCCCAATTACCCACTTTAGGCGGGAAACAAAGATTTGCATGCCCTAACCTAAAAGAAATAAAGATATTATTGCAAAATGATACGCTTTGATGTACAAAATGGGGTTCTTAATTGGATGAAATGTTTCGAGCGTCAAGCGCTCATCTTCAGATCCTGGTCACTTAGGCTTATGCACAAACAAGATGTTCAGTAAAGAACATATAGCCTACTTTCTCCTAAATGTATGAGTATAGTTATAACTCGTTGTTATTATCATAGAGTATAATAGAACTATTCTTTGTTGAAGACCTTAGAAACGATTTACCTCTACCAAACGCCACGACCTAGATAAAAACTGCTACCATCATTGAAGAAAGAAAGAAAGATAAGAAGTATATCAAGAATGTTATGGATCTGGAGACATAATCGACCGGACTGGCGGCGTGGCTCAGCGGTAACGTTCTCGCTTGCTGGGCCCTAGGTTGCAGGTTCGTATCCTGGCGCAGTCAGCTGGCATTTGAGGGTGCACAAATGCGAGGGAGCCGTGTCAGTACATTTACTGGCACGTTAAAGATCCCCTTCGGGCCAAAATTCCGGCACCCCGGTGTCTCTAAAAGCAGCAGTAGTTAAAAGGGATGTAAAACCAATAACATTATTATTATTATTATTACGACCTGCCGTGGGCAACATCCAACTTTGAGTTGAGGCATGTCTTTACACGTCTGGTTGTGCATGGCTTTCACAACCCTAATTGAATTAACAAATCTTTCCATGACCCTACAGAGACGTGTGTATACAAACTATGTGGATATTTTCGATAATATAATCCTAACAGAGCGAGTGCATTCTAGCGGCCAGAATAAGAAACTTTTCAATAAAATCTGGAAGTTACCTTTTTGGCAGCTAGATGTCTCGAGTAAATCTGCTGGCGAATTATGTTTTAATTAAATATATATTTTACACCATAATGTGGACAATATAACGCTTAATAACATTTTCAAGTAACGCAAAATAGGCTGTTACAAACCCTTTAAAATAAAAAGTTAAAATGTATCGTAGTATCAACTTGTCATTCTTCAAATTCGATGCGCATAGAATGATAATGGTATAGTAATCAATGGATCCCCACGTAGACTAGTCGGGACATCTAGTGGTGAAATATCGAACAATTTAATCCTAACAGAGCGAGGGCATTCTAGCGGCCAGAAGAAGAAACTTTTCAATAAAATCTGGAAGTTACCTTTTTGGCAGCTAGATGTCTCGAGTAAATCTGCTGGCGAATTATGTTTTAATTAAATATATATTTTACACCATTATGTGCACAATATAACGCTTAATTTTAAAACATCTGAGTCATTACAAAACAATAAACATATAACATTTCAAGCAAAAAACGTAGCTCTAATCGGGTTTGAACCATAGGAATTTGAGCGATAGGCTATCGCTCTACCACTGAGCTAATTGTGTCAACGGATATCGGTCTATTTAAAATGACTTACATAGAACTTGTTAGCAAATAATGATTTATACTGAACGATTTCATCACTGGAGTATATTATTTATATATAAAGCATTTCATACAAAGTTTATTTATTTTTTATCAGTACGCTATATTGCATTCAATACTCAAATTAGTGAAATATAAGTCAGGCACAAGATATCCGCTGCCATCTTGTCTAATTACTGAATCAGTTCAGCTTTTTAAAATCACGTCTGCACTATAGTATTACAAAATAAACTTTTAATTTCGAACGTGCCTCTTCCTTTAGAACAGTTAAAACGATTCTCGGCTCGATAATCGGAACTGGTGGGTCCCATGATATGGATTATAAAGTTTGCATAATTCGCACGGCCGCCATCCTGAAATGGTATGGCAGACGACCTTGTAGTTTGGTCACAAGACGCATCCTATACGAAGGTATGTTGTTACCAAATTTGGTAGAGATCGGATGATTTGGTTAGTCGTTATTTGATTTTACGTTTTGAACGTTTGAGTGGCCGCCATTCAGTTTTAGTAAAGATGGCGGCGATATAAAACATGACACTGAGGTGTCCTTTGCTAGTGCTACCTTTGTACCAAATTTCGTTCAATTCGCATTCACTGTGTTCGAATTGATAGGGGGGGACAGACATTCAGAGTACACACACTCACACACACACAGACACACACACACACACACACACAGACTCACACACACACATACACACACACACACAGACTCACACACACACATACACACACACAGACAGACACACTTTTTTCGCCCTGTGTTGATCTCATAAGTCTACTTTCATTTTTTGCAAAAATCGAAAGTAGGCTAAAAATATATATACATAGGCTTGCCATACGTCCCGGTTTGACCGGGACAGTCCCGGTATTTTTCTCTTGTCCCGGTGTCCCGCCCGGTTTTATCAATGTCCCGGAAAACGGCTGTAAGATGTAAAAGTATTGAATTTATGTGTTTAAGAATCAGCATCTGTGGAAAGGGTGTTTTCTCTAATGAACAATGCCTGGGGGATGACAGAGCATTAAAGAGTGAGTCCACTGCAAGAGCATTGATTGTATGTAAAATCAACTTTGGCCTATCTTGCTATGATTTTTATGAAAAGGTCAAGCTAGAGAAAGACATTTTGAAAAAAGTACGTTCAAGTCAAAAATATGAGTGGTTTGAAAGCAATGATTAACATTGTTTACCCATTAATTAATTGGTTTTTTTTTAGTTTGACAAAAACGTTTTTTTTGTAATTGTTTTTGTAATTAGACAAAAAGTTGTAGTTTTTCAGAAAATAATAAAGACTTAGTAATTGTTCAATTAAACTATTTTATGAAGTATTTTAAATCGTATCTTATTAACACTTCTTTCTAGATGGTAGACCAGAAAAAATTATATATTTTTATGTAGCAAAAATTCCTTTTTTATTTTTAAAAGGTGTGTAGAACTGACAATTTAGTGTGCCAGATTCCCCCCCACTTTCGAGGCTTAAAAAAGGATTAAAACTCACCATTTTGCTTCTAATTTTTAAAACATTTCCCGGGAGAGGACCCCCGGATTCCCCGGTAAGGCCATCCCATATTAATGTGTCCCGGTTTCACTCACCAAAAATATGGCAAGCCTATATATACAGCCTTTTAGCCTACACTGTTAAGATTAGATAAGTTTGTAAAAACCAATGTAACGCATCAAACTTACTTACAGACAGTGTTGGTTAGTTGAATGGTTGCTTAGTTTAGGGGCTGCGACAACACGGTCATGTAGCCCCGTGTACTTTGGGTGTGTGTAGAATCTGTCTGATAACCGGTGTTAATTGTGATGACTGTATTTGTGTGTGTATCTGTTTTCAATTCAAGTAAGGACTGCAGACATTGAATTTTTTCAAGTAGTTCCTACTTTTGACACCAAACGCCACCGTCAACGACTACTAGTTTAGAACTCGGTTATCAGACGCCACCACAGTCGGCTCTTGGCGCCGAACGTAGGAACCTAAGACCGTTTGTCAAATGTTTAACTATAATTTAGCGTCACACAGGAGTAATTAGTGGAAGGTTCTTTAACACGCCATAAATCTATGACATGGGACCGGTAGCTTTACTTCCCCTCCGAAGGAAGGCATACTGAGGGATTTTTAACGCTCTTAAAAAATCTGAAGGCTTCGGCCGGGTTTGAACCCGCGATCTTGGGCATAGAAGCTCAGCATGCTACCAGCTACGCCACCGAAGCCGCCTACGGACAGTGTTGATCACTTCTATGGTTGTTAAGTTATTATTAATGTAGTTTGTAGTATTAAGTATGTTGCCCGTGATCTATTGAATTATTATTGTGAATTACTTCAGGAATGATGTTGTCTACACTATTTTGTTATTTATGTTCTAAATCAACCGTTCCTATTTAAACTGGTGGGTTAATTGTGTGGTTATATCTCGATGTGGCAAATTCACAAATGATACACTGCACTAGAATGGAATGAGGTTACGTCAACTTAACTGGCACTCAAGAGTTTAGTGCTATTCAGTCGGTCAACACGAATGTACCCAAAAGAGATGGGTTATGCCCTAATCCTGAAATAAATTACATGAGATTAATAAAACACTAGGATGACCAGTTTCGATCGTCAAGCGATCATCATCAGATCCATTACACGGTTATCAGACGCCATCGCACAGTGAGTTCCAGTGAGCACGAAAACTGCGAGTAGCTGTTGTACGGAAGACAATCAGATAAGTAGTTAGCCTAAAATTTTATAGTTTAACCATAGTTTACAACCATATAATCTCTCTAAAGTACAATCTACGGATAGCTATCACCATTTAGCATTTCACCTAACATATATACTGCATTTAGCATACACTGACAGTTCCAGTACCAATACTGCAACTAAATAATTGTACATATTGTAAATATTTTCACCTGTATTTCAAACATAGATTTTGTAGCCTAAGTGTAATGGATCTGATGATGATCGCTTGACGATCGAAACTGGTCATCCTAGTGTTTTATTAATCTCATGTAATTTATTTCAGGATTAGGGCATAACCCATCTCTTTTGGGTACATTCGTGTTGACCGACTGAAAAGCACTAAACTCTTGTTTACTAAGGCAACACTGAAAATATGGCTTCAAACACCACAATTAACTGGCACTGTATCAGAACTTGATTCCATGTAGCGTCCGTTCTCGTACAAAGCTCCCCTCGGACATGTAAATACTTGTTTCCCGCCTGATAATTGGGCACAAATTTGTATACATAGGCATATTCGAAATTTGTATTGACCGACTGAAAAGCTTTCTTTAATATTTCTAAGGAATGGCATGAAAGTAATGTTGACAACTACGAGCTGATTTTTTTTCACCCTTGAAAGTAATCGCAAGTGACATCTGTCTGCGTGTGGAGGAACTACGTACTATAGTCGAGAATCTCGAACAATCACTAGCAAGTTCACCGCGATACCTGCATCAGTCGAGGCTTGGTTTCCAGAGGAAGTACCATGTGTTTCATATTGCCTCTAAACATTGCTATGGAAAGTTTTCGCGCGCAGCGTTATGCAATACAGTTTTGTGTTTCGTTAAACAAAAATGCATCTGCAACCTACGAAGATTTGAGGAGAGTCTATGGGGAGTCTGTAATGTCTCGTCATGCTTGTTTTCGTTGGCATAAGGCTTTCAAAGAGCGCCTGGAAAGTACTGAATCACACGGATAAAAAGATGCACCTGTTACTGCCATTACATAGATATCGATCAACACGGGAGGTGTCATTATTCGTGAAGACTCACGTCTGACTGTCAGGCAGCTTGCACACATCCTTGGGATATCAGTTGGGAGCAAATTGGTAAAGGATCACATCCCCATAAAACAAGGGTCCTGATTGGACAATGGGAACGTCACCATGAAAACGCCAGGCCGCATGTCACCAATGCTG
The DNA here is from genome assembly GCA_946902985.2 of Meconema thalassinum. Lineage (NCBI taxonomy): Eukaryota > Metazoa > Arthropoda > Insecta > Orthoptera > Tettigoniidae > Meconema > Meconema thalassinum. The sequence goes on from OX336388.2 coordinate 2,007,159,631, forward strand.
TTACAGGGTTCCTGGCACAAAAAGGTATCTCTATGGTACCCCATCCGCCTTACAGTCTTGACTTGGCCCCGTGCAACTTCTTTCGCAATCCTGTAGCCAAAACGGACCTCAAGGGACGCCGATTCGACAACGAGACCCAGGCATTTCAAGCTTTAGAGGCGATTCTGAAGAGGATGTCAAAGAAAGGCTTCCTGCACGTCTTCCAGGAATGGCAAAGGAAGTGGGAAAAATGCATCGCTTTGGAGGAGAAGTACATTGAAGGGGACAAAGTCTGTATGTGTAAATCATAACAATAAATGATTGTTTAGTGCCACTCTTGAAGGAAGGAAGGAAGGAAGCTTGTAGTTTAACGTGACCGTTAATCTTGAGATCATGAGCCACGGGACCTCCTTTTTACGTGGAATCCGAACCACAGGACATGGCATTTCACTTCGGGTGCCACTCTTAATTGAACATGCTCCGTATTTCTTTTATGTGACTGACAACTCTATAAATTACATTTAATTTTTTTGGCTTTGCTTTGAATACCCCATTTTTCATTAACGTCTTTCCTTGAAACTAGTGACATCTACTTGTTTGTCAAAACGTGTGTTGGGACATACAGTGTAGGTTATTTATTAGAGTACTGTAAGGTGTTTGAAGCGATTTTCAGTGTTGCCTTACGAAACGAAAGTTTGATGCTTTTCAGTCGATGAACACGATTGTACCTAAATGAGATGAGTTATTCGCTAATCGTGAAAAACAATTACACGGGATTAATAAATAACCCATATCATTTGAGTACAATCGTGCTGACCGACTGTACAGCGTTGCCGAAATGATGCCACACGCATCATGGCGCGTCTCGCTCGGAAGTGATCGGCTCCATCTCAGCAACGCTGTACAGCATTTCCCGGAGCGGCTAGCAGGTGAACCATGTGTTATTTCCTCGTATAAATACAAACCGATATAAAATAAGTGAATTAATTTACGTATTCCACAGTCATACAGCATAACTTTTTGATGTATAACGAATACAACGCAACCAAGAACTACATTTTCCAACCACCCCCAGCCGAGAAAAAGTTACCTTACAACAATGATAACAACTTTGTTTCTTGGACGCACAAAATTGTGAAATTAATAGACCAGTTATACAACATTCCAAGGTATATAGTGTTAAAATTTGGATTCGATCTGATGACAGGCTTTTGAGATAATAATTCTTAAATGTGACGCATGGTTGAAACAAGCTTAAAAACGTGCACTTTTTGTGTTCCAACTGCGAAAAAATATTAATATATATATATATATAAAATTCCAAACCTACATGAACTAACGTAAAATAGAACGACGAAAATGTTGATGGTATTGGTTTTTATGTAGGTATATTGGTTACTTCACAAACAACCTTCAAACTCGAGTACACATAATACTTTGGTCGACAGTAATGTGCACTAAGGTGTGTGTTTGTAATTATTGTAAGTACTTAGAGTCGAAATGTAATGTTTTTCAATCGGTCAACACGATTGTACCCAATTGTAGTGGGAGTTTAATCCTGAAAGTAATTTACTTGAGATTAATAAATGCACTTGGATGACCAGTTTCGATCGTCAAGTGATCATCATCAGATCCGTTACACTTAGGCTATTAAATCTATGTCTACAAATATGGCTGATGGTATTCACAATATACACACTTATTTAGTTGCAGTAGTTATTAATCTAGTGCAACTAGTCGTGATTTGTTATTTATTATTTCTTGTTAGGCCTATAAATTGTAGTTCTTTCTGTACATTAGGCTATCTGACGGTAAGTCCAGCCCGTCACTTCATGAAGTAGCTGTAACAGTGTCCTCGTGTCCGTGTGACTTACAAGAAATAATATTGTCATTATACGATATGGAAGTAACCGTGGACGTTCATAGTCTCATGTATCTTGGGGAGCATTTTTGCCAATTAAAGAATTTTATTCTATAATTTTCTTGTTGTCGCCTCCGTAGCGTAGCGGTCAGCATGGTTAGGTGCCGCCCCGGAGGTCCTGGGTTCGATTCCCGGCTCTGCCACGAAATTTGAAAAGTGGTACGAGGACTGGAACGGGGTCTACTCAGCCTCGGGTGGCCCAAATGAGTAGAGGGGGTTCGATTCCCCCTCAGCTATCCTCGAAGTGGTTTTCCGTATTTTCCCACTTCGTCTTCGGGCAAATGCCGGGATGGTACCTTTTTCAAGGCCACGGCCGCCTCCTTCCCTCTTCCTTGCCTATCCACCCTACCCATCCCTTACCTTCCCTCATGAGGCCCCTGTTCGCTTTGCAGGTGAGGCCGCCTGGGCGAGGTGCCAATCCCACCTCACCAGTTGTATCCCTTCCGATTCGATGTTTCCCGCTCTAGGACACTGCCCGTAGAGGCGGTAGTGGTGAGTTCCCTCGCTGAGTCCGTGGGTTCCACCAATCTGGAGGGTAAGCGACAAAAAAAAAAAAAAAAACTTGTTCAGCACAATTTATCATGGTTTTTATGTTGTATTATTCTTGCTTAAATGTTGTAAATTCATTTTAAATTATACAAGCATTAATTTATTTCTTGGAATAGTTCCTGTATGACGACAAAAGGTTACTGTGCGACACCATTGCGCCAGTCGTTTTATGAAGATTCAAATCAACAAACTCCGGATTTTCATTAAGTGCCTCGGCTGATGATGTAAAATCATTTCTTATTCCACCTGCCTATATCGGCCCGTCACTTAATGAAGAAACTGTCAGTTAGTGTAACTATACATTTTTAGCCTACTTTTCACATTTTGCAAAAATGAGGAAAAAGTAGTCTTATGAGATCGGGCAAATGTCTGTCTGTCTGTCCTTCTGTCTGTCTGTCTGTCTGGCTGTGTGTGTGTCCCCCCTTATCAACTCCTAAACGGCTGGAGCAATCAAAACAAAATTTGGTAGGAGTAAAGGTCTATACCCGAATATCTCACGGCCATATTTGAAAATGATGTCAGTGCTACCAACTGCTAAAAAATCGCAATTGAAATTTGAGCTCCATGTTGGATATCTTGTAAGGTATGAATGGGAGCTATTTTAAAATTGGCATACGTATAGATAATAATATTGCAGTTTAATTTCCAGGAGGCCATACATCGCTGTGTTGCCAAAATGATTATAAGCCTGCTGATTGGTCCAATTTTTAAATGCACATAACTTCTACACTATCAATTGGAATTCAACCAAATTTCGTATGTTGTATGCATACATAACCAGATATGACTGAGCGTATTCTTAAGACCCACCAGGGCTGCCAACTGTTAATAAATGCTCCTAATTTATTTTATCCAAATACCAATATATCAGAAAGTATGTAAGCCAATAGCTCTAAACTTTGCACACGTATAGTACCTGGCATTCTAGATGCATTTGGACTAACTAATATACGTCAGTGCTGCCAACATGATTTTAAGCCTGCTGATAGGTCCAATTTTAAAATGCATGTAACTTCTATACTAACTAATGGATTTCATTCAAAATTGGCACAACAATAGATCATATTATTTCAGATTATTTCTGACCAATACATGCATGACATTGTTGCCAACATGATTTTACGCACGCTGTTAGATCCAATGTTAAACTGCATGTAACGTCCATGCTATTCATTGGACTTCAACCAAATTTTGTATTCTGTACCTTAAGAGATGGAACTAAGAATATATTCAGTCATCAGGGCTGCCAACTGTAGTGCTCTATTAGGCTACATTATGCAAGGTATACAGTATTTCGAAATAATTAGAAATTTCGATATTAGCAACTTAATTTCTTCATTATTCTAGATAGGTTCATATACTGTAGAAAAGTAGGCTCTTTAGTTCGTCACGGAACTTCTTGTTACTTTATATGCCGGTTTTTCATGAAATGATGGATTTCTCTATCTGATTTCGACATATATTTAATATCATAGAAATTAAATCGGTGTGCAGTTAAAGACAACATACACACGAGTTCTCGTTGCTGGATTCAAACCGACAGCTGAGGACGAGCTTAGTTTCTAGACCAGCGTCTTGCCACTGACCCACACCGGCTGGAAAAAAAGAAAAACAGGAAAGAATGTAGGAGTTTCCACCTCTAAATTTGTAATTCAATTCAAAATTTGTAAAATTTGATCTTTGTTAAGAGGGGCAGATGACCTCGCTGTTTCTCCCCTTAAGACCTCAATAACTAACTAACTCTCTCCTTCACGGTGGCTTCGGTGGCGTAGTTGGTAGCATGCTGAGCTTCTACGCCCAAGATCGCGGGTTCAAACCCGGCCAAACCCGGCCAAAGCCGTTGGATTTTTAAGAGCGTTAAAATCCCTCAGGATGCCTTCCTTCCGACGGGAAGTAAAGCCGGTGGTCCCATGTCATAGATTTATGGCATGTTAAAGAACTTTCCACTAATTACACCTGTGTGAAGCTAAATTGTAGGTTAGCTTAAACATTTAACAAACGCTCTTAAGTTCCGACGTTCGTCGCCAGGATCCGACTGCGATGGCATCTGGTAACCAGTTCTGAACTATTAGTCGTTGACGGTGGCGGGAAAAGTAGGAACTACTTGAAAAAATTCAATGTCTGCAGTCCTTACTTGAATTAAAAACAGATTACTCACACTAATACAGTCGTCACAATTAACACCGGTTATCAGACAGATTCTATACACACCCAACGTACATGGGGCTACATGATCGCGTTGTCACAGCCCCTAAACTGAGGAACCAACCAACCATTTCTCCTTCACGTCTTGTGATGTGCTTATGGACGCGTGATTCATGAGCTCTTGCCTTTAATAAAGCCAGTTCGTCTGCGAGGAAATAAAGTGATTGCATTTTGCACCATTGTCTTACTATCCTGGACAGATTTTTACACTTATCTCAGCAAAGGTACATTCCATCGTACAATAATATTAACTTAGCTGAAAATGTTCATAATTAAACTCCCTAAAACTTTTGACTTTGACTCCACCGTGCAACTAAATGTTATATGAAGAGTATGATATTTTACGGTTTCCGTTAATTAGCATTTTCATGTCTTAAATTTATATAAATAATAAGTAGAATAGATGTAACGGGGGTTCATTTCACGACTGGGCCTTCATTGTCATTAGCAAGGACAAAATATCGACACTGATATCCGATGGTTACTACGTAAATAAGCCTTCGTCATTCAGGCTTATTTGTTTTCTCGTTCAGCAGGGGCATTTTGTATAGTGCCAGAGGAACGTCTTAGTTACTATTATTGAAAGCTTGTGCCGCTTTCTGTCGGGAGATAGGTCGAACTCGTAGTGCTGGACTTAAGGAAAGGATGGAGGATTTTAGTTTCACGTGACCGATAATCTCGAGATCATAAGCTGCTTTGTTGGCGTAGTTGGTAGCATGCTGAACTGCTGTGCCCAAGATAGCGGGTTCAAACCCGACCGAAGTCGTCGATTTATGGCATGCACAAGATCCTTCCACAGACTAAACTTGTGTGAAAATAAATTGTTAGGTTAGATTTCGTCGGAACGCTCTATCAAAAGTTCCAACCTTCACCACCAGGTTTCATTGATATCTGGTAGCGAAAGTTGGAACTACTTGAAATTGAACGGAACTTGTAGCTCACCCTAAGGGTGTCCGCTGGAAGCAGCTACAGACTCAGGCGAGCCGAACATGTCCTCGGACACTCCCGGCACTAAAAGCCATACGATAAATAAATAAATAAATAAATAAATCGAGATCATAAGCCACGGGACCTCCTTTTTACATGGAATCCGAACCATAGGACATGGCATTTCACATTGAAAATCTCACATGCATTGACTGGGAATCGAACCCGGTCCACCGCGGTGAGAGGCCAACAGTTGACCACTGTGCCACCACGTCCCCCAAGGACTTAAGTTACTGCATGTCGTTCAAAATTCGAATGATAATATTGAAAACATTTCCTAGCAAACAAAGTAGGGGCCCCATCTCAACAAAAACGTAAAATAAAGCAATTTATTCGATTGTGCTAAACGTTGAAGGGCTAAAGGGCCCAGATAGGTTTCAGATTGTGAGTCTAGGAGAGCTCTATCAAACTAAAGTACAAGTAGTTCCGTGAAGAACTCAAGTCTATTTTCATATATCCTACTCATGTTAATTGCCACTATCAACATACAAAATTTCAGTTAGATTGCTGTAATAGATTCGTAGATATTGAGAACCGACTAAATATTTCGGAGGGTCGCCATTTTGGATTTTTATATATGTAGGTCTTAGAGTTACCTATGTACTGTTACATGAAGATTATTGTGTACGTGTAGTATTCAAACTTCAATCGCATGATTAGGACACAAGAAGTAAAAACGAGATTTTAAAAATTCGCACAGCTGCCATCATGTGGTTATGGAAGCAATTGAACTAAATTGATACCAGTGCATTACAATGTGTATAAATATTTCCTGTGCCAGGTTTCAGTGCGCTTGGAACATTAAATCGCGAGAAAGGTCTATTTAAAATTTTCAAATTCGCTTGGCCGCCAAGTTCGTTTTGTAGTTAACCGGTTTTTGAAAGTCTTATAGATGGACTTCCAGTAGTGCCCTTTATCTCCGTACAAAATTTCAGGGTTTTACCGCTAATAGTTTCAGAGATATAGAATACCGGTGAAATATTTCGCACATCCGCCATCTTGTGATTATGTAAACAATTGAACGAAGTTAGATGTCGGTGCATTACAATGTACATAAACATATACTGTACCAAGTTTCATTGCGTTTGGTTGTTTAAATCGCGAGAAACGTCTATTTAAAAGTCGCAAATTAGCTTGGCCGGCATGTTGGTTTTGTAGTTAACAGTTTTTCAAAAGTCTCAAAGGTGAATTTCTAGTAGTTCCCTTTATCAACGTACAAAATTCCAGGGCGATATCGGTAATAGTTTCGGAGATATTGAATGCTGGTGAAATATTTCGCACAGCCGCCAAGTTGGATTAGTGAGACATAACAAAATTTCAAGGTTAGGTCGGGGTTGTCCTGAATAGTGCTATGAAATTACCGTGTTTCATTGAAATCGCTCCATCCGTTTAGATTTTATTAGGGGGGACACTCACTCGAATCACACACATACGCACACACACACACACACACACTCACACTCACACAGACACACGGACAAAAGTTGATCCCATAAGCCTATTTTTAGCCTATTTTCGATTTTTGCAAAAAATGAAAGTAGACTTATGAGATCAACACAGGGCGAAAAAAGTGTGTCTGTCTGTGTGTGTGTATGTGTGTGTGTGAGTCTGTGTGTGTGTATGTGTGTGTGAGTCTGTGTGTGTTTGTGTGTGTGTGTCTGTGTGTGTGTGAGTGTGTGTACTCTGAATGTCTGTCCCCCCCTATCAATTCGAACACGGTGAATGCGAATTGAACAAAATTTGGTACAAAGGTAGCACTAGCAAACGACACCTCAGTGTCATGTTTTATATCGCCGCCATCTTGAAGGAAACGTAATGGCGGCCACACAAATGTTCAAAGCTTAAATCAAATTACGACTAACCTAATCATCCGATCTCTACCAAATTTTGCAACAACATACCTTTATGGGGGGAGCATCCTTTGTCCCAACCAATAGGCCATCAGCGTAATAGTTTGCGGATGGCGGCCATCTTTGGGTGAAAATCGATTCCCTCTATTAATTCGAACACGGTGCAACCGAATGGAACGAAATTTGGTACAGAGGTAGTACTAACAAAAGGCACCTCAGTGTCATGTTTTATATCGCCGCCATCTTGACGGAAACGTAATGGCGGCCACACAAATGTTCAAAGCTTAAATCAAATTACGACTAACCTAATCATCCGATCACTACCAAATTTTGCAACAATATACCTTTATGGGGAGAGCATCCTTTCACCAAACTAATAGGTCATCAGCCTAACAGTTTGCGGATGGCGGCCATCTTTGTGTGAAAATTGATTCCCCCTATTAATTCGAACACGGTGCAACCGAATGGAACGAAATTAGGTGCAGAGGTAGTACTAACAAGAGGCACCTCAGTGTCATGTTTTATATCGCCGCCATCTAGACGGAAACGTAATGGCGGCCACACAAATGTTCAAAGCTTAAATCAAACTACGATTAACCTAATCATCCGATCTCTACCAAATTTTGCAACAACATACCTTTATAGACGAAGCATCCTTTGACCAAATGAATAGGTCATTAGCCTAATAGTTTGCGGATGGCGGCCATCTTTGTGTGAAAATCAATTCCCCCTATTAATTCAAGCACGGTGAAACCGAATGGAACGAAATTTGGTACAGAGGTAGCACTAGCAAAGGGCATCTCAGTGTCATGTTTTATATCGCCGCCATATTGACAGAAACGTAACGGCGGCCACACTAATGTTCAAAGCTTAAGTTAAATTACGACTAATATAACCATCCGATCTCTACCAAACTTTGCAACAACATACCTTTATGGAGGGAGCATCCTTTGACCAATCTAATAGGTTATTAGCCAAATAGTTTGCGGATGGCGGCCATCTTTATGTCAAAATTGATTCCCCCTATTAATTCGAACACGGTGGAACCGAATGGAACGAAATTGGGTACAGAGGTAGCACTAGCAAAGGGCACCTCAGTGTCATGTTTTATATCGCCGCCATCTTGACTGAAACGTAATGGCGACCACACGAATGTTCAAAGCTTAAATCAAATTACGATTAACCTAATCATCCGATCACTACCAAATTTTGCAACTACATACCTTCATGGAGGGAGCATCCTTTGCCCAAACTAATAGGTCATTAGCCTAATATTTTGCGGATGGCGGCCATCTTTGTGTGAAAATCGATTCCCCTTATCAATTCGAACACGGTGAAACCGAATGGAACGAAATTTGGTACAGAGGTAGCACTAGCAAAGGGCACCTCATTGTCACGTTTTATATCACCGCTATCTTGAAGGAAACGTAATCGCGGCCACCCAAATGTTAAAAGCTAAAATGTAATTACGACCAACCTAATAATCTAGTCTCTACCAAATTTTGCAACACCATATCTGTATGTGGGAAACATATTCTGACCGAACTGCAAGAACATCAGCCCAATGGTTTGCAGATGGTGGCCAAGTACGTGTGCAAATCGATTCCCCCTATCAATTCAAACTCGGTGAAACCGAATTGAACGAAATTTGGAACAGAGGTAGCACTAGCAAAAGGCACCTCATATTCATGTTTAATATCCCTATAGCACGTTGTATTTCAACAAGCTACTACAACCAACATTCAATCATACTCCTTGAAAAGGACAAAGAGTTATAACAATACCCATGCATTTAAGAGAAAGTAGGCTACATGTTCTTTACTGAACATCTTGTTTCATAAATAAAAAGAGGCTAAAAATATTACTTGCCTTACGTGCATTTGATGTGTAACATCCGATATGTTATTCGAATAATTCCATATTACTTACTCGCATTTTTTAGCCTATTTTCAATTTTGAAAAAATAGGCTTATGAGATCACCTTTTGTCCGTGTGTGTGTGCGTGTGTGTGTGTGTGTGTGTGTGTGTGCGTGTGAGGTGTGTGTGTGTCCCCCCCAATAAAATCTAAACGGCGGGAGCGATTTCAATGAAACCTGGTAAGTTCATAGCACTATTCCCGGTGACCTCGACCGTGCCCTTCAAATTTCGTTACGTCTCACCAATCGAACATGGCGGCTGTGTGAAATATTTCACTAGCATTCAATATCTCCGAAACTATTACCGATATCGCCCTGAAATTGTGTACGGTGATAAAGGGCACTACTAGTATTTCACCTATGAGACTTTCCAACACCTGGTGACTACAAAACCAACATGGCGGTCAAGCGAATTCGAGACTCTTAAATAGTTTTTTTTTCTCGCGATTTAACTATCCAAACGTAATGAAACTTGGTACAGCAAATGTTTATACACATTGTAATGCACTGGAGTCTAATTTAGTTCAATTGTTTACATAACCTCAAAATGGCGGCTGTGCGAAATATTTCACTGACATTCTATATCTCCGAAACTATTACAGATACCACCCTGCAATTTTGTACGGTGATAAAGGGTACTGATACAAGTCAACCTATGTATATTTCATAAACCTGTAAAGTACAAAACGAACATGGCGACCAAGCGAATTTGAAATATTTTCTCGTGATTTAACTCTCTAAGCGCAGAGAAATGTAGTACAGTAAATAATTTTGCAGATTGTAATGCACTGCCATCTAATTTAATTCAATTGTTTACTTAACCTCAAGATGGCGGCTGTGCGAAATTTAAAATTAAGTTTTTATTTCTTGTGTCGTAATCATGCGATCGAAGTGCAAGTTTAAATAATGAACCTAAGCAATAATTGTCCTTGAATGGTACATAACTCTATGGCCTATACATGTAACAATCCTAAATGGCGATCTTCCGAAATATTTAGACGGTTCTCAATATCTATGAATCTTTTACAGCAACCAAACTGATTTTTTTATGTTCATAGAGACTATGAACATATGTTCACCTCTAGGACTTCAGTAACCTGGTGAGCGAAAATCCAACATGGCTGCGACGCCAAGTATAAATATTTAAATGGACGTTCCTCGCGAATTAACTATCCGAGTGCCGTGAAACGTTGCACGTTAAATGCTTATACAAATGTTGATCCACTGGCACCTAAGTTACTTGAATTGTTTGGATAATCACAAGATGGCTGCTGTGCGTAATTTTAAAATCTCGTTTTTACTTCTTGTGTTCTAATCATGCGATTGAAGTTTGAATACCACACGTACACGATCATATTAATGTAATAGTACAAAAATAAAAATCCAACCTGGCGACAATCTGAAATATTTAGACGGTTCTCAATATCTACGAATCTGTTACAGCAATTAAACTGAAATTTTGTTTGTTGATAGTGGCAATTAACATGAGTAGGATATATGAAAATAAGCTGTATAGTTCTTCACGGAACTACTTGTTAAGAATGAACTCATAGTAAACAAGAAGTTCCGTGACGAACTAAAGAGCCTACTTTTCATGCCAATGACTAGTCTACAACATATTAACCTATCTAGAATAATGACGAAATTAAGTTGGTAATATCGAAATTTCTAATTAGTTCAAAATATTCCTGGTATAATGTAGCCTAATAGAGCACTACAATTGGCAGCCCTGGTGACTCAATATATTCTTAGTTCCATCTCTTAAGATACAGAATACGAAATTTGGTTGAAGTCCAATGGATGTTAAATGCAGTTAGACATTGGATCTATCAGCAAGCGTAAAAGTATGTTGGCAACAATGGCATGCGTGTGCTGGTTAGAAATAATCGGAAATATTATGATATCTTGTTGTGCCAATTTTCGATGAAATACATTTGTTAGTATCGAAGTTACATGTATTTTAAAATTGGACCTATCATCAAGCATAGAATCATGTTGGCATCACTGACTTATATTAATTACTCCAAATTAATCTAGAGTGCCAGGTGCTATACGTGTGCAAAGTATAGAGCTGTTGGCTTGCATACTTTCTGGTATATTGATATTAGTGTAAAATAAATATAGACAGCATTTATTAACAGTTGGCAGCCCTGATTGCTCTTAACAATACTTATAGTCATATATGTTATGCTACACATAGCACATACGAAATTAGGTTGAAATCCAACTGATGGTATAGAAGTTACATGATTTAAAAATTGGTACTATCAGCAAGCTTATAATCATGTTGGTAGAACAGACGAAATGAGTTACTCCAAATTAATCTAAAATGTCTGGTACTATACGTGTGCATAGTTTAAAAGCTGTCGCCTTGCATACATTCTGATATATTGGTATTTGGATAAAAACAAGAAGTTCAGTAAAGAACATATAGCCTACTTTCTCCTAAATGCATGGGTATTGTTATAACTCTTTGTCCTTTTCAAGGAGTATAATTGAATGTTGGTTGTAGTAGCTTGTTGAAATACAACGTGCTATAGGGATATTAAACATGAATATGAGGTGCCCTTTGCTAGTGCTACCTCTGTAAAAAAATCATTCAATTCGGTTTCACCGTGTTTGAATTGATCAGGGGAATGGATTTGCGCACATACATGGCCACTATTTGCAAACTATTGGGCTGATGACCTTGTAGTCAGTCATAAGATGCTTTCCACAAAAAGGCATGTTGTTGCAAAATCCGGTAGAGATCAAATGATTAGGATGGTCGAAATTTGATTTAAGCTTTTAACATTTGGGTGGCCGTCATTCCGTTTCCGTCAAGATGGCGGCTATATAAAACATGACACTGAGGTGCCTTTTGCTAGTGCTACCTCTGTACCAAATTTCGTTCAATTCGGTTTCACCGTGTTTGAATTGATAGGGGGAATCGATTTGCACACATACTCGGCCACCATCTGCAAACTATTGGGCTGAATATCTAGCAGTTTGGTCAGAATATGCTTCCCACATAAAGATTTGTTGTTGCAAAATTTGGTAGAGACTAGATTATTAGGTTGGTCGTAATTACATTTTAGCCTTTAACATTTGGGTGGCCGCGGTTACGTTTCCGTCAAGATGGCGGTGATATAAAACATGACACTGAGGTGGCCTTTTCTAGTGCTACCTCTGTACCAAATTTCGTTCCATTCGTTTTCACCGTGTTCGAATTAATAGGGGGAATCGATTTTCACACAAAGATGGCCGCCATCCGCAAAATATTAGGCTAATGACCTATTAGTTTGGTCAAAGGATGCTCCCTCCATAATGGTATGTTGATGCAAAATTTGGTAGAGATCGGATGATTAGGTTAATCGTAATTTGATTTAAGCTTGGAATATTTGTGTGGCCGCCATTAAGTTTCTGTCAAGATGGCGGCGATATAAAACATGACACTGAGGTGCCCTTTGCTATTGCTACCTCTGTACCAAATTTCATTCCATTCGGTTTCACCGTGTTCGAATTAATAAGGGTAATCGATTTTGACACAAAGATGGCCGCCATCCGCAAACTATTAGGCTAATGACCTATTAGATTTGTCAAAGGATGCTTCGTCTATAAAGGTATGCTTTTGCAAAATTTGGTAGAGATCGGATGATTAGGTTAGTCGTAATTTGATTTAAGCTTTGAACATTTGTGTGGCCGCCATTACGTTTCCGTCAAAATGGCGGTGATATAAAACATGACACTGAGGTGCCCTATGCTAGTGCTACCTCTGTACCAAATTTCATTCCATTCGGTTTCACCGTGTTCGAATTAATAGGGGTAATCGATTTTGACACAAAGATGGCCGCCATCCACAAACTATTAGGTTAATGACCTATTAGATTTGTAATTTTTTGCAAAAATCGAAAGTAGGCTAAAATAGAGAGAGCAATAATTAACGATTGGGAGCCCTGGTGGCTCTTAAGAATAAGCTGAGTCATATCTCATTGTGTGCACATATTACATACTAAATTTGGTTGAAATCCAATTGATAGTGTAGAAGTTATATGCATTTAAAAATTGGACCTATCAAAAGGCTTAAAATTATTTTGACAACACTGTCATGGTTGGCCTCCTGGAAATTAAACTGAAATAGTCTTATCTACATGTGTGCCAATTTTGGAATAGCTCCCATGCATACCTTGCAAGATATCCAACATGGAGCTCAAATTTCTAGTGCGTTTTTTCAGCAGTTGGTAGCACTGACATCATTTTCAAATATGGACGTGAGCTATTCCGGTGCACATCTTTACTCATACTAAATTTGGTGTTGATTGCTGCAGACGTTTAGGAGTTGATAGGGGGGGACACACACACAGCCAGCCAGACAGACAGACAGACAGACAGACAGGACAGACAGACAGACAGACACACATTTTCCCGGATCGATCTCATGTTTACTTTTTCCTCATTTTTGCAAAATGTGAAAAGTAGGCTTAAAATAATGATTCTATCGTTGGAACTGTGGTATTTATGATTTTATTCGAATAGTATGCATGATCATTAAAAATGGCTTGGCATTCTTGGCAAGTATTTCAGGAAATGGCTTAGCTCTAAGAGGGTTAAACTACTTTCTGGTGATTGACAAGGCGGCTTTTATAATTTGAGATTTCTATGCTCAAATGCCAAAAGGTCGAAATCAAAATAATGGGAAAGACTGTCGGAAATTCATGTAGCCAGTGATTCCTTCTGGGTCCTCAACTATGTATGTATGTGCAAAATTTGGTTAAGATTGGAGGAAAGGTGTAGATTTGATTAGAGAACAAACACACATAATGTACATACAGACTTTCTCTTTTATATATAAGATTTGCAAATGGGGGTAATTACCCGGTGGCAAATCGTACAATTAGTTCCAATTATCAATACCAGCATTAACGAAAGAATGTGTCCCTTAATTTGTACGCTGTGGTCGGCCCTTAACTTTAGATGGATGATCTGCCCTGCTCAGGTAGGTGTGATTTTCCAAACGTTTACTTAGTTCTCCCCATGTTGGCCGATTAGTGTAAGACTATACATAGCGTATAGTCTGGATTTCGTCCTTCTATCTTCCTGAGATTCCCACCCTAGTTTTTCTATGATTCGAGTTACTCTACTTCTAGGATAAAAATCGTTGAGCACAAACCTAGCAGGCTTCCTTTCTCCAGCTCATTGATGAGCCCTACCTGATATGGGCCCCAAACTGCTGAGCCATATAACAAGATTGGCCTCACCAGGGTCAAATATCCTAATTATTTTTCCATAGAACTACTACATTTTAATACCCGCATTTCAAAATGAAATGGAGACGACACAACCAACATGAGTACTCCATTTCATATCATTCCTTACATGCATGCCCAAGTATTTGCTCGAGTATTCTTCTACAAGTATTTCCAAGCCGATATTATATTGAAAACCATACCTACGCCCTCTCTCTATTCTCATGAGTTTACATTTACTAGTATTTATCTTCATTTTATTTTCAATCGCCCATTTATGAGCCAGGTTGATGTCAGTTTGTAACCCCAAACAATCGGCAGTCACGTCGAATCCCATTCGGTAGGTCGTTAATAAGTGCCAGAAATAACAGGGGCCCAATCACACTACCCTGAGGGACACCTGACGTTATTAAAATGTCCTCAGAGAATGCATTATATAACCCCTGGCACTACAGCCCGTAAAGGGCCTAGGCTTACCAAGCCACCACTGCCCAGCCATTTGGCCTGCAGATTATGGGGTGATTCGTGATCAGCGCATCGGGTCCCCTCGGCCGTTAATCTTGGTTTTCTTGATCGGGGCGCTTCCTGACTGTCAGACAGCTACTCAATTGTCCTCGTGAGGCTGAGTGTACCCCGTTCCAGCCCTCACATCAGTTTATAAAATCCCTGACGGAGCCGGGAATTGAGCCCGGGGCCTCCGGGTGATAGGCAGGTGCGCTACCCAAGCACTGCGGGACCGGCTCCGAGAATACATTACCTATTTTAATCTTTTGCGAGCGGCCAGTCAAGAACTCTTGAATCCATAAAATTACTCTTTTATCAATCTTCGTTGCCGCTAATGTACGGAGTAGTACGTCATGTGGGACAACATCAAATGCCTTCACAAAATCTATAATTACGGCGTCGACTCCCCTGTGTAGCGAGTCATTAATATCCTGAAAGAATGATAATACTGTGTTTGGCTCTCGCATGAGTATCCTTGTCTAAATCCATATTTTCTTCCATTAAGCCATGATAACTTTCCCCACTGTTCCCCGAATTATCAGAAGTAAGGTGCTCCATTAGTTCACATAATTTTGATAGATGTGAAGCTAACAGGCCTGTAGATTTCAATTACCAATCTGTTCCCTCCCTTGAATATTGGAACTATTGTAGCTCTTTTACAATCTTCAGGTATTTGTGTGTTATTAATTGATATATTAAACAGCACCCGCAAGCATCGCCCAAACCTTTCTGTTTTAGCACATCTCCACAAACATTGTCCGGGCCTTTCGATATACTGTATTTGAACGTAGCTTCTTAATTCTTGTTAGAATCGACAATTGGTTTATTCGGAAAGGTTGGCTATCAGATTCATAGTTAAGGTCCAACACAGAGCTATTAAATTTATTAAATACACTACCATACCATATATTTAATTCATTAGCAATTGCTTGTTTCTCAGTAATTAATTCACCATCTCCGGACATTATCATAGACAAATCATTGGTATTTCCCTTCCGTCTTCTAACGTAATTATTAAAAAAATCTACCCATCACCCCCTCCCCCAATTAAGTTTTGCACGTAATTATCGTGAGTAGCCTTCTATTTTAGGACTACCTCTTTCGATAATAATTTAAACTTTCGCATATGCTCGTAACTATCGTGTCAATTCTTATAAGCTATCCTTATTTTCCTTTCGAGTCCCTTGATTTTCCTTGTGTAATATTCCGGATCCGATTTTGCTTCAGTAATTTAAACGGCACGAATTTCTCAATAGCACGATCTAAGATATTTAGAAAATTTTCTCACAATATGTTTATATGACACCCCTCCGACGTCCATATTACAAATGACTCATTCATGTAATCCTGAAATTTGCTCTGATCAGCTCTGCTGTAGTGAAATATTTTAACTGCTTCGACGGAGTCACGTATTGGAGTGTCACTGTGTCTAATATTTAGTTCAACTCCGTAGTGGTCACTAATTCCAGGAACTTTCATACAACTAATATACAGCGCCACAGGTCGTACTAAATAAACATCTTGCAAACGATACTCAACACTATTATATTTCCCTCGATGTAACTACAGACTAATACTAGGGAAAAATAATAGTGTTTAGTATCGTTTGCGGGAAGCCTCCGTGGCTTAGGCGGCAGCACGCCGGCCTCTCACCGCTGAGTCCGTGGTTCAAATCCCGGTCACTCCATGTGAGATCTGTGCTGGACAAAACGGAGGCAGACAGGTTTTTCTCCGGGTACTCCGGTTTTCCCTGTCAACATTTCACTCCAGCAACACTCTCCACTTTCATTTCATTTCATCTGTCATTCATTTAATCATTGCCCCAGAGGAGTGCGTCAGGCCTCGGCAGCTGGCACAGTCCATATCCTCGCCGCTCGATGGGGGCTTCATTCATTCCATTCCTGACCCGGTCGGAGACTGGAAGCAGGCTGTGGATTTTCATTTTCAGTATCGTTTGCGGGATATGCTTGCAGTGCATTAGTACCATACGTGATGCAAGCAGAGAAATATCGACCTTCTTGACAACACGGGTTAGTTCGGCTTTACAAAACAATAGAGTCAGGTGATTCACCCGGTATACGGAATTAACACAGATTAATTATTCAGCTATTGTGAGAGACAAATGCTTGAAATAGGATAGAAAACTGTCTGTTTGCTTTCCACCAAGTGGTTGAAAATAACACCGGTAAGTGGCAGTAGAAAACACTTCAGCAAATAACGTTAGAGAATTTCTACTAAGTCTGGGGGATTAATATTGAGCTTCAGTGGCACCTCGAACACTCACGGAGGGTGGCCGTTCCCCTTACATGTCTCATCTTTCACTGGAGAGACAGAACGTGACGGATGGCAAGCACAGAGTGATGCATCACCCTATAGGTAATTATCACATCTTCTTTAGTCTACTCTCACCATATGAATATTAAGTGTACGAGAGAATATATATGGTCGTGAAATTTTTAGATTCATCTGTAACTACTAGTTCGTTTAAATAAACATTCGAAATTAAGACGCGTGCAATTAATATCTAAAATGTTTAGTTCAACTTTCTGGTAAATTTAGCACTCTTTATTGTGGTAGGTTTATTTGACCAATTTCTTTCTAGAAAAACAACATGCGCATATGAAAAACAAGATGTTCAGTAAAGAACATATAGCCTACTTTCTCCTAAATGCATGGGTATTGGTATAACTCTTTGTCCTTTTCAAGGAGTATAATTGAATGTTGGTTGTAGTAGCTTGTTGAAATACAACGTGCTATAGGGATATTAATCATGAATATGAGGTGCCCTTTGCTAGTGCTACCTCTGTAAAAAAAACATTCAATTCGGTTTCACCGTGTTTGAATTGATCTGGGGAATGGATTTGCACACATACATGGCCGCTATTTGCAAACTATTGGGCTGATGACCTTGTAGTCAGTCATAAGATGCTTTCCACAAAAAGGCATGTTGTTGCAAAATCCGGTCGAGATCAAATTATTAAGATGGTCGAAATTTGATTTAAGCTTTGAACATTTGGGTGGCCGTCATTCCGTTTCCGTCAATATGGCGGCGATATAAAGCATGACACTGAGGTGCCTTTTGCTAGTGCTACCTCCGTACCAAATTTCGTTCAATTCGGTTTCACCGTGTTTGAATTGATAGGGGGAATCGATTTTGACACAAAGATGGCCGCCATTCGCAAACTATTAGGCTAATGACCTATTAGATTTGTCAAAGGATGCTTCCTCCATAAAGGTATGTTGTTCCAAATTTGGTGGAGATCGGATGATTAGGTTAGTCGTAATTTGATTTAAGCTTTGAACATTTGTGTGGCCGCCATTACGTTTCCGTCAAGATGGCGGTGATATAAAATATGACACTGAGGTGCCCTTTGCTAGTGCTACCTCTGTACCAAATTTCATTCCATTCGGTTTCACCGTGTTCGAATTAATAGGGGTAGTCGATTTTGACACAAATATGGCCGCCATCCGCAAATCATTAGGCTAATGACCTATTAGATTTGTCAATGGATGCTCTCTTCATAAAGGTATGTTGTTGCAAAATTTGGTAGAGATCGGATGATTAGGTTAGTCGTAATTTGATTTAAGCTTTGAACATTTGGGTGGCCGCCATTACGTTTCCGTCAAGATGGCGGCGATATAAAACATGACACTGGGGTGCCCTTTGCTAGTGCTACCTCTGTACCAAATATCATTCTATTCTGTTTCACCGTGTTCGAATTAATAGGGGTAATCGATTTTGACACAAAGATGGCCGCCATCCGCAAACTATCAGGCTGATGACCTATTCGATTTGTTAAAGGATGCTCCCTCCATAAAGGTATGTTGTTGCAAAATTTGGTAGAGATCGGATGATTAGGTTAGTCGTAATTTGATTTAAGCTTTGAACATTTGTGTAGCCGCCATAACGTTTCCGTCAAGATGGCGGCGATATAAAACATGACACTGGGGTGCCCTTTGCAAGTACTGCCTCTGTACCAAATTTCGTTCCATTCGGTTTCACCGTGTTCTAATTAATAGGGACAATCGATTTTCACACAAAGATGGCCGACATCCACAAACTATTAGGCTGATGACCTATTAGTTTGGTCAAAGGATGCTGCCCCCATAAAGGTATGTTGTTGCAAAATTTGGTAGAGATCGGATGATTAGGTTAGTGGTAATTTGATTTAAGCTTTGAACATTTGTGTGGCCGCCATTACGTTTCCGTCAAGATGGTGGCGATATAAAACATGACACTGAGGTGTCCTTTGCTAGTGCTACCTTTGTACCAAATTTCGTTCAATTTTCGCTCACCGTGTTCGAATTGATAGGGGGGGGGCAGACATTCAGAGTACACACACTCACACACACACACACACACACACACACACACACAGACAGACTCACACACACACATACACACACACACACACACACACACACAGACACACTTTTTTTTCGCCCTGTAGTGATCTCATAAGTCTACTATCATTTTTTGCAAAAATCGAAAGTAGGCTAATACAGTATTGACATAAGTTAGAATACGCTAGATTCCAGCTTTTAGAGTTATGTCAGTTGTCTTTATAATATTAATATAAATAAAGGGCACTTACGATTCTTAGTCGTGAATTTGTAAGTCGTCGTAAGCCAATGTTAAGATGATGACATAGATTGGTCACTTTTTCATGGTTTCACTATATATTGCAGGAGGAAGAAACTTTATAATCATGACCATATCTAAAATATTTTACTATATTCTGTAATTTTAGCCTATGTTTAACGTATATGGTTAATGGATCACCTTTCATCCAATGTGTTTGTGTGTGTGAGTCTTCCTGATGAATTCTAATTGGCTGGATAGATTTCAATGAAACTCGGCAAGGACTTGTACTGCTCCGTCCAACCCCGACCATTTATTCACATTTCACTATTGTAATCAAGGTGAAATGACAGCTGTCTGAAATATTTCACCAGGTTTCAAAATATCCAAACGTACTGCAATTTAATAATTAAATATCACTTTAAATAACTCAAAAACTTACAATTTGTGTGAATTGTCTTGGGATAATAAGACCATAACTCAAAATGTGGCTTTGTTACTCTTACATTTCAAGAACAACACAGCAGCAAGTCTATATACTGCTCTATTACGCGGACATTGTTTCCGCTGTCTGACTTTAGGTAATCTTAAAGTTGATCTCCACTGAAAATCCTTTGTAGTAGGGATGTGGCCTTGTTACACAAGAAGAAGTCGAGGGCACTGATGGCCAAATTATTCTAGGGGTGCGAAATATTGGTCTATACGGAAAAGTGAACAAACTCTAGAAAATCTAGATATTTGCCGAGTCTTTTGTAGTACTGTATTTTACCCGGGTGTAACTAGTTGGTCCCATCAGCAGGCTCTTCGTACACCCGGTCTGGATCCCGTTGAGACAGTGTCGCTATCCCAGAGCGATCGTGTAACCTAAGCGTCTCCTAATGTGGTCAAGTTGGTACACCTGAGTGGAATCCTGCAACAAGACACGCCAAAAACCTAGAAAAGGAAGGTCATAGTTTCACGCGACCATTATTACCGCCCCAGTCCCTCCATTTCTACGTGTTATCCGAAACACAGAACGTGATATTTCACTTCGAAAATCTCACATGCATTGACTGAGAATCGAACCCAGTTCGCCTTGGTGAGAGGCAAGCAACTTGACCACTGCACCATAATGATTCGCTGACTCAGAAGCCTAGATGATTTTCTAGAGCTTAAGAACTAATCTGTTAATAATGATGCATTGACAAAGGGAAATTGGAAAAATACTCCATTCTACAGTTAAAACAAGATGTTCAGGAAAGAACATATAGCCTACTTTCTCCTAAATGTATGGGTATAGTTATAACCCTTTGTCCTTATCACCTTCTATTTTTTTTCTTATTCGAAATGCAAAATGGCACACAACAGTATGACATACTGGATTTGAGCACCGGCGTTCAAACCATAGTTTATAATTTGCCCCAGCATTTTACAATGTCATCAGCAAACACTCCAAACAACGTAGGAATTCAGTATATTAACACCGACTACTTACAATAATTGAAACTGAAACAAAACGGGGTGGTCTAAACGCATCACTGGGAGAAACACATTTAATAAACCTACTGCACAGCTAATTTTTAATCGCGCCTATCCTTGGGAGCGAGTGTGCTCTATCGGCAACAAGAGGAAATTTTTCAATTACACCGTATGCCTGGGTTCACTAACTGGTAATGTCAAGGCCAGTATAGAGCGCAGCTCACATCTAGTAGGCCGTGGTTAGCAAACGCATAGTTCAACTGGTTGCTAGTATTTTTCACTCGTGCAGTCCGGATGGAGAACTTTGTTTTAATTAAATATATATTTTCCATTGCAAAATGCACAACACAACGCTAAAATTCATAACGTCTCACCACTTAAAAGACAATACATATTAAACAAGAAATTTCGTGACGAACTAAAAAGCCTACCTTTCTTAAATTTAAGATTCATGCCAATGATTAATCTATATGAACCTATCTCGAATACTGACGAAATTAAGTTGGTAATATCGAAATGTATAATTAGTTCGAAATATACCTGGTATAATGTACCCTAATAGAGCACTACAGTTGGCAGCCCTGGTGATTGAATATATTCTTAGCTCCATCTCTTAAGGTACAGAATACAAAATTTGGTTGAAGTCTAATGGATAACATGGACGTTACAGCAGTTAGACATTTTATCTATCAGCTATCGTAAAATCATGTTGGCAACAATGTCATGTATGTGCTGGTCAGAAATAAACTGAAATATTATGATATCTTGTTGTGCCAATTTCGGATGAAATCCATTTATTTGTATAGAAGTTACATGTATCTTAAAATTGAACCTATCAGCAGGCATAGAATCATGTTGGCAACACTGACTTAAATTAGTTACTCCAAATTAACATAGAATGTCTGGTACTATACGTGTGCAAAGTTTAGAGCTGTAGGCTTGTATACTTTTGATATTATTAGGATATAAAAATAGAGACAGCATCTATTGACAGTTGGCAGCCCTGGTTGGTCTTAAGAATACGCTGAGTCATATCTGTTTAGGTACACATAGCACATACAAAATTTGGTTGAAATCCAACTGACAGTATAGAAGTTACATGCATTTAAATATTGGTCTTATCAGTAGGCTTAGAATCATGTTGGTAGCACTGACGAATATTAGTTACTCCAAATTAATCTAAAATGTCAGGTATTTTCGTGTGCATAGTTTAAAGCTGTCTGCTTGCATACATTCTTATATATTGGTATTTGTATAAAAATATAGAAAGAGCAATTATCAACAGTTGGCAGCCCAAGTGGTTCTTAAAAATACGCTCAGCATTTTCTGTTTATGTCCATATATTACATACGAAATTTGGTTGAAATCCAATTGATAGTGTAGAAGTTTTATGCATTTGAAAATTGGACTTATCAGCAGGCTTAGAATCATTTTGGCAACACTGCCATGTATGACTTCCTGAAAAGTAAAGTTAAATATTATTATCTATATGTGTGTCAATTTTGGAATAGCTACCATGCATACCTTCCAAGATATCCAACATGGAGCTCAAATTTTTAGTTTTTTTCAGCAGTTGGTAACACTGACATCATTTTCAAATATGGGCTTGAGATATTCAAGTATAGATCTTTACTCATACCAAATTTTGGTTCGATTCCTGCAGCCGTTTAGGAGTTGATAGGGGACACACACACACACACACACACACACACACACACACAGCCAGACAGACAGACAGACAGACAGACAGAAGGACAGACAGACAGATGGACAAACAGACACACATTTGCCCGGATCGATCTCATAAGACTACTTTTTCCTCATTTTTGCAAAATGTGAAAAGTAGGCTAAAAATCAAGCAAAAATATACAACTCTGATAGGTTTTGAACCCCAGCCGGCAGGGTAAAAGACCAGAGCTCTAAGCACAGAGCCAAATGTGTCAAACCAGGGCAAACGTTATCAATCGATTTACATACAAAGCAAATAGTGACTTGGGCTAAACGATTTCTTCACTGGAGTATATATCCATTATAATTCATTTTATACAAAGTTTATAATTATAATTTCTATCAGGAGGCTATATTGTATGCAACACACTCAAATTAGTGAAATATAGGTCTACGTCAGAATAAGATATCAGCTGCCATCTTGTCTTGTAACCGAGACGGGTCAGCTTTTTAGAGTCACTTCTGCACTATAATTTTATAATATGTTATAACAGTTAAAACGATTCTCGGCTCGATAATCGGAACTGGTGAGTCCCATGATATGGATTATAAAGTTTGCATAATTCGCACGGCCACCATCCTGAAATGGTATGGCGGACGACCTTGTAGTTTGGTCACAAGACGCATCCTATACGAAGGTATGTTGTTACCAAATTTGGTAGAGATCGGATAATTTGGTTAGTCGTTATTTGATTTTACGTTTTGAACTTTTGAGTGGCCGCCATTCAGTTTTAGTAAAGATGGCGGCAATATAAAACATGACACTGAGGTGTCCTTTGCTAGTGCTACCTTTGTACCAAATTTCGTTCAATTCGCATTCACCGTGTTCGAATTGATAGGGGGGACAGACATTCAGAGTACACACACTCACACACACACACACAGACAGACTCACACACACACACACACACAGACTCACACACACACATACACACACACAGACAGACACACTTTTTTCGCCCTGTGTTGATCTCATAAGTCTACTTTCATTTTTTGCAAAAATCGAAAGTAGGCTAAAAATAGGCTTATGAGATCACCTTTTGTCCGTGTGTGTGTGCGTGTGTGTGTGTGTGAGGTGTGTGTGTGTGTCCCCCCCCCTAATAAATCTAAACGGCTGGAGCGATTTCAATGAAATTCGGTAAGTTCATAGCACTGTTCCCGGTGACCTCGACCGTGCCCTTCAAATTTTGTTACGTCTCACCAATCCAACATGGCGGCTGTGCGAAATATTTCACTAGCATTCAATATCTCTGAAACTGTTACCGATATTGCCCTGAAATTGTGTACGGTGATAAAGGGCACTACTAGAAGTTCACCTATGAGACTTTCAAAAATCGGGTGACTACAAAACCAACATGGCGGCCAAGCGAAGTTGAGACATTTTAATAGACTTTTCTCGCGATTTAACTGTCCGAATGTAATGAAACTTGGTACAGCAAATGTTTATACACATTGTAATGCACTGGAGTCTAATTTAGTTCAATTGTTTACATAACCTCAAAATGGCGGCTGTACGAAATATTTCACTGACATTCTATATCTCCGAAATTATTACAGATATCACCCTGCAATTTTGTACGGCGATAAAGAGTACTGATACAAGTTTACCTATGTATATTTCATAAACCTGTAACGTACAAAAAGAACATGGCGACCAAGCGAATTTAAAATATGTTAATAGACTTTTCTCGTGATTTAACTCTCTGAGCGCAGTGTAACGTGGTACAGTAAATGATTTTGCAGCTTGTAATGCACTGCCATCTAATTTAAATCAATTGTTTACATAACCTCAAGATGGCGGCTGTGCGAAATTTTAAAATTAAGTTTTAATTTCTTGTGTCGTAATAATGCGATCGAAGTGAAAGTTTGAATATTGAACCTAGGCAATAATTGTCCTTGAATGGTACATAACTCTATGGCCTATACATATAACAATCCTAAATGGCAAGCTTCCGTAATATTTAGACGGTTCTCAATATCTATGAATCTTTTACAGCAACCAAACTGAAATTTTTTATGTTCATAGAGACTATGCACATATGTTCACCTATAGGACTTTCAGTAACCTGGTGAGCACAAATCCAACATGGCGGCGGCGCGAAGTATAAATATTTAAATGGACGTTTCTCGCGAATTAACTATCCGAGTACCGTGAAACGTTGCACGTTAAATGCTTATACAAATGTTGATCCACTGGCATCTAATTTATTTCAATTGTTTGCATAATCACAAGATGGCTGCTGTGCGTAATTTTAAAATCTCGGTTTTACTTCTTGTGTTCTAATCATGCGATTGAAGTTTGAATACCACACGTACACAATAATATTAATGTAATAGTACAAAAATAAAAATCCAACCTGGCGACCATCTGAAATATTTAGACGGTTCTCAATATCTACGAATCTGTTACAGCAATTAAACTGAAATTTTGAGTGTTGATAGAGGCAATTAACATGAGCAGGATATATGAAAATAGGCTGTATAGTTCTTCACGGAACTACTTGTTTTGTCTCCAGATTCTAGCCACCTCCATAACTAGAGGAGTATATTTATCAGTCTTCTCTCTGTATTTATGGTGGATATTATGGTCATTCGGAACAGATATGTCAATTATTATTATTATTATTATTACATCACCGTTATTCTCAGTTCATAGTCTGGTAAAACTCAGCAATTTTTCTAGGTTAGTGCCGTGTATCGGGTGGTGTTCCTAGGTGAAACCCCACACAAGACACGGCACAAACCTGAGGTATAATTCACTGGCCGTGAAAGCCAATATACCATTGTCTGGCAAATTACCATTCAATTAAGCAGTTTACATTGAATCTCTACTTAGTATAAAACAAAGTCCCCGATTTGTGTTTGTTACGGGTAAACTCGAGAACCACTGGATGTATTTTGATGCGGTTTCCTCCATTCTGTAAAGGATATCTCGCGAATTATTTTTGTAGATAATAATGTATTTATTATCAAAGGAAGCCGAGCAGTAACGATTTCAGTGGGAAAGTCGAAGAAAAAAAGCTGGCGTCCGAGCGCTTTGTAAGCTTACGCCGGGCAAACCGTTAAAAATATCTCAATACTATGAGTGTAAGAATTGTTCAGCATTAAAAGTTCTACAAAAAAGTCCGCGAGAGCATATGTCTATATTCAATACATCGCCCACTATACGTGTTTTTACGTTTTAATTTCTTCCAAACATGTCCATTCAACTACTGAGGCGAAAGAGTACGAGCTAGCTAAGGGCGAGTCTATCATCTCTGTTACAGCCTAGCTAGCGGGCGAACCTATTGCCCCAGATAGAAGCCAGCAGCAAAACGTCCAGTCGTGTTGAGTTAAGACTTCTGAGAAGGGTGGTTGTGTTTGGAGTTTCCCTGGAAGTGCAAATCGGCTTTTCTTCATTTCGCCTGTGAACTTTTCGTTCCGCAAAATTCACAGTCAAGTTAAGATTGGACGGAGGGGGGATTTGTGTTTCATGCACGTCGCCATTCTTAAATTACGTCTGACAAGAATTTGTTGCACATGCATCTCCATGATAATATAACTAATAGTCCAGTCAGTGATTTTAACCCATCATGCCGAGACGTAAAACGGATATTGGTCGTTCATTGACACTGGAGAAAAAAAGCGCTTATCACGTAATGCATTCTCCCGGACGAAGCCGGGTCGTGTTGCTAGTCTAAGTATATTCATAACCTTAATTTAGTTCACTGGCAATATATTTCTGAACTATCCTAGTTGTAGCCAATGTCACTGCCGTCTGTATTAATTTATACACAATAGTGTCCAGATGAAGCTCTTTTATCCCTTGCAAGAAGATTCTTGGGAACCATACCAGTTCTTGAGATGACTATTGGCACATTTCGAACTCTCTTGACACACCATTATTTCCTGAGAGTATCCACTTGCTCCTAATTATTGGACACTTCTTCAGCATGCTTAGCCTGCAGATTGTAGGTATTATTATTATAATTATTAATATCAGTAGTAGTAGCAATAGTATTAGTACAGTAGTCTCTCGATAGTACAAGGTTAACGTGACCGGGATCACCTCCAACTATTGAAAAATCGAACTATCGAAATTTATCTGGGGAAAGGACAATTTTTTGTTTGAGTCTTCAGTCTTTTGACTGGTTTGATGCAGCCCTCCATGCCTCCCTGTCCTGAGCTAATCGTTTCATCTCTACATAGCTGCCACACACCACATCCGAGGCAATCTGTTTAACATATTCTAACCTTGGTCTACCCCTACAGATTTTGTCCTCGACCCTTCCTTCCATAACTAAGCTTGCTATTCCTTGGTGTCTTAGTATGTGTCCTACTAACCTATCTCTTCTCTTCATTAGCTGTCGCTAATAGCTGAACATTAAAACAACGTGTTTACAGCAGGCAATTACGTTGGTAAATTAAAAGTTTTATCCTAAGGCTGGTAACAAGTTACACTTCGTGAATAGATTGTAAATTGTCTCTTGTTTGGTGAAGCTACAACGTGTCCGTGCGATGATTTCACAACATCGGGTGAAGCACAGAACACCTCTGAAGAACAGGTTGTCGGCTGGTGTTGCTTCAGGCTGTTGTTCCACGTAGTGCACGGTGGCGTAGCAATCGTTGTGAATCATCAGCAGTTAAGTCTCAGTCTTGTCATCCTCATCAGTCATCAGTTCATTACTCTCGCGCTGCGTTGGGTCAGGTCAATTACTCGTATACAAGAGTCTGTAACTTCCAGCATGTTGTGCCATGAGCTGGTGAGGGAATCAGATTACCACAGTAAAGACTGCTGGACTTTTATGGTTTCTATTTCCATTTGCGATGGCGGCTTTGGTGGCATAGTTGGTAGCATGTTGAGCTTCTATGCCCAATATCGCAGTTTCAAACCCGGCCGAACTCATCAGATTTTTTAAGAGCGTTAAAATCCCTCAGTATGCCTTCCTTTCGAGGGGAAGTTAAGCCGGCGGTCCTTTGTCATGGATCTATGGCATGTTAAAGAAACTTTGAAGCTAAATTAGAGGTTAAGCAAACACCGCTCTTAGGTTCCTACATTCGTCGCCAAGAGCCAACTGCGGTGGCGTCTAGTAGCCAAGTTCTGAACTAGTAGTTGTTGACGGTGGCGTTTGGGGGAAAAAGTAGGAACTACTGGAAATTCAATGTCTGCATTCCTTACTTGAATTAAAACAAATAACACACACTAATACAGACATCACAATTAACACCGGTTATCAGACAGATTCTACACACACCCAAAGTACACGGGGCTACATGACCGCTTTGTCGCAGCCCCTAAACTAAGGAACCAACCAACCATCCATTTGAGAATTAGACACCAAGGAACACATTTGTTTTTAGGCTTGGATTTATGGGGAACTTGTAATTCTGAGACTCAAAAAAAAACGAGACTTGACTGTAATAGTATGTTGTTGTATTTATTATTATCATTTGCTACTTGTTGCTGTTGTTGGTGTTGATATTATTTTAGATTTGTTAAACTAATAGTGCAAATACCCTTTCACTGTTGTATCTGCTAATTAATAAATAAGTAAATAAATAATTAAATAATAAATAAATAAATAAAACGTTGAATGGATTCATATTGTTAGGCAGGCTGTGTGCCTCAGGGGCAATGTTCTCGCCTGCTGTGTCCAAGGTTGCAGGATCGAATCCTGGCGCAGTCTAATTTGAGGGTTCGAAAATGCGGGGGAGCCGTGTCAGTAGATATACAGACACCATGTCAGTAGATATGCTGACACTTTAAAGATTGCCTTCAGGGCAAAATTCCGGCATCCCTGTGTCTCTAAAAGGCGCAGTAGTTTAAAGGGACGTAAAAGAAATAAAAAAAATATTATTATCATCGTATTGAGAGAGTAAAAGTGTATGTGATACAAACAGCTGTTCAACAACCGTAATCTGGTAGTCCAAAGTTCAGTTACCTATCTTGGTCATAATTTATAATACGTGGACTGGAATGAAGTTAATCAAGACTTGTAAGGGGACATTTAGATAGCTGTCTGACGACCCACTGCGCTCCTTTTTTTTTCTCAAAGTCAAGGTTAATGGCGAGGAAAGTAGTCTATTGGCCACACATATACCATAGTCGAAAGCCTATGTGCACACCTATTTGAATGATAAGCAACGTAAAGGCTGTGGAGCCCCAGGTCTTAGGGTTTTATGAACAGTTGCTCCGTCACAAGCACGCAGTTTACCTCGTAACATTTATTATGTTCGCCGTGATGTAGAGCGCTGCGGCAACTGTTCTGCTAGTTACGTACAGCGGGTTGCATTTCGTGCAGAGTATTCCAGTTCTCTCGGGGGACAGATGTATAAGTCGTTCCATGAGTTATAGCCGCTTTGAAGAACTGGAGAGGTTTATGTAAGTTCGTAACGTGTATGACTGCAGTAAAGAGAGGAATGGGTGATATGCTAGCGCCATCTTAATCGGGTATGATTTTTAATCTATGAAATTATGTTTAATTTGTCTTGGTTTATTCTCGTTCATTAGCCCATGTACCTGTATCTATGTTTCAGTGTTAATTTTAGTAGTGTTTGTGACTGCAATTATTAGGGACTAGGTTTGGGATAGGTGCCCCGGGACTAGAAAAACACCACACAGGATGGCTTCTTTCAACGCCATAGTCAAACCTACGACATCTGGACTTGAAGCTCCCCATCGCAGTCCAAGATATAGTTAACATTTTTCTACCCGTTGTTAATAATATTAGTGTACTGCTTCGGTGGCGTAGTCGGTAGCATGCTGAACTGCCATGTCAAAGATCGCGGGTTCAAACTCGGCCGAAGTCGTCAGATATTTTAAGATCGTTTTCTCTATAATTCTATTCCAAGTTCTATTACACGAAAATTTCCCCAGACGTGTCCTTAACTAGAAGTTGGGATGAAAATGCAGTTGAATTACGCTCTTCAAGTGTGACATGGGAATTAAAGTATCTATTCAGTTGTGTAGGATACCTGGTCTGTCAATTTTTGTCAGCAGCTTATTATGTTCAGAATTCCAGCTAATACGCTGTAAACCATTATGATATAAACTAAAGATTCATAGCACTATGCAGAAGTCACGTTTATGAAAAGAACGGACTTAACATACAGCAAAACTAATCTAAATTAACTAGCATTACCCATCGCGGGTCTGCCCGTGAATATTCTAGATGTAAAGAGTGCAGTTAGCAAAATCTCAATCATGAATGCTATGACTGATTTATCCTTGGTATGAATAATCAGACTTTATTAATTCAGCTACTGGTGCAGTGGTTAGGGGTTTGTCATTCCTTCACATGTAATTAGATCGAAGTTAATTTTCTGGGAATATCACAGACACTGTTAATTTAAGGGCCTTTAAATGTGGTTTTTGGAGACCCTTTATAGTCGGGTGAAAAAAACTTTCGTACCACACTCATACGTGAAAATTGCGTGAAAAATTCTAGAGTGCCCCT
Source organism: Meconema thalassinum (assembly GCA_946902985.2). Classification (NCBI taxonomy): domain Eukaryota; kingdom Metazoa; phylum Arthropoda; class Insecta; order Orthoptera; family Tettigoniidae; genus Meconema; species Meconema thalassinum. The sequence goes on from OX336388.2 coordinate 2,007,189,971, forward strand.
TGACCCTCTTAAGCGCATAATACTGAATGTATTGATGAATTTTACAGCTGAATTTGGTTCCGTGATATCCTTATAACCGTCTGGAAACTTTCACAGTAATGTAATAATTTGAGTTGCATAGCGTCTTACAGAAATAGATGGACCGGTGAGATTCTGTTACCATGGTTATCGTGTTGCATTCATTCATTATTTCATTGTAAATATACATGTTTTAAGGTATGTATTTAATTGCGAGGCATTTAAAGATTAAGTGAGTGCATTTCGCTTTCGCATTGGGTTCTGCTGAACCTGTAGGTACCCCATATGTGTAGGTTGGTGTTAATGGGACCTTATTTTCGGTACAAAACTGGAATGGGACCTTAGCAGAATACTATAGGGAGGGATCTGCAATATTTGCATAGCAACATTTAACCCTAGTTAGTTTATCTGTATGAGTAGACCGAGTGACAATAACAGCGTGACGTAGAAAAAGTTTACTATTTATGTATTTATGATAATAGACCTCCATTTTAGCCTATCTTCATTTATGAAGAAAATGGGCTTATGAGATCACCTCTTGTCCGTATGTGCGTGTGCCCCCCTAATAAAATCTAAAGAGCCGAAGCGATTTCAATGTAACTCGGTAAGTGGATACTACTACCATGTCCAACCTAGACCGTGCCTTTAAAATTGTAAAACGTTTCACTAATCCACGCGAAATGTTTAACTGAAATTCTATAAGGTGCGTTCAAAAAGTAACGAGCCGGAGGCATAATTACAGAAACCAGTACCTGTATGTTAGAAGTATTGGCCCTGGCTGTTGAGGCACTTGTCCCACTGTGACACGAGATGGTGAATGGCTGTCTCATAAAATTCCCTGGGCTGCGATGTGAACCAGTTCCGCACGTACAGCTGGACGTCGGCGTCCGAGGTGAATCGTCAGCCCCTCAGAGCCCTTTTCAGGATACCAAACAAGGCGCAATCACAGGGAGAGAGGTCTGGACTGTATGGAGGATAGCCGAGAACCTCCCATTTGAATTTCTGCAGAAGTGCCGCGACTGTGTTGGCCGCATGAGGTCGTGCATTGTCGTGGAGCGACCACGGCAGCTATGGCGTTCACTGTCACTCGGCTGTCCTGGGTTATGCGTGCATCAACCAGCTGGACGTTGCCATCGGTAATGCATGGGGGTACCCCAGACCGGATATCATCGGCTAACGACACCCGTCCTTCCCTGAAGCGCTTGTGCCACGCCTTGACCCTTGCAAGGGACATGCAGTGTTCGCCGTACACTTGTGACATTCGGCGATGAATGTCCGTTCCCCTTACTCCTTCCGCTGTCAGAAACCGAACAACACCTCTTTGCTCTTCGGTTGCCGCCTCCATGTCTCTGTTTGCAATGCCACTGGCATCGTTGGACGAATGATGCATGCTGTTGCTCGCTTTTATCGTCACGTGACGTGCAAGCGTGCCCTCTAGCGACAGGCTGTGACCTTCCACGCTCTGGTCGGAACCACACCTCGTTACACACGCCACGATTAGCTGATGTAGTCACCGGTTTGCGCGTTCCAGCCTCCGGCTCGTTACTTTTTGAATGCATCTTGTATATCTCCGCTTCAGTAACAAATATCACTCTGAAATTTTGTACGGTGATAAAGGGTTTTCCTAGAAGTTCATGTATGTGACTTTCATAAACCTGTTAAGTACAAAACGAACATGGTGGCCAAGCAAAGTTGAAACATTTAAATAGACTTTTCTCGCGATTTAACCATCCGAACGTAGTGAAACTTGGTACATAAAATGTTTATACACATTGTACTGCACAGACATCTAATATAGTGCAATTGTTTTCATAACCTCAGGATTGAATGATTTGAAAATTGCCTGATCTATATACCAGGTGAGTCAGTCGCCTCTTATAATACAAGGTTTCTATAAAAGAACTCAGGGGTTTAAAAAATTCATATATTAATAACTGTAGAAGATAGCAAAATGTAGTTAATTTCTCTGAAACGAGTAGCTCATCAAGTTTTTCCGCATACCAGTTGGGAATGTTTTCATCAACAGTTGGCAGCGCTGCGGAGCGTTGACCTTGAAACAACGTAGCGGCAGTCAGTGCTGTCTGGATTGCCGCGCTATGGCGACGCCGCAACAAAAGGCTCAATGCGTTAGTTGGCTAATAGAAACTAATTCTGTTTTTACGGTACAAAAAACTTTCGACGTAATTATGGTGTTGACCCGCCTACGGATAAAACCATTCGCCAATGGTTAAGTACTTTCAAACAAACAGGAAGTGTTTGAAAACAAAAGTCGCCGGGTAGGCCGCGTGTGTTACAAGAGATTGTGGCCGGAATCCGAGCTTCATGCCTTCGAAGCCCTAAGAAATCATTGACAAGACGCAGTCTGGATTGGGGTTACCGAGATCAACAGTTCAACTGTTACACCAAATTAAACCGGCAGACAAGTTTAAGAGATTAGACATTTCTGTTTCTATGGCAAACGAAATCGATGAAAATAACGATTTTTGTTAATGTTATTTTTGGTGATGAAGCGACTTTTCATGTGAACGGGTCTGTAAACAGACATAATTGCGGAATTTGGGGAACAGAGCTGCCCCATGAGTTCATAGAGTATGAATGTGACACGCCAAAAGTGAATGTTTGGTGTGGTCTTATGCATGATAGAGTAATAGGTCCCTTCATTTTCGTTGAAAGAAATATCAATGGTGATGTCTATTGTGACATGTTAGAAGAATATGTTTTTCCTCAGTTAGATGACATTGAGACGGAGAAGGATTTAGTCCACTTCCAACAAGATGGGGCACCGCCACACTTCAGTTTCCGTGTGCGTGAGGCACTTGACGCTCGACTCGGCAACAGATGGATTGGAAGGGAAGGGCCTATTCCATGGCCTCCAAGGAACCCTGATATGACTCCGTTGGACTTTTCCTTCTGGGGGCATATCAAGAATCTTGTGTATGCGGAGAAAAATCATGATGTTGGCCATCTCAGGGAACGAATAATCAATTGTGTGGCAACCGTCCCCCCAGACATGCAGGCCAGGACATGGGAAGAGATGGAATACCGTTACGATGTGTGCCGTGCCACTAACGGGGCTCATATTGAACTTCATTAAATTGTTTAAAAAAATTGAAAATGCAACCTTTCCAATCATGTATTAAACATTAATATAACTTTTTTACTTCATTACAATATTTTGCCTCCAAATCCCGGAGTTCTTATATAGACACCCTGTATTGCTTTTATGCAGCCCAATTGACGAGTTTTTTATCATTTCAAATGATCTTGTTGACTTCATCGTTATGCTTTGGTCTACCGTTATGCGTTACGGTTACGGAGAGGAAAGGTTCTAAGGTTGCACTTGAGCGTATGACGTCATCATGTTGTTCAGTGCATATGCACCGAGTCTGAGTTTACTCCTGGGCTATGGCGTTATGTGATACGGAGATGGAGAGCGTACGACGTCATCATGTTGTTCAGTGCATATGCACCGAGTCTGAGTTTACTCCTGGGCTATGGTGTTATGCGATACGGAGACGGAGAGCGCGTGACGTCATGCAGCAGAGTGCACCTCCCGCTCTCCGTTCCTCGTGCGGGAAGCCTAAGTTAATGGGTAATGGAGTCTGTTGAAAGACTCCTGAGGCTTCGAACGAAGCGAGAAGCCCTCCTGCCTTTCTAACATGTGTAGCATTTGTAGCATGTGTCATTTGAAATGATATAATATCTAGTCTTTCAGACTGACTGTAACTTTTTTATCAGGAAGGTCGATATTTCTGTGCTTGCATTGCGTATAGTACTAATGCACTGTAAGCATATCCTGCAAACGATACTGAACCCTATTATTCCCCCCACCCGATGTGACTACAGACCATTCGAATAACATGATGTACCTGCAGTCAATTATTGTAGTGCAACATATCATCTGCCAAGTGGCAGGGTATCGTAAAACATGGCATCAACGCATAAACCTACGACGGCTCTCAATATCTACGAATCCATTACATCAATCAAACTAAAATATTGTATGTTGATAGATAATATCAACTTAGGTACATCTATGGATCATTCAATAACCTGGTGAGCACAAAACCAATATGGCGGTGACGGGAAATTTAAATATTTAAACGGATTTTTAGCCTACTTTTCACATTTTGCAAAAATGATGAAAAAGTAGACTTATGAGATCAATCCGGGCAAATGTCTGTCTGTCTGTCTGTCCTTCTATCTGTCTGGCTGTGTGTCCCCCCCCCCCCTCTCAACTCCTAAACGGCTGCAGCAATCGAAACAAAATTTGGTAGGAGTAAACCTGAATATCTCACGGCCATATTTTGAAAATGGTGTCAGTGCTACAAACTGCTGAAAAACCGCAATTGAAATTTGAGCTCCAAGTTGGATATCTTGGAAGGTATGAATGGAAGCTATTTCAAAATTGGCACACATATAGATAATAATATTTCAGTTTAATTTCCAGGAGGCCATACATGGCAGTGTTGCCAAAATGATTATAAGCCTGCTAATAGGCCCAATTTTTAAATGCAGATAACTTCAACACTATAAATTGGAATTCAACCAAATTTCGTATGTGCTATGTGTACAAAACAGATATGACTGAGCGTATTCTTAAAAGCCACCAGGGCTGCCAACTGTTAATAAATGCTCTCAATTTATTTTATCCAAATACCAATATATCAGAAAGTATGCAAGCCGACAGCTTTAAACTATGCACACGTATAGTACCTGACATTCGATATTAATTTGGAGTAACTTATATACGTCAGTGCTACCAACATGATTCTAAGCCTGCTGACTGGTCCAATTTTAAATACATGTAACTTCTATACTATAATTTGTATTTCAACCAAATTTCGTGACTGCTATGTGCACCATAACAGATATGACTATGCGTATTCTTTAGAGCAACCAGGGCTGCCAACTGTTAATCAATACTGTCTCTAATTTTGTTACCCTAATGTCAATAAATCAGAAAGTATGCGAGCCAATAGCTCTAAACCTTGCACAAGTATAGTACCTGGCATTCTAGATTAATTTGGAGTGACTAATATACGTCAGTGCTGCCAACGTGATTCTAAGCCTGCTGATAGGTCCAATTTTAAAATGCATGTAACGTCTATACTAACTAATGGATTTTATTCAAAATTGGCACAACAATAGATCATATTATTTCAGATTATTTCTGACCATTACTTTCATGACATTGTTGCCAACATGATTTTACGCGCGCTGTTAGATCCAAGGTTTAACTGCATATAACGTCCATGCTATCCATTGGACTTCAACCAAATTTTGTATTCTGTACCTTAAGAGATGGAACTAAGAATATATTCAGTCACCAGGGCTGCCAACTGTAGTGCTTTATTAGGCTACATTATACCAGGTATACATTATTTCGAAATAATTAGAAATTTCGAGATTACCACCTTAATTTCGTCATTATTCTAAATAGATCCATATAGATTAATCATAGGCATGAATCTTCAATTTTAAGAAAAGTAGGCTCTTTAGTTCGTCACGGAACTTCTTGTTTTTCACGAATTCTCATCCAAACGCTGTGAAACTTGGCGCGCTATTATTCATACAAGGCTTAATATACGTCCTATTTAATGAAATTTTATGAGAACTTAATAATGGCGGCTGTGCATTTCTTTAAATCTCGTTTTAATTTCTCGTGTCCTATGTAAGACCAGAAGAAATAGGCTATTTTTCTCTAATCTTCGAGAACTCGAAGTACGTTTTATTTCTGAAAGCACATTGAGATTTAGAAGTTCGACTAAATTAAATTATTTTATTGAACTCCTGGAAATGGCAAATGACTTCGATGTTCTACCCCTTAGATGAACACCACCGCATAGCAAGAACGCAGAGCGACGTTATACAGTAATTTGCACTGACTGTGATAAGATCAGTGGCTCGTGATTTCAGTAATGCATTTAGAAGGGCAAGGGGATGAAACTATTCGGAAGTTACTCTGGTATCTGCACGCAGCTGCTCATAAAATGTCCCATTTCGAACAAGGCCGGCTTTCAAGGAAAGTGGATTCTGCAGGTCAAGAAGATCATAAATCGTGGCCTACTGTGGAATAGAGAACGAGGCAGCCGGGATAAAAGCAGATCTGGAGTTCACCGGTGTGTGAAGATAACAGATGTGCCGCCATCCCCTTTCAGACCGCCTGCAACTTGGAAGTAGGGCACAGGGTATATCAAGACGGTATTAATTGCACTTGGCGGTCACATGGATGTTTGAAACATGATGAATATAGCCTTGGGGCTACTAGCTCGAGTGGAAATATTTTATAAAGTGCGTTCAAGAGGTAACGAGCTGGAGGCTGTAATGCGCACACCGGTGACGACATTGGCTAATCGTGGCGTGTGTAACGAGGTGTGGTTCAGACCAGAGCGTGGAAAGTCACAGCCCGTCGCTAGAAGGCACGCGTGCACGTCACGTGACGATACAAAGCGAGCAGCAGCATGCATCAATCGTCCAACGCTGCCAGTTGCTTTTCAAACAGTGACATGGAGGCGTCAAACGAAGAGCAAAGAGGTGTTGTTCGGCTTATGATAGCGAAAGGAGTAGGGGGAACGAACATTCATCGCCGAATGTCACAAGTGTACGGCGAACACTGCATGTCCCTTGCAAGGGTCAAGGCGTGGCACAAGCGCTTCAGGGAAGGATGGGTGTCGTTAGCCGTTGATGCCCGGTCTGGGGCACCCCCCCTGCATTACCGATGACAACGTCCAGCTGGTTGATGCACTCATTACCCAGGACCGCCGAGTGACAATGAACGCCATAGCCGCCATGGTCGGATTGAGCGTCGGAAGTCTGCACACCATCATGAAGAAACGACTGCATTTGCGGAAAGTGTGTGCCCAATGGGTGCCCCACAGTCTTCAACCACACCAGGAAGCATTTCGAATGGCCTACTGTCTTGGTCTTGGTTGGACGTTTAATGCATGCTGCTACTCGCTTTGTATCGTCACGTGACGTGCAAGCGTGCCCTCTAGCGACGGGCTGTATCCTTCCACGCTCAGGTCGGAATCACACCTCGTTACACACGCCACGATTAGCCGATGTCGTCACCGGTTTGCGCATTACAGCCTCCGGCTCGTTACTTTTTGAACGCACCTTATAGATACTGACATTTTGAGACAACTTCTTGTCCCTTTATCAAGTTTTGTAATGAAATAAGGATTGAGTAAACAATGCCGTATAGCCTCCGTTGATAAAATGTATAAGATAGGAAACCATGTCGAAACAAATAGTTACTCCATGACCTTTTGAGACCAAGAGGAAGTTGGTAATGAAACTATAGAGTCTATTATTTAAATTAGTTTCCATGATGGTTCCGTATTGACGTACTAAATAATTTTAACAACAGTTATATATCCGCCTTAGTCAATAAATAAACGAAAAGAAATATTAGATTTTCTCCTTGTACATGTTGCAGGGATTAATAGCTTTTACTCCTTCATCAGCCAAGATTAATATCTGAAGAAAGTTATAAAATAGCGTAGCACTCAAAAAAACAAATGGCTATTTGACTTAATATGGTGCACCATATAAGTAAGTCTCAGAAAAATATTGAGCAAAACTAAAATAATATGAAACGGTGATGATATTCAGCCATCAAACACAAGCGAAGATAAACGTAGAGAACCAGTGGACAGTTCATTCATATATCCGCTCCAAACACAGGTCGAAGTTTGAATTGGCAAAAATGGGACCGCAATACTTCACCATATGTACACAACCAATGAAGAAGCCTTATGCTTAACAGGCCCATAAGCCAAATCAAATGCCTGCATACAAACGAAACGAACGTGGAAGGAAGAACTTCATATAGCAATGAGGTTAGCTCAATGCATAACTTCAGGTTAAATCAAGATACCTCGTTTATATGCAGGCATTTGGTTTGGCTTATGGACCTGTTAATGAGTAAGATGCCTTTCCAGTCCCAGAACACTGTGCACATCATTTTCCGAGGTGTCAAGATTTGTTTCGGCTTAACCTTTGCTGGGGATGAAGTGTGCCTCCATTCAATTGATTGCCGCTTACTTTCAGGGGTGTCGTAAGAAACCCAAGTTTCATCTCCTGTGACTATCTGTGTCAGAAATTCTTCGCTGCCTTCATTGTAACGGGTCAAAAACTGAAGTGCACTACCCATCCGTTTTGTTTTGTGTTGCTCCGTAAGAATCTTTGGTACCCAACGTCGGCAAAGTTTACGAAAGTTCAGTTTTTCGGTAACAATTTCATGAATTAGTGATCGTGAGATTTGGGGAAATTCCATAGCGAGAGCACTAATTGTAAACCTGTGGTTTTCCCGGATATTGTCATCAATCGCGTGAACCAGTTCTTCTGTAACCAAAGATGGACGCCCACTTCGTTCTTCATCGTGCACTTCACTACGTCCTTCATTGAACTGTCGGACCCATCTTCTCACCATTGAATCACTCATCGCATTTTGTCCATACACTTCGCAAATTTGTCGATAAATTTCAATTGGTTTCACTTTCCTAGCATTCAGAAAACGAATCACAGATCTGATTTCACAAGCGGCGGGATTTTCAATCAACACCGACATTGTACGAGTAAACATGCACAACAACGCGTACGTGGCTGACAGCGCTCTCCAAATGGCGCTCGTTTCTTCTCCTTGATACAGAGCGTCTACCGCGCATATGCGGAACTGCGCTGCAGCGGAACGTACAACTACATAGTTGAAGACACAGGCGGCACACGTCTATGAAGAAGGTATACAAAAACTCGTGCCACGCTACGACAAATGCCTGCAACATTTCGGCAGTTATGTGGAAAAGTAGTTTAAAAGTTGTAGAATTTTGTGCAATAAATAATTTTTCTGTATCTGTACACAATTTAATGTTATTACCAAACGGAACTTACTTTCTGGACGTACTTCGTATACGTAACCACAGGAACATGGAATCTTATATACTCCATCACAGTTAAAACCAACTGAATCCTTGACTGATCGAAAGGATTTGCCTACGGTGACATTAGGCTTGAATATGGTCATTTCTTTATTTAGCGTATGGCTTTTAGTGCCGGGAGTATCCGAGGACATGTTCGGCTCGCCAGAGTTTGTAGCTGCTTCTACGTGGACACTCATGGGATAAGCTACAAGTACCGTTGCGTGTGCAGCGTTGTGTCGGGAGGAAAGTGTGAATGTAAGGATGAGGAATTGGAAGGTAGTGGCTGTGGCCTATTTTTAGGGACCAACCCCGGCAATTGCCTGTAAGGAAGATGGGAAACCAAAGAAGACCATCTTCAAGGTTGCCGGTGGGGGAATTCGAACCTCCTCACCTCCCGGATGTGAGCGACTGTCCGAAGCCACGCCGTAACGACCATGGCTAACTCACCCGGTTATTGTATATTGTATTGTGTATTATTGAATATTGCTAATCCTGTCCGTGACGGATTGTACGTATGACTGATATGCCAATTTTGCAGAAGGAGGATTCTGCGATAATCTGTCTTTCGGTTTAGGTTATAGCACTTAATAAATCTGTCTCATCGAGTTGCCATTCTTCTGGAAAGTGTCGGCCAGGAAGACAAGTTCACCGTCCAACCCAGGGGGCTCCAAACCTTTTAGCCTGAGGACCACACCGACTCCTCCACTATGTCCCAAGTGCCGAGACCAAAATAGCTTATATCAATATACTGTAGATTTGAATTATGTGGAAATTTTCGTCTCGGGACAAGCTGGCGAGTGAGATATCTATTTCACAGGGCGAGGAGGTGGACTCCCCTCTGTTTGCTGTTTTTTGTCTCTCTGCTTTCGGCACTAGGCTAATTATCTGTGTGAAAAATATTCTCCAAAATAAAATTTACAAAATCTTTCGAGTAAACGAATTTAAGTATTTAGGTGAATGGATTACAGCAAACTGTAACGAAAGGAAAGCAATTGAATCGAGGCTTCAGAAAATGGAAACTGCTTTTCAATCAACAAAAAATATTTATAACAAAAAGAGTCTCTTCTGGAACTGCAAAATTCGGTACTATACTACCGTAATCAAACCTGAAGCTCTCTATGCTTCAGAGACACTCAATCTCCAACACAAAACACTACAACACAAAATAGAAGTGAAAGAACGTAAAATAATGAGAAAAATCCTTGGATCGAGAACAAAGGATGGTGTTCATTATCCAAAGCCTAATACAGAAATATACAAAAAAGTTTCCAAAATCACAGACACAATGCGAATGCAAAGAATCCAATTTATTGGACACATAGAAAGAATGGACCCGAACAGACTGACACACAAAATACATACTTTCTTAAAGAAAAAGGCTACTAGACCGAATTTGTATAAATTTACAGAGAGAGACTTAAAGGAATTAGGATCACCAAACTTACATGACCGGAAGGAAATCAGGAAAATCACTCAGACGTGGGGTTTCGAGGAAGAAGAAAAGAAGACTACACAACATCGATGGTCAGAGCAGCGGAAAAAGATCCACTCGTTGCGAATGAAGGAATACTGGGCCAACAGGAAGGCTAGAAAGTGTTGATTTCGCGTGGTCCTAAGGGACCCATTCGCGAAGAAGAAGAAGAAGAAGAAGAAGAAGAAGATACAAAAGTATTTACCGTTACAAATTGACTATTGACTGATGAGCATTTGAAGTCGGTGCTGATAATTAGCACTAGTAGACCTGGTCCACAACTGCAAACAATCGTCAGAGGAAAGTTGACACATAAATCTCATTGTAATGTTAAATTTAATTATGTGAATTGCCTTTGTACGCCACTTACTGTAATTTTATAGGATAAATCTCATATCATTTTACAGTTAAAATGTTCAATATTATTACGTATGATAGTTATTGTGTTTCAATTGGTCGCTTATTATTATGATTTAATCGAATGGCACTATTACTGAGCACGAAAAACAATACTTCAAATCTTGCCACATGTCCTTTTTCTCTCTGCCCACATTCGCTTCATCGTCTCTGATCTCTGTTTCTGAAGCTGTTCAATATTACGTGGCTGCTTTCGTTGTCTTTCTTGTTCCTCCCTGAAGATTACTTTTGGAATGTTGTCCCGAAATAAATTACTATTATATGTATCTGTAATGTCAATGTCGGCCTTAAGATCATTTAATGTCTGTACCACGCTGGTTGAACTGTAAGTTTTAAAATTTTATTAAAAATTTGTTGTTGTTGTTGGCCTGTCATGTTCATTCTATGTAAATGCCCACAAAATGACATTCGTATTTTGCGCATTCGTATTTTCGTATTTTTTTCTGTTTCTGTCTTCCTTGAGCCAATGATGCATCGAACCGATCTTCATTCCATGAGCATGATATTGTTTATGTCACCTTCCCGCATTAACTTCATTGTTTCAGCTCCAAAGAGTGCTTCAGGTCTTACCACAGTATGGTAATGTTTAATTTTAGTGTCCCATGATAATGCCCTCTTCTTGTATACATTTCAGGTAATATGAGATGCTTAATAAATAGGGCCCGGATGTCGATGCCGTAAGAAGGTTTAAACAAGATGTTCAGTATAGAACATATAGCCTACTTTCTCCTAAATTCTTGGGTATTGTTATAATTCTTTGTCCTTTTCAAGGAGTATAATTGAATGTTGGTTGTAGTAGTTTGTTGAAATACAACGTGTTATACGGATATTAAACATGAATATAAGATGCCCTTTGCTAGTGCTACCTCTGTACAAAATTTCATTCAATTCGGTTTTACCGTGTTTGAATGGATAGGGGGAATCGATTTGCCCACATACATGGCCGCCATCCGCAAATTATTGGGCTGATGACCTTGTAGTTCTGTCAAAACATCATTCGTACATAAAGGTATAATGTTTCAAAATTTTTTAGAAATCATATGATTAGGTTGGTCGTAATGTGATTTAAGCTTTTAAAATTTCGATGGCCACCATTACGTTTCCGTCAAGATGGCGGCGATATAAAACACGACACTGGCGTTCTATTTGCTACTTCTACCTCTGTACCAAATTTTGTTGAATTCAGGTTCACCGTGTTTGAATAGATAGGGGGAATCGATTTACACACATACATGGCCGCCATCCGCAAATTATTTGGATGATGACCTTGTAGTTCGGTCAAAAGATTCTTCTTACATAAAGGTATAATGTTGCAAACTGTGGAAGAGATCAGATGATTAGGTTGGTCGTAATTTGATTTAAGCTTTTAACATTTGGGTGGCCGTCATAACGTTACCGTCAAGACGGCGGTGATATAAAACATGACACTGAGGTGCCCTTCTTTAATGCTACCTCTGTACCAAATTTCGTTCAATTCGGTTTCACCGTGTTTGAATATATAGAGGGAATCGATTTTCACACAAACATGACCGCCATCCTCAAATGATTCGGCCGATGACCTTGTAGTTAGGTCAAACGTTTCTTCATATATAAAGGAATAATGTTGCAAAAATTGCTAGAGATCAGATGATTAGGTTGGTCGTAATTTGATTTAAGCTTTTAACATTTGGGTGGCCGCCATTACGTTTTCGTCAAGATGGCGGCGATATAAAACATGACACTGAGGTACCCTATACCAGAGCTACCTCTGTAGCAAATTTCGATCAAATCGTTTTCACCGTGTTTGAATAGATGGGGGGAATCGATTTGCACACAAACATGGCCGACATCCTCAAATTATTGGGCTGATGACCTTGTGGTTTGGTCAAGAGATTTTTAATACATAAAGCTATAACGTTGCAAAATTTGGTTAAGATCAGAAGATTAAGTTGGTCGTAATTTGATTTAAGCTTTTTACATTTGGGTGGCCGCCATTACGTTTCCGTCAATATGGCGGCGATATAAAACATGACACTGAGGTGCCCTTTGCTAGTGCTATCTCTGTACCAAATTTCGTTCAATTTGGTTTCACCGTGATCGAATTGATAGAGGGGGACAGACATTCAGAGTACACACACAGACTCACACACAGACACACACACACACAGACAGACAGACACACAATTTTTCGCCCTGTGTCGATCTCATAAGTCTACTTTCATTTTTTGAAAAATCGAAAGTAGGCTAAAAATGCACTTAAAATTTTAAAAAATGACCAATAAATGACCTAAAAATTCGAAAAATGCACTATAAAATGGAGAAAATGAACTGAGACAAGAATATACACCCCTTCCCCTTTCTACCCCGCCACGGCTGACCTTGGTCAACAGAGCAGGTAACATTCTATTCCACTAATAACTGGATTGCGACGAAAACAAGAGCATCTGTATACCTACGGTACCGTTCTTCTGCATCCAAGATATATATATTTTTCTACTAATAGCAGTACCGAATTTTTTTATTTCAATATTTCAATGATCTTGTATCAGCTACCAGCTTCTTCTTAACTCTGAGAGACGTAACTCACTCATATAAAGCTGTAACATGTCTAAATTGAAGAAAAACAAGAAGTTCCGTAACGAACTAAAGAGCCTACTTTTCTTAAAATTTCAGATTCATGCCAATGATTAATCTATTTGGATCTATCTAGAATAATGACGAAATTAAGTTGGTAATATCGAAATTTCTAATTAGTTCAAAATACTGTATACCTGGCATAATGTAGCCTAATAGAGAACTACAGTTGGCAGCCATGGTGACTGAATATATTCTTAGTTCCATCTCTTAAGGTACAGAATACAAAAATTGTGTAAGTCCTATGGATAGCGTGGACGTTACATGCAGTTAAACATTGGATCTAACAGCGCACGTAAAATCATGTTGGCAACAATGTCATCCATGTATTGGTCAGAAATAATCAGAAATATTACGCTCTATTGTTGTGCCAATTTTGAATGAAATCCATTAGTTAGTATATAAGTTACATGCATTTTAATATTGGACCTATCAGCAGGCTTAGAATCATGTTGGCAGCACTGACGTTTATTACTTACTCCAAATTAATCTAGAATACCAGGCACTATACATGTGCAATGTTTAGAGCTATTGGCTAGCATACATTCTGATATATTGGTATTAGGGTAACAAAAATAGAGACAGCATTTATTAACAGTTGGCAGCCCTGGTTGCTCTTAAGAATACACTTAGTCATACCAGTTATGGTACACATAGCACACACGAAATTTGCTTGAAATCCAAATGATAGTATAGAAGTTACATGGATTTATAGTTGGACCTCTCAGCAGGCTTAGAAATATGTTGGTAGCACTGACCTATATAAGTTACTCCAAATTAATATAGAATGTCAGGTACTATACGTGTGCATAGTTTAAAGCTGTCGGCTTGCATACTTTCTGATATATGGGTATTTGGATAAAAAATATTGAGAGCAGTTATTAACAGTTGGCAGCCCTGGTGGCTCTTAAGAATACGCTCAGTTATATCTGTTTATATACACATAGCGCATACGAAATTTGGTTGAAATCCAATTGATAGTGTAGAAGTTATACGCATTTAAAATTTGGGCCTATCAGCAGGCTTATAATCATTTTGGCAACACTGCCATGTATGGCCTCCTGGAAATTAAACTAAAATATTATTATCTATACGTGTGCCAATTTTGAAATAGATCTCTTTCATACCTTCCAGGATATCCAATATGGAGCTCAAATTTCAATTGCGATTTTTCAGCAGTTGGTAGCACTGACATCATTTTCAAATATGGCCGTGAGATATTCAGGTATAGATCTTTATTCCTACCAAATTTTGTTTTGATTGCTGCAGCCGTTTAGGAGTTGATAGGGGGGGGGCACACACACACACAGCCAGACAGACAGACATACAGACAGACAGACAGACAGAAGGACAGACAGACCGACACACATTTGGCCGATCTCATAAGTCTACTTTTTCGTCATTTTTGCAAAATGTGAAAAGTAGGCTAAAAACCTTAAAAAGGCCGATTTCTCTAAAATATGACCCAAAAAATCTACCAAACTTAAAAATGCTCTTAAAATGGAAAAATAGCAAATAATGCTAAAAGATGCAAAATAAGAAAGACATATTTGAAGACGGGGTGGCCCGTCCGGAGTTTCTATGTACTTTAGCATTGTACGCCGCGCTAACACTGATCGAGAATCATATCAAGGACGCAACTCCTAAGATAGGTCAAAATACAAGAAGAGCAAAACCATGGTTCACTACCGAATGTTACCAACGGAGGAAGGAGACGCTAGCAGCATTACACAAGATAAAAAGGGCAAGTACACATACAGCACTACAAGAGTATGTCGAGAAAAGAAGATATTATAAGGAGGTAGTTAAAAGAGCAAAGGAAAGCTATCAACAATTGAAGGAAGCTCAACTAATACAGGAGGCTGAAACAAACCCTTTCTCAGCCCTAAATCCCAGAAGACCCAAATTCCCAAAGGACATTCCTATGACAACGTGGATTCAGCATCTTACAGCAACCCTACAAGCGCGGGACACCAGACCTATTCAGGTTAGCAACCCTTCTCAACTACCAGTGCCGATCACGGCACAAGATGTCCTAATTGAGATAAACAACTGCGCAGAAAAGAAAGCATGTGGTCCAGATACTATTCACTACGAGCACCTGAAGATGACAGCTCCGCTGTTAAAAGGGCTATGGGCAGAGCTCATGAACGAATGTTTACTGCAAGGTCACATACCGTCAAACTGGAGAACCTCGACTTTGAAGATGCTATATAAAGGAAAAGGTAATACAGGAGACCCAAATTCCTATCGTGGTATCGCTTTGGAAAACACAATCTTTAAGATCTTTACGAAAATACTCACTAGAAGACTCACAGATTTAGTTGACAACAAGATACCTGAAGAACAGTTTGGCTTCCGGAAAGGAAGGAATACACTACAAGCCGTTAACTGTCTTTTAACGAATGTAGAAGACGCGCTAAGACAGAAAAGAGGAAAGCTATATGCAGTATTCGTCGACTACACCAAGGCGTTTGATCTAGTGAGTAGAAACACTTTGCTCAGGAAACTTGAAAATATGATCGGAAAAGAACATTACCTTTTTGGGATAATAAGGGACATTCTTCACAAAAACAGCCTACAAATAGATGACAGTATAGTTCAATCAGAACGAATAGAACAAACAAATGGTGTACTTCAGGGTGACCCTTTGAGTCCGTTACTATTTAACATCGCTACAGCTGATGTCATTGAGGCTATTTACCTTGAGGGAGCGAAAATTTACATCTACGCGGATGATATGGTTGTGGCATCGACATCAAAGGAAACCTTGCAATCGTCCATTGATAAACTTACCACATGGGCTCAAGAAAATGATATGACGATAAACTGCACCAAGACAGTAATGCTGGCATTCCGTAAAGGCGGGAAACTATCCGCAGATGAGCATATACTACTAAATGGAGAACCCCTAGTCAATGTAAATCATTTCAAATACCTAGGAGTAGTAATGCAAATGCAAGGGAACGTATTCACGCGACATGTCAGGGATAGAACAACATCCGCCATAAAAGCAATGCAAGACATAATGCAACTGGGAAATCTATCTTTACAAACCGCAATGAATTTATTCAGAACGAAAATAACTCCAATAGTGACATACGGCATTCAAATAACTTGGGATCATTTGACACAAAGTAACCTTCGAGAGATAGAAAGAGTTAAGTCTACTTTTCTAAAGAAAATTCTGCACTTATCAAAATACACGCCATCTCGTCTAACGTACGTACTAGCAAGGGAGACTTTCTTCATAGAAGACCTGCGTTTGGAGAACTCCCTACCATCAACAGTGCAATACCAGAGACTGATCGAAGAACTAAACCTCAAGCGTAATGACATATGGCCTGATTTCTATTCCACAGAAGCTCTTATGTCGACGGACTGGATGAATGCCAACTTTGAACTGCGGCATACGATCACCCGTTTTGCAGTCCACGGTTTTCATTTTAAGATATGCACAGCAAGAGGATTTCATGACCCAGGCCCCCAATGCACCTGCTCTCTGTGTGGTAGTGCTTGTGATAGATATCACGCCATTTCCTGCGCCCAGAGGAAAGTATCGCTAACACGCTTCTGCTGCGAATAGCTATATATATAGCAAAGAACCTGTCAGACACTTTGTATATAGACACTTTGATGAGTAAGATTTAAGTTATTAGTATTAGTTTTGTATCTCTGCATGGCTATTTGCTGCAATAAATGATTATTATTAGCATTGTTTTAGACAACTCAGTAAAAATATGACATGTCATCAACATCCGGGCCCTATTAATAAACATCGTATTCTTATTTTGTATGATTTACTTTAGGTGTTGTAAATGTTACGATGTAACCAAAATCAATTATGGCGGGCCGGATTGGTGCTGCTCCCGGGCCGTAATTTGGTTACCCCTGGTCTAACCTATTGACGAATTGAGTTTGAGTATGAATTCCATGCAAGGTGTTTGTGAAATCAAAGTCCAAACAAATAAACCTCGTGCCCTGCGCGTTAACCCTGGAACAGTATCCTTATTCTCTAGAAACAGTAATGGAATCCTGGGGCACTGAGTACCCCAGGACAGAAACACAACTCTGATGCATTAAAATAATGTATTACTATTAACTTCAATTACAAATTAGTGAAATCAACCCCGTAGCACAGAATACTTAAACAATTAAGGCTGTAAAATGAAATAACTGTGTGAATATAATAGAAAACAAAAATATTAGCAGTATTTCAATGCTATTGTAGATATTCTTTCTTTGGTCATCATAATCATAATCACCATTTTCGCTTCACACATTCACTACAAAACACCAAGCTATGATGTTTACGCACAAACCTCTTGGATTCTGAACACACCACAGTGGTCTTGGAGTCTTTGGATCGTGGGTGGATAAGAGCACTCAATGCCCTGAAGTCACTGCTTTGGGTACAAGTAGCTGTCACAGGAGGTGGCCGCTTTTCAGGTGTATTAACATAACGTAATCGGGGATTGAAAATTCTCTGGGGGCATTGAGTGCACAACTGTACTGTTCCAGGGTTAAATAAGGCAACACGGCTGTGATGGAGAGCAGTAGTAATTCAAACACGAGGTCACCCCCCCAGTGCTCTCTTTATAGCCTATAAGATTTGGAAATGAGTTCTGGTCATTGTGAATGCGCCAGCCTTGGGAGCAGAAGTGACGTCATACTCTACTGTTAGGTAGACTACAATAATAACTAATAACATGCTGTGCCTATCAGTACAAACTGGGTGATGACCTAGATGTTAGGTCCCATAAAAAACAATTACCATAATTATTAGAATGCATTATATAATTCAAAATTTGCGTATGCTTGAACAAACTACTATGTATAGTGACCAACTCTCCCGTGTTTCCCGAGATCTCCCGTTTTTGACCCTATCCCGGATCCCGTATTTTCTCTCTTTTTGGTTCAATTTCTCCCGTATTTTTTCGTCAAGTAAAATCATTTACTTTCAATCACTTAAATGTGCGCACTTGGCCGAAATTCGTATCAATGTTCAAGAGTAGGCGCAATTGATTCTATATCGAGCTTTTTCTATCGATTATCTCTATAAGAAATGACCAACCAATGAGTTTAAATCTCCTTGTCTGATAAACCAATGAATGCGTACTTATTTCCTTCTTTTCGTTCTTAATGTTGCTCAGCTGATGGTGCTTTGGAGTGATTTGGTTTTAGTGGTTTTTGGTTTTACCCTACATTACCTGTGAGCCGTATAGGGGCAAGAGTTTATAATGCAATAATGGGCAATGATGACGAAGCTAAAACGCCTTTTTCTTCTTCTCTCTTTTTGTGAAATTTTGCCGTGTTCTAAATCTCCCTTATTTTTGGTCAAGAATAAAGAAATCTCTCTTATTTTCTTCGAATATAGTTGGTCACCCTAAAAGTCATACTCTACTGTTAGGTAAACTACAATTATGACACTAATAAAATACTGGGCATTTCAATACAAATTAGGCTGATAACCTAGAAGTTTGGCCTCTTAGAAAATTGACTATCATCATTAGTGTTATTAGCAATACAAAATTTGCGAATGCGCGAACAAACGTCTATGTAACATTTTGTGTAATTTGAGACATTCACAGAACAAACATCTACCATGTGTTCTGAATATGTATTTGCAAGTAGTTTAGGGCATATCTTAAGTATTCCGGAAATTGTGAAGCGAAATGCTCTTTAAAAACAAGAAGTTCCGTGACGAACTAAAGAACCTACTTTTCTTTAAATTTAAGATTCATGCCAATGATTAATCTATATGGATCTATCTAGAATAATGACGAAATTAAGTTGGTTATATCGAAATTTCTAATTAGTTCGAAATACTATATACCTGGCATAATGTAGCCTAATAGAGCACTACAGTTGGCAGCCCTGAAGACTGAATATATTCTTAATTCCATCTCTTAAGGTACAGAATACAAAATTTGGTTGGAGTCCAATGAATAGCATGGACGTTACATGCAGTTAAACATTGGAACTAACAGTGCGCGTAAAAACATGTTGGCAACAATGTCATGCATGTATTGGTCGGAAATAATCTGAAATAATATCATCTATTGTTGTGCCAATTTTGAATGAAATCCATTAGTTAGTATAGAAGTCACATGCATTTTAAAATTGAACCTATCAGCAGGCTTAGAATCATGTTGGTCGCACTGACGTATATTAGTTACTCCAAATTCGTCTAGAATGCCAGGTACTATACGTGTGCAATGTTTAGAGCTATTGGCCTGCATACTTTCGAATATATTGATATTATGGTAATACAAATCGAGACAGCACATATTAAAGGATGGCAGCCCTGGTTGTTCTTAAGAATACGCATAGTCGTATCTGTTATGGTACACATAGCACATACGAAATTTGGTTGAAATCCAAATGATAGTATAAAAAAGTTACAAGTATGTAAATTTGGACCTCTTAGCAGGCTTAGAATCATGTTGGTAGCACTGACGTATATAAGTTACTCCAAATTAATATAGAATGTCAGGTACTATACGTGTGCATAGTTTAAAGCTATCGGCTTGCATATTTTCTGATATATTGGTATTTGGATAAAAATAAATTAAGAGCATTTATTAACAGTTGGCAGCCCTGGTGGTTCTTAAGAATACGCTCACTCATATCTGTTTATGTAGACATAGCACATACGAAATTTGGTTGAATTCCAATTGATAGTGTAGAAGTTATATGCATTTAAAAATTGGACCTATCAGCAGGCTTATAATCATTTTGGCAACACTGCCATGTATTGCCTCCTGGAAATTAAACTGCAATATTATTAACTATACGTGTGCCATTTTGAAATAGCTCCGATTCATACCTTCCAAGATATCCAACATGGAGCTCAAATTTCAATTGCGATTTTTTAGCAGTTGGTAGCACTGACATCATTTTCAAATGCAGCATTGAGATATTCAGGTATAGATCTTTACTCCTACCAAATTTTGTTTCGATTGCTCCAGCCGTTTAGGAGTTGATAGGGACACACACACACACTCACACACACAGCTAGACAGACAGACATACAGGCAGACAGACAGACAGAAGGACAGACAGACAGACAGACAGACAGACACACACACATTTGGCCGATCTCATAAGTCTACTTTTTCCTCATTTTTGCAAAATGTGAAAAGTAGGCTAATAACGGATCAAAAGTCTAAGTTATTTCGCTTCCAGCTCGAACGTGGCTGAAGTAAATGGATATAATGTTCGCATTCAAGTCAGGAGGCTATTCGGGTGTTATCAGATGTGTGCAGTTTATTAGTGCAAATTATTGTGTTGAAACCAAAAAGAAAAACATCATAGCCTAATTGTATTTTGAAACTTAATAAAAATATCTCGACCACGGCAAAATAATGTAATAAAATAAATGAATACTCTCACAAAAGATATTTGATTAAAATTAAGAATGACTATATCACTGTGATTTCTTATTAAATAACATTCCAGGCCGAATATTAATTCTGCTCTGAGGGCTGGGAATGGTACATTCAGCCTCGTGGGGCAAAACTGAAAAGAGGCGGCATATATTCCAACTTCAGCCATCCTGGAAGTAGTTTTCCGTGGTTTCCCAGTTCTACTCCTGGCAAATGCCGCGATGGTTCCTATGTAAAGGCCACAGTGACTTTATTCCCAATCTTTGCCTCAGTTACGAAATACTCTCACTGTTACTGACGCCACAGTAATTCAGGTTATCAGAAACATTCCAAATGCTTCAAAGTGCTCGGGACTACTTGACTACGACGTTACAAAGCCCATAAATGAATCGACGACAACAACAACAAACACAACTGGGAATTAATTCCCAATCCCATGAACGGCGACCTCTGAATTTCTACGTCGTTACTCTGACAGCATTGTCTCAACGGAGTCGGGTATGAGATGCGATGAGAGTCGTGGTTATTTTTTATGGCTGAATGCCCTTCCTGATGCCAACCTCATGAGAAGAGTTCATGAGATATCAAATGAATGAAACTGGGCAACGAGATGGAAGGAAGTGACCGTGACCTCTTGGATGGCACCGTCCCAGCATTTGCCTGGGGGTTGAAAATGGAGAAACCACAGAAAACCATTTTAAGGACAGCCGAGAGTGGGGTTCGAACCCCTTTTTACCTAGTCTGCAGATATCTTGGCCCCATGGCCGAAGACGTCGGATTTTTAAGAGCGTTAAATCCTTCAGTATGCCATCCTTCGCAAGGGAAGTAAAACCGGTGGGTCCATTGCACAGACTTATGGCATGTAAAGGAACCTACCACTACGATTAGTAGTGTGTAGCCAAAATTTGTAGGTTATTTGGTTAGAAACACTCTATCATGTTCCATCGTTTGCCGCTGGGTGGCGTCTGGTAGGCAAAGTTGGAACTACTTGAAATTGAACTTGTTGGGGAGCCTTCGGGCGTTCAATTGGAATGCCCTGCTATGGTCATTTGCTGAAAATTATATTAAAATATAAAATAACAGAGATATTGTCGTTCTCATATTAAATCAAGGGTCTTTTGTGAGGATATCTATAGATATAGTGTCTGAGCAGCCTGTAGACATACATCAAAAGTGGTTTATATTTTAGCTACCAAAATTAGTCATAGTGCGTAGATGAAGCTCACTTGAATAGACTGAATTAAGCGACCAGTGTAGGTTGTAGTATCGGCTACATCTCCCTGGTAGCTCTTCAAAATAAACATAATCTTTTCTCGTTATTAAAAGTGGACTGTATATTATTTTATTAACGATCGCGCGATATCCTCAAACATGGTGTCATGCCATGCTTGCTAAAACTGGCGCTCAGGCCTGAAAAACATGGAGTTGCCATGCTTACAAGAATACAATAGCAATGAAACCAAATTAGCTATGATACCAAATTCTCCTGCTCGAGGGCGGAAGCCACTACACACTGGTCCACAGACTAACTATAACAAGCAGATATTAAGTTGAGAAATACGACATAAAACATAATACATAAACACTGAATAGCGACCTTCAGGACGCAACATTGGCTACCGGCCGCCAAGGAATGTCTAATTTCTTCAAATAAACAAAATTGTTCATAAAGCACTTTAAGCATACATAAGAGGAAAGAAAAAACGTTGATACACTATATCAAGCACTATGAATCACCATCCTTTTGGCAATAAACACAGTTTTGTTATTGGCCTTTTGAAAAGACCTTGTGGTGTACGAATGGTCACCACACGCACCAAACCGTCTGGGCCTGGATGAACTCCTTCGATGACTGCCAACTTCCAGCAGAGAGGGGGCACATTATCCCCCTTCACGATGACAAGTGCACCAGGCTGCACACTCAAGCAGGAACTAGTCCATTTGGATCTTTGCTGGAGATGGTGAAGATAGTCACAGGACCATCTACGCCAGAACAGTTGGAGCTGCTGCTGTAAAATATGCCACCTTGACAGCACGCTAAGCTTAACATTCCCTAGATCTGGCTGAGGAATGGTGGTGATGGCAGTGCCAATTAAGTAGTGACCTGGAGTGAGAGCTTCAGGGTCTTTGGGATCACATGACAGAGGGATTAAGGGTCGAGAGTTCAAACACGCTTCAATTTGGCAAATGAGTGTTGTCATTTCTTCTAATGTAAGACACATGGTACCCATGGTACGTCGTAGATGATACTTAAATGATTTTACACTCGCTTCCCAAATACCACCAAAGTGAGGAGCTCTGGGTGGTATGAAGTACCAACTGATGCATTCCGAAATGGTGAAACTTCTTATATCACCGTGTAGCTGGTCATGTCCGAGAAGGGTTTGTATTTCTCGCAGTTCCCGTTCAGCTCCCACGAAATTTGTACCGTTGTCACTGAAGATATTTCGAGGTCTTCCACGACGTGAAATAAACCTTTTCAGAGCAGCCAGAAATGCCTGAGTAGACATGTTGCTGACTACCTCCAAGTGTACCGCCTACGTTGCCATGCATACAAATACAGCGACATAACACTTTTCCTTTAACTTAGACCTGCGTGAGCCTGATTTTATGTAAAATGGTCCAGTAAAATCAGTGCCACAATTGGAAAATGGTCTAGTAGATTCCACTCGAGGACGAGGTAGTCGTCCCATGAGCTGATGTGTGGTTTCTGCCTTTAACTCATGACATGTCAAACAATGGTACAATGTATGACGAACAGTAGTTCTGCCGTTCACAATCCAGTATTTCTGGCGTAGTGACGAAAGCAACAATTGGCAACCAACATGAAACATGCGCTGATGTTCATGTTCCACAATTAACTTTGTCAGGTGATGTGGTGGTAGAGTTATCTGATGCTTCTGTTGATACATAAGATCGGAATGCTGTAGTCTACCTCCAACGCGGAGTAGGTGCATCTTGTCCAGGAAGGGATTCAATGATTTCAGTTTACTATTACCATCAAGAGGCACGTTGTGTTCCAGTTGATGAATCTCCTTGGCGTATTCAGTTTGTTGAGCCATTCTAATGCATTGGTGCAAACCTAATTGCAATTATTCTTAAAGGGAAAGATCATTCGTTGCTCTCTCATCGCGAGCTTTTCTACAATTAGCCACGAATCTGTTGCAGTATACTACAACCCGTTGTAAACGAATCAGCTTAGAGAAACGGCTAATAATGTCATTTTGGCAGTTCGTTGCAACGTGACATATTGTCTTCGATTTCTCGTCCAGTACATGTTGAGAAGCGGGAACAACATACAATTGGGGCCATGAAGAGGAGTGTCGAGTCAGTCAAGCAGCTCCTTCCCACCATGATTGATTGTCAATGAGGCCATCAGGAAGGACTCCACGTGAAATCATATCTGCTGGATTGTCGAGAGAAGTCACATGCCGCCACTCAGCAGTTGTTGTAGCGTCTTGTATCTCTGACACTCTGTTCCCTACAAAGGTCTTCCAACGAGTAGATGGCGCAGCCAGCCATGCTAATACGATAGTGGAGTCAGTCCAAATATAGACGTTGCTTAACTTCATATTCAAGGCACTGACAACCTTCTTGTACAGCCTTGCGAGAAGAAGAGCTCCGCAAAGTTCTAGGCGAGGGAGTGATGTTTTCTTCAAGGGGGAGACTCTTGACTTGGAGCATAACAATGTTGATGTTGTGAGTCCTTGCTTGTTAGTTGATCGTATGTAGATGCAACAATCATAAGCCTTCTCAGAGGCATCACAGAATCCATGGAGTTTAATGTCGTTGACTGGCCAATCATTCAAAATTCTTCTATTTATGCGTATGGCGTCTATCATGAGAAATTGATCGCAGATTTCTTGCCATGAACGTGAAAGTTCTGGAGAAAGAGGTTCGTCCCAGGTAAGTTGTTGTTACCAAAGAATTTGGAGGAACATTTTACATAGAATTACAACTGGGCTAATGAAACCCAAGGGATCAAAAATAGATGAAATAGCTTAAAGCACACAACGTTTAGTGAAGCTATGGCCATGTACACCAGATCTAATGTTATTTACAATTTGGAATTTGTCAGCTACTGGGTGCCACAGGAGACCTAATGTTCTAATATCATCATCGAGGCGAAGAGGAAGTTGGGATTCTCTTAGTTCAGGTGAAATGCTCTCTAACAATTCAGGGCTATTGCTGTACCGCTTACGAAGAGAGAATCCGCCCTTACTAAGCAGGTCTATCAGGGTTTTCTGTGTCTGGAGTGCTTCCTCCAATGTTCGGGAACCTGACATGCAATCATCAACATAAAAATCGTTCAATAAAATATCCGATTCCTTCGGGTAAGTTTTAGCTTCATCTTCGGCAAGATGCTGTAGGCAACGTCTGGCAAGAAATGGAGAACATGCCATTCCATATGTGACGGTCTTAAGTTGGTATTCTTGTAGTGCATCAGTCTGCTTCCTTCTCCACAGGATTCGTTGGTAGGCACAATCTCTGAGGTCCATTTGTATCTGACGATACATTTTTGCGATGTCAGCAGTAAACGCTATAGACCTCGTGCGAATGGCGATATTTTAGCTGCTGGCGCCCCTAGTGGCAACTCTCTCACTGAGCCCGTAGGAGCAGTGTTTGTGATGGCTCGTGCTGGAGAACCGAGTGGGAGAGTAAAGTAAGTTATTTATTGATGAAATGTCGTCATCCTTGGAAATTTATCAAGGTTTAGGGAATATTCGGAGGGATACGTCGTAATTCACAGCCTCTCAGCGTAAGAAAGGCGGAAAGCTCATCTTGAAATCAAAGTTGGGAGAAGACATGATATTATACAGTTTGTGTTTGCGAGAAACTAGCATTAATCAACCGTCTAATGCTGTTAAATTTGAGCTGCAGTGCCTTACTTGTTGAACTGTTAAGCATATATATTATTTAGAAGAGTATTATCAACGTACAACTTTACTTTTCTCTTTCCCATATTTTAAAATATTTATTTAACAGATTAATTGCAATAATAAATCTTGATTCCCTGAGTGTGACATGAACCGTCTTTCAAAAATTAATCCTTTGTAGGTTTTTTAAATCAAATTACGAGATAGATTATTTGAAGTCATCCTTCCTGCAACAATGGGAAAAACCTAGGAACGTTGCCGTGGAATCTTGTAAACGAGAGGGTCTGAGGGTTAGAACACGGTACACTCACACTTATGAGGTTACATGTATGGCCGTTTGACTGCAATAAAGAAATAATAATAATAAAGCTGAGAGGAGTATGGTTCAATTTCCACTTCACGTATCCTATAGGCCAAGTTGTTTTTCTTGGTTTCCCCAGGAAAATGCCGGGATTATTCCTAGTAACATAGGATTTTAAACAATTTCTACACACATGCAAGTACATGGGCACAATTAATGAGCAGGGCACTTCAGGAGTTGTTTATTGCACGAATACTGCGTAGGGGAGCTTGATTTCTAAAAGAACCACCTTGATGCTACTGCAACCCGAAAAGAATATTGCTAAGTGAGGACTGTCTCACACTTAGAGGCCGGACGTTTGTTTTAGACGATTGCCCTTGACCTTGAAGCCAGCGGGTGAGCCTGTACACAGTCACTCTCTCACCCTATCGCTTCACATTTGTCACCACCGATCTGATGTAATGGAATTCCAGACTCGAGCACGTAGCGACACCGACTTGCAGACATTACAGTCAACGTCGAAGTATTGTGTGACGCGGGAGTACACGTTACGTATTTACGAACAGAACGTCATTTTAGTTGCCCATGACTGTACTTCAGTAGAAGTGTGAGACAGTTTCGTCAATCATCGGACCGCTTGGGGCAGCTGATAAGAACACAGGTACTGCAGTAACTCGCCGCCAGGCTTCCATTACAATTTTTCACTCGTCTAAAACAAACGTCCGGCCTGTACGTAGATTGGGTGCCCTTAACCATGTTGTGATTGATGACGACACGTTCAAGGTTAACTGTGGTGGTGACATCAAGCTCACCTGAGTCTTATCACTATTTATGGTCATGATATTTGTCGATATACTCGCGTTACATAATACTCCATATTTAAACACACTTCTTTCACATCCCCCATTTTCATGAAACAGCGAATCTTCCCCAGCGGCTCACATATAGTAGGACGTGGATTGGTTTGGTGACCATGGGACTCCAGTTGAGCATGGCATTACTTCCACTTGTGCTGGGCTACTCTCTGTCATCTTTCATTTCAACCTCTCTTAGCGCAGTTAATCTGCTACCCTCCCCTCGTTCACGCTGATCTGATTAGTTTGGCTTCATATACTGTAAGACAGTGTCTGGGTCTGTCAGGACCTCTTGTCGGTGTTCTATTTATAAAAATGCCGACTACAAATACCACAATTACGGAGGCGTTCCTTCAACGAATGTACTGGTTTTGGTTTCTGAATACGAAGAATTACGTTCCAGATGGATATTTCTGTATGTGTAGTTACATTCAACCACATGACGGTTTGCTCTACTCTCTGTAGAACTTTTACCATCTTGACCTTGAAATCTTTCCGCAACATGATCTTATCACGTTGCTCTATTCACACACAAGTCCTACGGAATATTTGAGCGGCCTGCCGCCAGAGCGCAGCAACGTTCATTCGCACGAGGTCTATAGGATGAGTGCGGAATCTAACAATGATAGAACAGAGGTCCTGTTGGATTGTAGGCCCAACCAATAGTAAATCGTTCAAAGAAGTGCCACTGCTGGTTTTGGCAGAACAATCAAATACAACCCGTGTCTTGGTTGTGGAACTTGAAAACAGCGTGATGGGGCATGTAGTAAACTGGGGTAACAGTAGAGTGGGTTGTTTCCATGTGACCCAGATCTTTATATTCATCCATAAAATTTGTATAGTCTTCTTTCAAGTTTTGGTTTCAATTCATTTTTCTTTGATGTAAATAGAACCTCTTGGCTGCCATTTGAAAGGAATCGCCTAATTTCTTGGGATATTCTGGAATTGGTAGTCGAACCACAAACCTTCCTGAAGAGTCTCTAATGGTATTCTGAACAAAATGTGTTTCACATTCCCTTTCATCCCTGGTTCTAGGAGTCAAGTGCAACTCTTCTAGTTCCCAGAATTTCTGGAGTTGAGTATGGATATCAGTGTCAGTTTTGGCAAAGCATGAGACCCCCGGCCGCCGTGAAATATTGGTGCAGGATGCATCACCCTTGTACCTTCCCGACAGGATCCAACCAAACTCAGTTTCCTGTAAAACTGGGTGATTGAGGTCTCTGGTTAGTTTACCTGAACGCTGAATATAAGAACAGACTTCTGTACCGAGTAGAATGTCAATCTTACCAGCCTGAAAGTATGCAGGGTCTGCTGGGGGGGATGTGTGGGTAAATTCCAGCTAGAAGAATCAATGAAGTGCCCGGGCAAGTCGTCAGTAACCTTAGGAAGCACTAGGCAATCAACTGACACCGTAAAATTACTTGAGCATGAACTGATTTCAACGGAGATTGTGTGTTTTGTTTCCGAAGTAGTGTTGCCTATGCCTTGAATTGGTACCCTACTGGGCCTTCTACGAAGTTTCAATCGCTGTGCACACGATTCTGAGATGAAGCAGGATTTTGAGCCAGAATCCAGTAAAGCACGACATGTCTGTAGTCTACCGTTACTGTCCTTGACCTTCACAAGAGCTGGAGCATTACCTTTAATGTGCAATAACTAGCAGTCATGGACTAGGATTGTTGACGACAGTCATTGACACCATTGTTACGGGAAACATCTTGTTGGTAATGACGAGGTTCTGATGGTTGTGAGACATCTAGATGAATAAGCGTATGGTGCCACTTACCACAGGTACGACAGCCAACAGATTTGCACGTATTTACCTGATGATCCGATTTCAAACAATTGAAGCAGAGGTTTCTTTGTTTAACAATATCTCTGCGCTCTTGGACAGAAAGACGGGTGAAGGCGTGACATTTATATAATGCATGGGATTGGTTGCAGTAAATACAACTTAAAGCGGTTGACATATAAGACTGCTTCACTACTGTAGTATGCTTACGGCTGGATGAATCTTGGATCCTGTTACTAGTCAAGTTGATTAGCCTTGTGGGAGGACTAGAATTTATAATCTCAATCGATTTACACTTGGTTTCTAAAAATTCATAAAGCTGTTGAAGCGTAGGAAATGTTTTAGGGCCTAATGTAGATTCATACTCCTTGCGAATCGACATCTCTGTTTTTTTCTAAGTCCAGTTGCGACATTAACAATTCTTCTAGCGGGACCGTCAACTCAAGGGCCTTAATAGCATTCATGTTACTCATGGGTTGATTTAGCAGAGCATGAAGTTCAATCGCCGAAACTTTATTCATAGAGGGCAAACTGAGTAATTGTTTTATGTGAGCAGATGCAATTAAAGGTGCATTATTTTAGCGGGTACAAATGCTGTCGAATGCTACTTGAAAATTAGCATTTGTGACTGGGAGATTTGCAATGACATTGTGGGCCTCGCCAGTTAGTGAGCTAAGTAAATAATGGAATCTTTGTATATTGTCAAGAGATACATTATTTACAATGAGGCTGACGAATGTGTCGTGAAAGTGTCTGAACTGAGTTACGTCGCCGGCAAATGACGGTAACTTAACTGTAGGGAGCTTAATTGAACGTTTTCTGGCACTAGTGCTTGAAGAAGGATGTTGATCACTTTCCTGATGACTGTTGCATAAGCCTGAGCTGGGCATGACCAATGCATTCATTCTAGCTTCCGCGTCAAAGAACATGGTTTCAAAACAGTCCCTGTCTTGAGCATGCAGTTCGAAGTCTTCAAACATTTCTAGCTGAGATTGGGCTCCTTCAGATTTATCATGTATGTTGGATAATTCTTTCAGCCTTACTATTATACCCTGGATATCAGAGCCTACAGAAAAATCATCAATGTAGTTTACGAGTCGAGTGAGACCGGCTTTTGCAACTGCACGCGTCGCAATCAACTTTTTTCTATTTGTAGCATCCATGTTAAGAGTGATTGGGAATATAAATAACAGGACAGGATAACAGAAAGATAGACAGTATAAATAATTGCCAGATCTAGGTACTTAGTCAGTAATCCAAGTCGTAGCCCTGCGGTACGTCTGACGAAACTTCATCCAATAAATCCGGTTCCGGCTGGACCAAAAATGTAGGTTGTAGTATCGGCTATACATCTCCCTGGTAGCTCTTCAAAATAAACATAATCTTTTCTCGTTATTAAAAGTGGACTGTATATTATTTTATTAACGATCGCGCGATATCCTCAAACATGGTGTCATGCCATGCTTGCTAAAACTGGCGCTCAGGCCTGAAAAACATGGAGTTGCCATGCTTACAAGAATACAGTAGCAATGAAACCAAATTAGCTATGATACCAAATTCTCCCGCTCGAGGGCGGTAGCCACTACACACTGGTCCACAAACTATAACAAGCAGATATTAAGTTGAGAAATACGACATAAAACATAATACATTAACACTGAATAGCGACCTTCAGGACGCAACAACCAGGCTACATCTGGTTGGTTCCTCAGTTTAGGGGCTGCGACAACGCGGTCATGTAGCCCCGTGTACATTGGGTGTGTGTAGAATCTGTCTGATAACCGGTGTTAGTTGTGATGGCTGTATTAGTGTGTGTTATCTGTAATTCAGCTAGAAGGACTGCAGACGATTAATTTTTTCAAGTAGTTACAAATTTTGCTACCACCGTCAACGACCAACCAGTTCTGCACTTTGTTACTAGATGCCACTTCAGTCGACTCCTGGCGACGAACGTTGGAACCTAAGAGCGTTACTCAAAGATCTATATATTTAAAACACTAAGCTGTTTTTTGTACACACGAGATTGTGAAAACGACTTAACCGATTGGCTTCGTAAATCATTCTAACGAAAGCTCTTGGCATGCAGATTTGTAGAGTGTCTTTAAAATAAACAAATATGTTATCATATATTTTTAAATTTATAAACAAAACTGCAAAATTATTGGCTCAAGCGCATGCGCAAAATCACCTTGGTTAATGACAGACATGGCGGATGTCCACCGCGTTTTAATGTAATAGTTATTTATAAGAATTATAATAAAGGAGGGGAATATTGAATATGAAGTTTCCACGATATAAACAGGAGTAGAATATTATAAAAGACGGGAAATGTAGAAAACATATACTGACTGTTGAGTGTGAATGTTGCTTAAGTACCTTAATATTGCACTACATCACCAGTGATTCGGTAGCTCAGATGGCAGCGTTTAAGTCTTAGTTTGTGCATCGCCCAATGGAAGCAGTTCGAATCCCACCTTCGCCACATATTTTTATTTCCCAATTATTCTTTCTGGCTATTGGTAATACATTGTCTTAACATATTTTACTTTTATTATTCCCGTAAATTTTCCACGATTTACGTTCCCATACACTTTTAAATGATTAAATAAAATATGGCCACAATCACTTTCGCCATGAGAGACAATTGACGAACATAATTCATTTGATGGACTCAGACATCGTGGTCACTCATCCCCGTCTACTTTAGTGTGTGTGTGTGTGTGTCTGTCAAATTTTCTCTGATAACCTGTGTTATTGTGATGGCTGTACTGATGTGTACATTTGTAATTAAAGTGGGGAATGGGAAATTGACGACCGAGGCTTTAAGTTAGGAACTATCCCGGTATTTACCTGCAGTGGAAGTGGCAAACCACGGAAAAGCACATCCTAGATTGTTGAGATGGGAATCGAACCTTGCCCTTCTTAGTTTTGCCTCAAGAGTGCGCCCCGTTCCAGCCCTCAGACGAGAATTACATTTCTAGAGAAATGGCGGATAAAGGATCCTCCGTATCGTAGTGTGATCTTTGTTTTTGAGAATTAAAAAGAGGGGATTGAAGAACTTCAACAGGCGTTTGAGTTCGTTTGTTGTTTAAGTAACTTAATATTGCTTTGGAAGTCTGTTGACTGGGTGGCTCAGGGGTAACATTGCGGACCCAGGAATGAATTTAGCATAGTCGAAGGAGTTCACATCTCACCTCAGACATGTATTTCTATTTCCTAATTATTCTTTCTGACTATTGGTAATTCATTGTCTTAACATATTTTACTTTTATTATTCCCGTACAGTAAGGAATTCTCCTCGATTTGCATTGCCATATACTTTTAAATTATTAAATAAAAGATGGCCACAATCGCTTTCGCCATGAGAGACAATTGACGAATATAATTCATTTGATGGACTCAGACATCGTGGTCACTCAGGCCCGTCTACTTTGGTGTGTGTGTGTAATTTTTTTTATGATAACCTGTGTTATTGTGATGCCTTTACTGATGTGTGCATTTGTAATTCATGTGGGGAATGGAGAATTGACGACCGAGGCTTTAAGTTAGGAACTATCCCGGTATTTACCTTCAGTGGACGTGGCAAACCACGGAAAACCACATCCCAGATTGTTGAAATAGGAATCTAACCTTGCTCTCCTTAGTTTTGCCTCAAGAGTGCACCCCGTACCAGTCCTCAGACCAGAATTAAATTTCTTGGCAAACCAGGGTTCGAACCCGGAATCCGGGGCGATAGCTCAGAATTTAGCCTTAAGATTTGGCTTCCCTGTGTTTATACGATTTTTGACAAGCACTGAACATATAGTCTAACCCTTAAACTCTCCATTGCGGTGGCTGTCGAAGTGAGTCTATGCTCATTCCAGTAGTTGGCGAAGTATGCTCCCTTGCTTAAATTACTGTCATGGAAATGCAAAGGATTGTACCTACAACAGGTGATGGAAATTGCTTATTTAAAGCAGTTTCGTACTGTTTATTCCAAAATGCAGAACGTCATCCTGAGCTGCGTCTGCAAGCAAATTGCAAAAATTGTTGTTGGC
The DNA here is from genome assembly GCA_946902985.2 of Meconema thalassinum. Classification (NCBI taxonomy): domain Eukaryota; kingdom Metazoa; phylum Arthropoda; class Insecta; order Orthoptera; family Tettigoniidae; genus Meconema; species Meconema thalassinum. The sequence goes on from OX336388.2 coordinate 2,007,222,663, forward strand.
ATGAATAATAAGGATTTTATTATTGGCGATCAGTATCATCGCATTCTCATCAGCAACAAACTTGAGAATGAAAGTATCTGAACTTCACTGTATAAATGAATATTATTGTTTAATGATTATTTGTTTAGAGTACATAACAATGACTCTAACCACGCTGTTGATTTTGGCAATGGAAGTATTATGTGCCATTTAATATTTGGCGGCTGCGTTGATGCAGGCCACTATAGTGTTATTGAATATGACGCTAATTTGGAGAAAAATGCTACAATAAATATATCCATTTGACGAAAAAGAACATTAGCCACAAAAAAGTGGGAAATCGAAGAAAAATACGAAGCCACTTTTAAAATCTAATATAAATATGTCATTTCAGAAACAATTCCAGATATTATGCCGTACAGTGTAGGGTCCTTGACGAACAAGTGTAAACATTGTTCTGCTCTGTATTTCTGTAGCGAGAAATCTACGCTTGGTTACTTTGACCTTTGGTGTTGTAATGGCAAAATTGATCTTACTAAATATAAAATATTTGACAGACTGCAACAATTTTTCACTGGAAATGATACCTCAAGGAATTTAGGAGAGAATAATCGGCAGTACAACAAATGCTATGTCCTTGGTTTCATTTGGTGCCAATGTCACTGTGCCACATGCATACGGTCCATATTGTTTTAAAATGTATGGAATTGCACATCATCGCATTTCTTCGTTAATGTATATTCCACAATTATAAGCGACGGTTCTTGCGGCCAGTTGTACAGGCCGGACGTTTGTTTTAGACGAGTGAAAATTCTTAATGGAAGCCTGGAGGCGAGTTACTACAGTACCTGTGTTGTTATCAGCTGCCCCAAGCGGTCCGATGATTGACAAAGCTTTTTCACACTACTACTGAAGTACAGTCATTGGCAAATATAATGACGTTCTGTTCGTAACTACGTAACGTGTATTTCTGCATCACACAATACTTCGAAGTGGACTGTACTGTCTGCTCAAGTCTGGAATTCCATTACATCAGGTCGGTGGTGACAAGTATGAAGCGATAGGGTGAGAGAGTGAGTGAGTGTAGGCTCACCCACAGGCTTCAAGGTCAAGGGCAATCGTCTAAAACAAACGTCCGGCCTGTATATATTAGACTCCTCAGAATTCTTGAATTCCTTGGAATTAAGTGATTTGCTTCCACATACTCCAAACGATTGACCCATAGTTATGCTCCTTAGAAAACTGAAGTTTCCTAAGGGCTCATAAATACTACCATATTAATTATAAGAAATGTGTATGAAAATTGCTTGAATTTGGAAATAATAAGTGCAGTTAAAATCAGGCGGATGATCTAACCCTTCGATTTGATTCCATATTAATTATAAGAAATATGCATGAAAATGCTTGGATTTGGAAATAAGTGCAGTTAAAATTAGGCTGAGAGGTCTAATCCTTCGACTTGATTTAACACCATAGGATAAACCAATCAATTTCTTTTAAGAGGCAACATTTTCCGATTAGCTTGGCATACTTTATCACAATCAATAAAGCTCAATGGGGAACTCTGGAATCCTTTGACGCTCTTAAAGTATCAATAGCGCCAAAAAATAATTGTACAAAGAACGTACACTGAAGAAAATGGAAATTGCAACATCCAGAAGGAGTGGTGCTACATTGCTGCAATTGAACATGCAGGACGAGTGTTCGGTTGTGATTCCATTATTACACTTTCAGGGCAATCTGACCGCAAGTTTAGACAACAATCAATACTGGATGTGCCCACCACGAGCTGCAATACATTGATGAATTCGGCGAGGCATGGAGTCAATAAGGCCCTGGATCGCTTCCTGAGGAATTGTGGCCCATGCTTGCTGCACTGCACGGGTCAGTTATTCCAGAGTTGTGGGTGGCTGAGGACGGTTGGCCAGTTGTCGACCCATCATGTCCCACACATGCTCAATAGGGCTGAGGTCCGGGGATCTGGAGGGCCATTCTAAGGTTGTGATGTCTGGAGATGCGTGCAGTGTGAACCCGGGCATTGTCCTGCTGAAACATCCCATTACCAATGTTCGCCATCATAGGGACAACCACTGGATTGAGTACCCTATCAACATACTGTCGAGCAGTCATAGTGCCCTCAACAGGCACTAATTGTGATTTCACATTAACGCCAAGAGCTCCCCAGAACATAATGCTTGGTGTTGGCCCCGTGTGCCTCTCGACAATAAGGTCTGGGCGGCTCCTCTTCCCGGTATGTCGGTGCACACGATTCTGGCGATCACTGCGGGCAAGACAGAAGCGCGATTCATCACTAAAGACGACCCTGTGCCATTCGTCGACCCACGCCGATCGTTCTCGACACCAGGCCAGCCTTACACGTCGCTGTTGTGGGGTCAATGGAACACCTTCTGCAGGGACACGGGATCGTAAGCCAGCTGCACGCAGGCGATTACCAACTGTTAGTTGTGTAACGTGGGGTGACACAGCTGCTCGAATTTGCGCTGTTGTTGCATGGGGTTCCATCCGGGCCATCCGAATGATGCGGCGATCCTCTCTCACAGTTGTCTGTCGCTGTGGGCCTGTGCCAGGTCTACGAGTGTGGGTACCTTTATTTGACCACTGCTGCCATACACGTTGTACCGTAGATGCCTGTCGGCCAACACGTGCAGCGCCAGTGCTTAGCGATAATCCAGCCTCACACAGCACAATTAACCGACCCTTCTCAAACGGCGACAGTTGTTGATAGCGTGCTCTTCTCTGTCGTCGAGGCATGTTTGACGGGGAACACTTCACTGCACAGACTGCAAGTCAACTACGCTACACCGGTGTCCGTATACTGGAGTTGAATCCTCCGCGACCAATCACGTGGGGAGACCTGTAGCAACAATCCAATGGGTTTGACACTTTGATCGTTTACATACCTACAAGGCATCGTTCCATATCTTGAAAATCAACACAAACGACCAATGCCTTCATGGTGTTGCAATTTCCATTTTCTTCAGTGTATATAAGAAAATTCTTCAGTAAATATTTTCTTATTGACCGTCATGTATTGACGGGTTTCAACTAGTAACCTATAATTTAGCTTCACATAGTTGTAGTTAGTGGAAGGTTCTTTTTTTTCGCTATCGTTTTGCCCTCCAGGGTTGGCTTTTCCCACGGACTAAGCGAGGGATCCCACCTCTACCGCCACTGAGGGCAGTGTCCTGGAGCTTGAGACTCTGAGTCAGGGATACAACTGGGGTGTGTGACCAGCACTACTCCAGGCGGCCTCACCTGCAAAGCGAACAGGGGGCCTGATGAAGGGATGGGAAGAGTGGGACGGTTAGGCAAGGAAGAGGGAAGGAGGCGGCCGTGGCCTTAGAGTAGGAACCATCCCGGCATTTGCCCGAAGACGAAGTGGGAAACCACGGAAAACCACTTCGAGGATAGCTGAGGTGGGAATCGAACCCCCTCTACTCATTTGGGCCACCCGAGGCTGAGTAGACCCCGTTCCAGTCCTCATACCACTTTTCAAATTTCGTGGCCGAGCCGGGAAGGTTCTTTTTCATGCCGTAAATCTATGACATGGGACCGCCGGCTTTACTTCCCCTCCGAAGGAATGCATACTGAGGGATTTTTAACGCTCTTAAAAATCCGACGACTTTGGCGGGGTTTGAACCCGCGACCTTGGGCATAAAAGCTAAGCATGTTACCAACTACGCCACAGAAGCCGCACAGGCTACATCTAATCACTGACATTACTAATTCTGTTTGATCAAAGTTGTGTTTGAACTCGACCTCGCGGGGACTACCGAGACACATTCATATGATGTAAGGCTTTGTTTATGCAAGGAATCTGAAGTCCTCTGCAGTTCATCGCCCACTTTACTGCTAATGTACTTCACTGGAATTGCTCTCAAAGTTAGAATGGACCAAAAACTTTCTAAAATGTTCTCCTTTAATGCTTCAAAACTTCTTCTCATGCTCTTTCCGACTTTATCCCAGGCTATGACAGAGTGTCTGCGTGCGTAGGGATGCTGAATGCTTCACTGTCGTCATAGAGTGGGCGTTCTGAGAATATGATGCAGTGTTCTGAAATTTAAATGTAACAATCAGTATTTCTTCCAAGGATTAAAGTTTTACAACCGCTTTGGTGTTGTTTTAACCCTTTATAGGTCGTTTGGATACTATCTTCACACCCATTTCATTTCAAGCAGTTCCACATGCATCCACAAGCTAGCTGCACAGAAATATTGAAAACCCATTAATTTGATTTATAGTGTCATTAGAAACCAAAGGTGGGAAGCATATATCCCAGTGGCCTCCACAGTGCACGTGGTCGCCAGTTCGGTTGTGTTGAATGAAAGAAATGCATTGTTTTACAGAAGAAGGTGTTTTCATTGAAGATCAGAGATTTGTAAACGTTGGTATATAACTGAAATACAATGTTAATAATAGTTTTGGTCACTTGAGTAAATATATTTCAGCTAGAATGGAATTAATTATCCTGCTCAGGGTGTTTGCTATAGAATAGAAGATTTTTAAAATTAATTTTCTGGGTTATTAGTGAATACTATTTTGAATATTATTGACTTATATTCGAATATACTATCTTTTAACATTCCAAAAGCACATTTCTATTTTTTGTGCGGTTTTCTGCAAAGATGTTATAGGTCACTGACCTTATGTTGCGTGGGAGTTACGTTTTTAAAAAAAATATAGAGCGTGATGGGTGTTTTTATATATTATATCCTGTTAAATAAACATCATTATTGAGTGATAAACACAGTATCATCATAATTTAGATGTGGGAGATTATTACCCCTTGATTCATTTAACAAAACATACTGTCGGGTGTGGACAGTGGGATAATAATTTCCCACCCCATATTTCATAAAATAGAATCCACACCTATAAAATTGTTGCATATTCCTACTCATCTATCACCCCCAATTAAAAATGTGCAAAAAAACTAAATATTTTATACCCCCAGTCTTTTGCCCTATAGAGGATTAAGGGGATTATGACATCGTAATCATTTGGACCCTTGTACTTAGGTGTGTATAGGGCTTATCTTATAACCTGTGTTTCTGTCGTGACTGTAGTACAGTGTGAAGCTGTAATTATTGGGATCAGAGACGAGGATGATGGTACGAGAATTGAAACAAGACACTATCCCTTACCTGGAGGTAGTGTGAATAACCCGGGAATAGCCACACTCAGGATAGCCGCTATCAGCGCCGAGATTCGAACCTCTGATCTCCTTAATTGCTGCAGCCCCCCATCGTGGACGTGGTGAGCGATTCAACGCAAACCCAGGGCCAGGTTCGATTCCCAGCTCTGCCAAGAATGTGAATTCTGATCTGAGGGCTGGAAAGTGTACATTCAACCTCGTGATGAAATACAAGGCAATCCCTGCGACCCATGCGCTCTGTACAATACATAAAACTGGCGAAATCTCGACAGATATTTATGAATATTTATGTTCGAACATAAAATAGTAATAATAATTGTCGTCGAATATAAACAGTCGTATGCAACTCACCTATAATGGTAATTAAGACACTCGTATGGATATTATAAAACTCGCATACGCTACTTTTATAAACATACTCGTGTCATAATTATTGCCTTTATAGGCTCGTTGCATAATGTACTATAGTATGACTTCCTTTGAAGGGGAATTACAGTAAAGCCGGCTGGCCCATGTCATAGATTTAATGGCATGTAAAAGAATCTACCACTACAATTGGTAGCGTGTAGCTAAATTTTAGGATATTTCGTTAGAAACGCTCAATCTATTTCCATCGTTCGCCGCTAGGTGTCAGTGACAGTGGCATCTCTGGTAGCCAAAGTTAGAACTACTTGAAATTGATCTTGTTGGGAACCTACAGACTTTCAATTAAAATACCCGCTATGGCCATTGGCTGCAATTCAAATATCATCATCATCTTCCTAGCGTTTGTCCCGCTTTGGAGCAGGGTCCGCTACTTTACATGCCAATCTCCATTTCTGTCGGTCAAGGGCATCATGCGGGCACAGACCCAATCGCAAACCCCCCTGGCTTAGGTGGCAGCATGCCGGCCACTCACCGGCTGGATCCGTGGTTCAAATACCGGTCACTCCATGTGAGATCTGTGCTGGATGAAACGGAGGCAGACAGGTTTCTCTCCGGGTACTCCGGTTTTCCCAGTCAAAAATGTAATTCCAGCAAGACTTGTCGCATGTCCTCCCAAAGCGATCAAGCCAACTCTTCTTAGGTTGCCCACGAGGTCGTTTACCATCCGGATTGAGGCACAAGGCAGTTTTAGCCACTGATTGTTCGTGACTACGTATGACGTGGCCGTACCAGCGTAGACGAGCTTCCCGCATTTTATCCTGTATAGGCGCAACTCCCATCCTCCCTCGGACATCGCAATTCTTGATATGGTCAAGTCGCGTCAGACCAAGCACCGGACGAAGCACGCGCATCTCCATAACATGCAGGGCTTACTCGTGTTTAACAGAGGCCGGCCAGCATTCAGAACCGGAGAGGGCGACTGGGCGCACGACGGTCTTGTAAATCTTGGCCTTAAGATAGGTGGGTATCCTGCGGTCTAAGAGGACTCCAAATACCTCCCTCCATTTGAACCAACTGGCACTCACACGAGCTCGGGCATCAGGGAGGGTGTCACCATCTGAACGAGTCAAGGAGCCAAGTTATCAAGATTTGTTAGTTATACGTGATTCTTTATCCACATGCTTGTAGTCATAGTTTAAACGGCCTAAGTACTGATGATGATCTCTTGATGGTAGAAACTAGTCATCCAAGTAAATGTATTGATCCCATTTAATTTATGTTCACGTTTAGAGAATAACACCCATTACAATTGGGCCCAATCGCAAGCCTCCCTGGCTAAGGTGGCAGTATGCCGGCCACTCACCGCTGGATCCGTGGTTCAAATCCCGGTCACTCCATGTGAGATCTGTGCTGGATAAAATGGAGGCATTCAGGTTTCTCTCCGGGTACTCCGGATTTCCCTGTCAAAAAATAATTCCAGCAACATTCTCCACTATCATTTCATTTCATCTGTCAATCATTTAATTATTGCCTCAGATGAGTGCGACAGGCTTTGGCAGCCGGCACAGTTCATATCCTCGCCGCTAGATGGGGGCTTCATTCATTCCATCACTGACCCGGTCGGTCGACTGGAAGCAGGTTGTGGATTTTCACAATTGGATCCAATAATGTTGACAGACTGAAAAGCATTACATTTCGATATATGGAGCTGATGACCACGAATGTCCATTACCCTAAATGAAATAATAAGAACGAAATCAAATCTAGGAAATGTTGAAAGTTTGTACCATCAATTTTAGAATTGTATTCCGCTGGTGACTTTTTGAAAAGTTGGCACCAGGAGCTTCTGCCCTCTGTACCACACTACTTGTTACCTCCACATTGTTGGTTAGTTAGCACGCCGCACCACAAACGTATGAATGAGAATTCTCCCGCAAATTTGTGTTGGACAATAATGCAGAAAGTTCTGCAAATACGCGATAGTCGGTCTAACCACACATGATCGGTTTGAATGCTACTTACCAACACACATTCCATTACGTAAAACTCCATACAATGTACTGAAATTATGATATGCGCATAAAAATCGGAATCGACAGAGAATGCTGATCAGGACGTGAATGCCACCATCATAATCCATGCCATAAATGAATGGCATGTAAAAAAATATTCCACTAACTAAACTTGTGTGAAGCAAAATTTGTAGGTTTGATTAATGCTCTTAATTTCCAGCGTTTGTCACCAGGCGCTGATTGCGATGGCATCTAGTAGTAGCCAAGTTCACAGCTAGGTATCGTTGACGGCAGCATTTGGTACCGAAAGTAGGAACTAATTGAAATTATTGTCTGCAGTCCTTACTTGAATTAACTGAATTAAAATCAGATAACACACACTAATAGAGTCACCACAATTAACACCGGTTATCAGACCGATTCTACACACAACCAAAGTACACGGGGCTACATTACTGCGTTATCGTAGCCCCTAAACTAAGGAACCAACCAACCAACCATCATAATAAGTACATTATCGTGTTTGAAGCCATTATTCTCCGTTATCTTTGTAAATGAGATATGAATGCTTTTCTGTCGGTTAACAGGATTGTACCCAAATTTCACTTCGAATATCTCATATGCATTGATCTGGAATTGAACCTAGTCCACCTTGGTGAGAGTCAAGGAGCTTGACCACTGCACCATCATGCCCCCCTGTATATGGTCAAAGAACTTAGCTGGATATTGGGTGACGTAGTGTTCGTTGCCGTTCAGCTTCTGTCACAATCCGCTGTCTGTTTCAAACTTATGTACACACATCAAAAAAAGTTTTGCATCACCTCGGTTCCCAGATCTCCGGCATATAGACGTTGACTGTGTATATTGTATCCAAGATACAGTCCCTTTGACTGTTCATAGATGTCACTAAAACTGCTCAAAGATGTAAACAACCATGCATGAGCAGGGCCTATTAGACGGAGGGGGTACGACAGCCGATCAGTTCCAGTCATTCCACCAGGACGAAGGTACGCTGCTCATGTTGTCTGTAGTTCTACCATGCCTAGAAGGTCAATACCGCAGTTCGATCGCGTCCGCATTGTTACTTTGTGTCAAGAAGGGCTCTCAACAAGGGAAGTTTCCAGGCGTCTCAGAGTGAACCAAAGCGATGTTGTTCGGACATGGAGGAGGTACAGAGATACAGGAACTGTCGATGACAGGCCTCGCTCAGGCCGCCCAAGGGCTACTACTGTAGTGGATGACCGCTACTTACGGATTGCCGCTCGGAGGAACCCTGACAGCAATGCCACCATGTTGAATAATGCGTTTCGTTCAGCCACAGGACGTCGTGTTTCAACTCAAACTGTGCGCAATAGGCTGCATGATGCGCAACTTCACTCCCGACGTCCATGGCGAGGTCCAGCTTTGCAACCCCGACACCATGCAGCGCGGTACAGATGGGCCCAACAACATGCTGAATGGACCCCACGGAATTGGCATCACGTTCTCTTCACCGATGAGTGTCGCATATGCCTTCAACCAGACAATCGTCGGAGACGTGTTTGGAGGCACCCTGGTCAGGCTGAACGTCTTAGACACACTGTCCAGCGAGTGCAGCAAGGTGGTGGTTCCCTGATGTTTTGGGGTGGCATTATGTGGGGCCGACGTACGCCACTGGTGGTCATGGAAGGCTCCGAAACGGATTTACGATACCTGAATGACATCCTCCGACCCATAGTGCAACCATATCGGCAGAATATTGGAGAGGCATTTGTCTTCATGGACGACAATTCTCGACCTCATCGTGCACATCTTGTGAATGCGTTCCTTCAAGATAACGACATCGCTAGACTACAGTGGCCAGCATGTTCGCCAGACATGAACCCTATCGAACATGCCTGGGATATGTTGAAAAGGGCTGTTTATGGACGTCTTGACCCACCAACCACTCTGAGAGATTTACGCCGAATTGTCGTTGAGGAGTGGGACAATTTGGACCAACAGTGTCTTGATGAACTTGTGGATAGTATGCCACGGCGAATACAGGCATGCATCAATGCAAGAGGACGTGCTACTGGGTATTAGAGGTAGTGGTGTGTACTGCAATCTGGACCACAAATGCTGAAAGTCTAGCTGTATGATGGTACAACATGCAATGTGTGGGTCTCATGAGCAATAAAACGAGCTGAAATGTTGTTTGTGTTGATCTCTATTCCCTTTGTATTTAACGGTTCCGGAACTCTTGGAACCGAGGTGATGCAAAACTTTTTTTGATGTGTGTATATGGTTTATACCAATCATTCAGTGCTGATTAGGCTTGGGAAATTATTGTAGAGATTTGAAGCCATTCTTTCAGAGTTGCCTATACAAAATTGTCATTTTTAGCTCTTCGGTCGGTCAACACTATTTTGCCCAATGAATGGACGGGGTACAAGATATAAATATATAGGAGGTGCTCTCAACGGTAGAGTACGCTGCTGGGTTGTTGGCCGGAAGATAGTGTTTGACTTAAATAGAGACAATATTTCAGAATTTATATAGCCTCCGTAGCTTAGGCGGTAGCCTCTCACCCCTGGGTCCGTGGTTCAAATCCCGGTCACTCCATGTGAGATTTGTGTTGAACAAAGCGGAGGCAGACAGGTTTTTCTCCGGGTACTCCGGTTTCACTGTAACAAATTCAATTCCAGCAACACTCTCCACTATCATTTCATTTCATCTGTCATTCATTTAATCATTGCCCCAGGGGAATGCGACAGGCTTCGGCAGCCGGCACAGTTCATATCCTCGCCGCTAGATGGGGGCTTCATTCATTCCATTCCCTGACCCGGTCGGTTGACTGGAAGCAGGCTGTGGATTTTCATTTTCATATCATCATTTCTGTTTCCTTTGCTGTCAATATGTTGTTAAACATACATGGGGCTGGAGGAACAGGGTACTGTACGGGTAATGTGAAGGTCCCAAGGAGCTCTTCAGATAAGGGGTCGAAAGGATCATACATAAACTAGCGTGGCATACATTGCGCCTGTTATATCTACCTGGTGCACTATTAAATGATATTGCGTTTCATTTATCATTTAATAACTCGTTACCTGCAATGTAGTAGAGCGGTGACACCTCAGATAGCAGTTCGTGTTGGGAACAAAACAGCCGCCATAAATAATTCGTGAAACATCGCTCGGCGGGGAACTGCCGTATCACAAGAGCTTTTATTTTTCATGATACAACACTTCTACCGGAGCATATCATCGCTTTCGTGTGAACAAACCTGCTTGAATATTTCACTGCGTCAATAGCTTTTGGATTCATTCAAATTGCAAGATTAGATTCTGGTTGCTATCCTCTCTTCATAGACTGTTAGATAGAGGAATGTAGAACCTATAACTTGAAAACGTAATTCTCTTCACTTTACTGTCACTCAACGTTAGTTATTCCCTGGTTAGAGCCCTGCGCGGATAAACGAAACACTATCCGCATCCGCACTGTATCCGCCCCGCATCCTCCCCGCATCCGCATGACTGTTATCCGCATCCGCCCCGCATCCGCATTACTGTTATCCGCATCCGCCCCGCATCCGCATTACTGTTATCCGCATCCGCCCCGCATCCGCATTACTGTTATCCGCATCCGCCCCGCATCCGCATGACTGTTATCCGCATCCGCCCCGCATCCGCATGACTGTTATCCGCATCCGCCCGCATCCACATGACTGTTATCCGCATCCGCCCTGCATCCACATGACTGTTATCCGCATCCGCCCGCATCCACATGACTGTTATCCGCATCCGCCCGCATCCACATGACTGTTATCCGCATCCGCCTGCATCCACAAGACTGTTATTCGCATCCGCTCCGCATCCACATGACTGTTATTCGCATCCGCTCCGCATCCACATGACTGTTATCCGCATCCGCCCCGCATCCGCATGCCTGTTAACCACATCCACCCCGCATTCACATGCCTGTTAACCACATCCACCCCGCATTCACATGACTGTTATCCGCATCCGCCTGCATCCGCATGACTGTTATTCGCATCCGCTCCGCATCCACATGACTGTTATTCGCATCCGCTCCGCATCCACATGACTGTTATCCGCATCCGCCCCGCATCCGCATGCCTGTTAACCACATCCACCCCGCATTCACATGCCTGTTAACCACATCCACCCCGCATTCACATGACTGTTAACCACATCCACCCCGCATCCACATGACTGTTATCCGCATCCACCCCGCATCCGCATGCCTGTTAACCACATCCGCCCCGCATCCGCATGCCTGTTAACCACATCCACCCCGCATTCACATGACTGTTAACCACATCCACCCCGCATTCACATGACTGTTATCCGCATCCGCCTGCATCCGCATTACTGTTATCCGCATCCGCCCCGCATCCGCATTACTGTTATCCGCATCTGCCTTACATCCACAAGAATTTTATCCACATCCGCCACGCAACCGCCCCGCATCCGCCCCGCATCCGCATTACTGTTATCCGCATCTGCCTTACATCCACAAGAATTTTATCCACATCCGCCACGCAACCGCCCCGCATCCGCACCACTGTTATCCGAATACGCTGACTTTACAATATTATTTTTAATTTATTAGATACAGTATAAAGTACTATAGCAACACATTTAGAGATTTGATGAGAAATTCGTTCCCACAGGCTAAGTGTAAATCGCAAGACAATGTTGACCGAGTTTTGTCCCTCTGAGTAACGGCATGTAAACAGCGAGTGGCCAATTATCACAGTTACCCACACAGGCAAGCGCAGGTATCAGGTGTAAAGGACTTTTTGGGGGCATAGGTCAACACTAATTGAGTGTATTACCATAACTGGCTTCTCTCACTTCTGTATTATTCTTATACAATCCAAGCGAAAGCAAATAGGGAAATAACAAGAAACGTGAAAGACGCAAATCTTTGCAAAAACTAAAATTATTTTTAACAAGAAGTTCCGTGACGAACTAAAGAGCCTACTTTTCTTGAAATTTGAGATGCATGTTAATGATTAATCTATATGGATCTATCTAGAATAATGACGAAATTAAGTTGGTAATATCGAAATTTCTAATTAGTTCGAAATACTGTATACCTGGCATAATGTTGCCTAATAGAGAACTACAGTTGGCAGCCCTGGTGACTGAATATATTCTTAGTTCCATCTCTTAAGGTACAGAATACAAAATTTGGTTGAAGTCCAATGGATAGCATGGACGTTACATGCAGTTAAACATTGGATCAAACAGCGCGCGTAAAATCATATTGGCAACGATGATATACATGTATTTGTCAGAAATAATCAGAAATAATATGATCTATTGTTGTGTCAATTTTGAATGAAATCCATTAGTTAGTGTAGAAGTTACATGCATTTTAAAATTGGACCTATCAGCAGGCTTAGAATCATGTTGGTAGCACTGACGTATATACGTTACTCCAAATTCATCTAGAATGTCAGGTACTATACGTGTGCATATTTTTAAGCTGTCGCCTTGCATACTTTCTGATATATGGGTATTGGAATTTTAAAAAATTGAGAGCATTTAATAACAGTTGGCAGCCCTGGTGGCTCTTAAGAATACGCTCAGTCATATCTGTTTATATACACATACCACATACGCAATTTGGTTGAAATCCAATTAATAGTGTAGAAGTTATATGCATTTAAAATTTGGACCTATCAGCAGGCTTATAATCATTTTGGCAACACTGCCATGTATGGCCTCCTGGAAATTAAACTGCAATATTATTATCTATACGTGTGCCAATTTTGAAATAGCTCCCATTCATATCTTCCAAGATATCCAACATGGAGCTCATATTTCGATAGCGATTTTTCAGCAGTTGGTAGCACTGACATCATTTTCAAATATGGCCGTGAGATATTCAGGTATAGATCTTTACTCCTACGAAATTTTGTTTTGATTGCTGCAGCCGTTTAGGAGTTGATAGGGGGGGGGGACACACAGCCAGACAGACAGACAGACAGAAGGATAGACAGACAGACAGAAGGACAGACAGACAGACTGACAGAGAGACACACACACATTTGCCCGATCTCATGTCTACTTTTTCCTCATTTTTGCAAAATGTGAAAAGTAGGCCAACAACATTTTATTCTTAAAACTATCAGCAAATTTACTCCACACATTATCCGCAGCTTATTCACTATCCGCACAGCCATGCAAACTATATTCACAAAGCGAAAAATTTTGCGGATATCCGCATCTGCGCAGGGCTTTACCCCTGGTTTCTCAGACCAAGCGGCGACATTATTCCGTTTCAAATATCAGCCACCAAAGCGTGAGAGTTGTAGGTTCACATGTACCTTCCGGGAATAGTTATACAGTCTACCTCCTGGTGTAGACCTAGCAACCTGGAGGTCCGGGTTCGATTCCCAGCTCTGCCAAGGAATGTAATTCTGGTTTGGAACGTGATACACTCAGTCTCGTGAGGCAAACCTGAGAATATGTGGGTTCGACTTCCGCCTTAGCCATCCTGGAAGTGGTTTCCGTGGTTTCCTACTCCTACTCCAGCCAAATTCCGGAATGATTCCTAATTTAAGGCCACGGACGCTTCTCTCCCAATCCCCACTTTATTTGCGAAATCACTTACTAATACAGACACCACAATAATACGGGTTATCAGACAAATTATCATTTATTTATTATTAATTTATTTATTTATTTATTTATTTATTACGCACACGCCCATGTACACTAGGTCATATGAGCACGATTTGCAAGCCATTCAAACGAATCAACAACAAACATAGTAATGCAGACACCTGCATCAATTTGTCATTGTGAATGCGCTCTGTGTTTAAGAGGTATTAATGATTTTTGTGTGGGCCATCGGAATCACTAAAGTAATGCCTGTCATAAGAAGTGAATTAAGGGGCAGGTCTCATGTAGTATTATTCATGATTGCCAATATTCTCACCTTAAGAAAGATAAATTACTTAAATATAAGATTTAAAATATTAATACATTTTATTATTTATAACATTTCTGATATAATTATCTGTGTGGACATGACTACTATTCGTACAAGTGCGAGTAAACCATAACATTTAAACTTGTCCTTTATATTTTGTGTTTTAAATACAGCAGGTAAACATATCATTGTGTATCATTCGGTTGACTTAAATACTAATATAAAACAAATAACAACGATGACCTGATAGACACCAATCACTGAGATAGAAATTGAATATCATGCCACTAGCGGTGTAACAAGGCTGGTTTAAGGGAATGTATTGACACTTCTACTCCAAATATCCTAGAATCGATTCCCCAGATCTGCAAATACATTTATTCTGATCCGAGGACACTAACTCTCGTGAGGGTAACGGAGGAAAGGGACGTATCACATCCACTCACTCACTCTCTCTCACTCTCCTGACACTACAGTCCATGAAGGACCCTGAACTCTCCTACAGCAGCCTTCCATTCTTCCTTGGTTGCGGCGCATCTCCTCCTTTTCCGGATTCCCAATTCCTGTACATCTTCTCCGACATCATCAATCCACCTTTTCCTCGGCCGACCTAGCTTCTTTCTGCCATCTGGTTGTTGGTCGAGGGCTATGTTAGGAATTATATCTTCCTCCATTCCTATAATATGCCCCAGGTAACGCAGCCGTCTCTTCTTTAACTCGGCAACCTGGCCAATATCACCATATCCTAGATGATACACTTCTAGGTTGGTACGAATGCGCCACTCACCATCCTCACAGACCACCCTGAAGATCTTTCTCAGCACCTTTCCTTCCCACACCTGGAGCAAATTCTTGCCATGCTCGATGAGCGTCTACGACTCTACGTTTCACATCCATGGAGCACCACCACTGGCCGTATTATGACGCGGCACACGGTGAGCTTGAGACCTCTGTAGAGGGTTGATGATTTTAGTAGCTAGTTAAAAGCATAAAAGCATCTGTTTCCTGCTGCAAATCGTGATTTTATCTCTATACTCCACCCTAGCCATCTTTAAAGTGGATATCAATTTGTTTCTCGAATTTACTTCAGGCAAATCATGGGATGCTACCTAAATTTAAACCACGGCCGTCTCATTTCCGATCCCAAAATTCCAGTTGCAAGCACGGACGCTATCAAGGACGCCACAAGAACACACGCTATCTGCCAAATTCAACGCAAAGCGAAGTACATGTGGCTTGTGACTACGATGTCGCAAATGAAATAACAAATCTCTCAATGTTGTCTAAGAGATTTACTTAAATAAAAACAGATACCGTTCTATGTACACTCTAATATTCGACACACCACGTTACATTAATTAACTTATTTACCGAAGGTTTCATGGCTGGTTTCGATATCACGTGGCAGCTTCGTCCTGTAGACGAATACAGCTGTGCTCCACGTTGCACTGGCTTCTTCTCACAGTGGGCATGAAGTCACATTCTTTCTCGTCAGTGCTGTCTGATGATCGAGGTCGATCCCATTGACGTCCGGCTAGTTGCGTGTTGCATCGGTGTGTGGATTATTTCAATATAGGTCACCAAAAGTCACTTAAGTGATATCCCATCCATCCATATAAGCTGGTTGGTACCGTAATACGAATCAAACGTAATATTAAGCATTTTTAGTCAGTTAAAGACTTATGGAAATAGTAAAGATGGTTTCTTGAACTACAAACTCATAAAAAGGTATGAACACTCCTTAACAGTGTTAAACTTGTAAATCTGTCAACATCAGGGATAGTACCAATAAAATGCAAAATTGCTAGTGTTGTTCCTGTCCCCAAACCAGGGAACAATAAATATCCTGATAATTTCAGGCCGATCAGTATTTTCCCAATTCTAGTTAAGATCCTTGTAACGTTTGTAAAAATACGATCACAAAAATTCCTAACTGAAAATCATTTATTCGTCCTGTGCAATATGGCGTTTTTCTGAGAGCAACTGTTTCTAAAATATTTGATACAGTTGGAAAATATATCTTTATCAAAATAATTTGGCTGCCAGGACTCTTTCTGGACCTACGAAAAGCATTTGATACTGTAGATAGTAAAATACTACCTGAAAAATATATCTTTTTTGGCTTAGTTCAAAAGTTATCTAATTGATTGCCATCAGTATGTTAATGATTTTGAAATGTGGAGTACCTCAAGGATTCCTTTTTGGCCCCACTCTATTTAACTTGCATATCAATGAATTATTTGATTTACAGCTTAGGGGTGAAGTGCTCTTGTATGCTGGTGACACTAATATTTTATAGAGGAGGTAGTGAGGCTGACCTATTGGATCAAATACAACATGGCATTAGGATGTTAACTGGTTGGTTTAAATTCGATACATTAACAGGAAACGTAAACAAAATACATTTGTTTACCAAAGAATGCTTGAATTATTCTGTCAATTCAAGTAATAGTCCGAGAAATTGAATGTTTTTCAGACGGCCAACACGATTGTACCCAATTGTAACGGGTGTTTCCGAAATCCTGAAAGAAATATACATGAGATTAATAAATACACTTGGATCACAGGTTTCGATATTCAAGGGATCATCATCAGATCCTTTACACTTAGGCTATTAAATCTATGTCACCCATTGATTAATTAGTCTTTGGTAAACCCCCGAAATTGGAGTGGGCACGCGAACTGAGTCTCACCATATAGGTGGAGAGATGATTCGAACCCAGCTACTCTGTATTTTGTTGGAGTAGCAAGTTATCATTTACCAAGTTGAAACAAATCCAAGAGAGAGCTTCTAATTTAGACCTAACTGTAGCTGTAAGAACTGCTGTCTATCCCATTAACGCCTTAATTTCCGGGCCGACTAATAAGATACGGTATCAGAAGTGACTGTGTCGTGTGGTTACATATAGCTCTTATCCTAATGAAGATGACAGAGAACGACACAGGAAACATCTAGACTGTGAAGTGTGCCGCAGGCGAAGTGCAAACTCTAAACTCAATCTAATGAGTCTCACCTGAGTAACACACGTTAGAGAATGGGCTGGCCCCGAGCTACATGTCTAGCTATAGTTTACAGAATGTTTACACTATAGTCCATGCAGAAGTAACTACTGTCTTGCTCTCTCAGCCACTTCACTATTACAGGACCAGCAAACGGGGAATGTGACTGCTGGGAGCCAGGTACAAGGTCCGAACAGCAGTTTCATCTTCAAGTCTTGCTCTCAACAAATAGATGGTTATAAGTTTTTTTTAATCATTTAGTAGCATGGATATTGTGGCCATTTTAGTTCCGAGCTCCCAGACTTCTTCCTTCCTAGCGTCTTTCCCGCGTTGGTGCAGGGTCAGCTTGCTTGGTTGCTGTTCGCCACTTCTGCCTGTCAAGGGCATCTTCAGGTTTGAGGCCGCAGACCAGTAGGTCTTCACTGATCCTATCCATCTATTGTTTCTTTGGACGACCACGGGGTCGATGCCCTCCTGGACTGTATCCAAGGGCCGTTTTTATCACAGAGTTCTCGTCACTTCTAGTGACATGCCCATACATGCGAAGACACGTTTCCCTCATTTTGTCTATAATTGTAGCAACTTCCATTTGCTTCCTTACGTGTCCATACCTAACATGGCCAAGTCTTGTAATACCCATGGACCAACGCAGCATTTCATTTCCATATCATGGAGGGCTTGTTCGTGTTTGGTTGAGGTTGGCCAACATCTTGCACCGTAGAGTTTCACTGGCTTTATCATGGTCTTGTAAACTTTTCCTTTCAGTGGATACGTATTTTCTTATCACACAGTACTCCAGTGAATTGGTACCATTTAAGCCATGCAGCATTTAATCGTGCTCGGGCGTCGAGAATGGTCTCGTCATCCGAAATGATGAGAGAACCAAGGTACTTAAATTTAGTGGTTTTATTGAGTTGATGGTCTTCAATGTTAATGGTACCATTGGTCTGTGTGCAACAATGCAGATATTCAGTTTTTCCTATGTTGAGTTTTAAACCATTTTTGCTCAAGCGATCTTTCCAGCACAGAGCACGACATGTGTAGAATTTGTCTGACAACCTGTGTCATTGTAGTATATGTATTTATTTCCTTACCAGAGCCGACTTATAAAATCAAGAGTGACAGCCGAGAATGCTAACAACTACAACACAAGGCTGTCGTAATTATAAGTGCTGTTATTCCAACTTTTCAGACGGTTAACACGAGTAGAATCCTAATTATTGGGAAATATGATACAGCCTGAAAAAATATTACAAACTATTAAAAGTTATTGCACTGATTACTAAAAGACGGGGATTATATGGATGACATGTTTCGCTCGTCAAGCGAGCATCGTCAGATCTTAAAAGTTCAAATCCACAAGACAAAATAGCTCAACAAAACACTACCAAAGCCTACTATGTCAGCAATGAACGGATACAAAACACATACACAAACCAACGTAGAAGCGACAGAATCTTAATAAAGAACGGCTAATAATATAATAATAACCCCTGGCACTACAGTCCATGAAGAGCCTAGGCCTACCAAGCGACCGCTGCCCAGCCATTTAGTCTGCAGATATTGGGGTCCAGCGCATCGGGTCCCCTCGGCCATTAATCTTGGTTTTCGTGATCGGGACGCTGCCTCACTGTCAAGACAGTTACTCAATTGTCCTCACGAGGCTGAGTGCACCCTGTTCCAGCCCTCACGTCAGTTTCTAAAATCCCTGACGGAGCCGGGAATCGAACCCGCGGCCTTCGGGTGAGAGGTAGTCGCGCTACCCCCAACATCACGGGGCCGGGAAAGTACGGCTAATACTGCTGTGAAATAAACTAAATATCGTTCACCTGGAGTAGACGAGGGGGAACCACGGATAGGATGACTGAGGTAGGAATAAAACCCACCTCTTCTTAATTCGAGGTCTCGATGCTGAGACTAAAACCTCAGTCCAGAATTAAATTTCTTGGCGGAGCCTGGACCTCTGTGTTAATAGTTAAGCAGGTTAATCACAACGCCACGAATTAGACAATCTGTAATTTCTCCTGCTAATCAGAGACGCTGGAGCTGAAGATATAGCTGAATTATTACGACGTCTATTGGGGATGGGATCGTTTGCAATAGACAATGGGTAGTGTATTTCATTACCGAAGTTCCCCTCCAGAGGACACAATTTGCATGAGAATGACGGGCCGAAGGAAACATTTACATACCTTGATAAGGTCGGGTGACCATGGGACTAATTACTTCCATTACACTAACCAATCATCGTATTGCTCTTGGATGACGTCAGCTTTGTGTCCACAGTGCGCTAACTTAAAGGGGATAGGCCTGTACCTCAAGGCAAGGGATTCTTCAGCTAGGTAGCAGTTTTGATTTAACGGTCAATAACATATTATCGTACCTCCTGGTTGATATAATAATAATAATGTTATTGGTTTTACGTCCCTTTTAACTACACTGGCTTTTAGAGACGCCGGGGTGCTGGAATTTTGCCCCGAAGGGGATCTTTAACGTGCCAGTAAATCTACTGACACGGCTCCCTCGCATTTGCGCACCCTCAAATGTCAGCTGACTGCGCCAGGTTTCGAACCTGCAACCTTGGGCTCAGCAAGCGAGAACGTTACCCCTGAGCCACGCAGCCAGACCCTCCTGGTTGAAGACTGCCAGAAGTCAAAAGTGCATATTTCATGAGAAGCATTTAATGATTTTGAGGCATTATAAAAAAGAGTAAATGTTCCTTACGAAAAGTGGAATTAATGTATTATCAACGGCTTAACCCTTTATAGCACAAAACTACATTTTTTTAATTATTATATGTTTTTAAATTTTAATTTATTTTAATTATTAATAATGTTATTTTTTGGTTTCTGTAATGTTAATGTTTATATATTTACTTTTAATTTTCAATTTGTGTTCTTATAAATTAAATTTTGACAATTTTATTGAAAAAATTAATTAATTAATTAATTAACTAATTTCGAATTGATTCTTACAATTATTTTCAAAGTGTTTATAGTTATGTTTATTATTTTAATTTTTATATTTCTATTATTAAAATGTTATCTTTTTTATTTAGTCAATTTACCCTCTAGGTTGGTGGTTCCCACGGACTCAGCGAGGGAACTCACCACTACCGCCTCTATGGGCAGTGTCCTGGAGCTTGGAACATCTGGTCGGGATGGATACAACTGGGGAGGTGTGATCAGCACTTCGCCCAGGCGACCTCACCTGCAAAGTGAACAGGGGCCTCATGAGGGATGGGAAGGGATGGAAGATTGGGATGGATAGGCTAGGAAGATAGAAGGAGGCGGCCGTGGCCTTACAGTAGGTACCATCCCGGCATTTGCCCGAAGACGAAGTGGGAAACCACGGAAACCCACTTCGAGGATGGCTGAGGGGGAATCGAACCCCCTCTACTCATTTGGGCCACCCGAGGCTGAGTAGACCCCGTTCCAGTCCTCGAACCACTTTTCAAATTTCGTGGTAGAGCCGGGAATCGAACCCAGGACCCCCGGGGCGGCAGCTAACCATGCTGACCGCTACGCTACGGAGGCGACTAAAATGTTATTCTTATGATTTTAATTTTATATTTATATTTTATTTTTACACTTTAATTGTTAATGTTTTTAGCCTTTTTTATGTTATCCAACACATTACGTCAAGTAGATATGTACCTATATAATATTTGATTTTTAGAAATACTAGCACTTCGGCATGAAAATTCTCCGAAATTTGGCTTAAAGATTCAACTATCAGCATCTATGAAAGCATAAACTGTCCTTAAGGCAGGTGGTTAATATAGAGACCACTGTTCCATAAAGGGTTAATGTGTGAAAACATTGGTAAATGTTTGGTTGGTTGGTTCTTAAGTTTAGGGGCTGTGACAACGCGGTCATGTAGCCCCGTGTACTTTGGGTGTGTGTAGAATCTGTCTGATAACCGGTGTTAAATGTGATGACTGTATTAGTGTGTGTTATCTGTTTTTTTTTAAATTTAAGTACTGCAACTTAGAATTTTTAAAATAGTTCCTAATTTTGCCGCCAAGCGCCACCGTCAACGACTGCTAGGCCAAGTTCAGAACTTAGCTACTAGACGCCACCGCAGTCGGCTCTTGGCAACGAACGTAGAAACCTAAGAGCGTTGTTTACATTCTTAACCTATCCAATTTAGCTTCACATAGGTGAAATTAGTGGAAGGTTCTTTAACATGCCATAAATCTATGACATGGGACCGCCGGCTTTACTTCCCCTCTGAAGGAAGGCATACTGAGGGATTTCTAACGCTCATAAAAATCCAACGGCTTCGGCCGGGTTTGAACCCGCTATCTTGGGCATAGAAGCTCAGCATGCTACCGACTACGCCACCGAGGCTGCCTGGTAAATGTTTATTAATATTGTTAACCGTATTGACGTACGAGGGGTGATCAGAAACTAAGATTTCAAGGCCGATATTCAGGAGTTTCGTCTGTTATAGTGAAATTAGCAGTGTGGGGTAATTTGAATACATACGGTTGGTAACTGTGCAGAGTTTCAGTCAACCGCCCCCTATAGCGCTAGTTGTAGATAAATACTAATGACGACTGGCTTGAAATAGTAGTCTCGTAAAGAGATCCGCTCAGTTATTCGATTTCTGTGGGAGAAACATGTAACTTCTCGCCGAGAGCGTCATCTTCCTTCATGACAACACGCGACCTCATACAGCCCAGAAGACCACCACGCTGTTGAAGCGGTTCCGCTGGAACATCATTGACCACCCTACCTACTCCCCTGACCTCGCTCCAAGCGACTTCCACCTGTTTCCTCACTTGAAGGAGCACCTAAGAGGTCAACGATTCGCTTCAGATGAGGAGGTGAAACACATTATGGTGTTTGAAGCCATGTTTAGCCTATTTTTATTAATTTAAAAAAAATAGGCTTATGAGATCACCTTTTGTCCGTGTGTCTGTCTGTGTGTGCGTGTGTGATGATGTGTGTGATGGTGTGTGAAGGTGTGTGTGTGTGCGTCCCCTAATAACTCTTAAACGGCTGGAGCGATTTCAATGAAACTCGGTAAGTTCATAGCACTATTCCGGACGACCCCGATCGAGCCCTTCAAATTTTGTTACGTCTCACCAATCCAACATGGTGGATGTGCGAAATATTTCACCAGCATTCAATATCTCCGAACCTATTACCGATATCACCCTGGAATATTTTACGGTGATAAAGGGAACTACTAGATGTTCACCTATGTGACTTTTCAAAACCTGGTAACTACAAAACCAACATGGCGGCCAAGAGAAGTTGCGACTTTTAAATAGACGTTTCTCGCGATTTAACCCACCAAAGGTAATAAAACTTGGAACAGTATATGTTTATACACACTGTAATGCACCGACATCCAACTTCGTTCAATTGTTTACATAACCTCAAGATGGCGGTTGTGCGAAATATTTCACCGGCATTCTATATCTCTGAAACTATTAGCGGTATCACCCTGAAATTGTGTACGGAGATAAAGGTACTGGAAGTTCATCTATAAGACTTACAAAAAACGGTTAACTACAAAACGAATATGGCGGCCAAGCGAAATTGAAAATTTTAAATAGACCTTTCTCGTGATTTAATGTTCCAAACGCAATGAAACTTGGTACAGGAAATGTTTATATACATTGTAATGCACTGGTATTTAATTTAGTTCAATTGTTTACATAATCTCAAGATGGTGGCTGTGCGAATTTTAAAATTAAGTTTTTATTTCTTGTGTCGTAATCATGCGATCGAAGTGAAAGTTTCAACAATGAACCTACGTAATAATTTTCCTATAATGGTAGCCTACATGACTCTATGGCATATACATATAACAATCCAACTTGGCGACCATTCGAAATATTTAGATGGATCTCAATGTCTACCAATCTATTACAGCAATCAAACTGATTTTTTTAATGTTCATACGAGCTATGAGCATAATTTCACCTATATGATTTTCAATAACCTGGTGATAACACATCCAACATGGCGGTGACACGAATAATAAATATTCACATGGTCGTTTCTCGCAATTTAACCATCCGAGTGCTGTGACACTTGGTACAGTAAATCCTTATACAAACTGGCATATATATTTTTTCAATTGTTTCCATAACCACAAGATGGCAGCTGTGCGAAATTTTTAGTTCTCGTTTTTATTTCTTGTGTCCTAATCATGCGATTGAAGTTTGAATACTACACGTACACAATAATCCTCATGTAACAGTACATAACTCTAAGACTTACATATAAAAATCCAACATGGCGACCATCCGCAATATTTAGTCGGTTCTCAATATCTACGAATCTATTAGAGCAATCAGACTGAAATTTTGTATGTTGATAGTGGCAATTAACATAAGCAGGATATATGAAAGTAGGCTGTATAGTTCTTCACGGAACTACTTGTTCAGTGTTGCCTTAGTGAACAAAAGTTTGATGCTTTTCAGTATCCAAATGAGATGGGTTGTTCCCTAATCCTGAAAAAAATTACATGAGATTAATAAATACACTTGGATGTCCAATTTCAATCGTTAAGTGATCACCATCAGATCCATTACACTTAGGCTATAAAATCTATGTCTGAAAGTATGGGTGAAAATATGTGCAATATAAACACTTATATACAGTAGTTGCAGTAGTTGAAATAATGCAACTCTTCAATAATTCTTAGTTGTAGTCTATGTGAAGTCTTGTTGAGATACTTGAAGTGGTGATTGACCTCCGGAATCAGCTGGTTTGGAGTGAAACAAGGTGAAACACTTGGCGACAACGTGACTGAATGCGCATGGGCAGGATTTTTACCATGAGGGAATATTCAAACTAATCCAACGAAGCGAAAAGTGCCTAAACCAATATGGAAACTTTGTCCAAAATAACCTAATGTATGTAATATCAGCAGTCTGTATAGGTTGTATCAGCGGCTTCGGTGGCATAGTTGGTAGCATACTGAACTGCTGTGCCCAAAGATCGCGGGTTCAAACCTGGCCGAGGTCGTCGGATTTTTGAGAGCGTTAAAATCATTCATTATGCCGTCCTTCGGAGGAGAATTTAAGCCGGCGATCCCATGTAATAGATTTATGGCATGTAAACGATTTCTTTGAAACGCTCTATCAAAGTTACAACGTTCACCACTAGGTGTCAGTGACATCTGGCAGCGAAATTTGGCACTATTTGAAATTGAACGGAACTTGTAGCTCATCCCATTGTTGTCCGCTTGAAGCAGCTTCAGCCTCTGGCGAGCCGAACATGTCATCGGACACTCCTGGCACTAAAAGCCATACGATAAATAAATAAATAAATATATAGGTTGTATCAGATAAAATATACCAGTTTCACTGCATGCTTTGTAACCTTTGTTTCTGATCAACCCTCGTATAATATATGAGGGTGGATCGAAAAGTCTTAGCCCCTACTTTTTAGCCAAAAAATATTACATACAGGTAATTACAAATAAACGAAGTCTACTTCTACGTATCTTACACTATGTTTCGACATTTGTTCAGGCATTTGTCCCATCGCAACTCTAAATTTGAGATACCCCGGTATAAGAATTCAGTCGGCTGACTGTGGAACCATCGTCGGCTTACTGTCTTGGCGTCATCGTTGCACGTGAATCGCTGTCCTGCCAGGAACTTCCTCAGCGGACTATGGCAATGCGAGACCACATTTCGTGGGAACCAGAACCGTAATCAAGCTTCGGTCATTTCACTGGGAGAGTCTGGACCACTCACGAACAATCTGAACCTCGCCCCTAGTGATTTTTACACCTTTTGTACGCTGAAGAAGTTCCTGGCAGGACAGCGATTCACGTGCAACGATGACGCCAAGACAACTGTCCGACGATGGTTCCACAGGCAGCAGGCTGAATTCTACCACAGAGGCATTTCAAACGTAGAGTTGCGATGGAACAAATGTCTGAACAAATGTGGCAAAATAGTGTAAGGTACATAGAACAGTACGCATATTTGTAATTGCCTGAATGTTTTTTTTATCATTTTAAATGATCTTGTCTACTTCGTCGTTACGCTGGGGTCTGGCGTTACGTTACGGTGACGGGACGAAATTTACCCTAATGCACTGAGGTGTGTGACGTCATAGTACCGCTTGGTGCATGTGTACCCCGACAGTCTCTACTTCGTTAGTATAAGACAAAAATCCCCGATTCTTGGATGTCACGGGTAATCTCGAGAACCACTGGATGGATTTTGATGCGGTTTTCACCATTCTATAAAGGATATCTCGAGGAAAGATTCTGTAGAAAATAATTTATGTATGATCAAAGGAAGCCAAGCAGTAACGATTTCAGTGAAAAAGTCAAAAACAAACTTGGCGTCCGTGCGCTTCTTAAGCTTACGCTGGGCAAACCGTTAAACATATCAATATACTATGAGTGTAAGAATTGGTCAGCATGAAAAGTTCTACAAAAAAAAGTCCGCGAGAGCATATCTCTATCAATACATCGCCCACTATAAGTGTTTTTAGACTGGATGGAAGGGGCAAGTCCCCGCGCACTCTGGTGAGCGTGCGGCATCCCGCGCGCTTCACTTTGCTTTGCCCTTGGTTTGCACTTGCTTTTCGCGAGTAGTATGAAACAAGATAAGCAAGATAAGTATTATGCAGATAATTTTATAACATGTCAAGAGTTTTTGGCTTCGAGCGAAGCGAGAAGCCTCCAGCCTTTCTAGCATTTTTCAGCATTTCTAGCATTTAAAATGATACAAAGTCTAGTCTTTCAGACTGACTGTCACTTTTTTGCTAAAAGAGATAGGGACAAAAACTTTTCGATCCGCCCTCATATGTAACATAAATTGTATCACGCCTATTCAATGCCGGTGCGTTATGTCTAAAATATGTTTGTTGATTATTCATTATTCTTGTACATGTTTCGGCACTACGTTGGTGCCGTCTTCAGCATATAAATTCAAAGAGAAATTCTTAAATAAACACAAACTAATGTAGCATTTATATAAATCTAAAAGCTTATTGAAAATTGTACTAAAAAGGTAGTAGTGAGTATCTCATTAAAAGTGATTCCTAAGTTAAGTGTCTGATTAGAAACGGATATCCTTACAAACCTACTAAAATCTAAACATTAAGGATGTAAATTCAATATCAAATTCTTCTTCAAAAATGATATCGAGTTAGGTGTTAGTACGGTTAACTTTGTTTTCCATCAATTGAATCAAGAGTCATTTTATCTGTTAGTAGTGACATCAGCCAGAAAAGTTGCCGATCTGTACACCAGTTGGGATGAGGTGGTTAGAGCGCAACGATTGATTGGTGTTACAAGAATTGTAGATCACTGTTATTGGAGTTGAAGTATTTATATGTGGTTATCACACGCTAGTGCTGAGAAAAGTATGTCGATGGCTGCTTATATAATCATTGTTGTTGTTGTTGATTTTTGAGGGTCTTTGCGACATCGTAGTCATGTAGCCCCGTGTATTTGGGTATGTGTAGACTTTGTCTAATGACCTGCGTCACTGTGATGTCTGTAGTAGTGAGTGTATTTGCCATTGAGGAAGAATTTGGGTAGGAAGTGGCCGTGGTCTTAAGTTAGGAACTATCCCGGCATTTGCCTGGAGTAGAAGTGGGAAACCACGGAAATCCACTTCCAGTATGGTTGAGGTAGGAATTGAGCCCACCTTTTTTTTTTTCAATTTTGCCTCACAAGGCTGTGTGTACTCCATTCCAGCCCTCAGACCAGAATTAAATGTCTTGGCAGAGACGAGAATCGAACCCAGGCATACCCGGTGACAGCCGGGAATGCTAGCCATGCGCGACAGGCGGACTATAAAATCATTATACCTCGTAAAGTCATCGAAAATTCTGTAATATTGTAATCATTAAAACTGTTGCAATATGCAATGACATATCCTACGACAGAACTTTACTAGGTAGGCCTATAGGATAAAAGGGTGATCTACAATCTATGCAGAAACCAGACAGCAGTTATCCGAGCCAAAGGACATGAGAGAGAAGCTGGTATTCATAAAGGCGT
The DNA here is from genome assembly GCA_946902985.2 of Meconema thalassinum. Taxonomy (NCBI): domain Eukaryota; kingdom Metazoa; phylum Arthropoda; class Insecta; order Orthoptera; family Tettigoniidae; genus Meconema; species Meconema thalassinum. The sequence continues at coordinate 2,007,250,119 of OX336388.2, forward strand.
AAGGCAAGGCTGCAACTTATCAACCATACTTTTCAATCTATAGGCTACATTGAACAAGCAATGCCATTGGAGAAAAATTCAAATTAGGAGTAAAGATTCAAGAAGAAACAATTTCAATTCTGAGATTGGCTGATGACATCGTCATCTTAGCCGACACACCAGAGGATTTGAATGAGTTAAACAGATTACCTCAGATGTAAGGTGTGGTAGCTAATGTAGAGATGAAACGATGAGCTCAGGACAGGGAAACATGGAGGGCTGCATGAAACCAGTCAACAAACTGATGACTCAAACAACAACACGAGCTATAATGAGTAGGCCTATTTACACATACATTGACATACAGAGTATATCGAGGATTGCCTCATTTTCGTCAATGTTCACCAGAACTGCTCCCACAAATCCCTTCCGTAGCGACTTCTCGACAGGTTTTCAGTTTCTGACGAAGCTCTTAGGTATGAAAAACATTTTGAGTTTCTTTACTTAAGCTATAGAAACGAACCACAAATAATTATTTATGTTAGTTTGGTAGTTTTGAAGATATTATTTTTTGTTTTATTGCACATCCAAGCCGGACACGTTGCATATTATTATGAATTGACGGCAGATGAAGACAAGTATGGTTTCGAAATATTTCCAGAGTTGAACATGATTGCAGTCATGCAAGGTATTCTAAATAACTACTCCGCTTCATAGGGGATTGGTCGGAAATTGAAGTCGTAAACAACGAGGCAGAGACTGCAGCGATCCAATAGGTCACTGTACTTTGCAGTTGTTATACTTCCGCCATATTTCATCATAAATTAGTTATTGATCGGGATCATTAGCCCAGTACACACGTGCATGTATGGATCCACTCTCCGAGATTACTATCTGAATCCACGGCAATCCAGAACCCTGCGAAACATTAGTTGGTTTCACTTTGCTCTAATATTAGTCCAGTGCAATTGAACACATGTCAGTTTATCAGCAACACGTTCCCTTTCTCGCAAATTACTTAGTCTTATGGACAACTGTTGTTGATTCATTTTAGGGGATTTGGGATACCATGCTTATCATCCTCGTAAACTTGTGTATGCTGAATTCGACTGATAACCTGATCTTCTGAGGAACTTGTAATAATGTATGTAACTGTAATTATTAGGGCTGGCTACGTGGCTCAGCGGTAACGTTCTCGCCGGCTGTGCCCAACGTTGCAGGATCGAATCCTGGCGCAGCCAGTTGGCATTTGAGGGTGCGCAAATGCGAGGGAGCCGTGTCAGTAGATTCACTGACACGTTAAAGATCTCCTTCGGGGCAAAATTCTGGCACCATGGAGTCTCTAAAAGCCGCAGCAGTTAAATGGGGCGTAATAACAATAACATTATTTATTAATAACATTATTATATACGGTGTAGGATTGAATTAGGCTAAGTGACCCGGGATTTGAAATAAAGATGTTGATTCATGTTAAGGGGCTCATATACCGCTCAACCTGGGTTGTTTTCCAATGAAATCTTGTAAACAAAGAAAGGAGACCTTCTAATTGCATATGTCCACCTCGTTGCGTAGTGGCTAGCACTCTTGGCTGTCACCATATAGGTCCAGGTTCGATTTCTCACAATAATATATTGTAATTATATAAGAATATACTATTTCCATGAACTTTTCAAATAAATATACGCAAGATACAAGCAGAATGTTCTTTGAAAACACAGAAGATGTTTTGTAAAATATTCATACATCCATATCCACATCAATTTGATCTTTAACCCAAAGATGGTACTAATCATCAATAGCAAAACGACCACATCAATTTGATCTTTAACCCAAAGATGGTACTAATCATCAATAGCAAAACGACCACATCAATTTGATCTGTATCCAAAGAAGATGCAAATCACCGAAATCATAACGACCAATTTATTTAATGAACATGACATCTGAAAACATAACTAACGTCTTTTCGCTATCTTTTTCTACTCCTTGGAAGCAGATTTCTCTATTTTGGAACCTCAATTTTTAATAAGCAATATTTTTCTTTAACATGTTTTTTAAATTTTCATTAACACTTCAATTGTAACAGATCTATTTTAATGCAATTTTAAATTATATTTTTTCATATTTTGAACGAATTCATCAAATAAGGCAGGAATTTTGATTATAATAAACAGTATTTTAAACAGAATTTTTGATATTTTGGAAGATTAGCCTGCGATTACTGGAGATTTATTTTATAGTGAACATTTTATTTCTAATGCTCACCTTTGTTTCTTAGAATATTAATGTTAGATTGATGCTCTTAGTTTAATATTTATTTATATTTATGTTCGACCCTGACAATTATATGTCTGAAAACTGTATCATAATTATGGTCATTATAACATTATTAGCCTACTTTTTACATTTTGAAAAAATGAGGAAAAAGTAGACATGAGATCGGGCAAATGTGTGTATGTCTGTCTGTCTGTCCTTCTGTCTGTCTGTCTGTCTGTCCTTCTGTCTGTCTGTCTGGCTGGCTGGCTGTGTGTGTGTCCCCCCCCCCCCTATCAACTCCTAAACGGCTGGAGCGATCGAAACAAAATTTGGTAGGAGTAAAGATCTATACCTGAATATCTGAAAATGATGTCAGTGCTACCAACTGCTAAAAAATCGCAATTGAAGTTTGAGCTCCGTGTTGGATATCTTGGAAGGTATGAATGGGAGCTATTTCAAAATTGCCACACGTATAGATAATAATATTCCAGTTTAATTTCCAGGAGGCCATACATGGCAGCGTTGCCAAAATGATTATAAGTCTGCAGATAGGTCCAATTTTTAAATGCATATAACTTCTACAATATCAATTGGAATTCAACCAAATTTCGTATGTTGTATGTGTACATAACCAGATATGACTGAGCGTATTCTTAAGACCCACCAGGGCGGCCAACTGTTAATAAATGCTCTTAATTTATTTTATCCAAATACCAATATGTCAGAAAGTATGCAAGCTGACAGCTTTAAACTATGCACACGTATAGTACCTGACATTCTATATTAATTTGGAGTAACTTATATACGTCAGTGCTATCAACATGATTCTAAGCCTGCTAAGAGTTCCAACTTTAAATACATGCAACTTCCATACTATCATTTGGATTTCAACCAAATTTCGCATGTGCTATGTGTACCATAACAGATATAACTATGCGTATTCTTAAGAGCAACCAGGGCTGCCAACTGTTAATATGTGCTGTCTCTATTTTTGTTACCCTAATATCAATATATCAGAAAGTATGCAAGCCAATAGCTCTAAACATTGCACACGTATAGTACCTGGCATTCTAGATGAATTTGGAGCAACTAATATACGTCAGTGCTGCCAACATGATTATAAGCCTGCTGATAGGTCCAATTTTAAAATGCATGTAACTTCTATACTAACTAATGGATTTCATTCAAAATTGGCACAACAATAGATCATATTATTTCAGATTATTTCTGACCAACACATGCATGACATTGTTGCCAACATGATTTTACGCGCTGTTAGATCCAATGTTTAACTGCATGTAACTTCCATGCTATCCATTGTACTTCAACCAAATTATGTATTCTGTAACTTAAGAGATGGAACTAAGAATATATTCAGTCACCAACTGTAATGCTCTATTAGGCTACATTATGCCAGTTATACAGTATTTCGAACTAATTAGAAATTTCGATATTACCAACTTAATTTCGTCATTATTCTAGATAGATCCATATAGATTAATCATTGGCATGAATCTTAAATTTTAAGAAAAGTTTGCTCCTTAGTTCGTCACGGAACTTCTTGTTTTATCACGTGATATCATTTGATGTCCAGTGAGACATCGGATTGGTCAACATGAATATAAGACACATTGGAAATAAATACCCGTTGGTTTATATCACTTTTCACATAAACTTAGTTCTTAGATCTCGGTATTGCGACTTAAAACATTTGCTATACGTTGAAAGAACCTATAAACCTGCCTTTGAAAGAAAACAAACTGAAAACCCGTCAATTTTGGATTTACGTCACTTTGGAAATAAGCTCTTCAATTTTTACAGCGCCAAACCTAACCTAAGCGGAATTTTAGCAGAGACAGATGTGTTAGAAATTCCCAGATTCCACCGATACATCAGTGCTTGAGTCGCTAGTGGCACGATGGCAAATTGGTGGGTCGCATACGACACGGTCGCATCCGGCACGACACTGGCCACACAAGGCGTCTCATTAATGAGATCAAGATAAAGAAGATTAAGCATGTAGCTGCATTGTGCATGATGAGTAGGGCTCGGATTTTTAGGTGCTAAAAATCAAGAAACTATTTATTTTTTATGTATTAAAAATACCTGAAATATGTGACAAAAAAGTAAAAATATTTAATTATAATTTAGTTTGTTAATGTGAATATAAACAATATGCAGTGTTCACGAATGTAATTTATGCTATGCCTCACTGACTACTGAATAATTACAATTCACAATGAGATAGCCTACATCTTCAGGTTGTCCATCACAAATGACCGACGATTATCGCGAAACACTTCTTCTGAAGGTGCGAAACTGCTGCAATATATTTCTTGCCCTTGAGATGTTGTGTAACTTGAGATCGCTGTTCAGCCTTGATTGCTTTCCCACATGGTTGGCAGAACAGAACGCCCCTATCAGAAGGAAAATTATCTTTAAATTCTGAAACATACTATCGCTGACGATAACATGTTGTTGCTTTTACTTCAGGCTTCGTAGAACTGCCTTACACGTCACAGTGCCAGAAATAAACTGGATGTGAGTGACACTTGTTCCAGGTACCTGAGGGGAGGGGGGTAGGTCTAGCACGTGGTGCAATATGGCTATGGACAAGGAAATTCCCGGCTTCCACAGTGAGTGGCACGTGGCGACAAGTTAAGAATAACACAGTTGCAAGCTGTTGCAAGCTGACGTATGCTCTGCATGAAGATTAGATAGCTAACAGGTTCTTCCCTCCTTGAAATAACAAAGAACCAAAATGCAATACACTGAAAGATCTACCATACTGATTTAAAAAATATGTAAATATTATGTCTTTTTATGTGCTAATAAGTAAAAAGTTGGAATTTATGTATTTATAGAAAAAAATGCTCAAAATATGTATTTATATAAAAAAATATTTAATTACCGGTACCTAAAAATCCGACCCCTAATGATGAGTCAGGCGTTTCAACTCTTTAATGACGCATTCATCAACCTTGTCAATGAGGATGACATTTATACTCACAATGGCTGATGGCAGAGCACGGGCCTGACAAATCGAAAAGAGGAGATAGAGTGCTGAAGAGACGTGGGATGTTGCCTGTCCACTTACTCTGGACTTAATGGGCCGAGTTGATGCGACACACTGCACTAGTGGTTAAACAAAGTGAGGCCAACAAATGAAGCTCGAAATGCGGATATTGAATTATCTGACTCATTGATTCAACCCCGTAATAGGTCATGGCAATCAGGAGAAGTTCAAACATATGACACAATATTGAAATATACATTGGCTGTGCTCTTGGCAAAGTGGGTGAATATTACGAACTGTATTACGTGCCGTTTATTGAGATCAATGTTTATGTTGTGCAATAGCAATGCATAAGTCAGGCGTCTCAGTGGGTTTCCGATTATTCCCCGCCTAAGTCGCGTTAACGTATCGCTAAGCACGTACACCAACTGCTCAAAATTCAGAAATCAGGCTAAAAATACAGTATACTGGAGTATCGAAATTTAATCCGTGGTGTTAGGGTATGGTGCCTGCCTCTCATCCGGAGGCCCCGGGTTCGATTCCCGGCTCAGTCAGGGATTTAAGAAACTGACGTGAAGGCTGGAACGGGGTGCACTCAGCCTCGTGAGGACAATCGAGTAGCTGTCTGACAGTGAGACAGCGACCCTGTGAGGGGCAGATGACCTCGTAGTTCCGCCCCTTAAAACAACAATAACTAACTAACTAACTAGCGCCCTGGTCACGAAAACCAAGATTAATTGCCGAGGAGACCCGGAGCACTGAACACCCCAATATCTGCAGGCCAAATGGCTGGGCAGCGGTCGCTTGGTAGGCCTAGGCCCTTCAAGGGCTGTAGTGACAAGGGTTATTATTTTTATTGTATTTATCGAAATTTAAAGTTTTACAGTCGGTCAACACTATTGTACCCAATTGTAATGGGTGTTTCCCTATTCCTGAAAAAATTTACATGAGATTAATAAATACACTTGGATGAGCAACTTCAATCGCCAAGCAATCATCATCAGATCCTTTACACTTAGACTATTCAATCTACGTCTGCAAGTAGAGGAAGGGGTAGGCATATGAGATACCCTTTTTGTTTTGGGACCTAGAAAGTGTCACAATAGTCATAAATAAAAAAATGAAAGGAAATTCTTTATTAAATTTTATGAGGAATGTGCAGCATGAACATGCATTTTCTCAAGCTTTTTTTTTTTTTTTTTTTTTTTTTAGACGTTTCGGCCATCAATGGACCACGATGTTCTTCACTCATAATATCACTGTAATGCTTGTTTTTTTTTTTGTCTGCCAGTAGATCTTCATTCTTGACGAATGTTCTGCTCTCCTTTCTTCCGTCCACTTGCAGTGAGGGCAAGGCATCACAGATGTTAAAGGGTGAAGATTACTGGTTGATTTAACCGCCTTTCTGAACAGGTTCCTATCCCAAACCAGAGCTTGATTGATTCGAGCTTCTGTTAGGTCCTTTTTAACTTACATCGACCATTTACAATAGGATTTTTTTTTAGATATTGATGAGTGGATTCGATATGAAAGTCGATGATGCTCCATCCGCTCCAAATGTCCAAAGAAAGACATTCTCCTTTTTCTCATCACACTCACCAAATCTTCTATATGTTCAAATAATTCATTGTTATGTCTTCTTCTGTAAGTACCATTATTATTAACAGGTCATAATATTTTCCTTAGAATTTTCCGATCCTTAAGTTCTAATTTTCTCAATGGACCTTTGTTTGTCATCTGTAAGCATTCTGAGGCATGCAGTGCTGACGGCCTAATTACTGTGTTATAATGACAAAGTTTGACATTCCGGGACAAGCTTTTACTTTTGTAAATGTTTTTGCAGGTTTGAAAGGCACCTTCCAATTTGTTACATCTGCTCTCAATGGCAGCTATTTCTGAATTATTAGGGGTAATCAATTCCCCTAGGTATTTAAATTTTCGGACTTTTTTGATTTTTTGCAGACCAATCGTGATGAATTTTGAGGCTTCTTTGACGTTTGTGATAAACATAGTTTTATGGAAGGCCACTTTAAGTCCAGTTTTAGCAAATATGGTTTGTAGTTTATTAAGTTGGTCAGTGGCCTCTTCCATTGTATTAGCGAACAAAGCAATGTCATCTGCAAAAGCGAGACAGTTTATATTCAGGTCTTCTTTTTTATAACCAATTGGAATACCATAATTATTTGGTAAGATTGTTAACCATTCTCTTATAATTTTTTCCAAGACACAGTTGAACAGCATCGGTGATCCCAGATCACCTTGTCTACAGCCAGTCTTGATTGCAAAGGCTTCGGACAATTCACCACGAAATTTGACCTTAGAAATTGTGTTTTCTAAGCTTGCTTTGAACAAATTAATTGATTTATTGTCTAGGCCAAACTCACGTAAGGTGTTAATTATTGTGTCTCTATGAATGCAATCATAAGCCTTTTGAAAGTCCACAAAAATCACAACATAAGGTTTTGATCGTACCGTACAGTAGGAAATTATGGTCATAATGTTATGAATTTGTTCAGGACAGGATCTTGATTTCCTGAAACAAGCTTGATATTCCCCTAACTGACGGTCTAATATCGGTTCTGCTCTGTTCAGAAGAGACCTTGCAAATATTTTGTACGTTACCGATACCAGTGAAATACCTCTATAATTATTTGGGTCGGATTTATCCCCTTTCTTATGTGTAGGATGAATTATGGCGGAAGTCCAATCATCCGGCAATTTTTCACTATGCCATATTTCTTCAATGGTTTTCTGGAGACAAATGATGGAGTCATTATCTGCATATTTCCATAATTCAGCCACAATACTATCCTCCCCAGAGGCCTTATTATTTTTTAGCTTCTTGATGATTTGTGTTATTTCTTCGACAGAGGGTGGTGAGCTGTCGTGGTATGCAACGCTAGGATAGAAAGCAAGTTGTTCAGTAGGTATGTCCGTGTTCTAAAGGGTTTCGAAATATTCTCCAAAGGCTTTAGCACAGTCTTTATTATTGAGATTAAGTTTACCATCAGATCCTCAGATGTGAAGAATAGGGGCGACGTATTTGGACAGTTGGTGCTTAAAAGTTTGATAGAAATCCCTTGTTTTGTGTCTTTGAAAATCATCTTCAATTTGAATAATTTGTGATTTGTGGAAATTTCTTTTTGCCAATTTTAAAATTTTACAAGTTTCTTTCCTGATGCAGAGAAAGTTCTCAAGGTTCACATCGTCTTTCTTGTTATTCCACTTGATCCAAGCATTTCTTTTTCCTCTATTGCGTGATCACATTGATCGTTCCACCAAGGGTGCTTGCGCGTTCTATCAAGAGGAATGGATTCCGAAGCCGCAGTAACAATGGCGTTCCTTAAAGTAGACCATGTTCCATCTTTTGGTTTGTTGTGGAGTGTTTCCGCAAAAGTGTTATTTGACTTCAGACCACCGATGTTGTACTTTTGCGTTTTCATTCCCTTTTCAACATTCACTCTATTGTTCCTAAACGGAATACCTTTCATTTTAATAAGGGACAGATAATGGTCTGAATCTATATTCGCATTACGCAGGACCTTCTCATTTTGGATTTCACGATCTGATTTTGTTGATATTGCAACATGATCCAGTTGAAATTCACCCATAAGTGAATTTGGATGTCTCCATGTCTTTGCTTTCCGAGGAAGATGTTTAAACGCAGTAGATTTCAGAACTAGGTTGTTATTTTTGCAGGTGTCAATCAGCCGTTCGCCATTTTTGTTTGTTCGTTTATGTGCGGGATAGTTTCCAACTATATTCCTAAACTTTTTCTCTCTTCCTACTTGAGCGTTAAAATCACCGAGTAGGATGGTGGTGTGATGCGCTGGAATATTGTCAATCACGTCTTCTAATTGTTCCCATAATATATTAGTTTGCTCTCGGTCTTTCTTGTTTGACAAGTTCGTCGGTGCATGAAAATTGACCACGGTGTAGGCTTTATTAAGTGATCTAAATGACAATGTGGATAGTCTTCCATTGAATGATGTAAAATCCAGCACTGACTCAACAGCTTTCTTGTGGACTATAAAACCTGTACCAAGATGAGGGATGTTCTGTGTAACTCTTGTGCCAGGTATTCCTTTATAAATTCTGAATCCTTGAGACTCAAAAACTTCTTCATAACAAAATCGTGTTTCTTGCAATGCAGTGATGACAATGTTATGTTTCTCAAGAACATCCAATGTTTGCTTTAGTTTTCCTATCTGAAGGAGTGAGTTTATGTTAAATGTTGCTAAGTACATAATATATTTCTTCTTACTTGACATTGCAGGCTCCCCAGACTCCGCAGGCCTACTAACTCCACAATACGTGTAGGTGGATTTATTACCACCTGGGTAATTACCACCTGGGGTAGATAATCCAATACTTTGTGTTTCCATCATGAGTGAAGAAAAGAATTGAGAAAGGCTATCCCGAAGGATAGCGGGGTTATAACTGATGAGGTAGTAAGCCTCCCAGTATTAAAATCAGCCGCCCAATCTGGAACAGACACTGTTTGTAGCCGCTCAATCTGAGACAGACGCTACCCTGATATATGTGGACCATATACCTTTTACTCCTAATCTCCCGAGCACAAGGAGGCCCCTTCCGCCATTATTACTGTACAGCAGTTCAACCGCTCCACCAACAATGCCGTTGAGGACTTCACCGTAACCCTGGCAAGGGACCCTTACAAGGTACTACCAGCCGGGTCAGCTGGACCTAGGTTTTTTAACGAGGTGTTACTCCTCCGACTCCTCCTTCCCCATTTCTTGCGAATAGGGCCCCGGGCTTGCCACCGGTATAGTGGAGTTTCTCAAGCTAATAGTATTTACAATACCTAATTTTTTCTAAGAAAACTCAGTTTGAAGGATTTTTTAAATTGGGTAGTAATATGAGACACTTCTGTTCCTTTCTCTCCCGGAACGATTCGTGGTACCATGCGGTGGCCAGGAGATGCTCGCTGGTTATGTATGTTCAGGTTAGCAGAATTCAAAAATAATACGTTACACACACACATTAACATTTAAACTATATAGTTACACATATATCACAACTAAATACACTGGCTGTATCCGTGATGGCCTCGATTTAATTCGATCCGTTCAAGCCGCGCCATGCTTGTCCTGATGTCAGTCAGCCATGTGCTGCATGCCTCGAGAAACCTCGAATCGCCCAGGTCACATGATCACGCGGCCGGCCAACTAACCCCGAGACAGGGCGTCAAGGAAGTGCTGCCGAGACCAACGCAGCGGAGCACTGAGAAACTACCAACATACCGCCACACCTAAATGTATCACATTTAACAACTGCAAGAAAATGATTGATGTACATGAATCAACAGTGGTAATTTAAAGTTCTTTCACCACCAGTCCGTATGGATTGCCGAATACAAAACACACACAAACCCCAACCAAAACAACTTAGGAACAGAAATACACAGCCTAAAGTAACGACAATGAAATGAACATGTTAAATCATACAATAAGAAGGTTCAACACTATACACAAACAATAAAGGACACTGGTCAAAATTGAACTCTTGCGACACAAGAATAAAGTAATTAACTAAACCACAAAATGACACTGAAAGTAATTGCACATATCAGTCTTGAATTGGCAATGGACATAGTGTATGTATAGAACGCTTCAAAATTCCACTGCTGGTACGAATGGTGACTGCACGCACTCGTCCATCCTTCCCAGGATATGTTTCCTCGACCGTTGCAAGCCTCAAAGAAAGAGGAGGAGTGTTGTCGTCCTTAACCAACACGACAGTTCCAGGCTGAAGGTTAGGCTGACTCGTCAACCATTTCTGCCGCTGTTGCAAGCTATTAAGATAGTCATTAGACCAATGTCTCCAAAACTTCTGCTGCAGCGCTTGAATGTAGTGCCATCTGGAAGTATAACAGTGCACACCATCTCTAAGGTCAGGTTCAGGGAAGGATAACAGGGGAGCACCTATTAGAAAGTGGTCAGGAGTTAAGTATGATGGTTCATCAGGGTCGTCCGATAGACTAACGAGCGGTCTTGAGTTCAGGCATGCTTCTATTTGGTAAAGTGTGGTGTACATCTCGTCATACGTCAAGCAGGCATTGCCAGCTGTTCTTTTTAAATGGTGTTTCATGGATTTAACTCCAGCTTCCCACAAACCACCGAAGTGTGGCGAATCAGGAGGAATGAAATGCCAAGTGAATCCTTCTTGGGCTGCGTTGTTCAGCATTTCTATCTTCCACTGCTCGGACTGGTGCACTCTCAACAATTCATTTCTAGCCCCTACAAAGTTAGTAGCATTATCACTGTATAGATTTTTACACCTTCCCCTCCTAGCTGCAAATCTCCGTAAGGCGGCGATGAAAGCCTGTGTAGTCAAATCACGAACCAATTCCAAGTGTAACGCCTTGGTGCATAGGCAAACGAACAACGCTACATAGCATTTTACCTTGACCTTGCTCTTGGTTGCACCCTGTTTAATGTACAGCGGACCAGCGTAGTCAACTCCCGTGTCCAAGAATGGCCGTGATGGAGTCACTCGAGGAGATGGTAGCTGTCCCATGAGTTGAGTGGCTGTAGTGGCTCGTAGTCTAAAACACTTCAAACACTTGTGAATGACAGGCCGTATCACTTTCTTTATGCTTACTATCCAATATCTGGACCTAAGTGAAGCCGTTACATGATTAGCACCAGCATGTAGCATACGAACATGCTCATCAGCCATAATCAACTGGGTTACATTGTGACGCTGAGGTAATATGATCTGGTGCCTTTCTGCAAATGGTTTCAACGAGTTTTGTAGGCGACCACCTACTCGTAATAAGTCGTTCCCGTCTAAGAAGGGGTTCAGATTTCTTATTGCACTTTGCTGTGAAACTGATGAGTTTGACATCAACTCGCCTATTTCCCGTGCGAATGTCACACGTTGAGCAAGCTTGATACACGTCTGAAGTCCAGTCTCAAGCTCTTCTTACGTTGTGTCTTCTGGAATTGAACATAAACCTGTTGCAATAAGCCTTTACTCTCTGTAGGCGACGGAGGGATGAGAACCTCGTCGTGATTTCGTCTGATGGAGTAGCACTAACTAGACATTGCACCGTATCCCTTCTTTCTGGAAGTTCACCTGCAGAGTCGTTCGAGTCTCTAGTGGGCCAGCTACTTAAATCTTGTAGTAACCATGCTGGACCATGCCACCACTGTTGATTGCACTGCAGGCTGAGTGGTCCTTCTCCCCTTGAAAGAATATCGGAAGGGTTATCTTCTGACATCACATGACCCCACTTGGCTCTTCCAGTCAGTTGCTGTATCTCGGAGACACTGTTGGCGACGAACGTTTTCCATTTTGTTGGTTCAGCTGCAAGCCACGATAGTACAATTGTCGAGTCAGTCCACAAGAACATGTGGTGAATTTTCAGGTTTAAGGTGTTGGTAGTCTTATCAACCAGACGTGCCAACAAAAGAGCTCCACACAGTTCTAACCTAGGTAAGGACTGTTGTTTCAGAGGAGCCACTCTGGATTTTGAACATACCAACTTTAAATGAAACTTCCCCGTGTTGGTTGGTGCTTCGAATCTTAACACACGCTCCATAGGCCCGTTCATAAGCGTCTGAGAAGCCATGAACTTGTATGAGGATCACCCTTCCCGCAGAGAGAATCAACCTGTCGACATGAATGTTATTTAGAGCTGGAAGATCAGTGAAGATTTTGATCCAGCCTTCAAGTAACGGAGATGCTAGTGATTCATCCCATCCTAATTTTTCTTGCCATAATTGTTGCATGAAAATTTTACACCTCACAATTACTGGTCCTATCTGCCCGAGGGAATCAAATATAGAAGCTATAATTGAAAGTACCTTCCGTTTTGTGGGGCTTCCACTGTTCTCCTGGATGTGGACCTCAAACTGGAACTTGTCAAGAAAGGGATGCCATAGTAATCCTAGCGTTCTGATGTTGTCTTGCTTATTAAATCGTAGTGGTAACTGTGATTCTCTGAGTTCTTTAGGTATAGTCTCAAGTACAGCCACGTGATTCGACGTCCATTTGCGGAGCGGGAACCCTCCTCGTTGCAGCAACTCTTGTAGTTCTCCTCGTAGCTGTATAGCATTTTCCACAGTGTCGCTACCACACAATACATCGTCCATGTAAAAATCCCGTTTCAATACGCGAGATGCTGTGGGAAACGCATGTGCTTCTTCTTCAGCCAACTGGGTTAGACATCTTGTGGCTAGGAAGGACGCTGAGGAAGTACCGTATGTTACAGTCTTTAGTTGGTATGTGCGTAGAAGCTCAGATGGAAGTTTTCGCCACAGTATGCGCTGTAAGTTAACATCTTCGTCGTCTACTCTGATCTGACGGTACATTTTTGTAACGTCTGCCGTCTTCGCAATCTGATGAGTACGAAACCTTGTCACAATTGATAGCAGATCTTGTTCAACGGTAGGTCCCACCGCGAGTATGTCATTAAGTGAAACGCCGTTGTCAGTTTTGCAGGAAGCATCGAATACAACTCGTGTTTTAGTAGTGGTACTCTCAGCCTTCAATACTGCATGATGAGGGAGATAGCAACACGCTTCTTCGTCCTTGCTTATATCTGGAGCCAACTTCATATGACCCAGGTTCTCATACTCCTCCATGAATCTCACGTAATCTGCACGCAGATCAGGTCTCTTCTCGAATCTCTGTTCCAGTAGTCTGAATCGTTTCTCCGCTATTTTGTAAGATTTTCCAAGTTGTGGACTTTCTTTCCTTGTAGGTAATCTTACACTGAAACGTCCGCTGTCGTCCCGCCTGGTGTGAGTTGTGAAATGCTCCTCACAATACTGCTCTTCCTTGGTTAAATTGGTTCTTCTAGTTGTCACTTCTTCTATCGACCAGAATTTTTCCATCTTCCTGTCGAGGTCATCGTCCTGTCTGAGGAAAAATGATGAAGTGGGTGGTGCTTCCGCCTTCTTACTGGTCCGATCCTGGGATTTTATGGGATCTGACAGTATCCATCCCAGGGCGGTATTCTTCAAAATGGGTAATTCATCGAAATTTTTCCGCCACCCTTCCCGCAACAGCTGCATGAAAATCTCTGCACCGATGAGCATATCTACTGGTCCTGGCTCGTTGAAGTGAGGATCCACTAATGTGATATTTTTAGGTAGGTTCCACGATTTACAATCAACATAGTTTGCCGGAATATTGCCTGTTATGTGTGGGAGTATAGAACATGTGATACCAGTTTCAAAATTGGACACGTTAGAACTGATACGAACATCAACACTTTGGGATGCAGTGACCGCAGTGTTATTTATACCACTAATTGGAATACAGCTTCTGTGTCGTTGCAACTTAAGCTTACTTGCAAGTGACTCAGTTATAAAATGGGACTGTGATCCGTTGTCGAGTAGCGCTCGGCACTGGTGAACTCTACCATTGTTGTCTGCCACTCCTATTACTGCAGTAGACAGCATTATTTGTGACTGTGGCTTGAATTTAAGTGTGCAGTAACTTGCCTTATTATGTCCTCCTTCGTCTTCTCGAATACCTCTACCAGCTGTGGCATCCCTGTCTAGTCGTTTGACTGCTTGTGGGACTGTCGAAATGAATTAGGGTATGATGTCTGCCTTGGCATCTCTTACACCTATCAGATTTGCATATGCTGACATTATGATGTCTAAAACAGTTAAAGCACAGACCCTTCCTTTTGACAAAATCATACCGTTGTCTTACGCTAGCCTTCAGAAAACCCTCACACCGATGTACCGGGTGATCTGCATCAAAAAAATCACACTTCCCCCTTGTAGATACGTATGAGCAAACTCGACCTGGATTGTCATTGTTCCTCAGATGTTGATTCTTGGGTGGATTTGCTGTGTTCCCCCTTTGTTCCCATGTTGCCATCATTAGCTCCAACACTTGTACCCTCCCTTCCAAAAACGTGGATACCTCAGTGAGTCTTGAAAAATTATCGCTGGGAGCCTTCATTTCATACTCTTTACGGGTAGCGGGATCTAACTTATCTATCATCAGCTACTGAAGTAAGACTTCATGTAGCGGCACTGAAAGGTTGAGATTTTGAATAGCATTCAAATTGCTTACTAAGTGGTTGTTCAATTTCCTAAGATCAGATGCTGTGCCTTTGTGACAAGTAGGTCACGACAACAGAGCCTTGATGTGTTGTGTTGCTATCAATTTCTGTTGTTGTACCTCTTGCACACGATTTCCCAAGCTACTGGAAAGTTAGGGTTAGAAATAGGGATATTTTGAATCAATTGGTGAGGTTCACCCTTAAGTGCGGACAATAGATAGTGGAAACGTTGGATGTTTGATAGTTTTCAATTATCAACAATTAATGCCTGAAAGGTGTCCTGGAAATGTGTCCACGTCTCATATTGTCCATGAAATGTAGGGAGGTTAATGACGGTCAATCGTACCTCCAAGGAAGCCTGTTGTGAATTACCGCAAGAATGCTAAGATAATTCATCGTTATTCTGCTCTGAAGTTATGCTCCGATCTATAAGTGTAGTCATTTTGGCTTCTAAATCATAATAGTTTTCTTTGAAATGTTCCCTATCCTGTTCATGGGTTTCACTATTTTCGTCGTCATTAATTTCAAGCTTACATTGGACATGCTTATATTCTTCCCAGAGTGAAGGCAATTGCTTCAGCCTGCTACGTAATGTATTAATATCGGAGCTTGCCACACACTTGTCTGCATATTTACTGATACGTGTCAGTGACCCTCTAATGACCGCTCGTTGTTTCACCAACAGGTTTTTCTCACTAGACTCCATGATAAGTTAGGAAAAGGAAAGAAATACAAGGATTGACTGACCTCGGTATACTGCTATGATGTGCACTTATCCTATAATCCTTTGTGTCCTCCCCATCGTTAACAGCATGCCGTCGGGATGATGTTGCACGTGCTCCAATATTCTCGCCACAGGTTGTCCGCACTCGGAAAGTATACTCAAATGCACCGGAGGACCACGTAATATTTTAGCATTACGCCCTCTTCACAAATCCTTCCCGGTATGACCATGTTCCTTTCTCTCCCGGAACGATTCCTGGTACCATGCGGTGGCCAGGAGATGCTCGCTGGTTATGCATGTTCAGGTTAGCAGAATTCAAAAATAATACGTTACACACACACATTAACATTTAAACTATATATTTACACATATATCACAACTAAATACACTGGCTGTAGCCGTGATGGCCACGATTTAATTCGGTCCCTTTCAAGCCGCACCATGCTTGTCCTGATGTCAGTCAGCCATGTGCTGCATGCCTCGAGAAACCTCGAGTCGCCCAGGTCACATGATCACACGGCCGGCCGACTAACCCCGAGACATGGCGTCAAGGAAGTGCTGCCGAGACCAACGCAGCGGAGCACTGAGAAACTACCAACAACTTATATTTTGTATTAAATAAAACGATGAAATTCATACCAAAGTCTTGGGTAAGAATTTATTGACATACAATTCCTGTACATGGGTCCCAGCCCCAGCATACCTAGGATTCACTTTGTTTTACAATAATCACTAACATATACTGCACTCTCCGGACCTGGACAGTCAATGTGGGTGCACACTTTGCATAAGAAGCACTGAATCCACAATTCACCTTCAGAATCTTTTGAAAAATTTGAGTCACAAAATAAGCAGATCGCATCTTCTGATTCTGGTTTCAGCAATAGCTTAGTATCATAATTCACCTAGAAATAAAGAAACAATAATTTTAAAATGTAACCCTTGAAAAATTTAACACTCAATTGCATATCTACACTCAAAAATTTCAAATAGTGTACAGGGTATAGGAACATTTTGAGGAGAGAAAACAGCAAAATAAAACAAACAAAAAAAATATCACATTTGAACACATACCGTACGTAGAACTCTAGACCAAGGCATGTTATATTTCTTCGATGCCTTCAGGTAGCCCCATTCCTTTAATTTTACCGTTTCGATAGCTTTTAACATATCCTCTTCGTTGTAGTTCTTTCTTAGACCTTTTCCTTTCATTCTTTAACTTCTTTCTTGGCATATGGCACAGAGGTTACCATGCTGATTAAATGTGGTAGCAATATGAGACAGTCTCATATTACTACCAACCAAGTGTCTTATATTACAACCAAGCCGCCATTTTAGAGTTTGTCATTATCTCACGCATAACAGTCACTATATTATAAATCGTCACTGATATTCTAAGAGTGCAATTAATGAAGATCAACTTACCTTAATTGTTTCTTGGAAAATTAGAATGTATATCGATTGTAAACTACACTTCCCCGTAGAGGTACAAAAACTTTCCACAGCAGTAGTACAAACAAACATCCACAGTGGAGTAGAGCTAACGCTGATGTGGAAACCTCTTGGGTGAAACAATAGCGACCCTCGGATACGTAGTTGGAAATTCCTTCGAAAGATGTCGGCACTATACAGAGGCGAAAACCTTGCTATCTCATATTTCTACCCTATCTCATATTCCTACCTCCTCATCTATGTGTAACGGTATTTACAATATATACCGTTCACTTATTTAGTTGCAGTAGTTATTACACTAGCGCAGCTTGTCAAGATTTATTATATGCGATTTTTTGTTAGGATATTGTTAGTGGTCATTAACCTTCAAGTTTGCTTGTTTAATGTGATAGCCTCTGTGATTGTTAGGCTATGTCTTGCCACGGTGGGTGAGTGGTTATTGTGTAGGGCTACCAACCCCATGCTTGCATGTTCGCTCCTGGCCATGGTAAGTAATTTTTGAAAGGCGACAAAAATCACGACATGCATGTCATACCTTGTTGGCATGTTGAAGAACCCATTTTAATTCAATAAGGCGTGTTCACAATGGCAAAAATAATCTCGGGATTTACCGCCAACACAATGTTCCTCCATTCTCTACTAGAAAGCGCTATAGTGTCAAGGAGCTTCGATATCTAACCTCCTTGACTTTCATAGCGTTACAAGGAACGACGAAATTCTAGATGCAAGCTGCTCAATGGATGTCAAATAACAAAGCTTGCACCCGGCACCCAAGGCCATACGATATTATTATTATTATTATTATTATTATTATTATACAATTTTCTGGTTAGAGGGGATTGTGAACTTGACTGTTTAAGCGATATGTGGTCCGGTGCAGTATAGCTCCTCTCACGGCTGCCTGCACTGAACTGGAGGGAATTTCCTGTACGGTCTCGTTATCTCATATCCTTCCTTCCCCCGCATTCCTAACTGTCTATGTCCGGCTATGTAACATTATTTGAGTTTTCTTCAGGGCGGTTTTTCGGGTTATTAGGCCATGTGTCTTGATTTTTATGATGCTTCACCAACTAGTACTGTTGGCATTTCACAGATTTGTTCCGATTAGCTTAAAGTTTATATTTGGAGCCCTGCGCGGAGAAATAAAACGATATCCGCATCTGCCCCGCATCCGCAAGACTGTTAACCGCATCCGCCCCGCATCCGCATGACTGTTAACCGCATCCGCCCCGCATCCGCATGACTGTTAACCGCATCCGCCCCGCATCCGCATGACTGTTAACCGCATCCGCCCCGCATCCGCATGACTGTTAACCGCATCCGCCCCGCATCCGCATGACTGTTAACCGCATCCGCCCCGCATCCGCAAGACTGTTAACCGCATCCGCCCCGCATCCGCATGACTGTTAACCGCATCCGCCCCGCATCCGCATGACTGTTAACCGCATCCGCCCCGCATCCGCATGACTGTTAACCGCATCCGCCCCGCATCCGCAAGACTGTTAACCGCATCCGCCCCACATCCGCAAGACTGTTAACCGCATCCACCCCGCATCCGCATGACTGTTAACCGCATCCGCCCCGCATCCGCATGACTGTTAACCGCATCCGCCCCGCATCCGCACGACTGTTAACCGCATCCGCCCCGCATCCGCATGACCTTTTTCCGCATTTCCAAGTTTGTAATCCGAATCTACCGGCATTACAATATTATTTTTAATTAGATAAAGCATAAATTACTAATGCAACATATTTACACATTTGAGGAAAAGTCGTTCCCATAGAATTTGCATGCCATGTGTTTTGTTTAAAATGAATATTATACAGCCAGAATTGCAACCCTTTCCTGTTCGGAGTGTTAATTATGCTTAATAAACATAATTCGAATGAGATTAGCTTAAATCATCATCTTGCATCTGTCATGAAAAAAAAAAACCATAACGGAAACATGTGATATGTCATAAACATCCGGGTCCTGGTAATGGTATTCAACAAGTTCGGATTGTATTCTAAAAACTATCCGCAAATTTACTCCAAACATTATCCGCAGTTTATCCGCTATCCGCAAAGCCATGCAAACTATATCCGCATGGCGAGATATTTTTCGGATATCCGCGGGTTTGTCCACGGATATCCGCATCCGCGCCGGGCTTTATTTATATTTTAGTAAGAAATCTTGCAACGTAGCCGGCCCCGTGGTGTTGGGGTAGCGTGCCTGCCTCTCACTTGGAAGCCTCGGGTTCGATCCCCGGCTCCGTCAGGGATTTTAAAACTGACGTGAGGGTTGGAATGGGGTGCACTCAGCCTCGTGAGGACAATTGAGTAGCTGTCTGACAGTGAGACAGCGCCCCGATCACGAAAACCAAGATTAACGGCCGAGGGGACCCGACGCGCTGATCACGCGTCACCCCAATATCTGCAGGCCAAATGGGCTGTATAGTGCCAGGGGTTGACTTTTTTTTTTATCTTGCAACGTAATATTACGGCGCCCGCGCACTAGTTGTTGGTTACTATTATAAGGAACACAGGGGTGCACGAAAGGAGCCTCCCCGAAGATTGTGACACAAGAACAATCGGGCGTACCCTGGGCAACGTCAGAAAATGATTAAAAATAAACTGACGGCTGATCCTTTCACTACCAAATCAATTAAAACCAGTGGGCCTTTATCAAGGCCAGCACTCGTAGTTATGTCCATAAACATCGAGGGACTATCCAGCCAGAAAGAATATCTACTAGCAGATCTGTGCAGCCAATGTAACTGCGATGTCATTGCTGTACAAGAAACTCATAGAGGACCATCAGGACGAAGACCGAAAATCAAAGGTATGAGACTTATTCTGGAACGTCCACACGATAATTATGGTAGTGCAATATTCTGTAAGAGCGGATTAAATATCACGTTTGTTGCTTTGTCTGAGGAAAACAACATCGAAATCCTCACTATCGAAACAGCGCAGTTCTCTGTAACATCTGTTTACAAGCCACCCGAAGAGAGCTTTGTGTTTAAGGAACCTATCAATTTCAAATATAGTAACGTCAACTTAATACTTGGTGATTTCAACTGTCATGGAACTACATGGGGGTATACATCTACAGATGAAAATGGTGCAGAGCTAGAAAAGTGGTCTGAAAATAATGGACTCAGTCTAGTTCACGACCCAAAACAACCACCATCGTTTAACAGCGTCCGATGGAGAAGAGGATATAATCCTGATCTAATTTTTATTACCAACAAATTAGCTGAGCAGTGCACCAAAATTGTTGGTAAGGCCATTCCCCGCTCACAGCATCGACCCTTACTATGCAGAATCGAACCAATTGTTAAACCAGAAAATGCACCTTTCCAACGTAGGTTCAACTTCAAGAAGGCGAACTGGCCTAAGTTCAGTTGTGAACTTGATGTAGCCATAGGGGAAGTGGAACCACTACCAGAAAACTATGACACCTTTATTTCCGTAGTGAAAAATGTCTCGCGAAAGAACATACCAAGAGGATGCAGAACAGAATATATCCCAGGTCTTTCTGATCAGAATATATCTCTTTTGGATAACTACCGCAACTTGTATGATATGGACCCCTTCTCCGAGGAAACAATGGAAGCTGGGCATGCACTGATGATTTCTCTCTGTCAGACACGCGCAGACAGATGGAATAGCTTGGTTT
Source organism: Meconema thalassinum (assembly GCA_946902985.2). Lineage (NCBI taxonomy): Eukaryota > Metazoa > Arthropoda > Insecta > Orthoptera > Tettigoniidae > Meconema > Meconema thalassinum. The sequence goes on from OX336388.2 coordinate 2,007,271,261, forward strand.
CTAATATCGATATGAAACAGAATAGTAGACAAGCATGGCGTCTTCTTAAGAACCTCAGTGGAGATCCGACTAGCCCGCCTTTTAACTTTACTCAAGTAACTGCTAATCAGATAGCACACCAACTGATCTTTAATGGAAAGACTCCAAAATCTAAGTCAAATACAGAGAAGCTTGAACGGTGTATTGAAGAAGAGACTGATTTCCTTAAGGACCTGTTTACGATGGAAGAACTTATGAAAGCAATCGACGGTCTGAAATCGAACAAGGCAGCTGGGTTGGATGATCTCAGAGCAGAGCAAATAAAACAATTTGGACCAGCAACACTGCAATGGTTGCTTTCATTGATGAACAACTGTGCATCCAGGTTGAAGATTCCTAAGGTATGGAGAAAAGCTCGCATAGTTGCGATCCTAAAACCTGGGAAGACTCCTGATAGCCCAAAGAACTTTCGGCCAGTTTCACTTCTGTGTCACACCTATAAGTTGCTGGAGAGAATGATTCTTAATAGAATATCTGATTCTATAGATAGCAAACTGATTTCTGAACAGGCAGGCTTTAGACCAGGCAGGTCATGCTGTGGACAAATTCTGAACCTTACTCAGCACATAGAGAATGGATTTGAGGAAAAGTGCATTACTGGTGTAGCCTTCATAGATTTAACTGCTGCTTACGACACTGTTAATCATAACACACTACTTCGTAAGATTTATGAACTGATAAAGGACTACAGGCTGACCTCACTGCTAAGAACTTTCCTTGAGAACAGAAGATTTTACGTGTCTCTCCTTGGGAAAAATAGTCGTTGGCGCCTCCAGAAGAATGGACTACCTCAAGGTAGCGTCTTAGCACCACTGCTTTACAATGTATACACCAATGACCAGCCCAGAACAGAAGGCACCAGGCGATTTATCTACGCAGATGACACTGCAGTAGCCGTGCAAGGTCGTAGCTTTGAAGAAGTAGAACATTCTTTGTCCTGTGCCTTAGAAGAACTTGGTCGATACTATCACAGAAATAATTTGAAGCCAAATCCAGCCAAAACGCAAGTTTGTGCTTTCCACTTGCGAAATAAAGAAGCAAAGAGGACATTGAACATTAAGTGGCAAGGTGAAACAATCCTTAATTGTTTTACACCAAAATATCTTGGTGTCACCCTCGATCGAACTCTGTCTTTCAAGCAACATTGCTTGAACACCAAAAGTAAAGTATCTGCACGAAATAACATACTAAGATGCCTAACAGGAAGGACATGGGGTGCTCACCCCACCACTCTCAGAACTTCAGCCCTTGGACTGAGCTTCTCAGCTGCTGAGTATGCAGCACCAGTTTGGCTTTCTTCTCCACATTCCAAAGAGGTGGATATAGCTCTGAATGAGACTTCCAGGATTGTATCTGGGTGTCTTAGACCAACACCACTTCAGAAGATCTACCCTCTTATAGGAATTTCTCCACCTCATGTCCGAAGAATGGTAGCAGCAGCATCTGAGAAGAAACGGCAAGAAACCGATTCAAGGCATCCACTTTTCGGCCAACAACCAGCCCGACAGAGACTTAAGTCCAGAAACAGCTTTTTGAGGGGAGTAACAGCCCTCGAAGGCTCACAAGAAGCTGCCCGTGTGAAGATATGGAAGACAGAGATCACAGATCCAACTATTCCTCTATCAGAAAAAATGGCACCTGGTCACAACTTGCCATATGGAATTTGGAAATCATTGAACAGGCTGAGGACGGGGGTTTCACGCTGCAAGAACAATCTCAAGAAATGGAACATGCTCGTCAACAATGATGAGTTCTGTGACTGCAGAATTTTACAAGACCCAGAACACCTGCTGATCTGCCCCTTGATGGAGGACATATGTTCAAAAGACGATCTCTTGGCTGCAAATGCTAATGCTATAACTGTTGCTACTTACTGGCAAAATCTAATTTGATTTGGACACGGAAAATAAATAAATAAGGAACACAGAGCTCGTATATCCCTTAAGCATTGAAATCACGGACTAATTCAATCTCTCTCTCAAAACCGACGGTTGTGTCTACCACAATGGTTTTATGAGGCTGGGTATGGATTGCAACAATGCCTACTGTTCTGACAGCTCCCGTATTAGATATTGCCCGTCCAGATTTAAGAGTGGGCTACAGCTGTTATGGTACAAGTGTATGGAAGCGTGTAGTAGTGCAGCTATGGTACATCACGCAACAGGAGTAACTAGGACACTGATAACATCTACAACACATAATAAATCCGTATAAATGTAAAACAAATATATTGAAATGCAGCCGAAAGAAATCAGAAACCCCCATTGACGTCAAATTGACAGATGAAAAGCCAAAGGAAGTAGGAGACTTCTGTTACTTAGTAAGCAAATTAACCAGTGATGGACGAAGCAAAGAGGATATGAAAAGTAGGTTGGCTCAGACATGGAAAGTATTTCTATAGAACATAAACTTGTTGACATCAAATATAGATTTAGGTATAAGGGAGTTATTTCTCAAAGCCTTTGTCTGGAGCGTGGCACTATATGGAAGTGAAACTTGGACTGTGATGCTGCAGAAAAAGGAGCATAGAAGAATTTCAAATGTGGTGTTACAGGAGAATGATGAAGTTCAGATGGGTAGATTGAGTACCAAATGAAGAGTTATTAAGACGAGTGGGAGAGGAGAGATCTTTCTGACGACTGCTAATGAAGAGAAGAGATAGGTTGGTAGCACACATACTAAGATACCTAGGAATAGAAAACGTAGTTAGGGTCGAGGATAAGAGCTGTAGTGGTAGACCAAGGATAGAATTATTATGTTGAATAGATTGCCTCGGATGTAAGATGTGGCAGGTATGTAGGAATGAAACGATTAACCCAGGACAGGGAGGCATGGAGTGCTGCATCAAACTAGACAAAAGACTGAAGACTTAAACACAACACAAATCAGGTCATGCCCAAGCCACATGTGGGTATCTATACTCTGTGCGCTTGGAGAAAGGGATTGACATTTGGCCGGAAATTCTACGTCATTCATCATCCCTTTGCCGGTTGACCAATTCATGTTCACTTAGTTGATGCAAGGCGAATAGTTGATGTCATAATACTCTGCGTTGCAATACTACAGCCCACGTGCTTCAGTGCCTGGTCAACTGTAACTTTGGCTTGTACAGTTTGGCGACCTCGTTCTCAGTTCAAATGGCGAGACGAGAACTGTCAATCACATTCACTGAGCTTATAGAGTTGTCTATTCCTCATTCATTCATTCATTTATTTGCAATTGGGGTGTGTCCCCAGGTGGCAAATTAGATATACATAACAAATAAATAATTATACATAACAATTCAATAACAATTAACTTGGAGTATTTACACAAGTAGTCAGTCTTTTCTTAATCACACCTATATGTTTGGGAAAAGGCTCTAAGACTGCGGCAGGTAGAGAGTTTCATTTATCAATGGCACGCTTTACGAAATAATATCTACCATAATTTGTTCGCTGTGGTCGGGTCTTAACTTTGAAAGGATGATCACTCCTACTCCTACTCCCGATACAGTATGAGTGGCGGGGAGCCGCAGCGCTGGAGGAGAAAATCCCCTCCTTAAACTACACAGAGCTCAAGACTATTGCATGCACAGATTTTAGGCGTTAACGCGTGATTTCGACAGCACGGTGGGCGACGAGTGAATGCTGTCGCTGTTCTCCCATCACTGGAACGTGGCTGGAAATCTGTATGCCCCGAGCGGTAGAGCCCTGTGCGGATAAACAAAACGTTCTCCGCATCCGCCCCGCACGTTTTTTAAAATCAGAATCTACTGGCATTGCATTAATATTTTTAATTAGATAAAGCATAAAGTATTAAAGCAACACATTTAGACATTTGAGGAGAAAGTAGTTCCCGTAACCTATTTATGTCATGTGCTATGTTTAAATTGAATGTTATCCAGACAAAATGGTAACCCTTTTCAGCTCGGAGTGTAAATTATGCGTAAAGACATAATTTGAATGAGATTAGCTTAAATCATCATTAGGCATTTGCCATGAAAAAAACATAACGGAAAAATGTGTCGTAACATCCGGGTCAAATTAAAGATATTCAACAAGTTCGGATTGTAATCCAAAAGACTGTCCGCAAATTTACTCCACACATTATCCGCAGTTTATCCGCTATCCGCAAAGCCATGCAAACTATATCCGCATGGCGAATTTTTTTTTGGATATCCGCGCAGGGCATTATCGAGCGGTCAGCTTGACCTTGATGTCTCACCAAATACTGTCCGTACTCTAACCCGACGTGAATTCTTCTGTTGGACTATATATTCACATTGGCTTGGTAGGCTTACCTAGCGTCAAGGATCGGAATGGAAATGAATGACATTGTCACATACAGTAGATTTTTCAGGTGCAGCGACGATATTACACACGGAATGAGACGATTTATGCTTGGTGATTTATGTGTTGAAGAACATCTGGCGCTCTTTTCACAGCGGACAAAGTTTGACATATCTCGAGTATTGATTTCTCCATTCTTCACTTTAGGTTTGTTTAAACAGATTACGTTAAGCCACTTTATGTCGTCCCTACCTAATGCTTTTGAAATTCTGGAAGATTTGCTAACTTTTCATAGGATGTCATCGCCGGGGCCTTAAAACATACGGTAAGAATAGCTCTTTTTTTGCACTATCCAAAACTCTCGACAGAGTTTTTGTCAGACCTCTCACCCTGCTAACAAGATGTGCCTGAGACCATTCAGTATGTTACCCTAGAGCAGGGGTTCCCAACCTGAGGGGCGCGCCCCTTTGGGGGGGGGGGGGGGGGGGCGTGGGGCTTCATCAAGGGTGGCGTGAAGTTATTTCCGAATTAAGTTTTTTTTAACTCGAATATTACAATTTTGTAAAATAAACATTTTTCGAATCTCTCCTAGTGATTGTCGCACCAAGTCAATCATTCAAAAGCACTGGTAATTGCCAACTGCCGGCACAAACCTCTTCGGAGCCGTGAGGTTGGAGGTGAATTAAGGAATTTGCTGTGTTGTAAGGAGCAAAATCATGCCAATTTTATCGTCTCGTTGGCATATCTTTGTGATTTCTTTGAAGCATTGAACAGTTTGAACTTAAAGCTCCAAGGCAAAACTCCAATATTATGCATTTCTGGAAAAAATACAGTTATGGAAACGTCGGCTTCAATTGAACAACTTCTCATCCTATCACCGCCTTAATGAAATTTTGCCGGAAAATGAACGTGATCGTAATAAACTTAGGTGCAAATTCAGTTTCATTTGGATTCCCTGGCACAAGAATTCAACTTTTAATTTCCTGATATCTTGTCGGAGGAATGGTCCTGGATGTTGACAAGAAATTCGTTTGCCATTGACATTGAAGCACTGCCAGCACAGCTTCAAGAATAAGCCATAGATTTGAAGTGTGCATCAAAGCTAAAAGAAGATTCTAAAATATTAGGACTGGGTGTCTTTTGGGTAAATTGTCTTGCAGTGATTCCTGTAATAGCCAAATTTGCATTGCGTGTCATTGTTCCATTTTCAAAGACATATTTATGCGAGTCAGGGTTTTCAATGCTGAGGGTCATAGAAACAAAGCAGCGCTGTCGGCTTGATTTTGCAAGTGATTTCCGCTGTACTCTGTCAAATATCAAACCGAACATGCCAAATCTTACCAAGAGAAAACAGTGTCAACACTCTCACTGACATTTGTTGACTAATTTAAGTATTTTTTGTAAAAGTGTGTTCTTTGTATTGAGCTAAAATGAAGTTAGTATGTAATAGATAGGCCTATTCCATTATGTAGTGTTATTAGGTTAGGTCTATATCCTCCGCGTCAAACGAAGAGGTTATAGAAGCGATGAGTGGAGAAGGGGTGGGGGAGAGGGGGAGGGGGGCACGATGAACTCCCGTATCTGAAATGGGGGGGGCGTCAGCTGACAAAGGTTGAGAACCACTGCCCTAGAGTGTCCAAGAAGAAGGTTTGAAAGAAACATCCAAGACCTACACAGTGCTACAGATGATGCTGTCCACTGATTGAATACACTGGTACTTACATTCTCGCGGCATAGCCGTGCTCGTTAAATCGTGCACCACGACTGCGTGGGAAGCTCCAGCAAGTCCGGAGATCGTACGTTCGAATTTTGGCGCTGTCAGTGGCTACCCTGAGCGAGGTTTTCCCGGGGAGTTTACACACTCCATCACGGCAAATGCTGGGATTGTAAATTATGTCTATATTAATAATAATGTTATTGGTTTACATCCCTTTTAAGTAGTGAGGCTTATAGAGACGCCCAGAAGGGGATTTTAACGTGGCAGTGAATCTACTGACAGGGCTCAATCACATTTCTGCACCCTCAAATACCAACTGATTGCACCAGGATTCGATCCTTCAACCTTGAGGAGAACAGGGAAGAATGTTACCGCAGTGCCACGCAGCCAGTCAAGAATTCTTCAATGTGGTAATAAACCTACAAAGTCGGTTATTGCATTTCTGTTCCATCAGATTGACTGTGGATCAAACCATCTTTGACTTTGAAGGCCAACGGTCAACTAACTGCGTCACTCAGACCAAAGAATTGTTACGGTGCCAGAGCCCTCAAATATTAACTACTGCTCCTTATTTTATGCGTCACTTAAGGATACATTCACCCTTACAACGAGAGATATTCTTCACTCCTAACTGAGCACGTTGCTTCAAGTTTTATTCCGACATTTCCCTTTCATACAATTCAGACGTCTCGTCCGTCCCGGAAGTTTTATTACACATTTTCAAGTGCTGTCTTAATGATTCAAGGCAGTGCTTTATGAAGTCATACAGAATTGTATGGAAACTCGGAACTCGAGTAAGAGACGAACACAGTTTCTCTGATAGAATGAATGTCTCTGTAAAAAGTGTAATATAACTCAGTCTTTATGGCTCAGTGCTTCTATTTTTATCGTCCACTCCTCGAGAAATGTTTCCTAACTGTACGTTGTCTGACTCAAGTTCCTAGTGAAAGAATGGGAAGCAAAACAGCGAAAACTGAGAACTAAATGAGGGGCATAGAAAATTATTTCTATAAATAGGCGAGTAAAAGACTTGTAATTATCACATAGTTTACCAGTAGAGCCTTAAACAAGTAGTTCCGTGAAGAACTATACAGCCTATTTTCATATATCCTACTTATGTTAATTGCCACTATCAACATACACAATTTCTGTTTGATTGCTCTAATAGATTCGTAGATATTAAGAACCGACTAAATATTTCGGATGGTCGCTATGTTGGATTTTATATATGTAGGTCCTAGAGTTATGTACTGTTACATGCAGATTATTGTGAACGTGTAGTATTCAAACTTCAATCGCATAATTAGGACACAAGAAAAAACAAGGAGATTTTAAAATTTTTCACAGCTGCCATCTTGAGGTTATGGAAACAATTGAAATAAATTAGATGCCAGTGGATTAACATTCGTATAAGGATTTACTGTACCAAGTTTCACTGCACGCGGATGGTTGAATTGCGAGAAACGTCCATGTGAATATTTATAATTCGCGTCACCGCCATGTTGGATTTGTGATCGCCAGGTTATTTAAAGTCCTATAGGTGAACTTAAGTTCGTAGCCCCTATGAACATTAAAAAATGCAGTTTGATTGCTAAAATAGATTCGTAGATATTCAGTATCGTTTAAATATTTCGGATGGTCGCCATGTTGGATTGTTAAATGTATAGGCCATAGAGTCACGTACCATTAAAGGAAAATTATTGCGTAGGTTCATTATTCAAACTTTCACTTCGATCGCATGACTACATCACAAGAAATAAAAACTTAATTTTAAAATTCGCACTGCCGCCATCTTGAAGTTATGTAAACAATTGAACTAAATTAGATACCAGTGGATTACAATGTGTATTAATATTTTCTGTACCAGGTTTCAGTGCGCTTGGAACATTAAATCGCGAGAAAGGTCTATTTAAAATTTTTAAATTCGCTTGGCCACCATGTTCGTTTTGTAGTTAACCGGTTTTTGAAAGTCTTATAAATGGACTTACAGTAGTGCCCCTTATCTCCGTACAAAATTTTAGGGAGATACCGCTGATAGTTTCGGAGATATAGAATGCCGGTGAAATATTTCGCACATCCGCCATCTTGTGATTATGTAAACAATTGAACGAAGTTAGATGTCGGTGCATTACAATGTATATAAACATATACTGTACCAAGTTTCATTGCGTTTGGTTGGTCAAATCGCGAGAAACGTCTATTTAAAAGTCGCAAATTCGCTTGGCCTCCATGTTGGTTTTGTAGTTACCAGGTTTTCAAAAGTCACATAATTGAACTTATAGTAGTTCCCTCTATCACCATAGAAAATGTCAAGGTAATATCGGTAATAGTTTCGGTGATATTGAATGCTGGTGAAATATTTCGCACAGCCGCCATGTTGGATTGGTGAGCTGTAACAAAATTTGAAGGGCACGGTCGAGGTCGCCGGGAATAGTGCTATGAACTTTCCGAGTTTCATTGAAATCGCTCCTGCCGTTTAGATTTTATTAGGGGGGGACACACACACGAATCACACACACACACACACACGCACACACACACGGACAAAAGGTGATCTCATAAGCCTATTTTTTCAAAATTGAAAATAGGCTAAAAAATATAACGCAGAACAGTATCCTAAATCATATGGTGTTAATGATTTCAGTTTTCAGTATTCTTTGGCGCCAGTGTTCCTTCATTCTCTTGCTCACGGATACCTTCTTTTCATCTGTCCAATGTTGTTTCTTCTTGGTCACTGTTTCTGGCTCTAGGAACCCCTCAAATGAGTGTATCATATTTCTGAAAGTGTTTCAGTGGGTAACCTCTTGATCAGTGATGTTCGTACCGGGTGAGTTAGCCGTGGTCGTTACGGCATGACTAATGGCAGTCGCTCATATCCGGGAGGCGAGGAGGTTCGAATCCCCCCGCCGGCAACCTTGAAAATGGTCTTCTTTGGTTTCCCATCTTCCTTCCAGGCAAATGCCGGGGTTGGTCCCTAACTATAGACCACAGCCGCTACCTTCTAACTCCTCGCCCTTCCCTTCCAACTTTCCTCCCCAACGGTACTTGTAGCTCACCCATTGGGTGTCCGTCTCGAAGCAGCTACAAAACTGGCGAGCCGAACATGTCCTCGGACACTTCCGGCACTAAAAGCCATACGCTAAAAAAAAAGTGATGTTCGTTTCTTGTAGATCATTCTTGGTGTTATCAAACCATTATTCATAAGAGTTGCCTTTTCTATTGGGCTTGTTGAAGTGGTTAAAAATTTTCTTTGTGAGTCTATCGTCTTTTCACATTTTGCAAAAATGACGAAAAAGTAGACATGAGATCGGGCAAATGTGAGTCTGTCTGTCCTTCTGTCTGTCTGTCTGTCCTTCTGGCTGTGTGTGCCCCCCCCCCCTATCAACTTCTAAACGGCTGCAGCAATCGAAACAAAATTTGGTTGGAGTAAAGATCTATACCTCAATATCTCACGGCCATATTGGAAAATGATGTCAGTGCTACCAACTGCTGAAAAATCGCAATTGAAATTTGAGCTCCATGTTGGATATCTTGGAAGGTATGAATGGGAACTATTTCAAAATTGGCACACGTATAGATAATAATATTGCAGTGTAATTTCCAGGAGGCCATACATGGCAGTGTTGCCAAAATGATTATAAGCCTGCTGATATGTCCAAATTTTAAATGCATATAACTTCTACACTATCAATTGGATTTCAACCAAATTTCGTATGTGGTATGTATACATAAACAGATATGACTGAGCTTATTCTTAAGAGCCACCACGGCTGCCAACTGTTAATAAATGTTCTCAATTTATTTTATCCAAATACCATTATATCAGAAAGTATGCAAGCCGACAGCTTTAAACTATGCACACATATAGTACTTGACATTCTAGATTATTTTGGTGTATCTTATATACGTCAGTGCTACCAACATGATTCTAAGCCTGCTGAGAGGTCCAACTTTAAATACATGTAATTCTATACTATCATTTGGATTTCAACCAAATTTCGTGTGTGCTATGTGTACCATAACCGATATGACTATGCCGATTCTTAAGAGTAACCAGGGCTGCCAACTGTTAATAAATACTGTCTCTATTTTTGTTACCCTAATACCAATATATCAGAAAGTATGCAAGCCAATAGCTCTAAACTTTGCACACGTATAGTACCTGGCATTCTAGATTAATTTGGAGTAACTAATATAGGCCTACGCCAGTGCTGCCAACATGATTCTAAGCCTGTTGATAGGTCCAATTTTAAAATACATGTTACTTCTATACTAACAAATGGATTTCATCCAAAATTGGTACAACACGAGATCATAATATTTCAGATTATTTCTGACCAACACATGCATGACATTGTTGCCAACATAATTTTACGCTCGCTGATAAATCCAAGGTCTAACTGCATGTGACGTGCATGCTATCCATTGGACTTCAACCAAATTTTGTATTCTGTACCTTAAGAGATGCAACTAACAATAGCCTATATTCAGTCACCAGGGCTGCCAACGGTACTGCTCTATTAGGCTACATTATATAAGGTATATTTCGAACTAATTAGGAATTTCGATATTACCAACTTAATTTCGTCATTATTCTAGATAGGTCTATATTGATTGGCAAGAATCTTAAATTTCAAGAAAAGTAGGCTCTTTAGTTCGTCACGGAACTTCTTGTTGAAATATGTCCAAATAATGTAACCCTTCGTTTTATTTATTTATGTATTTATTATTTATTTAGGATCGGTCTTTTCGAACAGGAATGAGATAGCAAAGGAAGTACAGCAAAGGATAACTACAGCGAATCGTGTTTTCTATAGCTTGAACATTATTTTCAAATCATGTTTGATTTCACAGGAAAATAAAGTACATCTCTACATGACCTTGGTGAGACCTGTGGTCCTATATGGCCGTGGACCTGGGCCACGCCTCGAACACTTGAGGAACGTCACTGCGTTTTTGAAAGGAAGGTCCTGCACAAAATATATGGTCCACTATATAATGCAGAAACAGAAAGGTGGGAAAGAAGATCTCACCAAGACCTTTATCAACGCTTTGGGAAGACGAGCTTCAACCGGATTGTGGAGAGGAGGAGGTTGCAATGGTTGGGACATGTCATTCGAGCTGAGGATTCCATATCCAACGTGTTTTCAGCTCGACAACAACTGGGAGACGCCCTAGAGGCCACGCTAGGACAAGATGGAAGGATCGAGCGATAATGTCACTGGCAAAGGTGTCACCAACAGCAACTGTGGAAGATGCAAGGGACAAAGAAAGGTGGAAGACCATCTGCGACCGATACTTGTGAGAGTCTCAGTCCTTCCTCTTGTAATGCCTGTGTTGTTTTGTATATGAATTTTTGTTTCATGCTCTTATTGTCTGTCCTGGGTCTTAATGGACTGTTAATACAAAAAAGTTGATGATGATGATGATGATGATGATGATTTATTTATTTAATTATTTATTTATTTATTTAGAAAAATATTCCCTAGAGTAGGGTTTCTCAACCTTTTTCAACCATTGTACCCCTCTAAAAAAATACATCCTGCGTACCCGCTACTAACCTTTCATAGGTAGTAATAATGGTTATTAAAAATGTAAAAGGTATTTAGTTAGTATGGTTTAACCTTTGTACTTTTATAAGGAAAGATATTTTAATAAAACAAAATATAGTTGTTTATCAGTTCCTTTTCCCAAAGGGTGATTTTTGCAATCATTGCGTTAGTTTTCATTTCAACATAGAACATATCAGAAACACTATCTTGCATACACTTATTCCAAAATGTTCAGTTTTTCAAAAATATCACTTAAATAGGCCAATTTTAAAAGCCAACAAAAGTCAATGAGTACTGATGATAAATTAGAATTGTGCTCGGTAAAGAAAAGATGAAATTCATTGTGGAGTTCAAATACACGCGCCGTAAATAACTCACATAGTAGTCACGGCACGAAGCTCACTGCGCATGTGGATCGAGTAGAAGGATGGCCTACCGCGTACCCCCTGAAATGCTTCGCGTTCCCCTAAGGGGTACGCGTACCACAGGTTGAGAACCCCTGCCCTAGAGCATAGCTCTGTCATGGGGAGCAGTATATAGTTCATTACACAGATGACGGACAAAATTATAATACATTTAGAGTAGCCTATTCAAATACGCAATTGAAGGGTATTTTGACACATTATAGTTCCATTTATATTGCAAACCATGAATAAGTAAAAGTGTTACATTATAAATCGAGAAAATAAGAATATAAGCAAACGAACATTCATTAAGATGCTTTGAATATATACAATAAATAATGATACATGTAAAAGTGTTTGGAAAATATATTTGGAAGAATGTGGTATCAAAAAAGTAAATTATTATACATTCGTAGTCAGTAAATTACCGATTATCTTTATCGTCAAAAACTATGCTGTTAGAAGATCTACGCTTGAAAATGCTACTTGCACTCACGCCGGCCTTCAAAGAGGTAGTCAGAGGACACACAGCAAAGAAAAAAGATATTTGGATGGCATTTTACACAATGGATGCCATGATAACGACGGACTGGAAAGAAGCAAATTATCAGCTCAGACATCTTGTTACCAGTTTGCAGTGCATGGTTTTCATCACAAGTGTTGCAGGACCATACGTTTTCATGAGCCATGCGTGGACTGTGTGGGAAACTCTGTGGGAGATTTCACGTGATGGATTGTACATATAGAATTTTATCATTATCTCAATTCTGTTGTGAATCAACTTAATTATGTATATAACTGGCCATTTGGCTGAAATATTAAATTATTTATCGTCAGAATCCATTTGATAGCTAAGGAATGATCTCTATTTTTAACAGATGAACTCGGCACTTTTACCAGCGGAAGACATCACTTTACGCTGGTCTCCTGCTGGACAACCTTTAGAAAAAAGGAATTTACTGTTATTGCTGTATTCCCAAGAGAGAACGATTTTCATATATTAGCTGTCTCGAAGCCGCAATTACACTTCATGTTACAAGATTTATGGAATGAGCGCTATCCAGAACGTTAAAAAGCTTTCATGTTATTATCCAGAGCCGAACTTTTAAAGTGCATGAGGACTCATTATTGTGTTGCCAGTTTATGTGTCGTAGTGGCTTTGTATTCGGTTGAAACTACTCAATACCACCGCGTGGCGTTGCGGCTAGTATCCTTTGCTGTCAGCCCAGAGATCCGGGTTCGATTCCCGGCTCTGTCTCGTGAGGCAAAAACTAAGAACCAACTTAAAACGGAGCTGTTGTTCAGAGATTCCAGCTCCAGGCTCAAGTTCTAGAGCTACTCGTATTTGTGACCAAATTGAGAGTGGTCTTTTCGCAATTTTCTTCCTACTTAGTTATTGTCGTTTTAAGGGGTGGAACTATGAGGCCATCTGCCCTTTCTTCATACTTACTGCAGCACAATGTCCAGATGGTATGTTGTTTCAAGTCCTGAGGCACTGTGCCTGAACTAACACCCGTAAATTTACAATTACAACACTATAATACCATATATATAAAATCAATGTTACGTGATAGTTTGTCTGTCAGTATATATGTCCCCTATGCGTTCATATACCAGTCATCCGATTGCGATGAAACTTGAGTGAGGTTTTGTGTGCACTCCAGGGAAGGTTTCTAGCTACAAATTATTTTTGTATCATAAAAGGGTGAGGGACTTAACAGGAACCATTAAATCCCACAGTAGACCAATTGCACAATCTGTATACTTATCACACCACAATGCCAGGTGTGAGAATGGCTTGCTGATTAATCGCGAGGTGACATGAGGGGACTGCCAGCAGCCTGCCGTGTTTTCTGGTATTGCTGTATATTCCAATACAGTTCACGCCATGGTTTTTGATCGGGGGTTTTTAGGGCCAAAATTCCGTCGCCCCGGCGTCTCTAAAAGCCACAGTTGTTAAAAGGGACGTAAGACCAATAACATTTTTACTATCTTCCTTTTTGTCATTGATTGGCATTGCAACGCATGCCGGATATAGCTAGTAGGTTATAAGAAACAAGTAGTTCCGTGAAGAACTATACAGCCTATTTTCATATATCCTACTCATGTTAATTTCCTCTATGAACATACAAAATTTCAGTTTGATTGCTGTAAAAGATTCGTAGATACTGAGATCCGTCAAAATATTTCGGATGCTCGCCATTTTGGATTGTTATATGTATAGTCCATAGAGTTGTGTACCATTAAAGGAAAATTATTGCGTAGCTTCATTATTCAAGCTTTCACTTCGATCGTATGACTACGAAACAAGAAATAAAAAATTAATTTTAAAATTTCGCACTGCCGCCATCTTGAGGTTATGTAAAAAATTGAACTAAATTATATGCCAGTGCATTTACAACATGTATAATCATTTACTGTACCACATTTAACTGCGCTTAGGTGGTTATATCACGAGAAAAGTCTATTAAAATGTTTCCCCTTTATTACCGTACAAAATTTCAGGGTGATATCAGTAATAGTTTCGTAGATAAGTTATAGAATGCCAGTGAAATATTTCGCACAGCGGCCATTTTGAGGTTATGTAAACAATTGAACTAAATGGACGCCGGTGCATGACAATGTGTATAAACATTTGCTGTACCAAGTTTCGTTACGTTTGGTTAGTTAAATCGCGAGCAAATTCTATTCAAAAGTCTCAACTTCGCTTGGACGCCATGTTGGTTTTGTAGTTACCATGTTTTTTAAAGTATCATAGATGAACTTCTAGTAGTGCCCTTTATCAACGTACAAAATTTCAGGGTGATATCGATAATGGTTACGGAGTTACTGAATGCTGGTGAAATATTTCGCACAGCTGCCATGTTGGATTGGTGAGACACAATAAAATTTGAAGGGCACGGTCGGGGTTGGCCAGAATGGTGCTATGATTTTACCGAGTTTCATTGAAATCTCTCCAGCCGTTTAGATTGTATTAGGGGGTGACACACACACACGAATCACACACACACGCACACACATACACAGGTACGAAAGGTGATCTCATAAGCCTTTTTTTTTTCATAAAATGAAAATAGGCTAAAAACAACCCCCACGGAGCACGAGAAGGCGCGATATAGCGATATCTTACCGGGGAAAGAATATATTTTGAATTCATTAAATTTGCCAATAGCTGCACACCTATAAACGATCCACAAGTTTAGATACGAGAAACTCCATCTCCTCATAATTTCGAAAATATTTTGCTTATCCCTTAACATAAGGGTGGGCCATATCTAAATTCTTTCAGACAAATCGTTTAGGTAATTTTTAGAGGATTATTGATCGTTTCAAACGATTTTCTTTTTGTGCCTATTAAGATGGTTTTTTTTTTCTCTAATACTACATTTTCCCCACCCACGCTACTAATGTAAGATCTTGGCCCTTATTTGAAAAATTGTATGAACTTTGAATGGATTCGATTTTTTACATATTAAGAAAGTTACAGCGATATTTCACGTTTTCGAAAAAGCCGTCTCCCTCTCCCTTTTAGGTAGATTTCTTTAGAAAGCTAACTATTGCAATGGGTCCCATGTTTCGACTTCCGGAAAATTTCGACATATCTTCGCGTTTCACATCCCCCAGACCCCAAAACCACCGTCAGTTCAAAAGTTTATATATAATTTATGTATATATGTATCTATATATATATATATATATCAGTTTTTTGTGGACACGATAACTGCCGTAATTTTGCACCAATCACTTTGAATTTTTTACATAATATGTATCCCTATAAAATCTCGGTCGAGTTCGTTAATGGGCAAAATCGGTCAAAGGGGGTAAAAATGGGGGGCTTTTTTCGAAAAAGTGAAATATCGCTATAACTCTCTTAATACATGAAATATCGAATCCCTTCAAAGATCATAATATGTGTCGGATAAGTGCCAAAAATTTATGTCAAATAAGTTTTTTGATAGCACCAACCATTGACCAAAGGGGTGGGAAAAAGTGGGTTTTTCGGGAAACATTAATCATATCTCTGTTAATAGGCACAATATCAAAACCGCACAAAATGGACAATATTCCTCCACTAATTACCTAAAACTTTTGTCTGAAAGATTTTTTGATATGACCCACCATTACGCCACGGGGTGAACAAAATGATTTAAATTATAAGAAAATGCCAAGTGCCAAGAGAGGTTGCCATGACAACTTTACTTTTAATTGATAAGGGATGACCATCAACAGTTGCTATGACAACGCCACTGCACGAGATCACATTCAGTTTTCATATGTCAGTGGGAAGCGACTTCGGTATCGGAACTGGTAGCATGCTGAACTTCTATGCCCAAGGTCGCGGGTTCAAACCCGGCTGAAGTCGTCGGATTTACTAAGAGCGCTAAAAAACCTGAGTTTGCTTTCCTTTGGAGGGGAAGTTCCAACGTTCGTTGCGAGTTGCTGATTGAGGTGGCATCTAGTAGCCAAGTTCACAGCTAGGTGTCGTTGACGGCAGTATTTTAGGTAGATTTCATTAGAAAGCTAACTATTGCAATGGGTACCATGTTTCGATTTCCGGAAAATTTCGACATATCTTCGCGTTTCACATCCCCCAGACCCCAAAACCACCGTCAGTTCAAAAGTGTATATATATATATATATATATATATATATATCAGTTTCTTGTGGACACGATAACTGCCGTAAATTTGCACCAATCACTTTGAATTTTTTTACAGAATATGTATACCCATAAAATCTCGGTCGAGTTTGTTACTGGGCTAAATCGGCCGAAGGGGATGAAAATGGGGGACTTTTTTCGAAAAAATGAAATATTGCTATAACTCTCTTAATATGTGAAATATCGAATCCGTTCAAAGTTCATACTATGTGTCGGATAAAGCTCAGAAATTTATGTTTGAAACGTTTTTTTGATAGCACCAACCATTGACCAAAGGGGTGGGAAAAAGTGGTCTTTTCGGGAAACATTAATCATAACTCTGTTAATAGGCACAATATCTAAACCGTACAAAATGGACAATATTCCCCTAATAATTACCTAAAACTTTTGTTTGAAAGAATTTTTGATATGAGCCACCATTACGCCAAGGGATGAGAAAAATGATTTCGGAATTGTAAGAAAATGCCAAGAGCTATCAGTGGTTGACATGGCAACACTACTAAATTGATGAGGGATGAGCCATCAGACGTTGCCATGACAACGCACTTGCGCGAGATCAGATTCAGATTTCCATCTGACTAAGTGTGATGCGGCTTCGGTGACTTAACTGGTAGCATGCTGAACTCCTATGCCCAAGGTCGCGGGTTCAAAGCCGGCCAAAGTCGTCAGATTTTCTAAGAGCGCTAAAAATCCCTCAGTATGCTTTCCTTTGGAGGGGAAGTTCCAACGTTCGTTGCGAGTTGCTGATTGCGGTGGCATCTAGTAGCCAAGTTCACAGCTAGGTGTCGTTGACGGTAGTATCTGGTAGCAAGATTAGGAACTACTGCTTGAAATTGAGCGTCTGCATTCCTTACCTGAATTACAGACTAATACAGCTATCACAATTCACACCGTTTATCAGACAGATTCTACACTCACCCAAAGTACACGGGGTTATATGACCACGTTGTCGCAGCCCCTAAACTGAGGAACCAACCAACATCTCTGCGGGAGATATAATTTTGCGTGAAGAAGTAACAGACCGTTACATAGTTACACATCAGTGTCGAAACTTTGCATAAGGACAGTGTGACCACAATTTTAAAAATGGACTCCAAATGACAAGAAGTTTACCGTCATCATAAGACAATAGGATGTTTAAAATATGCATAAAATGACGAAAAACAAAGTTAATTAATCTCCAATTATAAAATACTTTCACGCAATAAATGTGGTCTGATCCTTCTACGAAAACCTGCATATTCTGCCTATTTTCGACTATCCCCAAGTTTGTCCGGTGAAATCTACCTCCGCCTTCCGGCGTGCCGAGAGGACTTTTTTTTCCACGCTCTTGGTCCAATTTTTCCCATTAACGAACTCGACCAAGATTTTGATTGGTTATAGTTTATTTAACTTATACGTCTGAAAGTGATTGGTGGAAAATGACGGTAGTTATCGTGTCCACAAGAAGTTAGAGATAAACATTTGAACTGCCGGTGGATTTGGGGACTTGGGGTCGTGAAACGCAAAGATATGTCGAAAGTTTCCGGAAGTGCAAACATGGTGCGCATTCCAATAGGTAGCTTTCTAATGAAATCTACCGAATACCATACATACAACCATACGGAGATAATGAATAAGAATGACCTAAACGCCTTACAGAACCAAGAGAAGTGACACACTTTTTAGAATGGCGACTGCATGCCACAAAATGCAGCTGAATTCAAACCTTCTAGAGATCTTAGAAATAGCGGCGAAGGCTAAGGAAAAAGGCGACACAAAGCAAGATTTCACGGAATACATTCCTTTTTTATTCAAAGCTGTTGAAGAGATGCTCGTCTCATCTAAAGACGAGATTATCGTTGCGAGTTTGTTTGTTTATCAGCCTAATGAAGTTAGACGGAAATCTCTAAAGAAGTAAACCGGGATTTCTACATCCTGCTATTATACTGAAGCTTTTAATTCTTTTGTCGTCTTTAATGTTCTCTCACAGTAGAGCATAGTAGCCACAATAATGCAGTTCGGTAACCACACTGAATATCAAATGAAAGGAACAAAATCTTCTTTTCTTTCTTGCCGTGATAATACTAATTATTTTTGGTTGATTAATTTGGTTGATTTTAAGGACAGGAAGCCCCCTGTGCTTGGGTGAGTGTGTATTGTTTCTGATAAACTGTAACATAGTGATGGCTGTAGTAGTGATCTTCGTCAATAGAATAATGTGATCAAATAATATGAGTTGTTGTTGTAAGGGGATGTGCGGCATCTTGGCCAGATAGCCCCATGTACTTGTGTGTGTGTGTAGAAGTTCTCTGATAACTTGCGTTAATGTGACGGCTGTATTAGTGTGCGTATTTGTAATACAGGCGGGGATTGGGAAGGAGGCGGCCGTGGATCTAAGTTATGAACCCACTCGGTATTTGCCAGGAGTATTAGTATTACCAGTATATTTTCATTAAGCACGCATTCCCCGAGCCAGGTGAAATAAACACAGGAGATTAAAATCCCCACTGGGAATCGATCATGGGACCCTACAGGTCAAAGTCTAGCATGACAACCATTTAGCCATGGGAATTGGCACATTTGGTACCACGAAGCTGGGAAACCCCATACCAGAATGTTTATATCCTTGACATCGCAGGGAATTTGACTCGAGACTTCAGTGGTGGCAACCAACAATGCTATCTACAACACCACTAGTCAGTTCATTACAGAGTTCTAAGAAATAAGCATGCTTCAGTTTGTTATCAAGTTCATTAGGACTTCGATAGTAATTGGCGGATGCATTTGATGATGATGATAAGAGAGTTGTTGTAATGGGCCTAACATCAAGGTTATCAGCCCGGATGTATTCGTAACTGTGTTGAGGATTGGAAATTGCCAGTATGTGAAATTAAATTACTTCAGTAAATATCATTGATTGAAATGAATGTAAACACTTTCTGTGGTCTCGGGGTACGTAATAAGACTCTGGGTCAAAAGATCTTGGATTCGAGTCCGGACTCTGCCAAGAAATTCAATTCGGTTCAGAGGGTTGGAGCGAGGTACACTCAACCCATTGAGACAAAACTGAGAAGAGATGATTTTGATTCCTACCTCAGTCATTCTAGAGGTGGTTTTCCATTGTTTTCCACTTCCACTCCAGACAAATTCCTGGACATTTCCTGACTTTAGGCCACTGCCACCTCTTTCCAAATCCTAGATCAATTACGAATACGTACAGTACTACAACCATCACAATGATACAGGTTTTGAGATAGATTCCACACACCCTCACACACAATTCTGTACCTGGGGCTAGTCGACCACGATCTCGCAAAGGCCCTGAATGAATGAATGAATGAATGAATGAATGAATGAATTAATAAATAAATCAATCAATCAATTCATGTATTTATTAATTAATTAATGGGGGCAGATGACCTCACTGCAATAACACACATACGCACAGCAACACGCACACACACACATATTTTCTCATAAATGAAAATAGGCTAAACATTAAAAAAATGACCACAATAATTAATTAATTAATTGATTGAATAAACAAGTCACAAATTAAGGATCACTGAGTATGGGATTCGAACTCTTCCCTCCACTGAGACAAGGGAACTAGACAGCACCAATCATTTTTTCCACGCACTAAACTATAATGGGCAGTAAAAGGAAAATTGATCCCAGTTTGATAGCTGTTATATGTTGAAATTAGTTAGAGCATTTCAGTTCATAGTCATTATTATCGGATTCTAAACAAGTTAATTTGTACTGTGATGACTCTACATTCCAATTTAATTAATGGAATTACCTCCCCCTTTTTTATCGGAATGGATTTAATTACACCCGCTGGTACCTCTATTCACTGAGCATTTGCTGTGAACATTGAATGAGGCAAAGCTTTACAGGGTGATTAGGCAGCCCGAAACACACGATTTTCAGGTCAGGAAGCATCGAAAGACGCGAGGTATGTGGAAGAATGCGTGTTTTAGCGGGACAGATGGTTTATTAACATTAATTTAAACGTAAATAAACTACAAATTTAAGTAGGAAACTCTCATAATATGATGTAAACATACCAGGTTTGTTAGGAAAGTAATGTCACCAAGTCATTTAAACAATATTAATTGACCAGATCGTTATTATACATACCAAAAATACATTTAAATTCTTCAAAATAGTCACTTGCTGTAACCATAAATGTTCGCCCAAACCGCAGAGGCATACTGGAATAACTGTTCAGGAAGTGCGATTAAGTTACGTATTCACATTGAAAAATGTGTTTTTTCATTTTTTTTTGTCTATTTTCATTTTTGAGAAAGTAGGCTTATGAGATAAACTTGTGTCCGTGTGTGTGTATGTGTGTGTATGTGTTGCTGTGCGTATGTTTGTATTCTGTGTTCCCCTTAGTAAAATCTAAACGGTTGGAGAGATTTCAATGAAACTCGGTAAGGATATAGTACTATCTTGTCCGACCACGACTGTGCTCTTCAAAATTTATTAGGTCTCACCAATCCAACATGGCGGCTGTGCGAATTATTTCACAGGCATTCTATATCACCGAAACTATTACTGATATCACCCTGATATTTTGTACGGTGATAAAGGGCACTACTAGAGGTTCACCTGTGTAACTTTCAAAAACCTGTTAAGTTCGGAACGAACATGGTGGACAAGCGAATTCGAAACATTTAAATGGACTTTCCTCGCGATGTAACCATCCGAGCGCAATGAAACGTGGCACAGCAAATGTTTATACACATTCTAATGCACTGGCTTCTGATTTAATTCAATTAGTCTCATAACGTCAAGATGGCAGTTCTGCAACTTTTTTAAAATTATATTTTTATTTTATATATTCTAATCAAGCAATCGAAGTGAAAGTTTGAATAATGAACCTATGCAATAATCTTCATCTAATGGTACATAACTCAATGGCCTACATATATAACAATCGAACATGGCGACCATCCGAAATATTTAGACGGTACTCAATATCTACTAATCTATGACAGCAATAAAACTGAAATTTTGTGTGTTGATAAAAGCTATGAACATAAGTTCAACAATGGGTCGTTCAATAATCTGGTGACCAAAAATCCAACATGGTGGCGACGCGATATATAAATATTTAAATGGACGATTCTCGCGATTTAACCATCCGAGCGCTGTGAAAATTTGTACTGTGAATGGTTAAACAAATTTCAATCCACTGACATCTAATTTATTTCAATTGTCTTCATAACCACAAGATGACGGCTGTGCGAAATTCTAAAATCTTCTATTTTATTTCATGTGTCCTAATCATGTGATTGAATTTTAATAATACACCTAGGCAATAATCTTCTTGTAATAGTACATACCTGTATGACCAACATATATAAAAATCCAACATGGCGATCATCCGATATTTAGGCTGTTCTCAATATCTGCGAACCTATTACAGCAATTAATCTGGAATTTTGTATGTTGATAGAGGCAATTAACATAAGTAGGATATTTGAGAATAGGCTGTTAAGTTCTTCACGGAACTATTTGTTTAATGTTTTTTTCATTCTGTGGAATTAAATAAAATTAATAAATTACCATAATTAAAAGATAGAAATAGCATAAAATACATACCAGTCTTCTGAATCAACACATATTATCGTAATTGTCATATACAACATTCAGTATTGAAATAGCTCCAATTTGATATTACGTGTATTATTGTTGTAGAAATACAATGTTTGAATTGTTTGAACACTTTTGGACCTTTCAATATTTATGGCTTTTCTAACTCAAAAATAATTATTTTAAATTGCCTTTGTTATTCTATTGTATTGTATGAATGCCAAACTATACCAGGTAAATCAGCGCCCCGAATAATATTGTATTATGCAGCCCGACGAACGCGTGTTATCAGGAAGGTCGATACTTCTCTGCTGCATCCCGTATGGTACTAATGTATTGCAAGCATATCCCGCAAGCAATACCAAAAACTATTCTGTTTCCCGCCTAATAGTCGGTGATCTTGTCGAGGGAAAACTAATAGTGTTCAGTGTCGTTTGCAGGATATGCTTGCAACGAAATAGTACCATACGGAATGCAGCAGTGAAATATCGACCTGCCTGATAACAACGCTACTTGGGCTGCATAAAACAATATTATTAGGGGCAGCTGATTCGCCTGGTAAACATTTACTTACTTCCTTCCTTACTTCCTCGGTGCTACAGCCTGGGGTAGGCTTTGGCCTTTCTCACGATTCCTCGCCATTCGTCCCTTTTCTGAGGTTTCTCCCACCATCTTCCAATCCTCATAGTTCTCAGGTCTTCATTGTCAATGTCGTATCCTTTTTCTCGTCCTTAAACATTTTCCAGGTTCATCGTCGTTATTTCCGTCCTAATTTCGAGGCTTCGTTGAGAGTTTCGTAACTTTTGAGGTTTTACAGACAGTGTAGGGTTGTAAACCCAACGCCCAACCCCCAACCTGGAGGACCAGGGTACCGCTTATAGTCTGGCTCACCACTTTAGATCTGTCCAGCTTGGGTGATCCTACCAGGAGCTTAAGCTCCCGCTGGTGAAGCTATAAAGATCAATTGAGCTCGCAAGCCCCCAAGACACCCGGCAATAAAAAATTGCCTTCTTCAAGGTGGCAGTACCAGCGGGAGGGATAAAGACTAATTAAAAACTGTAAGGGTTTATTTGCAACGTGAACACATGCAAACCGTTTTCACGTCGTCAATTGATCATTGGCGATGTTCTTTCAGGGGAGATTTCAAACGGGGAAACAAAATGAAGTCTGGGGGAGCCAAGTCGGGACTGTAGGTTGGCTGGGAGCAAGCGACTTATTTACTAGACGAAACAGAGGTTTACGAAATCGCCCGTCCTTCATCTCCAAGAGCTAGGAGACAACTGAGCTAGCACTCGCTGAGTATTTGACTTAGCCCACCATCGATAGTGGCGGGTAGAGCACGTTGTAACGTACAGTCGCTTCACAATAAAATGGATGACACTACTTTCCGAACAGACATTGTATATTTCACATTCTTCCTCTCTGACATGGCGAGGGTGATCAGACTCAACATCGATACTCAGTATTCTACTCTAACTGTACCAATGCTTTGAATTTTAGTCAATTTTGTTATTTAGGGTTTACGAGTGTATGTTACTTGCGAAGAGAAATACACAACTCGCAAAGTTAATCCCATTTAGAGGCTCTCTTCAAAAGCTTTGAATAAGAAACATCTTCCGTTAGATCTGACGGCTGCTAATTCGTGCTCTCTCGTTCACTTGCCTGTTCCCGGCTCAAATATTCATGAATGTTCTCCACCACGGAGAAGAAAGACGTTGAAACTGAGCCAATTAGTTGAGTGAACCTGTCATCATAAACTCATATTAGGATCCGTGCCATGTGATATACAGGCGTTCATGACTCCAATGAAGAGAAACTTATGATCATTCTTCCAAGTGGTTAGCAGTCTTTGACGTACCTTTAGAGGAAGTAGGGCCTACATTGCGTTGATTCCATTCTCTATGTAAATCTTTGGGCTAATACTGTATGTTCGTCAAGGAAGCTATGAACCCATTTTCAACGCTGGCTAATTAACAAAACTTTTCAGTCGGTCAACAGGTGTGTTCATGTCGAATTAAATTAGGTGGTGAATGTAGGACTCCACCTGAAAATAATTACATGTGATTATTTATTAATTGATTAGCACGTTACTGGTCGACCGTGGCGTGAATTGTTTTAATTAAAGCCGAAACTTTATTAGGCCTATTCCAATTAATTGGGGTCACCAGGACCAACTCGGATCATTTAGGTTTTGGCTGAGGATTTAAGGTCTGATGCCCTTCCTGACGCCAAGTGATTTATCAGGTGAAAATTCCACCCCCGCTGCCACAAAGATTCAAACATCGGAGGTTCGGGTGACAGACGAACAGTTAAACCACTGCGCCATTACGCTGGTCATTATTGTTTTATAGACATAAGTAGGTTGGCTCAGGCAAGGAAAGCATTTTTACAGAAAAGAAATCTGTTGACATCGAATATAGAGCTAGGTACTGTGCCCGTTTGACGGGGGTTTCGGGGAGCCACATACCTTAAATGAACCTTCCAAAACCCTCCTCCAACGAGAAGACATATAGGACGGGAAGGAATGAATTCTTGGACTGGGAATGCACAAGGAAACTGTACTCGGGGGTGTCGGGTATAATGAGAGAACAAACTACTATTCCAGAGGAATACAAACACAAAAATACAATAAAGAGGCCAGGCTTACATTCAAATCGCACCCGATTTATTCAAAAATGGCAGACCCCTAACCTACTTCAGAGAGGTTAAAACGGCTAATCCGTGCTAATCAGTTCAAATATAAATTTACTCGTCTCCGTGCGAAAAATCCTAAAATTTAAGTCTCTCGAAGTCCTACTACAAATGAAGACATCAACAAATAAGGCTAAGAGAATGACACGTAATTCATCCCTACTCACTTACTTTGGAGATTGCAATAATAATGATAATACAAGCCTGAATTTACAACAAAGAAAGATATTTACTTGCTTACAATTCAAATAGTTCATTACATTTACTGCACAATAAGTTTGACAACTATGCTATGATGGTGCCATCTCTAACATTTAACGTTACAGTAATTTAAGCCAATACCTATCGTACGTTAAGTGTAGCAACGATGTAAACGAGAAGCATTTCATCCAAAATGTATTACCAAGCAAAATCTAAGCACATTCTGAACCTAACAGATTAAATGGAAAAAGCTATCCTAGTGTACAACACAAATTTATTACAAATCACTCTTTAAATTGGCGCAATTGGCGCCATTGACCTGCCTACTCGCAGCTCCACTCTTTGTGAAGTTGGGTCATGAATGTATGGGAGAGAAAATTATGTCGGCGACGGCTTGAGCAATTCATGGCTAATGTCGCATTATCAGATTAACTACCGTGTTTAAACACATAGTCAACTGATCGTCGTCTCATACAAGGGAATGCTATAAATTGTATTTAAGATGTCGAAGAATAGCAAAATCTAAGCATTGGTCATCTAGGTTTCATTACGATTAGTGGGTTTATTCATGTTTGCAAATATTTCCTAACACTTCATTTAGGTTTCAGTTTATATAACAAGATGTTCAGTAAAGAACATATAGCCTACTTTCCCCTAAATGCATGGGTATTGTTATAACTCTTTGTCCTTTTCAAGGAGTATAATTGAATGTTGGTTGTAGTAGCTTGTTGAAATACAACGTGCTATAAGGATATTAAACATGAATATGAGGTGCCCTTTGCTAGTGCTACCTCTGTAAAAAAAATTCATTCAATTCGGTTTCACCGTGTTTGAATTGATCCGCGGAATGGATTTGCACACATACATGGCCGCTATTTGCAAACTATTGGGCAGATGACCTTGTAGTCAGTCATAAGATGCTTTCCACAAAAAGGCATGTTGTTGCAAAATCCGGTAGAGATCAAATTATTAGGATGGTCGAAATTTGATTTAAGCTTTTAACATTTGGGTGGCCGTCATTCCGTTTCTGTCAAGATTGCGGCGATATAAAACATGACACTGAGGTGCCTTTTGCTAGTGCTACCTCTGTACCAAATTTCGTTCAATTCGGTTTCACCGTGTTTGAATTGATAGGGGAAATCGATTTGCACACATACTTGGCCACCATCTGGAAATTATTGGGCTGATGATCTAGCAGTTTGGTCAGAATATGCTTCCCACATAAAGATTTGTTGTTGCAAAATTTGGTAGAGACTAGATAATTAGGTTGGTCGTAATTACATTTTAGCCTTTGATATTTCGGTGGCCGCGATTACGTTTCCGTCAAGATGGCGGTGATATAAAACATGACACTGAGGTGGCCTTTTCTAGTGCTACGTCTGTACCAAATTTCGTTCCATTCGGTTTCACCGTGTTCGAATTAATAGAGGGAATCGATTTTCACACAAAGATGGCCGCCATCCGCAAAATATTAGGCTAATGACCTATTCGTTTGGTCAAAGGATGCTCCCTCCATAATGGTATGTTGATGCAAAATTTAGTAGAGATCAGATGATTAGTTTAATCGTAATTTGATTTAAGCCTTGAATATTTGTGTGGCCGCCATTACGTTTCCGTCAAGATTGCGGCAATATAAAACATGACACTGGGGTGCCCTTTGCTAGTGCTACCTCTGTACCAAATTTCATTCCATTCGGTTTCACCGTGTTCGAATTAATAGGGGTAATCGATTTTGACACAAAGATGGCCGCCATCCGCAAACTATTAGGCTGATGACCTATTAGTTTGGTCAAAGGATGCTGCCCCCATAAAGGTATGTTGTTGCAAAATTTGGTAGAGATTGGATGATTAGATTAGTCGTATTTTGATTTAATCTTTGAACATTTGTGTGGCCGCCATTACGTTTCCGTCAAGATGGCGGCGATATAAGACATGAGACTGAGGTGTCCTTTTGCTAGTGCTACCTTTGTACCAAATTTCGTTCAATTTGCGCTCACCATGTTCGAATTGATAGGGGAGGGGGACAGACATTCAGAGTACACACACTCACACACACACACACACACACAGACTCACACACACACATACACACACACATACACACACACAGACAGACACACTTTTTTTCGCCCTGTAGTGATCTCATAAGTCTACTTTCATTTTTTGCAAAAATCGAAAGTAGGCTAAAAATCCTGCTATTTGATTATTATGATATTATTTATTAAAATCATCTTTTAGTCCTACCAGTTTCTCTCTATTGGTTTAGTGACCATGTTAAACTCGGAAAGTGTGAGAAATTGGTTTAAATCAAACCAACATCAGACTCATAATTGGAAGAAAAACCTCTTTCCAAACCTTCATGTGCACATATAAGTGCTTCCCAATAACACTCGGCCCGTCGGCCATCTGCTCAGTCAACGAGATAAAAATCGTACACGTTACTGGCTCAAATAGTACCAAGAAGCGTACCTTGCAACTAAGGGTAATCAGATCCTACCTCTGTAGTGCTTAATACATGTAACAATGGTTTTCACTAGCCTTATACAATTCCAGCCTGTGGATAAGGTTATAATCTGCTGTACAAATCGGCTGTGGATTTTAATTGTACTCTTAAACGTACTTAAAGTGTGCATGGACTGCGATTGTATCAGAAACTTATGCAGTCAAGACACATGTGTTATAATAAACCTGGGTCTTCCTTACAGTTACAAAATGACCCCCTTATATCGAACCCAAGATAGCCTGCTTGGCTCATCTTAATAATTACAGCATTGGTTCATAGTCGTCAGATTGTCAATTGATGAAAATAAAACAAAAGAAACACTCCCATGTGTTTGTGCACCGTCAAAACAGGTTTCATGCAGTGGCTGCTAACATATAGTTCACTGCCTTCTAATTTCATTCGCTTATTAAATAGTGCGTGGCGTTCGCGACCAGTAGGCCAGTATAAATGACATTTGCCGGGCTACGTCCTTGAAAAACATCTGGATACAAGGACTAACTGTACCCAGTGGAATGGATTGGTGGCATGACTATATAACAGAATGTTTTTACGTAAATGGGCTCCCTTCGGCGCACTGTTCTCGAGCGCTCAAGAATGTATTTACAATGATAATGGCAAGAGCGTTTGTCCCAGGCTCTGGCAAATGATACGGTATAGTGTAGTACTAAAGAATTTCGTGAAATAAAGAGATAAACCCCACCTAAGAATGTGCTATGTAAGGTCTTCTGTAACTAATCCTCCCTGCCATGATCGTACATAAAAAGAATCGACTTTCAGTCGGACTCACGTGGCTTCCTTACACGTCTCCAGCGTGTATGCATTGCCTGGTCGACTCGGCAAGTGCTGCGGCATGGTTATATTATCCAAGACTCCATCCTTCCATCAATGACTGTCATCCGTCGCTATACCCCTCCATATCGGGATATTTATTCCATAATAGCCTCCCTGATAGTTGGAATAATCAGCGTGTCCACATGGCGTTGAACCAATAAAGTTAGCTCCATGAAGGTGAAAGATTCGACGTTTTCACTGAGTTTAAATGAGTTGTAACTTTGATTAACTGAATTCACAGATTCTGCACTCAAATAGTGGGATGTTGCAAAGAATGGCCATGCATTCATCCGCTTGCAGACTCGACATAGCAGTTTGTGCCACTAAACTCACTCAAAACTTTTGTGTCATTTAAACACACTTATTGCTTCAAACTGGAGCGATTTGCTCATGAAAAATTCTCCTCTGAAATACCGGTGAGTGTTACACCAAGAATTATAACGTTTTAGCAATTTGAACAGTTTTCCCTCGATCAGCAACCATGTGCTCACAACTAGGTTCGTTTCCGGGTTGACGGAAAAATACCAATTTCACGAATATTATGAATTTAGTTTAAATCACAGTTCTTACTAGTTCTGGCAGCTTTACTGCGTGCATTAGCACGATATTACGCACTCGATGGTAATTATCGAACGTGGTATTCGTGGATTCAGACAACAATAATTATAGACTACGTCTGCACAGGACCTCGCCTGCTATAGAAGTGTGCTCATGAAAATGCCGGATGTTCCGATCAAGTCACCAGTAAAGGGTGCAACTATAAACATTCTTCGCATTCTCTGCGGGGTTATATCTTAATTTCCTTTTACTAACAAAAATCATTTAATTCTCCAGTTCATCGAAATATGTACAAACATCTTCTAATAAATTCAGTCTCCAAGAAATAATAAACAAAATAGCATTGGCGGTGCGATAACTTGTGGTGCTTCAAATTAGAGTCACTCATACTTTCTCTTTGGGAGTCCGCGGTTCATCCACAGAAGTTATACTCTTCATGAGCTATCGATGTCACATTGCAGATGTGAACTCGGGCTCAGTACGAGTATTAGCAATTCATTTTTGAAAGCCTTTGTATGGTGCGTGCCACTCTATGGAAGTAAAACTTGGACTGTTGGAGCATCAGAAATGAGGAGAATAGAAATGTGGTGTTAAATATGGATGTATAGAGTAACAAATGAACAGGTATTAAGACGAGTGGGAGAAGATAAATATTTCTGGTGACTGCTAATGAAGAGAAGACATAGGTTCGTAGGACACGCACTAAGACACCTAGGAATAACGAACTTAGTTATGGTAGGAAGGGTCGAGGACAAGAACTATAGGGGTAGACTAAGGTTAAACAGCTTGTCTCAGATGTACGATGTGGTAGCTATGTAGAGATGAAACTATTAGCTCAGGACATGGAGGTATGGAGCGCTGCATCAAACCAGTCAAACGGCTGAAGACTCAAACACACACACATACATAATGTGTGTGAATATGTGTAACTATGTATGTTTTTGTCGCGTGGCCTCCTGAGAGGCCGAGTGCAGGTCTTTCTAGTCGACGCCCGTGGGTTACCTGCGCACTGGGATGAGAGATGGATTGGATGAAGATGAATGAAATTAAGCAAGGATGTGGAAGGAAGCAGCCGTGGCCTGCCAGAAGGTACCGTCGCAGGATTTGCCTGGTTTTGAAAATGGGAAACCACGGAAAACCATTACAAGGACGGCCGACGGTGGGGCTCGAACCCACGCGTCTACCGAGTCACCAGAGAGCTTGGCCCCATGACCTTACGCTGCGCTTTAGCGAGAGTAGCCACCACTGTCGGTATTATGTATGTAAGTTTGTGTGTATAGACATGTAATTGTTTGCTTCCGACTCGAATTTATATAAAAAAGAGGGTTGATCAGAAACTCAGGTTAATTGGCCGGGTTTCCTGGAGTTTCGTCTGTTATACAGAAATAAGCAATGTGGGGGGATTCGAATACATACGGTTGGTAACTGTGCAGAGTTTCAGCCACCCGCCAAACACAGCGCTAGTTGTAGGTAAACAACTAATAGCGACTCGTTCGGAAAACCGGTCTCGCCAAGAGATCCCATCACTTATTCGATTTCTATCGGCGTAACATGTAACCACGGCCAGGACGTCTCACCAAGGGCATCATCTTCCTTCATGACAACATGCGACCTCATACAGCCCAGAAGACTAAACACCGTTGAAGCGGTTTCACTGGGGCACGACTAACAACCCTCCCTACACCCTGGACCTCGCTCCAAGCACCGGTTTCCTCACCTGAAGGAGCACTTTGGAGGTCGGTAATTCGCTTTAGACGAGGAGTTGATACACTACACGACAGTGTGGCTGAACGCGCAAGGACGGGATTTTTGCCAGGAGGGAATATTCAAACTAATCCCACTAAGCGACAAGTGCCTAAACCGATAGGAAGACTATATCCGAAAACAAGTAGTTCCGTGAAGAACAATACGGCCTATTTTCATATATCCTACTTATGTTAATTGCCACTATCAACATACAAAATTTCAGCTTGATTTTGTAATAGAGTCTTAGATATTGAGAACCATCTAAATATTTCGGTTGGTCGCCATGTTGGATTTTTATGTATGTAGGCCATAGGGTTATGTACTATTAGATAACGATTATTGCGTAGGCTCATTATTCAAACGTTCACTTCGATCGCTTGATTAATACACAAGAAATAAAAACTAAATTTGGAAATTGCGCTCAGCCGCCATCTTGAGGTTTTATGAACAATTGAACTAAATTAGATGCCAGTGTATTACAATGTGCATAAACATATACTGTACTAAATTTCATTGCGCTCGGATAGTTAAATCGCGAGAAAAGAATATTCAAATATTTCACTTTCGCTTGGTCGCCATGTGCGTTTTGTATTTTACAGGTTTTTGGAAGTCACATAGCTGAACGTCTAGTAGTACCCTATATCACTGTACAATATTTCAGTGTGATATGAGTAATAGTTTCGGTGATATAGATTGACGGTGAAATATTTCACACAGCCACCATCTTGAGGTTATGTAGACGATTGAACTAAGTTAGATGCCAGTGCATTACAATGTGTATAAACTTTAGCTGTACCAAGTTTCATTTCATTTGGACGGTTAAATCGCGACAAGAGTCTATTTAAATGTTACAACTGCGCTCGGCCGACATGTTCGTTTTGTAGTTAAGAGGTTTTTGAAAGTCTCATAGGCAAACGTTTAGTAGTGCCCTTTATCACCGTACAACATTTCCGGGTGATATCAGTAATATATTCGGAGATATAGAATGCCGGTAAAGTATTTCGCACAGCCGCCATGTTGTTTTAGTGAGACGTAATAACATTTGAAAGGCACGGTCGGGGTCGGCCAAAATATTACTATGACCTTACCGAGTTTCATTGAAATCGCTCCAGCAGTTTAGAAGTTATTAGGGGAACACACACACATATGCACACACACACACACACACACACGGACAAAAGTTGATCTCATAAGCCTATTTTATCCTAAAGTGAAAATAGGCTAATATCCTAATATATGTACTATCAGTTGTCTGTATTGGTTGTATGAAATACAATGTACATGTGTCACTGCAGGCTTTGTAACCTTAGTTTCGGATCAACCCTCGTATTAATTACACAGATTATAGGTGGTGGGGATCTGGGATGTCACGGGATGAACAAAGATGAAGGGGCTCGCAAATTTTAGCTCTAGAGTTCACGCTCACACCAACAGCCCTGCTTGTAAGTTTGGGATATGATGTGTTGAAGTGAGTACGATCAGGAGCGAAGCCTGCATGTGATAAGGGCAGACGTGGCGTCACCCCAGCCTCTCTAGACTCCATGGGTTCTTGAAGTAGTTCGTTAACAAGGTCGCAGACAGCTCACACTGAAGAACTTCGTGACCCGAGTCTGTCTTGTTTAAGGCTAAGGGGGACTGTTACAAGGCAAGAGAAAGAATGAGAACAATGATCTGAGTGTGGACTCCGTTTAATAGACTGCATGTACAGTACATAGAAAACAATCTCACAGCAGTCACGGACTCCGTTAAGGCGAAACCGTACCTTATTTTGGCGCGAAAATGCAATTTTCGTTTATGCCTGAAATCTGTATTGTAGAGTTTGTTCTTTGTGAATATGTAGGCTACTTATTTCTCTTCTGGCATCTCTGGAAATGCCTTAAATAATTGTGTTCTTATATATCCATCAGCCTAGCTGGTTACGCCCACTTTTGGATATTGTTTCGTAATGGAGTTTTGCATATATTTATTCTTGGACATTGGAGAGGTACAGAATTTCTTGAAGGTGGCTAGAAAGAAATCTAGGAATCTCAAGAAGGCCCGAGAAGATGTGATGGTGCAGGGATGTTCTAAATGCAAGCATCATAATTAAGTTCAATTTTCTTTGGAAGACTCTTTCCATCCTAATGCCCTATTTTCTCAGTACATCACAAGAACTTGAAATTTTAACACAATATTATCCAAGTCATACCTGTAAATTAGGCTGAGTTACAAGAAAGTTCATTGTCTAAATTTAACGTAAAAAAGGCAATTTCAAATAACAAATATATTTAAAGTCCAATATTAATAAACAAAATGTCAATAGATTAAGAATGTGTTGTTCTTATTACACTAAAAATTAGTAAGATTCTTGGAGCAGTTTCTAAGAAAACGGGGTACTAACTTTGGAAATTTAACATGGGTGGTATACAAGGTACGGTCCTCCTTAACTATCTGGTGGAGCATAAAATCTTGCAACGTTATATGTATCTACATTACAACTGTGTATGTATACAGCGTTGCAAGATTCTATGCTCCACCAGATAGTTAAGGGGGTCCATGTCTGCTGTGAGTTTGATTTCTACGTACATGCAGTCTCTTAAACGGAGACCACGTATCATTAGCAAATGATTCTGATATTGCCAACATTTCCAGATTGTAGGTATCATTTAGAAATTATTATTTACATAATGACATTATGAATAGAAAAAACAAGAAGTTCCGTGACGAACTAAAGAGCCTACGTTTCTTAAAATTTAAGATTTATGCCAATGATTAATCTATATGGATCTATCTAGAATAATGACGAGATAAAGTTGGTAATATCGACATTTCTAATTAGTTCGAAATACTGTATACCTGGCATAACTACAGTTGGCAGCCCTGGTGACTGAATATATTCTTAGGTCCATCTCTTAAGGTACAGAATCCAAAATTTGGTTGAAGTCCGATGGATAGCATGGAAGTTATATGCAGTTAAACATTGCATATAACAGCGCACGTTAAATCATGTTGGCAACAATGTCATGCATGTATTGGTCAGCAAAAAATCTGAAATAATATTATCTATTGTTGTGCCAATTTTGAATGAAATCCATTAGTTAATATAGAAATGGCATGCATTTTAAAATTGGACCTATCAGCAGGCTTAGAATCATGTTGGCAGCACTGACGTATACTAGTTACTCCAAACTAATGTAGAATGCCAATTTCTATACGTGGGCAAAGTTTAGAGCTATTGGCGTGTATACTTTCAGATATATTGATTTTAGGGTAACAATAATAGAGACAGCATTGATTAACTGTTGGCAGCCCTGGTTACTCTTAATAATCGGCATTGTCATATCTGTTACCGAACACATAGCACACACGAAATTTGATTGAAATCCAAATGATAGTATGGAAGTTACATGTATTTAAATTTGGACCTCTCAGCAAACTTAGAATCATGTTGGTAGCACTGACGTATATAAGTTACTCCAAATTAGTATAGAATGCCAGGTACTATACGTGTGCATAGTTTAGAACTGTCGGCTTGCATACTTTCTGATATATGGGTATTTGGATAAAGAAAATTGACAGCATTTATTACCAGTTGGCAGCCCTGGAGACTCTTAAGAATACGCTCAGTCATATCTGTTTATGTACACATCGCACATACAAAATTTGGTTGAATTCCAATTGATAGTGTAGAAATTATATGCATTTAAAAATTGGACCTATCAGCAGGCTTATAATCATTTTGGCAACACTGCCATGTATGGCCTCCTGGAAATTAAACTGCAATATTATTATCCATACGTGTGCCAATTTGGAAATAGCTCCCATTCATACCTTCCAAGATATCCAACATGGAGCACAAATTTCAAATGCGATTTTTCAGCAGTTGGTAACACTGACATCATTTTCAAATATGGCTGTGAGATATTCAGGTATAGATCTTTACTACTACCAAATTTTATTTCGATTGCTCCAGCCGTTTAGAAGTTGATAGGGGGGGACTCACAGACAGACAGACAGACAGACAGACAGACAGAAGGACAGACAGACAGACAGACACACATTTGCCCGATCTCATTAGTCTACTTTTTCCTCATTTTTGCAAATGTGAAAAGTAGGCTAACAATAACTCTACACCCAGATCAGCAAAAATAGGAATTTCCTGAAAACTCACCCGTGTACAGCGGAGCGAATTAAAAATCAAAACGAATGCAATACATAGGGTATTCCTCAAGGTCTATCAGGACAGACGCTTTAAGTTACAATATAATGTTGCTCCCGTACGTGGTCTTCCAGGACGCCGCTGAGAATAAATCCGGTGCGTAAACTGCGGTAAGCCTCACTCCCAATCCCTCGTTCACAGTTCATGTTTAAAAGGGGACTTGCTTAGAAACAACAAGCATCAAACCATCCACACACAGATTGCAACTGCCCTCTCTGAGCGAAACTTCGAAATACATGAAGAGGTTTTTTGTGTTGCAACAGGAGGAGGAATCTGAAGAATTACCATTGACCGCAGGCAGGATAACGCCCAGTTGTGAGATTCGAAGTTACTTCCATCTCCCTTCCCAGTTTCATTCACCGCCATTAATTTTATCTCCCATTTCCTCCTCAAACGAGGTCAGAAAGGGAATATGGACATAAAAGCTATAAGCCTACGCCACACAGAAATCACGCCTCATTGTGAATTATTATTATTATTGAAAATACAGAGCACAAATTGTGCATAGGGTTAATAAATGTGAATATACATTAATGTTTTCACTTTCCACCTTCACAAAATTTCACAATAGAAGGACCCCGGTTCTTACATGTGATTACGTGGTACCGACTACATTGTTTACCACATAATTTACAAGTACAGGATACGTCTATGTCATGAAAGTACTCGGTGACGCACAGTTTATGGTGGTACCCATGTACCGCCATCGAGTTAACGAAGTGTCGTAGGTCTTGATTGGTGTCAGTCCATACCCTATTCGTCATGGCTTCCGTTATGTAAAATTCAGGCCAGATTTCATCTCTCTTCTTCACTCTCTCTTGCATTAGTCTTTTCCAGGCGTCCGTAGATGGTAGTCCTCTCTTCGTCCATAGGTCCTCAATGAAAAAGTTCTCCTTGGCAAGTTCGTACACTAGTCTAGATTTTGCATATTTTGATAATCCCAGGGTTGCTTTTAGGAAGCGGGACTTCACTGCCTCGAGCGTCCTCAAGTCCACCAGGGTCAGTTTCTCCCAGATGATTCCTATCCCGTATGTGGCAATGGGCGCTATTTTCGCGTCAAATAATCTCATAGCAGTTCCCAAAGAGAGCTTCGTGATTGATTTAATGTCATATATGGCTTTAGTTGCTGCCGTTGCACGAGACTTGATGTGGACTCGGTAGGCTCTAGCTGTTGTTTGCATTGTCAATCCTAAGTATGTGAATGTATTTACTGTCTTGAGAGGATTCAATCCTAGGTATATTCTGTCTCCCGAGGCCTCTCTGCCACCTTTCCGAAACGTCATTTTTACTGTCTTCTCTGTGTTAATTTCCATCTTGTTATCCTTTGCCCAACTGTCGAGAATTGTTATGGCTTTTTGCACTTCATGTACGGAACTTGAACCAATGACCATATCGTCAGCGTAGAGGTATATCTTAACATTTTCCGTTCCTAGCTTAGTTGCCGTCACCACATCGTATGTTGCAATGTTGAACAGTAGGGGGCTGAGTGGGTCTCCTTGCAATACACCGTTGGTTTGTGTTATCAAATTCGAAGTTGCGACACGGTCATCAATTTGTATGTAATTTGTGGTCAGAATGTTGCTTATCAGTGTCGTGAGCTTGTTGTTTTCGCCCATTATGGCTACCAGTTTCGCAATTATTAGCGACCTGCTTAACGAGTCAAAGGCTTTCGCGTAATCGACAAACACTACGTGAAATTTGCCACTAGGATGTCTTAGGGTTTCTTCAATGTCGTTGAGTAGGTTGCTAATGGCGTGGAGAGTGCTTCGTCCTTTACGGAATCCAAACTGTTCATCTGGGAGTTTATGGTCCACTGCTTCTGTGATCCTTTTAGCGAGGAGTTTTGTCAGAATCTTCATCATGTTCTTTTCGATAGCGATCCCTCTGTAGGAGTTTGGATCTGATTGATCGCCTTTACCCTTGAACAGCACTTTAATAGTTGAGATTCTCCATGCTGCGGGGATGCTACATTCATGTAGACAGAGGTTCATTAATTCTGAGATTGCCGGAAGCAACATCTCTGTTGAGTCTTTCACGTGTTCGTTACAAATCCCGTCAGGTCCTATGGCCTTATTGTTTTTGAGTGACATGATAGCTTCTTCTACCTCCTCCGATGTGAACGGGTTGGTTTCATTTTGGTATGTTCCCATTTTAGTTGGTTCAAGATTGCTGACATCTCCGTCTACATTTAATATGTTCTGGAAGTGTTTTTCCCATTCAGCCATTTCTATTTTTCCAAAGCCATGTGTTTTTCTATGGTTCAATGCTACAAATGGGTCATTGATGGCTTCCTCTACTATTCTTATCGCCTCTTTTTCCAAATGCTCCTTACGTTTTACCGATAGTAGTCTTTTGTAATCCTTCTTGATGATGCTGTATTGTAGTAATACCTCCTGGTCCATAGTAAATTTTGCGACATGCATGGCCTCGATGACTCTTTTTCTCCTCAGATAGCATTCTTTGTCGAACCATATTCGCGATCTTCTTTCCGGCTTATACACAAGTGCTGATTTGATAGTTTTTTCCAGGGATAGCGCGGCTGCGTCTATGTCTTTTCTCTTTATGTGTTTATCAAAACTTTTCCATTCCTCCGATTCCTGTCTAAGAACATCATTGTCTATCTGTCGTGAAGGGTTGGTATCATTACGTTTTTCTCTCTTGTCCATTTTTGAGACGTTAAATTGTGCCGAGATTGGGCAGTGTTTCTTTATCATTGCCTCCTCTGAAGTGAGACATACAGTGTAATTTAGTAACTTAATGGTACGGCCTTTATAGAAAACTAAATCTATAGTGCTGCTCCCTGAATGTGCAAAGTACGTTCTATCTTCAACCTTGTTGACGAGGTTGAATCCTTCCTCCGTCATTAGTTCGAGGAGTTCTTTCGCTCTATGGTTATCGACGTCTAGTCTGCAGTTAAAGTCTCCGGCCAATATAATGTCTCTGTCCAGAGGTACATGTCCTATGGAGAACATGATTGTTGCTATCAGATCTTCAATAGGTGTTAGTGGCCCTGCATATATGGCTATCACAGAGATCCATTCAAAGTTTATTATCATTGTGTCTTGGTCTTGGTATGTACTTAGAATTTTACCAATGCTTGGTTTGTAGTAACATGAGGTGCCACGCATTGGTCTCCCTCTTGGCCCTTGCGTTGCTGTAATATGCTGTGCGTAGAATCCATTAATGTCTATAGGTTTGGTCGATAGAGTCTCTAATAGTATGAGTATATCATGTGAATGCAGAAGGTTATTGTTTGTCAATGCTAAGGCGCTCTTTAAGCCCTCTATATTCCAAAGCAAGATGCGCAGCTGGTTAGGCTGTGAGGGAAATTCCTGTTTTACGGGAGCGAAAAAGCCGGTATCGTCTCACGAAGACACCATTGGGCCACGCTCCTGGGACGTAAACCTTTGACAGATCTTGGAAAGGTATAACTACTCGTAGAGCTTTTTGTGTGGGGCTGGTAGGAAGTTCTTCACATTCTATGATATCTGTTACATTTAGGTTGGTTAGATGGCGCTGTACCATTTCTACCGTGGTGTTATGGTGGAGTCGCCCTATGTATAGCCATGCTCTTGGTTCTGCTGCTTGTAGTTCTGTTATGTTCGTCGTACTACCATTTACAGAGCTGATCATGTGTGTGTCTACTGTTCTCAAGGTTGTTCGTTGCGAGTTGGAATACGTGGGTTTCAATTGTGCAGATCGAGAGTCTTCAATCACATCTTTGTATGTGCGGTTTTCCATGGGCATCATATTTGAGGTTGTTGCATGATCCGCGTCAGAATTCTTTATGAGCGGGTTATATTCTCGCAAATCGTCTATACTATTTTGATTGATACGATCACCACCTTGTATTGAGGATCTTATGTTCATTTCCTCTCGTACCATCTTCTTGAGATTGGCTGATAAGGCCTCCAACATGGATTGCATATTCTGTGTTATTTTCCGTGTAATTCTTTCCTCCGTTGCTTGTTCTGTGTGAATGTCTCTGTTGCCCAGCTGAAGATTATCCGGTTGCCCACTAGATGGCAACCGGCCCTGTTCACGCTGCGTTGAAATCATGGCCTCATCAGTCCCCTCACGAAGTAGACTTTCCGTTTCATCTCTATTTCTCCGAGAGCTGTTCCGTACAAGTCCGCTAGATGCTATCTGACAATGACCTCGATGGTATGTATTCATTGCCTCGACTCGTTGGTCGCTAGATGTCGTCTGTGGAATAATTCCGTTGTTCACTTGACTTCTCTGTGGCCCATCATGGGTCTCCGTATTACTAAGTATTTCATGGAAATTGCCGTAAGATGGAGCCACCTGTTCTGTAGTCATTATGTCTGACGTTTCTATACAATCATTTTGGCTAACCTCAATAACCTCTTGATGAGAATTCTGTTTAGTTATAATGTTAATCTCTAGCATGGATTTCATGTCACTAAAACAATCCACAATGACACTCACCATTCTATGGATATCGTCCTTAGTCTCTTTCTTCATGTATCCGCCTGCATCTGCGGTATTCTGTATAAATCGGAGAGCAACATGTAACCGACTTTCAATCTCGTCCGCCATTTTAACACATATCTCCTCATTGTGAATTATAGTCTATACAAACAAGAATTTATTTCAGTTTTAGTTTTTAGAGGTAACTTCTTTCCGAAAATATTCCTAAACTTCATCTCAATAGGAGAAAACTACTTGTTTATGGTGGCAGAAATTAGAAGTCATATTATCAAAATGTAGCACGAAGTAAAGCTGTGCGATAACCATTTCAGTGTTTGGCACTGCCTTATCCTCGCAGTGCAAGAGGTGGGCTTTAGTTTGAGGCGGTGGCTATAATGTGTCATGGTGTGTGAAGTTTCCTGATATAATGCGGGAACTTTATGACACAATGTGTTCATTTGGCCCGTATCCAGACTATGACAAAGTACAGTGTTCGTTTAATGTGTTTATGATACTAAAACAGGCGTAGTTTTAAGGTTGAAGCTTTGGTTGAGCTATAAAAGTGGCATATGGTACCACAGATAATTGGAATGTTGGCTCCTGCTCAAACTATGTATAAGTTGGAGGTTAGAGATATATGGCCCACAAGTAGAAAATCTATAATAATGTTTATTGATATAAATGAACATTGCTATAATCATCGTTCGTATCTCCACCGGGTACCGTTGATATCTAGGGAAAAGAATGACATTTCTGTCCGGCTCTGTTAACAGCTCTAGAAATTATTTAATACGTGCCAAAAGATGAAATAGGGAATAATGAGTCTCTTGAAGACTACGGAATGCATGTAGGTTCAAATTCTATCTTCAATCATGCTATCAATTGTGTTGCAGGATTCCTCACAACACAGGAAGGGAATTAGAGGAAAGCTCATAAATGAAGCGTTTACCAAAGAGGATAAGCAGCTATGCACTTGGCGCTGTACCCCCAAGGATATAAATGTGATAATAAGCGTGATATCACACTAAACAAGCAAGCTTGAAGGTCAATAATCACTAATGATATTCGCACAAAGAATCACATATAGCTAATTAAATCTTGACAAGCAGCGCAACTTTTGTAACTAATTGAAGTGATAGAATAGCACATTATGCAACGAGCCTATAATGACAATAATTAAGACACGAGTATGTTTATAAAACGAGCGTATGCGAGTTTTATAATTTCCATACGAGTGTCTTAATTACCATTATACGCGAGTTGCATACGACTGTTTATGTTCGGCGATAATTATTATAACTATTTTATGTTCGAACATAAATATTCATAAATATCTGTTGAGATTTCGCCAGTTTTATGTACTGAACGGAGCGCATGAGACGCAGAGAATGCCTTGTATTTGACCATGGCCTCCTCGATTACCCTACTATGACACTAGGCCAGGCAGTGAAATTTAAATTGGAAGGCCGTGGAACTCAGCGCATTTAATTATCTAATTGGTCAAACAACTGTTTCTTGAGCTCTGATTGGTGGGAGAAACTGTTTCATAATGAAAAATAGTGTTATAATGAGCCTCATTATAGTACAGTTTTCTGACATATAATAGTCAGGGTCGAACATATACTAATATATACTAATTGAGCCTAAGTGAATATGATCTGAGGATGAACGCTTGACGTTAGAAATATGCCATCCAATTAAGTAGGTATTTGTAGACTACATAAAAGCGCGTTAGTTTGTAGGATACCATTTGTAAATACTTTCTTGCCGCCTTATGTAATTTGGCACAAAAAGATGGTATATTGGCTTTCACGGCCAGTGAACTTTTGGTTCTCGCAGTCAAGAGGCACATGTGCGTTTCATAGAAAGGGAGGTAGCGCGCAGTTTACAACTCCTGTGGGGGTCCAGGCGGGGACACCACGAGCCCGCTGATGAGCTAGCTTGCTGTCCTAGGCCAAATCCCACAAACCTAGAAGAATTGCTGAGATAATTAGGCACAGTAAGTGTTGACCGACTGAAAAGATTTATTTAGTAAAATAAATGTCGTAACTATATAAATGTGCATATTGTAGATATTTATAGACATAGAATTAACAGCCTAAGGATCTGGTGATGATCGCTTGACGATTGAAACTGGTCATCCAAGTGAATTTATTTAATAATCTCAAGAACTTTCTATCAGATTTAGTGAAATGTCCCTTATAAATGGGTGCAATCGTGTTGATCGTCTGAAAACCATTAATTTCGATTACTAAGGCAACTCTGAAATATGTCTTCCACCACGATTAAAGAATATATATTCTAGCAATTGACAAACAAAGCATCATCACACATCGTAGCTCCAATGGTTCGGCTTGATACCGATGATCAACATCCACAGGATGTGAACACCGAGAAGCCGGCAATCTACTAGCCCTTGTCTGCTAAAATCACTGACAAAATTGAATGAACTCCGTCACCGCATGATTTGCTAGTGCGCGCACTAGGGATTGTGCCCAAGTTATTGGTCGATATGGAAAAAATGTAAACTTCTTGAGAGTTATCAACGACCACTGATGCTATGGTCAGAGAATCTGGTCTCCTTCTGAGGAACTACTTATACACTCAATAACGCACTTATTCCCATATACTGTATCTAATGGCAAGTTCGTCGATGGTCAGTTTCTTGAAAGAGGAATTATATATAACAAGTAGTTCCGTGAAGAACTATACAGCCTATTTTCATATATCCTACTTATGTTAACTGCCACTATCAACATACACAATTTCAGTTTGATTGCTGTAATAGAATCGT
Organism: Meconema thalassinum; assembly: GCA_946902985.2. Lineage (NCBI taxonomy): Eukaryota > Metazoa > Arthropoda > Insecta > Orthoptera > Tettigoniidae > Meconema > Meconema thalassinum. Next base: position 2,007,313,443 of record OX336388.2, read on the forward strand.
AGATATTGAGAACCGACTAAATATTTCGGATGGCCGCCATATTGGATTTTATATATGTAGGTCCTAAAGTTATGTACTGTTATATGAAGATTATTGTGTACGTGTAGTATTCAAACTTCAATCGCATGATTAGGACACAAGAAGTAAAAACGAGATTTAAAAATTTTGCACAGCTGCCATCTTGTGGTTATGGAAACAATTGAAATAAATTAGATGCCAGTGGATTAACATTCGTATAAGGATTTACTGTACTAAGTTTCACTGCACTCGGATAGTTAAATTGCGAGAAACGTTCATGTGAATATTTATAATTCGCGTCGCCGCCATGTTGGATTTGTGATCACCAGGTTATTTAAAGTCCTATAGGCGAACTTACGTTCATAGCCCCTATGAACATAAAAAAATTCAGTTTGATTGCTATAATAGATTCGAAGATATTCAGAGCCGTCTAAATATTTTGGATGGTCGCCATGTTGGATTG